>JASDDO010000029.1:328123644-329393558 GCA_030015575.1 Agapanthus africanus | reverse complement strand
CACCCCGGCCATTCACTACCGCGACAGTCCAACACATTCATATACACATTCCAATATCAAACACAGATCACAGAGATGTATAACCCCGACTAATCGACTTATAGCGATTAGCCGACGTTCAATACATACAAATATCACAGATATAACCAACATAGTTAAAGTATATTGAAGTTCGGAAAAATACGGATTTATAGGCCCCCAAAAACAAATTTCTATTCTGGAAAATCTGGGCACAATATAACCATCTTACAAATCCTAAATCCAAGTCAGAAACACACTGCACCAAAATCGACCCAGCAACTCACCCAAGACGGCCGCGGTTCCGCGGCAATAGCTTGCTATTGCCGCGGAAACGCGGCGCTTTGGTCGAGTTGCTGGCTCGTTTTGGTGGCTTTCTTCTAAAAACCCTGAGATGATTTTTGGAGTATAACAAATTTTGTTTTGACCAGAAAAATTTTTAACAGAAACTCAGGTTTTTATAACTTGGTTTTTTCGATTTTTCCGTTTCGAACTTCGATACACTTTACTACCAAGCTAGTTTATGTTTAGTTAGGCTCTGATACCACTGTTAGGTACACGTTATCTCTCCCGGTACTTTCGGGGTTGCGGAAACGGTAAAACAAAATTTTTTCTGGACTTGGCAACATGGACCGTAAAAGCCGGATCTTTGCTAAACAATACACTAGCTACCTAACATGAGATGTTATCTACTCGGTTAGGGGTTATACCTCAACTTGAACTCCTTCTCTTCTTGTGTGTTCTTCTCTTCTTGTTATTCTTCTCTTCTTCTTGTTCTTCTCTTTGCATGCTCGATGGTTGATCTGAAGTTTGGTCACCTCCGCGGCCTCCTTAAGTCGAAGACGATCCACCCGAGAGATGTGCACCGAGCTCCCACCTCGAGCCGAGGTAACTAGGGCAAGGAGATTGCTAATCTAGAAGCCCTAGGTTGTGTAGAGAAGATGTATGGATGTGTTTGTCAAGTAGAATCCTTTTCTCTCAACACATGAGATCAAAGGAAAAATCAAGAGGAGGAAGAAGGAGGAGCTAACTAGCAACCATGGAGCTTCTTATTTCAAGAGAGAGAATGAGAATGAGCAAATGAAAAGCTTTACCAAGAGAAAACCTAACCATGGTTGCAATAATGCACAAAACATTATCATTACTAATCCCATCAAGATAAAGGTGATGGCTACAAATGACAATGACCCATTATCATAACAAAAGAAAAAGAAAACCAAAGAATACTTTAGATCTTCTAAGAAGATCCAAGTCAACTTTGGTCAAATGGTCAACAAAGTCAAGATGGTCAAATGGTCAATGTAATTAGCCATAACAAAATTATCAATGAAAGGATTAGTAAATAATGTCCCCCGGGCTCATAATGGTTTTGACCAAACGAACTGTCGAAACCCTAAAGAGTCCGCCTCAAAATGGTTTTGACCGAATCAACTGTCAAAACCCTAATGAGCCTGCCACATAGCGGTTTTGGCCGAACCAACAGCCAAAACCCTAATAAGCACCTCCTCCTTCATCGCTCCGGAAAACTGTGCATACACACTTGCATCCGTATTCCGTAGAATGCGGATGCGCAGAAAACAAAACAAATCCATCCATGCAATACTAGGATCCGGCTTAAACCAAAGCCCACTAGTATTGCCTTGCCCGAACACCACACGCACGACAAGTGTACGTAAGTGATCGCCGAGCCCCTACCGTAAAACCATACGGGCCTCTACACGTTTCGCTCAGTGCAGGGAAACTCTCTGTGTGGGACTCTAAAGACTCGACACTACGCTGGCAGTGGGTTTAACCACAGACCGCAAGCGGCACTAGCTGTACGAACGGTCCCCAGGTAGATGTCGATAAGAAAGCCGATGAGGTAAACCCACCAGAACTCCTACTGAGTCAGTATGTGACAATCTCCGTACAGTCCGGTCTGTTCGTCTGATACATCGCATGGCGGGCCCTAGGGGGGCGGTAAACGTCAGTCCCCTCATAGCGGTACAAGTCGTGTCGGAGTGAAGCCCAATACACCCTGAGATAACACTGGAAACCTACCAGTATATCTCGCTTGCCCTGGCCAGGGAATTTGGGGGTCTTTGTGGCTCTCCTAGACACAGCGCGATGTCAACCCCCAATACCGGGAGAGACGAATCCTGTCTAACCGTCACTGCCTCCAAGTGCTTCGGGACTGCTCCCAACTACTACCTGTTTGCACGACTCAGTAGAGCCGTGGTAGGGTAGTAATCAAAGAACAGTGGGAACAACACTCGAGGCGAAGTGACAGTGTCAAGTCAGCGGACTAAGCTGTACTCATGTCACCTGGGAACTGATAACTGACGATAGGTATAGTACCAACCATCAGTTCCCGACGAGTCCTGTCCAGTGTACTCGTAACCTAACGAGCACCCGCATACTATCTCAAGTACGACGTACTGACGGCTGTGGGACAGACCGTCTCCCGTGCTGGGATGAGAAGCGCATACGCTAGTCTACTCCGGAGTATCGATGCCCTATCTCGATACTCCCACGACTAGGGACGTGTATAAGGATGTGCTTGTAGATTACCCAGCCCCCACGAGTGTGATCGCCATCACAACGCCGGTAATCAAGCAAAGATCCTAAGGGCTCTACTAATGCGTATAGGTGATAAATAAACACACAAGTACACATTAAAAGCAGAGACAAACCAAGTAGCATACTACTATATTGAGCAAGATTGTCTGTACAACTGTGAATATCCCAAGCTTCCATCAAGTAATATACATACTAGTATGATACAGTAATGGCCTCTGGGGCATATACACTAACAAATTGTCGTTGACATATAGCAACGAAACCGGCGATATCACATATTACACTTACGGTCACAGAAAAGAAAGTGTAAAACTACAACAGTTGGAATCCGCAACCACCTCAGACATCGCATGCCTGACCAAATGAATTACTTAGACATCGCATGCCTAACAATTATAAACCCCGCATTTTAGTCTCAAAATCGAAAACACTTTTCAATATCAAGTCGGGGAATTCAACAAGATTCCCAACATCCTGATCGAATGCTCGTCGCAAACTTCAGTAGGCGGCCGCACCCCCGACGCCGTCGACGAAGTGCACCAAGGCGGAACACCGCCACCGCAAGCACCCAAACGGACGCTTTCGGCGACGGGGTTCTCCTACAGTCACTTGGTCGGGGCTATGGAGTGAGGCTGTCTATTAAGTTTACCCGGCGAATATCCGCGTACGCTACGTGATTGCGACGGACTTTTGATCGCATCAAAATTCCGTGGCAACCGATCAAGTGAGACTAAAGTGCTATGTTTATAACATTCATTCAGTTATCACATAACTTTTGTGAATTCCAATTATTGTATCCCATTCCAGATAAATAGAAAATGTTAAACTTTTCGATCGAACAGTCAAACACCCAAGTTTTCCCGATACAGCTCAACACATGAAATAAGTCTAACAACATTCAGTTCGTGTCTCAGTACCAACGGTCCAGCCGTAGAAGGGTCAAGCCAACGCCTCACATGTGGCACGCCGTACTGCCCCAAACCCTAAGGTTCAAAGGGCAGTTCAAGACGGTCACATAATCGAGTTAAGGTTTGTTGTCTTCTAGAGGGTCCATCGCGTTACTTGCACTACTTAGAACGTCGTCAAACTACGGAAAAATCCAACACTTGGAAATTTCCCGACAGGGGAAAAATTGGGTATTTATATCCGGTCGAACTTTTTAACATATTCTAAAATTTATCCGGAAAACATATAGACAAGTTTAGACAATCCGATCGAATCCATGAAATCCCAAAACAACCCAGAAAACTCAACTGCATAGTATATATTAAAATTACCCAGAAAACACAGGAATTAATTATAAACATTACTGTGCAAAGAGGAGTCAAAGAGTCAACAATATGGCCGCGGAACCGCCGCGCCACGTGGGCTCAGGCCGCGGTTCCGCGGCGTTATGACGGAGTTAGGTCTCCGTTTTTCACAGTAATTCATAAAAAACCCTGCTTAATTTTCTGCATATTTTTAATATTGAAAAATCCAGGTTTTTAAAAATTGGACAGAGAGCATTTTGGAAAATGGGTTTCGGGTTCGTTCGGATTTCAAACGTCGTCTAGACTTCGCCTAAGGCTCTAGCTAGGCTCTGATACCAGTGAAAGGTTCCTAGGCACCCTAATGAGGCCACACAAGGCATCGATCATGCCAATTTCAAATTTTAACGGTGCCGAGAAACCCTAGAACGGATCGTCGGCTAGATGTTTAGGCGACAAAGCAAACTAGTTAACACTTAACTACAAGAATACGGAAATACAACCTTTGTAGATCCGGTGCTCCACCTCCACGGCTCCGCAATGAAGTCCTCTCCGCTGTCCAAATCGAACCATGACTCTCACGGTGGTTTCATCGGAGAAAAGACCGGGCTAGGTCGTCGACAACGTGCCGAAGATGATCTACGTCGAGGCATCACTAGATCAAGCTCCACCTTCACCAAGCCTTGAAAACTTGTGAAGGAAACACACTCTACTACTTGGAAAGAGGTAGAGGATGAAGAAATAGGAAGTGGGTAGACTTTAGAATTGGATTTCTCACTCATTTTCATCAATCACCATTGATGGATGCTTGGTTTTCTTCTTGAAGAAGAAGAAGAAGAAGAAGATAATATATGATAAGTTCTTTAGAATAGAATAGAAAATCAATACTTATCATAATTCTAACTATGGTTATGTGTAGAGAATTGACCAAGGTTAAAGGAATGGTTAGGGTTAAGGATGAGATAAGAATGGTGGACTAGGTCAAGGTTTCATGAAGCTTCAACTAAACAACAAAAAAAGCCACCATTCTTTTCTCTTTTCCATTTATTTTCCAAAATGTATAAACAAATAAATAAATGAATAAAACAAAACCCTAACCATTATTATGTAACCATGGTTTGATCTTTACACAAAAACCCCAGCAAACATGTATCATCAAACATGATACAATCAAGTGCACAAAAGTATATCACATATACAATGTGTACATCCGAGTGAGAAAATCCATTTAAAGTGAACCAATACTAGTTAATGCAAAGTAATATATCAAATATATAATTATACATTAAATCATTAAATCAACACTTGATTTAACGATCCGGTCATATCACATATAACCGACTAGTATCCTATGTATCGGCTTACCGAATCAATCATTGATTCGATAACTAGGTTATATCGCATACAACCATTCGATACATTCATCGCGAGAATGAAATACGGTATCACATACACGCAATATTCTTGGTCCCGCACATATCTCATATGCGCTCCTATTTCGTTTCGCTTGAGCCAGGAAACCTCTGTGTAGGACTCTAAAGACTCGTCAATACGCCGGCAGCAGATGATGATCATATCAAGCACCCACAAGCCGCAAGCGGTCTGCTAAACGTAACGGCCACCTGGGTATTGAGCGATCAGAAGATCGATGAGCAAGCCCGCTCACACTCTAGTGAATCCAACCAGTAACACTACCGTACAGTCCGGTCTGATCGTCTGATATGTCGCATATCTTGCCTAGGAGTGGTAAACGTCAGACCCCAATAGCTCGATAAGTCGTGTCGATATGAGGTCTATAACATTTCTAGAAACTACTGGTAACACTTACCAGTAAATCTCAGCAACCCTGGCCAGAGATTTCCTTTTATAGCCAATCGAACACTGCGCAACATCAACTCCCTATACCGGGAGAGACGAATCCCCTCCTATCGCTCATTGCCTCCATGTGATTCGGGACTGTACCCAAAAACCACCGTTTTGCACGCCCTCTTGGACGTGGTAAGTTGGAAATCAAAGCACAGTGGGAACCACACAAGACTCTATGACGATCTTGGGTCAACAGACTACTCTGTACCAGTGTCACCAGAGAACTGCCATCTGACGTAAGGTATAATACCATCTGGGAGTTCTCGGCGAGTCCGTCCAGTGTACCCAGTCTCTACTGAGCACCCGTATATCATCTCCGATGTCAAACACCAATGGATATGGGATCATCCATCGCCCATCTGTATGGGTCGAGAAGGTACACGCTAGTCTACTCTGGTATATCGATGCCCCATCTCGATACACCCACGACTAGGGACTTTGAAGGATGTACTTATGGACTACCATGTCCCCACTAGTATGATCCGCATCACAGTCCAGGTAGTCAAGTACACATCCTAAGGGC
Source organism: Agapanthus africanus (assembly GCA_030015575.1). Classification (NCBI taxonomy): domain Eukaryota; kingdom Viridiplantae; phylum Streptophyta; class Magnoliopsida; order Asparagales; family Amaryllidaceae; genus Agapanthus; species Agapanthus africanus. The sequence goes on along the minus strand of JASDDO010000029.1, from coordinate 329,387,345 downwards.
TTTACCAACATGTAACAGAGAGACAATCAGTGTACACGTTAAGGTAAAGGTCAACCAGATAGCATACTATCATGTCGAGCAAGAAAGTCCTCCCTATATATGTCCCAGCATCCACTGCAATATACATCCAATGTACAGTAATGGCCTCTAGAGCATACATATAACTAACAGGGTGCTTGCCCCAGCGGAAATATCTCCGGATTCATCCGAAGAAAAGGGAGCGACTGAGCCGACGACCCTGCAAGTAAAAGACCGGGAAAAGCCTGAGGATTGGAGAGAAGTCTTTATAGACTACTTCAAATACCGTCGAACGCCTGAAGATGCGTCCTCAAGACATCAGCTCATGAAACGAGCTCTGTCTTTTTCCTTCATCAATTATACTCTGTACAAGAGTTCGTTTGATTCTCTTTGGGCGTATCGAACTGCGTTCAAGGTAGCCACGAACACAACGCCATACGCGTTGGTATTCGGTACGGAAGCAGTACTCCCCCTCGAGATAGAGTTACCCTCTCTACGAGTGGCAGTCCACTACGAGCTGACGAACGAAGAAAATGCTCACCTTCGGCTTGAGGAGCTTGATGCCCTTGATGAAACACGGCTCATAGCGCAACAAAATCTGGAAGTTTATAAAGCAAAGATGACGCGCTCATATGAAAGATTGACCCGATCGAGGACATTCCGCCAAGGCGAACTCGTGCTAGTGGTAAAAAGGCCTATGATCCCCAATCGCACCAAGCAGGGAAAATTCAAGCCGAACTATGAAGGCCCATACATCATAGACAAGGTCTACCGGGGTGGAGCCTATCTACTCATGGATATGCACGGAGAAAGGCCTTCCAGGCCAATAAACGTACGCTTCCTAAAGAAATACTACGCTTAATGAGCCACAGCCTAGGTCAATGATAGATGACGACGACTATGTCCGCTCGCTATCTTCCTAAGCTCAAACTCTATAAGTAGTAGCCGGCCTTCTCCATCAACGGACCGAAACGTCCTTAAACTAATGACGGACCACTACGTCCTAAAACTGGCTGTTGACCGAGATGTCGATAAACTACGGTGGATTGAAGCATCACAAAGCCGATATAAAAAAAAGATAAAAATAATAATAAACGGTATGTCCATAAGCAAAATGGGCACGGATGAAAACCCGAAAGGGCTCCGTGAGTAAAAACAGCAGGGCTACCGGCGGGTGTTCGTGAAAACCCGAAAGGGCGCGACCTCGTAAAAAAGAAAAAAAGAATAAACAGAATAAAAAAATGGTATGTCCATAAGAAAAATGGGCACGGATGAAAACCCGAAAGGGCTCCGTGAGTAAAAACAGCAGGGCTACCGGCGAGTGTTTATAAAAACCCGAAAGGGCGCAACCTCGTTAAAAGACACTTACAGGGTCTTCTCGACCTTGTAAGGAGAAACCACCCGCGTGAGATCCTTACGACTCACAAGGGAGCAACACACTTAGGAATTCTCACGATTCCTAAGGAGAAAATGCACTCGCGAGATCCTCACGACTCGTAAGGAGAACACTTTTATGGGACCCTCACGGCTCATAAGATTTGAAAGTCTTAAGTTACAGAGACCTAAACATGTGCTTAAGCGACCCCCACAACCTTCGATATTGCCCTACAAGTGGCTCAATACTGACCCTTGTATATAATCCACGGGCGCGAATAAACATTTCCCCAGCAAAGTCTCACCCGTGACTAGGGATATGTCCATATGGTGAACAACCCTTATAAGTCATCTCGACTTATAAGGAGAAAACCCTTTAGTAAGATCCTTACGACTTACATGGGAATATACACTTAGGAATCCTCACGATTCCTAAGGAGAAAACACACCTACGAGATCCTCATGACTCGCAGGGAGAAATACCTTTGTGAGACCCTTACGGCTCATGAAGTCAAAAGCCTTAGTCGACAGAATCCTAACCCTGTTTACTAAGCCACCTTTGTTCAACATCGACAGAGGCAAATGATGATTCGCTCCTGGCAATATCCCAGTTTTAGCGATGCTGATGTCTAAATCGGTATCAAATTCCAAGTCCTTTCAGGGCAAATGATGATTCGCTCTTGGCAATATTCCGGTTGTAGCGATGTTGATGCTGAGATTGGTACCAGATTCCAAGTTCTACACTCGCGATAAAAACCAGCGAGCTAAAAATGCATACTAAATAGCCGAAATGATTGGGCAACTCGCAATAAAAAGCAGCGAGTAAAAATAAAATAAACAGCCGAAATGATTGGGCACCGCGAAAAATAGTCGAAATGATTGGGCAATCGCGACCTTCGCGATATAAAAGCTGAAATGATAGAGCATCGCGGGAATAAAAAAATAATAAAAAAAATATGATGAAACTTTCGCCCTACAGGTGAGATCACATCGATCCCTGTATACAATCCAAGGGCACAAATAAAGAGAGAACCACACCTTCCCAACAGGCTCCGCTAGAAAACGAAGCCAAATCTCGACGGTTCACCAACAATCTAGAGACAACTGCGACATTCATCTCGATACAGCAGACGCAGTGCCAGCAAGCGAAGCAAAGGCCGAATTCCTAGATTCAGGGTCATGACGGTAACTCATATAAAACCTGGGAGGCCACCAGAGATCATCTCAAACTACCTCAACTCGGGGAAACTAGCGTTCTTGATAAGAGCCTCCTGATTCGCGTCGGCCCGCAGAGAAACCAGTGTCTCCGCAGGAACACCCCGATTCGTTTCAACCCCGAAGAAACCAGTGTCTTCGGCAAAACACTTCGACTCAGGGAAACCAGTGTCCTTGACGAGAACATCCCGATTCGAGTCGACCCGCAGAGAAATCAGCGTCTTTGCAGGAATACATCGATTCGTTTCAAACCCAGGGAAACCAGTGTCCTTGGCAAATACCTCAATTCAGGGAAACTAGCGTCCTTGATGAGAGCCTCCTAATTCGCGTCGGCCCGCAGAGAAACCAGTGTCTCCGCAGGAACACCCCGAATCTTTTCAACCCCGAAGAAACCAGTGTCTTCGGCAAAACACTTCGACTCAGGGAAACCAGTGTCCTTGACGAGAACATCCTGATTCGCGTCGACCCGCAGAGAAACTAGCGTCTTTGCAGGAATACATCAATTCATTTCAACCCCAGGGAAACCAGTGTCCTTGGCAAATAGCTCAATTCAGGGAAACTAGCGTCCTTGATGAGAGCCTCCTGATTCGCGTCGGACCGCAGAGGAACCAGTGTCTCCGCAGGAATACTCCGATTCGTTTCAACCCCGAAGAAACCAGTGTTTTCGGCAAAATACTTCGACTCAGGGAAACTAGTGTCCTTGACGAGAAAATCCTGATTCACGTCGACCCGCAGAGAAACTAGCGTCTTTGCAGGAATACATCGATTCGTTTCAACCCCAAGGAAACCAGTGTCCTTGGAAAATACCTCAATTCAGGGAAACTAGCGTCTTTGATGAGAGACTCCTGATTCGCGTCGGCCCGCAGAGAAACCAGTGTCTCTGCAGGAATACTCCGATTCGTTTCAACCTCGAGGAAACCAGTGTCCTCGGAAAAATACTTTAACTCAGGGAAATTAGTGTCCTTGACGAGAACTGCTCGATTCGTATCGACCCGTGAAGAAATTAGTGTCTTCGCGAGGACTTCCCGATTCGTTTCGACTTGGAAGATAAAGCCTTAGGCAGCAGGGATTAAAAAACTTGTTTCCTAAGCACTGGGATCCTGCAAGTCGGTCTAAAACGGTCTCTTGCATACTATCCACGGGTCTCACTCTCCAAAGTCGAATCTCGACAAGAGGGAAACAACCGCTTACAAGTCCTCTCAACTCGTAAGAGGGAAAATTCTCTTATAAGATCCTTACGACTTATAAGAGAAAACGCACTTAGGAATCCTCACGATTCCTAAGGAGAAAAGCCACCTACGAGATCCTCTCGATCCATTGGGAGAAAAGACTCTATAAGACCCTCACGGCTCATAGAGTTGAAAAGTCTTAGGCGGCAGATCTGAACCTGCGGCCTAAGCCCTCACTATCTCTTGAAGAAACCAAGATGGTTACTCTATTATCTGTCAACCATGTTTATCAAGACAGCATGCTGATAATAAGAGAAGAGAAAAAGCAAATAAATGATACAAGACATTGCAAAGAAAAAAATGTGTATCTTTATTTATTAATTCGATCAAATACAAGGTGAAACGTACGAAAGAATAAAGAATGGATACATCTTATTCGAAAAAGAAAATTATTACAAGTATATTGATACAAAGGAAACTACTGGGAAGGAAGCGTCTTAAATAACCCTATCAGTTGTTCGCGCACTTCCTTCCATGTATTTTCCTGATCGGCCACCACCGCCAGTTCCGCCTCCACTTGAGCCCGCTGCTGCAAGAAGGATGCAAGCTGCTCCCCGGCGGCCTGCTGAGCTGCTTCACGGCCTTGGGCGTCACGCTCGGCGGTATCAAGCTTCCGCTTCAAGTTTAGTCCATTGGAGATGCGCTCCAGAAGGCCCTCGAAGATAGCCTTCAGCTGGGCAGCGTTCGCCTCAATCTCAGCGCGTAGACGAGCCGTCTCGTTTGAGGTCTCTTGGCATTCCCTCAGCATTAAAGCCGCTTCTTGTTCCAAGTGACGGAAGTAAGAAGCGCTTTGCTCGATCAACACTGCTCTTTGATTGCTTGCAGCTAAGGTCTCGGGAGCAGGGCGTATAAACTCCGATTGATGCAGGCGGACCTCGATTTCCCTGCAGTGATTAACCCAAAGCTCGACGACGCCTCCATCGTGAAAATTCACAAGCGCCGCCAACATTGGGTTAACCTCCACAGCGAAATCCGCAGCAGATGGGAGAGCGTCTGCGTCAAGCTCCTCGACGTATCCGTTCAGCATGCCCAAGCTCATTACAACCCCCTTTGAAGACGGACGCCTCAGGAAGGGGCCTGCTGGCATTATAACTCGAAACTTAAAGGGCACCGGGATTGGAACGACAGCTGAAAAAACAAAATACGATTAGAAGACGATTCAAGAAATAAAAAAAAAAGTCATCGATGTGATAGTTTACTATAGCAGCTACAGCAGGTGGCAAGGCCTGGAGGGCCGGTGGCGTGACCGATCTTTCAGCCCCTCCTTCGATTTGTAGCACTGCAATCAGGATGAGGGAAAGTCAGAAATAATTCCACTACTAAAAAAAGAAAGACATCAAATGGAAATTATACTCACCCGCGCCACCGGAGGAAGAAGCGAGTTCGGATGGGAAGGAGAAGTGCGGGTGCAACACCTGATAGAGATGATCAAATAGCACTCCTGAAAAGACGCAATAGTACGACATTAGTACATAAATTATGCGGTTGAAAGATAAAACTAATGGGTTGCAAATCCATACCTTCCAACATCTGCGATGGTACGAGGGAAGGCTGAGAGGTGACCACCGCCAAGGCAGTAGTTGACGGCGCTCCCTCGAGCAATGGAGCACCGGCACTGGCCGCACCTGCGTTAAAAACAAAGATAAACTTGTCAGAAAGGATTGCAAGATTAAAAAGGGACAGTAACTCAAAATTTACCTGATGAGCCGCCAGCTGAAACGGAGGCGTCTCCCTCCTCCATCGATATGAGTCCACCTCCCGTGGCCTCATCACCGGACTCGACAGGGGCTGTCGTCGTACTCGCCCGACTAGGAGACGGCGGAGGACCGTAGACGGGGAGAGCAATAATTGGAGCATTGCCAGACTCTTGAGAAAGAGTGGCTGGCTTTTCTCCAAGAGTCGTGCCCATCTCACGCACTACTTCCTCGGGCTCGGCGGACGCCATTGTCTCATCCGCCATTACCATGGGGTCGCCAGTTTCAGATGCTCCGCCCGCCGCTGCCCCAGGCTCAGTTATAGCGGTCGTCTCATTTGCCGCCACCTCAGGCTCGGCATCAACGACCTTCTCTGGTGCAGCTCCCTCAACTCCCAGCTCAGGTTCAGCGACCCCGGTGACGCTGCCCACCGTCGGCTCGGGTTCATCTGGTTCCTCTTCCTCTGTCCCCTTAGGTTCGACGGCTTCCGCCTCCCCTTCGGTTGGACTTGGCCCTGCAGGACAAGATATATAAGAACCGACAAATTTACAATTCTTACAAACAAATCTTTAAAGATACATTACCTGAAGTGGACTTATCATTAGCCCCGCGAGCTGCACGCGCCACCTGTCTGTGAGCTGTGGACAAGGCGACCGGGGGCTCTTCTGATGGAGTATCTGCATAAGGGACGGTGCTTGGGCCAGCTCCCACGGCCAAAGCAGCCCTGCGTGCCTTCGCCTCGCGCCTTAGCCGCTTTCTCTCCTCCTGAGCCGTTGAGACAGACCTCTTCAAAGCCTCCTTCATTGAGACGTCCCCATCTGTGAACAGGGATGACTCCAAATCCTTCAAGGCATCCCTCGTCGACTTGTCGAGTTGAGGCTCTCGCGGCAGCCCCGAGGAGACTGGGACTTCAGTAGCGGGCCCAGGGAGAGTCCCCGCATCAGCTGGCACAGCCTCTGCAAAGAAGCAAAAGGAGAAGGTTAGGTTGGCCATTAGAAAAGAGGATAAAAACTTAATAAGGCGAGATGTACCAACGCCCATTAAAGCACGCTTCTCTTCCTCCTCCTGGAAGGTTTTTAAAGAGGCAGCGACGGCTTCTTCGGTAGTGATACCTGTTAAAAAAGGGGGAAAGCATTAGTCGAAGATAATGATAAAAATGCTATAAAATGACAAAGAGTACAGCTAATAATTACCTGCTCGAGCGATTTTATCCAACCAAGCTTCGAGCCTCGCTGATCGCGCAGAAGCCGCAATAGCGGCCGCCAGATCAGTGTCTGCGGGGTCTACCGAGAAGCCCTTATTGCTGCCATACTCGCTTATACCTTCGGTAAGAGGGGCCTGAGGCTCTAAACCGAGGATCGCGTCGAGAGAGAGGAGCGACTTCTTCTTCCTCTTCTGCCCACCAGCCCTGGGTGCACCCGAGATCGACTTGCGCTTTGCAGGCACCTTAGGGCGGCGGGTCCCGATATCCACGCCCACGCCGGACTCCGGCGAAACCACATCTACCGTCTCTACTAGAGCATGGGGCGGTGGTGGTGCATCCGCAGTACCACGGAGCGGCAGTCCGCGCAGAGGGCTCAACACGCGCGGTGGCACGGTTCCGGTATCTTTCAGCGGAGGAATGACCGGGGTCCTTGGCTTCAAGGGAGCCTTGCGATCGCCGCCGGGAGGCGCACCCTTGTGGTCAACCAGCATGCGCTTCTTTATGAGCATAACTGGACCCATTGCATGCGCATACCAAGCCACGTACATGTTGAGCACCTTGAGGACGCATCTCGGCTCGCTGATGAAGAAATAGGATCCCGTGTTAAGCCGCATGAAATGTTGCATTGCATTCCTTATCCCCTCTCGGCTGGCCACGGGCTTTTCCAAGAAATCTTCCATCGGGATCCCCTGGTGATAGCTCAATTGCTGAGCGAACCGGTGAGGGTTATACCTCATGAAGAGTGCCGTCTCATTCTGCCTAAACACCAGGTAGCCCGGCCGAATAGAGTAGAGGTGGAGGATCTCCCGAGCTTTCAATATGGAGGCCCCGTCCTTAAAATCATCGCGCAGCGGCACTACCGACTTGGTGGTCTCTGAGCCTATGGTTATGACTTTATCCAAAAAAGAAACCTTCGCTCCGACCAGGTGTGGACGAAGGTACAACCCCCTAGCCTCCCGCGGAGGTGCAACCACGATCGAAGAGCCGACCAACCGCATGACTCTTGGGAGTCTGCATTTCTCAAAAAACGGAGGGATATTATGGGCGCCGAACACCCCCTGCACATGCATTTCCATCCAAGAGGTGAAGTAGTGCATCGGGAAGTTAGCAGGATGCACCCCAGGCTCATTAGCGTCCGCCGCTATGCTAAGTCCATTATAAAGGTGAGCCAGCCCGGCGATTCCTACTATCAACTGTAGACCAGCCACCATCCGATGCGCTGGGTAGAAAACAGATGGCCGCATGTGGCGCGGGTGCATGAGGAGCGCAAAGCTGCACAGCCACAATCCCAGGAACCCTACAAAAAAGGTCTCCTCATCCATGCCCGGGACGGCGATTTCTGACAAGGGCATGACGGCGGCGCCGGGGAGATAAAAGTCCTTGTGATCATCCTCCGATGTGGGTCGGCGGTCCAAGCCGAAGTCAAAAGGGTCATCAAGCTGGGTGAACTTCTCGCTCCGCTCCGATAGGAACTCCGGTCGAATGAAGCGGGCGATAAAATCTGCGAAACTGACTCCCCGGATGCCTGATTCCTGATAGAGCCCTTCATAGATCTCCAGCACCTTCACTAATCCCGGAAACTGGTGCTGAATAGCGTTCTCCGGCGTCAGATCAAACGCCAGTGGCTTGGTGGCAAAGACGTATTCGTCAGGAGGAAGCAGCTCCTCGTAATGCTCCCCCCTCATCGGCAGACCCGAGATTTCAGCAAACTCCTCCAAGGAGATAGAGACTTCCCGGTCCGTCATCAGGAAGGTGTGGGTGAGGATATTCCATTGCTCGATAAAAGCCTTAATCCACCACGTTGGAGGAGAGGGATACTCAAAGAGCGAGACGTAGATGGCCGAATACAAACCAATCTTCATCAGATGAGTTCTCTTCGCTGATAAGATGTACCGGGCCCACTGCAAATATCCGGCGGGCGGTCGCGGGATCAATCCAATGTTATAGGCCTGTCCCCAAGGGCGTGCTTCATCCTGACAGATTCGCCTCCCCAAAATATCTATTGCCGGCGGCGGCTGCACGGGAATAGCCCCAATTGCAGGCTGGAGGAGGTCATCCGAATTCCAATTTTTGACCTCCACGGCATACTTCACCAGGGGTTCATCGGCATAGGGGATCGAAAATATTGGCTCGGACGGCGTGGCAGAACCGAAGCTTCGGCGATCCTGGATGATATCGTTATACCACCTACCCCACAAGTGAAGGTTCTTATGCTCAGGGTCATGATCCCTGATGAGAGTGAGCACCTCTCGGTCCACTGGTGCCTGGGGAAATCCTCCCTCCGAGCGAACAAACGGGAATGATAGGTCAGCAGGCATGTTTCCTGTGGAGGGACAAAAATTAGCCGTCAGTGTTGTAATTCCAACGCTTGGCATTTTAAAAAAATTACACCACACTGCAATGCAGTGGGTAGGGGACCAAATGGGGGCCCACAAAATCTGGATGACAGTGCATCATTTGATAAGACAGCCCCATCATTAGATGATACTGTCAATTAATGAAGAGATCCCCAAGAGAATATTCTCATTAATGGGAAATCCCTAAAGACAAGGAGAAAATCTCCTCTTTCAGAGCAAAGCTCTGTCACAGAGTGACATTTGTCAAACTCTGGTCTCAAGGAAATAAAATTTCCTAAAAAGAGCCTAGCTCTATAATAATGATGGAAAGATCCATCAAAAGAAAATTTTAACTCCTAAAGATTAAAAATTTGGGATCTTAAAAAAATCCATGAAAACTTATAAAAAGTTCTCCATTTTTGGATCAAAAAAGATCTACATTTGATCCATGAGCAAAGCTCTGTTCATGGGTTAAAACCCATGAATAAGATCTCTGTAGATCTATAGATTTTTTAGAGCAAGGCTCTGTTGATGAAACCCTAAAGGGGTTTCCTTTAGATCAAAGATCTATGAGAGCAAGGCTCTGTTAATTAAATTAAATTTAATTTAATTTAATTTAAATCTTACCTAAGATGATTCTAGGTTTTGAACTCTGAAGTTCTTGGGAAGAAACGAGAGCAAGGCTCTAAAATTCTTAAACAAGAGCAAGGCTCTGAAAACTCAAGATTCTTGAAAACGGTAAAACATTTACTAAGGACCAAGGGTCCTATTTATAGGCGCCTGCGCCCCTCCAACTCACCCGTTGATCCAACGGCCAAGATCTTGCCACCGCTGCACTCACGTGCGCGCCACGTGAGCGCAACGGTGGGGGGGCATTTGTTTCCCCCAATCAGAGCAAAGCTCTGTTTGAATTTCAAAAATTCAAAAATTGAAGCAACGCTTCAAATCCCGTACGCTGCGCGCAACGCGCCACGTGTCAGAAATTGATACGTCAGCGCAGCGCCCAAGGCAGCACGCTCAATCAGAGCAAGGCTCTATTTAAAACAAAAATTAAAGAAAGCAACACTTCAGTTGCGCAAGCGTTGCGCTGCGCGACACGTGTCAGCGCAGTGGCGCTGCGCTGTGCGCTGCGCGACACGTGTCAGCGTAGGTGCGCAAGCGCTGCGCTGCGCGACACGTGTCAGCGCAGTTGCGCTGCGCGACACGTGTCAAGCGCTGGTGCATCTGCGCCAAACAGAATTAAAATTCCAGTAAGATCTTTCTATTCTTGTTAAAACAAGAAAATTGTCTTCTGTAAAATAGAAGCCCTTGGATCAAAAATCCAACTGTCACGACCAGAAAGAATACGTGACTGGCCCTTGAACCATATGAAGCCTATAGGACCCCATCTGATCCAAGTAAGCCAAAAGCCCAGAAATCTAAAACCATTTTAAGGAGTAAATAAAGAAAACTGGTTTTAAGAAGTAAAGAAAACTGGTTTTGAAAATCAAAGTCTTTAAATAACTAAGCCGAAAACGCATTTCTTTTTAAATGTGTAGTCTTTTCTGGAAATCTCGGCAGAGCTTCCTTTGTAAAAACTGGCCCCGAACGGGATACAACAAGAATAATATATATGAAATGATAAAATGCATCCCCAAGTGGGAGCTAGCTCTTCGTCCATCAACGGTCACAACCATGCAAGCAATAATAATATACAACGCCAAAGGGCGAGGATCAAAACCCAAAAAAGAAACTCAAAACAGCCAGAAAACCATAATACTACAAGCGCGACTCTAAGGTCAAAATAATACATCACTGGGTCTAAGTCTGAAACAATATACAAGTTTTGGTTGATGGAATTTCTAGATACAAAGAATAATACATGAACAATGGCGGTTCTGATACAAAAGAACCCACATACCAAAGCAAGTCACCCGTATGGAAGCAGTGTGCCAGAAAAGACGCTATGTAATCTGTACGGTAAAAACCTGCAAGAACTGTGGCACAACGGGGGCGAGTTGCCAACTCGTGAATAGAAAATATCTACAAGCAGAGATCGAATGTATGACCCATTCTAGGTCAATACGATCAGATATATATAAACCTCAATATGAATAAGTCTGCAGCATGCTAAACTAGCAATGTAATCTCTATACATGAGTGTAGTGCCAAGTGCTCGTGCCAGTGCCTCAGGTAATAGCATATCATAAATATGAGGTATGATCAATGTCTCTGCATGTACGTGGATCCCGTCCACTCATCACCCAATGACAATAACCATCATGCATGTAAATATCATCAGCATATGCATGGAAATATGAGGATATAAACCACCTGTGTCCCTCGCGACACGTCAAAATCATGGAACCGGAGTGTCCAGCATCGACACTCGAAAACATCATGAAAACTGTGCCCAGCATCGGCACGTAAATCCATAATAACGGGCTCTGTCAGTCCAGACCAGCCCACGGGCTCCATCTGCGGAATCGGCCCTCGGCCCCAGCAATATGCCCATATCCATCTATCGACTCTGGTCGGTATCCTCCGGATAACCGCCAGGTCCAACCAATCACCGGTAAGTACTCGTCCACCTCCAGGCTCAATCGGCAAAATCTTTTGATCATCTTGCCGAGGGGAACCATACCGGGTCCACTATGTACCCGCAATCGGCTCGTCCACTCCTCGAACACATGTCGCTCTCAGCACCGAGAAAACACATGATGGACGCACTGAAATATCATATCAAGGATAACCGAGTTTTTAAATCAATGACATATTCTCTTTTGAAATACCCACGGTTCCCAAATTCATAAATATCATGGAAATAGCAACTCTCAATGCGTATAATCAGAAAGCATGATGTATGTGACATGTAAAAGAAATGTAAGCATATCGGTCTGTCATGCAAAAATCATATCCTGAATGCAACAGTACTATAGTGTAGTGATATGGCAATTATCGATGATGAAGTGTGTGAGCCGGCAAACAAGTGTACGTGGAACATACGCATCATCAATAATGGTGCTGGTGTCCTACCAGCATGACTGTAATATATCAATAAACACAAGCAATGCAATGCAAGTAGCATGAGTATGCGGAATCGAATAATCACGCAACAGTACAGACTCTATCTCAATAAATATATCATGCAGCCTTGCCTTTTGAAATAAGACGAATCGGGGTTTTTGGTAAAATAAGGGTTACGGTGTTTTAAGAAAAGATGTGTCGTTTGAAAATATCCGTAGAATCCTATTTTCCTATCTTTAAAATATCCCCGATTCGTTAGTTTTGAAATAGGTATGACTCGGGTCTAGTCTAACGCCTACTATGCAAACTACGGACCCACAATCAAGTCAATCGGGAGGGGTATGAAAACCACCTAAATCTGAGTCAATATAAACATATATATACAATAGTCGGTGATCCCGCCTCAATAGTATCACGTATGATACAGTATATCATATAACATCCTCGAGTCATGAGTGCGGATCTAACATCAATATAAAGCTCGTACGGTAAATCGTCGCACGGCATCCCGATAGCTGGGTACGGGTCAATATCACATAATCTAGGGTACAACTCTAAGTCTAGTACCATCGATACCATCTATGTAAATTTGAAAGCGGGGTAAAACACATGCCCAAAGGCCCGCTAAAGCCATCATGTCGCATCTCAAATACGAACTCTGTCATATCACCGAATCTCACGGCCTCAAATCCCATATATGAACACATGGTCCCATACCCATGTGTAGATATACACCTCCATGTGCGTACAGATAAAAGAAAGAATGTATGCAAGTATATGTGTACGTGTATGTGTAGGTGTGCAACCCCTACTCTAGGGTTTCGCACTATACTAAACCAATACATCCTTATCATCAATAATCTTAAACAACACATAATAAATATATGTGTGTATACGTATTCGTATACATCACCACGGACTGCGGGGGTGCTATACGCCATCCACCCGACTTCTTCCCGTAGATATAAATCTACTCACCTTGCGTCTTTATCTGTCGACGTCACCAAGCTTTTGCTTGTCGTCCCGAAGTCTTCATGGGGTACCTACACATTAAAGTATCGCAAATGCGTATCAAAACCAATTCAAGACTAAAACGGCATACGAAACCCAAAACGATACGCTATGATCTATAGGTTAGAACCTATGGACAACGCTTCCAAAACCATCAACAACCCTCGATATCGTCATATAAACGCCAAGTAGTCGAGGTAAAACACCATACGCAAACTCAGAATTCACAATACGGAAATACGGAAGCACGAATCCAAAACAACAACTAAGGAAATAGGCTCCAGATTTCACCCTAGGTCAAATTAGACAAATCTATACATGCCAGGGGTCTAGTCTACACATGTAGGAGCTACAGAACCAAAACGACCCAATTTGGTGCAAGTCTGGCCGCAATTTGCGGCCAGAGGGAATAAATTTGAGGCCGGGAAGAAGAGTTAGGCGCTAGGGTCTTGTGTGATGGTTCTAGGTTGCCTGCACATCTTAATTTCCAACCAATTTTATTTTAGGATGTCTCAGGTGATAGCAGATTACAAAATACACTCCCAGATTTACAGTTTTCCCCGATATCGATTCCATAAATCCGTATTCTGGTTTCTAGTTCAGGTTTGGGTCCAATTTAACATCACACAAGGGGTTCTAAGGTCAAAACAAGGCTCAATTTCACTTTGATTTCAGATCAAACCCTAAACCCTAACTTGATGTTTCACAAATCCACCAAACGACACCATATCGATATGAAATTAGAATGGATGCAATAATAATTGAAATACTACTCTAATAGGTGCAGAATTTACCTCCTTTGGCAACTCAAGAAAATTCTTGAGTTGCCTATAGTGGCCAAAATCCTTGCTTCCTTGGTCCAATGTGTAAATCTTGAGCTCGTGCACCTTTTTAGTGAAATGGGAGTAGGGTTTTGGAGTTGATTTCATGGTGATTTGGGGCTTGAAAAGGGGATGGAGAAGTGGGAGCAGCAGCTCAGCAGCAATGAAGGAGAGGGAGAGAGAAATGTGAAGAAGAAATGAGAGGAAAAATGCTAAGTCAACACCCTCACCTACCCTCTCACTTACCATACCTATTTTCTTTTATTTTTCCCCAATTTCCTTTCTCACAAGAATAGTAACCCCAAAGTAAAGCCATGGCAAGAAAAATGTAACACAAGTGTAGAAAAGATATGTGCATGTTTTGCACAAAATTGCTAAAAATCCGATTAGCGATTTTTAATCGTGATTAGCACTAAATTAGCACATAACTAATCATAAAAACTTAAAAATGGCATAATTCCATAAAATACCCTATTTTAGAATTTTCCATAATTTTTCCCAATTTATTTGTACTTAATTATACCGAAATATTAAAATATTCATTAAAATAATATTAAATTATAAAAATTCCCAAAAATGATATTTTATTATTTTGAAACGTTACAATCTACCCCCTTAAAGAAATTCGGTCCCCGAATTTAAATTAAACCCCCCCCCCTAAATACTAAAATATTTCGATACAAATTCCAAGTCGTCGGGGCTCCGAATCATCAATACACAAAAAATCATAGCGCAATGCATGCGCATGAGTACTGAGCAGATAACTCAAATGCAAAACTCCGTCAAGCATCCCGCAATCATCGGAGTCATGGTAAAGATACAAATGTCAAATCCAATATAAAACTAATATGATATAGATCAGAACTATACATCTAGACATCCAATCTATACATGTGAATAGCGCATGCAAATGCATGCCAAATCTTTTTAAGTTGATGTGCGATGCGCATAACACTGCACAGTGGCGGACGTTTTTTTCATAAGAAAATAACCATATATGTATATATCTTTTGTTTACTATGTACGTTCCGCCGTTTTGAAAACAATTTAGATGGGTTTCCTTGTTTTTAAAACGTTTCGTGTCATATCGGACACGTAGGTATAAATGCTGAGACTGTAGCTCGCTCTTTGGAATTCCCTTCGATAACTATCAATGCATGCAAAATATATCCAGGTACTGTACTCTGACTAGTCCTGCTCAGTACCAAACGAATATCAAATATCATAAAAATGTACTGCTCCAAAAGGAATAAATCCCAAAATTGCACATAACACCCCCATATGCGTCTGGTGCGCACGGAAATCAAAATCCATATATGTGCCATAAAGGTGCACAAAACAACATCTCGGTGCAACGGGTGTGCACGAAGCATCTGTCATAGGCAACGTGTGTGCCTGACGGCCAAATCAGGTGCATCTGACATGCACGAAGAATCTCGATTTAGTGCATCTGGTGTGCACCAAAATTGTATCTCAAAACATGCGCCCAACATGCGCAAAAATCCAAATCGGAGCATCCATCGTGCACGAATGAAAATCCAAATCAAGAGCATCCCACATGCACGAGTAAAATCTCACTCAAGTGCATCCGATGGACACAAAATCCAAAATCAAGCGCCTAATATGCGCAAATCCAACCAAAACGCGTCGGGTCCGTAAAAGCACATAGTGCAGTAACATGCACGAAACCGAACGGCAAGTGCCAACGCGCACGAAAATACAAATCTGGTAAAACGAATGCTCAAGGATATAAATCGGGTGCAACCAAGGTACATGGTATAAATCCAGTGCGACAACGCATAAATACCCGTCCGGTGCAACAAATGCAGAATGCAATCTAGTGCATAAAATACCAATACAGTGCATGCAGTGCACGAAATACAAATACAGTGCATCCAGTGCACGAAATACCGATCAATAACTCAAATGCATAAACAGCAAAACCAAGTACACCAAGGTGTATAAAATCGTAAACGTGTGCAACTGCGTGCACAAAACGCATATCAATGCACTACAAGCACATATAACCTATACCGAGTGCCAAAATCAAATCATCCGTATGAAATCCACGAAATCATAGACATGTGCAACCAAGGCACAAAACCGATATCAAGTGCGATAAACATGCACAAATCAGAAACCAATACCATGGTGTATAAAAACATATCTCAAGTGAAATAACTATGCACGAAATGTAAATACTCAGTAGGTGCAACCATGGTGCACAAAATCAAATATCATGGAACTCAGTCATCAAGACTAAATCATACGAATAGATCGCCCAAAATACCGAAATCCAAAGTGACAGATACGTGATAATCGAATCATAAAATCACAAATCAAAAATACCATCGTTGGTATATCCTCCTTCGAAGTCGAGAAGGTGCCGGTACATCCAATGTTAGCGGCGCAAGATATCTACTTGCATCATGCTCGCGGCTGGCGTCCTCTGCCTCTGATTCCTTCTCTTCCCTGTGGATTACCAATCTCGCAATCCATCAACTCATCGACCCGGTCAGGTGTGCTAACGGGAACGATTCCGTTCTGGCACTTTTCTGGTCATCTCTCGGTCAATCCTCACGACCGCTCGTAAAGCAGCACATTTCTGGCGCCGACCTCGGGTCCTCTGAATGCACATCACACATCGGCTTCTGGTGCAAATCTTATTGCAGCAGTGTACTGGAAGGAATTCCTGCTCAAGGTCTCTTCTGATCTCGCCTAAGCCAAACTGTACGGAGGCTGGTACTCTGGCATAATCTTTTCTCGCTCTCTGGACATCTGCATCCTTAGTACAACATCTACTCGGAAGCTGGTCGCATCCCTGCGCCTCTGTATGCATATCCGACCTTTAATCTTAACGGGGAGTAGTAACAGCTCGTCTGTATCTCGCACGAACTTCTTGTCCCGCTTGTCTGTATCATCGTCCATTTCGACGTCGCGTCTCTAACTGCGCATGTAATGCCCTCGGCTACGGTCCATCCGAAGTCCCTCACACGGACTCGAAATCACGAACTCGGTATCTTCATCACTCGGTAGAAGATATCTAGCCGAACACGTCCTCGGCGTGCGTATCGCATCTCTAATGTCAGCGGAGTGATACGTCATCTCGTCGAAATCTCGTGCGAACTATTTACTCCACTTGCTCCAATGTCGACTGATTCGGACTCGTCTACTCGTGGCTGCATGGACTACGCTCCAACGGCTATGTTCGTATCTGGAGTCTCCCAAGCAGTGTCCCATCACCATATCCGAAAGATGTCGAACCATCCGATCGACTCGTAAGAACCTCATAATCCCCCAAGAGCTCAACACCTTGGGTACAGTTTAATAGTATCGAGTACATACCACAACATCGGTGGTCCAGCCGTAAAAGGGCAAACCCAAGCCTCACTAATAGCGCCGCGGAACTGCCGCAAACCCTAAGGTTCAAAGGCTTTCACACGGTCATTAAGTCGAGTTAGGGTTTCATTCTTCTATAGGGTCCATAGAATCGCTTGCATGTCTTTCCGAATACTTTAAACTTGGGGAAAATGGGTTCCTGACACTCGATCGTCTCTATTGACTCACAACGAATCTGCGTGAAGCCGCCTCTAGCTGGAATCAACCTATCTGATGACCTCGCATCGGGGTAAGCGAACGAACTACATGTCCTAGTCATTCATCCTCGGTGACTAGCGACTCACCATCATATCTCTAAATATAAGCTCAAGCTGCAATAGCTCCAATCATCTGAGCGATATCTCGTCATTTGCAGCAGCAACTAGCTCATTTGTCCGTATGCTGAACAGCGCCTCAATCATCATGAATAAGCGATATATCAATGGTCATCACATCCTGACTGGCCTCTATCAGTGGCTTAATCCTCTGGTACGACCGGTACATCCGAGAAATCTCGCAACAGCGATCTGTCAAACGCTCATAGTGTGGAAACACAAAATACGAAGCCTCTATGCAACCGTATGTCTCTGGAATCACGCCCTGGTCATTCCTCGTCCACGACGAGCTCATGCTGACGCAACTCGAGCCGTAGCTCACTCTGCCCGTGCAATCGTGGTAGCAAAACCACAACCAATATCGATGAAGATAGATCATAGGAATGAATATAATACTGTGCAAGAAAATGTACATCCTAAGGTTTCTTAAGCGGAGTGGCGTGTCGTAAATATGCCGCGGAACATACGTATGGTACGTCACTCTACTCAAGCTACCTACTCCATTAACCAAGGGCCATCCTATGAGACGAAAGCTCGGGTATAATACCCCCTCGACTAAGTCTAAGTTCCGTAAGGTCAAGCCTAAATTCCGTATATATAAACGCCCTAGGCTCCACATAGTCAAACTTAGACTCGAACCAAGGCCAACCTAGCGCTCTGATACCAACTTTGTCACGACCCGAAAGAGCATGTGACTGGCCCTTGAACCATATGAAGCCTATAGGACCCCATCTGATCTAAGTAAGCCAAAAGCCCAGAAATCTAAAACCATTTTAAGGAGTAAATAAAGAAAACTGGTTTTAAGAAGTAAAGAAAACATGTTTTGAAAATCAAAGTCTTTAAATAACTAAGCCGAAAATGCATTTCTTTTTAAATGTGTAGTCTTTTCTGGAAATCTCGGCAGAGCTTCCTTTGTAAAAACTGGCCCCGAACAGGTACAACAAGAATAATATATATGAAATGATAAAAGGCAACCCCAAGCGGGAGCTAGCTCTTCGTCAATCGACGGTCACAACCACGCAAGCAATAATAATATACAACGCCAAAGGGCGAGGATCAAAACCCAAAAAAGAAACTCAAAACAGCCAGAAAACCATAATACTACAAGCGCGACTCTAAGGTCAATATAATACATCACTGTGCCTAAGTCTGAAACAATATACAAGTTTTGGTTGATGGAATTTCTAGATACAAAGAATAATACATGAACAATGGCGGTTCTGATACAAAAGAATCCACCTACCAAAACAAGTCACCCGTATGGAAGCAGTGTGCCAGAAAAGCCGCTATGGAATCTGTACAGCAAAAACCTGCAAGAACTGTGGCACAACGGGGGTGAGTTTCCAACTCGTGAATAGAAAATATCTACAAGCAGAGATCGAATGTATGACCCATCCAAAGTCAATGCGATCAGATATATATAAACCACAATATGAATAAGTCTGCAGCATGCTAAATTGGCAATGTAATCTCTATACATAAGTGTAGTGCCAAGTGCTCGTGCCAGTGCCTCAGGTAATAGCATATCATAAATATGAGGTATGATCAATGTCTCCGCATGTACGTGGATCCCGTCCACTCGTCACCCAATGACAATAACCATCATGCATGTAAATATCATCAGCATATGCATGGAAATATGAGGATATAAACCACCTGTGTCCCTCGCGACACGTCAAAATCATGGAACCGGAGTGTCCAGCATCAACACTCGAAAACATCATGAAAACTGTGCCCGGTATCGGCACGTAAATCCTCATATAACGGGCTCCGTCAGTCCAGACCAGCCCACGGGCTCCATCTGCGGAATCGTCCCTCGGCCCCAGCAGTACGCCTATATCCATCTATCGACTCTGGTCGGTATCCTCCGGATAACCGCCAGGTCCAACCAATCACCTGTAGGTACTCGTCCACCTCCAGGCTCAATCGGAAAAGTCTTTCGATCATCTTGCCGAGGGGAACCATACCGGGTCCACCATGTACCCGCAATCGGCTCGTCCACTCCTCGAATCGGGTTTCACATGTCGCTCTCAGCACCGAGAAAACACATGGTGGACGCACTGAAATATCATATCAAGGGTAACCGGGTTTTTAAAGCAATGACATATTCTCTTTTGAAATACCCACGGTTCCCAAATCCAGAAATATCATGGAAATAGCAACTCTCATTGCGTATAATCAGAAAGCATGATGTATGTGACATGTAAAAGAAATGTAAGCATATCGGTCTGTCATGCAAGAATCATATCCTGAATGCAACAGTACTACAGTGTAGTGACATGGCAATTATCGATGATGAAGTGTGTGAGCCGGCAAACAAGTGTACGTGGAACATACGCATCATCGATAATGGTGCTGGTGTCCTACCAGCATGACTGTAATATATCAATAAACACAAGCAATGCAATGCAAGTAGCATGAGTATGAGGAATCGAATAATCACGCAACAGTACAGACTCTATCTCAATAAATATATCATGTAGCCTTGCCTTTTGAAATAAGACGAATTGGGGTTTTTGGTAAAATAAGGGTTACGGTGTTTTAAGAAAAGATGTGTCGTTTGAAAATATCCGTAGAATCCCTTTTGCCTATCTTTAAAATATCCCCGATTCGTTAGTTTTGAAATAGATATGACTCGGATCTATTCTAACGCCTACTATGCGAACTACGGACCCACAATCAAGTCAATCGGGAGAGGTATGAAAACCACCTAAATCTGAGTCAATATAAACATATATATACAATAGTCGGTGATCCCGCCTCAATAGTATCACATACGATACAGTATATCATATAACATCCTCGAGTCATGAGTGCGTATCTAACATCAATATAAAGCTCGTACGGTAAATCGTCGCATGGCATCCCAATAGCTGGGTACGGGTCAATATCACATAATCTAGGGTACAACTCTAAGTCTAGTACCATCGATACCATCTATGTAAATATGAAAGCGGGGTAAAACACATGCCTAAAGGCCCGCTAAAGCCATCATGTCGCATCTCAAATACGAACTCTGTCATATCGCCGAATCTCACGGCCTCAAATCCCGTATATAAACACATAGTCCCATACCCATGTGTAAAGATACACCTCCATGTGCGTACAGATAAAAGAACGAATGTATGCAAGTATATGTGTACGTGTATGTGTAGGTGTGCAACCCCTACTCTAGGGTTTCGCACTATACTAAACCAATACATCCTTATCACCAATAATCTTAAACAACACATAATAAATATATGTGTGTGTACGTATTCGTATACATCACCACGGACTGCGGGGGTGATATACGCCATCCACCTGAATTCTCCCCGTAGATATAAAGCTACTCACCTTGCATCTTTATCTGTCGACGTCACCACACTTTTGCTTGTCGTCCCGAAGTCTTCATGGGGTACCTATACATTAACGTATCGCAAATGCGTATCAAAACCAATTCAAGACTAAAACGGCATACGAAACCCAAAACGATACACTATGATCTATAGGTTAGAACCTATGGATAACGCTTCCAAAACCATCAACAACCCTCGATATCGTCGTATAAACGCCAAGTAGTCGAGGTAAAACACCATACGCAAACTCAGAATTCACAATACGGAAATACGGAAGCACGAATCCAAAACAGCAACTTAGGAAATAGGCTCCAGATTTCACCCTAGGTCAAATTAGACAAATCTATACATGCCAGGGGTCTAGTCTACACATGTAGGAGCTACAGAACCAAAACGACCCAATTTGGTGCAGGTCTGGCTGCAATTTGCGGCTAGAGGGAATAAATTTACGGCCGGGAAGAAGAGTTAGGGGCTAGGGTCTTGTGTGATGGTTCTAGGGTGCCTGCACATTTTAATTTCCAACCAATTTTATTTTAGGATGTCTTGGGTGATAGCAGATTACAAAATACACTCCCAGATTTACAGTTTTCCCCGATATCAATTCCATAAATCCGTATTCTGGTTTCTAGTTCAGGTTTGGGTCCAATTTAACATCACACAAGGGATTCTAAGGTCACAACAAGGCTCAATTTCACTTTGATTTCAGATCAAACCCTAAACCCTAACTTGATGTTTCACAAATCCACCAAACGACACCATATCGATATGAAACTAGAATGGATGCAGTAAGAATTGAAATACTACTCTAATAGGTGCAGAATTTACCTCCTTTGGCAACTCAAGAAAATTCTTGAGTTGCCTCTAGTGGCCAAAATCCTTGCTTCCTTGGTCCAATGTGTAGATCTTGAGCTCGTGCACCTTTTTAGTGAAATGGGAGTAGGGTTTTGGAGTTGATTTCATGGTGATTTGGGGCTTGAAAAGGGGAGGGAGAAGAGGGAGCAGCAGCTCGGCAGCAATGAAGGAGAGGGAGAGAGAAATGTGAAGAAGAAATGAGAGGAAAAATGCTAAGTCAACACCCTCACCTACCCTCTCTCTCACCATACCTATTTTCTTTTCTTTTTCCCCAATTTCCTTTCTCACAAGAATAGTAACCCCAAAGTAAAGCCATGGAAAGAAAAATGTAACACAAGTGTAGAGAAGATATGTGCATGTTTTGCACAAAATTGCTAAAAATCCGATTAGCGATTTTTAATCGCGATTAGCACTAAATTAGCACATAACTAATCATAAAAACTTTAAAATGCCATAATTCCATAAAATACCCTATTTTAAAATTTTCCATAATTTTTTCCCATTTATTTGTATTTAATTATACCGAAATATTAAAATATTCATTAAAATAATATTAAATTATATAAATTCCCAAAAATGATATTTTATTATTTTGAAACGTTACACCAACGGTGGGGAAAATTCTCAAATCACTCAGAGAAGGATCTCTTTAACAAATTTAACAAATTAATGGGCACTATATAAAGGCCCCTAGACCCCAATTCAAAGATCATCAACATCATCAAGAACTTCAAAAATAACAAAACAGAGAGAACTCTGAAGAATTTTGAGAAGAACTCCAGAAAAGAAAAAAGGTAAAAACCTTTATAAAAGAAGAATTTCTTCTGAATAGATCATTGATCTAAGAACAAGATCAATGATCTTCAATAAAAAAAAATAATAACAGTGCCTTGCAATTTTTTATGAACCATTGGTTCTGGAATCTTAAAGATTCTTTTCTTGAATCCAAAATTTGATCAAGTTATTGAAAAAGTGCCTTGCACTTGCAAAAACTGCACTGTTGCGCTCCTGGGTTGGCGCAAGCCACCAGAGAGCGCCACGTGTCAGCACCATAACCATTTGCGCTATGCGCTTTTAAGATAGAACATTGCTCTCTGAAATTGGCGCAACTCACCAGAGCGTGACACATGTCACCTCCACATGCGCTTGCGCTCAATAATTGGCGCAAAGCGCCTGACAGGCCACATGGCCACTGTCTGTTTGATTAATGCACTGCATTATTTACAGAAGGGCCAATCCCAATTAAAAAAAGGCCTAACATGCCAAATTAAATGCAATGCATTATTTTAAAGAAGGGCAGAGCCCAAACAAAAATAGATGATGTGCATCATTTAAAAGGGACAGAGCCCAAATCAAAAGGCCTAGCAGGCCAAAGGAAAATGCAGTGCATTATTAAACATGGGCAAAGCCCTAGCACAGGCCTAATAGGCCAAAGATAAAAACGTTGAATATTCTCAACTGGACTTAGCCCAATCATGGCCGTAAGTCCTCAAATTAAATTGACTGAGCACGGCTGCTCCCTTAAATCAATTTACATCCGGTTCAAGGGTACATCTCTGAACTCCTCTGACACCTATCGTTGTAATCCTTCAACGACGTCAGAGAGGTGACGGGTCCCGACAACCACACATTGATACGGACTGCGGGGTCCTTAAACTCGTGGACCGAAACGTCCCTAAACTAATATTCGTCCCAAAATGGGAACGTTGTGTAGGGTTTACCTAGCACCCTATGAGAGGTTTGGAAGCATCACATGTCACAAAGATCAAGTTTTTATGGTGCTAAGTAAACATACAAAGGATCTATCCTAGAAAATTAGGGTTTCAAAAACTTTAACCAACATCATATGTTACAAAGGCTAGGGTTTTGAGAGTACAACCTTTGTAGCTCCCTTTTGTAGACTCCTTGTCCGCTTGAGAGTTAGAAAGCGATTAGCTTGAAGTCCTCTAACGTCCACGACGATCCACCCGAAGCTCCTTTGTCCAAGCTAGCAACTTCACTTTAACAAGAAGATGAAATGAAGCTAACACTCTAAACAAGTGGGCTAGACTTGTGTAGAATGGTGTTGTGGTTCTCTTTCTCACTTCAAAATCCTATCTTTTTGAGTATTTTGCTCACTTGAAAAGTCTAGAGAGCAAGAGCTCAAGGTTGAAGAAGATGATGGCTTTTTAAGAAGAAGAGAAGATAACTCATTAAAAGAAAATGAAAATATATGTATATATATTTATCACTTCTCATCTCAAACCATAGTTAAAACATATGGATATTATTTCACTTGAGTTAAAACATAAAAGAAAAGATTAACTCATGGTTAGAAGGTAGGTGAGCATGGTTAGGTCAAGAAGAGTGTAGAACTCATCCATGAATTATCCTTTTCTTTTTCCTTTGTTTTAAAACAAATGAAATAATAACACATATAAATAAAATCATGGTGTGAGTCTTATATTGCCATCATTTTCCATGTATAAGAAACCATGATAGAATGATGTATGTATGCATGTGTGCATGCACATCCATATGTGCATGAACAAGAATGAATGCATACATGCATGCATACATCCAAAAGAAAAAAGATAGGATTCTTAGTGAGAAGCTAATGGTTAAATGATAAATCAACACTTGATTTATCAATCCGGTCATATCACATACGACCCGACCAAAAGCAAGCCGCCCAATTAATATACGGTATCTCATACGCGCATTTTAACCGGGTCCATGTGCATATCGCATACGCGCACCACAACGTTTCGCCTGGACTAGGTAACTCGTTTGTGGGACTCTAAGACTCGTCAATACGCCGGCAGTGGGTGATGATCATATCAAGCACCCCCAAGCCGCAAGCGGTTAGCTAAACGTAACGGCCACCCGGGTATTGAGCGATCAGAAGAAAACAAGCGAACCTGCTACAACTCCCGTCGAGCCAACCGGCAACACTACCCGCACAGTCCGGTCTCCTCGTCTGATATGTCGCATATCAAGTCTAGGGGTGGTAAACGTCAGACCCCAATAACCGATAAATCGTGCCGATGTGAGGCTCATAACGGGTCGAGAAACTACTGGTAACACTTACCAGTAAATCTCTAATCGGCCTTGACCAGGGACTTCCCTGTTACTGCCAATCGAGCACAGCGCAACATCAACCCCCAATACCGGGAGAGACGAAACCCCTCCTATCGCTCATTGCCTCCATGTGACTCGGGACTGTACCCAAAAACCACCGTTTTGCACGCCCTCATGGACGTGGTAAGGTGGAAATCAAAGCACAGTGGGAATCACACAAGACTCTATGACGATCTCGGGTCTACAGACTAACCTGCACAAGTGTCACCTGAGAACTGCCATCTGACGTGAGGTATAATACCATCTGGGGGTTCTCGGTGAGTCAGTCCAGTGTACCCAGTCTCCACTGAGCATTCGTATACCATCTCTGATGTCAAACACCAATGGATATGGGATCATCCATCGCCCATCTCATGGGTCGAGAAGCGTATACGCTAGTCTACACTGGTATATCGATGCCCCGTCTCGATACACCCACGACTAGGGACCTTGAAGGATATACTTATGGACTACCATGTCCCCACTAGTACGATCCGCATCATAGTCCAGGTAGTCAAGTACACATCCTAAGGGCTTTACCAACATGTAACTATAAGACAGTATAAAGAGACTAGTATACATGTTAAGATAAAGAGCAACCAGATAGCATACTATCATATCGAGCAAGAAAGTCATCTCTATATATGTCCAAGCATCCAATATAATATACATCATCTGTACAATACCGGCCTCTAGGGCATACATACAACTAACACGTTGGACCGAAATGTCCTTAAACTAATGTTCTTCCCCAAATGGGAATGATGGACCACTATGTCCCTAAAACTGGAAATCGACCGCAATATCATTAAACTAAACAATAGAGCCAATTGCTCTCTTGTCGGATCCAAACGATCCCGTTATGTTGATCTTAGTCTGGAGATTAGGCTAACGTATCCTTAACAAAAGTTTAAGTTGATCTTAGCTTTAAATAGGGCTAACGTATCCTTAAACCAAAACCCCAAACCCAAATCTAAGAAAATACGGATTTGGACTAATCCACGTCCTACGGGTGACGACATAAATTAGTCTCCGTATACAATCCACGGGCAACCACAAACAAAACAAACACCCACGACACGAAGTGAACATCTGGAGAAGGAGAAAGTTGTTACCGCAATGCGGTAGTGTAATTAACTGCAGGGGCTTGCGCCTGCAGGGAAAAGTGTCCCCACAATCAAAAACCCCTCAAGCGAGGGGGAATCTGACGAAGTCTGCTACATCGGCCGCATCCGTCTAAACCTTCGATACATGGTGCAATAAATCAACTTGGCATCTTCGGAGAGGTGGACGGATAAAACCAAATAGCATCTGTCCCGAATCTCAGGCAAGACGTTCTGCGTCCCTGTCTTGGCCATCATTCGGAGGGGAACACCAATCTACCCCTTATAAACCCCGCGATATTTTGATTGTATTGTTGTATTGTTTGTATTGTATATTGAATATAGATGGATGACTTGCTGAAACCATGATATCAGTAAATGGATGTAACTGGAGAATCATGTAAATGGATGTATATCCATGGTTCGGTTTAGTCAATGTAGATTGAATAGATTGAACATATTGAATATATATGGATTCATATTGAATTGTAGTTTTGTAATTTCATACTTGAATCATATTCAAGTCAGATTGATTAGATTGAGACTCAATCTGGGTCAATTAGAAAAGAAATTGAATCCTGGATTATGTTTTGGGGCTATCGGTAACTGTTGCATATGGACGGCAGGATTTGTGTCTTTTTCAAAAACAATTACCGTGTTGATGACACCGTTTGTTAAGTTGTCTACCTTAAATAGGAAATCACCCATATCTCCGGCTCCCTGAGTCTCAAGAGACCGGTCCCGCTTAAACCTATGTTTACTGGGGTCCTTATTGTAATTTAGTATAACTTGAGGGGGTTTTATGTAAAAATAATTTTATATAATTTTCAAAATACACCTCAAGTATTTTATTATCGTCTTTAGAGTTTTCATTGATATATATTTTATCAATGTGACATTTCTAGTGAATAAAACGCAATTTCATAATATATGGTATTTATTTGTAATATTGGAATTGTATGGTATTTTCTTGTAAATGGGATGCTTTTCTTGAATTTTGGAAATGTGGAATATTATAAATATTAAAAAATAGATATTTTTATATTTATTACATATATATTTATTTATTAAAAATATAAGTTTTATATATAATAGAAATCATATTTTCTAAAGAAAATAGTGATTTAAATTTTTCGAGATCGTATGCTTCTTGTGGATGTCTGCATCTCACTCTACTAAGTCCGAGGATGTGCGATAATCCACACCATCCCAAACGGGTTCCCCAAAATGGGTTATAGAGGCGCATTTGCAAAGATTTGTTAAAATACATTTCTTGTAAAAAATGTTTTATAAGTTGAAGGTATTTATATGTAAAATCGTATTTTCCCAAATATATGTTCCCAAATTTCCATCGTGCTATGTTAGATATGTGTGTTGTGAGGAGGTAGGTCATTATCTCATGAGTTTTCTAAGGTAATGCGGTTTAAAAAGTTCAAGCATGTCGAAATGAAACATAAGGGTATTTTAATGTAAAAATGAAATAAAACTTGCTACAGTTTTTATTTTGATGCCAAACTTGTTCTATTATCTTCGTTAAAATTTAATGGTCATGACATAAGAGTATGGTATTATTGTGTTTAATAAAAATAGAACTTTTTAAGGAAAAACCAAATCGGAAGTCGGACTAATTTCGCTTCCGTTGGGTTTTAGTTTTGAATGTTTTTATAATAGTGAAAAGAGGAAGAAGTAGGGACTTACAGGTTATTAGACTATAAGAGAGAAGGAGGAAGAGGTGGGAAGTGCTGGTGCGTTGTTTCGTCCTCGGAATCTCCTCAGATTGCCGTCGGAAGTTCGTCGGAGCTTTGTCCTTTTGCTAACTCCACTTGCACACAAAAAGTCTTGGGAATTTTTTTGAGAGTGTTGGATATAGTGCCCTCAAAGTCAATTATTGGATCGCAGGTACGAGATTGCAATGATTTAAGGAGGACCTATACCGATAGGACAGTCTTGCTCGAGATGATAGTATGCTATCTGGTTTGTCTTTATCATCATGTATATGTTTTAGTTCACTATTGCATGTTGATAGAGTCCATAGGATTCTTGCTTGACTGCCAGCAGTATGATGGCGATCATATACGTGGGAGCTGGGGTCTATAAGCACATCATTAAAATGTCCCTAGTCGTGGGAGTTTCGAGACAGGGCATCGATACTCCAGAGTAGACTAGTGTATACAGTCGAGACCCTGACGACGGGCGGTGGCCGGTCTCACAAGCCATTGGTGTCAGTTGGTTCACCTAAGATCTATACAGGTGCTCATTAGGTTATGAGTACACCGGACAGGACTCGCCGGGAACATGCTAGTTGGTATTATACATATCATCATATAGCAGTTCTCAGGTGATATGTGTACAGGTTAGTCCGTCGACCTGAGATCGTCATTTGTCTCGTGTGAGTTCCCACTATGCTTTGATTACTATCCTACCACAGCTCAAAGGAGTCATGCAAACAGGTTTTAGTTGGGTACAGTCCAGAGCCACATGGAGGCAGTGAGCGGATCGTCAGGGATTCGTCTCTCCCGGTATTGGGGGTGAGATCGCGCTGTGTTTTGGAGAGCTATTACACGAAATCCTTGGCCAGGTTAATCGAGATTTACTGGTAGGTATTCCAGTAGTTTCTCAGGGTGTTCTGGGCTTCACTCCGACACGACTTATACCGCTATTAGGGGTCTGACGTTTACCATCCCCCTAGGCCCTATATGCGATACTCATAGACGAACAGACCGGACTGTACGGATATTGCCACTGTCAGGCTGAATAGGGTTTCTGGATGAGTTCGCTCGTCAGCTTCCATTCAGATCAATACATAGACAACCGTTACGTACAGCTAGTACCACTGACGTGCTTGTGGTTATACCCAGTGTCAGTGTATTGATGAGTCATTAGAGTTCCCCACAGACAGTTTCCCAAGTTCGGGCGAAACGTTGTAAAGGCCGTATGGTTTTATGGCAGGGTTCCAACATGCACGTGCACTTGTGCACGTGCCATATTTCGGACGGATAATACTGGTGGGCTTTAGTTTAAGCCGGATCCTAGTATTATATTGTGTTGGAATATTTTTGTCACGTTGTATCCGTATTCGGTCAAATACGGATGCGGGTATGTATATACAGTCGAGGGGTTTTCTTATGATCCGTTATTAGATTACTTTTTGAAGTTTTCATTTTCTAATCTTCCGATTTAAATATTTAGTTTAATATTTAAATATGGAAATGTGAGTTTTGTGTTTGCATTAATTAATTTGGTGCATGCATTTTTAAAATGGGGGTGGGCTGCAAATTTCGAACTGGCCTTTTTGGCAAAGGGTTTTGGGTGAGTTGGCAATTTTGTGTGCAATAAATGGGCATGGCTTGGAGTGGGTTTGATTTATGAGGCATGGTCTTCATTTAATGGGTGAAGGATGTGCTGGGAGTTTTGGATAGCAAAAAGATATTTGATTAGAGTGTGAAGATTTCCTTTGTTGATTTTTTATTGCTACACTCACCATTTTAGTTTTTACCCTGACCACTACAAAATGATCCCCTGTGAACCATTTCCTTTTTTGGGAGAGTGGCTGAGCACCAATTCCACAGAGAGCCCAAGTTTGGTGTGCTCATTTTAGTTTTCCTCCATGAAAAATCCTTGCTCACAATTTTCCTTGGCAACTTCAATTTACCTCCACCCAAAGCATTGGGTGCCTTGAGACAAGATATTGTACATTCTCTCTACTTTATTCTTGGAGATGTCGGCTAGCAAACTTCATGTCCGAGTTGCTTCGGTTAGAAGCGGGAGCCCATATAAAGAATCCTCGACGTGGTGCCATTCCGATGAGCGAGCCGGAGAGCGGACTTGATCGGGACAGCGGCGAAGAGCTAGGAAAGAGATTGAAGACCGAAGGACACGGATCGATCGGTATAATCTCTAAACTCACTTTAGTAGTTTGCTAGTTAACGGTTAATGGAACGATCCGGACATTGGGTTGCTGTAGCGCCGGGTTTTGTAAAAAGTTTTTGTTCCGCATTTGGCGTCGGTTTGACGGCCGGGGCGCCGCCATGGCCCAACATGATATCAGAGCCAAACTATTAACCGTCTACTAGTTGATTTAGACAATGTTAAAGTATCGAAACCGGAACAAACCCAAACGATGCCACTGGATTTCTGTTCTCTGTTGTTTTTGAAATGGTCCAGAAAAATCTTTTACACATGTGCAGAAGACTACTCAGGAGGACACAAGAACACACCCCAAACACAGACCCCGACCCTCGGATTTTGGCCGATCCCTAGCCTAGGATTTCTGGCGTCGCCGGCCCTGTGTAGGCCAATGGTGTTGGTGTTTTGGGTGTTGCTCTGGTCTCTGGGAAGTTGGTTCAGTGGTGTTGTTTGTTTAGCCCAATTTGGATAATGTTTTATCAGTATGTTTGGGTTATTTCGGGGTTATTTTGGAGTCAATATTTTCTAACATTGTTTAAGTTTTAGCAGTGCATTACATTACTATCTGTGACCGTGAATGTCATTCGAGCGGTAAATCTTGTCTAATTGCTATAGCTCTTTTAGACGGGATTTGCGAACGTGACATTCACGTTTGATGTTCTGTGATGTTGCGGATTTGTCGTGGTGGATAGCTTGTGTGCAATGGTAGTGCAGTTTGGATTTATTTGTACATTTGATATTGTGGGGCGAGCGTCCGACATGTGGACTGCCGTCACTTCCTGTTTGTATATTATTCTTTTGGGGCACGACCGGGTTGAGGTCGATTTACCCGTTGTATATATTTTCTTTTCTGTACTAGGATTACCCCGCTGTGGGGTGCATAGATAGCCAGGTTCTAGAGGGCAACGGGACAGCATCTCATGGCGTTGAGACGGAGGGGGCTTCACTCTAGAATTGGCGGGCTATTCGCCGCACTCGTAAGGGGTATAGGTTGACCCAAGGAGGGGTGCTCAATTTATCGGATTCCGTGAAGTGATGGGTGGTCCATTCACTTTGCTGAAGGGGGCTGTCCCGCTTCAAGTCTTGGCGGGTAACTTGCCGCACTCGTAGGGATCTAGGTTTTCATTGCACAGGCTATCCACACGACCAGGGGAACGTCGGGTTTCACTTGCGGCTCAATGAAACTCGGGGATCCCAGATTATCTGTATTGTTCTGTGATGCTTATTACTTATCTGTGATGTTGCATTTATCATGCCTGGAGCGATTATTATATATTGATATATATATACTAGTATATGTTTTACACCCGCGCTAGTCCAGTCCCCGCTCTGTCGTTAGTTAAGTAACCTAACGGGTGATGACGGGACCCAGTAGCGAATGCGGATGGCATATATGTACATTATATTTTCGTTCTTCTCTGGTGTGATCAATTGATGGGACTGCGTTGATTCCTATCAATGCAAGGAAAACAAACCTATATTTGATGTTGTTGGAACCAATTTTGCAAAAAGCTGTTATTACAATGACGTTCTCTTTTGTTTTGCACAGCGATATTCGGCTATGAATATCCAGCACCTCATTCGACGAGGCAAGGGCCGAGATCCCTTCACCGGGAATGACCCCTTAGACAGAGGTTTGCGTCAGGGTAATAACTTTACTATAGTCGATTACTTTTTGCTTTGCATCGTGGTATTCGGTTTGGAATATCCTACACCTCATTCGACGAGGAAAGAGCCGAGATCCCTTCACCGGGAGTGAGCTCTTTAGCAAAAGTTTTCGCTACTATATATTTATAAAACCACTTGGACTCCTTCAATGATATCAAGTTCATTACGCTAAACGTTTTTTGCCAAAAACCAGCCGTAGCCCTCCTTCATTTCTGAAAAGCAGCGCCTAGTATTCGTTCTATGTTTGTTGGCTTCCGTCAAGGCATAGTGTGCGGTAGCTATGTGTTGCTTTTCTGTAGCATGGATATGCATTAATCTAAGACAGTCGTGCAGCCTTATTGGCATCCGTCAAGGGCGAGTACGGATGGGTCTAAATTAATCAGGACAATGACGGGTAGAACTTGACTTGCAACTTATGATTTGTTGGCATCCGTCAAGGTCATAAGCTGCTTGGGGTAAAAATCACATCGGGTGTTTCAAACATATAGGAAACTTGCCAGGCTTGCGCATACCTTTTGGAGTGTGATGACGTGAGTGGCTTCCATCACGTTATCATGCGATGATAGTTGGATCCTGATTCCCACAGATGAGTTGGTTTACTACTCGGGTGATCCCGACTAATTCTTCTTTCAGGTTTGGAGGAGAATTTGAGAAAACAGTGGGAGGTTTCCTGATTAGATAAAGTGATTAACCATTCTGATCTAGGTTAGAGTGCACGCAGAGTGTTTCTTTTCTCTCTCTCTCTCTCTTTGACAGCGACCATGACCCGACCCTATACAATAACTTAGTGACCAAGTTAACCGAACTTTCTTATAACACTGGATTTTGGATTGTCTGAGCTGCATACATCATTGCCACTCCTTCTTTTACCCTTTAAGTTTCTCCAGAACACCTCGTATCACTACGAACATCCACTTCTATTGGATAAATCTATCGTATGGTTATATACGAACTCGGAGGAATTTCTTCGAGGATGGATTCTGGTTCTGGAGAGATTGAATAGGACTATTCAATTGTCTTTTCCTTTTACCTTCTCTCAGGTTGTGAGGGCTCCTAGGATTAGAAGAGGGTACACCTATTACGCTTATTGGATAGTCTTCTTCCAAACCATAGTCAGGTGTCGAAAGGTAGGGAATGAAGAAAACCAATTAGCCTAAGTTGGGTGTACAGAAGGTAATAAATAAAGACAAATAAAGGGATCAGAAAGAAGGCAAAGTAAATTGCGACTGTTAACAATCACGACCAAACCACGTATCTCATCGCCACTCTTAATCCACCTTTGTATTTCTCCAGAACACCCCGTATCACTACGAACGTCCAATTCCATTGGATAAATCCATCGTATGGTTATATACGAACTCGAAGGAACTTTTTCGAGGATGGATTCTGGTTCAGGAGAAATAGGAATAAGGTTATTTAGTTGTCTTTTATCCTTACCTTCTCTAAGGTTGCGAGTGATCCTAGGATTAGGACAGTACACCTATTATGCTTATTGGATAGTCTTCTTCCAAAGCATAGGCTGGTGCCGAACGGTAGGGAAGGAAGAAAACCATTAAGTCTAACGATGGTGTACAGAAGGTAACGACTAAAGACAAATAAAGGGAATTGGAGAGATGACAGGGAAATATACGGTTGCAGTCATGAATCTGGATAATGGAAGAGGCATTACTAGGAATACCCGGATACCCTTTCAAAACATTTTCATGTTTCAGTTTCACTGTGTATTGTTGATAAAAAACTGATTTCCCAATTAGACCCTTGCTCCAGGGTATGTATTTACCAGGTATGATTCTCATATCTGTATGGTTTTACAAATGATGAATGGGAGTAAGTTATTGGGAATTAGGTGATCATCCTCATTATATCGGAATTCGTTGTAATTGGTGATATTTGAGGAAATCGCTTGGGTACAGTTTTCAACCTACGACGCACAGGATTTGAGTTATTAAACTCAGGGGACTTATACAAAATATTGTATGTTGTCCAGTGTCCATTAGGACAAAGGGATTGGTCCTCGTACTATATTTTGTTTACTTATGACTTCTCATGTGTTGGACAAGTGTTTCGTAGAAACACAAGGTCCAAGTTTGAGAAATTATAGGTACAAGAATAAAGTAGAGAACCGGATGTCGCAAGTATCGGGATTCTTCAAGGTAATCGAAGTTGTAGATACTTGTATGAGGTATTCAGTTGATAGTAATGGTTTTGAGAAACTTGTTTCTCTTTCAGGTTACTCATAATTGGACACACACCTAAGTTGAGTAATGATGATCGGCCTCTCTCCATTTAGTTGACATGCACTGGAGACAGCTGCATGATTTGAATCTGGTTCCAATTAAATCAGTGCCTCTGTTTCTATATTGGATATAGAACAATTCATATCTTAACAATGTTAAGGTACGAGGAGTTGTCCGGCTTATGCTTAAAACCAGACTCTGGATAACTCAAAGCACGTTTCTGTAATAGCAGTTTGTGGGTTGACCCGGGCTATGACGAGTGTTGATTTTCTACCATCTGGAAAATCAATAGTGATATTGTTCTTGACTCGCCACAGTTTTAGTAAAATAGATTTTTTCAGAAAACAGAAGTGAGAGTTGTTCCCGCCAAAAAAAATTTGCGCAAAAGAGCCCAAGGTATCTAATGGCAGCGATACGTTTAAGAAAATGTGAACCAGTATTTTCTGAGCTGTATTTTGACAAACTCTTGAATGTGAAACAGCTAAATTCTGATGGTATCGAAAGCGTCTCGAAAAAGCCTTCGATTTAATATATTATTGGCTTCATAATTCATCCGGGATCAAAAGTTATGAGCAAATATGCTATGCACGTGTAATCTAAGTAAGAAAATGCGAACCAGTATTTTCTGGACTGCATTTTGACAAACTTCCAAATGAGAAACAGTTAAATTCTGATGGTATCGAAATTTTCTCAAAAAATCCTTCGATTTGATATATTATGGGCTTCATAATTCATCCAGGATCAAAAGTTATGAGGCATCACGTGCCCACACGTGACCGGGCATCACGTGCAGACACGTGACCATTTACAGGCAAAGCCGGTAAGCACTGCATAAAATAAATAATTGGAAATAATTAATCGGTGGGGTCACGTGCCAACACGTGATAGGCCTTTAAACCCACTGAAAAGAATTAAAGGTATAATAAAATATTAAGGAAAAACCCCAATGGGTCATCACGTGCAAACACGTGCTGACACGTGATAATTCCTGAGTTCTTTAAAACAACAGAATTAAATTCTGGTCAAATGCTTAATCAGGGGGTTGTAAGTCCACGATAGCGCCCCGGCCGTCTGTCCGAGGACAAAATGCGGAAACAAAACTTTTTCAAAACTTGAAACTGGCGCTAACGTATACTATAAACCTGGATCGAACCACTAATCTATAATTAGCAAACTAGAGAAGGGTTAGAAAAGCTATACCGATCGATTCGTGTCCTTCGGTCTTTGTCCACCATCCCAAGCTCCTCGCGGCATCTCCGATCTCGATCTCCTCGTCGGAAAGGGCACCACATCATCGAGTTTTTTTACGGGCTCCCGCTTCATCCGAAGCAACTCGGGCACGAAGTTCGCTAGCCTACGTGTCTAAGGTGAAGTAGAGAATGTGTGTGATCACTTTGTCTCTTGCATCCATTGTATGGATGGAGGTTGAAGATGAAGCCATCAATGGAGGTTGTGAGCTAGAGGAAGAAGAAGAAGAGGAGCCATTTTCTTTCTTTTGTTATATGATGAAATGAGAGAGTGAGTATACAATAATACAAGAGCTAGCTCATAACATGGCTGCCCTTCTCTCTCTTCCTCTCATTTCATCTCACAAATCAATCACATAAGGTGACATTTGCACAAGAAATGAGACCATAAGTCACCTATGAAGTACATGTCTCATTTAATGCACAAAATGATGAAATAAGCTCACAATTTCTATTTGTAAACATTAATCCAAATGTTTACAACAATAAAAAGATACGGCAATATCTAAAGTAAACTTGTGACGGATCACAAGGATACCCCTCACCTGTATATACATACCTGCATCCGCATTCCGACTGAATGCGAATGCGATGGGACTAAAGTAATCTAACAAATCTAATACTAGGATCCGGCTTAAACCAAAGCCCACTAGTATGATCCGTCCGATCATGATCCGTGCACTACTGCACGTATATGATCGAACCCTGCCATATATCATATGGCCTCTACAACGTTTCGCCCGAAACTTGAGAAACTGTCTGTGGTGGACTCTAAAGACTCGTCAATACTTTGGCTGTGGATTTAACCACTAGCACGTCAGTGGTACTAGCTGTACGTAACAGGCTACCAGGTATTGACCAAAAGGAAGGTCGATGAGCGAACTCATCCTGACACCCTACTGAGCCTGTCAGTGACAATATCCGTACAGTCCGGTCCATTCGTCTATGAACATCGCATGGCGGGTCTAGGGGGTTGGTAAAAGTCAGACCCCAAAAAGCGGTACAAGTCGTGTCGAAGTGTAGCCCAGAACACCATGAGATACAACTGGAATACCTACCAGTAAATCTCCTGCCTTGGCCAAGGACTTCGTGTAGTGGCTCTCTTAGACACAGCGCGATCTCACCCCCAATACCGGGAGAGACGAAACCCCTGCCGATCCGCTCACTGCCTCCATATGGCTCGGATTGTACCCAACTAAAACTTGTTTGCATGACTCCTTCGAGCCGTGGTAGGGTAGTAATCAAAGCACAGTGGGAACTCACACGAGACAAATGACGATCTTAGGTCGATGAACTAACCTGTACACATGTCACCAGGGAACTGCTTTCTGACGTCAGGTATAATACCAACAAGCATGTTCCCGGCGAGTCCTGTCCGGTGTACTCATAACCCAATGAGCACCTGTATACATCTTAGGTGAACCAAATGGCACCAATGGCTTGTGAGACCGGCCACCGCCTCTCGTCGGGGTCTCGACTGTATACACTAGTCTACTAATGGAGTATCGATGCCTAGTCTCGAAACTCCCACGACTAGGGACCTTTTAAGGATTTTCTTATAGACCCCAGCTCCCACGTATATGATCGCCATCATACTGCTGGCCGTCAAGCAAGAATCCTATGGGCTCTATCAACGTGCAATAGTGACATGTAATGTCACCTAAAGCATGTACACGATGATAAAGATAAACCAGATAGCATACTATCATCTTGAGGAAGACTGTCCTACCGTTATAGGTCCTCCCTCAATCATTGCAATCACGTGCCTGCGATCCAATAATTGACTCTAAGGGCACTATATCCAACAATCTCCCACTTGCACTCAAGGCTAATTATTGCGATGTCACATACTCACAGCCCGTGTGATACCGAACACCCAACTCCTCTACTAATCAGTTTCACAAAGCTCGTTTGCGAAAGTATTGCATTCGAGGAATTGCCTCAGTGAGTGGATCCGCCCTAATGTTTCTTTCTATGTCTCTCTTTATCTCAAGTTCGCGGAGAAAGCCATCTCCCGAAATGAGCAATACATGTCTTAGAATATGTCTGGATATCTGATGGGACCTAGTTCATAAATGAACTCCAAATCCAAACTTCTTAGACTGTATCGTCAACTGAACTTAATCAGTATCCTGCGCCATGCCTCCCTCAGTATCCGCTTGGACCATCTGTCCAAACTACTGCCCCTCGTCAGAGGGAAAACTATAACTCTGACAGTCACTCTGTCATCCATGTCACCTTGGAAGCCTGGAATGATAGCTGTCTCCTAAAAGAGGTTGTTGTTATCATATACCTAGAACATTCACTTATGTTCTAAAACTGCTTCTGAACGTTTCTCCAGGATAGGATTAATATCAACTTATTGCATCTAGTGCAAAAACAACATCTGGTGTGGTACTTAACATCTCATGATTGACTCAATTGCCTAAGCAAGTGATGTGCCAATCATGCGCATCCCTCTCCTCTTTAGTCTGTAAGACACCTTTAGAGAGGGTGACTCCATCATCTGCAGGTATACTACCGTGCCAGGAGTCGTCCATTCTAAAATACCTTTAGAATACTGTCTAAGTACCCAGATTGGGAAACTACCCAAATCTAGATCTAAAACCATAGATCTAGTAACCAGAATGTCTGATATTATATCTATATCCTTTGTGGAGAAACCACTGTGTGACAACCAAAGTATAATCGATCGTAGTATAGGAATTTAACTTGCTACTCTGTGTATGTCATCCAAATACCAGGACATCACACCCTACTACCTTCGTAACAGATCTATCCCCTATTTCGATGAAGTCAAATCTATGACTATCACATCAGAAATAGATTATCTATCTCCGCTATATCTGCTTTAGTCCATAAATAGACATAAGCTATTTGTCCACTATGCTTCCGCTGCTCCCACTGACTACGACAACCCTCTGGCAGAATAATATACACGTGCACTTCTAAAGCCAGTTCAGAACGACGCTATACTCATCCTCCTGCCGGGTCTCATAGTCTGGAACAACAGTAGTGTCAAGTCTGGATAAACAAGAACCACCCTGTCACCGTCTTTGAGCATACCGAAGTACCTCTCGAGTGCCTGAGATTACCCACCTTATCTGCGGAGTGGCTAATGGGATGTCAAACTAG
Source organism: Agapanthus africanus (assembly GCA_030015575.1). NCBI lineage: Eukaryota > Viridiplantae > Streptophyta > Magnoliopsida > Asparagales > Amaryllidaceae > Agapanthus > Agapanthus africanus. The sequence goes on along the minus strand of JASDDO010000029.1, from coordinate 329,349,139 downwards.
ATTGAATCTTTAGGTTCTTATCAAATTTTCAGTAATCGTTTTCGGTTCTGGAATCACTTCCAGTTCTACCATACTCCCACTACTGTTTTCTGAAAAAATCCATTTTTATTAAAACTGTGGCGAGTCAAGAACAATATCACTATTGATCTTCCAGATGGTAGAAAGTTAACCCTCGTCATAGCTCGGGTCAACCTACAAATAGCCATTACAGAAACGTGCCTTGAGTTATCCAGAGTCTGGTTTTAAGCATAAACTGGACAACTCCCCGTATCTTAACATCGTTAAGATATGAACTATTCTATATCCAATATAGAAACAGATGCACTGATTTAATTGGAACCAGATTCAAATCATGCAGCTGTCTCCAGTGCATGTCAACTAAATGGAGAGAGGCCGATCAACATTACTCAACTTAGGAATGCATCCAAATATGAGTAACCTGAAAGAGAAGCAAGTTCTCATAATCATTACTATCAACTGAATACCATACACAAGTATCTACATCTTCGATCATCCTGAAGAATCCTAATACTTGCAACGCTTGGTTCTCTACTTTATTCTTATACCTATAACTTCTCAAAACTTAGAGCTTGCATTTCAGCGAAACACATGTCTAAGAACTAGAGAAGTCACAGGCGAACAGAATATAGTACGAGTACCAACCCCTCTGTCCTCATGGACACTGGACAAAATACAATACTCTGTATAAGTCCCCTGAGTCTAATAACTCATTCCCTGTGTGTCGTAGGTTGAAAACTGTACTTATGGTTAAGAAGAATTACACCGCAGTTTAATGCTCCTTACCTAACCATCCACTGATACAGGTAAATGTCATAGACATAATTTCAAAAAGTTATACATCACTTTATAAAAATAAATGTACAGATATATCAATTTGAAATTGGTGCATAACAACGGATATTCAAAACCAAATATTTGTCGTCCGGCAAACAACCCAGGCGATTTCCTCAAATATCACCAATTACAATGAATCCCGATATAATGAGGATGATCACCCAATTCCCAATAACTTACTCCCACTCATCATCTGTAAAACCATACAGATGTGAGAATCAAACCTGGTAAATACATACCCTGGAGCAAGGGCTAATTGGGAAATCAGTTTTCTTTTAACAATACACAGTGAAACTGAAACATGTAAATGTTTCGAAGGGGTATCCGGGTATTCCTAGTAATGCCTCTTCCATTATCAGATTCACAACTGTAACCGTATATTTCTTTGCCATCTCTCCAAATCCCTTTATATGTCTTTAGTCATTACCTTCTGTACACCCCTTTAGGCTAAATGGTTTTCTTCCTTCCCTACCGTTCGGCACCAGCCTATGGTTTGGAAGAAGACTATCCAATAAGCATAATGGGTGTACTCTCCTAATTCTAGGAGCACTCACAACCCGAGAGAAGGTAAAGATAAAAAACAACTGAAAAAAACCTTATTCCTATTTCTCCTGAACCAGAATCCATCCCCGAACTGGAACAAGTCCCTTCGAGTTCGTATATAACCATACGATGGAGTATCCAATAAACTGTGGATCTTCTTAGTGATACGGAGTGTTCTGGAGAAATACAAAGATGATGTAGGATTGGCGAAGAAATACTTGGTTTGGTCGTGAATAGCAGTCGCAATTTACTTTCCCCTCTTACTAATCCCTTTATTTGTATTTACTTAATACCTTCTGTACACCTTTTAGGCTAAATAGTTTTCTTCATTCCCTACCGTTCAGCACCTGCCTATGGTTTGGAAGAAGACTATCCAATAAGCGTAACAGGTGTACTATCCCCTAATCCAAGGAGCACTCACAACCTGAGAGAAGGTAAAAGGAAAAGACAACTGAATAGTCCTATTCATTTTCTCCAGAACCGGAAATCATTCTTGATTCTGGAACAAGTTCCTTCGAGTTCGTATATAACCATACGATGGTTTTATCCAATGGAAGTGGATGTTCGTAACAATACGGGGTGTTCTGGAGAAAAGGGTAAAAGTAGGAGTGACAATGAGGTATGCAGCTCAGACAATCCAAAAGCCAGTGTTTTAAGAAAGTTTGGTTAACTTGGTCACTGAGTCATAGTCAAGGGTCGGGCCATGGTCGCTGCCAAAGTGAGAGAGAAAAGAAACACTCAGCGTGCACTCTAACCTAAATCAGAATAGTTATCAATTTATCTAATCAGGAAACCTCCCCCTGTAACCTCAAATTCTCCTCCAAACCTGAAATAAGAATTAGTCGAGATCACCCGAGGAGTAAACCAACTCATCAGTGGGAATCGGGATCCAACTATCATCGCATGATAACGTGATAGAATCCACTCACGTTATCACACTCCAGAAGGTATGCGCATACCTAGAAAGTTTCAGTTTCTTTAGAAACTCCCGATATGATTTTTACCCCATGCTCTTATGACCTTGACTTTGGCCAACAAATCATAAATCACATGTCAAGTTCTACCCGTCATTATCCAAGTTAATTTGAACCTACCCGTACCTGCCCTTGACTTTGGCCAACAAAGCAGTACGACTGTCCCAAACCAACGCATCTATCTATGCAACAGAAAAGTAACAAATAGCTACCATACATTATGCCTTGACTTTGGACAACAAACATAGCATGAATACTAAGTGCTACCCGTCTAAAATGACGGAGGGCTACGAATTGTTTTTGGCGAAAAACCTTTAACGTAATGAACTTGATATCGTTGAAGGAACCGGATAGATTTTTATAAAAATATAGTGGCGAAAACCTTTGCAAAGGAGGTGACTCCCGGTGAAGGTATCTCGGCTCTTTCCCCGTAGAATGAGGTGCAGGATATTCCAACTGAATACCACGATGCAAAGCAAAAGGCAATCGGCTATAGTGAAGTTATTACCCTGACGCAAACTTCTGTCCAAGGGGTCACTCCCGGTGAAGGGATCTCGGCCCTTGCCTCGTCGACTGAGGTGCTGGATATTCATAACCGAATACCACTGTGCAAAACAAAAGAGAACGTCCTTGCAATAACAGCTTATTTTGAAAAATGTTCCAACAACATCAGAATAGGTTTGTTTAGCTTGCATTGATCCGAATCAATGCAGTCCCATCAATTAATCACACCACAAAAGAACGAAAATATGATGTACGTATATGCCATCCGCATTCGCTACTGGGTCCCGTCATCACCCGTTAGGTTACTTAACTAACGACATAGCGGGGACTGGACTAGCGCGGGTGTAAAACACATACAACATCTACTAGTATATATATCAATATATAATATTCGCTCATGGCGTGATAAAATGCAACATCACAAAAATGTAATAAGCATCACAGAACAATACAGATAATCTGGGATCCCCGGGTTTCATAGAGCCGCTACTGAAACCCGACGTTCCCCTGGTCGTGTGGATAGCCTGTGCAATGAAATCCTAAACCCCTACGGGCGCGGTAAGTTACCCGCCAAAACCTGAAGCGAGGCAGCCCCCTTCAACAAAGTGAATGGACCACCCAGCACTTCACGGAATCCGGTAACTTGAGCACCCCTCCTTGGGTCAACCTGTACCCCCTACGAGTGCGGCGAATAGCCCGCCAATTCTAGAGTAAAGCCCCCTCCGTCTCAAAGCCATGAGATGTGGGCCCGTTGCCCTCTAGAACCCGGCTATCCGTGCACCCCACCGCGGGGTAATCCTAGTACAGAAAGTAAAATATATACAACGGGTACATCGACCTCAGCCCGGTCGTGCCCAAAAAGAATAATATACAAACAGGCAGTGACGGTAGTCCACATATCGGACGCTCGCCCTGTAATATCAAATGTACAAATACAACCAAACTGTACTACCATTGCATCCAGGCTATCCACCACGACAAATCCGCAACATCACAGCACAACACAGAACATCAACGTGAATGTCACGTTCGCAAATCCGTCTAAAAGAACTATAGCAATTAGACAAGATTTACCGCTCGAATGGCATTCACGGTCACAGATATAAAGTAAATACTGTGAACTAACATGTTTAAAATTTTCGATCGACAAAATTTCCCGAAGTGGGCCCCAAGAACAAATCCAGCACTCAAAATAATCTGGGCCAAAACTAAAAATACAAAAAACCCCAATTCCAAGTCAGAGACCACTGCAGGAAAAATGGTGCAGTGTAGCTACAGTACTGCGGCGGAACCGCGGCCAAAATAGGGGTACGGCCGCGGTTCCGCGGCGCTACAGTGAGCTCTTTCAACAAATTTTCTGCAGTGTTCTAAGAAAAGCCTGCCTGATTTTCTGCAATACTCAAAATAATTTTTTGATGATAAAAAAAATTCGACAGAAACTTCAGAATTGGAAATGCAGTTTTGGAAAATTTTGTTCGATCGAAGTTCTAAACACGTTAGAGAAAGCTAGTAAAGGTTAATGACGTGGCTCTGATACCATGTAAGTCTACGGTAGCGTCCCGGCCGTCTGTCCGAGGCAAAAATGTGGAAACAAAACTTGAAACTGGCCCTAACGTACACTATAAACCCGGATCGAACCACTAACCTATAACTAGCAAACTAGAGAAGGGTTGGAAAAGCTATACCGATCGATCCGTGTCCTTCGGTCTTTGGCCACCATCCCAAGCTCCTCGCGGCATCTCCGATCTCGATCTCCTCGTCGGAAAGGGCACCACATCATCGAGTCTTTTTACGGGCTCCCGCTTCATCCGAAGCAACTCGGGCACAAAATTCGCTAGCCGACGTGTCCAAGGTGAAGTAGAGAATGTATGTGATCACTTTGTCTCTTGCATCCATTGTATGGATGGAGGTTGAAGATGAAGCCATCAATGGAGGTTGTGAGCTAGAGGAAGAAGAAGAAGAGGAGACATTTTCTTTCTTTTGTTATATGATGAAATGAGAGAGTGAGTATACAATAATACAAGAGCTAGCTCATAACATGGCTGCCCTTCTCTCTCTTCCTCTCATTTCATCTCACAAATCAATCACATAAGGTGACATTTGCACAAGAAATGAGACCATAAGTCACCTATGAAGTACATGTCTCATTTAATGCACAAAATGATGAAATAAGCTCACAATTTCCATTTGTAAACATTAATCCAAATGTTTACAACAATAAAAAGATACGGCAACATCTAAAGTAAACTTGTGACGGATCACAAGGATACCCCTCACCTGTATATACATACCTGCATCCGCATTCCGACTGAATGCGAATGCGAGGGGACTAAAGTAATCCAACAAATCTAATACTAGGATCCGGCTTAAACCAAAGCCCACTGGTATGATCCGTCCGATCATGATCCGTGCACTACTGCACGTATATGATCCAACCCTGCCATTTATCATACGGCCTCTACAACGTTTCGCCCGAAACTTGAGAAACTGTCTGTGGGGGACTCTAAAGACTCGTCAATACTTTGGCTGTGGATTGAACCACTAGCACGTCAGTGGCACTAGCTGTACGTAACGGGCTACTAGGTATTGACCAAAAGGGAGGTCGATGAGCGAACTCATCCTGACACCCTACTAAGCCTGTCAGTGACAATATCCATACAGTCCGGTCCGTTCGTCTATGAACATCGCATGGCGGGCCTAGGGGGTTGGTAAAAGTCAGACCCCCAAAAGCGGTACAAGTCATGTCGGAGTGTAGCCCAGAACACCCTAAGATACTTCTGGAATACCTACCAGTAAATCTCCTGCCTTGGCCAAGGACTTCGTGTAATAGCTCTCCTAGACACAGAGCGATCTCATCCCCAATACCGGGAGAGACGAAACCCCTGCCGATCCGCTCACTGCCTTCATGTGGCTCGGGACTGTACCCAACTAAAACCTGTTTGCACGACTCCTTTGAGCCTGGTAGGGTAGTAATCGAAGCACAGTGGGAACACACACGAGACAAATGACGATCTCAGGTCGATGAACTAACCTATACACATGTCACCAGGGAACTGCTATCTGACGTCAGGTATAATACCAACTAGAATGTTCCCGGCGAGTCCTATCCGGTGTACTCATAACCCAATAAGCACCTGCATACATCTTAGGTGAACCAGCTGACACCAATGGCTTGTGAGACCGGCCACCGCCCCTCGTCGGGGTATCGACTGTATACACTAGTGTACTAATGGAGTATCGATGCCCAGTCTCGAAACTCCCACGGCTAGAGACCTTTTAAGGATGTGCTTATAGACCCCAGCTCCCCGTATATGATCGCCATCATACTGCTGGCCGTCAAGCATGAATCCTATGGGCTCTATCAACGTGCAATAGTGACCAATAATGTCACCTAAAACATATACATGATGATAAAGATAAACCATATAGCATACTATCATCTTGAGTAAGACAGTCCTACCGGTATAGGTCCTCCCTCAATCATTGCAATCACGTGCCTGCGATCCAATAATTGACTCTGAGGGCATTATATCCAACGGGGGTTGCATGCCAACACGTGATGAGTTCCTAAAGATCTATGAATTATTAGAATTAAATTCTAATTAAGAGGGAATCAAAAACCCTAACTGGAAAAATATTTCTCTAAATCTTTCCAAACAAAAAAGATGGTGCTCTGTAAAATGGAGCACCGTTGGATTAAAAATCCAATGGTGATTAAAAATCACCAATTTATGGAAAGATTTTATACAAGGAAAGATTTCCCTGAAATTTGCCAGGAATAACAGATAAAAGATCTTTTGGATTAAAATCCAATGGTGAATAAAATTCACTGAGTGATCTAAAAGATGATGTTGGTTACAAAATCAATTAAAATATTTCAATGAAAGATTGACAAAATAAATTGATTCTTTTCTTTCTCCTATAATTAGGAGCCAAGAAGAGAAGAGAGAGGGGAGCTACTCTTTTTAGGAAATATACAACAACAAAGAGAAAAAAGAGAGGAGAATTTAATTCTCAAGAGAGAAAAAGAAGATCTCTTCAAAAAAAACCCTAGGTGAGAAAGGGAAAGAGATCTAAGCTCCATAAAAAAAAAGGAGAATTTAATTCTCAAATTAAGAGTTTAACTCTTCTGAATAAGAACTTAGTTCTTCCTTTGGTTGAAGATCTGCAAAAGCAGATCTCCCCACAAGTTGAGAATTTAATTCTCATCGGAAAGATTCTGCCATGCAGATCCAAAACTTAGAAGGAGAATTGAGTTTAGAGAATTTAATTCTCCCAAATTCAGAGGAATTTAATTCCTCCAAATGAAACTAGGGTTTAACCCTATAAAAGAATTTAATTCTTAAAAAACAAGAGACTTAAAAGCTCTCCATGCACATAAAGATCAAAGTACCCAACTTGGTCACGTGGTAACACGTGACCCTCATCCCTCAACGAATGGAAAAGAACGAATAAGGCATGGTCACGTGCTCCCACGTGACCCTTAAACAGATTCCTAAAAATAGGAAGGAATTAGTCTGGAGGCAATGCCTCACGTGCTCACACGTGACCCTCAAAACAAAAGGGAACAAACCCAAGGCAGAACCAATTTAGGGCGCCTCACGTGTCTCCACGTGACCCCTGACAAACACCTTTTTAAAAAAGGCAAATGAGGGAAAACAGAGGAATTAATACCCAATGCATGGGCGCCCTCACGTGTCCCCACGTGACCCCTAGCAAATCCCTTTAATATCTCGTGCATAGATACCCATCACGTGCCCAGATGTGATGGCCGTGAAGACTTAAGTGTTTAACACTTATTTGAATATTCTAAGAATAAAATAAAGGGAACTTAGCCCAATCCTAGGGCGCCTCACGTGTCCTCACGTGAGCGCTTCATCATTTTAGTGTTTAACACTATTTTAAGCATTACATCCTTAGTGTTTAACACTATTTTAAATGCATCACGTGGGAACGCGTGACCGCCAGATATGTGCTAGTGTTTAACACTATTTTCAAACCAGTCTTAGCCTAAATTGGATAAATCTTCCAGAGGCATGATTCCCCTTTTGACTGAGCCTCAAATACAATCTTGTCTTCCAAGATTGATCATCTCATATGATATATGAGTGCTCAGCATTCAATAAAAGACAAAACATTGTCAGAACCCAGACCCAAGTTTAGCATTGCTAAATAATGGGGGGCTGAACCCAGACAAATGCTCAGCAGCCCAAACAAAGGTCCAACATTTCAAACCTAATTGGACTTAGCCCAAGTTGGCCATAAGTCCTCAATTCAGATTTAACTGAACCAATGTGCTCGTAATCTAATTAATTGATCTTAGTTCCAAATTGGACTACAGATTTCCCAATCAACTTTGGTTCAAGGGTACATCTCTTCACTCCTCTGATATTTGTCGTTGTAATCCTTCAACGTCTTCAGAGAGGTGACGGGTCCCGATAACCAATCATTCCATGGACTGTGGGGTCCTTAAACTCATCGACTGTGGGGTCCTTAATTCCACGGACTATGATGTCCTTAACCTCGGACTATGGGGTCCCTTTAAACCCACGGACTATGATGTCCTTGTTAGTTATATGTATGCCCTAGAGGCCATTACTGTACATAATATGTATATTTCAGTGGATGCTGGGACATATATAGGTAGGACTTTCTTGCTCGACATGATAGTACGCTATCTGGTTGCTCTTTATCTTAACATGTATACTTTCTGTCTCTCTGTTACATGTCGATAAAACCCTTAGGATGTGTACTCGACTTCCAGGACTATGATGAAGATCATACTAGTGGGGCCTGGGTAGTCAATGAGTACATCCTTCAATGTTCCTAGTAGTGGGAATATCGAGACGGGGCATCGATATTCCAGAGTAGACTAGCGTATATCTTCTCGACCCATGTGATGGGAGATGGATGATCCTATATCCATTGGTGTTTGACATCAGAGATGGTATGCGGGTGCTCAGTGATGACTGGGTACACTGAACGGACTCGCCGAGAACTCCCAGATGGTATTATACCTCACGTCAGATGGCAGTTCTCTGGTGACACTGGTACAGCTTAGTATGTTGACCCGAGATCATCATAGAGTCTTGTGTGTCTCCCACTGTGCTTTGATTTCCACCCTACCACGGCTCTACTGAGTCGTGCAAACAGGTGATTTTTGGGTACAGTCCCGATTCACATGGAGGCAATGAGCGATAGGAGGGGATCCGTCTCTCCCAGTATTGGGGGTTGATGTTGTGCAATGCTCGACTGGCCATAACTGGAAATCCCTGGCCAGGGTTGCACTGATTTACTGGTAAATGTTATCAGTAGTTTCGTGCTTGTTATGGCCTTACATCGGCATGACTTATCGAGCTACTGGGGTCTGATGTTTACCACCCCTAGGCGAGATATGCGACATATCAGACGAACAGACCGGACTGTACGGTAAGTGTTACTGGTTGGATTCACAGGAGTGTGAGCGGGCTTGCTCGTTGATCTTATGATCGCTCAATACCCGGGTGGCCATTATGTTTAGCAGACCGCTTGCGGCTTGTGGGTGTTTGATATGATCATCACCTGCTGTCGGCGTATTGACGAGTCTTTAGAGTCCTACACAGAGGTTTCCTGGCTCAAGCGAAACGAAATAGGAGCGCATATGAGATATGTGCGGGACCGAGAATAATACCAGTATGTGATACTGTATTCCATTCTTGCGATTTGTATCATTGGACGGTTATATATGATATAGCCGGGTTACCGAATCAAGTGTTGATTCGATACATTGATACACTTGATATTAGTCGGTTATATGCAGTATGACCAGATTATTAAATCAAGTGTTGATTTAATGATTTAATGTATAATTATATATTTGATATATTACTTTACATTAACTAGTATTAGTTCACTTAAGATGGATTTTCTCACTTAATATGCACATTGTATATATGATATAGTTTTGTGCACTAGTTTGTATCATATTTGATGATACATGCAAAATTGGGTGTGTGCCATACACTATGTTTAGTTAATGGTTAGGGTTTCTGATTGAAAAGAATTCTTGATGTGTATAATGAGAAAATTTGTAAAGAAATCACAACCAAAAATTATTTGACCGCAATCAACTACGGTGTCGGATTGTAGATTGTAAGTGAGTGCGGATCGTCCACAGGGACAGTGTAATCGTTCGTCTTTTGAATTAGATGAGTTGAAACTTTAATGAGAAGAAAACAAAACAATTCATGATTTAAAATTGAAGTTCAAGAATTAGAAAAATCTAGATCTAATAACAAGAAAAAGATAGAATCAAGAATTGATCGTTTGATGATTTTTCCAAACCAAATATCAAGAATCGAAATGAGGCTCGTAGGAATCGATCGGATCTATAGATGTGATGTAATCTTAGAATTACGTATTCTTATCCTTCGATGAATTGATACTAGATCGATGATGATCGATAAGAATTAGGGATTTCTAGTGAAACTAGGGTTTCATCTCATCCCTTGTTCTTTCATCGATATCATTCACATTCTAGCCTCTAGTAAATTCAAGAAACGATCGTAGATCCCTAATTTCGAGCGATCACAATCAAGAAAGTATCGCAACGAAACTAGGTCATCGATTCTTGAACTTGCTAGGGTTTACAAAACTCGTAGGACTTAAAAATCGTATTAAGATTTGTTACATTATCATTCTACAATCGTCTCGACTCCTTTACGAGCGGAGTTTTACTCAAACATCACAACAAGAACAACAATTACAAATTTAGATCTAATCATGATGCAAGAATTAAAAGAAAGCAAGATTAAAGAAATTCATCTTTTATTTATATCAACAATTTCATTACATTCGCTCAAGAACTACAAGAGGAAGAATTCGATCGTCGATTTGGCTTCGCTCATCTCCGTGGGTCGCGGATCGGATTGGATCACTTGCCCGATTGAAGATCGGCTCGGCTCCTAAAAGGTTGAAGGCTTCTCGCTTGATTGGTACTCAAGATCTTGAATTTGGAGTGGAATTAGGGTTAGGGTTTCGCACAAGCCTTGTCACTAGACTTGTGGAAGAAGATGATGAAAGAGGGAATTTTAGGAACTAACTAATGATGAACCCCCTAAAAATTGATTAACCTTTAACCCTAGGTCTAGGTTCCTATTTATAGACATCTAAACCCTAGATCTAAGATTTCAAATTCTAAGTTTCCCTCCTAAAGTTTGTTGAGGAAATTTGAATTTCCCTCCAAAAGTTAGTTAGAGGAGAAGCTTCTAGATATGATTAGTTAGGAGGGAGCTTCTAGAAGAGGTTAGTTAGGAGCTTAATTAGGATTAGTCTTGCTTAATGATCTTTGCTGATCTGGAAGAAGAATCTGGAGAATTATGGAATTTGACGTGTCAGAAATGAATGTGGGCCCTGAGAAAAGCAATCTGCACTAAAAATGAAACGATGATGTGGCAGAAACGCCGCGGAACCGCGGCGCAAGCCGGCTCCCGCCGCGGTTCCGCGGCGCTTTTGAAGCTTTAGGGCTTGAAAACTCTGGTGCTGATTTAGGCTGACTTGTGGGCCTTTCTTTGATATGTAGAATTATATTTCTCCCTTTGGATTGCTACCAAATAATAAAACTTGGAGTTGGTGTAATGTTTGATCAGCAAATTGATAATTTTGGCTTTTCTTCCAGATTTTCCTGCATAATTTCTCAAGACAAGTGTTGCGCAAATACATAAATGATGCGATGCCATGAAATGCGGTTAATTTCCTTTAAAGTGTCGATTTAAAAGTCTAACACATGAAATCTGATATTTTATGACTGATTTGCTTATATGTGAAATATGAGTACCGAACACTTCTAAATGAGTGCTAAAGATGGGGAAATTGCCGTGTTAAAAATACATTATTTTCGACTGATCAAATACCCCCAAACTTAATTTCGATCGTCTCGAGCGAACTGTTTTATTAAAAAGAGAAGGAGAAAATAAAGAAAGAGAAAAACTAACTAGCACACTTTCGTAGGCAACACGATTGCACTGAGCACGTGCAACAAGCCTTTAAACCTCTAGGTGTCCCTAGTAGGAGGAGTGTTGTCTCCTGAGGGTTTTCAGCGGATTGCACCCACAAAATCCAATAATAAAAGAAAGATCATGAATATTACATTTAAAGAAAAGAATTGTAAAAGAAAAGCTTCGAAAATTAGGGTTTCCAACTAAGCTAGCTTTTCGGTTGTTATGAGCCCTATCTTAATGGTCATGAAAAGATGTTAGAAATCACGTCCTCCCTCAATAAAACATCGTCTTATTTTTCATTCCTATCTGTTTTCCAAACATCGATCATATAACCCTGCGTGTGCGTAAAGGACATCCCTACACCCGGAGAATTCAATTCAAGCTATCATACTCTTGCCCATCAGCCTCAGTACTTTTTAATTAATGAATATTTAGATGAGATTGCTCACACACTTTCATACGACCATTAATACTTCTTGAGGTACTAACCAACCGATTACTCATGTGCTTGCTTACTTGGTGTATTTTCCTCGTCTTGCACCACCTCAGGCATAGCAGTGACTCCCAGACCAGTTGGCCTTAGGGCACTAGGTGAAAAGGCACCCTCGCTATATATTTTTTTATTGCCCTCGGTGATAACAAAACCAGTGTCCATTTTTCTCACCACTTTATATATTTTTTTATTCACTTTTTTTTTATTTCCTTCATACTTTTGGCTTTAAGACAAGAGCATTTCAAGATATCCTCTACTATCCCAGGCTTCAAGACGTGTGTAAGTGCGAATAGCAGGGTATCAACGTTCAAAATGTTTGGCTTCCAGAATAGAAACTATTTTTCAGACTTATTTTTATCCTCAGATTAGTGACGTCCTTCATCTTACAAACCCTTGGGACAACGGCTCATAACTACTTATTACTAGTTCGTATAAGAAAACTTCTAATTTTCTTAGTTTTCTTAAATTTTTCTAATCTCATGGATGTAATTTTTCACTATCTAAACTTTTATTATCTTATTTATGTACAAAAAATATTTTTATAATTTTGAAAATTTTTAAATTTTTATGGCTTTTAAAGAAATGTTTTGTGCTTATGCAATGTATGATGCAAATGATGCGAAAATAAGCACAAACCTCCCCCAAACTTGTTTTCAACAGTGTCCTCACAGTTGCCATCCGCTAAATCTCGAAAAAACCTGTAAGCTTGGGAGGAATTTATTAGTGGGGGCAAAATATTTAAGTGAAGAACCTCCCCCAAACTTATTTTTGGCTCAAAATTTTGTAAAAATTTTCTTTTCAAGAGCCAGAAAAAATGCCCCCCCCCCAAACTTTGAGTTATGCAATGTTAATCTTTGAAAATCACATGAGGGGGTCAAAAATCATTGGTCGATGCCAAGCTTTGCAAAGACTGAATGTCAACACCAACCATTCAAAAATTTTATCAATGCAGTGCTCTGGTTGGTGGAAGAAAAAATGGGGAAAGGTCAAGTGGTGGAATAGAATGTGTGTGCGTCTCATTTTGGAGAGACGATGCAGTGTATGTGATGGATTACTCGCATTCTTTTTACAGTTCAAAAGAAGGGGTGGAGGTTCAATTTCATTGATTGGGAGATGATTCATCTCAACACCCGTGTCATTCAAAAATGCGAGTTCATCAGCGAAGATCTCCTCAAAAGTTCCATCAATACCCCGATGAATAATGTCATCACAAAGTGCGGGGTGATCTTCAGACTCTAAGAACATTTCATAATCCGTGTTAATTGTTGACCCGGACAACTCGGTGGAAGAGTCCGTATGTGTATGATACATAGTTGGGTCAAACAATAACGTATGAAAAGAGTCAAGATCAGTATAAAAAGGATCATCAAATTCGCTGCTGTCGACATCCATTAAGTCGACAGAACATACCTGAGCAGTAGGTTCGGAGGGTACACTTCCCAACTTGTAAATGTTCAGCTCTATTGACCTATTCCCGAAAGATAGGGTCATAGAACCGTTACGACAGTTGATAATAGCATTAGAAGTGGCCAAAAAGGGGCGACCTAAAATCACCGGAATTTGATTCCGTGGGTTCGCTACAGGCTGTGTATCAAGTAAAATAAAATCCACAGGAAATACAAATTCCCCGATTTTTATTAACACATCCTCCAGTTCACCCCTAGGTTTGGTGATTGATCGGTCAGCCATCTGGAGAGTTATGCTCGAAGGCTTTAACACTCCGATACCTAGTTGTTCATAGATTGAGTATGGAAGCAAGTTAACACTAGCGCCAAGGTCTAGTAGAGCACGGTTGATGTGTTTTTCCCCGATAGAAATGGAAATAGTAGGATATCCAGGATCCTTACGTTTCCTCGGTAATTGCTGGGGGAAAGCCGTGTCTACAGTCTTTTCCATGAATATCTTCTTGGGCACTTGAGTCTTCCTCTTCCTAGTGCACATGTTCTTAAGAGTTTTCGCATAGGACGGAACTTGTTGGATGGCATCTAGGAGAGGGATGTTGGTGTTTACTTGCTTAAAAATGTTCATAATCTTCTCCATATGTGGACTCGGTGTGTTAGCCCTTAACCGATTTGGATAAGGTGCTTTAGCAATAAGCGCTGGGTCCATCATAGGAGAAGGAAGTGTGTGTGGAACCGATCCCAGAATAGAAGTGGGGATCATCCGTGGAGGGGTAAAAGAGGTGGGCTGTAGTGGCGAGCCTTTTGGGAAACGAAGAATAGGCTCGGAAGAAGATGGTGGGGTAGAAGAACTGGGGATAGAATTAGAAGTAGAAGTGGAAGGAAAGGTCTCAGCCGGGGTGTTATTGATTGATTTATTAGTATCATCAAACTTTTCCCCAAGGTGATGGTCAAGCACTCTTCCAGGTCTCAACGTGATCTCATCCACATGATGTGAATAGACAGGATTAGGTAAAGGTTGAGCTGGAAGTTTCCCTTTCTCTCGTGCACTCATTTCGGCTTTTAGTTGTGCAATTTGTTCTTCCATCGATTTGATGTTCTCATTTTGAGAGATAATGATCTTCATTACATTCTCGACGGAAGATTGCAAACTTGCCGTCCCTTGGATGGATTGTTTCATGAAAGTATCCAAGGTTTGTGCTAGTGCAGAGATGTTATCTGTACCGGTCAATTACAAAGGACTAGACGGTGCGAAAGTGTTGGCCGAATTTTGGAAGTTTTCTGATTGAAAGGGGTGCTGACTCAATAGAAGTTGTGGGTGCTGTTGTGGTGGAGGGGCCCCTTGGAAATTGTTTTGGGTTGGAACCGTGTTTTGAAATTTTGATTGGTTCCAAGCAAAGTTAGAGTGATTCCTCCAACCCTGATCATATGTGGAGGAAGATGGATCGTTTCTAGGTCTTTGAAATGCGGCATTGGTATGCTCATGACCTTGAAACGGACATTCTTCCGTCAAGTGAGACGGATCAGAACAACAACCACATACAGTTTTGGAGAGTGACATTTGATTTAGGGTGGCGGCTAAAAATTTATTTTCCATATTCTCGAGTTTCTTATTGATAACTGCAATGTCAGCTCTAACTCCTATAGAAATATCATTGCCTTCCCTAAACGATTGACTCATACCCTCCCACTGTAAAGATTTTTCAGCGAAATCTTCTAGAAAATTCCAGGCTTCCCCATCATCTTTAGTCATGAAGTTGCCTTGACACATTGATTCAAGGGTCTGTCTTGTGTTAGGATTAATGCCCTCATAAATGATTCGGTACAATTCCCATTTCGGGATGCCGTGATGTGGACATTGGACTAACAGATCGTTGAAACGTTCAAGACATTTTGAAAATGTTTCATTTGGAAGCTGGGTGAATTGATAGATTTCGCTACGGACTCGAGCTGTCTTTTGATGTGGGTAGAATTTCTTAAGGAATGCTTTAACGAATTCATCCCAATTTGAAATGGAATGTGCGGTAGTGTTATATAGCCACTTCTCGGCTAAATCGCACAAAGTGAATGGGAGAAGACGAAGACGTAAAGTATCCACAGAAAGCTGTGAAGTACCCATCATTGCGCATACATTTTCAAATTTCGTGATAAACACGTATGCGTCTTCAGACTCGAGACCGTGAAATTTTGGTAGAAGGTTGATGTATTGGGGTTTTATTTGAAAATTTTCCCCGTTGGCAGGTGGAATGGAAAGACGGGTGGAAAGTGGGCTTCGTGTTGGATAGCACCTCTCTTGGAGAGAGATGCGAGATGGATTCTGCGCACCAACGGACGGCGGCAGAGTAGTGGAAAAGAAGTTCGATGGAGGTGGATCCATCGATGTAGGTGTGGTGGTGGGTAAAAGAGAGGGTAAATGTAGAAATACCGACTTTTGGGTCGATGAGGGAAACGCGGACTAACGGGCACTAGAATCCCGTTGTCCAGCCTATCTTGCACTAAAAAGGGTTAGTACAAGTGGCAGCGTGAATTTATAATTAGGGGAAATGATGTATGCGGTGTTTGCTTTGAAAATATACGGATTTTTTTGAAAAAAAATTGATGCAACACAACAAATGCAACACACAAAACCCTAATTCTAGTGGTCACCTAGGTCTGGCTCTAGACCGCTCCTAACTGCCAAAAGACAAGTCGCAGGATAAAATCCTCCACTGCCTCTTTGTCCCCCTGTGGCCGGATAAGTGCCAGGTAAGTGGGAAGGTACTCCACTACGTAAGTAGTGGGCCTAATTAAAAACCACTAGCCTTAGACACACTCGCCTTAGACACCACAAGAAAACGCGGATAAGCAATGAATTACCCACGGCCTTCTTCTGTCCTAATTGAGCGCGACAGTCCTTAGAGTCATCTGTAGATTTCTTTTAGTTAATGTGGGTCAATGCGGATGCAAGTTTGGTGATTTTCGGGGCCTAGGAACGGTAATGAAATCCCCACCTAATTTGGATTTGGCCGTGCCCCTTAGTATCCGTATTGAGAATGCAAACAACCAAGAAACAAAATCACGCACAAATTTTAATTTGCAATTTGCAAGCTGCGATTATTTGCAAAGAATCCTGCAGCAAAGTGTTAATTGGAGCTAAAAAGAGGAGAGATGAGAAGTAAAGAAGTCACCTGAGGCAAAAAAATTTCAGAGATCCCTCAAGGGAGCCGCGGTTCCGCCGCAGATCCTTACTCTTGCCGCCCTTCCGCGGTCTTGTAGTGAGAACACTGCACCAAACTTTTTCAGGGAGCTTCTGTAGACTCCCTCAGCTCTCTGGTATTTTCCAAAAATTTTTATCAATTTCCAGAAAGCTCCAGATCTCCTTGCAATGAAACACGACAAATTGTTTAGGGTTTGCACGAATTTTGATCTCAAAATATCAATGAAATAATTCTTTCAATTCAACTATAAAATGAAAAAGAATTAGCGCGCGATCCCCGGCAACGGCGCCATTTGATTGAAATGAATTCTTGGATGTGTTTATCGAATCAAATAGTCCCCGGCAACGGCGCCATTTGATTGTAATAATTCTCGTTGTGTGTAAATCAATTCAAATGATCCCCGGCAACGGCGCCATTTGATTGAAAAGAATTCTTGGATGTGTTTATCGAATCAAATAGTCCCCGGCAACGGCGCAATTTGATTGTAATAATTCTCGTTGTGTGTAAATCAATTCAAATGATCCCTGGCAACGGCGCCATTTGATTGAAAAGAATTCTTGATGTGTATAATGAGAAAATTTGTAAAGAAATCACAACCAAAAATTATTTGACCGCAATCAACTACGGTGTCGGATTATAGATTGTAAGTGAGTGCGGATCGTCCACAGGGACAGTGTAATCGTTCGTCTTTTGAATTAGATGAGTTGAAACTTTAATGAAAAGAAAACAAAACAATTCATGATTTAAAATTGAAGTTCAAGAATTAGAAAAATCTAGATCTAATAACAAGAAAAAGATAGAATCAAGAATTGATCGTTTGATGATTTTTCCAAACCAAATATCTAGAATCGAAATGAGGCTCGTAGGAATCGATCGGATCTATAGATGTGATGTAATCTTAGAATTACGTATTCTTATCCTTCGATGAATTGATACTACATCGATGATGATCGACAAGAATTAGGGATTTCTAGTGAAACTAGGGTTTCATCTCATCCCTTGTTCTTTCATCGATATCATTCACATTCTAGCCTCTAGTAAATTCAAGAAACGATCGTAGATCCCTAATTTCGAGCGATCACAATCAAGAAAGCATCGCAACGAAACTAGGTCATCGATTCTTGAACTTGCTAGGGTTTACAAAACTCGTAGGACTTAAAAATCGTATTAAGATTTGTTACATTATCATTCTACAATCGTCTCGACTCCTTTACGAGCGGAGTTTTACTCAAACATCACAACAAGAACAACAATTACAAATTGAGATCTAATCATGATGCAAAAATTAAAAGAAAGCAAGATTAAAGAAATTCACCTTTTATTTATATCAACAATTTCATTACATTCGCTCAAGAACTACAAGAGGAAGAATTCGATCGTCGATTTGGCTTCGCTCATCTCCGTGGGTCGCGGATCGGATTGGATCACTTGCCCGATTGAAGATCGGCTCGGCTCCTAAAAGGTTGAAGGCTTCTCGCTTGATTGGTACTCAAGATCTTGAATTTGAAGTGGAATTAGGGTTAGGGTTTCGCACAAGCCTTGTCACTAGACTTGTGGAAGAAGATGATGAAAGAGGGAATTTTAGGAACTAACTAATGATGAACCCCCTAAAAATTGATTAACCTTTAACCCTAGGTCTAGGTTCCTATTTATAGACATCTAAACCCTAGATCTAGGATTTCAAATTCTAAGTTTCCCTCCTAAAGTTTGTTGAGGAAATTTGAATTTCCCTCCAAAAGTTAGTTAGAGGAGAAGCTTCTAGATGTGATTAGTTAGGAGGGAGCTTCTAGAAGAGGTTAGTTAGGAGATTAATTAGGATTAGCCTTGCTTAATGATCTTTGCTGATCTGGAAGAAGAATCTGGAGAATTATGGAATTTGACGTGTCAGAAATGAATGTGGGCCCTGAGAAAAGCAATCTGCACTAAAAATGAAACGATGATGTGGCAGAAACGCCGCGGAACCGCGGCGCAAGCCGGCTCCCGCCGCGGTTCCGCGGCGCTTTTGAAGCTTTAGGGCTTGAAAACTCTGGTGCTGATTTAGGCTGACTTGTGGGCCTTTCTTTGATATGTAGAATTATATTTCTCCCTTTGGATTGCTACCAAATAATAAAACTTGGAGTTGGTGTAATGTTTGATCAGCAAATTGATAATTTTGGCTTTTCTTCCAGATTTTCCTGCATAATTTCTCAAGACAAGTGTTGCGCAAATACATAAATGATGCGATGCCATGAAATGCGGTTAATTTCCTTTAAAGTGTCGGTTTAAAAGTCTAACACATGAAATCTGATATTTTATGACTGATTTGCTAATATGTGAAATATGAGTACCGAACACTTCTAAATGAGTGCAAAAGATGGGGAAATTGCCGTGTTAAAAATACATTATTTTCGACTGATCAGTTTCTTTTGCCTTATTTATTTATTTCATTTATTTATTTTTGGCAAGAAACAAAAACAAAATGGTGGTGGCTTTCTCACTTTGGCTTGATGCTTCATGAAGCTTCATAGCATCTTTGACAAAGTCTAAGCCATTTTGTTTTATCCTTAACCCAACCATTAGCCTAAACCCTAGTTTGCTCTCTAAATGAGTTTACTCATCCATGGTTGCTAAATGATAGACATCACTTGATTTTATTTTTTGAGATAATTCATTATTCATTTTCTTTCTTCTTCTTCATCTTCTTCTTCAAGAAAAGAAAAGCTTTCTTGAAAATTCCAAGTGATGAAAACAAGTGAGAAATCCAAATCCAAAGTGAACCCACTTCCTATTTCTTCATCTTCTACCACTTGCCATGTAGTAGAGTGTGTTATCTTCACAAGTTCTATGACCTAGTGAAGTTGGAGCTTGAGTTTGAGTTGTCTCGACGTAGATCATCTTCGGCATCGAAGTCAACGACCTAGCCCGTCCATTTCTCCGATGAAACCGACGCTAGGGTCCGGGATTCCGATGATCGCAGCGGAGGGACGTCAACACGGAGCTATAGAAGTGGAGGACCGGATGTACAAAGGTTGTAGTCACTTTCCTTTTAGTTAAGTTGTTAACTTGCTTGCATGTTTCGCCTTACCTCTAGTAACGATCTAGTTTAGGGTTTCTCGGCACATGAAAATTTTTGAATTGGACATGATTGATCAGTTGTAGAACCTCATGGGTGTGCCTAGGAACCCTACAGTGGTATCAGAGCCTAGCTAGAGCCTCAGGCGATGCGTAGACGGAGTTAGAAGTCCGATCGAACCGAAACCCTAATGCAAAATCGCTCTCTGTACATTTTTTGAAATCGGGGATTTTTACGAATTAAAAATATGCAGAAAAATCAGCAGGCGTTTGTAGGAGTTACTGTGAAATTCGAGCGGCTAAATCGATCAAACCGCCGCGGAACCGCGGCACGAGCATGGCTCGTGCGGCGGTTCCGCGGCCGTACGGAAGCATCTTTTAATTATTTTTGCACAGTAATTCCTATATTTTAGTGCTGTATTTTCTGCGATATTTTAATGTTTACTCAAGAGTTGAGTTTTCTGGGTTGTATTGGGAGTTCGTAGATTCGATCGGATTATCAAACTTTGTCTATATGTTTTTCCGGGTAATTTTAGAATATGTTAAAAAGTTCGACCGGATATAAATACCCAACTTTTCCCCTGCCAGAAAATTTCGAAGTGTTGGATTTTTCCGTGGTTTAAAGACGTTCTAAGTAGTGCAAGTAACGCGATGGACTCTCTAGAAGACAACAAAGCTTAACTCGATTATGTGACCGTCTTGAACTGCCATTTGAACCTTAGGGTTTGGGGCAGTACGGCGTGCCACATGTGAGGCGTTGGCTTGACCCTTCTACGGCTGGACCGTTGCTACTGTGGCATGAAATGGATGTTTTTGAACTTATTTCATGTGTTGAGCTGTTTCGGGAAAACTTGGGTGTTTGACTGTTCGATCGGAAAGTTTAACATTTTCTATTTTATCTGGAATGTGATACAATAATTGGAATTCACAAGTAGTTATGAGATAACTGAATGAATATTATAAATCTAGCGGTTTAGTCTCACTTGATCGGTTGCCACGGAATTTTGATGTGGTCAAAAGTCCGTCGCAATCACGTAGCGTACGCGGATACTCGCCGGGTAAACTTAATAGACAGCCTCGCCCCATAGCCCCGACCAAGTGACTGTAGGAGAACCTCGTCGCCGAAAGCATCCGTTCGGGTGCTCGCGGCAGCGATGTTCCTCCTTGGTGCACTTCGTCGACGGCGTCGGGGGTGCGGCCGCCTACTAAAGTTTGCGACGAGTATTCGATCAGGATGTCGGGAATCTTGTTGAATTGCCCGACTTGATATTGAAAAGAGTTTTCGATAATGAGACTAAAATGCGGGGTTTATAATTGTTAGGCATGCGATGTCTAAGTATTTCATTTGATTAGGCATGCGATGTCTAAAGAGGTTGCGGATTCCAACTGTTGTAGTTTTACACTTTCTTTTCTGTGACCGTAAGTGTAATATGTGATATCGCCGGTTTCGTTGCTATATGTCAACGCAATTGGGATACGCATGTTTACTTACGTTGATGACATGTGATGTTATGTGTTGCTGGATATGTTATATTGGATCGTCGTGTTTGAATAGCCGGGGGGTTTTATGTGAGATTAGTGTTTTTCAATTTCATTCATGTAAAAACTTGTATGTAATATTCTTTTATTGGGGCACTTCCAGGTTGCGGATGATGTCACCATTTGTATATTATTTACTTTTCCGCATTATGATAGACCCAAGGAGGGGAGCACAAGTAACCGGGTTCTAGGGTCCAGTGGGAGACCATCTCGAGGAGTCGAGTCCGGGTCTCCTAACCCTAGAATTGGTAGGGTTGCTTGCCGCTCTCGTAGGGGTCTAGGGGTGTGGGATTGGCTATTCATCACGACCGTGGAATCCGTGTTTTATACTGGCTCGTATTAAAAACACGGACGTCTTAGTATATCCAATATTTCATATGATATTTTCTGCTGCGTTATCTGTGATGTGATCATGTGATATGTTCAAATAGATATTATATATAGTATATATGATATATTATATAGACGTTGCTTATGTTTTACACCCGCACTAGCCCTGCCTCGCTCTGGCGTTAGTTACCTAACCTAACGGTGTAGACGGGACATCAAGGCGAATGCGGATGGCATAAGCGTACGTTATATCTATCTGTGATGTTTAGGTGGACTTATATGATGGGACATTCATTAATAAGATTAATGAAAGAAAATAAACCTAATTGATGTTGTGGAATCGAATTTCAAAAATAAAACAGGTAGCTACAGTTCTTGCTTTGCATCGCGGTGTTCCTTGTAGAACATCCTGTACCTTATTCGATAAGGAAAGGACCGAGATCCCTTCACCGGGAGTGACTCCTTTAGCAATAACTGGCAGATACTACACACTCGGTTTGTCTTTTGATTGATTCTATAGTTTCTGCTTTGCACAGTGATATATATGATATATCCCGCACCTCATTCGACGAGGAAAGGGCCGACGATCCCTTCACCGGGAGTGACCCCTTTAGCAAAACTAGAAAAGCCTCAAAAACACTCCATTTAAAAACCATTTGATTCCGCAACGAGATCAAGTTCAAAGCGTTAAAGGTTTTCATAAAAAACCATTCGCAACCCTCCGTCATTTTAGGAAGTAGAGTACTTAGAATTCGTGCTACATTTGTCGACCATAGCCGAGGTGTAGTGTACGGTAGCTAAGTGATGTCTTCCTATACCGCATATGATGCGATTAGTTAGGACAGTCATGTGGCTTTGTTGACCATAGCCAAGGGTCATATGGGTGGGTCTAATTAATCACGAAATGACGGGTAGAACTTGAATAGTGCTTATGATTTGTTGACCTTAGCCAAGGTCATAGGTACTAGGGGTAAAAATCGTTATCGGGAGTTTCAAGTGTTGAAATTTGCAATGAGATTGCATACCTTCTATGTGATAGTTGGATCCCGATACCTACTGCGAGTAATTGTTACTCCTGGGAGAGTTTTGCACTTTGCAATTAGCCGATCAAGTAGGTGTCTAGAAAGGTGTCAACGGGATTACGCCTCTGGGAAAACGAGGTTTACTGTAATTAGTGTTGGAGATAGTGCCCTCAGAGTCAATTATTGGATCACAGGCACGTGATTGCAATGATTGAGGGAGGACCTATCCCGGTAGAACAGTCTTACTCGAGATGATAGTATGCTATATGGTTTACCTTTATCATCGTGTACTGCTTCAGGTGACCTTACAGGTCGCTATTACACGCTGATAGAGCCCCTAGGATTCTTGCTTGACTGCCAGCAGTATGAAGGTGATCATATACGTGAGAGCTGGTGGTCTATAAGCACATCCTTAAAAGGTCCCTAGTCGTGGGAGTTTCGAGACAGGGCATCGATTCTCCAGAGTAGACTAGTGTATACAGTCGAGACCCCGATGAGGGGTGGTGGCCGGTCTCACAAGCCACTGGTGTCAGTTGGTTCACCTAAGATGTATACAGGTGCTCATTGGGTTATGAGTACACCGGACAGGACTCGCCGGGAACATGCTAGTTGGTCTTATACCTGACGTCAGATAGCAGTTCCCTGGTGACATGTGTACAGGTTAGTTCATCGACCTGGGGATCGTCATTTGTCTCGTGTGAGTTCCCACTGTACTTTGATTACTACCCTACCACGGCTCAAAGGAGTCGTGCAAATAGGTTTTAGTTGGGTACAGTCCCGAGCCACATGGAGGCAGTGAGCGGATCTTCAGGGGTTCGTCTCTCCCGGTATTGGGGGTGAGGTCGCGCTGTGTCTAGGAGAGCCATTACACAAAGCCCTCGGCCGAGGCAGGAGATTTACTGGTAGGTATTCCAGTAGTATCTCAGGGTGTTCTGGGCTACACTCCGACACGACTTGTACCGCTTTTGGGGGTCTGACTTTTACCAACCCCCTAGGCCCGACATGCGATGCTCATAGACGAACGGACCGGACTGTACGGATATTGTCACTGACAGGCTCAGTAGGGTGTCAGGATGAGTTCGCTCATCGACGTCCCTTTTGGTCAATAGCTGGTGGCCCGTCACGTATTGGCTAATACCTCTGACGTGCTAGTGGTTAAATCCACAGCCATAGTATTGACGAGTCTTTAGAGTCCACCACACTTTCAGTTACTCAAGCTTTCGGGCGAAACGCTGTAGAGGCCGTATGGAGATATGGCAGGGTCCGATCAGATACGTGCGGTATTGCACGGATCAGGATCGGACGGTTTGTACTAGCGGCCGTATGGATATATGGCAGGGTTCGATCAGATACGTGTGGTATTGCACGGATCGGGATCGAACGGATATTACTAGCCGGCTTTGGTTTAAGCCGGATCCTAGTTTAGTACAGTGTAGATTTTGTCTCATTGCATTTGTATCCGGTCAGAATACAGATGCGGGTGTGTATGCACAGTATCGGGGTTTTCCTGTAATTTATTACGGGACCAGTTTTCTGGAGTTGCCAGTTTGCATTCCGTTCCGGCCGGTTTTCCTTTGTTCCTTCCCGGCCGGATTTTTCCGATGGAGGGGGTAATTTGCAGTTTTGCAAATTACATTTTGTGGAGGGGTTTTCTTGCATATGATGGCTTCATGATAGTTCCTTCATGATTATATTCTTTTTCCATCACCTCATTTGCTTTATGTGATTAGAAGTGATAAGAATGGTTGATGTGAGCTTTGCTTTTTGATGTGGTCACCTTTTCTTTTCTCCTACACTCACCTCCCTTCATGAGTTTTGTTTATCCCTCCACCATTCTCAATTGGTAGGGGCCGGCCACATTTCCTAAGGGAAAAGAGAGAAAAATGAGAGATTGTGGTTGTTCTCATTTTTAGCTATCTCATATTATTCATTCATGCAACAAAAGAGAAACCCTCTCCAAAGTTCTTCATTCCTCGATCACCCAAGGCAACTACATAAACCCCGAATGAGATAACCATTCTACACTACTTCTACAGCAAATCTTGGGCGCGTCGGCCAGCCAACTTCGCGCCCGAGTTGCCTCGGTATTGAGGTGGGAGCCCGTAAAAGGTGCAGACGATGTGGTGCCCTTCCGGCAAGGATGCGACAATCGGAGTTTCCGCGGGAGATCGGGACGACGACGAGAAGACCGGAGGACTCGGATCACTCGGTATATCTCTCACCCTTTCTCTTGTTAGCTAGTATCGGTTAATGGTTACGATCCGAGTATATTGTCCGCGGTAGCACCAGTTTAAAGGTTAAGAAAAATTTTGATTCCGCATTTTGGCCTCGGAAAGACGGCCGGGGCGCTGCCGTGGCGCAACATGGTATCAGAGCCACGCCATTAACCTTGCCTAGCTTGTTCTAATGTGTTTTACTTATCCGATCGACCAAAATTCCAAAATCCGCGTTTTGCATGCATCAGTTTTCTGTCGAATTTTTTCTTGCTCGAAAAATTTTTCAGGTTGTAGAAAACTGATGTACATGGAATTATAAGAACACTGTGAAAATTTGGTAGAATGATCGCTCCATAGGACCGCGGAACCGCGGCTGTAACCCCTATTTGGCCGCGGTTCCGCCGCAGGAATAGTGTATCATTCCACCAATTTTTTGCAGTGGGCTTTTGGGCTTAAGTTAGGGGTTTTGGAATATTAAAATTGGGCCCAGAATTTCTGTGAGTGCTACAGTATTACTTAGGGGCCCACTTGTTAATTTTTGATCGATTGGATATTTTAAACACAGTATTTCACAGTATTTACATTATATCTGCGACCGTGAATGTCACTCGATCGGTAAATCCTGTCTGACTGCTATAGCCCGGTTAGACGGATTTGCGAACGTGACATTCACGTTGATGTTCTATGTTTATGCTGTGATGTTGCGGATCGGTCGTGGGGGATAGCCTGGATGCAATGCTAGTACAGTGTTGTTTTATATGTACATTTGATATTGCGGGGCGAGCGTCCGACATGTGGACTGCCGTCACTGCCTGTTTGTATTATTCTTTTGGGGCACGACCTGGTTGCGGTCGATGTACCCGTTGTATGTATATTTTACTTTCTGTACTAGGATTACCCCGCGGAGGGGTGCATGGATAGCCGGGTTCTAGAAGGCAACGGGCCCGCATCTCATGGCATTGAGACGGAGGGGGCTTCACTCTAGGATTGGCGGGCTATTCGCCGCACTCGTAGAGGGTACAGGTTGACCCAGGAGGGGTGCCCAAGTTACCGGATTCCGTGAAGTGCTGGGTGGTCCATTCACGGTGCTGAAGGGGGCTGCCTCGCTTCAGGTTTTGGCGGGTGACTTGCCGCGCCCGTAGGGGTCTAGGATTTCATTGCACAGGCTATCCACACGACCAGGGGAACGTCGGGTTTCAGCAGCGGCTCTGTGAAACCCGGGGCTTCCAGATATCTGTATTGTTCTGAGATGCTGTATATTTCTGTGATGTTGCATTTTATCACGCCTTGAGCGAATATAATATATTGGTATATATATTAGTAGATGTTGTATATGTTTTACATCCGCGCTAGTCCAGTCCCCGCTCTGTCGTTAGTTAGCTAACCTAACGGGTAATGACGGGACCCAGTGGCGAATGCGGATGGCATATACGTACATCAGTATATTTTCGTTCTTTGTGGTGTGATCAATTGATGGGACTGCGTTGATTCGGATCAATGCAAGATAAACAAACCTATTCTGATGTTGTTGGAACACTTTTTCAAAAAAAAGCTGTTATTGCAAGGACGTTCACATTTGTTTTGCATCGTGGTATTCATTTGGAATATCCTGCTCCTCAGTCGACGAGGCAAGGGCCGAGATCCCTTCACCGGGAGTGACCCCTTGGACAAAAGTTTGCGTCAGGGCATTAACTTCACTATAGCCGATTACTTTTGCTTTGCATCGTGGTATTCAGTTGGAATATCCTGCACCTCATTCTACGGGGAAAGAGCCGAGATCCCTTCACCGGGAGTGATCTCTTTAGCAAAGGTTTTCGTCACTATATTTTTATAAAAAGTTATGCAGTTCCTTCAACGATATCAAGTTCATTACGTTAAAGGTTTTTCGCCAAAAACCAGCCGTAGCCCTCCGTCATTTCCTACAGGTATTATTTAGTATTCATGCTGCGTTTGTTGACCTAGTCAAGACGTAGTGTTCGGTAGCTAAGTAGTACTTGTTTGTTACATAAGTGGGATTGGTTAAGACAGTCGTGCGGCCTTGTTGACCTAGTCAAGGGCACGTACGGGTGGGTTTAATGCAATCCAGAATAATGACGGGTTGAACTTGACTGGTGGTTTATGGTTTGTTGACCTAGTCAAGGTCATAAACCGCTTGGGGTAAAAATCATATCGGGAGTTTCAAAAGAACTGAAACTTTCCAGACATGCGCATACCTTCTGGAGTATGGTGACGAGAGTGGATTCCGTCACGTTATCATGCGATGATAGTTGGATCCCGATTCCCACTGATGAGTTGGTTTACTTCTCGGGTGACCCCGACTAATTCTTCTTTCAGGTTTGGGGAAGAATTTGAGGTTACAGTGGGAGGTTTCTTGATTAGATAAAGTGATAACCATTCTGATCTAGGTTAGAGTGCACGCTGAGTGTTTCTTTTCTCTCTCTCTTTGGCAGCGACCATTGACCCAACCCTAGACTATGACTCAGTGACCAAGTTGACCGAACTTTCTTAACACTGGCTTTTGGATTGTCTGAGTTGCAAACCTCATTGCCACTCCTACTTTTACCCTTTTCTTCAGGACACCCCGTATTACTACGAACGTCCACTTCCATTGGACAAAACCATCATATGGTTAGATACGAACTCGAAGGAATTCGAGGATGGTTTCCGGTTCTGGAGAAAACGAATAGGACTATTCAGTTGTCTTTTCCTTTTACCTTCTCTTAGGTTGCGAGTACTCCTTGGTTTAGGAGATAGTACACCTATTACGCAAATTGGATAGTCTTCTTCCAAACCTTAGGCTGGTGCCGACCGGTAGGGAATGAAGAAAACCAATCAGCATAACGATGGTGTGCAGAAGGTATTAAGTTAAGACAAAGCAAGGGATTAGTAAGAGGGCAAAGTAAACTGCGACTGCTATTCACGACCAAACCAAGTATATCTTCGCCAAACCTAAATCACCTTTGTATTTCTCCAGGACACTCCGTATCACTACGAAGATCCACAGTTTATTTGGATACTCCATCGTATGGTTATATACGAACTCGAAAGGAACTTGTTCCAGTTCGGGGATGGATTCTGGTTCAGGAGAAATAGGAATAAGGTTTATTCGGTTGTCTTTTATCTTCACCTTCTCTCGCTTTGCGAGTGCTCCTAGGATTAGGACAGTACACCCATTATGCTTATTGGATAGTCTTCTTCCAAACCATAGGCTGGTGCCGAACGGTAGGGAAGGAAGAAAACCATTTGGCCTAAAGGGGTGTGCAGAAGGTAATGACTAAAGACATATAAAGGGATTTGGAGAGATGGCAAAGAGATATAAGGTTACAAATGTGAATCTGTATAATGGAAGAGGCATTACTAGGAATACCAGGATACCCCATCGAAACATTTCGATGTTTCAAGTTTCACTGTGTACTGTTAAAAGAAAACTGATTTCCCAATTAGAAGCTTGCTCCAGGGTATGTATTTACCAGGTTGGATTCTCACATCTGTATGGTTTTACAGATGATGAGTGGGAATAAGTTATTGGGAATTAGGTGACCATCCTCATTATATCGGGATTCGTTGTAATTGGTGATATTTGAGGAAGCCACCTGGGTTGTTTGCCGGTCGGCGAATATTTGGTTTTGAATATCCGTTGCTATGCACCAATTTCAAATTGATATATCTGTACGTCTATTTTTATAGAGTGAGATGTACCTTTTTGAAATTATGTCTATGACATTTACCTATATCAGTGGATGGTTAGGTAAGGAGTATTGAACAGCGGTGTAATTCTTCTTAACCATAAGTACAGTTTTCAACCTACGACACACAGTGAATGAGTTATCAAACTCAAGGGACTTGTACAGAGTATTGTATGTTGTCCAGCGTCCATCAGGACAGAGGGGTTGGTCCTCGTACTATATTCGGTTTACTTATGACTTCTCTAGTTTTTAGACAGCTGTTTCGTGCAAACACAGGGTCCGAATCTTGAGAAGTTATAGGTATTTGAATAAAGTAGAGAACCAAGTATTGCAAGTGTCGGGATTCTTCAGGGTGATCGAAGATGTAGATACTTGTGTATGGTGTTCAGTTGATAGTAATGATTAAGAGAACTAGCTTCTCTTTCAGGTTGCTCATAATTGGAAGTATTCCTAAGTTGAGTAACGCTGATCGGCCTCTCTCCATTTAGTTGACATGCACTGGAGACAGCTGCATGATTTGAATCTGGTTAAATTAAATCAGTGCCTCTGTTTCTATATTGGATATAGAACAGTTCATATCTTGACATTGTTAACATACGGGGAGTTGTCCGGCTTATGCTTAAAACCAGACACTGGACAACTCAAGGCACGTTTCTGTAATGGCTGTTTGTGGGTTGACCCAGGCTATGACGAGGGTTGACTATCTACCATCTGGGAGATCAATAGTAATATTGTTCTAGACTCACCACAGTTTTATTAAAAATGGATTTTTTCAAAAACAGTAGTGGGAGTATAGTAGAACTGGAAGTGATTCCAGAACCGCAAACGATTACTGAAGATTTGATAAGGAACCTAAAGAGTCAATCTGATTTGACATTCCATTGGCCACTCCGCAGATAAGGTGGGTAACTTCAGGCACCCGAGAGGTACTCCGGTAGCCTCAAGGACGGTGACAGGGAAGTTCTTGTTTACCCACACTTGCCATTGTTGCTGTTCCAGGCTGCGAGACCCGGCAGGAGGATGAGTATAGCGTCGTTCTAAACTAGCTTTAGAAGTGCACGTCTATATGACTCTGCCAGAGGGTTGTCGTAGTCAGTGGGAGCAGCGGAAGCATTGGTGGACATCAGGCTTATGTCTATTTATAGACTAAAACAGATATAGCGGAGATAGATCATCTATTTCTGATGTGACAGTCATAGGTTTGACGTCATCAGAATAGGGGATGGATCTGTTGAGAAGGTAGTAGGGTGTGATATCCGGGTTTTGGATGACATACACAAAGTAGGAAGTGACATTCCTATACTACGATCGGTTATACTTTGGTCGTTACACAGTGGTTTCTCTACAAGGGACTTAGACATTATATCAGACATACTGGTTACTAGATTTATGGTTTTAGATCTAGATTTGGGTGGTTTCCTAATCTGGGTACCTTGACAGCATTCTATGAGTATTTAGAATGGACGACTCCTGGCACGATAGTATACCTGCAGGTGATGGAGTCACCCTCTCTAAAGGTGTCTTACAGACTAAAGGGGAGAGGGATACGCATGATTGACAGATCACTTGCTTAAGCAATTGAGTCAATCATGAGATGTCAAGTACCACACCAGATGTTGTTCTTGCAGTAGGTGCAATAAGTTGATATTAATCCAATCCTGGAGAAACAGTCGGAAGCAGTTTTAGAACATAAGTTGATGTTCTAGGGATGTGATAACGACAGCCTCTTTTAGGAGACGGTTATCATTCCCGGCTTCCAAGGTGACATGGATGGCAGAGTAGCTGTCAGAGTTATAGTTTCTCCTTCTGACGAGGGGCGGTATTTTGGACAGGTGGTCCAAGGCAATACTGAGGGAGGCTTGGCGCTGGGTATTGATTAAGTTCAGCTATCGATACAGTCTAAGAAGTTTGGATTTGGAGTTCATTTATGAGCTAGGTCCCATCAGATATCCAGACATACTCTAAGACAGGTATTGCTCATTTCGGGAGATGGTTTTCTCTGCGAACTTGAGATATAGAGAGACATAGAAAGAAACATCACAGCGGATCCACTCACTGAGGCTATTCCTCGAACGCAATAGTTTCGCAAACGAGCTTTGTGAGACAGACTAGTAGAGGAGTTGGGTGTTCGGTATCACACGGGCTGTGAGTATGCGACATCGCAATAATTAGCCTTGAGTGCAAGTGGGAGATTGTTGGAGATAGTGCCCTCAGAGTCAATTATTGGATCGCAGGAACGTGATTGCAATGATTGAGGGAGGACCTATCCCGGTAGAACAGTCTTACTCGAGATGATAGTATGCTATCTGGTTTACCTTTATCATCGTGTACTGCTTCAGGTGACCTTACAGGTCGCTATTACACGCTGATAGAGCCCCTAGGATTCTTGCTTGACTGCCAGCAGTATGAGGGCGATCATATACGTGAGAGCTGGTGGTCTATAAGCACATCCTTAAAAGGTCCCTAGTCGTGGGAGTTTCGAGACAGGGCATCGATTCTCCATAGTAGACTAGTGTATACAGTCGAGACCCCGACGAGGGGTGGTGGCCGGTCTCACAAGCCACTGGTGTCAGTTGGTTCACCTAAGATGTATACAGGTGCTCATTGGGTTATGAGTACACCGGACAGGACTCGCCGGGAACATGCTAGTTAGTCTTATACCTGACGTCAGATAGCAGTTCCCTGGTGACATGTGTACAGGTTAGTTCATCGACCTGGGGATCGTAATTTGTCTCGTGTGAGTTCCCACTGTACTTTGATTGCTACCCTACCACGGCTCAAAGGAGTCCTGCAAACAGGTTTTAGTTGGGTACAGTCCCGAGCCACATGGAGGCAGTGAGCGGATCTTCAGGGGTTCGTCTCTCCCGGTATTGGGGGTGAGGTCGCGCTGTGTCTAGGAGAGCCATTACACAAAGCCTTCGGCCGAGGCAGGAGATTTACTGGTAGGTATTCCAGTAGTATCTCAGGGTGTTCTGGGCTACACTCCGACACGACTTGTACCGCTTTTGGGGGTCTGACTTTTACCAACCCCCTAGGCCCGACATGCGATGCTCATAGACGAACGAACCGGACTATACGGATATTGTCACTGACAGGCTCAGTAGGGTGTCAGGATGAGTTCGCTCATCGACGTCCCTTTTGGTCAATAGCTGGTGGCCCGTCACGTATTGGCTAATACCTCTGACGTGCTAGTGGTTAAATCCACAGCCATAGTATTGACGAGTCTTTAGAGTCCACCACACTTTCAGTTACTCAAGCTTTCGGGCGAAACGCTGTAGAGGCCGTATGGAGATATGGCAGGGTCCGATCAGATACGTGCGGTATTGCACGGATCAGGATCGGACGGTTTGTACTAGCGGCCGTATGGATATATGGCAGGGTTCGATCAGATACGTGCGGTATTGCACGGATCGGGATCGAACGGATATTACTAGCCGGCTTTGGTTTAAGCCGGATCCTAGTTTAGTACAGTGTAGATTTTGTCTCATTGCATTTGTATCCGGTCAGAATACAGATGCGGGTGTGTATGCACAGTATCGGGGTTTTCCTGTAATTTATTACGGGACCAGTTTTCTGGAGTTGCCAGTTTGCATTCCGTTCCGGCCGGTTTTCCTTTGTTCCTTCCCGGCCGGACTTTTCCGATGGAGGGGGTAATTTGCAGTTTTGCAAATTACATTTTGTGGAGGGGTTTTCTTGCATATGATGGCTTCATGATAGTTCCTTCATGATTATATTCTTTTTCCATCACCTCATTTGCTTTATGTGATTAGAAGTGATAAGAATGGTTGATGTGAGCTTTGCTTTTTGATGTGGTCACCTTTTCTTTTCTCCTACACTCACCTCCCTTCATGAGTTTTGTTTATCCCTCCACCATTCTCAATTGGTAGGGGCCGGCCACATTTCCTAAGGGAAAAGAGAGAAAAATGAGAGATTGTGGTTGTTCTCATTTTTAGCTATCTCATATTATTCATTCATGCAACAAAAGAGAAACCCTCTCCAAAGTTCTTCATTCCTCGATCACCCAAGGCAACTACATAAACCCCGAATGAGACAACCATTCTACACTACTTCTACAGCAAATCTTGGGCGCGTCGGCCAGCCAACTTCGCGTCCGAGTTGCCTCGGTATTGAGGTGGGAGCCCGTAAAAGGTGCAGACGATGTGGTGCCCTTCCGGCAAGGATGCGACGATCGGAGTTTCCGCGGGAGATCGGGACGACGACGAGAAGACCGGAGGACTCGGATCACTCGGTATATCTCTCACCCTTTCTCTTGTTAGCTAGTATCGGTTAATGGTTACGATCCGGGTATATTGTCCGCGGTAGCGCCAGTTTAAAGATTAAGAAAAATTTTGATTCCGCATTTTGGCCTCGGAAAGACGGCCGGGGCGCTGCCGTGGCGCAACAATTAGGTCCGCGCGAAAGCACGGGGAACCTCCCTCAAAGTACCGACACTGGCCTGGCTGAAAGATTGGCGAACTTGTAGTGTAATTAATCCCGGCTAGTCTTTCCTTTTAGGGTTTGAAGGAAGATTTGATAAAAACAGTGGGAGCCATCCTGATTAGATAAAATATATTACCAATCTAATCTTGTAAGAGCGCACGCAGAGTGTTTTCTTCTCTCTCTCTCCAGGTTGCGACCATATCACGCCTTAATCAAGATAATAATATGGATGTATTGACCGAACCCGCTTGTTATATTGAGCTGGGAAACGTTGGTCCCGCTCCAACTTATAATTGTTATAAGACGGAGCAGGAAATATGGGAATACCAGAATTCCTATGCCGCCCAAACGAAGAAAGTGCATATGATGCATCTCTTTCGGGTGTGTTCATTATAAAGAACCGTTTCTCAGTGTCCTCTACGTTTTGGGTATTTGATACCGGATGTAATCTGTTACATAGGGCTACCGAAAGGTAGAAAAACTGAGAACGGGTGATATGTTTCATGAGACAGAAAACGGGGCAAGTGTTGCAGCCAAGTCTGTTGGTCACTGTCACCCTGTATTACCAATACATTGATTCTGAACAGAAGCTATTAGATACCGAACCTAATGTACAAAATCATATCAATCTCTTTAGTAAGTAAAGAAATGAAAATTTTTTGTATTGTTGGATAATGTTTTGAACATTTCCTATATCAAAAGTTGATCGGTTCAGGAACGTTATCTAAAAGCATTAATGTTCTAAATCAAACTGCAGTTCTTAGTATACGGAACACACACAAGAGGAAGAGTTCAAAAATGAACGAATTCTTCTTAAGGTATTGTAGACTAGGTCATATCAATGCGACCCGACTGGCTGAAGTTACATTCTAGATGCATATTTAAATCAGTTTGAATTTACATCTTATGAAACTTGCCAGTCATGTCACAAAGATTAGATGACCATAGCTCTGTTTATTGGAAACAGAGAAAGAGTTAGTGAACTTTTGGGACCGATACATAGTGATGTATGCAAGGTCCCCAGTCTATACATACCAGGACCAGTTCTTTGTATTTCATTACATTCTCTGATAATCTCTCAAGATTCAGACATATGTTCCTGTTGAAACATAAGTCCGAACCATTTGAGATATTCACAGAACATAAGTTAGAAATAGAGAACCAAAAACTGGGTATAAGTATTATGTCCTATGATAAGATCAGGGAGGAGAATACTTGTGCATAGAATTCCTGGATTATTCTAAAGGAGAATGAGATTCTCTCTCCGTATTACTCCTCTGAATAAACCACAGCACAACGGTGTATCAGGGCGGAGCAATCGCACCGTATTAGATATGGTGTGCTCTATGATGAGTACTACTGAGTTACCTATTTCCTTTTAGGGGGTTATGCACTTGAGAAGTTGCATACCTATTGAATAGGGTTCGATTCAAATCAGTGCATACCACTCCATATAAGATATGGTAGGGAAGAACCCATCTCTTAAGCAAGTTAAGATTTGGGATTGTCCGGCCTATGTCAAAAGCAAAATCCGGACAAGATCGAGGCAAGGTCAGTTCTGTAGAACTGGAAAGGTTCCAGCTATACAAAACTGCAGCTGATGATTTGACAGAACCAAAGGATTCAATAGTCCCCGATGAACCTCAGCCTCTCCGCCGATCTGGTAGGGTTCCTCACCTGCCTGAGAGATACTTCAGTTTCTCGATGACAGTGGGAGCGAGGATTGCGTCATGAGATGATGACCCAACTAGTTTCGAGCTGGCCATCAAGAGTGTGACTCTGTAAGAATGGCTGGATGCTTAGCGATCTGAGATGGAATCCTTATACACCAACAAAGTATGGACTTTGGTTGCTATATCTGAACGGTTAAATCCCCATCAGGAGCAAGTATATCTTGAGAAGATTACTTGGTGTAGATGGAAAAGTTGAGACTTTCAAACCTAGACTTGTTAAATGTTTTAGTCATCGACCAGGCTTGGATAATGATGAAACCTTTTTCAGGGACTATGCTTAAGTCCATCCAGATCCTACTTACCATTGCTACATACCATGACTACGATATCTGGTGGTTGGGTGCCATGACTACTTTTCTAAATAATGATATAGAAGAGAACGTCTATAAGAACACAGCCAGAGGGCTTCGTAAACAGTGGGAGCAGCGGAAACATGTGCAAGTTGCTTTACAGGATAAAGTAGGCATCGTGGAGTTGGAACATCTGTTTTGATGTGGTAGTCAAAGAGTTTGACTTCATCAAAATGGTAGATGAACCTTGAATATACAAAAAGGTAGTAGACAGTAAGGTGGTGATCCTCGTATTGTACGTGGACAACATACTCTTGATAGGAAAGGAGTTTCCTATGCTACGATCGGTCGATCTCCTCTTATCACATAGATTCTCCATATAGGATCAAAGTGATACCTCCTAGATCCTGGGTTTTGGATCTATGAGATAGATCTAAATGGATGTTAGGATTCTCACTAGTTGTAGTGAGATGGTATCAGTTGATCCTGGGGAGAATCACTGGAAAAGTTCCAGGGTGATAAGGACGACTGAATGTCAGTCGCAGGCATTGTCTTTACCCTCAGTGGAGGGACGGTATGTTGGAAGAGTTCCAAGCTAAATACCATGGCAGACTAGAAGATAAAGGCCGGTAACATCGCTATTAAAGATACTACCAAAGAGGCAGTTTGGGTGTATATTGGTTCATGAGATGAACTAGGTTCCTACCATTGTATGACAATGGAAGTGTGGCTTTGGCCCAGGAACCCCGGTCCCATCAGTGACCCAGACATATTCTGAGGCAGCATCACCTGATCATGGAGATAGTTGATCTCCAGGGTGATTGAGATTAGGAGAGTAGACTCAGAGGACAACACGGCGGATCCACTCACAAAGGCCTTTTTCCCCAAAAGAGACTTTTATGGGATGGTTGAGTATGTGATACTGCAACCACTGCTACAGATGGCCCTAGTGCAAGTGGGAGATTGTTAGTTATATGTATGCCCTAGAGGCCATTACTGTACATAGGATGTATATTGTAGTGGATGCTGGGACATATATAGGTAGGACTTTCTTGCTCGACATGATAGTACGCTATCTGGTTGCTCTTTATCTTAACATGTATACTTTCTGTCTCTCTGTTACATGTTGATAAAGCCCTTAGAATGTGTACTCGACTTCCAAGACTATGATGAAGATCATACTAGTGGGGCCTGGGTAGTCAATGAGTACATCCTTCAATGTTCCTAGTCGTGGGAATATCGAGACGGGGCATCGATATTCCAGAGTAGACTAGCGTATATCTTCTCGACCCATATGATGGGCGATGGATGATCCTATATCCATTGGTGTTTGACATCAGAGATGGTATGCGGGTGCTCAGTGATGACTGGGTACACTGAACGGACTCGCCGAGAACTCCCAGAGGGTATTATACCTCACGTCAGATGGCAGTTCTCTGGTGACACTGGTACAGCTTAGTCTGTTGACCCGAGATCGTCATAGAGTCTTGTGTGTCTCCCACTGTGCTTTGATTTCCACCCTACCATGGCTCTACTGAGTCGTGCAAACAGGTGGTTTTTGGGTACAGTCCCGATTCACATGGAGGCAATGAGCGATAGGAGGGGATCCGTCTCTCCCGGTATTGGGGGTTGATGTTGTGCTATGCTCGACTGGCCATAACTGGAAATCCCTGGCCAGGGTTGCACTGATTTACTGGTAAGTGTTATCAGTAGTTTCGTGCTTATTATGGACCTTACAACGGCATAACTTATCGAGCTACTGGGGTCTGACGTTTACCACCCCTAGGCGAGATATGCGACATATCAGACGAACAGACCGGACTGTACGGTAAGTGTTACTGGTTGGATTCACAGGAGTGTGAGCGGGCTTGCTCGTTGATCTTCTGATCGCTCAATACCCGGGTGGCCGTTACGTTTAGCAGACCGCTTGCGGCTTGTGGGTGTTTGATATGATCATCACCTGCTGCCGGCGTATTGACGAGTCTTTAGAGTCCTACACAGAGGTTTCCTGGCTCAAGCGAAACGAAATAGGAGCGCATATGAGATATGTGCATGACCGAGAATAATACCAGTATGTGATACTGTATTCCATTCTCGCGATTTGTATCATTGGACGGTTATATATGATATAGCCGGGTTACCGAATCAAGTGTCGATTCGATACATTGATACCCTTGATATTAGTCGGTTATATGCAGTATGACCGGATCATTAAATCAAGTGTTGATTTAATGATTTAATGTATAATTATATATTTGATATATTACTTTACATTAACTAGTATTAGTTCACTTAAGATGGATTTTCTCACTTGATATGCGCATTGTGTATATGATATAGTTTTGTGCACTAGTTTGTATCATGTTTGATGATACATGCAAACTTGGGTGTGTGTCATACACTATGTTTAGTTAATGGTTAGGGTTTCTTTTGCCTTATTTATTTATTTCATTTATTTATTTTTGGCAAGAAACAAAAACAAAATGGTGGTGGCTTTCTCACTTTGGCTTGAAGCTTCATGAAGCTTCATAGCATCTTTGACAAAGTCTAAGCCATTTTGTTTTATCCTTAACCCAACCATTAGCCTAAACCCTAGTTTGCTCTCTACATGAGTTTACCCACCCATGATTGCTAAATGATAGACATCACTTGATTTTATTTTTTGAGATAATTCATTATTCATTTTCTTTCTTCTTCTTCATCTTCTTCTTCAAGAAAAGAAAAGCTTTCTTGAAAATTCCAAGTGATGAAAACAAGTGAGAAATCCAAATCCAAAGTGAACCCACTTCCTATTTCTTAATCTCTACCACTTGCCATGTAGTAGAGTGTGTTATCTTCACAAGTTCTATGACCTAGTAAAGGTGGGGCTTGAGTTTGAGTTGCCTCGACGTAGATCATCTTCGGCATCGAAGTCAATGACCTAGCCCGTCCATTTCTCCGATGAAACCGACGCTAGGGTCCGGGATTCCGATGATCGCAGCGGAGGGACGTCAACACGGAGCTAGAGAAGTGGAGGACCGGATCTACAAAGGTTGTAGTCACTTTCCTTTTAGTTAAGTTGTTAACTTGCTTGCATGTTTCTCCTTACCTCTAGTAACGATCTAGTTTAGGGTTTCTCGGCACATGAAAATTTTTGAATTGGACATGATTGATCAGTTGTAGAACCTCATGGGTGTGCCTAGGAACCCTACAGTCCTTGACCTCGGACTGTGGGGTCCCTTTAAACCCACGGATTATGATGTCCTTAACCTCGGACTGTGGGGTCCCTTTAAACCCACGGACTATGATGTCCTTAACCTTGGACTGTGGGGTCCCTTTAAACCCACGGACTATGATGTCCTTAACCTTGGACCACCACGTCCTTAAACTGGTAATTGACCACAATGTCCCTAAACTAAACAATAGAGCCCAAATGCTCTTTTGTTGGATCTAAACGATCCCGTTAAGTTGATCTTAGTCTAAAATTAGACTAACGTATCATTAACAAATGTTTAAGTTGATCTTAGTCTCAAATGAGACTAACGTATCCTTAAACCCAACCCCAAACCCAAATCTAAGAAGATACGGATTTCGACTAATCCACGCCCTACGGGCGACAACATAAATTAGTCTCCGTATAAAATCCACAAGCAACCAAAAACAAAACAAACACATACGACACGAAGTGACCATATGGAGAAGGAGAAAGTGGTTACCGCGATGCGGTAGTGTAATTAACTGCAGAGGCTTGCGCCTGCAGGGAAGAGCATTCCCACAATAAAAAACCCCTCAACGGGGGGGATCTGACGAAGTCTGCTACATCGGCCGCATCCGTTTAAACCTTCGATATATGGTGCCATAAATCAACTTGGTATTTTCGGAGAGGTGGATGGATAGCACCAATTAGCATCTGCCCCTAAATTCAGGCTCTGACGTCCCAACGTCTCGGTCGCGTCTTTCGGAGGGGAACAGATTCTGGCACGCCCGGCGGAACCTTTTCCTCTTTCCACTCCACACTTCGTGTGTCGTGTTCGCGAATGAATCGCGGTTTGATATGGTTGCCTTTGGATTCAAGATACTAAGATTTGGCGTCTTGCTCCATGCAGAAAATGAAATATCAACGGCGTCTATCTGCACAAAATGCTCCAGCTGCAATTGCAACTCCCGTTCCGACTCATCTGGAGGCTTAACTTACGGGCCCCTGGAGGCCTCCCTGTTAACAATGCCGGTAGAACAGGTAATGCAGCCTACCACCGGGTTGTTCTTCGGGACCATGCTCCCACCAGTGAGCGTTAACATCCCGCTACCGCAAGAAGCGCAGAAGAAGTCGGTCTTTGATTGGCTCACTACCACCACGGCCACTCTCAATGGGTCACCCAATGCCAAGCCCACAGCATTAGTCTTCAATAGGCTGAACCTGAATTCCAATGAGCCCGTCAAGAAGCCCAAGATACCTGAAGCGGTCGTCCCAAAGAGGATAGCCATTCCTGCTCTCAAGGTCACTAAAGAAGCTTCTCCCGTCAAAGGATCAATCTATACGAGGCTGGCCGCTCCGGCTCCCGTTCCTGCTCAAAGGTCTGTCTTTGACAGATTGGATACTGCGGCTCAACGGACGTCGGTCTTCAAGAGGCTGGTACCGGCAGCGCCTCACCAGAACAGAGGGCATGACAAAGCCATCCCCATAGCTGAACCAACACCATCTGCGCGACATGCTCGCCGTCGTCACTGGCGCCGAGTACGGAAGGCTGGGGGCAACTCTCCGTCTGGATTGACTCCGCCAGCTCCAACGGTGGAAATCAATGCTGCTGTTTCAACTGGGAACAGCTTTGAACGGCTAAAAAGTGTGCGCAAAAACTCTCTACTGCAGTGCCGAAGAGATCTCCTCCACCTGTGGAGAAGGCTCCAGAGAAGAAGCCGGAGCAGCCCCCTCAACGGCTGTCCTCCAAAATTTATAAAGTCTGGCGGCAGGTTCAGGAGTCGGTGATCGATCAAGATTACTCTCGCCGACAGAAAAAGATAAGAGTCCAGCAAGAAGAACCATCATGTCAAGCCACAAAAGGCAACATCTATTTGGGGGCCCACTGCATCTCGATTCGCGTCCTTGGCTAGAGCATCTTGATTCGCGTCGACCCGCATAGAAATCAGTGTCTTTGAAGGAATATCTCGATTCATCTCAACTCCAAGGAAATCAGTGTCCTTGGCAAATACCTCAATTCAGGGAAATTAACGTCCTTGACGAGAACATCTCGATTCGCGCTAACCCGCAGAGAAATCAGTGTCTCTGCAGGAATATACGACGTCAGCAAATCGGAGCCACGGCAAAGTTCCCAGTTCCATGACTCGGCGGTGCACAGACAACCCAAAGTCAACCCTCGACCTCCCTGTTGAAGCAATGATTTGACTCGGGAGTAGGTCAATTCATCAATCACTTACGAGTCCTCTCGACATGTAAGGAAGAAAATTCTCTTGTGAGATCCTTACGACTCTCAAGAGAAAACACACTTAGAAATCCTCACGATTCTTAAGGAGAAAATAACCTACGAGATCCTCTCGACTCGTAGGGAGAAAAAAAATCTTTATGAGACCCTCACGGCTCATAAAGTTAAAAAGTCTTAGGCAGCAGATCTGAACCTGTTTCCCAAGCCATCGCTTCTTATCTCGATTCAGGGAAATCATCGTCCTTTGCAAGAACCTCTCGATTCGTTTCGACCCGCAAGGAAATCAGTGTCTTTGCGAGAATCTCTCGATTCGTCTCAACTTGCGGAGAAATTAGTGTCCCTACGCATAAAGAAAATTCTCTTGTGAGATCCTTACGATTCTTAGGAGAAAACGCACTTAGGAGTCCTCACGACTCCTAAGGAGAAAAGACACCTACGAGATCCTCACGACTCGTAGGGAGAAAAGCCTTTGTGAGACCCTCACGGCTCATAAAGTTGGAAAGTCTTAGGCAACAAATCCTAACCCTGTTTCCTAAACCATCGCTACCTTATAAAGAGTTCAAGATGAACTGTTATCTACCATCTATGGGCCACACTTACCAAAGCTACATACCACTGAAATGGAGAAGTTACTCATGAGCATATAAACTACTTCACACTAGAGTAAAACATAAAGAAATAGAAGGGTGCGGCTCATGGAGCTGAGGGTTTGGAACTATATCCCTTAAGAGTCGAGATTTGAGTCAATGATAAATGAAGACGCTTGTGTCCGCTCGTTATCTTCTCAGATCAAGATTCTGAAAATTATATATCAACCCAAAACTGGTCATACACTATGAATTACTCTGCACTACTTCACCCACGTATATAATTACGTGGGCAAAGTATTGGGGGGCATTTGTTCCCGCCAAAAAAAAATTGCGCAAAAGAGCCCAAGGTATCTAATGGCAGCGATACGTTTAAGAAAATGTGAATCAGTATTTTCTGAGCTGTATTTTGACAAACTCCTGAATGTGAAACAGCTAAATTCTGATGGTATCGAAAGTATCTCGAAAAAGCCTTCGATTTAATATATTATGGGCTTCATAATTCATCCGAGATCAAAAGTTATGAGCAAATATGCTATGCACGTGTAATCTAAGGAAGAAAATGCGAACCAGTATTTTCCGGGCTGCATTTTGACAAACTCCCGAATGAGAAACAGCTAAATTCTGATGGTATCGAAAGTGTCTCAAAAAATTCTTCGATTTGATATATTATGGGCTTCATAATTCATCCAGGATCAAAAGTTATGAGGCATCACGTGCCCACATGTGACCGGGCATCACGTGCAGACACGTGACCATTTACAGGCAAAGTCTGTAGGCACTGAATAAAATAAATAATTGAAAATAATTAATCAGTGGGGTCACGTGCCAACACGTGATGGGCCTTTAAACCCACTGAAAAGAATTAAAGGTATAATAAAATAACAAGGGAAAACCCCAATGGGGCATCACGTGCCAACACGTGACCAAGGGTCGCGTGCTGACACGTGATAATTCCTGAGTTTTTTAAAGCAACAGAATTAAATTCTGGCCAAATGCTTAATCAGGGAGTCACGTGCCAACACGTGATGGGTTCCTAAGGATCAATGAATTAATAGAATTAAATTCTAATTAAGAGGGAATCAAAAACCCTAACTGGAATAATATTTCTCTAAATCTTTCCAAACAAAAATGATGGTGCTCTGTAAAATGGAGCACCGTTGGATTAAAAATCCAATGGTGATTAAAAATCACCAATTTATGGAAAAAATTTATACAAGGAAAGATTTCCCTGAAATTTGCCAGGAATAACAGATAAAAGATCTTTTGGATTAAAAATCCAATGGTGAATAAAATTCACTGAGTGATCTTAAAGATGATATTGGTTACAAAATCAATTAAAATATTTCAATGAAAGATTAACAAATCAAATTGATTCTTTTCTTTCTCCTATAAATAGGAGCCAAGAAGAGAAGAGAGAGGGGAGCTACTTTTTTGGGGAAATATACAACAACAGAGAGAAAAAAGAGAGGAGAATTTAATTCTCAAAAGAGAGAAAGAAGATCTCTTCAAAAAAAAAACCTAGGTGAGGAAGGAAAGAGATCTAAGCTCCATAAAACAAAAAGAGAATTTAATTCTCAAATTAAGAGTGTAACTCTTCTGAATAAGAACTTAGTTCTTCCTTTGGTTGAAGATCTACAAAAGCAGATCTCCCCACAAGTTGAGAATTTAATTCTCATCGCGGAGATTCTATCATGCAGATCCAAAACTCAGAGGGAGAACTGATTTTAGAGAATTTAATTCTCCCAAATTCATAGGAATTTAATTCCTCCAAAATGAAAATAGGGTTTAACCCTATATGAGAATTTAATTCTCCCAAATTCATAGGATTTAATTCCTCCAAATGAAACTAGGGTTTAACCCTATATAAGAATTTAATTCTTCCAAATACAGAGGAATTTAATTCCTCTAAACAGAACTAGGGTTTAACCCTATAAAAGAATTTAATTCTTAAAAAACAAGAGACTTAAAAGCTCCCCATGCACATAAAGATCAAAGTACCCAACTTGGTCACGTGGTAACACGTGACCCTCATCCCCCAACGAATGGAAAAGAACGAATAAGGCATGGTCACGTGCTCCCACGTGACCCTTAAACAGATTCCTAAAAATAGGAAGGAATTACTCTGGAGGAAATGCCTCACGTGCTCACACGTGACCCTCAAAACAAAAGGGAACAAACCCAAGGCAGAACCAATTCAGGGCGCCTCACGCGTCCCCACGTGACCCCTAACAAACACCTTTTTAAAAAAGGCAAATGAGGGAAAACAGAGGAATTAATACCCAATGCATGGGCACCCTCACGTGTCCCCACGTGACTCCTAGCAAATCTCTTTAATATCCCGTGCATAGATACCCATCACGTGCCCAGATGTGATGGTCGTGAAGACTTAAGTGCTTAACACTTATTTGAATATTCTGAGAATAAAATAAAGGGAGCTTAGCCCAATCCTAGGGCGCCTCACGTGTCCTCACGTGAGCGCTTCACCTTTTTAGTGTTTAACACTATTTTAAGCGCTTCACCTTTTTAGTGTTTAACACTATTTTAAGCATTACA
The DNA here is from genome assembly GCA_030015575.1 of Agapanthus africanus. Lineage (NCBI taxonomy): Eukaryota > Viridiplantae > Streptophyta > Magnoliopsida > Asparagales > Amaryllidaceae > Agapanthus > Agapanthus africanus. The sequence goes on along the minus strand of JASDDO010000029.1, from coordinate 329,305,328 downwards.
TCCTTAGTGTTTAACACTATTTTAAATGCATCACGTGGGAACGCGTGACCGCCAGATATGTGCTAGTGTTTAACACTTTTTTCAAACCAGTCTTAGCCTAAATGGGATAAATCTTCCAGAGGCATGATTCCCCTTTTGACTGAGCCTCAAATACAATCTTGTCTTCCAAGATTGATCATCTCATATGGTATATGAGTGCTCAGCATTCAATAAAAGACAAAACATTGTCAGAACCCAGACCCAAGTTTAGCATTGCTAAATAATGGGGGGCTGAACCTAGACAAATGCTCAGCAGCCCAAACAAAGGTCCAACATTTCAAACCTAATTGGACTTAGCCCAAGTTGGCCATAAGTCCTCAATTCAGATTTAACTGAGCCAATGTGCTCGTAATCTAATTAATTGATCTTAGTTCCAAATTGGACTACAGATTTCCCAATCAACTTTGGTTCAAGGGTACATCTCTCCACTCCTCTGATATTTGTCGTTGTAATCCTTCAACGTCTTCAGAGAGGTGACGGGTCCCGATAACCAATCATTTCATGGACTGTGGGGTCCTTAAACTCATCGACTGTGGGGTCCTTAATCCCACGGACTATGATGTCCTTAACCTCGGACTGTGGGGTCCCTTTAAACCCCACGGACTATAATGTCCTTAACCTTGGACTGTGGGGTCCCTTTAAACCCACGGACTATGATGTCCTTAACCTCGGACTGCCTCGGACTGTGGGGTCCCTTTAAACCCACGGACTATGATGTCCTTAACCTTGGACCACCACGTCCTTAAACTGGTAATTGACCACAATGTCCCTAAACTAAACAATAGAGCCCAAATGCTCTTTTGTTGGATCTAAACGATCCCGTTAAGTTGATCTTTGTCTAAAATTAGACTAACGTATCATTAACAAATGTTTAAGTTGATCATAGTCTCAAATGAGACTAACGTATCCTTAAACCCAACCCCAAACCCAAATCTAAGAAGATACGGATTTCGACTAATCCACGCCCTACGGGCGACAACATAAATTAGTCTCCGTATACAATCCACGAGCAACCAAAAACAAAACAAACACATACGACATGAAGTGACCATATGGAGAAGGAGTAAGTGGTTACCGCGATGCGGTAGTGTAATTAACTACAGAGGCTTGCGCCTGCAGTGAAGAGCGTTCCCACAATCAAAAACCCCTCAACGAAAGGGGAATCTGACGAAGTCTGCTACATCGGCCGCATCCGTTTACACCCTCGATATATGGTGCCATAAATCAACTTGGCATCTTCGGAGAGGTGGACGGATAGAACCAATTAGCATCTGCCCCCAAATTCAGGCTCTGACGTCCCAACGTCCCGATCGCGTTGATCAGTCGAAAATATTGCATATTTTAACCGGCAATTTCCTTATCATTTGCATCCATATAGAAGTGTACGGTATTCATAATTCACATATTAGCAAATCGGTCGCAAAATATCAGATTACATGTATTCGACCTTAAAACCGGCATTTCTAGGGAAATTGACTGCATTGCATTACATAGCATATTTTCTATATATCGCAACCCGTGTTTCGAAGTCTGTGCAGGAAAAGATAAGCTTGCTCGATCATTACATTGCTCGACCATTACAATTTCTCGTAAACTCACTAGCTCAGATCTGGTATCAATACAGAAAGTAAAATACAAATCCAAACATCAAAGGAAGCTAAAAACAGCAGCCCAAGACCACAGAAGAAGCCACAGATCCCAAGGACCCCACATGGCCGCGCATCCGCGGCCATAGCCTTCTTGTGCCGCGGAAGCGCGGCTCGTTGATGACGTCACCTCCTCAATTTCAGTCTACAACTCCTGTTCCAGGGCCCACATTCCAGAAAGACATCCAAAGTTCCAGAAAACTCCAGAGACTTCTACCAGATCAGCAACCACTTGAGTTTCATTAAACTAGCCTAATCATTCTAGAACTTTCCCTAAACCCTAGCTTAAACCCTAAGCTAACTCCTAACAAACTCCTTCTAGAAACTCTTCAACAAACTTTGGGAGGGAAAGTTCTAATTCAAACCTAAACCTAGGGTTTGGGAGCTCTATAAATAAGACCCTAGGCTTATTGTAAAAAAGGATTCAACCTTGGGAAAGCTTAGAAAATTCAATCTCTTTCTTCATCCCCTCTTCCTCAAGTTTAGTGAGAGAGCTTGTAGGAAACCCTAACCCTAAATCCAACCACAATTCAAGATCTTGAGTGCAATCCAAGCAAGATGCCTTCAACCCTTTTATGAGCCGAGCCGATCTTCAATCGGGCAAGAGATCAAAGTAGATCCACGATCCACGGAGACGAGCGAAGCCGAGTCAACGATCGATTTCTTCTTCTTGTAGATTCTTGAAAGAATGTATTGGAATTGTTGATTAAATAAAAGGTGATATTCTTTTATCTTGTTTTCTTTAAATTCCGCATCATGTTATCTTTACAATTCTTGAATATTGTCTTTGTGGTGATGTATGAATAAAACTCCGCTCGTCGAGGAGTCGAGACGGATAATAGAATGATGATGTAACATAGCTTTAATCGATTCTTGATTCCCACGAGTTTTGTAAACCCTAGCAAGTTCAAGAAACGACGACCCATTTCGTTTCGATGCTTTCTTGATTGACATCGATCTAAATTGGGGAGTTACGATCGTTTCTTGAATTTGGTAGAGGCTAGAAAAGGAATGATATCGACGAAAGAACAAGGGTTATAGGATGAAACCCTAGTTTCACGAGAAATCCCCAACTCTCGTCGATCATCATCAATCTAGTATCAATCCTTCGAAGGACAAGAACACGATATCTTTAGATTACATCACGTCTATTGATCCTATCGATTCCTACGAGCCTCTCTTATATTCTTGATTGTTGATTGGAAATATTATCAAAACAACCGATTCTTGATTGTTTATAGTTTCTTGATTCTTGCATAAAGAATAGTGACACTCGAATACAAATCATTCTTGAATCATGTTTTCTTTTATTGTTGCTTAACTTTTCATTTCAAACGTATCAAAATACAAGGGAATCGTGCAATCCCTGTGGACGATCCGCACTCACTACAAACTACATCCGACACCGTAGTTTGATTGCGGTCAAAATAGTTTTTGGTTGTGAAGTTCTTTACAAATTTCTCTATATACTACACAACGGGAAAAACGATCAATCAAAATGGCGCCGTTGCCGGGGATCGCGCGCTAATTCATTTACATTTTTAGTTTGAAGTGAAAGAATTATTACATTCTACTTCTTGAATTCAAAATTCGTACAAACTCTTATACGTGTGTTGTGATTTGACTGCAAGGTAATCTGGAGCATTCTGGGCTGTGATAAAAAATTTTGGAATATACCTCAGAGCTTAGGGAGCCAACAGAGACTCCCTGAAGAAGTTTGGTACAGTGTTCCCACAGTTGAAGCGCGGAAGGGCGGCACAAAGGCACCAAGTGCGGCGGATCGGCGGCTTGGTCAAGGGATCACTGAAAAATTTTCAGTGCAGGTATCTTCTTGCTCTCTCCCCTCTCTCTTTTTAGCTCCAATTAACCCTTTGCTGCAGGATTCTTTGCAAATAAATCGCAGCGCGCAAAAGCAAAATAAAAAAATTGTGTGTGATTTTGATTTCTTGGTTGTTTGCATTCTAATACGGAAATTTAAGGGGCACGGCCAAATCCAAATTAGGTGGGGATTTCATTACCCTTCCTAGGCCCCGAAAATCGTCAAACTTGCATCCGCATTACCCTCATTAATTAAAAGAAATCTAGAGAAGACTCTAAGGACTGTCGCGCTCAATAGGACAAGAGAAGGTCGTGGGTAATTCATTGCTTATCCGAGTTTTCTTGTGGTGCCTAAGGCGAGTGTGTCTAAGGCTAGTGGTTATTAATTAGGTCCACTGTAGTGGTGGTTCCTTCCCACTTACCTGGCACTTATCCGGCCACAGGGGGACAAAGAGGCAGTGGAGGATTCTATCCCGTGGCTTGTCTTTTGGCAGTTAGGAGCGGTCTAGAGATCGGACCTAGGTGACCACTAGATTCTAGGGTTTGTGTGCTGCATTTGTTTTGTCGCATCATTTTTTCAAAATCCGTCCCTTTTTAAAGCAAACACCGCATTCATTTTACCCCTAATTATAAGTCAACGCTGCCACTTGTACTAACCCTTTTTAGTACAAGATAGGCTGGACACGGGATTCTAGTGCCCGTTTAGTCCGCGTACCTTTTATCGACTCCGAAGTCGATAATTCTCCATTTACCTTTTCTTTACCCACTACCACACCCACACCGATGGATCCGAATCCATCAAACTTCTTTAACCCTAATCTGCCACCGTCCGTTGGTGCGCAGAATCCTACTCCACCCCACATTTCTCTCCAGGAAAGATGCTATCCACATAGAGGTCCTCTTTCGACCTGCTTATCCACACCACCAGCCAATGGGGATAACTTTGAGATTAAGCCCTAGTATATCAATCTTTTACCCAAATACCACGGACTCGAGACCGAGGACGCTTACGTTTTCATTACCAAATTTGAAAACGTATGCGCAATGATGGGTACGTCACAACTTTCAGTGGATGCGATGCGTCTACGACTTCTTCCATTTACTTTGTGCGATATAGCCGAGAAGTGGCTATACAACACCACCGCACACTCTATTACGAATTGGGAAGAATTCCTCGCTGCATTCCTTAAGAAATTTTACCCAGTCCAAAAGACGGCTCGAATCCGTAGCGAACTGAACCAATTTGCCCAGCTCCCTGCCGAACCATTTTCAAAATACTTTGAACGTTTCAAGGATCTATTGGTTCAATGTCCTCATCACGGCATCCCGAGATGGGAGCTTTGCCGAATCATATATGAGGGCAGTAACCCTAGCACTAAACAGAGCCTTGAAAACATGTGTCAAGGTACATTTATGACCAAAGATGACGGGGAAGCCTGGCGATACTCAGAAGAGTTCGCTGAAAAATCACTAATTTGGGAGAGTGGAACACAACCATTGAATAGGGGTGGCGTACACCAAATAGATGTGTCCATAGGTGTTCGAGCTGAAATGGCAGCAATGCAAAAGAAGCTCGGCGCTATGGAACACAAATTTGCAGCAGCCTCCCTAAACCCAATGTTGCTCCCCAAAACTGTTTGTGGGTGCTGTTCTGATCCGTCACATTTAACGGAAGAATGTCCATTAAACTCTGCGTTTCAAGGTCACGAGCATTCTAATGCCGCATTTCAAAGACCTCGAAACGATCCATATTCTTCCACGTACAATCAGGGTTGGAGGAACCACCCGAATTTTGCTTGGAACCAAAACCAATCTCAAAACACGGTTCCAAACACGAATCAATTTCAAATGGCTCTTCCTCCACCACAACAACAACCCCTACAACTCACTCAGCACCCCTACCAGTCACAAAATTTCCAAAATCAGGGCAACACTCCTGCACAGTCTAATCCTATGCAGCCCTGTTCTGACGATTTCTCTCAATTCACTCAAACCATGAAATCACTTTTATCAAATTTCATGGATGTTTCGACTGAGGTTAGATCTTCCGTCAGTGAAATAAAGAAAAACTCAGCGTCCCAAGCTGAGAGTATTCGCACGATGGAAGCTGAAATCGCACGCCTAAAAGCCGAAATGAGTGCAAGAGAAAAAGGGAAACTTCCCTCTCAACCCCTACAGAATCCTGGGCATTACAATGTAAATGCCATTACTACGTTGAGATCGGGAAGAGTGCTGAACAATCATGTCGGGGAAGGTATTGATGATACTGAAAATCATGTCAACACCCCGGCTGAGTCTTTCCCACACACACACACTTCACCTTCTGATCCTTCTTCTTCTACCAAACCACCTTCGTACGAGCCTATTCTCCATTTCCCTTTAGGCTCAACACCTTCACCCAACCCTTATAGTTCTCCACAGACGGTCCCCACACCTCCTTTGGGACCTCGTCTACCCCCCTTTCCTTCTCCTATGATGGACCCCGCGCTTATTGCGAAAGCACCTTACCCGAACCGGCTAAGGGCTAATAGAACGAGTCCTCATATGGAGAAAATTTTAGAGATGTTCAAACAGGTTAACATCAATATCCCTCTCCTAGATGCAATTCAGCAAGTCCCCGCTTATGCGAAGATTCTTAAGGACTTGTGCACTAGGAAGAGGAAGACCCAAGTGCCAAAGAAGGTCTTTATGTCTAACAATATCAGCACTGCTTTTATACCCCAGCTTCCAAAGAAAAGAAAGGACCCAGGTTGTCCTACAATATCGATTTTGATTGGGGGTAAAAACATAAATCGTGCTCTTTTAGACCTTGGCGCGAGTGTTAACCTGTTACCTTATTCTGTCTATGAGCAATTAGGGATTGGAGAGCTGAAACCTGCTCATTGCACTCTCCAGATGGCAGACCGATCTATCACCAAACCAAGGGGTGAATTAGAGGATGTGTTGATAAAGGTCGGGGAATTTGTTTTCCCTGTAGACTTCATTGTGCTCGACACACATCCTGTAGCAAACCCCCGGGGCCAAATTCCGGTGATTCTAGGTCGTCCTTTCCTTGCCACTTCCAACACTGTTATAAACTGTAGAAATGGTTCAATGAATTTATCATTTGGAAATATGACCATTGAACTAAACATCTATAGAGTTGGAAGTCAGCCATCAGAACCCTCTGCTCATATTTTAGATGTGTGCTCTGTCCATGAGATCGCTCCCGATAGTTGTGGAGCTGAGGATCTTTGCTTTACTGATCTCGATGACATTAGCACATCTCTGTTTGACTTTGCACTAGATCTTAGTGAGGACACTTTACCTGCACATGAGTCCTGCACTTCTGACTTTTCTCCACCCGAGTCTGTATCTTTCACAGGCTCTGAGCTTCTTTGTAGATCCAAAAATCAATATATGACCCTTCCTTCTATCATTTCTCCGCCTGAGTTAGATCTCAAAATTTTACCTTCTCACCTGAAATATGCATATCTAGGTGAGAACGAGTCATTACCGGTTATCATTTCCGCTTCTCTTGCATCAGAGCAAGAGAATGCCCTTTTATCGGTATTGAGATCTAACAAAGAGGCGTTTGGTTGGAGTATGGCGGACATCAAAGGGATTAGTCCCTTGATAGTTGAACATCATATACATGTGATGGATGATGCCAGACCGACCCGAGAACCACAGAGACGGTTGAATCCCGTCATGAAGGAAGCTGTCATGAAAGAGATCGTCAAATGCTTAGATAGTGGTATTATATACCCCATCTCCGATAGCCAGTGGGTGAGTCCTATACATGTCGTTCCTAAGAAATCCGGCATCACAGTGATCACAAATGAAGCGAATGAGTTGATTCAGACACGCGCCCAAACTGGGTGGCGTGTATGCATCGATTATAGAAAACTCAACGCTGCTACGAGGAAAGACCATTTTCCTCTACCATTTATTGATCAAATGCTGGAACGCTTAGCGGGACGAGAGTTTTATTGTTTTATGGACGGATACTCAGGCTACAATCAGGTCCCCATCGCCAAAAAGGATCAAGATAAAACCACTTTTACTTGTCCTTTTGGTACCTTTGCTTACAGTCGCATGCCCTTCGGGCTATGCAATGCTCCCGCTACCTTTCAGCGGTGTATGATGGGGATATTCTCTGATATGGTAGAGAATTTTTTGGAGATCTTTATGGACGACTTCTCGATTTTTGGAGACTCTTTTTCTGATTGCCTAGCGAATCTAGACGCTGTTCTTACTCGTTGCAAAGAGAAGAACTTGACTTTGAACTGGGAAAAATGCCACTTTATGGTCCAAGAAGGAATAGTCCTTGGACATGTCATTTCACAGAAAGGCATTGAGGTTGACAGAGCTAAAGTAGATGTCATTCAAAACCTGCCTCATCCCAAAAGCGTCAAAGATATTCGCTCTTTCCTTGGCCATGCGGGCTTTTATAGGAGATTCATTAAGGATTTTAGCAAAATTGCTAGACCTTTAACACTACTCCTGGCCAAGGATACGACCTTCCATTTTGACTCGGATTGCGAGACAGCTTTCGACTCACTTAAACACTCACTCACCACAGCCCCCGTTTTATCATCACCAAATTAGGACTACCCCTTTGAGCTGATGTGTGACGCATCTGATTTTGCAGTAGGTGCAGTCTTAGGACAGCACATCGATAAGATGCCACACGTGATTTACTATGCTAGTAAGACCCTGAATGATGCGCAAATTAATTATACAACCACCGAGAAAGAGCTTTTAGCGGTTGTATTTGCATTAGAAAAATTCAGGCCTTACTTAATCGGCTCACCTATAGTTGTGTATACTGATCATTCCGCTTTGAAACATCTTCTGGCGAAGAAAGATGCAAAAGGTCGACTAATACGTTGGATCCTACTTTTACAAGAATTCGATCTTGTTATCAAAGATAAGAAAGGATGTGAAAACGTAGTAGCTGACCACCTTTCACGCATCGTTTCTTCCCCTGTGACCCTGCCGATCAATGATTCATTCCCTGATGAACAGCTCTTGAGCATATCAGCTGAACCATGGTTCAGGGATATTGTGAATTATCATGCCACGGGACTTATACCGAGCGATTGGTCAAAACAGGACAAATATCGTTTTCTTTCCCAAGTAAAACACTTTTACTGGGATGAACCCTATTTGTTTAAATATTGTCCTGATCAGATCATTCGCCGGTGCGTCCCGAATGAAGAGTTCAAGAGTGTTCTTTCATTTTGTCATGATCAGGCTTGTGGGGGTCACTTTGGTCCTAGAAAGACTGCGGAAAAGGTTTTGCAATGTGGATTTTATTGGCCGACCTTATTCAAGGACGCATTTGAGTATTGCAAAACCTGTACACAATGTCAGTATACGGGTAGAATATCCCAAAGGAATGAAATGCCTCAGCAACCCATTCTGGTTGTTGAAATGTTTGATGTTTGGGGCATTGATTTTATGGGTCCTTTTCCCAACTCCTTTGGGAATCTGTACATATTGCTGGCGGTTGATTATGTCTCAAAGTGGGTAGAAGCCATTCCATGTCGCACTAATGACAGGAAAGTTGTCGTTAAGTTCTTAAAAGAGAATATCTTTTCGCGATTTGGACACCCACGCGCTATCATTAGCGATAATGGGACACATTTCTGCAACAGGTCTTTCGAGACTCTGATGCGAAAATACTCAATCAACCACCGTCTTTCTACACCCTATCATCCCCAAACAAGCGGGCAGGCTGAGATCTCAAACAGACAGATCAAACTTATCCTGGAGAAAACTGATGCTAAGAATAGAAAAGACTGGTCGACCAAATTGACGGATGCTCTTTGGGCATTCAGGACTGCATATAAGACCGACCTAGGAATGTCTCCATATAGGATAGTGTTTGGAAAAGCATGTCATTTACCTGTCGAGATAGAGCATAAAGCATTGTGGGCCATAAAGGAAATAAATTTTGATCTAAACCTTGCTTGCAACTTTCGGAAGCTGCAACTTAACGAGCTAAGCGAACTCCGCGATGAAGCTTATGATAATGCTGTAATCACTAAGAATAAGACTAAGGTTTTTCACGATAAAAGCATTTTAAGGAAAACATTTTTACCTGGTCAACAAGTCCTTCTTTATGATTCACGATTATACCTTCACGCGGGTAAGCTCAGATCTCGATGGAAGGGACCTTTTGTTGTGCGGTCTGTATACCCGCACGGGGCAGTAGAAGTTGAAAATGTTAAAAACGGCACCTTTTTCAAAGTAAATGGACATAGACTAAAGCCGTATTTTTCCACTGACCCCACGGAGGAGCTCTTGTTCTTACAAGAGCCAGTTTATTTGGATTAAGATTCCTCCGTCTCACCTTCATATCCTGTATATCATTACATCATTTTTTGAATGAAGGTGAGTAAAAGATAAGTTTGGGGGAAGTTCTTCACTTATATATTTTGCCCCCACTAATAATTCCCCCCAGATTTACAGATTTTTGTAGGTATAGCTGTCGGCAACAGTGAGGACACTGTTGAAAACAAGTTTGGGGGAGGTTTGTGCTTATTTTCGCATCATTTGCATATCATCTGCATAAGCACAAAACATTTCTTAAAAATCTATAAAAATTGAAAAATTTTCAAAACCCATAAAAATTTAAAAATTTTCAAATATAAAAATAATTTTAATATTTACACTTTTTTTGTATATAAATAAGATAATGAAAGTTTAGATAGTGAACAATTACATCCATGAGATTAGAAAAATTTAAGAAAACCAAGAAAATTAGAAGTTTTCTTATACGAACTAGTAATAAGTAGTTATGAGCCGTTGTCCCAAGGGTTAGTAAGATGAAGGACGTCACTAATCTGAGGATAAAAATAAGTCTGAAAAATAGTTTCTATTCTGGAAGCCAAACATTTTGAACGTTGCTACCCTGCTATTCGCACTTACACACGTCTTGAAGCCTGGGATAGTAGAGGATACCTTGAAATGCTCTTGTCTTAAAGCCAAAAGTATAAAAAAAATATATATATATATATGGTGAGAAAAATGGACACTGGTTTTGTTATCACCGAGGGAAATAAAAAAATATATAGCGAGGGTGCTTCTTCATCTAGTGCCCTAAGGCCAACTGGTCTGGGAGTCACTGCTATACCTAAGGTGGTGCAAGACTAGGAAAATACACCAAATAAGCAAGCACATGAGTAATCGGTCGGTTAGTACTTCAAGAAGTATTAACGGTCGCATGAAAATGTGTGAGCTCATCGAAAAAAAGAAAAAAATATATATATATAATACTGAGGTTGATGGGCAAGAGTATGATAGCTTGAATTGAATTCTCCGGGTGTAGGGATGTCCTTTACACACACGCAGGGTTATATGATCCATGTTTTGGAATACAGATAGGAATGAAGAATAAGACGATGTTTTATTGAGGGAGGACGTAATTTCTAACATCTTTTCATGACCATTAAGATAGGGCTCATGACAACCGAAAAGCTAGCTTAGTTGGAAACCCTAATTTTCAAGGCTTTTCTTTTACAATTCTTGTCTTTAAATGTAATATTCATGATCTTGCTTTTATTATTGGATTTTGTGGGTGCAATCCGCTGAAAACCCTCAGGAGACAACACTCCTCCTACTAGGGACACCTAGAGGTTTAAAGGCTTGTTGCACGTGCTCAGTGCAATCGTGTTGCCTACGAAAGTGTGCTAGTTAGTTTTTTCTCTTTATTTATTTTCTCCTTCTCTTTTTAATAAAACATTCGCTCGAGACGATCGAAATTAAGTTTGGGGGTATTTGATCAGTCGAAAATATTGCATATTTTAACCGACAATTTCCTTATCATTTGCATCCATATAGAAGTGTACGGTATTCATAATTCACATATTAGCAAATCGGTCGCAAAATATCAGATTACATGTATTCGACCTTAAAACCGGCATTTCTAGGGAAATTGACTGCATTGCATTACATAGCATATTTTCTATATATCGCAACCCGTGTTTCGAAGTCTGTGCAGGAAAAGAGAAGCTTGCTCGATCATTACATTGCTCGACCATTACAATTGCTCGTAAACTCACTAGCTCAGATCTGGTATCAATACAAAAAGTAAAATACAAATCCAAACATCAAAGGAAGCTAAAAAAAGCAGCCCAAGACCACAGAAGAAGCCACAGATCCCAAGGACCCCACATGGCCGCGCATCCGCGGCCATAGCCTTCTTGTGCCGCGGAAGCGCGGCTCGTTGATGACGTCACCTCCTCAATTTCAGTCTACAACTCCTGTTCCAGGGCCCACATTCCAGAAAGACATCCAAAGTTCCAGAAAACTCCAGAGACTTCTACCAGATCAGCAACCACTTGAGTTTCATTAAACTAGCCTAATCATTCTAGAACTTTCCCTAAACCCTAGCTTAAACCCTAAGCTAACTCCTAACAAACTCCTTCTAGAAACTCTTCAACAAACTTTGGGAGGGAAAGTTCTAATTCAAACCTAAACCTAGGGTTTGGGAGCTCTATAAATAAGACCCTAGGCTCATTGTAAAAAAGGATTCAACCTTGGGAAAGCTCAGAAAATTCAATCTCTTTCTTCATCCCCTCTTCCTCAAGTTTAGTGAGAGAGCTTGTAGGAAACCCTAACCCTAAATCCAACCACAATTCAAGATCTTGAGTGCAAGCCAAGCAAGATACCTTCAACCCTTTTATGAGCCGAGCCGATCTTCAATCGGGCAAGAGATCAAAGTAGATCCACGATCCACGGAGACGAGCGAAGCCGAGTCAACGATCGATTTCTTCTTCTTGTAGATTCTTGAAAGAATGTATTGAAATTGTTGATTAAATAAAAGGTGATATTCTTTTATCTTGTTTTCTTTAAATTCCGCATCATGTTATCTTTACAATTCTTGAATATTGTCTTTGTGGTGATGTGTGAATAAAACTCCGCTCGTCGAGGAGTCGAGACGGATAATAGAATGATGATGTAACATAGCTTTAATCGATTCTTGATTCCCACGAGTTTTGTAAACCCTAGCAAGTTCAAGAAACGACGACCCATTTCGTTTCGATGCTTTCTTGATTGACATCGATCTAAATTGGGGAGTTACGATCGTTTCTTGAATTTGGTAGAGGCTAGAAAAGGAATGATATCGACGAAAGAACAAGGGTTATAGGATGAAACCCTAGTTTCACGAGAAATCCCCAACTCTCGTCGATCATCATCAATCTAGTATCAATCCTTCGAAGGACAAGAACACGATATCTTTAGATTACATCACGTCTATTGATCCTATCGATTCCTACGAGCCTCTCTTATATTCTTGATTGTTGATTGGAAATATTATCAAAACAACCGATTCTTGATTGTTTATAGTTTCTTGATTCTTGCATAAAGAATAGTGACACTCGAATACAAATCATTCTTGAATCATGTTTTCTTTTATTGTTGCTTAACTTTTCATTTCAAACGTATCAAAATACAAGTGAATCGTGCAATCCCTGTGGACGATCCGCACTCACTACAAACTACATCCGACACCGTAGTTTGATTGCGGTCAAAATAGTTTTTGGTTGTGAAGTTCTTTACAAATTTCTCTATATACTACACAACGGGAAAAACGATCAATCACGCGTCTTTCGGAGGGTAACAGATTCTGGCACGCCCGGTGGGACCTTTTCCTCTTTCCACTCCACACTTCGTGTGTCGTGTTCGCGAACGAATCGCGGTTTGATATGGTTGCCTTTGGATTCGAGATACTAAGATTTGGCGTCTTGCTCCTTGCAGAAAACGAAATATCAACGGCGTCTATCTGCACAAAATGCTCCAGCTGCAACTGCAACTCCCGTTCCGCCTCATCTGGAGGCGTAACTTACGGGCCCCTAGCGGCCTCCCTATTAACATTGCCGGTAGAGCAGGTAACGCAGGCTACCACCGGGTTGTTATTCGGGACCATGCTCCCACCAGTGAGCGTTAACATCCCGCTACCGCAAGAAGCGCAGAAGAAGTCGGTCTTTGATCGGCTCACTACCACCACGGCCCCTCTCAATGGGTCACCCAATGCCAAGCCCACAACATCAGTCTTCGATAGGCTGACACTGGATAGGGGTTAGCTCTGTAAATGTGTAGAGCCAAGTGTAGTGTGGTGTAGTAGTAGGCACTTCTAGGCCCCTTCCCGGCTATCCTCCTTTTCTATCCGCCTCTGAAGATCCTTTGAGCCTGAATTCCAATGGGCCCGTCAAGAAGCCCACGATACCTGAAGCGGTCGTCCCAAAGCGGATAGCCATTCCTGCTCTCGAGGTCACTAAAGAAGCTTCTCCCGTCAAAGGATCAATCTTTACGAGGCTGGCCGCTCCGGCTCCCGTTCCTGCTCAAAGGTCTATCTTTGACAGATTGGATACTGCTGCTTAACGGACGTCGATCTTCAAGAGGCTGGTTCCGGCAGCGCCTCACCAGAACAGGGGGCATGACAAAGCCATCCCCATAGCTGAACGAACAACATCTGCGTGACATGCTCTCCGTCGTCACTGGCGCCGAGTACGGAAGGCTGGGGGCAACTCTCCGTCTGGATTGACTCCGCCAGCTCCAACGGTGGAAATCAATGCTACTGTTTCAACTGAGAACAGCTTTGAACCGCTAAAAAGGGTGCGCAAAAACTCTCCTACTGCAGTGCTGAAGAGATCTCCTCCACCTGTGGAGAAGGCTCCAGAGAAGAAGCCGGAGCAGCCCCCTCAGCGGCTGTCCTCCAAAATTTATAAAGTCTGGCGGCAGGTCCAGGAGTCGGTGATCGATCAAGATTACTCTCGTCGACAGAAAAAGATAAAATTCCAGCAAGAAGAGAACCATCCTTTCAAGCCACAAAAGGCAACATCTATTTGGGTGCCCACTGCAACGGCTCCCTCAACGCCAACCGCTCACAAGAGAAGGAGGTCGGAGAAAGCCCCTGTGAATGCAGCAAACCGCAAAGTCGCTGAGCCCAAACGCCCCAAGTCTGGGGGCATGATAGTGCGTGCTGTTTATATAGCTTCCGGAAAAGAGTAAAGCCGTGCTTCTACGGGCCATCGACCTCTCACTCGATCGATAACGAAGGCTCAGGAACAACAGCAGCAGAAGCTTCAGGAGATGCTGACTGCAATGCCCGCACTCACTGGGCCAAAAGAAAATCCAGAGACCTCAGAGCAGCGTCAGAAACAAGAAACTAACACCAAGTTCCTCCGAAGAATGCTCGAGAGGAAAGAAAAAGAGGCTGCGGAACAGGCAACCAATATAAAACGAATGGCTCTCTTTCTCCAAGAAATGGCTGGGATGATGTTACAGCCGGAATCTCCAGCTGAAGACCTCCCGATCATCATTGAAGACGACAGAGGGAAGACATCGAACCCTCCTCGGGCTCTTTCAGCAGCCAAAGAGGAGACCATCTCAAAAGCTTCCCTGGATGATTACATCGCTCAGCAAATACGAGCTCACCAGGTGAATGAGGCAGCCGGCCAAATCGTTAAAACTGGGCGACCATATCCAGGCTGGTATGACCAAATAAAATACCCGCCGGGATATACGATCCCTAAATTTCATGTATATAAAGGGACGGGAAATCCGCACCAGCATGTCGCCTAGTTCAGGGCTCTATGTGGTAACACCGGAGGCGATGATAAACTGCTACTTCGCTAGTTCGTCGGCAGCTTATCAGAGACGGTATTTGAGTGGTATTCTGAACTTCCAAATGACTCCGTCAAGACTTTTGCAGAGATGGAGCTATTATTCACCCAGCGATTCACGAGTGCTAGCGAACGTACGTCGATTATCGCGTTAATTAATGCCAGGGTGAAGCCAGGCGAAACTTGGGTACAATACGCAATACGGTGGAGAAATTTATGGTCAAAATGTGAGCAGCGCATCGAAGAAGCGCCGGCATTGGGCATGTTCGTGGGCACTCTGGACTCTCAGGAAACTATTTCCCAATTCATGATGTTCTTCAAGCCGACCACGTTCCAAGCTTTGATCGACAAACTGGCCCAAATGGACCAGATGGGTCATAGACCGTCTCCTCCAAAGCCGGAGTCGCGAAATGAAAAGGGTAAAGGGAAGGCGACATTCGTTGCGAATACTCAACAGCATCCCAGTGCTCCAAAACTAACAGATCAACTGGAAGAGAAACGGCGATACTATAATGAGAAAATGAAGCGTCCTTATTCGTTCCCTCGGGACAAAACGAAGAGACTGTTCGAACTAGCGGTGCACAACAGGCTCATCAATCTGCCGAATCCGAAATGACCATTGCAGCACGGCGAGGCTAATAGTCCCAATTATTTCCCTTACCATCAAACGGTAAGCCATCCAATTGAAGATTGCTTCATCTTTAAGGAATGGATCGAGGACCAATACCAACAAGGCAAGTTTGCGCTGTCAGAGAATTGGAAGGTGAACCCACCACAGCCACACGCTCCCAAGAAGACAGACACACCGGGGGCATCATGCTCTTTCATAGTCGAAGCTCCATGGTAGGTCGCTCTTTCAGCCAAAACTAAAAGAATGCTGAACGATCTCCAAACATGCCCGGTGATCAGGTGGAAGAATCCGCTGGAACCCGAGATTATCAAGGGAATGCTGAAGCCATGCCCAACTCCAAAAATTGGCGGTGATAGTCAAAGTGCTCACACCCGGCCGTCAAAATCTTCGAAGAAGAAGAAGAAATCCAAGAAGCTCATGAAGCCTAGTGACAGGCGCACGGACCTGCAAAAGCAGATTGACGCGCTGGAAGAGTATAACCGAAGGCGCGGACTCCAATCACACTCCAAGAATTTCTCAATCGCGTCCTTGAGGACGGAGATGATGGGGAAGACTCGTCGGATGAATCGGAAGATTACGTAGCAAGTTGCCATGTGATCTCTCACTTGTCGATAAACGATGAAGAAGCTCCTTACACGGAGAGACTGGG
Source organism: Agapanthus africanus (assembly GCA_030015575.1). Taxonomy (NCBI): domain Eukaryota; kingdom Viridiplantae; phylum Streptophyta; class Magnoliopsida; order Asparagales; family Amaryllidaceae; genus Agapanthus; species Agapanthus africanus. Next base: position 329,288,927 of record JASDDO010000029.1, on the reverse strand, counting down.
GGCAGGTCCTGAGCCGGAACTTCTAGAGCCATCAGACGAAATGATTGATGCGTTCCTGAAAGAAGCTCCTCTTAATAGCAAAGTTGCTCGAGAGCGGGAGATGGCCATATTTGAAAAAGCCAAGCGCCGGCGATTGGACGAACGGGTTGAAACACTCCCGCCAAATCAAAGTACATCCGCCATGAATAAAAGCTGGTTCAAGACGAGGAAGAGATTCGCCAAAGCCATATTAATGGGAATGAAGCGGCCACCCTCCGCAGTATACATCTTGATGAAGCGGACATACACCCTAACTTCTGCTTATACCATCAGAGGATTGCACACCCTACCGAGGAGTGCATAGCCTTTAAAAACTGGTGGCAGGGATATGTTGCCCACCGACAACACGTTCAACAAGTGAAGCGCAAGGCTCGTCGGGAATAGAAAAGCATGACAGATGAGCGCAAAAGAGCCGCTGGCAACTGTCACATAGTCGACACTAAGGGATCGCAAGTCATCACCTTTGGAAGCGACTCTGACAAAGAAATTGCTCTCAGCCCTCTCTTCAAGGAATCCACCTCTGACACAAAAGATGCGAAGATTTGCGAGAAAATCTAGCTGTGTAATCGTACGTTGCCTGAAAAATCTCGGAACTACGAACAAATGACCGAAACGTCGTTAAACTACTCCAGAACCGCGGCATCCCCAGGCTGACGTGGTAAAAAAAAAGGTACGTCCATAAGCGAAATAGGTACGGATGAAAACCCGAAAGGGCTCCGTAAGTAAAAACAGCGGGACTACCGGCGAGTTTTGTGAAAACCCGAAAGGGCGCAATCTCGTTAAAATACACTTGCAAGGTCCTCTCGACCCTGTAAGGAGAAACCACCTGCGTGAGATCCTTACGACTCACAAAGGAGGAACACACTTAGGGATCCCCACGATTCCTAAGGAGAAATTACGCTTGCGAGATCCTCACGACTCGTAAGGAGAACCCTCTTATGAGACCCTCACGGCTCATAAGATTCAAAAGCATTAAGCTACAGGGATCTGAATCTGTTCTTAAGCAGTCATACCCCCCGATTTTGTCCTACAAGCGGTTCAATGTTGACCCTTGTATACAATCCACGGGCACAAATAAACGTTTCCCCAACAGAGTCCCACCACTGACGAGGGATATCTTCATATGGCGAACGACACTTGTAAGTCCTCTCGACTTATAAGGAGAAAAAACTCTTGTAAGATCCTTACGACTTATAAGAGAGAACACGGTTAGGAATCCTCACGATTCCTAAGGAGAAAATTCACCTACAAGATCCTCACGACTCGTAGGGAGAAATACCTTTATGAGACCCTTACGGCTCGTAAAGTCAAAAAGCCTTAGCCAACAGGATCCTAACCCTGTTTGCTAAGCCACCTTTGTTCGACATCGACAGAGGCAAATGATGATTCGCTCCTGGCAATGTCCCAGTGGTAGCGATGTTGATGCCTAAATCGGTATCAAATCCCAAGTCCTTTCACGGCAAATGATGATTCGTTCCTGGTAATATTCTAGTTGTAGCGATGCTAATGCTAAGATTTGCATCAGGTTCCAAGTTCCACACTCGCGATAAATATTCAGCGAGCCAAAAATGCATATGAAATAGCCGAAATGATGGGGCAACTTGCAACAAAATCAGCATGTAAAAGATATGCATACAAAAACAGCCGAAATGATTGGGCAACGCGCAATAAAAAGAAGCGAGTAAAAAGAAAAATAGCCGGAATGATTGGGCACCGCAAAAAATAGCCGAAATGATTGGGCAATATCGATTTTCGCGATATAAAAAGCTGAAATGATAGAGCATCGTGGAAAGAATTAAAAAATGAAAGAATGAAACTTTTTGCTCTGCAGGTGAGGTCACATTGACCCCTGTATACAATCCTTGGGTACAAACAAGAAGGGAACCATATCGTCCCACCAGGCTTCGTCGAAGCGAAGCCAAATCTCGACGGTTCATAGACAACCTAGAGACAATCTCGACATTCGTCGCAATATTGCAGGCACAATGTCAACAAACGAAGCGAAGGAAGATCCCTAGCTTCAGGGTCTCGACGTCAACATCGACAACTTAGAGATCAACACCGGCGTTCTTCCTCCTTCCAATCGGATGCAGACGCAACATCAACAAACGGAGACACGACAAAGTCCCCTAGTTCCAAATCTCGACGGTTCACAGACAGCCTAGAGACTACCCCGGAACCATGGCAAAGTCCCCTAGTTCCAAATCTCGACGGTTCATAGACAGCCTAAAGATCACCAACGGCGTTTCTCCTCACTCCAACCAGATGCAGACATGATATCAACAACCGACCTCAGAGTCGCAATGAACCGGAGACATGGCAAAGTCCCTAGTTCCAAATCTCAATGGCCACATCTACGGCCCAAAAACCAACAATGGTGTGCGTCCTCATTCCAGTAGGACGCAGATGCTACACCAACAACGGAGCCACGGAAAAGTCCCCAATTCTAAATCTCGACGGTTCATAGACAACCTAGAGACCACCTCGACATTCGTCTCGTTACAACAGACGCAACGTCAGCAAAGTAGAGTGACGGCAAAATCTTAGCTCCACCTCAGCATTCGTCTCATTACACCAGATGCAATGTCAACAACGGCGTTCCTTCGCAGTTCAGCAGGATGCAGATGCAACGTCAACAAAAGACCTCACGGTCGAAACAAAGCGGAGTGATGGAAAAATCCCAGCTCCACCTCAGCATCCATCTCGTTACAGCAGACACAATGTCACCCCAGGGTCAAAACAATGGAGCCATGGCAAAGTCCCTAGTTCCAAATCTCGATGGTTCACCAACAACCTAGAGACCACCTCGACGCCCGTCTCGATACAGTAGACGCGATGTCACCCCAGCGTTCTTCCTCCAACAAGATGTAGATGCAACACCAACAACGGAGCCATGGCAAAGTCTCTAGTTCCAAGCCTCGATGGTTCACCAACAACCTAGAGACAACCGTGACATTCATCTCGATACAGCAAACACAATGTCAAAAAACGAAGCGAAGGAAGATCCCTAGCTTCAGGGTCTCAACGTAAACATCGACAACTTAGAGATCAACACAGGCGTTCTTCCTCCCTCCAGTCGAATGCAGACGCAACATCAACAAACAGAGCCATAGCAAAGTCCTCTAGTTCCAAGACTCTACGGTCCACAGACAACCTAGAGTTAACCAATGACCTCCCTGCAGGATCAACGCTCCGTCTCGGAAACAAGTCAACCAACCCCCAGGGAAATCAGTATCCTTGGCAAAAACCTCGATTCAGGGAAATCAGCGTCCTTGACGAGGGCACCACGATTCGCGTCGACCCGCAAAGAAATCAGTGTCTTTGTAGGAATACCTCGATTCGTTTCGACTCCAGGGAAATCAGTGTCCTTGGCAACCTCCTCGATTCAGGGAAATCAGCGTCCTTGACGAGAGCATCTCAATTCGCGTCGACTCGCAAAGAAATCAGTGTCTTTGCAGGAATACCTCGATTCATTTCGACTCTAGGGAAGTCAGTGTCCTTGGCAACCTCCTCGATTCAGGGAAATCAGCATCCTTGACGAGAGCACCTCGATTCGCGTCGACCCGCAGAGAAATCAGCGTCTTTGCAGGAATACCTCGATTCGTCTCAACTCTAGGGAAATCAGTGTCCTTGGCTCAGCCTCCTCGATTCAGGAAAATCAGCGTCCTTGACGAGAGCACCTCGATTCACGTCGACCCGCAGAGAAATCAGCGTCTTTGCAGGAATACCTCAATTCGTCTCAACTCCAGGGAAATCAGTGTCCTTGGCTCAACATCTCGATTCAGGGAAATCAGCGTACTTGATGAGAGTATCTCGATTCGCGTCGACCCGCAGAGAAATCAGCGTCTTTGCAGGAATACCTCGATTCGTTTCGACTCCAGGGAAATCGGTGTCCTTGGAAAAACTTTGATTCAGGGAAATCAGTGTCCTTGGCGAGAGCATCTCGATTCGCGTCGACCCGCAAGGAAATCAGCGTCTTTGCAGGAATACCTCGATTCGTTTCATCTCCGAGGAAATCAGTGTCCTTGGCAAAACCTCGATTCAGGGAAATCAGCGTGCATGACGAGAGCACTTCGATTCGCGTCGACCCGCAGGGAAATCAGTGTCTTTGCAGGAATACCTCGATTCGTTTCGACTCCGGGGAAATCAGTGTCCTTGGCAAAACCTCGATTCAGGAAAATCAGCGTCCTTGGCGAGAGCATCTCGATTCGCGTCGACCCGCAAGGAAATCAGCGTCTTTGCAGGAATAACTCGATTCGTTTCAACTCCGAGGAAATCAGTGTCCTTGGCAAAAACCTCGATTCAAGGAAATCAGTGTCCTTGACGAGAGCACCTCGATTCGCATCGACCAGCAGAGAAATCAGTGTCTTTGCAGGAATACCTCGATTCATTTCGACTCCAGGGAAATCAGTGTCCTTGGCAAAACCTCAATTCAGGGAAATCAGCGTCCTTGGCGAGAGCATCTCAATTCACGTCGACCCGCAAGGAAATCACGTTCTTTGTAGGAATACCTCGATTCGTTTCAACTCCGAGGAAATCAGTGTCCTTGGCAAAAACCTCGATTCAAGAAAATCAGCGTCCTTGACGAGAGCACTTCGATTCGCATCGACCTGCAAAGAAATCAATGTCTTTGCAGGAATACCTCGATTCAGGGAAATCAGTGTCCTTGGCAAATCCTCGATTCAGGGAAATCAGCGTCCTTGGCTAGAGCATCTCGATTCGCGTCGACCCGCAGAGAAATCGGTGTCTTTGCACGAATACCTCGATTCGTCTCAACTCCAAGGAAATCAGTGTCCTTGGAAAATACCTCAATTCAGGGAAATCAGCGTCCTTGACGAGAACATCTCGATTCGCGCTAAACCGCAGAGAAATCAGTGTCTCTGCAGGAATATACGACGTCAGCAAAGCGGAGCCACGGCAAAGTTCCCAGTTCCATGACTCGGCGGTGCACAGAAAACCTAAAGTCAACCCTCGACCTCCCTGTTGAAGCAATGCTTTGACTCGGGAGTAGGTCAACTCATCAATCACTTACGAGTCCTCTCGACTTGTAACGAAGAAAATTCTCTTGTGAGATCCTTACGACTCTCAAGAGAAAACACACTTAGGAATCCTCACGATTCCTAAGGAGAAAATACACCTATGAGATCCTCTCGACTCGTAGGGAGAAAAAAAATCTTTATGAGACCCCCACGGCTCATAAAGTTGAAAAGTCTTAGGCAGCAGATCTGAACCTGTTTCCCAAGCCATCGCTTCTTATCTCGATTCAGGGAAATCAGCGTCCTTGGCGAGAACCTCTCGATTCGTTTCGACCCGCAAGGAAATCAGTGTCTTTGCGAGAATCTCTCAATTCGTCTCAACTTGCGGAGAAATTAGTGTCCCTACGCATAAAGAAAATTCTCTTGTGAGATCCTTACGATTCTCAGGAGAAAACGCACTTAGGAGTCCTCACGACTCCTAAGGAGAAAAGACACCTATGAGATCCTCACGACTCGTAGGGAGAAAAGCCTTTGTGAGACCCTCACGGCTCATAAAATTGGAAAGTCTTAGGCAACAGATCCTAACCCTGTTTTCTAAACCATCGCTACCTTGTAAAGAGTTCAAGATGAACTGTTATCTACAATCTATGGGCCACACTTACCAAAGCTACATACCACTGAAATGGAGAAGTTACTCATGAGCATATAAACTACTTCACGCCAGAGTAAAACATAAAGAAATAGAAGGTTGCGGCTCATGGAGCTGAGGGTTTGGAACTATATCCCTTAAGAGTCGAGATTTGAGTCAATGATAAATGACGACGCTTGTGTCCGCTCGTTATCTTCTCAGATCAAGATTCTGAAAATTATATATCAACCCAAAACTGGTCATACACTATGAATTACTCTGCACTACTTCACCCATGTATATACTTACGTGGGCAAAGTAGTGGGGCGCATTCGTTCCCGCCAAAAAAAATTTGCGCAAAAGAGCCCAAGATATCTAATAGCAGTGATACGTTTAAGAAAATGTGAACCAGTATTTTCTGAGCTGTATTTTGACAAACTCCTGAATGTGAAACAGCTAAATTCTGATGGTATCAAAAGCGTCTCGAAAAAGCCTTCGATTTAATATATTATGGGCTTTAGAATTCATCCGAGATCAAAAGTTATGAGCAAATATGCTATGCACGTGTAATCTAAGGAAGAAAATGCGAACCAGTATTTTCCGGGCTGCATTTTGACAAACTCCCGAATGAGAAACAGCTAAATTCTGCTGGTATCGAAAGTGTCTCAAAAAATCCTTCGATTTGATATATTATGGGCATCATAATTCATCCAGGATCAAAAGTTATGAGGCATCACGTGCCCACACGTGACCGGGCATCACGTGCAGACACGTGACCATTTACAGGCAAAGCCTGTAGGCACTGAATAAAATAAATAATTGAAAATAATTAATCAGTGGGGTCACGTGCCAACACGTGATGGGCCTTTAAACCCACTGAAAAGAATTAAAGGTATAATAAAATAATATGGTAAAACCCTAATGGGGCATCACGTGCCAACACGTGACCAAGGGTCACATGCTGACACGTGATAATTCCTGAGTTTTTTAAAGCAACAGAATTAAATTCTGGCCAAATTCTTAATCAGGGGGTCACGTGCCAACACGTGATGGGTTCCTAAAGATCTATGAATTAATAGAATTAAATTCTAATTAAGAGGGAATCAAAAACCCTAACTGGAAAAATATTTCTCTAAATCTTTCAAAACAAAAAAGATGGTGCTCTGTAAAATGGAGCACCGTTAGATTAAAAATCCAATGGTGATTAAAAATCACCAATTTATGGAAAGATTTTATACAAGGAAAGATTTCCCTGAAATTTGTCAGGAATAACAGATAAAAGATCTTTTGGATTAAAAATCCAATGGTGAATAAAATTCACTGAGTGATCTTAAAGATGATATTGGTTACAAAATCAATTAAAATATTTCGATGAAAAATTAACAAAACAAATTGATTCTTTTCTTTCTCATATAAATAGGAGCCAAGAAGAGAAGAGAGAGTGGAGCTACTTTTTTGGGGAAATATACAACAACAGAGAGAAAAAAGAGAGGAGAATTTAATTCTCAAGAGAGAAAAAAAGATCTCTTCAAAAAAAACCCTAGGTGAGAAAGGAAAGAGATCTAAGCTCCATAAAACAAAAAGAAAATTTAATTCTCAAATTAAGAGTTTAACTCTTCTGAATAAGAACTTAGTTCTTCCTTTGGTTGAAGATCTGCAAAAGCAGATCTCCCCACAAGTTGAGAATTTAATTCTCATCGGGGAGATTCTGTCATGCAGATCCAAAACTTTGTGGGAGAATTGATTTTAGAGAATTTAATTCTCCCAAATTCATAGGAATTTAATTCCTCCAAAATGAAACTAGGGTTTAACCCTATATGAGAATTTAATTCTCCCAAATTCATAGGAATTTAAATCCTCCAAATGAAACTAGGGTTTAACCCTATATAAGAATTTAATTCTTCCAAATACACATGAATTTAATTCCTCTAAACAGAACTAGGGTTTAACCCTATAAAAGAATTTAATTCTTAAAAAACAAGAGACTTAAAAGCTCTCCATGCACATAAAGATCAAAGTACCCAACTTGGTCACGTGGTAACACGTGACCCTCATCCCCCAACGAATGGAAAAGAACGAATAAGGCATAGTCACGTGCTCCCACGTGACCCTTAAATAGATTCCTAAAAATAGGAAGGAATTACTCTGGAGGAAATGCCTCACGTGCTCACACGTGACCCTCAAAACAAAAGGGAACAAACCCAAGGCAGAACCAATTTAGGGCGCCTCACGTGTCCCCACGTGACCCCTGACAACCACCATTTTAAAAAAAGCAAATGAGGGAAAACAGAGGAATTAATAACCAATGCATGGGCGCCCTCACGTGTCCCCACGTGACCCCTAGCAAATCCCTATAATATCCCGTGCATAGATACCCATCACGTGCCCAGACGTGATGGTCGTGAAGACTTAAGTGTTTAACACTTATTTGAATATTCTGAGAATAAAATAAAGGGAGCTTAGCCCAATCCTAGGGTGCCTCACGTGTCCTCACGTGAGCGCTTCATCTTTTTAGTGTTTAACACTATTTTAAGCATTACATCCTTAGTGTTTAACACTATTTTAAATGCATCACGTGGGAACGCGTGACCGCCAGATATGTGCTAGTGTTTAACACTATTTTCAAACCAGTCTTAGCCTAAATTGGCTAAATCTTCCAGAGGCATGATTCCCCTTTTGACTGAGCCTCAAATACAATCTTGTCTTCCAAGATTGATCATCTCATATGGTATATGAGTGCTCAGCATTCAATAAAAGACAAAACATTGTCAGAACCCAGACCCAAGTTTAGCATTGCTAAATAATGGGGGGCCGAACCCATACAAATGCTCAGCAGCCCAAACAAAGGTCCAACATTTCAAACCTAATTGGACTTAGCCCAAGTTGGCCATAAGTCCTCAATTCAGATTTAACTGAGCCAATGTGCTCATAATATAATTAATTGATTTTAGTTCCAAATTGGCCTACGGATTTCCCAATCAACTTTGGTTCAAGGGTACATCTCTTCACTCCTCTGATATTTGTCGTTGTAATCCTTCAACGTCTTCAGAGAGGTGACAGGTCCCGATAACCAATCATTCCATGGACTGTGGGGTCCTTAAACTCATGGACTGTGGGCTCCTTAATCCCACAGACTATGATGTCCTTAACCTCGGACGGTGGGGTCCCTTTAAACCCACGGACTATGATGTCCTTAACCTCGGACCATGGGGTCCCTTTAAACCCACGGATTATGATGTCCTTAACCTCGGATTGTGGGGTCCCTTTAAACCCACGGACTATGATGTCCTTAACCTCGGATTGTGGGGTCCCTTTAAACCCACGGACTATGATGTCCTTAACCTTGGACCACCACGTCCTTAAACTGGTAATTGACCGCAATGTCCCTAAACTAAACAATAGAGCCCAAATGCTCTATTGTTGGATCTAAACGATTCCGTTAAGTTGATCTTAGTCTAAAATTAGACTAACGTATCCTTACCAAATGTTTAAGTTGATCTTAGTATCAAATGAGACTGACGTATCCTTAAACCCAACCCCAAACCCAAATCTAAGAAGATACGGATTTCGACTAATCCACGCCCTACGGGCGACAACATAAATTAGTCTCCGTATACAATCCACGGGCAACCAAAAACAAAACAAACACATACGACACGAAGTGACCATATGGAGAAGGAGAAAGTGGTTACCGCGATGCGGTAGCGTAATTAACTGCTGGGGCTTGCGTCTGCAGGGAGAGCGTCCCCACATTCAAAAAACCCTCAACGAGGGGGAATCTGACGAAGTCTGCTATATCGGCCGCATCCATTTAAACCTTCGATATATGGTGTCATAAATCAACTTGGCATCTTCGGAGAGGTGGACGAATAGCACCAATTAGCATCTGCCCCCAAATTCAGGCCCTGACATCCCAACGTCCTGGTCGCGTCTTTCGGAGGGGAACATGAGTATGGTAGAACTGGAAGTGATTCCAGAACCACAAACGATTACTGAAAATTTTATAAGACCTAAAGATTCAATCAGGTTTGACATTCCACTAGCCACTCCGCTGATATGGTGGGTAACCTCAGGCGCCCGAGAGGTACTCCGGTATCCTCAAGGACGGTGACAGGGAGGTTCTTGTTTACCCAGACTTGACACTACTGTTGTTCCAGACTATGAAACCCGGCAGGAGGATGAGTATAGCGTCGTTCTAAACTAGCTTTAGAAGTGCACGTATATATTATTCTTCCACAGGGTTGTTGTAGTCAGTGGGACCAGCGGAAGCATAGTGGACAAGTAGCTTATGTCTATTTATAGACTAAAGCAGATATAGCGGAGATAGATCATCTATTTTTAATATGACAGTCATGGGCTTTGACTTTATCAGAATAGGAGATGGATCTGTTAAAAAGGTAGTAGGGTGTGATGTCCTGGTACTTGGATGACATACACAATGTAGGAAGTGAAATTCCTATACTACGATCGGTCATATTGTGGTTGTCACATAGTAGTTTCTCCACATAGGATATGGATATAATATCAGGCATTCTGGTTACTGGATCTATGGTTTTAGATCTAGATTTGGGTAGTTTCCCAATCTGGGTACTTTGACAGCATTCTAAAGGTATTTTAGAATGAACGACTCCTGGTATGGTGGTGTACTTGCAGGTGATGGAGTCACCCTCTCTAAAGGTGTCTTACAGACTAAAGAGGAGAGAGATGTGCATGATTGGCAGATCACTTGCTTAGGCAATTGAGTTGATCATGAGATGTCAAGTACCACACCAGATGTTGTTTTTGCACTAGATGCAATAAGTTGATATTAATCCAATCTTGGAGAAACGTTCGGAAACAGTTTTAAAACATAAGTGGTTGTTCTAGGGATTTGATAACGACAGCCTCCTTCAGAAGACAGTTATCATTCCAGGCTTCCATGGTGACCTGGATGACAGAGTGACTGTCAGAGTTATAGTTTTCCCTCTGACGAGGGGCAGTAGTTTGGACAGGTGGTCCAAGCGGATACTGAGGGAAGTATGGTGCAGGATACTGATTAAATTCAGTTGACAATACAGTCTAAGAAGTTTACTGGATTTGGAGTTCATTTATGAACTGGGTCCCATCAGATATCCAGACATATTCTAAGACAGGTGTTGCTCATTTCGGGAGATGGCTTTCTCAGCGAACTTGAGACAAAGAGAGACATAGAAAGAAACATCATGGCGGATCCACTCACTGAGGCTATTTCTCGAAAGCAATACTTTCTCAAACAGGCTTTGTGTAACTGATTAGTAGAGGAGTTGGGTGTTCGGTATCACACGGGCTATGAGTATGCGACATCGCAATAATTAGCCTTAAGTGCAAGTGGAAGATTGTTGGATATAGTGCCCTCAAAGTCAATTATTGGATCGCAGGTACGTGATTGCAATGATTGAGGGAGGACCTATACCGATAGGACAGTCTTGCTCGAGATGATAGTATGTTATCTGGTTTGTCTTTATCATCGTGTACATGCTTTAGTTCACTATTGCATGTTGATAGAGCCTATAGGATTCTTGCTTGACTGCCAGCAGTATGATGGCGATCATATACGTGGGAGCGGGGGTCTATAAGAACATCTTTAAAGTGTCCCTAGTCGTGGAAGTTTCGAGACAGGGCATCGATACTCCAGAGTAGACTAGTGTATACAGTCGAGACCCCCATGAGGGGCGGTGGTCGGTCTCACAAGCCATTGGTGTCAGTTGGTTCACCTAAGATGTATACAGGTGCTCATTAGGTTATGAGTACACCGGACAGGACTCGCCGGGAACATGCTAGTTGGTATTATACATATCGTCAGATAGCAGTTCTCAGGTGACATGTGTACAGGTTAGTCGGTCGACCTGAGATCGTCATTTGTCTCGTGTGAGTTCCCACTGTGCTTTGATTACTACCCTACCACGGCTCAAAGGAGTCGTGCAAACAGGTTTTAGTTGGGTACAGTCCCGATTCACATGGAGGCAGTGAGCGGATCGTCAGGGATTCGTCTCTCCCGGTATTGGGGGTGAGATCGCACTGTGTTTAGGAGAGCCATTACACGAAATCCCTGGCCAGGGTAATCGAGATTTACTGGTAGGTATTCCAGTAGTTTCTCAGGGTGTTCTGGGTTTCACTCCGACACGACTTATACCGCTATTGGGCGTCTGACATTTACCAGCCCCCTAAGCCCTATATGCGATACTCATAAACGAACAGACCGGACTGTACGGATATTGTCACTGTCGGGCTTGTTAGATATAGTGCCCTCAAAGTCAATTATTGGATCGCAGGTACGTGATTGCAATGATTGAGGGAGGACCTATACCGATATGACAGTCTTGCTCGAGATGACAGTATGCTATCTGGTTTGTCTTTATCATCGTGTGCATACTTTAGTTCACTATTGCATGTTGATAGATCCCATAGGATTCTTTCTTGACTGCCAGTAGTATGATGGCGATCATATACGTGGGAGTTGGGGTCTATAAGCACATTCTTAAAGTGTCCCTAGTCGTGGGAGTTTCGAGACAGGGTATTGATACTCCACAGTAGACTAGTGTATACAGTCGAGACCCCGACGAAGGGCGGTGGCCGGTCTCACAAGCCATTGGTGTCAGTTGGTTCACCTAAGATGTATACAGGTGCTCATTGGGTTATGAGTACACCGGACAGGACTCGCCGGGAACATGCTAGTTGGTATTATACATATCGTCAGATAGCAGTTCCCAGGTGACATGTGTACAGGTTAGTCTGTCGACCTGAGATCGTCATTTTTCTCGTGTGAGTTCCCACTGTGCTTTGATTACTACCCTACCACGGCTCAAATGAGTCGTGCAAACAGGTTTTAGTTGGGTACAGTCCCGAGCTACATGGAGGCAGTGAGCGGATCGTCAGGGATTCGTCTCTCCCGGTATTTGGGGTGAGATCGCGCTGTATTTAGGAGAGCCATTACACGAAATCCCTGACCAGGGTAATCGATATTTACTGGTAGGTATTTCAGTAGTATCTCAGGGCGTTCTGGGCTTCTCTCCGACACGACTTATACCGCTATTGGGGATCTGACGTTTACCAGCCCCCTAGGCCCTATATGCGATACTCATAGACGAACAGACCGGACTGTGCGGATATTGTCACTGTCAGGCTCAGTAGGGTTTCAGGATGAGTTCGCTCATCAGCTTCCCCTTCTTTCAATGCATAGGCAACCGTTACGTACAGCTAGTATCTCTGACATGGTAGTGGTTATACCCAGTGCCAGTGTATTGATGAGTCATTAGAGTCCCCCACAAAAAATTTCCCAAGTTCAGGCGAAACGTTGTAGAAGCCGTATGGTTTTATAGCAGGGTTCGATCATATCCATCCACATGCGCACGGATCAGAATCGGATGCATAATACTAGCGGGCTTTGGTTTAAATCAGATGCTAGTATTATAGTGTAGGAATATTTTTGTCTCATTGCATTTGTATTCCGACCGAATACAAATGCAGGTATGTATTTACAGTTGAGGTGTAATCCCGCAATTCGTTATGGGATTATTTTGGGAGTTGCCAGTTTTCTTTTTCCGTCTCTAACACCACCCTCTTTGTTTAATTCAAGTGAGCATTGACTCAATCCTTTGCCTATCATTTGCACTGAAATTCGAGCATGGAAAGGGGCTGCATTTATCAGGCATGGGGCCGGGCTTGTTTTAAATTGGCAGGGGCATGGGCACGGGCATGGGCATGGGCACGGTGTATGCTCAGCGGCTGACCTTTGGCACCAGGGGGCTCTCTGCATCTTTGGCGCAGCCTTGGAAACGCAGGGGCTTTTTTGCGGTGTTAAAAAGGGTGAGCAAAGGAATTGTTTTGGTTGCTTAAATGCTCACCCTCATCCCACTCATTTTCACATAAGAAATCCCAGAGAACACTTGATGGCTTCACTGGCCGAGCTCATTGGAATGAAAGCTCATTCTTTTCCTTTACTAAAATTCTTTGTTCACTTGATCATCTCATTTGGCAACTCCAATTCCCTTCATCCAATCGCTTGGATATCTTGAGACAAAGTTTTCTACACACTCTCTACTTCATTCTTGGACATGTCGGCCAGCAAACTTCATATCCGAGTTGCCTCGGTCTTGAGGCGGGAGCCCGTATACAGATTCATCGACGTGGTGCCACTTGACGGACCTGATCGGGGAGCGGACTTCATCGGCGCAGCAGCGAGGAGTTACACACGGAGATTAAAGACCGAAGAACACAGATCGATCGGTATAATCTTTTCAAACTCTTTTACAGTTTGCTAGTTTATGGTTAATGGAACGATCCGGATTTTTGGGTCGCGGTGGCGCCGGTTTCGTAAAAAGTTTTTGTTCCGCATTTGGCGTCGGTTTGACCGCCGGGGCGCTGCCGTGGCCCAACAGGGCTCAGTAGGGTTTCTGGATGAGTTCGCTCGTCAGCTTCACTTCCGATCAATACATAGGCAACTGTTACGTACAGCTAGTACCACTAACGTGCTTGTGGTTATACCCAGTGCCAGTGTATTGATAAGTCATTAGAGTCCCCCACAGATAGTTTTCCAAGTTCGGGCGAAACGTTGTAGAGGCCGTATGGTTTTATGGCAGGTTTCGAACATACACGTGCACTTGTGCACGTGCCATGTTTCGGACAGATAATACAAGTGGGTTTTAGTTTAAGCCGGATCCTAGTATTATATTGTGTTGGAATATTTTTGTCTCGTTGTATCCGTATTCGGTCGAATACGGATGCGGGTATGTATATACAGTCGAGGGGTTTTCTTGTGATCCGTTACAAGATTACTTTTGAAATTGTCATTTTCTAATCTTCCGATTTAAATATTTAGTTTAATATTTAAATATGGAAATGTGAGTTTTGTGTTTGCATTTATTAATTTGGTGCATGCATTTTTAAAGGGGGGCTGCAAATTTCGAACTGGCCTTTTGGCAAAGGGTTTTGGGTGAGGTGGCAATTTTGTGTACAATAAATGGGCATGGTTTGGAGTGGGTTTGATTTATGAGGCATGGTCTTCATTTAATGGGTGAGGGATGCGCTGGGAGTTTTGGATAGCAAAAAGATATTTGATTAGAGTGTGAAGATTTCCTTTGTTGATTTTTTTATTGCTACGGTAGCTGCCGTTCTTTTTGATTTCACAAAGCCGGATTTGACATTTTCTATGATTACTGGCTTACAGAATTTCGTCTTTCCCTCTACTTCTGGTTCATCTCGGTACTGTTTCAGCCTTGGTACGAGATATGGTCAGATATAGTAATAGAGAAGTGTAGCAGGTGTTCAAAAAAGACATCGGGACTAGTGCCATTGGACAATTCCAGCTTCTGTTCCAGATTTTTGCCAGTCCAAACTCTCAAGGAAGAGAGCTTCAGGCAAAGAGAGATGGAACTCCGCACCAATAGCTTGGTTTACCATGTCGTTGTTTGGTTTGAGCTTCAGCCCAGCTATGTGCTAAAGTCCTCAATGGAGAACTATTGTGTTTGTACCTTTTTCTTGCTTAATGGTAATCCGGTGTTAAGGTATTCAAAGAACTAGTTTCACTTCACTTGCATCATATAATGATCAGAGAAAGTCGACTTTGCTGTGAAAAGCTCAGAGTCAATAGGAGAATAGGGGATTCTTTTGTTTTGTGGGGAGATCCCTTTCCTTACTTTGTTCGTGTGACCATTGCTATAAGTGGGCCTGCTCTTCATCCCATTTCATTTACTAACAAATCGGCTACCTTCAGTTAGGTCATCGGCCGGGGGAACTCAATCAGTCAATCAATGGAAGGCTACGATGGAAGATGAAGGGTATTTTATAAAGGACTGAAACAAGTTATCGGATTCCTCCCTTTTCCTTGAGCCGGCACTTTACCCTCACCATTTTAGTTTTTACCCTGACCACTACAAAACGATCCCCTGTGAACCATTTCCTTTTTTGGGAGAGTGGCCGAGCACTAATTCCACAGAGAGCCCAATTTTGGTGTGCTCATTTTAGTTTTCCTTCATGAAAAATCCTTGCTCACAATTTTCCTTGGCAACTTCAATTTACCTCCATCCAAAACATTGGATGTCTTGAGACAAGATATTCTACATTCTCTCAACTAAATTCCTGGACATGTCGGCTAGAAAATTTCATGTCCGAGTTGTTTCGATTAGAAGCGGGAGCCTGTATAAAAAATTCTCGACGTAGTGCCATTCCGACGAGCGAGACCGGAGAGCGGACTTGATCAGGACAGCGGCAAAGAGCTAGGAAAGAGATTGAAGACCGAAAGACACGGATCGATCGGTATAATCTCTAAACTCACTTTAGTAGTTTGCTAGTTAACGGTTAATGGAACGATCCGGGCATTGGGTTGCGGTAGCGCCGGGTTTTGTAAAAAGTTTTTGTTCCGCATTTGGCGTCAGTTTGACGTCCGGGACGCCGCCGTGGCCCAACACACTACTACAAATAAGGGTTGCCCCTACGGATTTGTCGGTAGGGGAAAACCACTGCCCCTACGGATTTGTGCGTAGGGGCGAAAAAACACCCCGTAGGTGCAAAGGCCGCAGGTGCAAGTTGAGGTCCTGAACTTGGCCCTACGGATAAATTTATGCCCCTACGGATACATCTGTAGGTGCTATAGCCCCTACGGAGTACCCCGTAGGGGTAATAAAATCATATATTTAATTTTTTTTTTTAATATATTGTATATACCTACGGATATATCCGTAGGTCCTATTTAGTCCCCTACGGATAAAGCCGTAGGGGATATAAAGTAGCCCCTACGGCTGTTTCCGTAGGGGCCACTCCCAACACAATGAACTGAGATCGGGGGGAAATATCAGGGGACCTGATATGTTGCCCCTACGGATATATACGTAGGGGATAACTATTGGCCCCTACGTATATATCCGTAGGGGCACCCCCAACACCCTGCACTGATATCAGGTGGGAAAATATCAGGTTTCCTGATATTTTGCCCCTACGGATAACTGCGTAGGGGCAATATATTTACCTACGGAGTAATCCGTAGGTACATGTTTTCTGTATTTTTTTTTAAAAAAGGGCTGCTAGATTTTTTCCCGCCCTGTGCACAATACTATATACATCAATCAAATCATATATTGCAGTATTCATAATCACATCCCACGCATATATATAATATACAAAAGAAACCCAAAAACTGAATATGATATAAATTCAAACCAATATCAATATCGTTTCAAAATGTAGTACAATGTGATATAAATAAATACATGTTTCAAAAAATAAGAACCAAAAAGCTACCCTAGTTCGGTCCAGCTCCACCTCCGAGTAACGTTCGAATAACGCGCGCCTGCTCCTCGGTAAATACACTATCCAATACTGCAAATAAAGGAGTCTGAGCGGCATGTGGAGCTGGCGTCGTGGTCTGCGCAGCCGCCGTCGAGGTAGTCGCTTGCGGAGCCGCGGCTGCGGGAGTCTGAGTGGGCGGTGGAGCTACAGGAGCTGTCTGCGGAACCGCAGCCGATGTAGTGGCTTGCGGAGCCGCAGCCGAAGGAGATGCATGTGGAGGCTCGGCCGATCTACCCTGTCGCGTCTGGACATAACGTGTGTAAGAAGCGTCTAAGAACTGTGTATTATTCGAATTCGTTTCATTATTAAGTTATTTCGAAACCCTGTTTGGATATCTAGTTTGGAAAAGCGTTGTTTATTTTAATTACATATGTATGTATGATTAATCAGACTTACGTACTAATAAGGGTTGTGTTGATATGTATATAATATGAAATGATATTTTACTATAAAGTAGTATACATACCAGCATCTCCTTCAACTCCTGAACGGTGGCCCTCAAGCTATCCAGTTCCTGATGGACATGCCGGCCACTGGAGACGGAGGAAGTAACCGCCGGGGTGGAGTCCAACCTCATATGGGCCCTGCTAGGGCCCAATCCCCGGCCTCTCTCCCAACCTCCGTGGTGCCCTCCGTGTGCGGCGTCCAGAACTGGGGTCAGCAGCCTCGGATCGTTCTGTCCGGTAAAATCGATCCCCGAGGCCTGGGCCTGCTCAACCACCCGCTCCTACACCCACATTAAGCAGTAAAGTATAAGTATAAAATTTAAACTTGAACCTTCCAAAACTAAAATTTCAAATTTGGGTAGAAAAAATATTAACACTTACGCAGTACTCCTGGGTAGCGACGTCGGGACATCGAAGCTCGCACGTGGCGGGATCTGTCGAGGTGCCGTGGACGGCAAGATATGCGGACAGCACGCTCGGTGTACCACCTGACGCCACGGTCCGAGATGTCTGCAATATTAGAAAGTAACTCTTAATATTAGAAATATTAGAGAATAACTCTTAATATTGCAGAATATTAGAGAATAACACTTAATTTACCGATAACTCCATGGCTCGAGTAATGTTCCTCGAGCCACCTGTGTAAGTGGGGCGACCCCTCTTCGCCGACTTCCTGTTCTCCGTATTCTGAGCGGCCTGTTTCTGCACAACGCATTAACATTTAGTTTTCTAATTAAGAAACACAAAGAAATAAATTATATCATAAATAATGAATTAAATTTAAAATACATACTTGTTTGCGTTCGGAGTCGAAATAAGCGCACAATAGAGGCCATGTCTCTACGTCGACTCTCGCAAACGCCGGAGTAGATAGGAGGGCCGCTCTCTCTGCCTCGGGGGTCGCTATCCATAGGGAGTAGCAGTCGGCCTTCAGCTCATTCCTGTTGTATCGGACCTTGGCCTGCATGTTCTTCATCAGGCCATTGTACAGAGCATGAAGGTCGAGCACCCTCCCCGAGTGATCAGGGTCGGCTACAGGCTGAAAATCGTAATCCAACTGAAAATACAAAAAAAAAACATTGTTATTAGATTGCAAGTGTTAATAATAAATATATTGGATAGATCAAATGAAAATATATATTAATACATACCCGAGCCTGTTCAAAGAAGAGGGCGAATGAGCGCTGGTGCTGCTCGCCCCACTCAACGTGAAGTGGATAGTTCTTCACGATCCGGCTCTCGTCCCCCAAATACCGGCCGAACCTCTCGGCATGAGGACCGGTATAGCGATAGTCAAGGGTAAAAAATAGGGGGAATGCTGCCTCCCCCCTAGCTCTATTAGGCCTCAGCCTATGGGACTGATTCGGGCCTCGAGTCCCCCTCTGGGGATGGAGAGGCCCTGCGTCTGCACGAAATATCAAGACAATCAATAATAATACAAAGTTGTATTAAGAAATCAAGGTTAAACAAAAATTCAAGTGTGATATATACCTCCGGTGAATAACGCACGAGCCTGGGCCCGAGCAGCAGCACGAGCGGGACGATAGTTCCTCCGGTGAGGAACAACCGGGGTCCCGGACCCGGACGCATCCCCTCCAACTATAAAATAAACATCGACGCTAAATCTCCATGAAGTTCATATTTATTCTATAGAGCATATGTAAAATAAATAAATATTTTAAATTTATTCATACTAACCTGCAGACGATGCGGAGGGTACGGAAGCGGCAGGAGTGGCCCCTGTGGAAGGTGTGGACGCACCACCTATAATTAGACAATTAAAAATAGATTTTATAAGTAATTGCAAAAAGAATGTGTAGATCAATAATATAACGTTCTAAATCAATATGCATGAACTATAGGACATATAAACATACCCGCAGGTGCGGTGGTGTCACCACCTACAGCTAGACAATAATAAAAATTGCTAAGTAAGAGCAAAAGGAATGTGTATATTTATGATATAGCAGCGGAAAGGTACCGACGAAATATCTCGAAACGGATGAAAACACAAGTGAATGAAGGCGTTTGCTTTATACATTCTTAACTTGTCCACACGGGACAAATCTATGGGTTACCATACGATTGAATTTTCTTGTCGCGCAGACTATACGACGGTTGTTAGTATCGAGCTATACTGTCCGATATTTAACAACCTTCGTATAGTTCTAGGTCACGACGAGCATCGCACGTATGTTAACCGATAGACGGGGACTAAGTGGCGTTTTAGTTTCATATACGGGTATCGATGGGAATATGAAAGTATCATATCATCATCGAGTATCATATATTGGTTTTAACCCGAACATCTCGAGTCGCTCTCTAATTATGCGTTTGTATGTATGTGTTCCGGCTGTCGGGGGTAGGATTCTATCCCATTAAGAAAAAATGGAGTGTATTTCGCTGTGAGAGACTCTTCAAAGAAATGGAGGAAGAAGCACTAAAGAAAAAAGAGAGAAAAATAAGAATATAAAGTTGAAACTAAAGTTGAGCTATCCGCTGAAATCATAAAGCATAGGAAAGTTGATTGAGTCTTGATCTATTGCTCTTTCTTTGCATTATCTCGTATGTCCATTTATAGATTTTAATGCCACATGAGATGTAATCAGTCAGCTCCCTATGGTTGTATTAATGTCAGCTCTTACACAATATGGGTATCTGCCTTACGATTAAGACAACTATGGAATATGTTAATTTAAAATGTAAGGCTAGCTTTCTATGTATTCTGAGGGACTGCTTGCATAGAACTTAGCTTGATCCTCTCAATTATTACACATAAATATGCTGACATGCCTCTCATAACCCTAACCCCAGCCCCACAGTAACCCTAACCCTAGCCCCAACCCTAACCCCAGCCCACCGTAACCCTACCCCAGCCCCACAGTAACCCTAACCCTAGCCCCAACCCTAACCCCTGCAGCCCATCGTAACCCTACCCCAGCCCCACAGTAACCCTAACCCCAGCCCTACCGTAACCCTAACCCCAGCCCCACCACAGCAGCAGCCGAACCCCAACCCTAACCCTACCCCGACCCCGACCCCGACCCCGACCCCGACCGCCACCGCGCCCCTGCCCAAACCCAACTCTCGCGCGCGCAACCCAGACCCAGCCATGAATAATCCAAAAATGCTTTAATTTACCTCGAGATTTATACCTGAACGGGCGGTGGCGACGACGGCGTCGAATTGGCGAAGAAACCGGCGGTGGCGACGACGGTGGCGACGAAACTGGCGGTGGCGACGAGGATGGCGACGAAATCGGCGGTGGCGACGACGGTGGCGACGACGGCCGGCGACGGTGGCGACGCGACGGTGGCGATTTAGGGTTTTTCGCGCGCGTTTGAGGGAGAGAGAGAAAATGAGCGTAGGCTTTTCGATCTGGATTTGTTTTAAATTGATATTTACTTGTCCCTACGGATATGTCCGTAGGTCCTTTGTTTGCGCCACCGTAGGGGCAAACACCAAATTAAGAATTAATTTTTTTATTCTTGAAAGTCAGTGCCCGTAGGGGCAACCCTTTAGCCCTACGGATTAATCCGTAGGGCCAAGTAAAATCTGCCCCAACGGATAATCCCATCCGTAGGGGCAACCCCCTATTTTACTAGTGACAGAGAGTTTGGGCAGAAATTTGGGAGTGAGGAGGGGTGATTTGAGGGTGGTATTTATAGGAAAAATTAAGGCTTTAGGATAGTGAAAGGGTGTGATAAAAATTGTATTAAATTTGCATTAAAAAGGATTAAAAGGGGGTATTTTAATTCTCTGGTTAATTGCAGAGAATTTAAATAGTGCAGGGGAAGTAAGGTAGTCCAAAGGGTGAAGGGGAATGAAGAAAAGTTGGGATCGGGCCGAGTTGACCCGGCAGTACTAGCCGAGTCAGCCGAGTCGCCGGCCCGAGTCGGCCGAGTCGGGCTGCGTCTCCTTGCCACGTGTCCCCGTCACTTTGTCTTGTCTTGTGGACCCATTTGTTTATTCTGTAACTTACCCTATTACGTGTGGTGCACGTGTAGACTCTTGGGCTTCTAAAAGATTAAAAGAAATTAAAATAAAAATAATGTGTGGCTGAAGGGATTTGAACTCTGGTGCTTTGGTTCAGCAATGCAAGGTCTTTACCAGTGAGCTACAAGCTCTTTCTTGCTGTTCAAAAGCAAATCAAACTTATAACTTATGCTCAGGCTCAAATACCCCTTTCTGTATTTTTGAAAAAAAATTGTACAGAAAATTTAGAGTTGTTACATTCTATCCTTCTTATAAAAATTTCGTACTCGAAATTTGTAAAAGAAAAGTGTAACGGATTCAAGGAAAGTTTGGTGATAGAACTATTGATAGTGTATGAAAAATATGTGAAAGAACGAAAGAATGCGAAGTTTTGGTAAGATTGTAAAAGAGGCGAGAGAATTTTGAGTTAGTACAGATTCAAAATATATGAAATTGGAAAATTCAAGAAATATGAATTGTAAAGAATGTTTTTTGTTGCTGGTTCTTGTGTTATATTGCTTAGATTGTCCACGCAGAACGGAACTGCGTGGTAGGATTCCTGTTCAGTTGATAAAACTGAACATTTAATATGACATTTTTCCTACTATTTTTATATAATAAAAGGTGTTTATTATAATATATGATATATGTGAGGGTTTATCTGTAAAAATACTATTTTCATGTGTTTATATATTATAATTAACATTTGGTAGGAAAAAGTAAGCATATAATATCATATAACATTTGGCCCAATTTAAAATATGCTTACCTTATTAAAATAGTTAAGTTAATATCTCAATAAAACAAACTCTACTAATATTATTTGTTGAGTTTGTTGTGCAGAATTTTCAAGGCTGAAATCAAGGAAATCAAAGTTGTTAGAACAAACCTGCCTAATTAAGAAAGTAAACTAAAGAAATCAAGTCTGGCAGTGACGTAAAAAAGATTTTCAGTTTCCAGAGATTAAAAAGATCACCACGTGCCATAATGATAAAGCTCCAGAAGACCAAATCAAGCGATCTCCCTATAAGGCCGCGGATCCGCGGCCAAACCCACCTATTGGCCACGGATCCGCCGCGGTCTAGATGTATTGCGAGTTGGGATTTTGTTGTTGAGATCGTAACTACTGGTTTCCAAATTAGGAAGTTAGGGTTCTGGCTCTGGGACTATAAATAAGGACCGAGAGCCTCTTGGAAAAATCATCAAGCTGAAAAGATCACGAAGTCCACGACAGGCTCACGCATCCAGACTGATCATCAACGGTTCATCTACCTCCTTAGAAGAGATCGAGAAGCAAACTAGTATTTTGTAATCATTTTCTAAAGAAACAAAGTGTAAATGAATTTTGTTGATTAATAAAGGTAGTTGTTTTCTTATTCTATCTCTTTGTAATTTTAATATGATTTCTCTCTCCATCTCTTCTTCTCCCAACATACGCGAGTAATTCTTCGCTTGTTAGGGTTCATGAGATTAGGGTAGGTTAATGGATGATGAAGATCCTTAAACTCTTTTTACGTCCTATAAAGTTTATAAACATTACCAAAATAATGATTAACATCCTAATCGGGGGCGCTACCAATTTATTGCTAGCCTCGACCGCGATTAGAGATTAGATTAACGATTATTTTGGTAAAAGATAGACATGAACGGAGATCCATGTCAAGATAGGGGTTAAGAGTGGGAACCCTATTCCCTCCAGAAACCCTAATCTACATGCATCACTGTCGATCTAGTTTTAAATCTATTAAAGGATAAAAGGAGTAATCTTTAATTAATCATTCATGACTACTAAATCTTAATGAACCCTATGTTCCCCTCCGAAAGGCGGCGCACAGGACCGCGATGTCCTGACGCTGAGGTTCGGGGCAGATGCTATTTGGTTTTATCCGTCCACCTCTCCGAAGATGCCAAGTTGATTTATGGCACCGTGTATCGGAGGTTTAGACGGATGCGGCCGATGTAGCAGACTTTGTCAGATTCCCCCTCGCTTGAGGGGTTTTTGATTGTGGGGACGCTCTTCCCTGCAGGCGCAAGCCCCTGCAGTTAATTACGCTACCGCATCGCGGTAACAACTTTCTCCTTCTCCAGAATTTCACTTCGTGTCGTGGGTGTTTGTTTTGTTTGTGGTTGCCCGTGGATTGTATACGGAGACTGAGTAATGCCGTCGCCCGTAGGACGTGGATTAGTCCAAATCCGTATTTACTTAGATTTGGTTTGGTGTTTTCAGTTTAAGGATGCATTAGTCGCGTTGCGGCTAAGATCAACTTAAACGTTCGTCAAGGATACGTTTGTCCTGTTTTAGACTAAGATCAACTCAACATAGTGATTAATTTAATGTATGGCCATCGGGACTCGTCACCTCTCTGACGTCGTTGAAGGATTATAACGACATGTATCAAAGGAGCTCGGAGATGTACCCTCGAACCAGAGTTGATTGGGAGTTTTATAATCCATTTGAATATTTAAGGATACGTTAGCCGTGTTTGGGGCTAAGATCAACTTAAACGTTTGTTAAGAATAAGTTAGTCCAGTTTGAGACTAAGATCAACTTAACGGGACCGTTTAGATCCGACAAAAGAGCATTTGGGCTCTATTGTGCCAGTTAGTTTAGGGACGTCTCGGTCCGATGTTAGTTTAAGGACGTTTCGTTCCAACATTAGTTTATGGACGTTTCGGTCCATTATTAGTTTAAGGACGTTTCGGTCCAACATTAATTTATGGACATTTCGGTCCGATATTAGTTTAGGGACGTCTCGGTCCATGTTCCAGTTTAGGGACGTGGTGGTCTATCATTAGTTTAAAGACGTTTCGGTCCGTCGCCAGTTTAGGGACGTGGTAGTCCATCATTAGTTTAGGGACATTTCGGTCCGATGCCAGTTTAGGGACGTCTCGGTCCGATATTAGTTTAAGGACGTCTCGGTCCATCATTCCCATTTTGGGATGAATATTAGTTTAAGGACGTTTCGGTCCGATATTAGTTTAGGGACGTCTCGGTCCGATATTAGTTTAAAGACGTTTCGGTCCATCGCCAGTTTAGGGACGTGGTGGTCCATCATTAGTTTAAGGACGTCTCGGTCCGATATTAGTTTAAGGACGTTTCGGTCCAACATTAGTTTAAAGACGTTTCGGTCCACGAGTTTAAGGACCCCGCAGTCCATATCGATGTGTGGTCGTTGGGACCCGTCACCTCTTTGACGTCGTTGAGGAATTACAACGACGGATGTCAAAGGAGTTCGGAGATGTACCCTCGAACCGGATGTAAAAAGATTTAGAAGAGCAATTTTGCTCAGTCAATTTAATTTAAGGACTTATGGCCAAAATTGGGCTAAGTCCAATTGAAATGTTCAACATTTTATTTGCTTTTGCATTGCATTTCTTTTTTTTATTTTTATTTGGGCCTTGCCCAGAAAGGATGCAGAGCATCAATTTGTTTTGGGCTCTGCCCTTTTAGGAATGATGCAAGGCATCAATTTTATTTGGGCTCTGCCCTTGTATAAAGGATGCAAAGCATCAATTTATTTGGGCTCTGCCCATTTATTGCCTTGCAATTTATTTTGGTCTGTCAGGTCATTTTGATTTGGGCCTGGCCCTTTAATTAATGCATTGCATTTGTGCAAAATACTGTTAATTTGAGAATCTTTTAGATTCAAGAACCGATGGTTCAAAAAAAAGAAGTGCAAAGCACTATTTGATTTAGATCTAAGAAAAAACAAGTTTTTTTTTTTTGTTTTTCTTATCTCAGAGAACCAAAAGTTCATGAAAGTGCAAAGCACTATTAATTTAATAACCTTTTAGGTTCAAGAACCGATGGTTCATAAAACAAGTGCAAGGCACTATTGAATTTAGATTTAAAAAAAATAACAAGTTTTTCTTGTTTTTCTTCTCTCAGAGAACCAAAGGTTCATGAAAGTGCAAAGCACTATTAATTTAATAACCTTTTAGGTTCAAGAACCGATGGTTCATAAAACAAGTGCAAGGCACTATTTTTTTTATTTATTTATTTATCGTTGAAGATCTATGATCTTGTTCATAAGAGAATTTTCTCTTCTTTAAAAGGTTTTTACCTTTTTTTTTATTCTTCAAGAGTTCTCTTCTCTTTTTTTTTTTAGCCAGATCTTCCTTCCTTTGAAATGAGGTCTAGGGTCTTTTTTATAGTGCCCATGAATTAGTTATAATTTGTTACATAAATCATTTTCTGAGTGATTTGGGTAATTTTCCCCACCGTTGGATTTTTGATCCAAAGGCCCCTGCTTTACAGAAGAAAATCTTCTTGTTTTAACAAGAACAGAAAAGATTTATTCTATTTTGCGCAACTCGCCCAGCGCGTGACACGTGTCGCGCAGCTGTGCTTGTGCAACTGCGCAGACACGTGTCGCGCAACTGAATTTTAAATTTATTTTTTTTTAATTTTTTTTTTAATTTTTTTTTTTTTTGCTTGCGCAACTGCGCGCTGACATGTGTCGCGCAGCTGCGCAGTTGCGCACTGCGCAGCTGCTGCGTGACACGTGTCGCGCAACTGCGCAGTTGCGCACTTTTTTTTCTTTTTTTTTTCTCTTTTTTTTTTTTTTTTGGAGAAAGAACAGAAGTATTGCTTCTTTTTCCATTTTGGAATTTAAACAGAGCTTTGCTCTGATTGGGATAAACAAATGCCCCCCCACCGTTGCGCTTACGTGGCCTCCTAACGTGAGCGCAGCGGTGGCAGACTCCGAACCGTCGCGCCATCTCTTGGTAGCTAAAAGGGCACTTGATGCCTATAAATAGGACCTTTGGTCTCTTAGATGATTCTCATCTCTAAAATTTTACTTTCAGAACTCAGAGCCCTGCTCTCTTATTTAAACACTTTTAAAAGTTCAAACTTTTAGAGAATTTTAGGTTAAAATATTAATTTTAATTAAATTAAACCAATTTTAAGAGCATTGCTCTCAATAGATCTCAGATCTAAAGAAGACCCTTTTAGGGTTTCACTTAGTAGAGCTTTGCTCTAAGGGGGTCTATAGAAGACTAAGGAGAGCCCTATTAGAGTTCCATTAATAGAGCTTTGCTCTCTAAAAGATTTTCCATGTATTTTCTCATTTCATTAATGGAGCTTTGCTCCTCCCAAATCATATAGAAGAACTCTTAAGAATTCTTCATGGATCTTGGAAGTTAAATATGACATTTTATTCCTCAGTGCATTATATCATTTTACTTAATTAGTCTTTCTGATAATTTTGTTGATCCTCTTTCATAGGAACAATGAACGCCCACATGTATACTCTTACGAGATCATCTCTCGTGAGGGCATCCGCCAACTTGGCCGCTCTCAAAATCGGGAGTTCACAAACGAGGAGTGTGCTGAAATAATGAGTCGTTTCGACGCATACAACGGTCCACTGCATCCCCGACGTTCCTTTCTTCTTAAACTTATCGTGGGAGCTATCTGGGAAGCGCTTCCCCTATTCTGTTCCGGCGTGCCGCTTAGGGCGTTGGATGCCGCTGAGGACAAGGTGCACTCTGTGTACCTATTGAACTTTATCTCGAAGATACGGCGAGACAGTCTTATCGACCTCTTGCACAAGGTCTTTCAACAGTCTGCCATACTCGCTGCTTATCGGAGGGTGGAAGACATCGGAAGGGACCCTGACGCTTGTGCTCACGAAAGGAAGCACACTAGGATGGTCCGCGAGGCTTGGAAAGTCATAGATAGGGTCGCTTTTGAATTCCTCAATCCATGCCCTGGATCTGAGGTTATTCCATTGTAACTTTCATTTATTGTTTTTATGACTGTAAGAACTTCGGGCAATATTAATGGAAATTTTTTTTTTATATCCCAGCTTGTCTTTATTATATATCTTTTGTCCTGAGTCTTTTTGCCCATGCATGAATGTTGTGTCTTGAACGCTTGATCAAATGTAAATCGGATGCTCTTTCTGTTGCTTTTCCTCTTTCTCAGCATGTCGTAACAATTAGCAGGTAATAGAGTAAGCTTCTTGATTTCTTCACGAAATAGCGAGGGCTTAGGCCGCAGGTTCAGATCTGCTGCCTAAGACTTTTCAACTCTGTGAGCCGTGAGGGTCTCATAGAGACTTTTCTCCCTACGGATCGAGAGGATCTCGTAGGTGGGTTTTCTCCTTAGGAATCGTGAGGATTCCTAAGTGTGGTTTTCTCTTATAAGTCGTAAGGATCCTACAAGAGAATTTTTCCCTCTTACGAGTCGAGAGGACTTGTAAGCGGTTGTTTCCCTCCTTGTCGAAGTTCGATGTTGGAGAGTGAGACCCGTGGATGGTATGCAAGAGACCGTTTTGGGTCAACTTGCAGGGTCCCAGTGCTTAGGAAACAGACTTCTTTTATGCCCACTGCCTAAGGCTTTATCTCACGAGTCGAGCCGCCTCGACAATTTTTCACAAGTCGAGACGAATCGAACGTTTCTCGCAAGAACATCTTAACGTCGCATTTAACCTCTGCTCTTTACGACAGAAGCCCGTTAAGGTCGGTGGTACTTAGGGTTTTGGCCATCGTACCGTCGCATAAGCTGATATAGTCCTCGATAGGCAATCGTGCTGTTCGAGTAGCCCCGCGACTGCCGTGTCTCTGATCCCTTCGGGGGCTGGACAAGACGTCTTCAAGCAATCCTCCTTGGCAGTTTGACCGTCGGAAGAGCAAGCGCTAGGAATTTGCCATGCCGCTTTTTACTTGAGGTTAGGCTCATTTTGGAGAGCTCCGATGAGTCATAACCACTCCGCGCTGGTGTGGGATGATCTCTGATAGTCTTTCAGGCTTTATATGACTTGCCGTTAAGACCCTGAAGCTAGGAATTTGGCCTTTGCTTCGTTTGCTGGCATTGCGTCCTCTGTATCGAGACGAATGTCATGGTGGGAACTAGGGATTTTGCCGTGGCTCCATTTGTTTGATGACGTTGCGTCTGCTGTGTCGAGACGAACGTTGGGGTGACATCTCGTCTGCTGTATCGAGACGATCGTCGAGGTGGTGACCACTCTGTGCTGGTGCAAGATGATCTCCGGTTGTCTTTCCGGTTTTATATGAGTTACCGTCAAGACGTCGAAGCTAGGAATGTGGCCTTCGCTTCGTTTGCTTTGGTGTGTTCAAATCCTGTTGGAGGACGAACGCTGGGGTTAACATTTCGTCTGCTGTATCGAGACGAACGTCAAGGTGGTGACCACTCTGTGCTGATGCGAGATGATCTCCGATTGTCTTTCCGGTTTTATGTGAGTTACCGTAAAGACGTTGAAGCTAGGAATGTGGCCTCCGCTTCATTTGCCTTGTCATGTCTGAATCCCTGCTGGAGGAAGAACGCTGGGGTCGACATCTCGTTAGCCTTCGCTTCATTTTCTTACACTGCGTCTGGTGTATTGAGACGAATGCTGAGGTGGAGCTGGGATTTTGCCATCATTCCGCTTTGTTTCGACCGTGAGGTCTTTTGTTGACGTTGCATCTGCCTCCAGCTGGACTGCGGAGGAACGCTGTTGTTGACATTGCGTCTACTGTATCGAGACGAATGCTGAGGTGAAGCTGGGATTTTGCCATTGCTCCGCTTGATGGTGTAACATCTGTGTCCTGTTGGAATGAGGAGGCACACCGTTGTCGGTCTCTAGGCTGTAGACGTTGACGCCGAGACCCTGAAGCTCGGGATCTTCGTTTGCTTCATTTGTTGACATCGTGTCTGTAATATTGCGAAAAATGTCGAGAGAAGGTCTCTAGGTTATCTATGAACCGTCGAGATTTGGCTTCGCTTTCTGGTGGAGCCTGTTGGGAAGGTATTGTTCCCTTTTATCTGTGCCCCTGGATTGTATACAGGGATCGATGTGATTTCACCTGTAGGGCAAAAGTTTCATTTTTTTATTATTATTTTTTTATTATTCTTTCCGCGATGCTCTATCATTTCAGCTTTTATATCGCGAAGGTCGCGATTGCCTAATCATTTCGGCTATTTTTCGTGGTGCCCAATCATTTCGGCTGTTTACTTTATTTTTACTCGCTGCTTTTTATTGCGAGTTGCTCAATCATTTCGCTGTTTATTTTATTTTTACTCGCTGCTTTTTATTGCGAGTTGCTCAATCATTTCGCTGTTTATTTTATTTTTACTCGCTGTTTTTTATTGCGAGTTGCCCAATCATTTCGGCTATTTCGTATGCATACATTTTTACTTGCTGATTCTGTTTGCAAGTTGCCCCATCATTTCGGCTATTTTGTATACATTTTTTTTTTGTTTTTTGGCTCGCTGATTTTTATTTTTTTTTTCGCGAGTAGGGGATTTGGGATCTGATACCAATCTTGGCATCAGCATCGCTGCGACTAGGATATTGCCAGGAGCGATTCATCATTTGCCGTGAAAGGACTTGGAATTTGATACCGGTTTAGGCATCAACATCGCTACAACTGGAATATTGCCAGGAGCGAATCATCATTTGCCTCCGTCGATATCGAACAAAGGTGGCTTAGTAAACAGGGTTAAGGGTCCTGTCGGCTAAGGCTTTTAACTTCATGGGCCGTAAGGGTCTCACAAAGGTATTTCTTCCTACAAGTCGTGAGGATCTTGTAGGTGTGTTTTCTCCTTGGGAATCGTGAGGATTCCTAAGTGTATGTTCTCTTATAAGTCGTAAGGATCTTACAAGAGTGTTATCCCCTTATGAGTCGAGAGGACTCACCAGGGTTGTTCACCGTGTGGACATATCCCCAGTCACGGATGGGACTTGGTTAGGGAAATGTTTATTCGCGCCCGTGGATTGTATACAAGGGCCAATATCGGACCACTTGTAGGGCAATGTCGAAAGTTGTGGGGGTTGCTTAAGCACAGATTTAGGCCTCTGTAACTTAAGACTTTCAAATCTTATGAGCCGTAAGGGTCCCACAAGAGAGTTCTCCTTATGAGTCGTGAGGATCTCGCAAGCGTATTTTCTCCTTAGGAATCGTGGGGATCCCTAAGTGTGTTGTTCCTTTGTGAGTCGTAAGGATCTCACGCAGGTGGTTTCTCCTTACAGGGTCGAGAGGACCCTATAAGTGTTTCTTAACGAGGTTGCGCCCTTTCAGGTTTTCACAAACACTCGCCGGTAGCCCTGCTGTTTTTACTCACGGAGCCCTTTCGGGTTTTCATCCGTGCCCATTTTGCTTGTGGACATACCGTTTTTTTTTATTCTCTTTTTTATTCTTTTTTTTTCTCTTTTTTTTTCTTTTCTTTTTCTTCTCTTTTTTTTTTTTAAACGAGGTCGCGCCCTTTCGGGTTTTCACGAACACTCACCGGTAGCCCTGCTGTTTTTACTCATGGAGCCCCTTCGGGTTTTCATCCGTGCCCATTTTGCTTGTGAACGTACCGTTTTTTTTTTTTTTTTAACATGTCAGCCTGAAAATGCTGCGGGTTGGGAGTAGTTTAACGACGTTTCGGTCATTTGCAAGTTTTAGGACATTGCGGTCCGCCGTTAGTTTAAGGACATTTCGGTCCGACGCCAGTTTTAGGACATAGTGGTCCATCGTTAGTTTAACGACATTTCGGTCTACCGTCGCCGTATTTGAGGCGAATTTCTAGTTTACTGACTTTTCGGTCTAGGAGGCCTTCCCTATGAATGAGCATGATGCCCCCGGCATATCCACCTTTTTCGAAGCATGTTGTTGTGGCGGGTTTACTTTCCACTTTTCGGGTAACGCGAACTTGCCCTGTTGGTATTGGTCTTCGACCCAGTTCTTGAAGACGTAGCAATCCTCGATCAGATGACCTACCGTTTGGTGGTAAGGGCAATAATTAGGATTATTAATATCGCCTGGCCGCAACGGACGTTTTGGACTCGGCTGATTGATGAGTCTGTCACACACTGCCAGCTCGAACAGTCCCCTTGTTTTATCTTGCGGAAACGAGTAAGAGTGTTTCAACTTTTCCTGGAGGGATTGCCGCTTGTTGCTTTGGCAAGCAACTGGTCTAGGGTCACCTGATTGTTGGTGAGCGCTGGCGACGAGGGCCTTTTTTCCTTTTCTTTTATCATTTTTGTTCGCTCCTTTGTTTGCAGGGCCGGGATTCTTCCCGAGTAGCATGCGATTGTATGGCTGAACGTTCTCGCAGCTTCTCAATTCCTTTATTTTTGAAATAGATTCCCCGAGGGAAGAGTTGGGGGTAGCTTCTTCGTCAGAGTCGCTTCCAAAGGTGATAATTTGTGATCCCTTGAAGTCGGCTATATGACAGTCGGCGGTGGCTCTTTTGCGCTCATCGCATTTTTCCGATGTCCACAAGCTTCACACTTTGTTCTGTCGAAGTGTCGCTTTTGAGCGACATACCCTTGCCACCAACAGTTAAAGGATTCGCAGTCTTCGGTAGGATGTATGATCTTCTGATGATATAAACAGAAGTTAGGGTGCATCTCTACCTCAGAGAAAGAATTTTCTTCAAAGGGCGGTAGCTTCATTCCCACTGATAAAGCTTTGGCGAACCGTTTACTCGTCTTGAATTTGTTTTTATCCGCAGTGGATGGCTTTTGATTTGACGGGAATGCTTTGGCTTTTTCCAGTGTGGCCATTTTACGCTCTTGATTGGCTTTTGCTTTCAAACGAATTTCATTTAGGAAGACATCGATCAACTCGTCTGATGGCTGTAGAATCTCTGGCTCAGGGTTCGCCATTGATTTCTCAGCGCAAGGAGCCTCCTCATCATCCGTCAGTGAATGAGAAATCACATGACAAGTCGCCACGTAGTCTTCGGATTCATCCGATAAGTTTTCTCTGTCGTTTTCATCCTCGACAAAAGAACAAGTTGCCCCCGGCGTGTCCATTTTCTTTGGAGAGTGTGGCTGTGGTGGGTTTACCTTTCAGTTTTCTGACAGCGCGAACTTGCCTTGTAGGTACTGATCTTCGATCCATCCCATAAAGACGAAACAATCCTCAATCGGGTGACTTACCGTTTGGTGGTAAGGGCAATAATTGGGATTATTAAGATCGCCTGGTTGCAACGGACGCTTTGGACTCGGCAGATTAATGAGTCTGTTGTGCACGGCCAGCTCGAACAGTCTTCTCGTTTTATTCTGAGGAAACGAGTAATGACGTCCTAGCCTCTCTTCGAGGGATGGGCGTGGACGCACGTTGTTTTGGCGAGCGACCGGCTTTGAGTTGCTCGACTGTTGCTGAGCGTTGGCGACGATGATCGCTTTTCCTTTCTCATTTCGGGGATCGGGTCTTGGAGGAGACGGTCTATGGCCCATCTGGTCCATTTGGGCTAATTTGTCGATCAAGGCCTGGAAGGTGGTCGGCCTGAAGAACATCATGAATTGCGAGATGGTCGCCTGCGGATCGAGAGTGCCCACAAACATGCCTACCGCAGGTGCCTCTTCTATGCGTTGTTCGCATTTCGACCATAGGTTTCGCCATCGTGTTGCGTATTGGACCCACGTTTCGCCGGGCCTTATCCTGGCATTTATCAGTGCTGTTATCGGGGTGCGTTCACTAGCACTCGCGAATCTTTGTGTAAACAGCAGTTCCATCTCTGCAAATGTTTTGACAGAGTCGTTAGGTAGCTCCGAATACCATTCAAAGGCTGTTTCTGCTAAGCTGCCGACGAATTGACGTAGCAACAACTTGTCATCGCCTCCAGTATTGCCGCATAAGGCCCTGAATTGAGCGACATGCTGATGCGGATTCCCTGTCCCTTTATATACGTGGAATTTAGGGATCGTATATCCTGGCGAGTAATTGATTTGGTCATACCAGCTCGGATACGGTCGTCCGGTTCTAACAATTTGCCCAGCCGCTTCATTCGCCTGATGAACCCGGATCTGCTGAGCTATATATTCGTCTAGGTCGACTTTGGAGATTGCCTCCTCCTTGGCTGTTGATAGAGCCGGCGGAGGATTTGACGTTTCTCCCCTGTCGTTTTCAAGGACGATCGGAGGATCTTCAGCAGGAGGGTCCGGCTGTAACATCATCCCTACCATATCTTTGAAGAGGAGCGCCATCTGTTTTATGTTAGCCGCCTGCTCTGCAGCTTCTTTGTCCCTCTTTTCGAGAACTCTGCGTAAAAAGTCAGCGTCGGTTTCTTGTTCTTGACGCTCATCCGAAGACGTTTCAGAGCTTTCTTTTGGTTCAGTGAGTGCAGCCATTGTAGTCATCATTTCCTGAAGCTTTTGTTGTTGCTCCTGGGCTTTCGTCACGGATCGGGTGAGCGGTCGGTGGCCCGTAGAAGTGCGGCTTTCCTCCTTTCCAGAAGCCATATAAACAGTGTGCACCACCATGCCCCCAGACTTGGGGCGTTTGTGTTCGGTGTCTTTGCGATTTGCCGAAGACACAGGGGCTTTTTGCGGCCTCCTTTTTTGAGTGATTGGAGTTAAGGGAGCCGTTGTAGTGGGCACCCAAGTAACTTTTGCTTTTTGTGGTTTGACAGAGTAATCCTTCCCCTGCCGAACCTTCATCTTTTTCTGTCGTCGGAGGCAGTCTTGATCGATCACCGACTCTTGAACCTGTCGCCAGACTTTGTAAATTTTAGAGGACAGCCGTTGAAGGGGCTGCTCTAGCTTCTTCTCTGGAATATTCTTCACAGATGAATGAGTTCGCTTTAGCACCGCAGTAGGAGAGTTTCTGCGCACCGAGTTCAGCAACTCAAAGTTGTTCCTGGTTGGAACAGCAGTATCGATCTCCACCATTAGAGTTGACGGAGTTATCCCAGAGGGGGAGTTGCCCCCAGCCTTCCTTACCCGACGCCAGTGGCGACGTCGAGCGTGTCGTGCTGATGGAGTTGTTTCAGCTATAGGGGTAACCTCCTCATGCCCCCTGTGTTGGTCAGAATATGCTGGTACCAGATTTTTAAAGATCGACGTCCGTTGAACGGGGACGGCCAACTTGTCAGAAGCGGACTTCTGAACATGGGAAGCAACCTTGGTGATTTTGCCAGGAACGTGAGTTGGAATGGCTATCCGCTTCGGGATAACGCCTTCTGGTATGGCAGGCTTCTTCATGAGCCTGTTAGAGCTCTGGCCTAGTCCGTTAAAAACTGAAACTGTGGAGTTGGACGACCTGTTGAGAGGGGTCGCGGCAGTGGTAAGTCGATCGAAGACCGACTTCTTTGGAGCTTCTTGCAATGTCATTGGGGCGTTGAAGCTCATTGGTGGGGGCATGGTCCCAAAAAATAGTCCAGTGGTGGCTTGAGCCATCTGCTCCACCGGCATTTTGAAAAGGGAGGCCGCTTGGGGCCCATAAGTCACTCCTCCAGCAATGACGGAGCGAGAGTTATCGCTGCGGGCGGTGCAGTTCGAAGCCATCGATTTTCTGTTTTCCTGCATAAAGCAAGACACCAAATCTTAGTACCTTGAATCCACAGGCAATCACAGCAAACCGCGATTTGTTCGCGAACACGACACACGAAGTATGGAGTGGAAAGAGGAAGAGGTCCCACCGGGCGTGCCAGAATCTGTTCCCCTCCGAAAGGCGGCGCACAGGACCGCGATGTCCTGACGCTGAGGTTCGGGGCAGATGCTATTTGGTTTTATCCGTCCACCTCTCCGAAGATGCCAAGTTGATTTATGGCACCGTGTATCGGAGGTTTAGACGGATGCGGCCGATGTAGAAGACTTTGTCAGATTCCCCCTCGCTTGAGGGGTTTTTGATTGTGGGGACGCTCTTCCCTGCAGGCGCAAGCCCCTGCAGTTAATTACGCTACCGCATCACGGTAACAACTTTCTCCTTCTCCAGAATTTCACTTCGTGTCGTGGGTGTTTGTTTTGTTTGTGGTTGCCCGTGGATTGTATACGGAGACTGAGTAATGCCGTCGCCCGTAGGACGTGGATTAGTCCAAATCCGTATTTACTTAGATTTGGTTTGGTGTTTTCAGTTTAAGGATGCATTAGTCGCGTTGCGGCTAAGATCAACTTAAACGTTCGTCAAGGATACGTTAGTCCTGTTTTAGACTAAGATCAACTCAACATAGTGATTAATTTAATGTATGGTCATCGGGACTCGTCACCTCTCTGACGTCGTTGAAGGATTACAACGACATGTATCAAAGGAGCTCGGAGATGTACCCTCGAACCAGAGTTGATTGGGAGTTTTATAATCCATTTGAATATTTAAGGATACGTTAGCCGTGTTTGGGGTTAAGATCAACTTAAACGTTTGTTAAGGATACGTTAGTCCAGTTTGAGACTAAGATCAACTTAACGGGACCGTTTAGATCCGACAAAAGAGCATTTGGGCTCTATTGTGCCAGTTTAGAGACGTTTCGGTCCGATATTAGTTTAGGGACGTCTCGGTCCGATGTTAGTTTAGGGACGTCTCAGTCCAACATTAGTTTAAGGACGTCTCGGTCCATTATTAGTTTAAGGACGTTTCGGTCCAACATTAGTTTATGGACGTTTCGGTCCATTATTAGTTTAAGGACGTTTCGGTCCAACATTAGTTTATGGACATTTCGGTCCGATATTAGTTTAGGGACGTCTCGGTCCATGTTCCAGTTTAGGGACGTGGTGGTCTATCATTAGTTTAAGGACGTTTCGGTCCGTCGACAGTTTAGGGACGTGGTAGTCCATCATTAGTTTAGAGACATTTCGGTCCGATGCCAGTTTAGGGACGTAGTGGTCCATCATTAGTTTAAGAACGTCTCGGTCCGATATTAGTTTAAGGACGTCTCGGTCCATCATTCCCATTTTGGGATGAATATTAGTTTAGGGACATCTCGGTCCGATATTAGTTTAGGGACGTCTCGGTCCGATATTAGTTTAAGGACGTTTCGGTCCATCGCCAGTTTAGGGACGTGGTGGTCCATCATTAGTTTAGGGACGTCTTGGTCCGATATTAGTTTAAGGACATCTCGGTCCGATATTAGTTTAAGGACGTTCCGGTCCGATATTAGTTTAAGGACGTTTCGGTCCACGAGTTTAAGGACCCCGCAGTCCATATCGATGTGTGGTCGTTGGGACCCGTCACCTCTTTGACGTCGTTGAGGAATTACAACGACGGATGTCAAAGGAGTTCGGAGATGTACCCTCGAACCGGATGTAAATTGATTTAGAAGAGCAATTTTGCTCAGTCAATTTAATTTAAGGACTTATGGCCAAAATTGGGCTAAGTCCAGTTGAAATGTTCAACATTTTATTTGCTTTTGCATTGCATTTCTTTTTTTTATTTTTATTTGGGCCTTGCCCAGAAAGGATGCAGAGCATCAATTTGTTTTGGGCTCTGCCCTTTTAGGAATGATGCAAGGCATCAATTTTATTTGGGCTCTGCCCTTGTATAAAGGATGCAAAGCATCAATTTATTTGGGCTCTGCCCATTTATTGCCTTGCAATTTATTTTGGCCTGTCAGGTCATTTTGATTTGGGCCTGGCCCTTTAATTAATGCATTGCATTTGTGCAAAATACTGTTAATTTGAGAATCTTTTAGATTCAAGAACCGATGGTTCAAAAAAAAGAAGTGCAAAGCACTATTTGATTTAGATCTAAGAAAAAACAAGTTTTTTTTTTGTTTTTCTTATCTCAGAGAACCAAAAGTTCATGAAAGTGCAAAGCACTATTAATTTAATAACCTTTTAGGTTCAAGAACCGATGGTTCATAAAACAAGTGCAAGGCACTATTGAATTTAGATTTAAAAAAAATAACAAGTTTTTCTTGTTTTTCTTCTCTCAGAGAACCAAAGGTTCATGAAAGTGCAAAGCACTATTAATTTAATAACCTTTTAGGTTCAAGAACCGATGGTTCATAAAACAAGTGCAAGGCACTATTTTTTTTATTTATTTATTTATCGTTGAAGATCTATGATCTTATTCATAAGAGAATTTTCTCTTCTTTAAAAGGTTTTTACCTTTTTTTTTATTCTTCAAGAGTTCTCTTCTCTTTTTTTTTTTAGCCAGATCTTCCTTCCTTTGAAATGAGGTCTAGGATCTTT
This sequence comes from Agapanthus africanus, assembly GCA_030015575.1. Lineage (NCBI taxonomy): Eukaryota > Viridiplantae > Streptophyta > Magnoliopsida > Asparagales > Amaryllidaceae > Agapanthus > Agapanthus africanus. The sequence continues at coordinate 329,251,717 of JASDDO010000029.1, read as the reverse complement.
TTTATAGTGCCCATGAATTAGTTATAATTTGTTACATAAATCATTTTCTGAGTGATTTGGGTAATTTTCCCCACCGTTGGATTTTTGATCCAAAGGCCCCTGCTTTACAGAAGAAAATCTTCTTGTTTTAACAAGAACAGAAAAGATTTATTCTGTTTTGCGCAACTCGCCCAGCGCGTGACACGTGTCGCGCAGCTGTGCTTGTGCAACTGCGCAGACACGTGTCGCGCAACTGAATTTTTAATTTTTTTTTTTAATTTTTTTTAATTAATTTTTTTTTTTATTTTTTTTTATTTTTTGTTTGCGCAGCTGCGCGCTGACACGTGTCGCGCAGTTGCGCACCGCGCAGCTGCGTGACACGTGTCGCGCAGGTGCGCGCTGCGCAGCTGCGTGACACGTGTCGCGCAACTGCGCAGTTGCGCACATTTTTTTCTTTTTTTTTTTTTTTTTTTGGAGAAAGAACAGAAGCATTGCTTCTTTTTCCATTTTGGAATTTAAACAGAGCTTTGCTCTGATTGGGATAAACACCCTACAAGCCCCCTTCTATTATAAAACCTACATCCGTAGTTAATCTAGATCTATATTCTGCATCCGTGTTTGACGTAGATCTAGAACCTGCAACTATTTTTCACCATTCTTTATTCTTCCTCCTTTCTTTCTCAACACGCCTAAAGTAAGATTAAAAGATTCAACGTTTCCCAGAGGACGACCCATACTCATCTCGGTCTAGCTACACGCGACACCGTTATTGATTGCGGTTACTACATACACATAAAAAAAATAGATCAATCAAATGGCGTCGTTGCTGGGGATACGTGCGTAATTTTTTATTCTTACTATTCGTGTTGAATTCGTATTCGATCTATATCATAATTAAAACAAAACTGCAAATTGTATATTTAACGAAGTGTGTGAATTTTTGCAAGGAGATCTGGAGTCACAGACTTGAGGAAACAGAAAGACAGAGACATTCATCGAGATCCAGAGGAGTACAGGAGGCCACGTAGCAAACTTCATCAATTGATCCTTCCTTCTCGCGGCGGATCCGCGGCAAATAAGACACATTTGCGGCGGAAGCGCGACAGGATTGAGGATCTAGGGTTCCAAACTTCTCTGGTAAGATTCTCAACTCTTTCTCTCTCCTCTGAAATCCAATAAAATATCTTTTCTGCAAGATTATTTGCAAAATATCGCCGCTCAAAAATCTTTTTGCAAATTTTTGTGATTGGTTTGTTTTCATATTTTAATACGGACTTTAAGGGGCAAAGACCAAATCCAGATTAGGTGGGGATTTTATCACCCTTCCTAAGCCCCATAAATCACAAACCGAGCATCTGCATCAACCCTACATTAATTTAAAAAATATCTAGACAAGACTCTAAAGACTGTCGCGCTCAATAAGGACAGAGGAAGGTCGTGGGTAATCTATCGCTTATCCGCATTACTTTTGTGGTGTCTAGGCAAGTGTGTCTAAGGCAAGTAGTTACTTAATTAGGCCCACTACTTACGTAGTGGATACCCTACACTTACCTGGCACTTACCTAGCCACAAGAATAGTAAAGAGGCGGTAGAGAATTGATCCTGCGGCTTGTCCTTTGGAAGTCTAGGAGCGGTCTAGAGACTTGACCTAGGTAACATTAGTTCTAGGGTTGTTTGTGCATTTTTGTGTGATTTGTCTTAAGTCCCACTTTTTCAAAACAGACCAATTTTAAATCATACACACGCAGCCACTTGCGCTAAACCCGCTTAGTGCATGCTCGGTTGGACACGGGATTCTAATGCCCGTCTTGTCCGCGTTCCTGCTATCGACTCCGAAGTCGGTACTTCTTCATCTTCTTTTCCCCCACCACACACCACATCAACCGAGATGGACGGCGCTCCATCAAATTATAACACCACGGTGCCACCGCCCGTAGGTGAGCAGAATCCACCACGCATCTCTCTCCAAGAGAGATGCTATCCTATCCATGGTCCACTTCCCACTTGTCTATCTATTCCACCAGCTAACGGGGATAATTTTGAAATTAAACCACACTACATCAATCTGTTTCCCAAATTCCATGGGCTTGAATCTGAAGACGCGTACGTTTTCATCACTAAATTCGAAAACGTATGCGCAATGATGGGTACTTCACAACTGACTGTGGATGCTATGCGCTTGCGTCTTCTCCCATTCACTCTGTGCGACTTGGCAGAAAAATGGCTTTATAATACTGCCTCACATTCTATCACTAATTGGGATGAATTCGTAATTGCATTTCTTATGAAGTTTTACCCAAACCGTAAGACCGCCCATATTAGGAGCGATATCAACCAGTTCACCCAGCTTCCCAATGAACCATTTTGGAAGTGCTTTGAACGTTTCAAGGATCTGCTTGTCCAATGTCCTCATCATTGTCACGTCCCGAAAGTACGGAACATGACCGGCACTTAAACTACGAACCGTCTCGAGGCGTACGTAATCTAAGTAAACCGAAAACCCAGAAATCCAAACCAAGAAAAGAAGTAGAGTGAAGGAAAACCAATTTAAAACAAGTAGTTTTAATAGCATAAGCCGAATTATGCGGTTTTTAAAAACATCAAAAATTTACTGAAAATTTCGGCAGAGTCTCCTTTGTAAATACTGGCCCCCAAACGGGATACAACATGAATAGTATACAAAATCAAGAAAAAGGCATCCCCAAGCGGGAGCTAGCTCTTCGTCAATCGACGGTCACAACCACACAAGCAATATAATAAACAACGCCAACGGCGAGGATCAAAACTCAAAAGGAAACTCAAAACCACCAGAAATATAACGAGCGACTCTAAGGTCGAAAGAATAAACAACACTGGTCTCAATCTCAATAAATACAAGTTTGGTTGATGGAACTTCTAGATACAACTGAAATATAATATACAGGGTATAATGATGGGTAAGATACAATAAACCCACCTACTAGCAAGTCACCCGAAAAGAAACCGTGCCCGCAAAGCCGTAATGAAATCCGTACGGCAACACCTGCAAGAAACTGGGGTACAACGCGGGTGAGTTGCCAACACGTGAGTAGAAAAAGATCTACGAACAGAAAATCGCATGAATAACGCAACCTAGGTCAATGATCATAATATATCCTCAATATATGAATAACATGCAGCCTATAACAATGGCTAGGGTAATATCTAACCCGAGTGTGATCTCACGTGCCCCTGTCAGTGCCTCAGGTAGCAATATATCATATGAATGAGGTATGAATGCATGAAAACAGAATACATGTAAATGAAGAAACTGTTTTCATAAATTAGTGAGATTTCCTTTGTATTTTTAAAATGAGGTATCATAAATGAAATCAGCACCAACAGTGTCTAGCATCGACACAAAACATATATCTCAATGTCTCAAAGCCTCAGGATCCGGCCATCCGGACTGGCCTGTATCATCAAATCTCAGTACCTCAATATCTCGAAATCTCAATGTCTCAATCTCAATATCTAGGGCGCCGTCAGTCCAGACCGGCCCCTACCATCCATCTCAAGACCACGACGGTATCCTCCGGATATCCGACGCGTCGGGTAAAATCACCGGTAGGTAGTCTCCCCCTGCCAGGCTCATCGTCATCACCACGAGCTTCTTGCCCCGGGGTACCTTACCGGGTCCACCATGTACCCGAAACGGTTCATCCAACTCCTCGAATCGGGTCTCCAAATCCATCAGCAAACTCATGGTGGACGACTCATACATCATAGGAAAAACCGCACTTTTATTTAAAAAGAGAGAAATCGGTTTATATATGTTTTGCGGTTTTCCTCCAAATCCAGAAAATATCATGGAAATCCGAATCATCAATAGCATGTAGAACCATGAATATAAGCATGAGAATGAATAACAGTATGCATAAAGCGACAAGTAATAACTACAATATCTAAGCTGGCATATAAGGTATGTACACTAATATTATGTCAAACTACTGGCTATCAAGCTAAGTTAAGCAACAATATTTTCTAAGGTGTACGTGACATGGCAATTATCGATGAAGATGTGTGTAAGCCGGCAAGTAAGTGTATGTGGTACATACGCATCATCGGTAATGGTGCTGGTGTCCTAACAGCATAATGTCAACAATGCAATATGAAATAACGATGTAAATATGCGATGCGGAGCGAGCAACCAAAATGAGCGGGAGCTAAAAAAAATTCGACGCAACTATAACTAATCTGCATTAATCTAATATAAGTCCTACAATTGGTGCCTTTTGAAATAACACGAATCATGGGTTTTGAAAATAGGGGCTACGGTGTTTTTATGAAAAGATACGTCCTTTGAAATATCCGTAGGATCCCTTGGGCTGTCTTTAAGAATGCCCACGATTCGTTGGTTTTTGAAATAGGTAAGAAGTCTAATCTAATCTAATAACTACACTAAACTATACGGCTGAACTAACAAGCTGAACTACAGGTAAGGGAACCGCCTATCATCTGAGTCGATACATATACATACCTGTATATGTACAGTCGGTGATCCCGCCTTAATAATATCATATCCATAACCAGATATCCCAAGTCAAGAGTGCGGATCAATCATCAAAATATAGCTCGTACGTAAATCCGTCGTACGACATCCCCCAATTCTGGGTACGGGTCAAAATCACATTCATCATACTATTCATCTGATATCCTCTTTATCAAATCATGATCGGGGTACTGATCTACGTCTAGTACCATACTGATACCGCCTACGTATGCATGGACGTGTGTGAAACACTACGTCAAGGACCCGCTACAACGTCATGTCGTATCTCAAATACGAACCCTGCTATATCACCGATCTCACGGCCTCAAATCAAATCTCATCGACTCAGCTCAATCCCAAGTATCATCCTCAAATCCGTATGTGAACACATAGTCCCATACCCATGTGAACCCATAACTATATAACCCCATATAAGCACATATGAAGAAAAATGTATGCAAGTATGGGGGTGTGTATAAATGTGGTGCAGCCTCTACTCTAGGGTCTCGCAACACTAAACCTATCTATTCACACCTAAAATCTATCTTTATCATCAATAACCTCAATAAATAATAATCAATATATATGTGTGTATACGTATTCGTATACATCACCACGGACTGCGGGGGTGCTATACGCCATCCACCCGACTTCTCCCCGTAGATATAAATCTACTCACCTGGTCCTCGCTCGCCGGTGCCGACGTCGCGACGCGCTTGCTTGTCGTCTCGAAGTCCACATGGGTTACATACATATCATAACGCACCGTATCGCATTAAAATCCGACTCAAGACCAAAACGACTCACGAATCTCACATAGGTCAAAACCTATGGTTGCTTTTACAAATCAACCCAAAAACTCTCGACGTCGGTGTACAAACGCCAGACCATCGAGAAAAACCCAAATACACTCATTTGTAAAATCACGAGCACTAATTATAATATAAAATAGCTTAAAATTCACAAAAACCCCAAATTCACTTTAAAAGCCATTTTTCCGAAAATCTAGCAAGCACAAATTACCCGTTTTAATACAACATCTTGATGTTTAACCGAATCTAGCGGCCACAATATTCACTAAATATCATAACAAACTCATATAAACCATTCCTATAATTTATTCTCATCAATTTCCATAATTTCCAAAATTCTAGTTTACAATATACCCAAATTTAACAATTTTATAGCAAAAAAAATGCATAAACCACAATCTAGCTTGGATTTTCATGAACTAAAGTATTAAACTACACATTATAATATTAATAATGACATGAAACATTAATTTAGATTTTAATCCCAAATATAAAACCATTTCAAAAAAACCTAGTTAGCAAAAAGAACATTTATCACAATTTCCAACTAACAATTTGAAATTTGTAACTAGATTTGGTTTTAGCAAGAATTAATATGTTAATCCACTCATTAAGATCAATACCCAAAGATGAAAACCCTAATTTAATTTACAAACCCTTCTCTTGAATTTTGAATCACAAATTTAAAACCATAATTAAACATCTAGTTAAACTAGACTAAAGCATTAGCAACAAATGAACATGGGTTTAGGGTTTATACCTCACTATCCATGGATCAAACATGGAACTAAGCCACCCAAAAATAGCTCCCATACACCTAGATCCATGCTAGATAGGCCAAGGGAAAATGGGTATAGCTTGGATTTTGAGTTTGCTTTGAATTTGCATGGATTTTTGAAGCATTTTAATGGATTTTTGAGGCAAAATGGTGTGGGATTTTGGTGAAGGGCTGCTGCTGTGGGGGGTTTCAGATTTGGCCAGAAATGGAGGGGGTTTGGGTGAGGGAGGAGAGAGAGTGAGGTGGAGAAAGTAATATCTAGTCAAAGTCCACCCTTTTTCTATCATTTTCCTTTCTTTTCTTTTCTTTTCTTGGTGATTGGAGAGAGAGAGGGGGGGAGGGCTGTCATGGTGGGGCCGGCCACATGGGGAGGGGAAGAGAGGATGAGGTGTGGGTGTGTGGGTTAGGAAAAAAGATAAATGTATTACCCCAATTCCCATTAACACTAATTTCACCGAAAAAAGCCTTTTTCTTCGATATTTTTCTCAACCGTTTTGGCAAACGATTTCGTTTCAAAAACCATATGATAAAATTGTATTTAATTTTTTATGATGTACAAAATTTGTTTCAACTCATTCCAATTTGTAATTTTCCCTAATTAAATATATTAGTGACGGCTTAAAATAATAATAAAATAATATTTTTTTCAGAAAATTTGAAATTTCACCCGCGGCTCAATAAACACCAAATAATAGCAATTTCATATCTAGAATATGTATATTTAATTTTTATAATAAGATATTTGCATTTTGACTTTTTACAGAAAACCCCCTTATTTTACCGATTTTCCGAAATTTCACCGAAACGATTTTCAAAACGCTACAATCTTCCCCCCTTAAAAAAAATTCGGTCCCTGAATTTAAAGTAAAACTCCCCCCAAATACTAAAACATCTAAACCAAAACCATCAAGTCGTCGGGGCTCCGAAATTGTAAATACATAAAACAAATTGTAGCGCAGCGCATGCGCATGAAAAATGAGCATATAACTCAAATCAAAACTCCGTCAAGCATCCCGCAATCATCGGAGTCATGGTAAAGACACAAATGTCAAATCCAATATAAAACCAATATGATATAATCTTGAAACTATACATGTAAATATCAACTCTATATATGTAAATATCTGAAGAAAATGCATGCCAAATCTTTTAAAGTCGCTGTGCAATGCGAATACACTGCACAGTGGCGAACGTCTATCATAAGAAAATAATCATATACATATATACCTTTTGTTTGAACTGTACGTTCCGCCATTTTGGGAAACAATTTGGAAGGGTTTTCTTTATTTAAACGTTTCGTGTCATATGAGACACATAGGTAAATACTGAGACTATAGCTCGCTTTTTGGAATTCCCTTCGATAGCTATCAATGCATGCAAAATACATTCAGGTACTGTCCTCTGACTAGTCCTGCTCAGTACGAAAACACATAGCAAATATCATAAAAACGTACTGCTCTATAAGAAATCAATCCCAAAATATGCATATGAATACTACGTGTGTCTGGTGCGCACGGAAATCAAAATCCATATATGTGTCAACATGTGTACAGAAACAAGATCTAAGTGCATCGGGTGTGCATGAAACATCTGTCATAGGCAACGTGAGTGCCTGACAGCAAAACGGATGCATCTGACATGCACGAAGAATCTCGATTTAGTGCAACTGATGTGCACCAAAATCACCCTTCAAAACATGCACCCAACATGCGCGAAAATCCAAATCAGGTGCATCCATCATGCACGAAATCATGAAATCCAATATCAAGCGCCGAACGTGCGCAAAATCAATCAGGTGCACAAGATGCACAAAACAAATATCGAGTATCTCAATCAAAATCAAAGTCCAGTGCATCTAAGTGCACAAAAGGCGTATCACTGCACTGCAAGCATATAATAACTATACAGAGTGCAGGAACCAAATCGCGTGCGTGCATACGCACAAAATCAACTCAACTGTTTAAAACCGTAAAATCACAAACATGTGAAACTAAAGCACGAAAACGATATCAAGTGCAACTCTGTGCAAAGATCGTAAATCCTTAATCATCAAAATCAAATCATACGAATAAATCACCCCAAAACATCGAAATCAATAATGGCGGAACAGTACCGCTCAAGCGCATCCTCTAAGAATCTCGGCCAACTGTCACGGTCCCTAGTAGGACGTCTCGTCGATGATCATGAACTCTGGCCTGCTGGTGTGCGTAACAATGACCACTCCTGGGTCAAGGTCTTCACTGTGAATTACCAATCTATCAGTCCATCGGCTCATCGGCCCTGTCAGGTGTGCTAACGGGGATGATTCCGTTCTGGCACTTCTCTGGTCATCTCTCGGTCAATCATCGCGACCACTCGTAAGACAGCATATTACTGGCGTCGGCCTCTGGCTCTCTGAATGTACGTGACACCTCTGATCCTGGGTGCAAGTATCATTGCAGCAGTGTCCTGGAAGGAATCCTGCTCACGGTCTCTTCCATGTCTCGTCTCTGCCAACTGTCCGGAAGTCATTGTCCTTTCCTATATCTGCATCTTGCTCTGGAACGACTGCATACTCATCGCAACTCCTTCTAGGAGGTAAGTCCAAGTACCATTCCTGGGCATGCGCATCGCATCTCTGATGTCGACGGAGTGGAACGTCATCTCATCTAGATCTGGTACGAACCTCTTACTTCACTTTTCTCTAATGTCGTCTGCTTTGGACTCGTCTCGTCGCGGCTGCATGGACTAAGCTCCAACAGCTATCCTCGTATCTGGAGTCTCCCAAGAATGCATCTCACCACCTAGCATCCGAATTAAGTTGAGCCATCCGATCGAGTCGTCAAAACCTCATAATCCCCCAAGAGCTCAACATCTTGGGCACAGTTTAATAGTATCGAGTACATACCACAGCATCGGTGGTCCAGCCGTAGAAGGGCAAACCCAAGCCTCACTAATGGCGCCGCAGAACTGCCACAAACCCGAAGGTTCAAAGGCTTTCACACGGTCATTAAGTCGAGTTAGGGTTTCATTCTTCTAGAGGGACCATAGAATTGCCTGCATGTCTTTCCGACTACTTTAAACTTGGAATAATAGGTTTCCGACATTCGATCATCTCTGTCGACCCTCACGTCTCTGCGTGAAGTCGTCTCTAGCTGGAATCAATCTATCTGATGACCTCGCATCGGGGTAAGCGAACGAACCACCTGTCCTAGTCATTCATCATCGGGTGACTAGCGACCTTCTATCATCCCTTAGTACAACTTATACTGCAATAGCTCCAACATCTGGGGCGATATCTCGTCGTTCGCAGCAATAACTGGCTTACTCGTCTGCATGCTGAACCGTGCCTCAATCATCAGGAGTAAGCAACACACCAACGATCATCAAAATCTGGCTGGCCTCCATAATTGGCTCAATTCTCTAGTGTCGATCAGCACCTCCGAGTAACCTCATACAGCGATCCATCCAATGCTCGTGGTGCAAAAACACAATCCAAAAGACACATCTCTACAATCGTGTGTCGCCCGAATCACGCCATGGTCAGTCATCGTTCGTAACGAGCTCATGCTGACTACAACTCTAGCCGTAGCTCTCCCTGCCGTAACCGTAGCAGCAAAACCAAACTGGTACCGATGAGGCTAGATCAGGAAGGAATATAATACTGAACAAGGAAATGTACATCCTGAGGCTTCATAAGTGGAGTGGCGTGTCGTAAATATGCCGCGGAACATATCAACGGTACGTCACTCTACTTTAGTCACCTATTCCATCAACCAAGGGTCATCCTACGCTCCGAAGGTTAAAACCTAACGCTCTGATACCAACTTTGTCACGTCCCGAAAGTACGGAACATGACCGGCACTTAAACTACGAAACGTCTCGAGGCGTACGTAATCTAAGTAAACCGAAAACCCAGAAATCCAAACCAAGAAAAGAAGTAGAGTGAAGGAAAACCAATTTAAAACAAGTAGTTTTAATAGCATAAGCCGAATTATGCGGTTTTTAAAAACATCAAAAATTTACTGAAAATTTCGGCAGAGTCTCCTTTGTAAATACTGGCCCCCAAACGGGATACAACATGAATAGTATACGAAATCAAGAAAAAGGCATCCCCAAGCGGGAGCTAGCTCTTCGTCAATCGACGGTCACAACCACACAAGCAATATAATAAACAACGCCAACGGCGATGATCAAAACTCAAAAGGAAACTCAAAACCACCAGAAATATAACGAGCGACTCTAAGGTCGAAAGAATAAACAACACTGGTCTCAATCTCAATAAATACAAGTTTGGTTGATGGAACTTCTAGATACAACTGAAATATAATATACATGGTATAATGATGGGTAAGATACAATAAACCCACCTACTAGCAAGTCACCCGAAAAGAAACCGTGCCCGCAAAGCCGTAATGAAATCCGTACGGCAACACCTGCAAGAAACTGGGGCACAACGGGGGTGAGTTGCCAACTCGTGAGTAGAAAAAGATCTACGAACAGAAAATCGCATGAATAACGCAACCTAGGTCAATGATCATAATATATCCTCAATATATGAATAACATGCAGCCTATAACAATGGCTAGGGTAATATCTAACCCGAATGTGATCTCACGTGCCCCTGTCAGTGCCTCAGGTAGCAATATATCATATGAATGAGGTATGAATGCATGAAAACAGAATACATGTAAATGAAGAAACTGTTTTCATAAATTAGTGAGATTTCCTTTGTATTTTTAAAATGAGGTATCATAAATGAAATCAGCACCAACAGTGTCTAGCATCGACACAAAACATAAATCTCAATGTCTCAAAACCTCAGGCTCCGGCCATCCGGACTGGCCTGTATCATCAAATCTCAGTACCTCAATATCTCAAAATCTCAATGTCTCAATCTCAATATCTAGGGTGCCGTCAGTCCAGACCGGCCCCTACCATCCATCTCAAGACCACGACGGTATCCTCCGGATATCCGACGCGTCGGGTAAAATCACCGGTAGGTAGTCTCCCCCTGCCAGGCTCATCGTCATCACCACGAGCTTCTTGCCCCGGGGTACCTTACCGGGTCCACCATGTACCCAAAACGGTTCATCCAACTCCTCGAATTGGGTCTCCAAATCCATCAGCAAACTCATGGTGGACGACTCATACATCATAGGAAAAACCGCACTTTTATTTAAAAAGAGAGAAATCAGTTTATATATGTTTTGCGGTTTTCCTCCAAATCCAGAAAATATCATGGAAATCCGAATCATCAATAGCATATAGAACCATGAATATAAGCATGAGAATGAATAACAGTATGCATGAAGCGACAAGTAATAACTACAATATCTAAGCTGGCATATAAGGTATGTACACTAATATTATGTCAAACTACTGGCTATCAAGCTAAGTTAAGCAACAATATTTTCTAAGGTGTACGTGACATGGCAATTATCGATGAAGATGTGTGTGAGCCGGCAAGTAAGTGTATGTGCTACATACGCATCATCGGTAATGGTGCTGGTGTCCTAACAGCATAATGTCAACAATGCAATATGAAATAACAATGTAAATATGCGATGCGGAGCGAGCAACCAAAATGAGCGGGAGCTAAAAAAAATTCGACGCAACTATAACTAATCTGCATTAATCTAATATAAGTCCTACAATTGGTGCCTTTTGAAATAACACGAATCATGGGTTTTGAAAATAGGGGCTACGGTGTTTTTATGAAAAGATACGTCCTTTGAAATATCCGTATGATCCCTTAGGCTGTCTTTAAGAATGCCCACGATTCGTTGGTTTTTGAAATAGGTAAGAAGTCTAATCTAATCTAACAACTACACTAAACTATACGGCTGAACTAACAAGCTGAACTACAGGTAAGGGAACCGCCTATCATCTGAGTCGATACATATACATACCTGTATATGTACAGTCGGTGATCCCGCCTTAATAATATCATATCCATAACCAGACATCCCAAGTCAAGAGTGCGGATCAATTATCAAAATATAGCTCGTACGTAAATCCGTCGTACGGCATCCCCCAATTCTGGGTACGGGTCAAAATCACATTCATCATACTATTCATCTGATATCCTCTTTATCAAATCATGATCGGGGTACTGATCTACGTCTAGTACCATACTGATACCGCCTACGTATGCATGGACGTGTGTGAAACACTACGTCAAGGACCCGCTACAACGTCATGTCGTATCTCAAATACGAACCCTGCTATATCACCGATCTCACGGCCTCAAATCAAATCTCATCGACTCAGCTCAATCCTAAGTATCATCCTCAAATCCGTATGTGAACACATCGTCCCATACCCATGTGAACCCATAACTATATAACCCCATATAAGCACATATGAAGAAAAATGTATGCAAGTATGGGTGTGTGTATAAATGTGGTGCAGCCTCTACTCTAGGGTCTCGCAACACTAAACCTATCTATTCACACCTAAAATCTATCTTTATCATCAATAACCTCAATAAATAATAATCAATATATATGTGTGTATACGTATTCGTATACATCACCACGGGCTGCGGGGGTGCTATACGCCATCCACCCGACTTCTCCCCGTAGATATAAATCTACTCACCTGGTCCTCGCTCGCCGGTGCCGACGTCGCGACGCGCTTGCTTGTCGTCTCGAAGTCCACATGGGTTACCTACATATCATAACACACCGTATCGCATTAAAATCCGACTCAAGACCAAAACGACTCACGAATCTCACATAGGTCAAAACCTATGGTTGCTTTCACAAATCAACCCAAAAACTCTCGACGTCGGTGTACAAACGCCAGACCATCGAGAAAACCCCAAATACACTCATTTGTAAAATCACGAGCACTAATTATAATATAAAATAGCTTAAAATTCACAAAAACCCCAAATTCACTTTAAAAGCCATTTTTCCGAAAATCTAGCAAGCACAAATTACCCGTTTTAATACAACATCTTGATGTTTAACCGAATCTAGCGGCCACAATATTCACTAAATATCATAACAAACTCATATAAACCATTCCTATAATTTATTCTCATCAATTTCCATAATTTCCAAAATTCTAGTTTACAATATACCCAAATTTAACAATTTTATAGCAAAAAAAATGCATAAACCACAATCTAGCTTGGATTTTCATGAACTAAAGTATTAAACTACACATTATAATATTAATAATGACATGAAACCTTAATTTAGATTTTAATCCCAAATATAAAACCATTTCAAAAAAACCTAGTTAGCAAAAAGAACATTTATCACAATTTCCAACTAACAATTTGAAATTTGTAACTAGATTTGGTTTTAGCAAGAATTAATATGTTAATCCACTCATTAAGATCAATACCCAAAGATGAAAACCCTAATTTAATTTACAAACCCTTCTCTTGAATTTTGAATCACAAATTTAAAACCATAATTAAACATCTAGTTAAACTAGACTAAAGCATTAGCAACAAATGAACATGGGTTTAGGGTTTATACCTCACTATCCATGGATCAAACATGGAACTAAGCCACCCAAAAATAGCTCCCATACACCTAGATCTGCTAGATAGGCCAAGGGAAAATGGGTATAGCTTGGATTTTGAGTTTGCTTTGAATTTGCATGGATTTTTGAAGCATTTTAATGGATTTTTGAGGCAAAATGGTGTGGGATTTTGGTGAAGGGCTGCTGCTGTGGGGGGTTTCAGATTTGGCCAGAAATGGAGGGGGTTTGGGTGAGGGAGGAGAGAGAGTGAGGTGGAGAAAGTAATATCTAGTCAAAGTCCACCCTTTTTCTATCATTTTCCTTTCTTTTCTTTTCTTTTCTTGGTGATTGGAGAGAGAGAGGGGGGGAGGGCTGTCATGGTGGGGCCGGCCACATGGGGAGGGGAAGAGAGGGTGAGGTGTGGGTGTGTGGGTTAGGGAAAAAGATAAATGTATTACCCCAATTCCCATTAACACTAATTTCACCGAAAAAAGCCTTTTTCTTCGATATTTTTCTAAACCGTTTTGGCAAACGATTTCATTTCAAAAACCACATGATAAAATTTTATTTAATGTTTTATGATGCACAAAAATTTTTTCAACTCATTCCAATTTGTAATTTTCCCTAATTAAATATATTAGTGACGGCTTAAAATAATAATAAAATAATATTTTTTTCAGAAAATTTGAAATTTCGCCCGCGGCTCAATAAACACCAAATAATAGCAATTTAATAGCTAGAATATGTATATTTAATTTTTATAATAAGATATTTGCATTTTGAATTTTTACATAAAACCCCCTTATTTTACCGATTTTCCGAAATTTCACCGAAACGATTTTCAAAACGCTACAATCATGGAATACAAAGATGGGATTTGTGCCGAATTATATATGAGGGCATTAATCCAGCAACAAAGCAGATACTTGAAACAATATGTCAATGCAATTTCATGTCTAAAGATGACGGTGAAGCTTGGAAATATCTGGAAGACCTCGCTGAAAACACTTTGTAGTGGGAAAGCGTAAGAACACCTTCATCTAGGGGAGGTATTCATCAGCTCGATATTTCCATCACAGTAAAAGCCGAAACGACAGCGATGCAGAAGAAACTCGACGCTATTGAGAACAAATTCTCATCAGTCTCCCTAAATCAGGTAACGCTTCCCAAGACCGTGTGTAGTTGCTGTTCAGATCCTTCACACTTGACGGAAGAATGTCTTATGAATGCACCGTTTCAAGGTCACGAGCAAACTAATGTTGCTTTTCAGCAGCGACCTAGAAACGATCCTTATTCTTCCACGTACAATCAAGGATGGAGGAATCATCCTAACTTTGCTTGGAACCAAAACCAACCACAAAATCAAAACCAGTTCCAAAGCAATTATCAAAGACCTCCTCCACAGCAACAGCAACCACAACCACAAAGTCAGCACCCCTTTCAGTCACAAAACTTTCAAAATCCGGCCAACACTTCTACACTGCAATTGGCCGTTACTTATAACTCTTCACTCGCACAAACTTTGGATTTGTTTATGAAACATACCATTCAAATGTCGGCTGATATGAAGTCTTCTATTGATACCATAAAGAAAGACTCCGCCTCCCACGGTGAGAGTATTAAATCAATAGAAAACCAAATTGCACAATTGAACACCGCAATGAGTGCAAAAGAGAAAGGAAAACTCCCATCTCAACCCCTACCGAATCCTGGCCACTCATAAAATCATAACGTGAGTGCCGTTACTACGTTGAGATCAGGAAAAGTGCTGAATAACCGAGTGGGTGAGCAATTTGATAATGTTAGTGATACCAGTGATACCCCGGCTACTACTTCTTCCCCTAATTCGTCTAGTCTCCCACCTTCATCCGAGCCTATTCTCCGTTTTCCCCAAGGCTCGAACACTTCGCCCAATCTATCTAAGACGATTCCCACTCCAATTTTGGGATCGAATCCATCCCCACAATCTTCTCCACAAATGTTGGACCCAAAAGTTATTAATCAAGCTCCATTTCCAAACAGATTAAGGGCCAACAGACCTAACCCACAAATGGAGAAAATTGTAGAAATTTTTAAGCAAGGTAACGTAAATATTCCTCTCCTAGATGCTATTCAACAAGTCCCATCTTATACAAGAATCCTTAAAGACTTGTGCACTAGGAAGAGAAAAAGTCAAGTGCCTAAGAAAGTTTTCATGACGAGTAATGTTAGCACAGGTTTTACCCAGCAAATACCAAAGAAACGTAACGACCCTGGCTGTCCTACTATCTCTATTTCTATTGGGGGTAAAAATATTAATCGTGCTTTACTCGACCTTGGCGCTAGCGTTAACTTGCTTCCTTATTTAGTATATGAGCAGTTAGGGATTGGAGAGTTGAAACCTGCCCATTGTACTCTCCAGATGGCAGAACGATCAATCACCAAAGCTCGGGGTGAACTAGAGGATGTGTTAATTAAAGTCAGGGAATTCATATTCCTTGTGGACTTTATTGTTTTAGACACACAGCCTGTGGCAAACCCACGCAATCAAATCTCGGTGATACTTGGTTGACCCTTCCTAGCAACTTCTGACGCTGTAATTAATTGTCGTAACGGTTCTATGAACTTATCCTTCGGGAAAATGACAATTGAGCTTAATATTTACAAGCTAGGAAGTCAACCATCGGAACATTCTGCTCATTTGCTTGATGTTTGCTCCATCCACGAGATAGCTCCCGAAAGCTGCATGGATGAGGAACTTTGCTTTGATGATCTCGACAACACTAGTGAGACATCGTTTGATCTTGCACAACTTCATAGTGAGGATATGTTCAATGAGTCCGAATCCGTTGACTCGTCGCAAAAGTCGGTAGCACTTTCCGAGTCAATAGCCTATGCAAGTTTTGAACCTCTTAGGGAGTCTGAATATCATTCTCTTACCCCACCTTCTATTGTCTCTCCGCCAATACTTGATCTCAAACCGCTACCTTCTCATCTTAAATATGCATATTTAGGTGAGAATGAGACTTTGCCAGTAATTATATCCACTTCTCTAGCCTTAGAGCAAGAAAACACACTTTTGGAAGTGTTGAGATCGAATCGGCAAGCATTTGGTTGGACAATGGCTGACATCAAAGGGATTAGTCTCTTAATTGTTGAACATTATATACATCTGATGGATGAAGCCAAACCAATCCGAGACCCACAAAGATGGTTAAATCCCGTTATGAAGGAGGCGGTAAAGAAAGAAATCGTCAAGTGCCTTGATAGTGGTATAATTTACCCTATATCTGATAGCCAATGGGTAAGTCCGATTCACGTAGTCCCTAAAAAGTCTGGCATCACGGTCATAACTAATGAGGCTAATGAGTTAATCTAAACACGCACCCAAACTGGGTGGCGCGTATGTATTGATTACAGAAAACTCAATGCTGCGACGAGGAAAGATCACTTCCCTCTACTTTTCATTGACCAGATATTAGAACGATTAGCTGGACACGAATACTATTGTTTCTTGGACGGATACTCTGGCTATAACCAGGTCCCCATCGCCGAAAAGGATCAAGATAAAACCACATTTACTTGTCCTTTCGGTACTTTTGCTTATAGACGCATGCCCTTTGGGTTATGCAATGCTCCCGCTACATTTCAGCGGTGTATGATGGGGATATTCTCAGATATGGTGGAGAATTTTCTGGAAATTTTTATGGACGATTTCTCCATTTTTGGGGACTCCTTTGAGGACTGCCTTCGCAATCTTGACGCAATTCTTACTCGCTGTAAGGATAAGAACTTAACTTTGAATTGGGAAAAATGCCATTTTATGGCCCAAGAAGTATTGTCCTTGGACATATAATTTCACGAAAAGGCATTGAGGTTGACAGAGCTAAAATAGATGTCATTCATAACCTCTCTCATCCCAAATGCATCAAAAATATACGATCTTTCCTTGGTCATGCAGGATCTTATAGGAGATTTATTAAGGACTTTAGCAAAATTGCTAGACCCTTAACCCTTCTATTGGCCAAGGATACTACATTTCACTTCGATTCGGATTGTGAGGCTGCTTTTGAATCGCTTAAAGGATCGCTCACTACAGCCCCCGTCCTATCATCTTCGGATTGGAACCACCCGTTCGAGCTTATGTGTGATGCATCAGATTTTGCTATTGGTGCGGTCCTAGGACAGCACATTGATAAGATGCCACATGTAATTTACTATGCAAGTAGGACCTTGAATGATGCACAAATAAATTACACAACTACCGAGAAAGAACTCTTGGCAGTTGTATTTGTATTAGAAAAATTCAGGCCCTACTTGATTGGCTCGCCAATTGTGGTTTACACTGATCACTCCGCCCTACGACACCTTTTATCGAAGAAGGATGCTAAGGCTAGGCTAATATGCTGGATCCTATTGTTACAAGAATTTGATCTTGTCATCTGAGACAAGAGTGGATGTGAAAACGTTGTAGCCGACCATCTCTCACGCATCACTTCTTCACCAGGTTTGACTGTGCCAATAAATGACTCATTTCCTGACGAACAGCTCTTGACTGTATCCTACGAACCTTGGTTCGTGGATATTGTGAACTATCTTGCGACGGGACTTATTCCTAGCGATTGGTCGAAACAAGACAAACTTCGATTTCTATACCAAGTAAAATACTTTTACTGGGATGAACCTTATCTGTTTAAGTATTGTTCCGATCAAATCATTCGCAGGTGTGTCCCTAACGATAAATTCAAAAGTGTGTTATCATTTTGTCATGATCAGGCATGCGGCGGTCATTTTGGTTCTCGAAAAACGGCGGAGAAAGTTTTGCAATATGGCTTTTATTGGCCAACATTATTTAAAGATGCATATGAACATTGAAAACTTGTCCGCGATGTCAGCATTTGGGTTGGATTTCACGAAGAAACGAGATGCCGCTCCAACCTATATTGGTTGTGGAAATATTCGATGTTTAGGGTATTGATTTCATGGGCCCTTTTCCCAACTCTTTTGGGGATTTATATATCTTGTTAGCGGTTGATTATGTCTCAAAATGGGTGGAAGCTATGCCGTGTCGCACTAATGACAACAAAGTTGTCATTAAGTTCCTGAAAGAAAATATTTTTTCGCGATTCAGAGACCCCCGCGCTATAATTAGCGACAACGGGACACATTTCTGTAATCGGTCTTTCGAGGCCTTGATTTGGAAATATTCAATCACTCACAAACTTTCTACGCCCTATCATCCCCAAATAAGTGAGCAAGCGGAGATCTCAAATAGGCAGATCAAATAAATTTTGGAGAAGACGGTTTCTAAAAACCGTAAAGATTGGCCAACCAAATTAACGGATGCTGTTTGGGCATTTCGCACCGCTTATAAGACCGGTCTTGGTATGTCTCCATACCGCCTTGTGTTTGGGAAGGCATGCCACCTTCCTGTCGAGATCGAACATAAAGCAATATGGACTATTAAAGAGCTTAACTTCGATTTTGATCAAGCGAGCAGCTATCGGAAGCTGCAATTGAATGAGCTAAGCGAACTCCGCGATGAAGCTTACGATAATGCGGTGATAGTAAAGAACCGGACTAAAGTGTTCCATGATAAAAATCTTTTTAGAAAAACTTTCACATCGGGGCAACAAGTCCTTCTTTACGATTCCCGTCTCCATCTTTATTCGGGTAAGCTTAAATCTCGTTGGAAAGGACCTTTTGTAGTGTGGTATGTACACCCGCACGGGGCAGTAGAAATTGAAAATTTGAAAAATGGTTTAATTTTTAAAGTAAATGGGCATAAATTAAAACCGTATTTCTCTGCTGACCCAGAGGAGGAGCTCCTGTTTTTACAGGAGCCGATTTATCATAACTGAAATTCCTCCGCCTCACCTCCATGTTTCGGTAACATTTTCTCATTTTAAGAATGGAGGTGAGTGAAAATGGACTTAACTGAATATCTGTGCGTGCCAAAGAAAATGTTTAGGGGTAGTTTTCATTTAACTATTATTTTACCCCTTTTGTCTCTCCCCAAATATACAGGTCCATGCTCTCAAAAGACAACATCAGTGAGGACACTGTTGAAAACAGATTTTGGGGGAGGTTTGTATTCACTGAATTATCTTTGACACTGGGCATTCAAAAAAAAAATTTGATAATAAAAGATTAGATAGTGAAAAATTACATCCAAAATATTGGAAAAATTTAAGAAAACCTAGAAAATTAGATGTTTTCTTAAACGAAACTAGTAATAAGTAGTTATGAGCCGTTGTCCCAAGGGTTAGTAAGATGAAAGAAATCACTAATCTGAGGATAAAAATAAGTCTGAAAAATAGTTCCTATTCTGAAAGCCAAACATTTGAACATAGATACCCTACTATACACACTTACACACGTCTTAAAACTCGGGATAGTAGAGGATACCTTGAAATACTCTTGTCTAAAAGCCAAAGTATGAAGAAAATATAAAATGGTGAAGAAAAATGAACACTGGTTTTGTAATCACCAAGGAAGCAATAAAAAAAATATAGCGAGGGTGCTTCATCACCTAGTGCCTTAGACCAACTGGTTTGGGAGTCACTGCTAAGCCTTAGGTGTTGCAAGACGAGAAAAATACTAATACGCCTAATAAGCAAGCACATGAGTAATCGGTCGGTTAGTACCTCAAGAAGTATTAACGGTCGCATGAAAAATGTGTGAGCAAATCCATCTAAATATTCATTGATTAAAAAAGTACTGAGGTGATGGACAAGAGTATGATAGCTTGAATTGAATTCTCCGAGTGTAGGGATGTCTTTTACACATACGTAGGGGTATATGATCGATGTTTAGATGAAAGGTAGGAATGAAGAATAAGACGATGTTTTATAAGGGATGATATGATTCCTAATATCTTTTCATGACTATTAAGATAGGGCTCATAGCAACTGAAAAACTAGTGTAGTTGGAAACTCTAATTTTCAAAGTCTTTCCTTTATAATTCTTATCTTTATATGTAACATTCACGGTCTTCCTTTTATTATTGGATTTTGTGAGTGTAATCCGCTGAAAACCCTCAGGAGAAAACACTCCTCCTACTAGAGACGCCTAGAGGTTTAACGGCTTGTTGCACGTGCTCAGTGCAATCGTGTTGCCTACGAAAGTGTGCTTAGCTTTCTCCTTTCTTTTTCTCCTTCTCTTGAATAAACTAGTTTGCTCGGGACGATCAAAGATAAGTTTGGGGGTATTTGTTCAGTTGATAAAACTGAACATTTAATATGACATTTTTCCTACTATTTCTATATAATAAAATGTGTTTATTATAATATATGATACATGTGAGGGTATATCTGCAAAAATACTATTTTCATGTGTTTATATATTATAATTAACATTTGGTAGGAAAAACTAAGCATATAATATCCATTTAACATTTGGCCCAATTTAAAATATGCTTACCTTATTAAAATGGTTAAGTTAATATCTCAATAAAACAAACTCTACTAATATTATTTGTTGAGTTTGTTGTGCAGAATTTTCAGGGCTGAAATCAAGGAAATCAAAGTTGTTAGAACAAACCTGCCTAATTAAGAAAGTAAACTAAAGAAATCAAGTCTGGCAATGACGTAGAAAAGATTTTCAGTTTCCATAGATTAAAAAGATCACCATGTGTTATAATGATAATGCTCCAGAAGACCAAATCAAGTGATCTCCCTATAAGGCCGCGGATCCGCGGCCAAACCCACCTATTGGCCGTGGATCCGCCGCGGTCTAGATGTATTGGGAGTTGGGATTTTTTTGTTGAGATCGTAACTACTGGTTTCCAAATTAGGAAGCTAGGGTTCTGGCTCGGGGACTATAAATAAGGACCGAGAGC
The DNA here is from genome assembly GCA_030015575.1 of Agapanthus africanus. Classification (NCBI taxonomy): domain Eukaryota; kingdom Viridiplantae; phylum Streptophyta; class Magnoliopsida; order Asparagales; family Amaryllidaceae; genus Agapanthus; species Agapanthus africanus. Next base: position 329,230,358 of record JASDDO010000029.1, on the reverse strand, counting down.
CTCTTGGAAAAATCATCAAGCTGAAGAGATCACGAAGTCCACGACAGGTTCACGCATCCAGGCTGATCATCAACGGTTCATCTACCTCCTTAGAAGAGATCGAGAAGCAAACTAGCATTTTATAATCATTTTCTAAGGAAACAAAGTGTAAATGAATTTTGTTGATTAATAAAGGTAATTGTTTTCTTATTCTATCTCTTTGTAATTTTAATATGATTTCTCTCTCCATCTCTTCTTCTCCCAACATGCGCGAGTAATTCTTCACTTGTTAGGGTTCATGGGATTAGGGTAGGTTAATGGATGATGAAGATCCTTAAACTCTTTTTACGTCCTATAAAGTTTATAAACTTTACCAAAAGAATGATTAACATCCTAATAGGGCGCGCTACCAATTTATTGCTAGCCTCGACCGCGATTAGAGATTAGATTAACGATTATTTTGGTAAAGGCTAGACATGAACGGAGATCCATGTCAAGATAGGGGTTAAGAGTGGGAACCCTATTCCCTCCAAAAACCCTAATCTCCATGCATCACTGTCGATCTAGTTTTAAATCTATTAAAGGATAAAAGGAGTAATCTTTAATTAATCATCCATAACTACTAAATCTTAATGAACCCTACAAGCCCCCTTCTACTATAAAACCTACATCCGTAGTTAATCTAGATCTATATTCTGCATCCGTGTTTGACGTAGATCTAGAACCTATAACTATTTTTCACCATTTTTTATTCTTCCTCCTTTCTTTCTCAACACGCCTAAAGTAAGATTAAAAGATTCAACGTTTCCCAGAGGACGACCCGTACTCATCTCGGTCTAGCTACACGCGACACCGTTATTGATTGCGGTTACTACATACACATAAAAAATAGATCAATCGGTTCCAAACAGCTCTGACCTGCATGGGCTGCCAACAAAACCTATCACGCCCCGCTTCCCGGTGTACGGTGAAGGGGACGCGACTGGCCGCTATGTATTTACTCAGAAGTAAACACGCTGAGCGTATCTAAGCAATATAAAATGTAATGTACATAAGAGAAAAGATATAAATGAACAGCAACTTTATTTATTAACATTCTTTTTATAATACATCTGAAAAGTAAATACATGGAATGGAAAGCAATGCCTAAACAGTGGCATAACAGAAATGGAAAATACAGAATGTAAATGTGTACAAGGAATCTAAAGCTCTGGGTCGAAAGTTAGCTGGTCCAAATCCTCGCTAGTGGGCTCGATCCCCAGTGAGTCTGAATCACCTGACGACGTTCCAAAGAAGAAAGAGAATTTTCTCAGCGAACAAATCGCTCGGTAAGTCCCGTAAATAGACAAGAATGGAATAGACAGAATAGAGAGTATACTGTTATAATGTTATATTTAATATTAACGTTGTTGTATGTAGCTTGGTACAGAAGAATGCCGGTGTATACGAGAGGAGTCCCACTATTCCGGAGACTAAGGTATACGGAGCACAAGGAACCGTTTAGCCATGGTACAATGGCAATTGAATTCAGATTAGGTATGTTATGGTTGCAGTCTCGTGCCACTTCTAACACCTTCCGTACCAATCTACCCCTTATAAACCCCGCGATATTTTGATTGTATTATTGTATTGTTTGTATGGTATATTGAATATAGATGGATGACTTGCCGAAACCATGATATCAGTAAATGAATGTAACTAGATAATCATGTAGATGGATGTATATCCATGGTTCGGTTTAGTCAATGTAGATTGAATAGATTGAACAGATTGAATATATATGGAGTCATATTAAATTGTAGTTTTATAATTTAATACTTGAATCATATTCAAATCAGATTGATTAAATTAAGACTCGGTTTGGGTCAGACAATTAGAAAAGAAATTGAATCCTAAATTATGTTTTGGTGCTATCGGTAACTACTGCACATTGACGGTAGGATTTGTGTCTTTTTCAAAGACAATTACCGTATTGATAACACCGTTTGTTAAGTTGTCTACCTTAAATAGGCAAGCACCCATATCTCCGGCTCCCTGAGGCTCAAGAGACTGGTCCCGCTTAAACCTATGTTTAGAGTCCTTATTGTAATTTAGTATAACTTTAGGGGGTTTTATGTAAATATAATTTTGTATAATTTTAAAAATAGACCTCAATTATTTTATTAACGTCTTTAGAATTTTCATTGATGTATATTTTATCAATGTGACATTTCTAGTGAATAAAACCTAATTTCATAATATATGGTATTTATTTGTAATATTGAAATTGTATGGTATTTTCTTGTAAATAGGATGTTTTTCTTGAATTTTAGAAATGTGAAATATTATAAATATTAAAAAATAGATATTTTGATATTTATTACATATATATATATATATATATATATTTATTAAAAATATAAGTTTTATTTATAATAGAAATCAAATTTTCTAAAGAAAATTGCATTTTAAATCTTTCGAGATCGCATGCTCCTTGCGGAGGTCTGCATCTCACTCTACTAAGCCCGAGAATGTGCGATAATCCACACTATCCCAAACGGGTTCCCTAAAATGGGTTGTAGAGGCGCATTTGCAATGATTTGTTAAAATACACTTCTTGTAGAAAAATGTTTTATAAGTTGAAGATAATTATATGTAAAATCGTATTTTCCAAATTCTATGTTCGCAAATTTCCATCGTGCTATGTTAGATATGTGTATTGTGAGGATGTAGATCATTATCTCGTGAGTTTTCTAAGGTAATGCTGTTTAAAAAGTTCAAGCATGTCGAAATAAAACATAAGGGTATTTTAATGTAAAAGTAGAATAAAACTTGCTACAATTATTATTTTGATGCCAAACTTGTTCTATTATCTTCGTTAATGTTTAATGGTCATGAAATAAGAGTTTGGTATTATTTTGTTTAAGAAAAGTAGAACTTTTTAGGAAAAACCGAATCGGAAGTCGGACTAACTCCGCTTCCGTCGGATTTTAGTTTTGAATGTTTTTATAATAGTGAAAAGAGGAAGAAGTAGGGACTTACATGTTATTAAACTAGAAGAGAGAAGGAAGAAGAGGTGGGAGGTGCCGGTGCGTCGTTTCGTCCTCGGAATCTTCTCGGATTGCCGTCGGAAGTTCGTCGAAGTTTCGTCCTTTTGCTAACTCCACTTGCACACAAAAAGTCTTGGGAATTTTCTTGAGAGTTTGGGCAGGGATTTGGAAGTGAGGATGGGTGATTTGAGGGTGGTATTTATAGGAAAAATTATGGTTTAAGGGTAGCGAAAGGGTGTGATAAAAATTGTATTTAAATTTGCATTAAAAAGGATTAAAATGGGGTATTTTAATTCTCTGGTTAATTGCAGAGAATTTAAATAGTGCAGGGGAAGTGGGGTAGTCCAAAGGGTGCAGGGGAATGAAGAAAAGTTGGGATCGGGCCGAGTTGACCCGGCGACGCCGGCCGAGTCAGCCGAGTCGCCGACCCGAGTCGGGCCGCGTCTCCTTGCCATGTGTCCCCGTCGCTTCGTCTTGACTTATAGACTCGTTTGTTTATTCTGTAACTTACCCTATTACGTGTAGTGCATGTGTAGACTCTTGGGCTTCTAAAAGATTAAAAGTTAAAATAAAAATAATGTGTGGCTGAAAGGATTTGAACTCTGGTGCGGTTCAGCAGTGCAAGGTCTTTACCAGTGAGCTACAAGCTCTTTCTTGCTGTTCAAAAACAAATCAAACTTATAACTTGTGCTCAGGCTCAAGTACCCATTTCTGTATTTTTGAAAAAATACAGAAAGTTTAGGGTTGTTACAGTCACACTAGTGGGGGCTGGGTAGTGTATAAGTACAACCTATACAGATCCCTAGTCGTAGGATTATCGAAACGGGGCATCGATACTCCAGAGTAGATTAGTGTATACGCTTCTCATCCCAGCAAGGGAAATGGTCTGTCCCACAGCCATTAGTACGTCGTACTGGAGATAGTATGCAGGTGCTCATTAGATTATGAGTACACTAGACAGGACTCGTCGGGAACTGTTGGTGGGTATTATACCTATCGTCGGGTAGCAGTTCCCAGATGACATAAGTACAGCTTAGTCCGTCGACTTGACACTGCTATTTCGCCTCGTGTGTTCCTACTGTACTTTGATTACTACCCTACCATGGATCAAAGGAGTCATGAAAACAGGTAGTAGTTGGGTAAAGTCCCGAAGTACTTAGAGGCAGTGGCGGTTAGATTGGATTTGTCTCTCCTGATGTTGGGGGTTGATATCGCGCTGTGTTCGGAAGGCCATTACACAAAGTCCTTGGCCAAGGTAAGCGAGATTTACTGGTAGGTATTCCAGTAGTTTATCAGGGTGTTTTGGGCTATACTCCAACACGACTTATTATGCTATTAGGGGTCTGACGATTACCACCCCCTAGGCTCGATATGCGATACTCTTAAATGAACGGACCAAACTGTACGGAGATTGTCACATACAGGCTCAGTAGGAGTTCGGATGAGTTAGCTCATCGGCCTTCTTATCAACGCATACCTGTGTAGCCGTTACGTGCAGCTAGTACCGCTTGGGGCTTGTGGCTAAACCCACTGCCAGCGTAGTGTCGAGTCATTAGAGTCCCACACAGAGGGTTTCCCTGCACCGGGCAAAAGGTGTAGAGGTCGTATGGTTTTACGGCAGGGTTTTGATCACATACGTGTACTTGTGCGCGTATAATGATCGGGCGGATAATACTGGTGGACTTTGGTTTAAGCCAGATCCTAATATTATATTGATGGATTATTTTCGTCTCTTTGTATTCGTATTCTATGGAATACGGATGCAGGTATGTATATACGAATGAGGGGGCATTCTCGTAATTTCATCGGATTGGCTTCTAGAAGAAACACCTCATTAGGGTTTCTATTTCTTTTGGGATTTAAATTTAAATGAGGCGGAGGAAATGAGGTGGAGGTGGACAAAATATCAAGCATGACTCACCATTAGATATTTTCAAGCATGCTAGATATTTGTTGAGATCTTTTCTCACAATTAAAAGCATGCTTGATTATTCTTTACATGAGCCAAGCTTTATTCTTTAGTTACTTCTCCTCTCTCATTTCCTCAAGCCATCTTCTTCTTCCTCTAAACCCTAAATGTCTCATGAGTTGAGAAACATAGGGCTCCAAAAGATAAAGTAACTCATCTTCTCACTCTACACCCTTTAGGACTTCTAGTTTAGCGAACTAGAAGCCGTAGTTATCTCAGATTCGAGGTAGGAGCTCGGACTATAAACTCTCGGGTGGATCATCTTTGACTCGTGGAGGCCGTCGAGATTGCCGATCCATTTTTGATCCTTGGAGCTGACGACGAGTAGAAGATGGCGATGAAAACCCGAAGGACTTGGTATCGTGAGGTATAACTTTCATCCGAGTAGTTAAACTGAAGGGTTCCGGCAGCGCCCCGGCCGTCGAAACGCTGCCAAAATGCGGAACAAAAATTTCTAAAACCGGCGCTACCGTTACCTGAATCCCGGATCGACCTTAAACCCTAAACTAGCAATCTAAATTAAGAGTTCGAATCGTTATACCGAGTTGATCTGTGTCCTTCGGTCTTCATTCCAAGCTCCTAGTGATTCTTTGATGATGTTTGGTTGCCGGTCTTCCTCCATCTCCGATGATCCACCCGAGAGAAACGGCGCAACCTCCAACCTCGTCGAACGAGGTAACCGACGCTCCAAAGTTGCTAGCGATGGAGAGTCGAAGTGTAGTAGTGTGTCACTATGATTTTTTTCTCATCCATGTGCTCCATGGAGCAACTCAAGAAGAAGATAAAAGAGGTGATAAAGCTTTGGCATGAGCAAAGAATTGGCTAAGTGTTTTGTTGTGAACTTTTTCTTTTTGAGTAAATGAGAGAGTGGAGAGTGAAACAAGTGTAATAATCAACCAAATGAAAATCAATTCCCTCCAAGGAAGTGTCCCCCCCCCCTTCTCTCATCCCCACAAAAAATATCATTTTCCAATTAATCAAATAAACAAATCCAAAGCATACTATACACCATGCTTTAATTCATGCCCACACCATGAACTATGTTCATGCCACCTCACAAATTCCACCTCATTTATGAGTCAAATGAATTTCCAAAAAATGGAAATCATATAAAAGAGGTGGACACCTTCTAGAAGCTATTCCGTATAAAATACGGAATACTTTCCGGTACATGTATCAAAACACATATACGCGTATTCGTACCAAAAATACGAATAGCTAAGAGAGAAAATGAATAGTGAACAATAATACTAGAATACGTATATACAGATACATATATAAATTATTAAATCAAAAACCCGATTTAATAATCCGGCTTAATCCTAAGCCGCTAGTATTATAAACCGTCCGATTAAAGTCGGCGCAGTATGTGTTAGTTGTATGTATGCCCTAGAGGCCAGTATTGTACAGATGATGTATATTATATTGGATGCTTGGACATATATAGAGATGACTTTCTTGCTCGATATGATAGTATGCTATCTGGTTGCACTTTATCTTAACATGTATACTTGTCTCTTTATACTGTCTTATAGTTACATGTTGGTAAGCCCTTAGGATATGTACTTGACTACATGGACTATGATGCGGATCATACTAGTGGGGACATGGTAGTCCATAAGTACATCCTTCAAGGTCCCTAGTCGTGGGTGTATCGAGACGGGGTATCGATATACCAGGGTAGACCAGCGTATACGCTTCTCGACCCATGAGATGGGCGATGGATGATCCCATATCCATTGGTGTTTGATATCAGAGATGGTATACGGGTGCTCGGTGGAGACTGGGTACACTGGACGGACTCGCCGAGAACTCCCAGATGGTATTATACCTCACGTCAGATGGCAGTTCTCAGGTGACACTTGTGCAGCTTAGTCTGTAGACCCGAGATCGTCATAGAGTCTTGTGTGATTCCCACTGTACTTTGATTTCCACCTTACCACGTCCATGAGGGCCTGCAAAACGGTGGTTTTTGGGTACAGTCCCGAGTCACATGGAGGCAATGAGCGATAGGAGGGGTTTCGTCTCTCCCGGTATTGGGGGTTGATGTTGCGCTGTGCTCGATTGGCCGTAGCAGGGAAGTCCCTGGCCAGGGCTGATTCATAGATTTGCTGGTAAGTGTTACCAGTAGTTTCTCGACCCGTTATGAGCCACACATCGGCACGACTTATCGGTTACTGGGGTCTGACGTTTACCACCCCTAAACTTGATATGCGACATATCAGACGAGGAGACCGGACTGTACGGGAAGTGTTGCCGGTTGGCTCGACGGGAGTTGTAGCAGGTTCACTTGTTCTCTTCTGATCGCTCAATACCCGGGTGGCCGTTACGTTTAGCTGACCGCTTGCGGCTTGGGGGTGCTTGATATGATCATCACCCACTGCCGGCGTATTGACGAGTCTCAGAGTCCCACAATGGAGTTTCCTAGTCCAGGCGAAACGTTGTGATGCGCGTATGCGATATGCGCATGGACCCAATTAAAATACGCGTATAGGATACCGTATATTGATCGGGCGGCTTGATTTTGGTTAGGGTCGTATGTGATATGGCCGGATTGATAAATCAAGTGTTGATTTATCATTTAACCATTAGATTCTCACTAGAAATCCTTTCTTGTTTTCTATGGATGTATGGATGCATGTATGCATTCCTTATTGTTTCATGCACATATGGATGTGTATGCACACATGCATACATACATCATTCTATCATGGTTGATTATACAAGGAAATGGTGGCAATATAAGACTCACACCATGGGTTTTTATTTGGATTATTATTTGATTTTTGGTTAAAAACAAAATGGATAAAGGAAAAAATAATTCATGACTAGTTTCTACATCCTTCTTGACCTAACCATTCTCACCCACCACTTGACCATGGATTACTTTTCCTTTTGTGTTTTTAACTCAAGTTCAATAATATCCTAACCATGGTTTAATATGAGAAGAGGAAAATATATATTGATATATTTTCTATTTTCTTTCATGAGTCATTCTTATCTTCTTCTCAAATTGCCATCATCTTCTTCTTCCTCTCTCATTTTGCTCTCTAGTTTTTTGTAGTGAGCAATATACTCATCAAGATTGGATTTTGAAGTGAGAATAAGAACCACAACATCATTCTACACAAGTTTAGCCAACTTGTTTAGAGTGTTAGCTTCATTTCGTTCACTTGATCGGATAAAGTTGCAAGCTTGGACAAAGCGGACTCCGGGTGGATCATCGGTGACCTCGAGGAGTTCAAGCAGAGCTTTTTCAAACCCCAAGTAGCCGAGGAGTCTAGCGTAGGGAGCTACAAAGGTTGTACTCTCAAAACCCTAGCCTTTCTTTCATATGATGATGTGAAAAATTTAGAAACCCTAATTTTTCTAGGAACGATCCGATGTTTGTTAACTTAGCACCCTAAAGACTCCACCTTTGGCACATGTGATGCTTCCAAACCCTTCATGAGGTGCTAGATTAACCTTTCATTGGTATTAGAGCCGACCTAGAACATTAAGCGACACTTTAACGAAGTTAAAACTCCGATCGAACCGAAAATACGGATTTTTGAGTGCTCTCTGGACATTTTTTAAAAACTGCTGTTTTTCAGAATTAAAAATATGTAAAAAATTCAGCAGGAAAATATAAGAATTACGGTATAAAAATTATTCAATGAACAGTTATTCTTGCCGCGGAAACGCGGCCTAAGCTTGCTTAGGCCGCGGTTCCGCGGCCGTACACATCATTCACTGAATAAATTTTGTACAGTAATGCTGGATTCTGCTTGTATATTTTTTTGGATATTTTTAAATCTGAATTTAGTGCTGAAAATTCTGGAGATGGTTTTGGACTCGACAGTTCGATCGGAATTTTGATTTCGTGGCTTTTCCGGATAAATTAGAATGTATTGAAGTGTTTGAACGAGTATCATTTGCTCACTTTTCACGGGGTTTAAAATCTTTCGGAAATATGTGCAAGTTTGTTTGTGGTGGACCCTCTAGAAGACAACAAACCTTAACTCGATTATGTGACTGCCTTGAACTGCCCTTTGAACCTTAGGGTTTGGGGCAGTACGGCATGCCACATGTGAGGCGTTGGCTTGACTCTTCTACGGCTGGACCGCTACCACTATGTCACACTCCGGGTTTTTTTGAACTCCGCTCAAGTGTTGAGCTTTAGCGAATCTTGGGTATTTGATCGTTCGTTCGAAAACTTTAATACCGTCTATTTTATCTGGAATGTGATGCAATATCTGGAATTCATATAGTTGGACATGAAATACGAAGTATGTGATATTTCGCATTTACGATGTCTAAAGAGGATGTGGATTCTAAATATTGCAGTTTTACACTTTCTTTTCTGTGACCGTAAGTGTAGTATGTCGATATCGCCGGTTTCGTTGCTATACATCAACGACAATTGGGGTACGCATACTTACTTACGTTGATGATATATGAGATATTATGTATTGCTGAGATATGATGTGCAGGATTGTCGCGATTGAATAGCCGGGGGGTTTTATGTGAGATGAGAGTTTTATATTTTCATTCATGTAAATTCAAATGTAATGTAATATTCTTTTATTTGAGGCACTTCCGGGTTGAGGTCGATGCCACCTGTGTTGTATATTATTTACTTTTCCGCATTAGGATGGACCCAAGGAGGGGAGCACAGGTGACCAGGTTCTGGGGTTCAGTGGGAGGCCATCTCGAGGAGTCGAGACCGGGTCTCCTAAACTCCAGAATTGGTAGGGTCGCTTGCCGCTCTCGTAGAGGTGCAGGGTGTGGGCTTGGCTATTCATCGCGACTGTGGAATCTGTATTTTCTATTGTTGGCTAAATACTAAATACGGACGTCCTAGTATATCCCACATTATATCTATGTTTCTGTTGCAATATCTGTGATGTGATCATTAGATATGTTCTGTGATGGATACAGTATATAGTATATATGATATATTATATAGGCGTTACTTATGTTTTATACCTGCGCTAGCCCTGCCCTGCTCTGCCGTTAGTTACCTAACCTAACGGTGCACGAGGGGACATCGAGGCGAATGCGGATGGCATAAGTGTACGTCGTACTTATCTGTGATGTTTAGGTGAATTAAATGATGGGACTTCATTAATATGATTAATGAAAGAAAAGAAACCTAAAAGATGTTGTAGAATCAAATTTTCAAATAAAAGGGTAGCTACAGTTTTGCTTTGCATAGCGGTATATATGATATACCCTGCACCTTATTCGATGAGGAAAGGGCCGAGATCCCTTCACCGGAAGTAACCCCTTTAGAAAAACTGGCAGATGCTACAACACTCGGTTTGCTTTTGATTGTTTTTGGTGTTTTGCTTTGCACAGTGATATATATGATATATCCCGCACCTCATTCGACGAGGAAAGGGCCGACAATCCCTTCACCGGGAGTGCCCCTTTAGCAAAACTAGAAAAGCCTCAAGAACACTCCATTTCAAAATTCATTCGATTCTACAACGATATCAAGTTCATTACGCAATAGGTTTTCAGAAAAACCTGTCGTAGCCCTCCGTCATTTCAGATAAGTACTAGTTAGTATTCGTGCTACATTTGTTGACTATGTTAAGGCGTAGTGTGCGGTAGCTGATTAGTACTTATCTGTATATGCATATGATGCGATTGGATTAGGGTAGTCGTGCGACTTTGTTGACTATGTTAAGGGTCGTGCGGGTGGGTTTAATTCAATCGGGAAATGACGGGTAGAACTTGACTAGCACTTATGATTTGTTGACTATGTTAAGGTCATATAGCTGCTAGGGGCAAAATATTATCAGGAATTTCAAGTGTTGAAATTTGCAATGAGATTGCATACCTTCTATGAGATAGTTAGATCCCGATACCCACTGCGAGTAAGAGTTACTCCTGGGAGAGTTTTACACATTACAATTAGCCGATCAAGTAGGTGTCTAGAAAGGTGTCAACAGGGTTACGCCTCTGGTAAAACGAGGTTTACTTTAATTAGGTCCGTGCGATAGCACGGGGAACCTCCCTCAAAGTACCGACACTGGCCTGGCTGAAAGATCGGCGAAGTTGTAGGGTGTAATTAATCCCGGCTAATCTTTCCTTTTAGGGTTTGAAGGAAGATTTGATAAAAAGCAGTGGGAGCCATCCTGATTAGATAAGATAATAACCAATCTGATCTTGTAAGAGCATATGCTAAAGTGTTTTCTTCTCTCTCTCTCCAGGTAGCGACCATGTCATGCCTTAAACAAGATAATAATATGGATGTATTGACTGAACCCGCATGTTATACTGTGCAGGGGAACGTTGGACCCGTTCTATCTTATAAGTGTTATAAGACTGAACAGGAAACAGGAGAATATCTGGATTCTCATGCCACCCGAATGAAGAAAGTACATGTTGATGCATTTTCTTCGGGTGTGTTCGTTACAGAGAACTGTTTCTCCATTTGCCCTACGTCCTGGGTATTAGATACCGGGTCAGGATCACATATATGTAATCAGTTACATGGGCTTAGAAAAGGTAGAGAACTTGGAGAAGGTGATAAAGACATAAGAGTTGGAAATGGTGCAATTGTTGCAGCTAAGACTGTCGGGGAATATCACCTTGTATTACCAACTGGTAATACATTGATTCTGAACGAATGCTATTACATGCCGAACCTGATATGCAACATTATATCGGTTTCTTTATTGAGTAAAGAGGGATATAATTTTGTATTACAGGATAATGTTATGAACATTTTCCGTAACCAAAAGTTGGTTGGATCAGGCACGTTGTGCAATGGCATTTATGTTCTAAATCAATCAACAGTCCTGAATATAACAAACACACACAAGAGGAAGAGTTCAGATCTGAACGAATCCTTCTTATGGCATTGTAGACTAGGTCACATCAATGCGACACGACTTGCTAAGTTGCATAAAGATGGATATTTGAAACCGTTCGAATTTTCATCCTATGACACTTGCCAGTCATGTCTCAAAGGCAAGATGACCAAAACTCCGTTTACGGGACACGGAGAAAGAGTTACCGAACTCTTGGGACTGATACATAGTGATGTATGCGGTCCCATGTCTACATATGCCAGGGATGGTTCTTCGTACTTCATTATATTCACTGACGATCTCTCTAGATTCGGATATGTGTTCCTGATGAAACACAAATCAGAAGCTTTTGAGAAATTTAGAGAATATAAACAAGAAGTCGAGAACCAAACCGGAAAAAGTATTAAAGTCCTTCGATCTGATCGAGGAGGTGAATACTTGAGCAATGAATTCCTGGACTTCCTAAAAGAGAATGGGTTCTCTCTCAGCTGACTCCTCCATATACACCACAGCACAACGGTGTATCAGAACGGAGGAACCGCACCCTATTAGATATGGTGCGCTCTATGATGAGCACAGCTGAGTTACCTATTTCCTTCTGGGGATATGCACTGGAAACAGCAGCATACCTATTGAATCAAGTTCCATCTAAATCTGTACCTACCACACCATATGAGATATGGAGTGGGAAGAGACCATATTTTAAACGAGTTAAGATATGGGGTTGTCCGGCCTATGTCAAAAGGCAAAATCCAGACAAACTCGAGGCACGGTCAGTTCTTTGCAAGTTTGTGGGATATCCTAAGAATTCCCAAGGATATTTTTTCTACCACGCTGAAGAACAAAAAGTGTTTGTTTCTCAATATGCCACCTTTTTGGAAAAGGAATTTCTTGCAAAAGAAATTAGTGGCAAAGTGGTAGAGCTGGAAGAGGTTCCAGAAACACAAACTCAAACTGAAGATTTAGTGGAACCAGAGGATTCAGTAGCTCCCAACGAACCTCGGCCTCTCCGCCGATCTAGTAGGGTTCCTCGCCAACCTGATAGATACTACGGTTTTCTCATGGACGGTGGGAGCGAGGATTGCATCATGGAGGATGATGACCCGACTAGCTTCGAGCAGGCCATCACGAGTAGGGACTCAGTGAGATGGCTGGATGCAATGCGGTCCGAGATGGAATCCATGTACACCAACAAAGTGTGGACTTTGGAAAATGCTCCTGAAGGGGTAAAACCCATTGGGAGCAAGTGGATCTTCAAGAAAAAACTTGGTGTAGATGGGAAAGTGGAGACTTTCAAAGCTAGACTTGTAGCAAAGGGTTTTCGTCAAAGATCAGGTGTGGACTATGTCGAGACCTTTTCTCCAGTGGCTATGCTTAAATCCATCCGGATCATGCTTGCCATCGCTGCATATCATGACTACGAAATCTGGCAAATGGATGTTAAGACCGCCTTTCTAAACGGTGATTTAGAAGAGTGCGTGTACATGACTCAGCCAGAGGGCTTCGTAGATAGTGGGAGCAGCGGGAAGGTGTGCAAGCTGCTTAAATCCATTTATGGATTAAAGCAAGCATCGCAGAGTTGGAACATCTGCTTTGACGCCGTTATCAAAGAGTTTGATTTCGTCAAAAACGTAGATGAACCTTGTATCTACAAGAAGGTGGCAGAGAGTAAGGTTGTCTTCCTCGTATTGTATGTGGACGACATACTCTTGATAGGAAATGACATTCCTATGCTGCAATCGGTCAAGCTCTTCTTATCACAAAGATTCTCAATGAAAGATCTTGGTGATGCCTCCTGCATATTGGGAATCAGGATCTATAGAGATAGATCCAAACGGATATTGGGATTGTCCCAATCCAGGTATATTGACACCATACTAAAGAGGTTTAGTATGGAAGAATCCAAGCGTGGGAACTTACCCACGATCTCTGGAGTCACTCTCTCCAAAGAGATGTCTCCCAAGACTGATTTGGAGAGAGCTCGCATGCAAGGGGTACCCTATGCTTCGGCTGTAGGCACTATCATGTACGCGATGCTATGTACGAGACCCGATGTAGCATACTCATTAAGTGCAGTGAGCAGGTATCAAGCTGATCCTGGAGAGAGTCACTGGACAGCTGTGAAGAGCATTCTCAAGTACTTACGAAGGACTAAAGAGATGCTCTTGGTGTATGGTAACGGAGAACTCCAAGTGGAGTCCTTTACCGATTCGAGCTTCCAGAGTGATAAGGACGACTCTAAGTCGCGGTCGGGATTTGTCTTTACCCTTTACGGAGGGGCGGTTAGCTGGAAGAGTTCCAAGCATGAAACCGTGGCAAACTCGACGATGGAGGCTGAATACATCGCTGCCAACGATGCTGCCAAAGAGGCTGTCTGGATCAAAAAGTTCATTACTGAACTAGGAGTGGTTCCATCCATTGAGCATCCAATACCTTTGTATTGCGATAACAATGGAGCGGTGGCTTTGGCCAAGGAACCCAGGTCCCATCAGCGATCCAGGCATATTCTGAGGCGGTATCACCTGATCCGGGAGATAGTTGATCACCGGGAGATCAAGGTCAGGAGGGTTGACATGAAGAATAACACAGCGGATCCACTCACGAAGACCATTCCCCAGATACAGTTTGAGAGACTCTTCGGGATGCTCGGTATGCGATACTACAGCAGCTGGCCCTAGTGCAAGTGGGAGATTGTTAGTTGTATGTATGCCCTAGAAGCCAGTATTGTACAGATGATGTATATTATATTGGATGCTTGGACATATATAGAGATGACTTTCTTGCTCGATATGATAGTATGCTATCTGGTTGCACTTTATCTTAACATGTATACTAGTCTCTTTATACTGTCTTATAGTTACATGTTGGTAAAGCCCTTAGGATGTGTACTTGACTACCTGGACTATGATGCGGATCATACTAGTGGGGACATGGTAGTCCATAAGTACATCCTTCAAGGTCCCTATTCGTGGGTGTATCGAGACGGGGCATCGATATACCAATGTAGACTAGCGTATACGCTTCTCGACCCATGAGATGGGCGATGGATGATCCCATATCCATTGGTGTTTGACATCAGAGATGGTTTACGGGTGCTCGGTGGAGACTGGGTACACTGGACGGACTCGCCGACAACTCCCAGATGGTATTATACCTCACGTCAGATGGCAGTTCTCAGGTGACACTTGTGCAGCTTAGTCTGTAGACCCGAGATCGTCATAGAGTCTTGTGTGATTCCCACTGTACTTTGATTTCCACCTTACCACGTCCATGAGGGCCTGCAAAACGGTGGTTTTTGGGTACAGTCCCGAGTCACATGGAGGCAATGAGCGATAGGAGGGGTTTCGTCTCTCCCGGTATTGGGGGTTGATGTTGCGCTGTGCTCGATTGGCCGTAGCAGGGAAGTCCCTGGCCAGGGCTGATTCATAGATTTCCTGGTAAGTGTTACCAGTAGTTTCTCGACCCGTTATGAGCCACACATCGGCACGACTTATCGGTTACTGGGGTCTGACGTTTACCACCCCTAAACTTGATATGCGACATATCAGACGAGAAGACCGGACTGTATGAGAAGTGTTGCCGGTTGGCTCGACGGGAGTTGTAGCAGGTTCACTTGTTCTCTTCTGATCGCTCAATACCCGGGTGGCCGTTACGTTTAGCTGACCGCTTGCGGCTTGGGGGTGCTTGATATGATCATCACCCACTGCCGGCGTATCGACGAGTCTCAGAGTCCCACAATGGAGTTTCCTAGTCCAGGCGAAACGTTGTGGTGCGCGTATGCGATATGCGCATGGACCCGATTAAAATACGCGTATAGGATACCGTATATTGATCGGGCGGCTTGCTTTTGGTTAGGGTCATATGTGATATGGCCGGATTGATAAATCAAGTGTTGATTTATCATTTAACCATTAGATTCTCACTAGAAATCCTTTCTTGTTTTCTATGGATGTATGGATGCATGTATGTATTCCTTATTGTTTCATGCACATATGGATGTGCATGCACACATGCATACATACATCATTCTATCATGGTTGATTATACAAGGAAATGGTGGCAATATAAGACTCACACCATGGGTTTTATTTGGATTATTATTTGATTTTTGGTTAAAAACAAAATGGATAAAGGAAAAGACAATTCATGACTGGTTTCTACATCCATCTTGACCTAACCATTCTCACCCACCACTTGACCATGGATTACTTTTTCTTTTGTGTTTTTAACTCAAGTTCAGTAATATCCTAACCATGGTTTGATATGAGAAGAGGAAAATATATATTGATATATTTTCTATTTTCTTTCATGAGTCATTCTTATCTTCTTCTCAAATTGCCATCATCTTCTTCTTCCTCTCTCATTTTGCTCTCTAGTTTTTTGTAGTGAGCAATATACTCATCAAGATTGGATTTTGAAGTGAGAATAAGAACCACAACATCATTCTACACAAGTTTAGCCAACTTGTTTAGAGTGTTAGCTTCATTTCGTTCACTTGATCGGATAAAGTTGCAAGCTTAGACAAAGCGGACTCCGGGTGGATCATCGGTGACCTCGAGGAGTTCAAGCGGAGCTTTTTCTAACCCCAAGTAGCCGAGGAGTCTAGCGTAGGGAGCTACAAAGGCTGTACTCTCAAAACCCTAGCCTTTCTTTCATATGATGATGTGAAAAATTTAGAAACCCTAATTTTTCTAGGAACGATCCGATGTTTGTTAACTTAGCACCCTAAAGACTCCACATTTGGCACATGTGATGCTTCCAAACCCTTCATGAGGTGCTAGGTTAATCTTTCATTGGTATCAGAGCCGACCTAGAACATTAGGCGACACTTTAACGAAGTTAAAACTCCGATCGAACCGAAAATACGGATTTTTGAGTGTTCTCTGGACATTTTTTAAAAACTGCTGTTTTTCAGAATTAAAAATATGTAAAAAATTCAGCAAGAAAATATAAGAATTACGGTATAAAAATTATTCAATGAACAGTTATTCTTGCCACGGAAACGCGGCCTAAGCTTGCTTAGGCCGCGGTTCCGCGGCCGTACACATCATTCACTGAATAAATTTTGTATAGTAATGCTGGATTCTGCTTGTATATTTTTTTGGATATTTTTAAATCTGAATTTAGTGCTGAAAATTCTGGAGATGGTTTTGGACTCGACAGTTCGATCGGAATTTTGATTTCGTGGCTTTTCCGGATAAATTAGAATGTATTGAAGTGTTTGAACGAGTATCATTTGCTCACTTTTCACGGGGTTTAAAATCTTTCGGAAATATGTGCAAGTTTGTTTGTGGTGGACCCTCTAGAAGACAACAAACCTTAACTCGATTATGTGACTGTCTTGAACTGCCCTTTGAACCTTAGTGTTTGGGGAAGTACGGCGTGCCACATGTGAGGCGTTGGCTTGACTCTTCTACGGCTGGACCGCTACCACTGTGTCACACTCCGGGTTTTTTTGAACTCCGCTCAAGTGTTGAGCTTTAGCGAATCTTGGGTATTTGATCGTTCGTTCGAAAACTTTAATACCGTCTATTTTATCTGGAATGTGATGCAATATCTGGAATTCATATAGTTGGACATGAAATACGAAGTATGTGATATTTCGCATTTACGATGTCTAAAGAGGATGTGGATTCCAAATATTGCAGTTTTACACTTTCTTTTCTGTGACCGTAAGTGTAGTTTGTCGATATCGCCGGTTTCGTTGCTATACATCAACGACAATTGGGGTACGCATACTTACTTACGTTGATGATATACGCATACTTACTTTCGTTGCCATCACAACGCTGGTAGTCAAGCAAGATCCTAAGAGCTCTATCAATACGTATACTCACATATTAAGATAGAAAAATCAAGTAGCATACTACCATGTTTAGCAAGACTGTTATATACATGTGAATATCCCAAGCTTCCATTAAGTAATATACAAACTAGTATGATACAATAATGGCCCCTAGGGCATATACACTAACATCCTAAACTATGAGATCTGGCAGGTGGATGACTATAATATGTTGTAAATTAGTTTTAGAAGTGCACGTGTATATGACTCTGCCAGAGGGTTGTTTTAGTCAGTGGGAGCGTGGTGGACAAGTAGCTTATGTCTATTTATTGACTAAAACAAGTATAGAGGAGATAGATCATCTACTTTTGATATGACAGTCATAGAGTTTGACTTCACCAGAATAACAGATGGACCTGGTAAGAAGCTAGTAAGGAGTCATGTCCTAGTATTTGGATGACGTACTCCTGATAGGAAGTGATTTTCCTATACTACGATCGGTTATACTGTGGTTGTCACAAGGTGTTTCTCTACATAGGATCTGGACAAAATATCTTGGATTCTGGTGAATAGATCTATGGTTTTAGGTCTAGATTTAGGAAGTGTCCCAATTCGGATACTTTAACACTATTCTAAAGTTTTTTAGAATGGACGACTCCTGACATGGTGGTGTACCCGCAGGTGATGGAGTCATCCTCTCTAAAGAGATATCTTCTAGACTCGTGAGGAGAGGGATTTGCATGATTGATATATCTCTTACTTAGGCAATTGAGTCAATCATGAGATGTCAAGTACCACACCAGATATTGTTTTGCACTAGCTTCAATAAGCATATATTAATGCAATCCTGGAGAAATATTGGGAGGCAGTTATGAACATAAGAGAATGTTCTTGGTATATGGCAACGGCAGCCTCTTTCAGGAGGCAGCTATCATTTCAGGCTTCTAAGGTGACCTGGATGACAGAGTGACTGTCAGAGTTAAAGTTTACCCTCTTCTGAGGGGCAGTATGTTGGACAGATGGTCCAAGCGGATACTGAAGAAGGCATTGTTTCCTGATTTAAAATCAGAAAAGCTTATGGAAAAAGCTTCAGAAGAGGGTCACGTGCTTACACGTGACCAGCAGTCACGTGTGGGCACGTGACACCTAAAAATATTGGCAAGGCAAATTCAGTTTCCGAAATACATCAAAGAAAGGGGGCTTCAGAAAGGGTCACGTGCTCCCACGTGACCTGGGTCACGTGTCGGCACGTGACATTTAAAAGCAGCGGCAAAGACACAACGGTTCCTTGATCAAATCAAGAAAAAGGCTTCAGAAGAGGTCACGTGCTCCCACGTGACCAGGGTCACGTGTTGGCATGTGACACTCAAAACATCAGACTCATTCTCCAGTTAAATCGAGAAGAAGGCTCCATGCCAGGGTCACGTGCTCACACGTGACCAGTTGTCACGTGGTGGCACGTGATAGCTAAGCAGCAACCAGAAGACAGAGCGCAAAAAGAAGGAAGAAGGCTCGTTCCAAGAGGGTCACGTGCCCACACGTGACCAAGGGTCACGTGGCCACACGTGACCAACTTCAAAGCCCATTTGTTAACAGAATTAAATTCTGAGAAAAGACCTCTCAAATCTTTCCAAAAGCAACCGATTGAATTAAAGATTTAGAGTTGATTAAATATCATCTATCTATGGGAAAATCTTGAATTTGGAAAGATTTCCCCTTTAAATCTAACAGAAATAACAAAGGAGAATCCCTGGATTTGAAATCCAATGGTGAATAAAATTCACCTAATAATCCAAAGGTCCAAAACGAATGATGGATGCAAATCAAATCTCTCAATGAAGATTCGTCAAAAACTAATTGACTCGGCTGCTTCTCCTATAAATAGGAGCCAAGAGACACAAAAAGAGATACACGCAGAGGAAAGAAAAGGGAGAGAGCCTGGATACTTTGAGGAATTTGGATCTTCTGCAAAAGAAAACCCTAGGTAAGAGAGGGGAGGCTTTTTGAAAGAAAAGAGAATTTAATTCTCAACAGGGTTTAACTCTGATATTAAACAGAAAGGCATATTTTCGTCTCTCTTTGATAGAGGATCTGTAAAGTGCACATCTCCCCTTGAAGTTGAGAATTTAATTCTCAATGGGTTGAGATCCTGCCATGCAGATCCAAAGCATAGAGAGGGAATAGAAGCATGAGAATTTAATTCTCACAGAACTATAGGAATTTAATTCCTTTGAAATAAAATTAGGGCTTGATCCTGTGTTATGGGAATTTAATTCCTTCAGAACAAAAATAATCAGGGTTTAACCCTAGTTAAGAACTTAGTTCTGTTAAAACAACGAGAATTTAATTCCCTTAATCTCATTTCCCAGAATAACTCTTTAACAGAGAGTGGGAGTTTAATTCCCCAAAGCTTTTATTAGGGTTTAACCCTATTCGGTTCTGCACATATATGAGGAATTTAATTCCTACAGGAAATTTAAAGTTCAACTCTTCAAAAGGAAGTAGGAATTTAATTCCTCTGAAATTATTCTCAAGGTTCAACCCTACGAGGAATTTAATTCCTAAAAGGGATTAACAGATCTTCTAAACAACTACATAAAAGCAGGGTCACGTGTCACCACGTGACCCCCCAAAAGATCCACAGAAAAGGCCCTTTGAGGCAGTGTCTCACGTGACCCACGTGACCCTCGGCAGAAGTTTTAACATACAAGCATTTAAATGCCCGTCACGTGATGGCACGTGATGCTCCAAAAGATGTGATATTTTCAGCAGAACAGATGAAGGGAGGGCGCCCTCACGTGCTACCACGTGACCCCTCTTTCCTCAGTGTTTAACACTAAAATTGGAACCTCTGAATCCAGTGTTAAAACACTGTTTGGCCTTAGTGTTCAACACTAATCAAAGAACTTTATTTGCAGTGTTCAACACTGATTACCTTAGTGTTTAACACTAATTTAAGATCTTTGTTGCCAGTGTTTAACACTGATCTGTTTAGTGTTTAACACTAATTTGAAAGCCTTGTTGCTGGTGTTTAACACCAACTATCTTTAGTGTTAAACACTAACTTATCAATCTCATTCCCAGTGTTTAACACTGATTGGTCTTTAGTGTTTAATACTAGGCATTAGCCCAATTGGCTAAATGGCCAGAGGCAAAGCCTCTCCTTCAATGGATCAACAGGAAGCCGATGTCCCAGACATGATTGGACTTAGCCCAAACTGGCCATAAGTCCTCAATTCGTAATTAACTGGGCCAATGGGCTCAAAACATAATTAATTAGTCTCGATCCCAAATTGGGCCAAAGACTATTTAATCCACTCCGGTTCCAGGGTACATCTCTTCACTCCTTTGATACTTGGCGTTGTAATCCCTCAACGTCTTCAAAGAGGTGACGGGTCCCGATGACCACGCATTATAATGGACTGTGGGGTCCTTAAACCTATGGACTACGACGTCCTTAACCTTGACCGAGATGTCTTAAAACTAACAATGGACTGTGGGGTCCTTAAACCCATGGACTACGACGTCCTTAACCTTGACCGAGATGTCTTAAAACTAACAACGGACTGTGGGGTCCTTAAACCCATGGACTACGACGTCCTTAACCTTGACCGAGACGTCTTAAAACTAACATTGGACCGCAATGTCCTTAAACTACCCACGGACCGCAATGTCCTTAAACTACCCACGGACCGCAATGTCCTTAAACTAGCAATGGACCACTATGTCCTTAAACTGGAACAATAGAGCCCAAACGCTCTTTTGTCGGATCTAAACGATCCCGTTTAAGTTGATCTTAGCCTCAAATATGGCTAACGTATCCTTAAACCTTCAAACAGACCGGACTATGAATCCCCCCAATCAACTTCGGTTCAAGGGTACATCTCTAAACTCCTCTGATATCTGTCGTTGTAATCTTTCAACGTCGTCAGAGAGGTGACGGTCCATACATCAAATGGACCACTATGTCCTTAAACTAGAACAATAGAGCCCAAACGCTCTTTCGTCGGATCTAAACGATCCCGTTAAGTTGATCTTAGTCTCAGGCTAGACTAACGTATCCTTAACAAACGTAACGTATCCTCAAACCAAAACCCCAAACCCAAATCTAAGATAATACGGATTTGGACTAGTCCACGCCCTACGGGCGACTACATAACTCGGTCTCCGTAAACAATCCACGGGCAACAAAACGTAAAATAAACACACACGACACGAAGTGACCATCTGGAGAAGGAGAAAGTGGTTACCGCAATGCGGTAGCGTAATTAACTGCAGGGGCTTGCGCCTGCAGGGAAGAGCGTCCCCACAATCAAAAACCCCTCAAGCGAGGGGGAATCTGACGAAGTCTGCTATATCGGACGCATCCATTCAAACCTCCGATGCACGGTGCCATAAATCAACTTGGCATCTTCGGAGAGGTGGACGGATAGCACCAATTAGCATCTGTCCTGAACCTCAAGCATAGACGTCCCCGCGTCTCGGCCGCCGTTCGGAGGGGAACAAGCATGGCACAGGATACTGATTAAATTCAGTGGAAGATAAGGTCTAAGAAGTTTGTTGGATTTGGAATTCATTTATGAACTTGGTCCCATCAGATATCCAGACAAATTCTATGACATGTATCGCTCATTTCGGGAGATAGTCTTTCTTCGCGAAGTTGAGATATAGAGAGATAAAGATAGAAATATTGGAGCGGATCCACTCGCTGAGACTATTTCTCGAAAGCGATAGTTTCACAAACGTGCTTTGTGAGACTGATTAGTAGAGAAGATGGGTGTTCGGTACCACACGGGCTGTGAGTATACGACACCGCAATAATTAGCCTTAAGTGCAAGTGGGAGATTGTTGGTTATAGTGCCCTCAAGGCAATTATTGTAATCATAGGCAGGCGATTGTGTTGATTGAGAGAGAACCTATACGGGTAGAACGGTCTTACTCGAGATGATAGTATGCTATCTAGTTTGAATTTATCACCATGCACATGCATTATGTGGTATTATATATCACTATTACATATTGATAGAGCCCGTAGGATTCTTTCTTTACTACTAGTATTATGATGGCGATCATATACGTGGGAGCTGGGTGGTCTATAAGCACATCCTTAAATGTCCTTAGTCGAGAGAGTATCGTGACTGGGCATCGATACTCCGGAGTATACTAGTGTATACTTTTTGAGACCCCGACGAGGAGCAGTGGTCGGTCTCACAAGCCGTTGGTGTTAGTTAGTCACCTAAGATAATACACAGATGCTCATTGGATTATAAGTTACACTGGACGGGCTCGCCAGGAACATACTAGATGGTATTATACCTATTGTTAGATAGCATTTCTCGGGTGACATGAGTATAGGTTAGTCTGTCGATCTGAGATCTTCATTTGTCTCGTGTGAGTTCCTACTATGCTTTTATTACTAGCCTACCATGGCTCAATGGAGTCGTGCAAACAGGTTTTAGTTGGGTACAGTCCCAAGCCTCATGGAGACAGTGAGCGGATCGTCAGGGATTCGTCTCTTCCGGTATTGGGGGTAGATGTCGCGCTGGCACGGGTGGGCATCACCAGAAATTCTTGGCCAATGTGGACGAGAATTACTGATTTGGATCAATAGTTTCTCAGTGGGTGATGGGTTTCGCATCGACACGAAATATCGCGTTATTAAAGGTCTGACTTTATCCACCATCTAGACCAGATATGTGATACTCTTAAACGAACAGACCGGACTGTACGGAGATTGTCACAGACAGGCTCAGTAAGGGTTCGAATGAGTTTTCTTGTCGGCATTCCTTTCGCTCAATACTTGGGTAGCTGTTACGTACAACTAGTGTCGCTGACGTGCTTATGGTCAAACTCACTGCCAGCGTATTAACGAGTCTTTAGAGTCCCACACAAAGGGTTTTCACGGCTCAGACGATATGATATAGATGACGTATGTTGGTACATACAGGTGTTCGATTAAATATGTGTACATACTACACAGACTTTAATCAGACGATTGATAATATTAGAGGTTTAGGATTAAGCAGGATTATTAAATCAAGTTTTGATTTAATAATTTTTATATATATTTTTAATATATGTATTCTCGTACTATTGTTCACTATTCATTTTCTCTCTTGGCTATTCGTATTTTTATACGAATACGCGTATATGTATTTTGATAGTATACCGGATTGTATTCCGTATTTATACGGAATATCTTCTAGAAAATGGACACCTCATTATATGATTTTCTTTTTAGAAAATTATTTGCAAATGAGGCGGAAGGTGAGGTAGCATGAGCATGGTTGGAGGTATGTAAAAAGGTATGGCATTTATTAGTTTATTGAAAATGTTGTGAGATATTTTGTATAGTTGCAAAATGATTTAGGAGCCATTCTTTCTACATGCCATTTGGTTCTTCTTCATTTTTGATTTAGCTCACTCTTTCTTGAGTTGCTCATGCCCATGTTTCTTCACCTCCTCCTCCTTCTTTAGTTGCTCACTTGAGCTTTAGAAATGAGAGAAAAGAATAGTGGAAAATTCCTACATCTCCACGCTATATTGCAAGCGACCTTGGAGCGTCGGTTGCTTCGCCAAGCGAACCTGGAGCTTGGATCGTTTCCCTCAGGTGGATCATTTTCGGCAAAAGAGGACCGTCTTGCAAACGCGATCCAGAGCACTTGAAGAAAACTTGAGGATGTGAGTATTCTACACATAGTAGATTAGTTTAGCTCACTAGGTTTTTGTATACAAGTTCTAGCTCTTTAGTACGATTCATGGTTTCGGAACTGTAGCAAACTAGAAATTTTGAAATCTATGTTACCATCTTCAAAAATTAGCTTGCTGGTGTGCCTAAATTCCCATCATATATGAACTTATGCATATGTAAAAAGAATTGAAATTGTTTTCTGAAATACATGGAAAAAAATGGATAGGCGAGTAATGTTAAAGAGAATTTTATGAAATTGTTTTGAAAAAATTTGGGTCAAGCTTCAAAAAACTGCGATAATAGAATTTTGTTGAAATATTGGTCATATGTGCAATAACATACTCGAATTTTAAGTCAACTTCTCATGATGTTGCATCTCACACACACGCGCGCGCAGGGCGACCCCTTTTTTAAAAATGAGCCATTGTCTTAAAACACACATATCCCTATGTATTTTAGCGATCCAAACCGGCTATTTTCATATACGTATTATGAAACCCTTATATACAAAAAATCATCGGATTTAAAGATCTCTAACGGGTTCATCAAGTAAATAGAAAAATAAACGGCTCATCGATATAGGAAAATTGCGGTCGCTTGATGAACGTGTTACATCTTTTTAAATCCGAAGATTTTTTGTATATAGAGGTTTCATAATATGTAGATCAAGATAACTGGTTTGGGTCAGTGAAATACACGGGGGTATGTGTGTTTTGAGGGCGAGGGCTCATTTTTTAAAAAAGAGCCGCCGGCTTGTACCTCCCCCCCGAAAGAGAGATCCGGCTCATTTTTGTCATTTTCTTTGGAAAATTATCATCCGCCCCTTCCTTTTAATGGAAATTTGAATGTGGCCCTTCCTTTTAATGAATGATGATTAATGATGGAAAAATTTAGCCTCTCTCCCCCATGATTTAAGAAAATTTGCATTTCTCCCCATTTATGATTTTGCCCTTCTTTTTGGTGGTTGAAATTTTCATTCGATGGTCTTTTTAAATTTATCTGATCATGGCTAGAAGTCTAAAAATTTTCATTTTAGTTTCTCATTTTTTTTTCTGTTTAAAATTGATTAAGTTTAGATGTATTATCTAGCTGAGCTGATATATATATTAAAGTTATATGAATTTGCGGTCAACTCCACACATTTCAAAATGAAAAAACGGTTGAATAATGTGTCTTTTTGGTGTATTAGAGTAGTGCTTATCGTAAGGATGACATCATGTAATTGTATGGACTGTGCCTTTGCGGCCTTGCTAGTTATTAAGAATATGTTAAAAAGAATCAAACATTTAATATAGCAGGACAAGTGAGAAAGAAGCTTGTCTGCCAATCTCTTATTTTTGGTAAAAAGAATACATAAATGGAATTAGGTCCACTACTGCTATATTTGGAAACAAACAAACAAATGGAGATGTACAATAATAGCTATAGGCTCATTAAATTATATTAGTAGCACTTATTATTCTGTAAAAAAAAAGAGGGGGAGCGCCGGGGGCGCGCGGGGGGGGGGGGGGGGGGGGACAACGACCCTTATCTCACTGTTTCATTCCTTTTGGATTTAGAACAGAGACTTTCTCATCTATTTAAGGCTATCATAATGATTAACTTTTGGAAATATATTTTATTTTATCCTTGCTTATAGAGTTGAAAATATTTTTCTTTAACATATATTAATAGCAATTAACCACGTGCATGACGCACGGGTGTAACATGCGCTCAAATCACTACTACAAATAAGGGTTGCCCCTACGAATTTACCCGTGGGGGCAAACCACTGCCCCTACGGATATATCCGTAGGGGCGAAAAAATAACCTGTAGGTGCAAACACCGTAGGTGCAAGTTGAAACCCTGAACTTGCCCCTACGGACAAAAACTTGTCCCTACGGAGTTATGTGTAGGTCTCGTTTCCCCTACGGAGTAGTCTGTAGGGGCAACAGAATTATTTTATTTACGGTTTTTTTAAATATATTTCTTGTACCTACGAATGGATCCGTAGGGCCAAGTAGTAGCCCCTACGGATACATTCGTAGGTACTTATCCGTAGAGACAAAATATCAGAAATCCTGATATTTTGCCCTTACAGATAACTCCGTAGGGGAGTTTGTTTGCCCCTACGGATATATCCGTAGGGGCACTCCCAACCCCCTGATACTGAGATCAGGGGGGAAAATATCAGTTAATGCTGATATTTTTCCCCTACGGTTTAATCCGTAGGGGCAACATATGTACCTACAGATTAATCCGTAGGTACATATTATCTGTTTTTTTTATAAAAAAAAGGGCTGCCTGATTTTTTCTCGTCCTGTGCACAATAATATATACATCAATCAAATATAAAATTAATCATCACACAACATATATCGCAGTATTCATAATCACATCTCACGCATATAATATACAAAAGAAACCAAAAAACTGAATATGATATAAATATAAACCAATATCAATATCAATATCGTTTCAAAATGTAGTACAATATGTATCATATAAATAAATACATGTTTCAAAAAATAAGAATAAAAAAGCTACCCTAACTCGGTCCAGCTCCATCTCTGATAAACGCTAGAATCTGGCGCGCCTGCTACTCGGTCAATAAACCATGCAATTCGGCACGTGCGAGAGTCTGAGCGGCCTGTGGAGATGGCGATATGGTCTGCGCAGCCGCCATCGAGGTAGTAGCTTGCGGAGCCGCGGCTGCGGGAGTCTGAGCGGGCGGTGGAGCTATAGGAGCTGTCTGCGGAACCGCAGCCGATGTAGTGGCTTGCGGAGCCGCAGCCGAAGGAGATGCATGTGGAGGCTCGGCCGATGTACCCTATCGCGTCTGGACCTAACGTGTGTAATAAGCGTGTAAGAACTGTGTATTATTCGAATTCGTATCATTATCAAGTTATTTCGAAACCCCATTTGGATATCTAGTTTGGAAAACCGTTGTTTATTTTAATTAAATATGTATGTTTGATTAATCAAACCTAAGTCTACAACCAAATAAGCTCAGACTACGTACTAATTATGGATATATTGATATCTATAATATGACATGATATTTTACTATAAAGTAGTATACATACCAGCATCTCCTTCAACTCCTGAACGGTGGCCCTCAAGCTCTCCAGTTCCTGTTGGACACGTCGCTCACTGGAGACGGAGGAAGTAACCGCCGGAGTGGAGTCCAACCTCATATGGGCCCTGCTAGGGCCCAGTCCCCGGGCTCTCTCCCAACCTCCGTGGTGCCCTCCGTGTGCGGCGTCCAGGACTGGGGTCAGCAGCCTCGGATCGCTCTGTCCGGTAAAATCGATCCCCGAGGTCTCGGCCTGCTCAACCACCCGCTCCTACACCCACATTAAGTAGTAAAGTATAAGTATAAAATTTAAATTTGAACCTTCCAAAACTAAAATTTCAAATATGGGTAGAATAAATATTAACACTTACACAATACTCCTGGGTAGCGACGTCGGGACATCGAAGCTCGCCCGTGGCGGGATCTGTCGAGGTGCCGTGAACGGCAAGATATGCGGATAGCACGCTCGGTGTACCACCTTGCGCCACGGTCTGAGCTGTCTGCAATATTAGAAAATAAATCATAATATTAGATATATTAGAAAATAAC
The DNA here is from genome assembly GCA_030015575.1 of Agapanthus africanus. NCBI lineage: Eukaryota > Viridiplantae > Streptophyta > Magnoliopsida > Asparagales > Amaryllidaceae > Agapanthus > Agapanthus africanus. The sequence continues at coordinate 329,202,497 of JASDDO010000029.1, read as the reverse complement.
TCTTAATATTGCAGAATATCACAAAGGTCGGTCTATTGTAATTTACCGATAACTCCATTGCTCGAGTAATATTTCTCGAGCCACCTGTGTAAGTGGGGCGACCCCTCTTCGCCGACTTCCTGTTCTCTGTATTCTGAGCGGCCTGTTTCTGCACAACGCATTAATATTTAGTTTTCTAATTAAGGAACACAAAAAAATAAATTATATCCTAAATAATGAATTACATTTAAAATACATACTTGTTTGCGTTGGGAGTCGAAATATTCGCACAATAGAGACCATGTCTCTACGTCGACTCTTGCAAACGCCGGAGTAGATAGGAGGGCCGCTCTCTCTGCCTCGGGGGTCGCCATCCACAGGGAGTAGCAGTCGGCCTTCAGCTCATTCCTGTTGTATCGGACCTTGGTCTGCATGTTCTTCATCAGGCCATTGTACAGAGCATGAAGGTCGAGAACCCTCCCAGGGTGATCAGGGTCGGGTACAGGCTGAAAATCGTAATCCGACTGAAAATACAAAAAAAAAAACATTGTTATTAGATTGAAAGTGTTAATAATAAATATATTGGATAAATCAAATGAAAATATATATTAATACGTACCCGAGCCTGATCAAAGAAGAGGGCGAATGAGCGCCGGTGCTGCTCGCCCCACTCAACGTGAAGTGGATAGTTCTTCACGAGCCGGTTCTCATCCCCCATATACCGGCCGAACCTCTCGGCATGAGGACCGGTATAGCGATAGTCAAGGGTAAAAAAGAGGGGGAATGCTGCCTCCCCCCTAGCTCTGTCAGGCCTCAGCCTATGGGACTGATTCGGGCCTCGAGTCCTCCTCTGGGGATGGAGAGGCCCTGCGTCTGCACGAAATATCAAGACAATCAATATTAAGACAAAATTGTATTAAGAAATCAAACTTAAACGAAAATTGAAGTGTGATATATACCTCCGGTGACTAACGCACAAGTCTGGGCCCGGGCAGCAGCATGAGCGGGACGATAGTTCCTCCGGTGAGGAACAGCCGGGGTCCCGGATGCATCCCCTCCAACTAGAAAATAAATATTGACGCTAAATTTCCATGAAGTTCATATTTATTCTATAGAGCATATGTAAAATGAATAAATATTTTATATTTATTCATACTAACCTGCAGACGATGCGGAGGGTATGGAAGTGGCAGGAGTGGCCCCTGCCGAAGATGTGGACGCACCACCTATAATTAGATAATTAAAAATAGATTATATAAGTAATTGCAAAAAGAATGTGTAGATCAATAATATAACGTTCTAAATCAATATGCATGCACTATACGATATATAAACATACCCGCATGTGCGGTGGTGTCACCACCTACAGCTAGACAATAATAAAAATTGCTAAGTAAAAGCAAAAGGAATGTGTGTATATTTATAATATAGCATTTTAAATCAATATACATGCACTATATGATATATAAACATACCTGGAGGAGCGGGAGTGGCCTCTGTCACAGATGTGGATGCATCACCAACAACTAGACAATCAAACATTGACAATATAAGTAATTTTGATATTTATCCGCATGAATATCTATAATATTGCATTCAAAATGGATATGCGTGCGATATACCTGGAGGTGTGGCAAAATCCACACGGAAGGAGACATCCGAAGGGGTCTCCGATCTGGGTGCAAGACCGGCCCTCTGAAGCTCCCTACGGAGCTCTCCGGGCGGCAGAACCACTCTGCCTCTGCCTCTGCCGCGGCTGGAGCTCCTGCCGCCCCTCGCTGCTCCCGACATCGTCATCAAATCTAGATAAACGGTTCGTGGACGCATTAGACAATCATTAAAAGTATTGACTATATATGTATAGATCGTAAAATGTGAAGTAATAATATAACATTACTGATAACCTTTTTCGTTTCGTGGGCGCATTATACATATCTACTTGGATTTTATCGTCGATGTCATTTCTAACCCACGTAACTTCATGATCGGTCGAAGACAACCCGTCCTTCGAAACAGACGGTCGGAGCACTCTAAGCCTTCTCTCTTCTTCGTGCTCATCGCTGTCCTCGAATTCTGGGACATCGTAGACATCTCTGGGTTTCCATCGGCATACAACACTCCATCCCGGATGCTTTAAACACTGTGAGTAGTATACTTGGAACGCTTGGTTCGGAAAGATAAACGGATCTTCCTGACCATAAAATCGAAGTGTGTTCACACTGGTCAATCCATATTCATCTTTCCAAGTCCCAAGATTGCTTCTCCACTTGTCCGTATCGGTTCGCATATCATACCAAGTACACTGGAAAATATAAAAGGGTTCTGATTGTCCGGGATAGTGGATGCCGAGTATACAATTTAAGTACCCATAATAAATCACACCATCCGATCCTACCGTCGCAATCCCACTATTCTGAGTGGTTCTAGATGTTTCTATGTCCTTAACTTCGAATTTGTATCCAAGGACACCAAATCCTTTGTAATATGCAACCTCCATACTAGAAAATTGAACTAAACATCTTGAATCACTCTCAAATGATGCAGACAAGTTCGGATCGTGGATCTAACAAAACAAATTTTACGAAAAATACATAACGATACAAGTTTAGATTAAAACTGATAGCAATAAAATGTTATTCGAATAACTTACATGATCTGTGACCCAATCACAAAAATTATCCTGATGATATTTTTCCAATTGTTCTTCGTTCCAATCAGGATGCCCCTCACGTACCCCGTTAAAATGAATTCTGTTTTCGACAAATAATGGTGACATTAATATTATATCATTTCATACACACACAAACACAGATATAACAATTAATCCAAAAAAAACTTACTCTCTAATTTGTTCAAGACATGCGCAATTAAGCAAGATAAACCGGTATATCTTGTTGATAAACATAGTGTCTACCCTCTTATACTCAGCTTTACCATATAGCCCGTCTTGAATTTTTCGAGGCCGGTGAAGTCTTGTCTCAATGTTCTCGTCCAGATAGCGGGAACAAAATGTGGTTGCTTCATCAAGAAGATAACCTTGCATGATAGAACCCTCTGGTCGATTTTTATTGCGTATATACTTCTTAAGAGTGTAGAGGTACCTAATGAAAATATGTTGAATAAATAAATACGGGCATACAGGACAACAATAAATTTATAAATTGCGCGAAACGAAATATTACACGTACCTCTCGACGGGATACATCCATCGATATTGTACCGGTCCGGCTAACTTAGCCTCAGTTGCAAGATGAACCGTCAAGTGTATTATGATATCGAAGAATGACGGTGTGAAAATACGCTCAAACTTGCAAAGTATCAACGCAACAGAATTTTCTAGTTTATCCAGCGTCACAACCTCCAGTGTTTTAGCACACAGCTCTCTGAAAAAACAACATAGGTCGTTGGTTACTAGACCAACCGATTCGGGGAGAGAAGTCCTGAGGGCTAATGGAAGAAGGTTCTCCACGATAACATGGTGATCATGACTTTTCAGCCCATCGATCTTGCCCTTCACAATTTTTATTTTCTTGCTGAATGATCCTGAGAAACCCGTGGGAACTTTCAAATCATGCAACACCTGCAGGAATCTTTTCTTCTCCGGTTGTGACATATGATAAGCGGCATTGGGAAGTACAAACTTGCCCAGTTTACCCGCTACCGGTCTAGGGTGAAATTCACTTCTTATTCCCCACTCTTGTAGATCCATCCGAACATTCAGGTTGTCTTTCGATTTCCCGTCTTTACAAAGAAGCAAGTTAAGTATGTGCTCTGATACTCCCTTCTCTATATGCATGACGTCCAGACAATGACGCACTAAATTTGTTGACCAGTACAGAAGCTCGAAGAAAATGCTTAACTTATTCCAAAATGGTGGTTTGACTTGTTTCGTCGGATCCATCCCGAAGGTCACATTATTGTAACCATCCCATTTAGCAGTCACGTCCTCTCCAGATAATGGGGATGGAGGTCCAAGAAGCTCCTGATGACCATCAAAGTGAACCGTGTCTAACCTATAGGGGTGGTCTGAAGGCAGGAAACGTCGATGGCCGCAATAACAAACATTCCTGCTAAAATTTAAGAATTTCGATGTTGTGTGTTCATGGCAATGAGGACATACTTTGTGACCATGTACGGACCAACCTGATAGCATTCCATACGCAGGAAAGTCATTAATTGTCCACATTAAAGCCGCACGCAGTATGAAGGTTGTATTTTTGTTTGCATCATATGTCTCTACACCATCAATGAACAAAGATTTCAACTCCTCGATCAGAGGTCGGAGATAGACGTCGATATTGTTCCCCGGTGAGTTTGGTCCGTCGATAAGAAGAGGCATCATAAAGTATGATTGGTCCATAGCCAACCAAGGCGACAGATTATAAATTATCATTACAACGGGCCATGTGCTGTGACTTCCAACCATATAGTTGAATGGGCAGAAGCCATCAGTAGCCAGTCCGAGCCGGACATTGCGAGGATCGCTACTGAATATTGCGTGCCTCCTATCGAAATCCTTCCATGCCGGTGAATCTCTTAGATGGCTCATTTTTCCATCTTCACTTGGAGGAGCACGGTGATGCCAAATCATTGTCTCGGCTGTTTTCTTGCACCTGAATAGCCTCTATAGCCTCTGTGTTATGGGAAATTATCGTGCTATCTTGACAGGTATATCAGGCTTCTTATCAGAATCTTTCGGCTTATACCTGGCCTCTCCGCATGTTGGACACTCTTTCAAATCTGAATTCTCTTTCCGGTACAACACGTAATTTTTAGGACATGCTTGAATTTTCTCGCACTTTAGACCCAAATCAGACATCATCTTCTGGGCTCCGTACCAGCTGTCGGGCACGTTATTTCCCTGGGGCATAGAATCTTTCAAGAAAGAAAGAAGTATTGTAAATGACTTGTTGCTCCATCCATTTAGGCACTTAATCTGGAAAAGTTGGACGAATCATGAGAGCGTGGAATACTTCGCATTCTCATAAATTGGTTTTCTAGCATCATTCATGAAATTTTCATATTTATCCGCACGCGGTCCTTGACCGGAAGGAATGTCATCTTCGGTACGAATAGATTCACCTAGGGCAGCCTCTACCATATCCTCCATTTCTTCTGATGGAAATAAATTACCGTCTTCTCCTTCTGCCGCATTACCGAATTCTTCTTCTTCTCCTGCCGCATTATCGTGTTCTCTTTCTTCTTCTGCCGCAGTACTGCATTCTTCTCGTTCCCCGTGATATTTCCAAGTTGTATAAAGTCTAGTAAACCCATGTTTTACTATATGAAGCTCTTCAATTCTACCTTCTGCCAGTACTTATTTCCACATCTATCGCACGGACAGAGAATCTTCTCTATTATGATCTTATTATGTGCGCGTGCAAATTCAATGAAAGCAGCAACTCCTGCGACAAACTTAGGTTGCATACATTGTTGCCAATCCACATACATCCAGTCCTTAACTCTGACGTACTCATGGGCCATGTTAGACTGTATAACATATAAATTGTAGGTTATGGTGACTATATTGAGAAATATAAAAACGGGATAGTTACTGACAAAGGAGAAAATCCGTGTATATGCATTAGACTTAAGCTCCTATGGAGAACGTATCTCCTTTTAATATTATTAAATGTTCTCATGTAGTGCGCACGCGCATTGCACGTGGTGCGCGCATAGCGGGCATACGTGCGTTGCACGCAGCGCACATGGCGCTTGCGCATATGCGCATTATGGGGAGGAGTAGGCTCCTAACTTAGAGAACTAAGCTCCTTTTAATATTATTGAATATTCTCATGTGGTGCGCACGTGCATTGTACGTAGTGCACGCATGGCGGGCACACGTGCGTTGCACGTAGCGCACATGGTACTTGCGCGTATGCGCATTATGGGGAGGAGCATGCTCCTATCTTGGAGAACTAAGCTCCTATGGAGAACTAAGCTCCTTTTAATATTATAAAATATTTTCATGTGGTGCGCACGTGCATTGCACGTGGTGCGCGCATGGCGGGCACACGTGCGTTGCACGTAGTGAACGCGGCGCTTGCGTATATGCGCAATATGGGGAGGAGCATGCTCCTATCTTGGAGAACTAAGCTCTTTTGAGAATTGAGCATTAAAGAACTAAGATGCATTAGACTTGAGATTGAGATACATACCTGCAACATAGAAAAGAAATCAATAAACAAGATGAATATAATATAAATTTAAGTTGAAAGAATATATATCCTCCTTTCAAATGCAATTAAATCTCGATGATGCTGAAGATGTTACCAGAAAAACATCTTCTGCCAACCTTCATGTGTGAAGGGGTGTGTGTGGGAAAATTGGGTACACGGTGTCAGAAAAGTTTTCTGGCGTCCAAGTAAAATCCATAACTAAATCTCTATCTTGCCCTTCTTTTTCTTCAAATCAGAAATGTGTCTTTTTTTTTTGCATTATGAATGATCTGGTACCACAAGCTCAGTATGTTGAATCATGTTTTGGTTGGACAAAGACTTGCCAATGGCAGCATGCAAAGATTTATTTGGCCACAAACTACAACCACCACATGAAGGCATACAATTATAATTTTTTGGCAATCAATCTATAGCTAGCTAGTTGATTCTATATCTCCAACACGAAAGACACGAATTCTTCCCATGTCTCCTCATGTCTCTATGGAAATTGGGGCAACATCGTCAGAGACTACATTAATTCCTCATGACTCCACGCATTCTTCCCTAGCCCCAGCCCCAGCTGTCACGCCCCGCTTCCCAGTGTACGGCGAAGGGGACGCGACGAGGTCCGCTACGTATATACTTAGAAGTACATACGCTAAGTGTATCTAAGCAATATAAAAGTAAATCACAAGAAACAAGAGATATAGAAATAACAGCAACTTTATTAATAACATTCTTTTGTACAATGCATGAAAAGTAAATACAACTGAAATGAAAAGCGATGCCTAAACAATGGCATAACAGGAAATGCAAATACTGAATAGAACAAGGTACAAAGTCTAGAGATCGGGGTCTTCGTGAAACTGATCCAAGTCTTCACCGGTGGGCTCAATCTCTGCTGGGTCCAAAGCACCTGACAACATTCAAAGAAGAAGGAAATAGAATGTCGTCAGCGAACAGGTCGCTCGGTAAGTCCCAAAGATAAAGAGGAATTAGAAAGATAGAATAAGAAGTATCTTCTAAAGTTGTATACTATTTGTTGTAATGTAGTATTAACGCTGTTGTGTGTAGCTTGGTACAGAAGAATGCCAGTGTATAATGGAGGGGTCTCTATATGCTAGAGACCAGGGCAAACGGAAAATAGAGTACAAGGCTCTGTTATGCAACCCGGAACAACGGCAATTGGATTCATGTTAGGTATCTTAAATCTGACCGTCTCGTGCCACTTTTAACATCTTCCGTACCAATCTACCCCTTAAACCCCGTAGTGTTTTGATTGTATTGTTGTATTGCATTGTATAAGTTGAATGACTGACCAAAACCATGATATCAGTAAACAGATTGTAACTGTATAATCAAGTAAATGGAATAACGGAACAATGGATGTATATCTATGGTTTGATGCAGTCAAGTTGTATAGATGATAACTGGATTCTGGGATTTATGTATTCATATTGAGTTGTAATATTATAGAATGTAGATTGACTTGAATCATATTCAAGTCAGAAATAATCAAACTCAAACCCGAGTCAGACCAAAAGAAATGTAAGTCGAAGTTCTATAATTGTTAGGGTCCTTATTGTAATTTACAAAACTTGAGGGGGATTGATATAAAAATACTTTTGTATAGTTTTCAAGATACACCTCAAGTATTTATTATTCGTCCTTATAGTTATAATGAGTGTGATTTTATTTTTTCTTATTTCTAGTGAAAATATCCTAATTACATAATTAAAGGTATTAATTTGTAATATTAATTTTTTTGAAATTCATGGTATTTTAATGTAACTTTTAATCTTGTAATTTTTTTAGGAAAAGGTGGAAACTTTATCTTATAATAAAATAGGTATTTAAATGATAAATATACATATGTTTATACAAGAATAATTTTTAATAAATATTTTATTTTCCAAAAATCTCTTTTTTCTTAAATGTCGTATTTTAAACCTTTCGAGACCGAATGCTCCTTGCGGAGGTCTGAATCTCGCACTACTAAGCCCGATGGTGCACGATAAACCGTACTATCCCTAACGAGTTCCCCAAAGATGGGTTGTAGTGGCGCTTTGCAAAGATTTAATAAATACTAATCATTTAGAAAACGGTTTTATAAAGATAAGGTATTTATTTGTAAAAGGTGTAAGTTTCCGTATTTTAGATTCTAGGGTTTCCTAAGCCAACTAGCCTATTTCTAAATGGTCCAAACGACAAGTCGTTAAAAGCCTCAAATCGCCTCTTCACCGCCAATTGTGGCCAGGTAAGTACAAATGAGAAAAGGAGGGATCCGCTCACGAATCGTGAGACGGGCCTTTTAAAGTTACCTTTCCTCACTTGCCTAGCCTAGACACCACAAAATCAGGTTTAGATAAACGATCGATGTCCACAACTTATCGTATTTTTCCTATTAAAGATATTGGTTTAAGAATGTATTTACCTAAAACTTTTAGAAAATGTTTTATAAAGAAAATGGTATTTTAATGTAAAATCTTGTTTTATCGTATTCTAAATTTTCAAGGCAGCGTGTTATGATTACATATAAGTGTGTGTGGAGGTAGGTCATTACCTCGTGATCTACTTTAAGGTATAGCAATGTTAAAGGGTTAAATGTGATAAACTAAACATTATGGTATTTAAGTGAAAGAATACTATATATTGCAAAAGCTATCATTTTATGTGTGAAAACTTGTTCAAATTGATTTTTAAGTGATTAGTAGTCAACATGAATATGTTTAAGTATTATGGAATTAGTGATAAGTGAGTTTTGATAGAAAACCGAATCGGAAATCGGTTTGTTCCGATTTCCGTCGGGTTTGAAAAGTCGTATTTTAATGAAAGAAAAGAATGATAGAAAATGGGGACTTACGGTTTTGGACAACGCTAGAGAGTGAGAGGGAGGTAGAAGGTTTACCGGTGCGTCGAATCGTCATTGAGAGGTCCTAGCACGATCGTCGGAATTTCGCCGTCGATTTCGTCGGCGCTTTGCCTTTCGCTCGTTTTCTCACGTACCAAGTTCTCTTGAAATTTTTAGAGAATGGACTTAGGAATGTAGGGTGAGAGGGTAAAGGGTATGGGGGTTTATATAGGGTTAGGTTAGGGTTAGGGTTTTTAATATAAAAAAATAAAATTTATATAAAATTCATTAAAACTCATTAAACCTATGAGTAAAAGAGATTTATTGGGCAATTTAAAACCGATACAAGTATAATAAGTGTGCAGGAGGGTTGACCACTTCAAGACCCAACTTTTCTCTGTTGGTGACTCGGACGTCCGACCAAGTCCGGCCGGCGGCGCCGAGTCAGGGCTCCAATGGCCGGGGATTCTTCGGGGGTACAATTTGGTATATTTACATTTTATTGTCCAGTACATATTTTGGAAGTTATGGCCTTTTGACCGTTGACTTCCAAAAGAAATTAAAACAAAATAAATACAAAAATAATGTGGGGCATAGGATTTGAACTCTGGTGGCTTGATTGAGCAGTACAAGGTGTTATCAATAAGCTACAAGCTCCTTCTTGTAATTATTGTGGGAAAATAACTACTTAAAGTGGTAACAGCAATACTAAATATCCCAAGTACACTTATATTTTTAAACAATTTTATGTACACTAAAAATGGAATTATTTAAAAACAAAATAATTACTTATATATATATTGTGCTCAGGTTAAAATACTCCTTTATGGATTTTAAAAATTTTAAAAAGAATTGTATAGTAAAGTGTATAGGAAAATTATGGTTGTTACACCAGCCCCAGCCCTAACCTAACCCTGACCCCAACCCCAGCTAAACCCCGACCCCAACCATAACCCTAACCCTAACCCCAGCCCCAGCCCCAGCCGAACCCCAACCCTAACCCTAACCCCAACCCCAACCGCAACCGCAACCCCCTGCCGAACCCCATCCCGAGCCCGAGCCCAAGCCCCAGCCCCAACCCCAACGCTAACCCCAACCGATGCCTCATCGGTACCCAAACAATGAACCATAGCCCTTAAACAATCAAAAATTTGAGTAATAGAAGATTTCCTTACCTGATCGAAAGCGACGATCGATCGAAGGCGACGATGAAAACGGAGATGAGCCGGCGCTGGCGACGACGAAAGCAGGCGGTGGCTACGACGAATCAGCCGGCGCTGGCGACGACGAGAACGACGATTGATCGGCGGAAACGAGGGTTTGGGAATTTGGGTTCGCGCGCGCGCAGGAGAAAATAATTTTTAGGTATTCAGCGTAGAGATCGATCCGTGCCTTTTTAATTAAATCTCTATTTAGTTGCCCCTACGGATAAATCCGTAGGTTCTTGGTTTGCGGCTCCGTACGGGCAAACAACAATTTAAGATTTAATATTTTTAAATTAATATGTGAGGACCGTAGGGGCAACCTTTTGGCCCTACGGACTAATCCGTAGGGCCAAACTAAAATTGCCCCTACGGATGTCGTTATCCGTAGGGGCAATCCCCTATTTTAGTAGTGAATATATGCATTGGTGCAATAAAAGATAATAATTAATGTTAGAGGAAAAAGAAAATCGTAACCATGATTATTGGTAATTTAACACAAAATCTAAACCTTAAACAACATATCACATAAAATTATTGTAACAATGGGTAAATAAAGACTTAATTATGAGCAGCAAATTAACCATGGATCAAATTAAAGAACAATGCTTGTATAATTTTTAGAAAAATGCAAGATATCATAACTGAAATTATATCTAATTAAATATAAAACCAAAAAATACTATAAGATACAAATTATAAAGTTCAAATACATAAAGTTTAAGGTCGATATTGAATTCTTTTGGATCACTTACAATTTAGAATTTTGTGAAAAATCGAGACAATTTAAATAAATTAATTAGCTGAAAGTTTTAAGTTTTAAGGATGCAACAGACTTTAATAGTGATATTTTATTTTTTTAATAATATTTGTCCTTTCAAAATTAAACTTTTGATTAGTTTTTTGAGTACTGATTGGATAGAATATGTCATTACTTGAATTATTTATGTCTTTCCATGCGCAAGAAATAAGTATATAACTAAAACTATATGAGTATTAGATAGAATGAGACAAGACACTACATCGTTTTATTCTTTAAAGTTGAAACTTAGTAAACGATGTCATTTGATGGTTTCATTTAGGGTTAGGCTAAATTTCACAAAAACATCATGAATTATCAGCATATTTCAAATGGACGCAGTATACATGATTGGATAGGATGCCATAAGGCATTTTTCACTTAAATATCATGTCCTTTTCAATTTAATATCATGTGTTTCTTAGTTGCAATTGTTCATACGAGTACTATATATGCTAGTTTAAAACTGGTGTGCTATAAATTTAAAAGAGGCCGATAATTTGTAAAGAACAAAGTTTACCATATTTATTTGGAATTTAATGATTAAAATACAAACATATCTTACGGTATTTTAGTTAAATGTAGTTTTAGGTTTAATATTCTCTCAACCTTCGTCATTACTTTAAAGTTTTGATGGTGTGGAAATCACATTTCTCATGGCATCAGTATAACCTAAGTTCCAATCCTAGGAGAAACACGTATGCATGTTAATTTGTAATAAAAATAACATCGCACAAAATAGCTAATGTTCCCAAAATACCAACTCTTATCATAACTTGGGAGTTTGATGCAATTGAATGGATATTCCACACATGCTTTGGATATGGATAGCCCAAGCCATAAAACTTGGACCATATAGCAATTTTAAATAAAGGGTAAATTTTACCAAACCCCATCTGTTTTTTGGGGTTTTTGAGATACCATCATTGAACTTTAAATATACTATAAAACCCCACTGAATTATCAATATTGTATGAAATCGTTAGTTTGATTAACTCATGCAAGTCACAATTGGACGGAACAATTCCAAAATATCTTGCGGATAGAGTGAATAGACTCAAAATGAAAAGAATATAATATTTTTTGACAAAAATACCTTTCAACTTTTTCACGAAAATACATTTTAATAAGGTTTTATAGTATTTTTAAAATTCAATGAGGTTATCTCAAAAACCCCAAAAGGTAGATGATGCATGGTAAAATTTACCCTTACATAAACAAGCTTTTTCCCACAGGAATATATATGCTTCACAAATGCTAACTCATAACAAACCCTTCTTATGTTTGTTTATACTTTTCTTAAGCAGAAATGTTAAACGTAATTAAAACAAGGTTGCAGGGAAAAAAAATCATGGATCTTTCATGACAAGGCTAGCTTGGAAAAGCCTTTCATGACAACGACTGTTCACAGGATAATATAAAGATAGAAAAAAGGAAGATGCAGTTCACAATGATCATTCCCATGATATTATAAAGATTTCTTAAATGAGAGAAAGGTTCAGTTGTCATATAAAAGTGAAATGATAATGTCATGACATCTAACTTATTCTCTAAGAAAACATTTTCTATAGTATCCCATCACCAAAAAAATGTTCCACAGAATCAAATAGAAAGAAATGAAGTGCCATGGTGTAGAAAATCCTTTTATGCATATTATATTGTTTACATACATTCATTCAGTACGTATACAACGTATTACATGAAAAATATACTAAATACCAAGGGAACATAGTATCAAATTCTCATGTCGAACAGACTCGCAAAATAAATGCAAATTCCATGGAAACCAACTGGCTCTTTAATATCATGTTTCCTAGAAGTACATAATCATAAACACATTAAATTCATTTGTCAGCAACTTGGTTATTTATTTGTGTGTGTGTGTGTGTGTTGTGTGTGGGTGGGTGTGGGGGGTGGGGGGGTGGGGGTTGCCATGACATGGATCTTATCTTTGCTAAGAATGACTGGTGATAAAGGATTCTAGAGGTTCAACTTACGGTAATCAAAATTTATAACAATTGTCAGCAACTCGGTAATTTATTTGTTTTTTCTTATTATTTTTTACTTCATTATGTTCTTGGTCATCATTCTCTAGAATATGGGGTTTGCTATGCATGAAAGATTTGGCAAAGTTTTATGACCAGCTATCGACCTGACATCAACCACATGATTGGACGTTTCGTATTAAATCCATCAGATTTAATTTGGGATAAGAATATTCTTGAATGCGACCATGTTGCATCATGTAAAATATTCTAGAGATTTTCATGCCCAAATGCCAAATACATTGTCTGGATAGTTTCGTGATACGATTTTCACTCTATAATTTTGTAAAATATACAGGGGGTTCACAGTAATAACAGATCATTTCGATGTTATGATTACAAGAAGATGGGATAAAAAAGAGAGAGATGACGGATGGCTCAAGTTCAGGGAGGGGAGAGGGGGAGCATGCAGGCTTAAAATTAGAAAAATAGAGCTAATATTCTAACTCAGAGGAATGAGCCATTTTGGGAGGCTTTTTCCCTGCGGATTTTACTCGTAGAAAACCCATCCAAACAAAATAATCTGCCGGATTGGTTGAATCCGGAGTAAAAATGGATTTTAGGCTTTGATCCACCAGAACATGTACATTAAAACAATAGCCGAGGAAACTATGATAATAGTTGGCCATAATCATAATGTTCAGTTGGCAGCCGCAGAATTCTTATGAGGATAAATGGGTAGCTAATATGGAAAAAAAAAATGAAAGTCATCTAATACACTAAATCCTAATAGGTCAGCTGCCAAATCTCTGATTATCCCTCGCCCGTCTGATACATCTAAATAGGTACACAAATAATTAGATACATGGGTAAAAATACGAAAGCCTTTAAATATTTAAGGAAAATAAGGAAAATGTCATATTAAATGTGCGATATTTTCGACTGAACAAATACCTCCAAACTTAACTTTGATCGTCTCTAGCAAACTAGTTATTCAAGAGAGTGAGGAAAAAAAAAACTTAAGTAGCACATTTTCGTAGGCAACACGGTTGCACTGAGCACGTGCAGCAAGCCGTTAAACCTCTAGGTGTCCCTAGTAGAAGGAGTGTTGTCTCCTGAGGGTTTTCAGCGGATTACACCCACAAAATCCTATAATAAAATAAAGAAAATGAAAATTACGTACAAAGATAAAAATTATAAAAGAAAGAACTTGAAAATAAGAGTTCCAACTATACCAGCTTTTCAGTTGCCATGAGCACTATCTTAATGGTCGTGAAAAGAGGTCGGAAATCACATCATCTCTCAATAAAACATCGCTTTTAGTCTTCCTCCCTACCATTCATCCAAATATCGATCATATACCCCTACATGTGTGTAAAAAACATCCCTACACTTAGAGAATTCAATTCAAGCTATCATACTCTTGTCCATCTTCTAAAGTACTTTATAGTCGGTGAATATTTTAGATAGAATTGCTCACAAATTTTTCATGGGACCGATAATACTTGTTGATGTACCAACCGACCGATTACTAAATGTGCTTGCTTATTTAGGTGTAATTCCTTGTCTTGCAACACCTAAAACTTAGTAGTGGCTCCCAAACCAGTTGGTCTATGGCACTAGGTGATAAAGCACCCTCGCTATATTTTTCTTATGCTGTCTTAAGCAATTACAAAACCAGTATTCATTGTTTTTTTCTTTACCATTATTTTCTTTATATTTTTATTTTTCTTCATACCAAGGCTTTTGGACAAGAGCATTTCAAGGTATCCTCTACTATCCCAAGTTTCAAGATGTGTGACAATGCATATAGTAGGGTATCAACGTTCAAATGTTTGGACTTAAGAATAGGGACTATTTTTCAGACTTATTTTTATTCTCAGATTAGCAATTTCATTCATCTTACAAGCCCTTGGGACAACGGCTCATAACTACTTATTACTAGTTTCGTTTAAGAAAGTATCTAACTTTCTTCCTTTTCTCAAACTATTTCTATCTTTCATATATAATTTTTCACTTTCAAACTTTCATTATAAAAAAAAATAAAATTTGTGCTTATATTTATGATAATGCGTGAATAAGCACAAATCTCCCCCAAACATATTTACAGCAGTGTCCTTACTGATGTCATCTGTGAAGCTAAAAAAAATCTGTAGACTTGGGAGGAAAAATTAGTAACGGGGACATGAATAAATGACAGTGAAATCCTTCCCCTAACTTATTTTTCGCTCACAATTTTGTAAAAAAATTCTTTTCATTTAAGAACCAAAATATATTTATCTTCCCCCCAAACTTGAGCAAAATAGTATTGAGTATTTTAAAATTATAAAGGGGGTAAAGTTATTGGTCAAAGTAAAGCCTTACAAAGCCCAAAATTCAACACCAACCATTCAAATATTTTGTCAATGTAGCACCAAGATTGGTAGAAGAACATATCATCTATAAACGTGAAGAAGTGGGGAGGGGATAAGGGGTGGAATAGAACAGGTTTACGTCTCAGTTTGTAGAGACGAAACAATGATGATGGATTTCTCGCATTCTCGTTATTGATAAGAAGAAGGGGTGGCGGTTCAACTTCTTTGTGTTGGGGTTGATTCATCACAACGTCCATGTCTTCTAAGAATGCGAATTCTTCAGCGATGATTTCTTCAAAGTTTTCATCAATATCCCAAATAATAATCTCATCGGAAAGAACGGGATGATACTCGGACTCCATAAAAGGTTCATATTTAGCGTTAGATGTTGATCCGGACGGCTTGATAGAAGGGTCCGTATATGTATAATAAATAGCAAGGTCAAACAACAACGTACTAGTGGGTCAAGATCAGTATTGTGAAGCTGTTCAAATTCTTTACTGTCGGAATGCATCCTTTCGACAGAACATACTTGAGTATAGGGTTCGGAGGGTTCACTTCCCAACTTATAAATGTTATGCTCAATTGACATCTTCCCGAAAGATAGGGTCATAGAGC
Organism: Agapanthus africanus; assembly: GCA_030015575.1. Classification (NCBI taxonomy): domain Eukaryota; kingdom Viridiplantae; phylum Streptophyta; class Magnoliopsida; order Asparagales; family Amaryllidaceae; genus Agapanthus; species Agapanthus africanus. The sequence goes on along the minus strand of JASDDO010000029.1, from coordinate 329,186,551 downwards.
CGTTTTGACAATTGATTATTGCGTTGAAAGTCGCAAGAAAAGGTCGACCAAGAATCACCGGGATTTGGTTTCGAGGGTTTGCTATAGGTTGTATATCTATAACGATAAAGTCTACAAGGAATATAAATTTCCCGAATTTGATTAACACATCCTCTAGCTCTCCCCTAGATTGGGTGATAGATCGATCGGCCATTTGAAGAGAGCAGTGCGCCGGTTTTAACTCTCCGATTCCTAATTGCTCATAGACAAAATATGGAAGCAAGTTAACACTAGCACCTAAATTCAGTAGAGCATGATTGATATTTTTACCCCCAATAGAAATAGATATTGTAGGACTCCCGGGGTCCTTTCGTTTCTTATGTATTTGTTGGGTAAACGCGGTGCTCACATTACTCGCTAAGAAAACTTTTTTAGGCACTTGAATTTTTTTCTTCCTAGTGCACGATTCCTTTAGGATTTTCGCATAAGACGGAACTTGTTGAATAGCATCTAGGAGAGGAATATTTATGTTAACTTGCTTAAAAATTTCCACAATCTTCTCTATTTGTGGACTTGGTCTGTTTCCCCTTAACATGTTTGGATAAGGAGCTTTATCATTAAGGGTTGGGTCCAACATTGGAGAAGATTGTGGGGATGAAATGGATCCCAGAATTGGAGTTGGGGTTGTTTTGGGTTGACTCGAGGAAGTAGGCTGAGGGTTCGAGCCTAGGGAAAAACGGAGAATAGGCTCGGAAGAAGGTGGTGGACTAGACGAACTAGGAGTAGAAGAAGTAGAATCCGGGGTATCCTTAATATCACCAACATCAACGTCATCAACATGTTCACCCACTTGGTTGTTCAATACTCTTCCCGATCTCAACGTGGTTATGGCACTCACATTATAACTTTGTGAGTGGCCAGGATTTGGTAGAGGTTGAGATGGAAGTTTCCATTTCTCTCTTTCACTCATCGCGGCATTTAACTGTGCAAGTTATGCTTCTATTGATTTGATGCTTTCACCGTGGGAAGCAATGTTTTGCACTAACGTTTGGATAGAAGACGTTAAATTAGCCGTAGTTTGCGAGAAATGTTTAATAAACGTGTCCAAGCTTTGTTCGAGTGCGGAGAATTGTTCGGTACTGGCCGTTTGGAAAGAATTATTATAAGTGTAGAATTGTTGGCCGGACTTTGAAAAGTTTGCGATTGAAGGGGGTGCCGACTCTGTGGTGGTGGCTGCTGTTGCCGTGGAGGAGGTCTTTGGTAGTTATTTTGTCTTGGAAACGTATTTTGAGTTTGAGTTTGAGTTTGGTTTTGGTTCCAAGCAAAATTAGGATGATTCTTGCATCCCTGATTGTATGTGGAAAAATAAGTATCGTTTCTAGATCGTTGCTAAAAAGCAGCATTAGTGTGTTCTTGACCTTGAAACGGAGGATTCAAAGGACATTGATGGGTCGAAACAGCAACCACACACGGTTTTGGGGAGCGTAACCTAGTTTAGGGAGGCTGAAGAGACTTTGATTTCTATTGCCTCGAGTTTCCTTTGTATCGCGGCCATTTCGGCTTTCACTGCGATGGAAACATCGAGCTGATGGATTCCTGCCCTAGACGATATTGGTCTAACGCTTTCCCACTCTGAAGCTTGTTCAGCGAAATCTTCCAGGAATTGCCAAGCTTCCCCTTCATCTTTAGACATGAAATGACATTGGCAAATGGTTTCAAGCATCTGTTTTGTCGCTGGATTAACACCCTCATTTATAATGTGGCAAAGTTGCCATTTATCGATTCCATGATGGGGGCATTGTAGAAAAAGATCCTTGAACTGTTCATAGCATTTCCAGAATGGTTCATTGGAAAGTTGGGTAAACTGGTTAATCTCGCTTCGAACACGGGCGGTCTTATGATTGGGATAAAATTTCTTAAGGAATGCTATAACGAATTCATCCCAATTAGCAATAGAGTGTGCGGCAGTGTTATAAAACCATTTTTCTGCTAGATCGCACAAGGTAAAAGGGAGAAGACGTAATCTCATAGTATCTACAAAAATTTGTGATGTACCCATCATTGCGCATACGTTTTCGAATTTGGTGATAAAACCGTATGCGTCTTCAGACTCAAGCCCGTGAAATTTAGGCAACAGTTTGATGAAGTGGGGTTTAATTTCAAAATTATCCCCATTGGCCGGTGGAATAGACAGACAAGTAGGAAGTGGTCCACACACGGGGTAGCATTTTTCTTGGAGAGAGATGCACGGTGGATTCTGCGCACCTACGGGTGGTGGCAGGGTGGTGTTATTAAAATCTGATGGAGAACCGTCCATCTTAGTCGATGTGTGTCAACCGATGTCGTGCACCCCGCGGTTCGCTGGGAGGCGGAATTTACAAAAACAATGATTTTGGCTACGCAACACCGGTTATAACTCTAGGATCTTTACTAAACCCTTAACTAGCTAATCTATCTAGAGGTTTAACTACTCTGTTAGAATGTTATACCTCCAAGATACGGTCCTTCGGGTCTTCTAGTGCTCCTCTCCAAGGCTCCTCGGTGATCAGATCGGGTTTTCTCCATCGGGCTTCTCTAGTCAAAGATGATCCACCGCGAGAGAATGTGCTCCAAGCTTCAACCTCTAAATGAGGTAACTAAGGTAGAAGGTTCGCTAAACCAACTAGCCTAGGAGATGTAGAAAGTCTAAACGATTGTGTAGTTTCACTAAACCCTTGGCTCACAACACATGTGAAGGTTAGGGTTTAGTTAGAGGAAGAAGGAGATGGAGGAAACCTAGAAAGCTCAAGGAGGGGAGAGCAACTCAAGAAAAATCAAGTGAACGTCAAGAAGGCTAAGTGTGTAAGTCTACGTTGCCCACCCCGATACTTACGGGGAGGCGGAAACGGTATAAAAATTCGATTTTTACAACTCTAGGCAACATGGACTAGCTAAAGGAGGATCTTTGCTAAACATAAACTAACAACCAAGCTAAGAGAGTTAGCTACTCGGTTAAAGGGTTATACCTAAGTCTTGAAGAACTTCTCTTCTTGCTCCTTGGAGTGGGATGAACGGGTCGTCCTCGTCGCCTTCTCTTACCGAAGAAAGATCCACCCGAGGGCCTCTACCTTTGGCTCCTACCTCAAACTAGAAGTAACTAAGGTGTTTGGTGTGCTAAACCTAGAACCTTAGAACGAGTAGAGAATGATTTTGGTGTTTTATCTCAAAAGCTTAATGGTTCTCAACTCATGAGAGGGAGAGCTTTGAGTGAGAGGAAGAGGATGAGAGAGAATGAGAATGAGAGAATGAGAAGATAATATCAACCTTCTCACATATATGTGAATTATGATAATTAAATAATTAATTAAAGATAATTATGATGGTTAACTTGAAATGACCATTATCATTTCACATTAATGAATTTTGCAAGAATCAAAGAGCATCTTTCATGTGAAATGATGATGGTCAATATGTCAACATAGATCAACAAGTCAACTATAGTCAAATGGTCAACAACCCTAACCATAACACAATTCTAATTAATTAATATTAATAATCATATTTCACATAAACATTAGGGTTAAGGAAAAAGACAACGGTCATCAACCCTAATGAAAGTCCTCTGCCTCAATCAACTGTGCATACACACCCGTACCCATGTTCCGAGGAACACGAATACAATGAGATAAAACCAATCCCAAAACATATACTAGGATCTGGCTTAAACCAAAGCCCGCTAGTATAAGCTGTCCGGACACCAAACGTGCACAAGTGCGCGGATGTGAACGAACCCCGTCGCAAAACCATGCGACCTCTACTCTGTTTTGCCTAAAGGCGAATAACCCTCTGTGTGGGACTCTAAAGACTCGACACTACGCTGGCAGTGGGTTTAACTACAGACCGCAAGCGGCACTAGCTGTACGTAACGGTCCCCAGGTAGATGCCGATAAGAAGACTGACGAGGTGAACCCATCTGAACTTCTACTGAGCCTGAATGTGACAGTCTCCGTACAGTCCGGTCTGCTCGTCTAAGAATATCGCATGGCGGGCCTAGGGGGGCGGTAAACGTCAGTCTCCTAATAGCGGTACAAGTCGTGTCGGAGTGTAGCCCAGAACACCCTGAGATAACACTGGAAACCTACCAGTATATCTCGCTTGCCCTGGCCAGGGACTTTGTGTAATGGCTCTCCTAGACACAGCGCGATATCAACCCCCAATACCGGGAGAGACGAATCCTGTCTAACCGTCATGCCTCCAAGTGCTTCGGGACTGCACCCAACTGCTACCTGTTTGCACGACTCCTTTGAGCCGTGGTAGGGTAGCAATCTAAGAACAGTGGGAACACACTCGAGGCGAAGTGACAGTGTCAAGTCAATAGACTAAGCTGTACTCATGTCACCTGGGAACTGATAACTGACGATAGGTATAATACCAACCAACAGTTCCCGACGAGTCCTGTCCAGTGTACTCGTAACCTAACGAGCACCCGCATACTGTCTCAAGTACGACGTACTGACGGCTGTGGGACAGACCGTTTCCCAATCTGGGATGAGAAGCGCATACGCTAGTCTACTCCGGAGTATCGATGCCCTGTCTCCATAGTCCTACGATTAGAGACTTGCATAAGGATGTACTTGTGGATTACCCAGCCCCCACTAGTGTGACTGTCATCACAACGCTGGTAATCAAGCAAAGATCCTAAGGGCTCCACTAATGTGTAAAGGTGATATGCTATAAGAAACACATGCACACATTAAAGTAGAAACAAACTAAGTAGCATACTACTATTTTGAGCAAGATTGTCTATACAAGGTGAATATCCCAAGCTTCCATTAAGTAATATACAAACTAGTATGATACAGTAATGGCCTCTAGGGCATATACACTAACAATCTCCCACTTGCACTAAGGCCATGTACTGGCGTATCGAAGACCTATCATCTCGATCAGCCGCTCGAACTGAGTCTGGGGTAAGGCCTTCGTGAATGGATCAGCAGTGTTATCTTCCGTAGCAACTCTCCGAACTTCGATCTCCTGGCGACCCACGATCTCCCTGATCAGGTGATACTGCCTTAAGATGTGTCTGGACTTCTGATGGGACCTGGGTTCCTTCGCTAAAGCTATAGCCCCGTTGTTGTCGTAATACAGAGGTACTAGATCAACAATGGACGGAACCACCTGAAGTTCTGTCAGGAACTTCCTTATCCAGACGGCTTCTTTTGCGGCATCTGCAGCAGCGATATATTCCGCTTCCATTGTCGAGTCAGCAATGGTTTCCTGTTTGGAACTCTTCCAACACACCGCCCCTCCATTGAGGGTAAAGACATAACCCGACATGGACTTGGAATCATCCTTGTCACTCTGGAAGCTGGAGTCAGCAAAGGCCTCAATTTGGAGGTCTTTTCCGCCATACACCAAGAACATCTCCTTAGTCCTTCTGAGGTACTTGAGAATGTTCTTTACCGCTATCCAGTGTTTCTCCCCAGGGTTTGACTGATACCAGCTTACCACACTCAGTGCATAATCTACATCTAGTCTGGTACACAACATCGCATACATTATAGAGCCTACCGCAGAAGCGTAGGGTATAATAGACATGCGATCCCTTTCCAAATCAGTCTTGGAAGACATCTCTTTGGAGAGGGTGATCCCGTGACAAGCCGGTAGATTACCGCACTTGGAATCTTCCATAGTGAATCTTTTCAGTATGGTGTCGATGTACCTGGACTGTGAAAGTCCTAATATCCTCTTGGATCTGTCACGATAGATCCGGATCCCCAGAATGTAAGAGGCATCACCCAGGTCTTTCATGGAGAACCTGTGTGACAAGAACCCTTTGACAGATTGTAGCATAGGAATGTCATTTCCTATCAAGAGAATGTCATCCACGTATAAAACGAGGAATGCTACAGTTCTTGCTACAAATCTACTATAGATGCATGGTTCATCTAGATTTTTAACAAAGCCAAATTCTTTGACCGCTCATCAAAACAGATGTTCCAGCTCCGCGATGCCTGCTTTAGTCCATAGATGGACTTAAGCAACTTGCACACCTTTCCGCTGCTCCCACTCTGAATGAAACCCTCTGGCTGGTCCATATAAACACACTCCTCTAAATTTCCATTTAGAAAAGCGGTATTTACGTCCATCTGCCAAATCTCATAATCGTGGAAGGCAGAAATGGCAAGAAGGATCCGAATGGATTTCAGCATAGCCACTGGAGAAAAGGTTTCGTCATAGTCCAAACCAGGTCTTTGACGAAAACCCTTTGCAACAAGTCTAGCCTTATAGGTCTCAACCTGTCCATCTACACCAATCTTTCTTTTGAAGATCCACTTGCATCCTACGGGTTTTACCCCATCTGGAGCAACATCCAACGTCCATACTTTGTTGGTGTATATGGACTCCATTTCGGTCCGCATTGCATCCAGCCATTTTACCGAGTCAACGCTCTGAATGGCCTGCTGGAAGCTAGTCGGCTCATCACTGTCAATGATGCAATCGTCTCTATCCCCGTCTATGAGAAAACCGTAGTATCTCTCGGGCGGATGAGACTGCCTACTACTCCTGCAGAGCGGCGCAGGAATGTCCTGATCTTTCGAACCCTCTGGTTCTACTAAGCTTTCAGTAATAGCTTGTGGTTCTGGAATTTCTTCCAGTTCTACTGCGCTCCCACTTATCTGATTTTCCAAAAACTCGGTTTCCAAGAAGTGGGCATGACGAGAAACAAAAACCTTTTGTTCCTCTTCGCAATAGAAGAAATATCCCTTGGAGTTCTTTGGATATCCCACAAACTTGCACTGTACTGAGCGTGCCTCGAGTTTGTCCGCATGCTGCTTTTTGACAAAAGCTGGACATCCCCATGTCTTAATGTGCTTAAGATAGGGTTTCTTCCCACACCACATCTGATATGGTGTGGTAGGCACAGTCTTAGTTGGAACTCGGTTCAAAAGGTATGCAGCTGATTCTAGCGTATATCCCCAGAATGATCACGGCAACTCAGCGTTACTCATCATAGACCGTACCATATCCAATAGGGTTCGGTTCCGTCTCTCCGATACACCGTTATGTTGCGGAATGTACGGAGGAGTAAGCTGAGAGAGAATTCCATTCTCTTTTAAGTAATCCAGGAACTCGGCACTTAAGTATTCACCACCTCGATCAGATCTCAGTGTCTTGATACCTTTGCCTGTTTATTTTTCTACTTCATTCTTATATTCCTGGAATTTTCCAAAGGCTTCGGATTTATGTTTCATTAGGAAGGCATATCCGTACCTTGAAAAGTTATCCATAAAAGTAATGAAGTAAGAATAACCGCTTCGCGCATGAGTGATCATTGGACCGCACACGTCGCTGTGTACGAGTCCCAAGAGCTCGCTCGCTCTTACTCCGTGTCCAGTGAACGGAGTCTTTGTCATCTTTCCTTTGAGACAGGATTGACAAGTTGCATATGATTGATATTCGAACGGATCCAAATATCCTTCTGTATGTAACTTCGTCAATCTTCTTTCATTGATGTGACCCAGTCTACAATGCCATAAGAAAGCCTGATTTGTTTCCGGAGACTTTCTTTTGTGTGTATTCTGGACATTAAAAATCTATAGTTGGTTTAATACGTATATACCATTGCTTAATGTACCTGACCCAATCAGAACTTGATTAAGGTGAATGTTTACAACATTGCTTACAAATGCAAATTCATAACCTTCTTTAGATATTAAAGATACAGAAATGATATTACAAGTTGCATTGGGTACAAAATAACAATTACGTAAAACCAAAACATGTCCATCTGACATTCCCAGGTGATAGTCCCCCACGGCCTCAGCATCCATGCTAGCTCCGTTTGCAACTCTGAGGATCATATCACCTGCCTTCAAAACCCTACGCTTTCTCAGTGCCTGCAAAGAATTACAGATATGAGATCCTGATCCGGGATCCAATACCCAGGAAGTAGAGTTTATTGATAGACAGTTTTCAATAACATACACACCTGAAGCTGAAGCCGCAACTTGCTTCAGATCCTGGTTTCCTGCCTTCCAAGCCCTGCAATCCTTTTTCCAGTGTCCACTCTTGTGACGGTAAAAGCATTCTTCCTTCCCCACAAGCTTTCCCGCTACCTTTGTTGCCTTTGCCTTTCCCTTCGTATCCACTTTACTAACACCGCCCCTTGGTTTGTTGGGGGTTTTCTTCTTCTTTCCCTTGGCTTTCGCCTTGGACCTAGAAGAGGAAGATCCTCCTACAAACAAAGTGGATGTTTCCCTACCTTTCTTAGGGTGCCCTCTGCACTCCTCAGCATGTTGAGGAGTTCTGAAAGTTCAACCTCTTTTTCTTGCAAGTTGAAGTTCAAGATAAACTGGGCGTAAGTGGAAGGAAGGGACTGGAGAATCAAGTCCGTGTAGAGCTCGTTCTCCAACGTGGTCCCAAGGTCCGCGAGCTCTTCTATGTAGCCAATCATCTTAAGCACGTGTTCCGCTACCGATGATCTGACGGCCAATCTTGCCGAAAGCAGCTTTTTCGAGACTTCGTATCTGGCGATACGGGATTGCTCTCCATACAGTTCTTTTGTATGGAGAAATATGGATTCGAGGTCCATATTCTCGTGCCTCCTCTGATGTTCATTGTCCATAGAGGCAAGCACGAGGCACTTGGCCTTCGCGCAGTCGATTTCCCAGGTCTTACGGATTTCCCTATCCTCGACGCTGGTTTGGGGACCTGAGACAGGGGGAGCTTTGGTGGTAAGGAGATACCCCAACTTGTCACAAGTGATTGCCATTTTGACATTCCTGAGCCAATCTTTGTAGTTTGGCCCTGTCAGTATGTTTTTATCTAGTAGTAACTTAAGTCCAGTCATGATGTTTGGTCGCTGCAATTAGGAGAGAGAGAAGAAACACTTTAGCATGATGCTCTTGCAAGTTTAGAGTGGTTTTTAATTTGTCTAAACAGGATGGCTCCCACTGTCTCTCGAATCCCTCCTCAAACCATAAAGGAAGAATTAGTTGGGATCAATCTCACCGTACAATTCTTGCTTAACCGTTCAGCCAGGCCAGTGTCGGTACTTCGAGGGAGGTTTTCCAACGCTTTCGCGAAGTTCCTTAATTAAATAATCTCTTTTCCCTGTGGGCGTAGCCCCGCTAACACCTTTCTAGACACCTACTTGGTTTATAGCATTGATCGTTAAGTGAGAAATTTCCCGAGGAGTAGCATATACTCACAGTAGGATCGGGATCCAAATATCATCGCGTGACAAAACTGAAGGAATCCTACCAGAATCATCACACTCCAAATGGTATGCAGCGCTAGCAAGTTTCAGTTTCTTTTGAAACTCCCGATGTGGATTTTTGCCCCATGCTCTTATGACCTTGACTTTGGCCAACAAATCATAAGTCACATGTCAAGTTTTACCCGTCATTCTCCAGGTTAATTTGAACCCACCGTACCCACCCTTGACTTTGGCCAACAAGGCAGTACGATTGTCCCAAACCAATACATCTATCTATGCTGCACATGAATACCCAATAGCTACCAATCACTATGCCTTGACTTTGGCCAACAAACATAGCTTGAATACTATTGACCATCCATGTGAAACGACGAAGGGCTATGAATGGTTTTGGCGAAACCGTGAACGTAGTGAACTTGATATAATCGATGGAACAAGATAGCTTTTAAAAGGAGTGGTTCAAGCTCCGCATTTAAAAGTTGGTTTTTGAAAAGAACCGAGTGGTTTTGAAAGTGTTCCAACGACTTTTACTTGGTTTATTTTCTTGCATTAATTTTAATGCGTCCCATCAATTAATCCTACCATTGTAGAAAACAACGAAAATATGATGTACGCTTATGCCATCCGCATTCGCCACGAGGTCCCGTCATCACCCGTTAGGTTACTTAACTAACGACAGAGCGGGGGCTGGACTAGCGCGGATGCAAAACATAAGCAATGCCTAAATAGATATCATATATAGATATATACATTCTTCACATGCAATGATAGCCATTCCAGATCACAGATGAACACATTGGATATAATAGGAATCCGCATTCCGTACGAGCTTGTAGCGAAGAGCGGATTACACGGTCGCGATGAATAGCCAAACCCTACCCCAGACCCCTACGGGTGCGGCAAACTACCCGCCAAGTACCCGAATTGAAGCAACCTCCCTCAACAAAGTGAGTAGGCCACTCGGCACTTCGAGGTACCCGGTAGTTTTTGCACCTCTCCTTGGGTCTATCCTAGGAGTAAAAACAGTAAAAGAAATTATACAATGACGGCTACAACCCCATCCCGGTTGTGCGGCCATATAAATAATATTACATCAATTACAAATTACATGAATTGAAAGATAAAGAAAACTCTCATCTCACAACCCCCGGCTATTCATCCGCGACAATCCAACGAATTCATATACACAAACCATCAACATTACAGATCACAGATATGTATAACCCTCACTAATCGACGTATAGCGATTAGCAGATGTTTAATACATATATCACATCACAGATATAACCCATTAGCCAAAGTCTAGAGAAGTTCGATCAAAATACGGATTTGTAACCACCCGAAAAACAAATTTGTTCTCTGGAAAATCTGGGCAGAAACAAACCATCCTAAAAATCCCAAAACATCAAAATAAGAACACTGCAGGAGAACGACCCACAGCCGAGTCTACTCGGACGCGGATCCGCGGCAAGAGCATGCTCTTGCCGCTGTTCCGCGGTGAGTTGATCGACTCGCTAGTTCATTTTTCTTGGGTGTTCTGTAAAAACCCTGAGCCGATTTTTAGTGTATGATTTATTATTTTTAAAGCATGTTTAAAAATCGGCAGAAAGTTAGGTTTTTGAAAACGTGTTTTGGGATTTTTTTCGATCGAAATTCTAGATACTTTGCTAACTTGCTAGTTTGTGTTTAGTTAGGTTCTGATACCACTGTAAGTCCACGTTGCCCACCCCGGTGCTTACGGGGAGGCGAAAACGGTATAAAAATTCGATTTTTACAACTCTAAGCAACATGGACTAGCTAAAGGAGGATCTTTGTTAAACATAAACTAACAACCAAGATAAGAGAGTTAGCTACTCGGTTAAAGGGTTATACCTAAATCTTGAAGAACTTCTCTTCTTGCTCCTTGGAGTGGGATGAACGGGTCGTCCTCGTCGCCTTCTCTTGCCGAAGAAAGATCCACCCGAGGGCTTCTACCTTTGGCTCCTACCTCAAACTAGAAGTAATTAAGGTGCTTGGTGTGCTAAACCTAGAACCTTAGAAAGAGTAGAGAATGATTTTGGTGTTTTATCTCAAAAGCTTAATGGTTCTCAACTCATGAGAGGGAGAGCTTTGAGAGAGAGGAAGAGGATGAGAGAGAATGAGAATGAGAGAATGAGAAGATAATATCAACCTTCTCACATATATGTGAATTATGATAATTAAATAATTAATTAAAGATAATTGTGATGGTTAACTTGAAATGACCATTATCATTTCACATTAATGAATTTTGCAAGAATCAAAGAGCATCTTTCATGTGAAATGATGATGGTCAATATGTCAACATAGGTCAACAAGTCAACTATAGTCAAATGGTCAACAACCCTAACCATAACACAATTATAATTAATTAATATTAATAATCATATTTCATATAAACATTAGGGTTAAGGAAAAAGACAACGGTCATCAACCCTAATGAAAGTCCTCTGCCTCAGCCTCAGTCAACTGTGCATACACACCCGTACCCATGTTCCGAGGAACACGAATACAATGAGATAAAACCAATCCCAAAACATATACTAGGATTTGGCTTAAACCAAAACCCGCTAGTATAAGCTGTCCGGACACCAAACGTGCACAAGTGCGCGGATGTGAACGAACCCCGTCGCAAAACCATGCGACCTCTACTCTGTTTTGCCTAAAGGCGAATAACCCTTTGTGTGGGACTCTAAAGACTCGACACTACGCTGGCAGTGGGTTTAACCACAGACCGCAAGCGGCACTAGCTGTACGTAACGGTCCCCAGGTAGATGCCGATAAGAAGACTGACGAGGTGAACCCATCTGAACTCCTACTGAGCCTGAATGTGACAGTCTCCGTACAGTCCGGTCTGCTCGTCTAAGAATATCGTATGGCGGGCCTAGGGGGCGGTAAACGTCAGTCCCCTAGTAGCGGTACAAGTCGTGTCGGAGTGTAGCCCAGAACACCCTGAGATAACACTGAAAACCTATCAGTATATCTCGCTTGCCCTGGCCAGGGACTTTGTGTAATGGCTCCCTAGACACAGCACGATATCAACCCCCAATACCGGGAGAGACGAATCCTGTCTAACCGTCATGCCTCCAAGTGCTTCGGGACTGCACCCAACTGCTACCTGTTTGCACAACTCCTTTGAGCCGTGGTAGGGTAGCAATCTAAGAACAGTGGGAATACACTTGAGGCGAAGTGACAGTGTCAAGTCAACGGACTAAGCTGTACTCATGTCACCTGGGAACTGATAACTGACGATAGGTATAATACCAACCAACAGTTCCCGACGAGTCCTGTCCAGTATGCTCGTAACCTAACGAGCACCCGCATACTATCTCAAGTACGACGTACTGACGGCTGTGGGACAGACCGTCTCCCAAGCTGGGATGAGAAGCGCATACGCTAGTCTACTCTGGAGTATCGATGCCCTGTCTCGATAGTCCTACGACTAGGGACCTGCATAAGGATGTGCTTGTGGATTACCCAGCCCCCACGAGTGTGACTGCCATCACAACGCTGGTAATCAAGCAAAGATCCTAAGGGCTCCACTAACGTGTAAAGGCGATATGCTATAAGAAACACATGCACACATTAAAGTAGAAACAAACAAAATAGCATACTACTATTTTGAGCAAGATTGTCTATACAAGGTGAATATCCCAAGCTTCCATTAAGTAATATACAAACTAGTATGATACAGTAATGGCCTCTAGGGCATATACACTAACAAAGTGTAGGGAATGGCTCATATATATTTCCTCATCTCACTTAATGAGCCATGGATAGAAAAACACTAGAATATAGCACCCATGCCTCAATAGTGATCCCAAACCAAATAAAATAATACAAGAGCCATTCCTCACACCATGCTAGCAAAGTCTCCTCCATTCCTACCTCATTAATCCATTTGGAAAATGGATAATACAAATAATGAGACGGCACCTTCTAGAAGCGCCTTGACAAATTACAAGAATGCCCCTCTCACCGTATATACATACCCGTATCAGTATTCCGAAAAATACGGATACACTGAGACGATAACAATCCAATAATACAATACTAGGATCCGGCTTAAACCAAAACCCATTAGTATTGTCTGCCCAATCAGAATCTGTGTACAAGTACAAGTACGTGATCGAAACCTAGTCGTCAAACCATACGACGTCTACATCAATTGCCTGAAGCAGGGAAACCCTCTATGTGGGATTCTAAAGACTCGAAAGTACGCCGGAAGTGGGTTTAACCCTAAACCGTCAGCGGTACTAGCTGCACATAACGGCTACCCAGGTATCTGTTGATAAGAACACCGATGAGCAAACTCACCCGGACTCCTACTGAGTCTATCGGTGACAATCTCCGTACAGTCCAGTCTGTTCGTCTAAAATACTCGCATATCCGTCTGGGGGGATTGTAAACGTCAGACCCCTAACAACGTGATAAGTCGTTGTTCCCCTCCGAAAAACGGCGCACAAGACTGCGATGTCCTGACGCTGAGATTCGAGGCAGATGCTATTTGGTTTTATCCGTCCACCTCTCCGAAGATGCCAAGTTGATTTATGGCACCGTGTATCGGAGGTTTAGACGGATGCGGCCGATGTAGCAGACTTCGTCAGATTCCCCCTCGCTTGAGGGGTTTTTGATTGTGGGGACGCTCTTCCCTGCAGGCGCAAGCCCCTGCAGTTAATTACGCTACCGCATCGCGGTAACAACTTTCTCCTTCTCCAGAATTTCACTTCGTGTCGTGTGTGTTTGTTTTGTTTGTGGTTGCCCGTGGATTGTATACGGAGACTATTTATTTCGTCGCCCGTAGGACGTGGATTAGTCCAAATCCGTATTTTCTTAGATTTGGGTTTGGGATTTTAGTTTAAGGATACATTAGCCATATTGAGGCTCAGATCAACTTAAACGTTTGTTAAGGATATGTTAATCTAATTTCCAGACTAAGATCAACTTAACGGGATCGTTTAGATCCGACAAAAGAGCGTTTGGGTCTATTGTTCAGTTTAGGGACATAGTGGTCCATTTAATGTATGGCCATCGGGACCCGTCACCTCTCTGACGTCGTTGAAGGATTACAACGATAGGTGTCAGAGGAGTTCAGAAATGTACCCTTGAACCAAAGTTGATTAGGGGATCTATAGTCCGATTTGGGACTAAAGTCTGTTTGAAGATTTCAGTTTAAGGATACGGTAGCCGTATTTGAGGCTAAGATCAACTTAAACGTTTGTTAAGGATACGTTAGTCTAATTTCCAGACTAAGATCAACTTAACGGGATCGTTTAGACCCGATAGGAGAGCAATTGGCTCTTTTGTTCCAGTTTAGGGACATAGTGGTCCATGTTCCAGTTTAGGGACATGGGGGTCCATTGTTCCAGTTTAGGGACGTAGTGGTCCATGTTCCAGTTTAGGGACATGGGGGTCCATGTTCCAGTTTAGGGACGTGGTGGTCCAAGTTTCAGTTTAGGGACGTGGTGGTCCGACATTAGTTTACGGACGTTTCGGTCCAACATTAGTTTAAGGACGTTCCGGTCCACGAGTTTAAGGACCCCGCAGTCCGTATTGATGTGTGGTCGTCGGGACCCGTCACCTCTCTGACGTCGTTGAAAGATTACAACGATGGGTGTCAGAGGAGTTCGGAGATGTACCCTCGAACCGGATATAAATTAATTTAAGAGAACAGCTGTGCTCAGTCAATTTAATTTGAGGACTTACGGCCAAAATTGGGCTAAGTCCAGTTGAAAATGTTCAACGCCCTTATTTATTTTCGGTCTATTAGACCTATGCTAGGGCTTTGCCCACACTTAAATAATGCATTGCATTACTTCTATTTTTTTTGTTTGGGCTCTGCCCATAAAAGATGCAGAGCATCAATTTCACTTGGGCTCTGCCCTCTTTTTATTGCTTTGCAATTTATTTTGGCATGTTAGGTCTTTTTGATTTGGGCCTGGCCCTTTAAGAAATGCCTTGCATTTGTCAGGCGCTTTGCGCCAATCAGAGAGCGCAAGCGCTTGTAGTGTTGACACGTGTCGCGCAAGCGCAGTGCGTTGCGCTAGTGCGCTGCGCTGCTGACACGTGGCGCACTCTGGTGAGTTGCGCCAATTACAGAGAGCAAAGCTCTATTTCAAAAGCGCGTAGCGCAAATTGTTCTGTAACTGACACGTAGCGCTCTTCCAAGAGCGCAACAGCGCAGTTTGGAAGTGCAAAGCACTAAGAATCTTTTAGATTCAAGAACAGAAGTGTAAAGCACTATTTGATTTCTTGATCTAATTTAGATCAAAGAAAAGACAAGTTTTTCTTGCTTTTCTTATCTCAAAGAACCAAAGGTTCATAAAAGTGCAAAGCACTATTTTATTATTATTATTTTTATTTTTATTAAAGATCATTGATCTTGTTTTTAGATTTATAATCTGTTCATAAGAGAACTTTCTCTTTTTTCTAAAGGTTTTTACCTTTTTATTCTTGAGGAGTTCTTCAGAGTTCTCTTTCTCTTCCTTTTTTTTTAGAAAATGTTGATGCCTTTGAATTGAGGCCTAGGGTCCTTTTTATAGTGCCCATAAATTAGTTAAATTTGTTAAAGAGATCTTTCTCTGAGTGATTTAGGGAATTTTCCCCACCGTTGGATCTTTGATCCAAGGGCTTCTGTTTTACAGAAGAAAATCTTCTTGTTTTAACAAGAACAGAAAGATTTCTTTAAAATCTTTATTCTGTTTGACGCAAATGCCCCAGCGCGTGACACGTGTCATGCAGCGCACAGAGGAGCGCAACTACGCTGACACGTGTCGCGCAGCGCACAGCGCAGCGCATCTGCGCTGACACGTGTCGCGCAGCGCACAGCGCAGCGCAACTGCGCTAGCGCATCTGCGCTGACACGTGTCGCGCAGCGCAACTGCGCTAGCGCAACTGTGGTCGCGCAGCGCAGTGCTTGCGCAATCTGAAGCGTTGCTTCATTTAATTTTGTTTAAAACAGAGCTTTGCTCTGATTGGGTGCACTGTCTTGGGCGCTGCGCTGATGCGTCTGCGCCAGACACGTGGCGTGTTGCGCCCGGGATTTGAAGCGTTGCTTCAAAATTTTGAATTTTGAATTTCAACAGAGCTTTGCTCTGATTTGGGGAAACAAATGCCCCCCCACCGTTGCGCTCACGTGGCGCACACGTGAGTGCAGCGATGGCAAACTCCTGATCGTTGGATCAAGGGGTGAGCTGAAGGGGCGCAAGCGCCTTATAAATAGGACTCTTGGCCCTTAGAAAATCTTCACCATCTTCAAGATTTTAATTACCAGAGCTTTGCACTTGCTTGAGAATTTCAGAGCTTTGCTCATTTCCAAAGTTAGAAACTTTAGGTGAAATTAATTCAAATCAAATTAACTTAAATTAACCTTAACCAAAGAGCTTTGCTCTTACAGATCTTTTGATCTAAAGAGATCCCCATTGGGGTTTCATAAACAGAGGTTTGCTCTCAAAAATTTATAGATCTGCAGAGATCTTGTTCATGGGTTCTAACCCATGGGCAGAGCTTTGCTCTTTGAATCCTCTGTAGATCTTTTAGATCTGAAAAATGAAGAAATTTTCATAAGTTTTTCATGGATTTTTCAAGATTCCAAAAATTTTAATTCTTTTAAGTGCAAACATTTTCTGATGGACCTTTCCATTATTACCATAGAGCTATGCTCAGAGTTTGACAAGTGTCACTCTGTGACAGAGCTTTGCTCTAAAAGAGGAGATTTTCTCCTTGTTTCTAGGGATTTCCCATCAATAAGGATATTCTCTTGGGGGTCTTTTCATTAACTGACAGTCTCATCCAATAATGGGACTGTCTTATTAAATGATGCGCCGTCATTCAGATTTTGTTGGTCCTCATTTGGTCCCTTACCTACTGCATTGCAGTGTGGCGTAAAATTTTAAAATGTTGAGCGTTGGAACACTAACGATTATTTTGTCTTTCTACAGGAAGCATGTCTGCCAACTTGTCTTTCCCCTTTGTTCGCTCGGAAGGAGGGTTTCCCCATGCACCAGTGGATCGGGTGGCGTTCGCTCTTATTAAGGATCATGACCCTGAGCGCAAAAACCTTCACTTGTGGGGAAGGTGGTACAGCGAAATCATCCAGGGTCGCCGCAGTTTCAGTTTCGCCATGCCGTCTGAGCCCATAGTTTCGATCCCCTATGCGGATGAACCACCGGTGAAGTATGCCGTGGAGGTTAAGAATTGGAATTCAGATGACCTCCTACAGCCTGCAATTAGTGCTATTCCCATGCAGCCGCCGCCGGCAATAGATATTTTAAGAAGGCGAATCTGTCAGGGTGAAGCACGCCCTTGGGGACAGGCCTATAATATCGGATTGGTCCCGAGACTCCCCGCCGGATACTTGCAATGGGCCCGGCATATCCTATCGGCGAAAAGAACTCATTTGACGAAGATCGATTTGTATTCGGCCATCTATGTCTCGCTCTTCGAGTATCCCTCTCCTCCGACGTGGTGGATCAAGGCCTTTATTGAACAATGAAATATCCCTACCCATACCTTCCTTATGACGGACAGGGAGGTCTCTATCTCTTTGGAGGAGTTTGCTGAAGTCTCGGGTCTGCCAATGAGGGGGGAGCATTATGAGGAGTTGCTCCCTCCTGACGAATACGTCTTTGCCACCAAGCCGCTGGTGTTTGACCTGACTCCGGAGAACACCATTCAGCATCAATATCCGGGCTTAGTGAAGGTGTTGGAGATCTATGAAGGACTCCATCTGGAATCGGGCGACCGGGGCATCAGTTTCGCAGATTTTATTTCCCGCTTCATTCGCCCGGAGTTCCTATCAGAGCGGGGCGAGAATTTCGCCCAGCTCGATGACCCTTTCGGTTTCGGCTTGGACCGCCGACCCGTATCGGAGAATGAACAAAGGGATTTTTATCTCCCCGGCGCTGCCAGCATCCCTTTCTCAGAAATCGCTGTCCCGGGCATGGATGAGGAGACCTTTTTTATAGGGTTCTTGGGTTTGTGGCTATGCAGCTTTGCTCTTCCTACGCACCCACGTCATATGCGGCCGACTGTTTTCTACCCAGCGCATCGGATGGTGGCTGGTTTGCAGTTGTCAGTAGGAATCGCCGGGCTGGCTCATCTTTATAATGGATTTAGTGTAGCGGCGAACGCTAGTGAGCCAGGGGTGCAACCCGCCAACTTCCCGATGCACTACTTTACCTCTTGGATGGAAATGCACGTCCATGGGGTGTTTGGTGCCCATAAGATTCCTCCCTTTTTCGAGAAATGCAGGCTCCCAAGGGTCATACGGCTGGTCGGGGCTTCGATCGTAGTTGCACCTCCGCGGGAGGCTAGGGGGCTGCTCCTTCGACCGCACCTGGTCGGGGCAAAGACTTCTTTCTTGGATAAGGTCATAACAATAGGCTCCGAGACCACCAAGTCAGTAGTGTCGCTACGCGATGATTTTAAGGACGGGGCTTCCATATTGAAGGCTCGGGAAATCCTCCACCTCTATTCCATTCGGCCGGGCTATCTGGTGTTCAGGCAGAATGAGACAGCACTCTTTATGAGGTATAATCCGCATCAGTTCGCTCAGCAATCGAGCTACAACCAAGGGATCCCGATGGAAGCTTTCTTGGAAAATCCCGTGGTTAGCCGAGAGGGGATAAAGAACGCAATGCACCACTTTATGCGGCTTAACACGGGTTCTTATTTCTTTATTAGCGAGCCGAGCTGCGTCCCTAAAGTCCTCAACGCGTACGTAGCCTGGTATGCGCATGCAATGGGGCTCGTTATTCTGATGGAGAAGCGTATGCTGGTTGACCGCAAGGGTGCACCTCCCGGCGGCGATCACAAGGCTCCCTTGAGGCCGAGGACCCTGGTCATTCCTCCATTGAAAGGTGCCGGAGTTGGACCTCCGCGCGTGTTGAGCCCTCCGCGCGGATTGCCGCCTCGCGATACTGTGGATGCGCCACCATCCCCTCGTGCTCCAGTGGAGGCGGTAACTATGGTATCGCCGGAGTCCGGTGCAGGCGCAGATATCGAGACCCGCCGCCCCAAGGTGTCTGCCAAGCGTAAATCAGTCCCGGGTGCATCCAGAGTTGGCGGGCAAAAGAAGAAGAAGTTGCTCCTTTCCCTTGACGCGATTCTTGGTTTAGAGCCTGAGGCCCCTCTTACCGAAGGAATAAGTGAATATGGCAGCAATAAGGGCTTCGTAATAGACCCGACACCAACCTGGCGGCCGCCATTGCGGCTTCTGAGCGATCATCGAGGCTTGAAGCGTGGTTGAGTAAACTCGCTGAGTCAGGTAATTATTAGCTGCTTTCTTCATCATTTCATCGCATTTTTTCTTTATCATTATTCTTGGCTAATACCTTTCCCCATTTTCAACAGGTGTCTCTACCGAAGAAGCTATTGCTGCCTTTTTGAAAACCTTCCAAGAGGAGGAGCAGAAATGCGCTTTAGCGGGCGCCGGTATGTCTCACCCCCCCTTTTTTTAAAACAAATTTCATTATCTTTTTCGATAGTCAACTTAACTTTCTTCCTTTGTTTCTTTATAGGGGTTATATCAGTCGATGAGGGGATCCTCCCTGAACCTGTTACTGGAGTTTCGGTCTCGTCGGGGCTGCTGCAAGAGCCTCAACTCGACAAGTCGACGAGGGATGCCTTGAAGAATTTGGAGGCATCCCTGTATACAGACGAGGACGCCTCAATAAGAGAGGCTCTGGTGAGGTCCGTCTCAACAGTCCGGGAGGAGAGAAAGCGGCTGAGGCGCGAGGCGAAAGCGCGCAGGGCTGATTTGGCCACGGGAGCGCCTAAGCACCGTCCCTCGGGCAGATACTCCCTCCGAAGAGGCCCCTGTCGCCCTATCCACTGCTCGCAGACAAGTGGCGCGTGCCGCTCGAAGCGCAAATGATAAGTCCACTTCAGGTAACGTTTCTTTCAGAATTCTTATTGTGAGAGTTATAATGCCAACGGTTCTTATATATTTTATCTCGCAGGGCCAAGTCCGACCGAGGGGGAGGCGGAGACCGTTGAACCCAAGAAAACAGGGGAGGCGGCACCTGCCGAACCCGAGTCGACGGTAGGCAACGTCGCTAAGGCTTTGGAGCCTGAGATGGCGGTCGATGGGTCTGCAGCCGAGAAGGTCATTGATGCCGAACCTGAAGTGGCGGCAAATGAAATGATCGTTATGACTGAGCCCAGGGTAGTGGCGGACGAGGCGCTTGAGGCCGGCAACCTTGTGGTGGCGGCGGATAAGCCGATGGAGATCACGGAGCCCGAAGAAGTAGCGGGTGAGATGAGCACGACTCTCGGGGAGGAGTCAGCCGCTCTCTCCCAAGAGTCGGGCAATGCTCCGATCCTTGCCCTCCCCGCTTACGATCTTCCGCCGTCTCCTGGCCGCGCGAGCACGACGACGGTTCCCATCGAGTCGGGTGATGAGGCCACGGGTGGTGGCCTCATGTCGATGGAGGAGGGAGTCGCCTCCGTTTCAGCCGGGAGCTCATCAGGTAAGTCCCAAGTTGCTGTCTTTCTTTACTTTGCGATCCCTTCTGACAAGTTCACATTTTTCGTAACGCGGGTGCAGCCAGTGCCGATGCCCCGCTGTTCGAGGGAGCACCTTCAACGACCGCCTTGGTGGTGGTCACCTCTCAACCCTCTCTCATACCATCGAATATGTTGGAAGGTATGGGTTTGCAATTTATTGATCTTATCTTTCAGACGTATAATTTATGTACTAAAGTCGTACTGTCATGTCTTTTCAGGAGTGCTCTTTGACCATCTTTATCAAGTGTTGCTTCCACACTTCTCCTTCCCATCTGGACTCGCTTCTCCCTTTGGTGGCGCTGGTAAGTATAGTTCCCGACTGATATCTTTCTTCTTCGGTGATGGAATTATTTCTGACTTTTTCTCGTCCTGACTGCAGTGCTACAAATCGAAGGGGGAGACGAAAGATCGGTCGTGCCACCGGCCCTTCCGGCCTTGCCACCCGCTGCAGCTGGTATAGTCGACCATCCCATCAATGACTTCTTCATATTTCTTGAACCGTTATCTAATCGCATCTTGTCTTTTCAGCTGTCGTTCCGATCTCAGCGCCATTCGAGTCTCGTATTATCATGCCAGCAGGCCCCTTCCTGAGATGTCCGTCTTCGAAGGGTGCCGTGAATAGTCTGCGCATGGTGAGCGACTACTTTGAGGAGCTTGACGTCGAAACTCCTACGTCTGCCGCGGATTTTGCTATGATGGTTAACCCAATGCTGGTGATATTCGTGAACTTCCATAACGAGGGCATCGTCACATCTTGGGTTAACCACTGCCGGGAGATTGAAGCCTGCCTGCATCAGCTGGAGCTTATGCGACCCGTTCCTGAGACCTTAGCCGCAAGTCGTTAAAGAGCCGCGTGGATTGAGCAAAGCGCTTCTTACGTCCACCACTTGGAACAAGAAGCAGCTTTAAGGCTGAGGGAATATCAAGAAACCTCGAGCAAGACTGCTCGCCTGCGTGCTAAGGTTGAAGCGAATGCTGCCCAAGTGAAGGCTATTTTTGAGGGCCTCATGGAGCGCATCTCTCACGGGCTAAACATGAAGCGGGAGCTTGATGTCGCCAAGCGTGACGCTCCAGGCCGCGAAGCTGCTCATCAGGCCGTAAGGGAGCAGCTTGCGTCTTTCTTGCAGCAGCGGGCTCAAGTAGAGGCAGACCTGGCGGTGGTGACCGATCAGGAGAAAGCGTGGAAGGAGGTGCGCGAACAATTGTTAGGACTATGCAAGATGCTTCCTTCCCCATAGTTCCCCTTGTATCCATTTACTTGTAAAAAATTTTTTTTTTTTGAATAACATGTATCCATTCTTTATTCTTTTGTACAGTCCACCTTGTACTTGATTGAATTAATAAATAAAGATACACATTTTTTCTTTGCAATACCTTGTATGCCCTTTTTCTTTCTCCCTTCTTCTTATTATCAGTATATTATCTTGATGAACATGATTGACAGATAATAGAGTAAGCATCTTAATTTCTCCACGAGATGGCGATGGCTTAGGCCGCAGGTTCAGATCTGCTGCCTAAGACTTTTCAACTCTATGAGCCGTGAGGGTCTCATAGAGACTTTTCTCCCTACGGATCGAGATGATCTCGTAGGTGTATTTTCTCCTTAAGAATCGTGAGGATCCCTAAGTGTGTTTTCTCTTATAAGTCATAAGGATCTTATAAGAGATTTTTCCCTCTTACGAGTCGGAAGGACTTGTAAGCGGTTGTTCCCCACCTTGTCGAAGTTCGACATTGGAGAGTGAGACCCGTGGATGGTATGCAAGAGACCGTTTTGGGCCAACTTGCGGGGTCCCAGTGCTTAGGAAACAGGTTTCTTTTATGCCTACTGCCTAAGGCTTTATCTCACGAGTCGAGCCGCCTCATGAATTTCTCGCAAAGACATCAATTTCTTCACAAGCCGAGACGAACCGAGCGTTTCTCTCAAGAACATCCTAACGTCGCATTTAACCTCTGCTCTTTACGACAGAAGCCCGTTAAGGTCGGTGGTACTTAGGGTTTTGGCTATCGTACCGTCGCATAAGCTGATATAGTCCTCGATAGGCAATCATGCTGTTCGAGTAGCCCTGCGACTGCCGTGTCTCTGATCCCTTCGGGGGCTGGACAAGACATCTTCAAGCAATCTTCCTAGGCAGTTTGACCGTCGGAAGAGCAAGTGTTAGGAATTTTCCATGCCGCTTTTTACTTGAGGTTAGGCTCATTTTGGCGAGCCCCGATGAGTCATAACCACTCCGCGCTGGTGTGGGATGATCTCCGATAGTCTTTCAGGTTTTATGTGAGTTGCCGTTAAGACCCTGAAGCTAGGAATTTGGCCTTTGCTTCGTTTTGCTGGCATCGCGTCTGCTGTATCGAGACGAATGTCGCAGTTGTTTTTAGTTTGCTGATGAACCGTCGAGGTTTGGAACTAGGGATTTTGCCGTGGCTCCGTTTGTTTGATTGTCGCGTCCGAATCCCGCTGGAGGAAAAACGCTGGGGTGACATCTCATCTGCTGTATCGAGACGGACGTCGCGGTTGTCTCTAGGTTGCTGGTGAACCGTCGAGATTTGGAGCTAGGGATTTTGCCGTGGCTCCGTTTGTTTGATTGTCGCGTTCGAATCCCGCTGGAGGAAGAACACTGGGGTGACAACTCGTCTACTGTATCAAGACGGACGTCAAGGTGGTGATCACTCCGCGTGGTGCGAGATGATCTCTAGTTGTCTTTCTGGCTTTATATGGGTTGACGTCTAGTATCTGTTGTATTGAGACGGACATCAAGGTGGTGACCACTCCGCGTGGTGCGAGATGATCTCCGATCGTCTTTCCGGTTTTATATGAGTTACCGTCAAGACTTGGCTCTGTTTTCTAATGGAGCACGAGGAGGGAAGACGTGTTTTCTTCTCTGTTTGAGCACCTAGATTGTATACAGGGATCGATGTGATCTCAACTGTAGGGCCAAAGCTTTATTATCATTTTTTTTGTTTTATTTCCGCAATGCTCTATCATTTCAGCTTTTATATCGCGAAGGTCGCGATTGCCCAATCATTTCGGTTATTCTTCGCGGTGCCCAATCATTTCGGCTGTCTATTTTAATTTTACTCGCTGTTTTTTTTATTGCGAGTTGCCTAATCATTTCGGCTATTTTGCATGCATACATTTTACTTGCTGCTTTTTATTGCAAGTTGCCCCATCATTTCGGCTATTTCGTATGCATGTGCGGCCTACTGGCTTTTCGCCATAAACCTGAAATTGGACACCGATTTCGGCATCAGCACCGCTACAACTGGGATATGGCCAGGAGCGAATCATTATTTGCCTTTGTCGAAGTCGAACAAAGGTGGCTTAGCGACCAGGGTTAGGGTCCTGTCGACTAAGACTTTTGACTTCATGAGCCGTAAGGGTCTCACAAAGGTATTTCTCCCTACAAGTCGTGAGGATCTTGTAGGTGTATTTTCTCCTTAGGAATCGTGAGGATTCCTAAGTGTTTGTTCTTCTGTAGGTCGTAAGGATCCTACAGGAGGGTTTTCTCCTGGTAAATCGAGAGGATTTACAAGGGTTATTCACCATGCGAACATATCCCTAGCCTCAGATGGGACTTAGTTAGGGAAATGTTTATTCGCGTCCGTGGATTGTATACAAGGGCCGGTATTGGACCACTTGTAGGGCAATATCGGAAGTTGTTGGGGATTTGCTTAAGCACAGGTTTAGGTCTCTGTAACTTAAGACTTTCAAATCTTATAAGCCGTGAGGGTCTCATAAGAGAGTTCTCCTTACGAGTCGTGAGGATCTCGCAAGTGTATTTTCTCCTTAGGAATCGTGGGGATCTCTAAGTGTGTTGCTCCCTTGTGAGTCGTAAGGATCTCACGCGGGTGGTTTCTCTTTACAAGGTCAAGAGGACCCTATAAGTGTCCCTTAACGAGGTTGCGCCCTCTCAGGTTTTCACAAACACTCGCCGGTAGTCCTGCTGTTTTTACTCACGAAGCCCTTTCGGGTTTTTATCCGTGCCCATTTTGCTTATGGACGTACCTTTTTTTTTATTCCTTTTATTTTTTCTAACGAGGTTGCGCCCTTTCAGGTTTTCACAAACACTCGCCGGTAGCCCTGCTGTTTTTACTCACGGAGCCCTTTCGGGTTTTCATCCATGCCCATTTTGCTCATGGACATACTGTTTTTTTTATTCCTTTTATTCTTCTTATTTTTTCTAACGAGGTTGCGTCCTTTCAGGTTTTCACAAACACTTACCGGTAGCCCTGCTGTTTTTACTCACGGAGCCCTTTCGGGTTTTCATCCGTGCCCATTTTGCTCATGGACATACCGTTTTTTTATTCTTTTTATTCTTCTTATTTTTTCTAACGAGGTTGCGCCCTTTCAGGTTTTCACAAACACTCGCCGGTAGCCCTGCTGTTTTTACTCACGGAGCCCTTTCGGATTTTCATCCGTACCCATTTTGCTTATGGACATACCGTTTATATATTTTTTTTATTCTCTCTTTTTTTTATATTCTCGTCAGCCTGAGGATGCTGCGGTAGTAGTTTAAAGACGTTTCAGTCATTTGCAAGTTTTAGGATATTGCGGTCCATTGTTAGTTTAAGGACGTTTCGGTCCGGTGTCACCGTATTTGAGGCGAATATCTAGTTTATTGACTTTTCGGTCTATGGGGCTTTCTCTATGACTGAACATGATGCCCCCGGCGTATCCATCTTTCTTGGAGCATGCGGCTGTGGTGGACTCACCTTCCAGCTTTCAGACAGCGCGAACTCGCCCTGTTGGTATTGGTCTTCAACCCAGTTTTTGAAGACGTAGCAGTCCTCGATCAGGTGACCTACTGTTTGGTGGTAAGGGCAATAATTAGGATTATTAACATCGCCTGGCCGCAACGGACGTTTTGGACCCGGCAGAGTGATGAGTCTGTCGCACACTGCCAGCTCGAACAGTCCCCTTGTTTTATCTTGCGGAAATGAGTAAGGACGTTTCAACTTTTCCTGGAGGGGTTGCCGCTTGTCGCTTTGGCGAGCAACCGGTCTAGGATCACTTGATTGTTGTTGAGCGCTGGCGACGAAAGCCGTTTTTCCTTTTCCTTTATCCTTTTTGTTCGCTCCGTTGTTTGCGGGGCCAAGATTTTTTTTGAGTAGCGTGCGATTACACGGCTGAACGTTCTCGCAACTCCTCAATTCTTTCACTTTTGAAATAGACTCCCCGAGGGAGGGGTTGGGGTAGCTTCTTCGTCAGAGTCGCTTCCAAAGGTGATAATTTGCGATCCCTTGGAGCCGGCTATATGACAGTTGTTGGCGGCTCTTTTGCGCTCATATATCGCATTTTTCCGATGACTACGAGCTTCACACTTTGTCTTGTCGAAGTGTTGCTTTTGAGCGACATACCCTTGCCACCAACAGTTAAAGGATTCGCAGTCTTCGGTAGGATGTATGATCTTCTGATGATATAAACAGAAGTTAGGGTGCATCTCTACCTCAGCGAGAGTATTTTCTTCAGAGGGTGGTAGCTTCATTCCTATTGATAGAGTTTTGGCGAACCTTTTTCTCGTTCTGAAGTTGTTTTTATACGCATTGGATGACTTTTGACTTGACGGGAATGCCTTGGATCTTTCCAGTATGGCCATCTCACGCTCTTGATTGGCTTTTGCTTTCAGACGAATTTCATTTAGGAAGACATCGATCAACTCGTCTGATGGCTGTAGAATCTCCGGCTCAGGATTCGCCATTGGTTTCTCAGCGCAAGGAGCCTCCTCATCATCTGTCAGTGAATGAGAAATGACATGACAAGTCTCTACGTAGTCTTCGGATTCATCTGATGAATTTTCTCCGTCGTTTTTATCCTCGACAAAAGAACAAGTTGCCCCTGGCGTGTCTGTCTTCTTTAGAGAGTGCGGCTGTGGTGGGTTCACCTTCCAGCTTTCAGACAGCGCGAACTTGCCTTGGAGGTATTGATCCTCGATCCATCCCTTAAAGACGAAACAATCCTCAATCGGGTGACTTACCGTTTGGTGGTAAGGGCAATAATTGGGATTATTAAGATCGCCTGGCTGCGATAGACGCTTTGGACTCGGCAGATTGATGAGTCTGTTACGCACTGCCAGCTCAAACAGTCTTCTCGTTTTATTCTGAGGAAACGAGTAAGGACGTCATAGCCTATCTTCGAGGGATGGGCGTGGACGCACGTTGTTTTGGCGAACGACCGGCTTTGAGTTGCTCGACTGTTGCTGAGCATTGGCGACGATGATCGCTTTCCCTTTTCCTTTCTCATTTCGGGGATCGGGTCTTGGAGGAGACGGTCCATGACCTATCTGGTCCATTTAGGCTAATTTGTCGACCAAGGCCTGGAAGGTGGTCGACCTGAAGAACATCATGAATTGCGAGATGGTAGCCTGATGATCGAGAGTGCCCACAAACATGCTTACCGCAGGTGCCTCTTCTATGCGTTGTTCGCATTTCGACCATAGGTTTCGCCATCGTGTTGCGTATTGGACCCACGTTTCGCCCGGCCTTATCCTGGCATTTATCAGTGCTGTAATCGGGGTGCGTTCACTAGCACTTGCGAATCTTTGTGTGAACAGTAGCTCCATCTCCGCAAATATTTTGACAGAGTTGTTAGGTAGTTCTGAATACCATTCAAAGGCTATTTCTGCTAAGTTGCCGACGAATTGGCGTTGCAGGAACTTATCATCGCCTCCAGTATTGCCGCATAAGGCCCTGAATTGAGCGACATGCTGATACAGATTCCCTGTCCCTTTATATACATCGAATTTAGGGATCGTATATCTCGGTGGGTAACTGATTTGGTCGTACCAGCTCGGATAGGGTCGTCCGGTTCTAACAATTTGCCCAGCCGCTTCATTCACCTGATGAACCCGGATCTGCTGAGCTATATAATCGTCTAGCGCGGCCTTGGAAAGGGTTTCATCTTTGGCTGCTGAAAGAGCTGGCGGAGGATTAGATGTCTCCCCTCCATCATCTTCAACAATGATTGGAGGGTCTTCAGCTGGAGGGTCCGGCTGTGACATCATCCCTACCATGTCTTGGAAGAGGAGGGCCATTTTCTTTATGCTGGCTGCTTGTTCCGCAGCCTCTTTATCCTTTTTCTCTAATATCCGGCGAAGAAACTCAGCGTCAGTTTCTTGTTCTTGACGCTCATCCGAAGACGTTTCAGAGCTTTCTTTTGGCCCAGTGAATGCGGCCATTGCAGTCATCATTTCCTGAAGTTTTTGTTGTTGCTCCTGGGCTTTCGTCACTGATCGGGTGAGCGGTCGGTGACCCGTCAAAGCGCGGCTTTCCTCCTTTCCGGAAGCCATATAAACTGTGTGCACTACCATGCCCCCAGACTTGGGGCATTTGTGTCCAGCGCTTTTACGGTGTGCCTTGTTCACAGGGGCTTTTTGCGGCCTCCTTCTCTTTTGAGTGATTGGCGTTGAGGACGTCGCTGCAGTAGACACCCGAGCAGCTGTTGCTTTTTGTGGCTTGACGGAGCAACCTTTCTCTTGCCGAACCTCCGTCTTTTTCTGTCGGTGGAGGTAGTTTTCATCAATTACCGACTCCTGGACCTGTCGCCAGACCCTGTAAATTTTAGAGGACAGCCGTTGAGGGGGCTGCTCTAGCTCCTTCTCTGGAGCATTCTCCGCAGGTGAAGGAGTTCGCTTCAACACCGCAGTAGGAGAGTTTCTGTGCATCGAGTTCAGCAATTCAAAGCTGTTCCCGGTTGGAACAGCAGCATCGATCCCCACTGTTGGAGCTGGCGGAGTTATCCCAGAGGGGGAATTGCCCCCAGCCTTCCTTACTCGGCGCTAGTAGCGACGTCGAGCATGTCGTGCTGATGGAGTTGTTTCAGCTATAAGGGTGACCTCCTCATGCCCCCTGCGTTGGTCAGAATCTGCTAGTACCAGCCTTTTAAAGACCGACATCCGTTGAACGGGGACGGCCAACCTATCAAAAGCAGACTTCCGAGTAGGGGAAGCAACCTTGGCGATTTCTCCAAGAACGGGAGTTGGGATGGCTATCCGCTTCGGGATAACGCCTTCTGGTATGGCAGGCTTCTTTATGGGCCTGATGGAGCTCTGGTCTAGTCTGTCAAAAACTGAGGCAGTGGAGTTGGGCGACCCATTGAGAGGGGTTGCGGCAATGGTAAGTCGATCAAAGACTGACTTCTTTGGGGCTTCATGCACCGTCGTTGGGGCATTGAAGCTCATTGGTGGGAGCATGGTCCCGAAGAATAATCCAATGGTGGCTTGAGTTACTTGCTCCACGGGCATGGTGAACAGAGAGGCCGCTTGGGGCCCGAAGGTTATGCCCCCAGTTGAGGTCGGACGCGAGCTGCAGTTGCAGTTGGAGCACTTTGAACAGGTAGAGGCCATCGATGCTTGATTCTTCTTCTGCACCAAGCGAGAGACCAAATCTTAGTAAACTTGAAATCCAAAGGCAACCATTAACAAACTGCGATTCTTTCGCGAAGACGACACACGAAGTGTGGAGTGGAAAGAGGAAAAGGTCCCACCGGTTGTGCCAGAATATGTTCCCCTCCGAAAAATGGCGCACAAGACTGCGATGTCCTGACGCTGAGATTCGGGGCAGATGCTATTTGGTTTTATCCGTCCACCTCTCCGAAGATGCCAAGTTGATTTATGGCATCGTGTATCGGAGGCTTAGACGGATGCGGCCGATGTAGCAGACTTCGTCAGATTCCCCCTCGCTTGAGGGATTTTTGATTGTGGGGACGCTCTTCCCTGCAGGCGCAAGCCCCTACAGTTAATTACGCTACCGCATCGCGGTAACAACTTTCTCCTTCTCCAGAATTTTACTTCGTGTCGTGTGTGTTTGTTTTGTTTGTGGTTGCCCGTGGATTGTATACGGAGACTATTTATTTCGTCGCCCGTAGGACGTGGATTAGTCCAAATCCGTATTTTCTTAGATTTGGGTTTGGGGTTTTAGTTTAAGGATACATTAGCCATATTGAGGCTCAGATCAACTTAAACGTTTGTTAAGGATACGTTAATCTAATTTCCAGACTAAGATCAACTTAACGGGATCGTTTAGATCCGACAAAAGAGCGTTTGGGTCTATTGTTCAGTTTAGGGACATAGTGGTCCATTTAATGTATGGCCATTGGGACCCGTCACCTCTCTGACGTCGTTGAAGGATTACAACGATAGGTGTAAGAGGAGTTCAGAGATGTACCCTTGAACCAAAGTTGATTAGGGGATCTATAGTCCGATTTGGGACTAAAGTCTGTTTGAAGATTTCGGTTTAAGGATACGTTAGCCGTATTTGAGGCTAAGATCAACTTAAACGTTTGTTAAGGATACGTTAGTCTAATTTCCAGACTAAGATCAACTTAACGGGATCGTTTAGATCCGACAGGAGAGCAATTGGCTCTTTTGTTCCAGTTTAGGGACATAGTGGTCCATGTTCCAGTTTAGGGACATGGGGGTCCATTGTTCCAGTTTAGGGACGTGGTGGTCCATATTCCAGTTTAGGGACGTGGTGGTCCGACATAAGTTTAAGGACGTTTCGGTCCAACATTAGTTTAAGGACGTTCCGGTCCACGAGTTTAAGGACCCCGCAGTCCGTATTGATGTGTGGTCGTCGGGACCCGTCACCTCTCTGACGTCGTTGAAGGATTACAACGATGGGTGTCAGAGGAGTTCGGAGATGTACCCTTGAACCGGATATAAATTAATTTAAGAGAAAAGCTGTGCTCAGTCAATTTAATTTGAGGACTTACGGCCAAAATTGGGCTAAGTCCAGTTGAAAATGTTCAACACCCTTATTTATTTTTGGTCTATTAGACATGTGCTAGGGCTTTGCCCACACTTAAATAATGCATTGCATTACTTCTATTTTTTTTGTTTCGGCTCTGCCTATAAAAGATGTAGAGCATCAATTTCATTTGGGCTCTGCCCCCTTTTTATTGCTTTGCAATTTATTTTGTCCTGCTAGGTCTTTTTGATTTGGGCCTGGCCCTTTAAGAAATGCCTTGCATTTGTCAGGCGCTTTGCGCCAATCAGAGAGCGCAAGCGCTTGTAGTGTTGACACGTGTCGCGCAAGCGCAGTGCGCTGCGCTAGTGCGCTGCGCTGCTAACACGTGGCGCACTCTGGTGAGTTGCGCTAATTACAGAGAGCAAAGCTCTATTTCAAAAGCGCGTAGCGCAAGTTGTTCTGTAGCTGACACGTGGCGCTCTCCCAAGAGCGCAACAGCGCAGTTTGGAAGTGTAAAGCACTAAGAATCTTTTAGATTCAAGAACAGAAGTGCAAAGCACTATTTGATTTCTTGATCTAATTTAGATCAAAGAAAAGACAAGTTTTTCTTGCTTTTCTTATCTCAAAGAACCAAAGGTTCATAAAAGTGCAAAGCACTATTTTATTATTATTTTTTTTATTTTTATTAAATATTATTGATCTTGTTTTTAGATCTATGATCTGTTCATAAGAGAACTTTCTCTTTTTTCTAAAGGTTTTTACCTTTTTGTTCTTGAGGAGTTCTTCAGAGTTCTCTTTCTCTTCTTTTTTTTAAGAAAATGTTGATGCCTTTGAATTGAGGCCTGGGGTCCTTTTTATAGTTCCCATAAATTAGTTAAATTTGTTAAAGAGATCTTTCTCTGAGTGATTTGGGGAATTTTCCCCACCGTTGGATCTTTGATCCAAGGGCTTCTGTTTTACAGAAGAAAATCTTCTTATTTTAACAAGAACAGAAAGATTTTTTTAAAATCTTTATTCTATTTGGCGCAAATGCCCCAGCGCGTGACACGTGTCATGCAGCGCACAGAGTAGCGCCTCTGCGTTGACATGTGTCGCGCAGCGCACAGCGCAGTGCAACTGCGCTAGCGCATCTGCGCTGACACGTGTCGCGCAGCGCAGTGCTTGCGCAATCTGAAGCGTTGCTTCATTTAATTTTGTTTAAAACAGAGCTTTGCTCTGATTGGGTGCGCTGTCTTGGGCGCTGCGCTGATGCGTCTGCGCCAGACACGTGGCGCGTTGCGCCCGGGATTTGAAGCGTTGCTTCAAAATTTTGAATTTTGAATTTCAACAGAGTTTTGCTCTGATTGGGAGAAACAGTCGTGTCGAAAGAGAGCCCAATACACCATGAGAAACTACTGGAGTGCCTTACCAATATTTCTCGACTGCCTTGGCCAGAGACTTTGTTTAATGGCTTTCCGAACATTGCGCGATATCAACCCCCAATACTAGGAGAGACGAATCTTATCTGATCGCTACTGTCTCCAAGTGTTTCGGGACTACACCCAACTACTACCCGTTTGCACGACTCCTTTGAGCCGTGGTAGGGTAGTAATCTAAGTACAGTGGAAACACACTCGAGACGAAATAGCAGTGGCAAGTCAACGGACTAAGTTGTACTCATTCCATCTGGGAACTGCTACCTGACGATAGGTATAATACCAACCAGCAGTTCCCGACGAGTCTTGTCCAATGTGACTCATAACCCAGTGAGCACCTGCATACCTTCTCCAGTACGTCGTACTAATGGCTGTGGGACAGACCATATCCCCTGCTGGGATGAGAAGCGTATACACTAGTCTACTCCGGAGTATCGATGCCTCATCTCGATAATCCAACGACTAGGGACC
This sequence comes from Agapanthus africanus, assembly GCA_030015575.1. Lineage (NCBI taxonomy): Eukaryota > Viridiplantae > Streptophyta > Magnoliopsida > Asparagales > Amaryllidaceae > Agapanthus > Agapanthus africanus. The sequence continues at coordinate 329,154,280 of JASDDO010000029.1, read as the reverse complement.
TGGATAAGGATATGCTTATAGACTATCCAGCCCTCACGAGTATGACTGTCATTACAACGCTGGTAGTCAAGCAAAGATCTTAAGGGCTCTTCTAATATGTATAAGCGATATGCTAAAAGAAACACATGCACATATTGAGGTAGAATCAAACCAGGTAGCATACTACCATATCGAGCAAGACTGTTATTATAATTGTGAAATATCCCAAGCATCCAATATGTAATATACAATCCAGTATGATACAATAATAGCCTCTAGGGCATATATCACTAACAATGCGGTGGGTGGAGGGGAAAAGAAGATGAAGAAGTACCGACTTCGAAGTCGATAGCAGAAACGCGGACAAGACGGGCACTAGAATCCCGTGTCCAGCCGAGCATGCACTAAGCGGGTTTAGCGCACATGGCAGCGCATGAACGATTTAAAAATGGTTTGTTTTGAAAAGTGTCGGACGTGAGACGAATCACAAAAATGCACAAATAACCATAGAACTAAGATCACCTAGGTCAAGTCACTAGACCGCTCCTAGATTTTCAAAGGACAAGCTGCAGGATCAATCCTCTACCGTCTCTTTATCACTCTTATGGTCAGGTAAGTGCCAGGTAAGTGGGAGGTATCCGCTAGACGAATCACCGAAAATAACGGGCCTAATTAAGTAACCACTTGGCTCAGTCACACTTGCCTAGACACCACAAAAGAAATGCAGATAAGCGATAGATTACCCATGACCCTTCTCTGGCCTAAATAAGCGCGACGGTCCTTAGAGTCTTTGGTCTAGATATTTTTTAATTAATATAGGATTATGCTGATGCACTTTTTGTGATTTGTGGGGCGTAGAAAGGGTGATGAAATCCCCACCTAATCTGAATTTTGGTCTTGCCCCTTAAAGTCCTTATTAAAATATGCACAAACAAACTAATTATAAAACACACAAAAAGATTTTTGAGCGGCGATATTTTGCAAAGAATCCTGCATAAAATCTAATTATTGAATTTCTAGAGTAGAGAGAAAGATGTGAGGAAGATACAAGAGAAATTTGGGGGCACAACTCCCCCGCGGTTCCGCCGCCAAAACGATACTTCTGCCGTGGTTCCGCCACAGAAATTAGGGTTCTCTTGACAATTTTTCTACAGTGGCTTCTTTTGCTCCTCTGGTCCTCTCTGAAGGTCTCTTAATCTCAATTTTCTTGTTCCAGTGACTCCAGATTCCCTCGCAAAAATCGCACACTAATCGTTAAATATGTAAGTTGTGGATTTTTTATGATATGGATCGAATAAGAATTCAACCCGAATAGCAAGAAAAAAATTTACCCACGTATCCCCGGAAACGTCGTCGTTTGATTGATGTGTGAAATGTTAGTGATATGTATGCCCTAGAGGCCATTACTGTACATAGGATGTATATTGTAGTGGATGCTGGGACATATATAGGGAGGACTTTCTTGCTCGACATGATAGTATGCTATCTGGTTGCTCTTTACCTTAACGTGTACACAGATTGTCTCTCTATTACATGTTGGTAAAGCCCTTAGGATGTGTACTTGACTACCTGGACTATGATGCGGATCATACTAGTGGGGACATGGTAGTCCATAAGTACATCCTTCAAAGTCCCTAGTCGTGGGTGTATCGAGACGGGGCATCGATATACCAGAGTAGACTAGCGTATACCTTCTCGACCCATACAGATGGGCGATGGATGATCCCATATCCATTGGTGTTTGACATCAGAGATGATATACGGGTGCTCAGTAGAGACTGGGTACACTGGACGGACTCGCCGAGAACTCCCAGATGGTATTATACTTTACGTCAGATGGCAGTTCTCTGGTGACACCGGTACAGAGTAGTCTGTTGACCCGAGATCGCCATAGAGTCTTGTGTGGTTCCCACTGTGCTTTGATTTCCATCTTACCACGTCCAAGAAGGCGTGCAAAACGGTGGTTTTTGGGTACAGTCCCGAGTCACATGGAGGCAATGAGCGATAGGAGGGGATTCGTCTCTCCCGGTATAGGGAGTTGATGTTGCGCTGTGTTCGATTGGATATAACCGGAAATCCCTGGCCAGGGTTGCTGAGATATACTGGTAAGTGTTACCAGTAGTTTCTCGAACTGTTATAGACCTCATATCGACACGACTTATCGAGCTATTGGGGTCTGACGTTTACCAACCCTAGGCGAGATATGCGACATATTAGACGAACAGACCGGACTGTACGGTAGTGTTACTGGTTGGATTCACAGGAGTGTGAGCGGGCTTGCTCGTCGATCTTCTGATCGCTCAATACCCGGGTGGCCGTTACGTTTAGAAGACCGCTTGCAGCTTGTGGGTGATTGATATGATCATCATCTGCTACCGGCGTATTGACGAGTCTTTAGAGTCCTACACAGAGGTTTCCTGGCTCAAGAGAAACGAAATAGGAGCGCATATGAGATATGTGCGGGACCGAGAATAATGCGTGTATGTGATACCGTATTTAATTCTCGCGATTAATGTTTCGATTGGTTATATGCGATATAACCTAGTTATCGAATCGAAGATCGATTCGATAAGTCGATACATTGTATACTAGTCGGTTGTGTGCGACATGACCGGATCATTGAATCAAGTGTTGATTTAATGATTTAATGCATAATTATATATTTGATATATTACTTTGCACTAACTAGTATCGGTTCACTTTAAATGGATTTTCTCACTTGGATTGTGCACATTGTATATGTGATATACTTTTGTACACAAGTTTGTATCATGTTTGATGATACATGCTCACTAGGGTTTGTGTAAAGATTAAACCATGGTTGTGTAATGGTTAGGGTTTTCATTTTCTTATTCATTTATTTATTTATTTTATTTTGGAAAAGAAAATGGGAAAAATGGTGGCTTTCTTTGTTTGTATTTGAAGCTTCATGAAGCTTTGACTAAGTCACCATTTTGTCTCATGCTTAACCCTAACCATTCCACTTAACCCTAGTCTATTCTCTACACTTGACCATGGTTACATTATGATAAGTATTCATTTTATTTCCTTTTTGAAATAGACTTATCATAATATTCATCTTCTTCTTCTTCTTCACCACTTGAAGAAAAGTTTGCCTCATCAATGGTGATTGATGAAAAAGAGTGAGAAATCCAAATCTAAAGTGAACCCACCTCCTATTTCTTCATCCTCTACCTCTTGCCAAGTAGTAGAGTGTGTTTTCTTCACAAGTTTCATGACTTGGTGAAGTGGGAGCTTGATCTTGTGATGCCTCGACGTAGATCATCTTCGGCACGAAGCCGACGACCTTGCCCGCCCATTTCTCCGATGAAGCCGACGCTTGAGCCCGGGATTTCATTTGGACAGCGGAGAGGACTTCATTACGGAGCCGTGGAGGTGGAGGACCGGATCTACAAAGGTTGTATTTCCGTACTCTTAGTTAAAGTAGTTAACTAGTTGCTTTGTCGCCTAAACTTCTAGCCAACGATCCGTATTAGGGTTTCTCGGCACCGTATTTTTTAAAATTGGCATGGTTGATGCCTTGTGAGGCCTCTTGAGAGTGCCTAGGAACCTTTCATTGGTATCAGAGCCTAGCTAGAGCCTTAGGCGATGCGTAGACGAAGTTTGAAACCCGAACAAACCCCGAAACCCTAATCCGACATGCTCTCTGGACTTTTTCTAAAAACTGGGTTTTTTCCAGATTAAAAATTCTTAAAAAATTCAGCAGGCAAAACTAAGAATTACGATGCAAAATTTTTTGAGTGAATCTGCTACAGTGCGGCGGAACCGCGGCATTAGTTGGCTAATGCGGCGGTTCCGCGCCACTTTTGTCCCTTCTCCCAGTATTTTTTGCACAGTAACTCTTACATTTTAATGCTGTATTTTATGGGAATTTTTAATTTTATTCAAGAGTTGAATTTTCTGGGGTTGTTTTGGGGATTCGGTGTTTCGATCGGAGTATCAGATTTTGTCTATGTGGCTTTCCAGATAAATATTAGAATATGTTAAAAAGTTCGACCGGATATAAATACCCAATTTTTCCCCTGTCGGGAAATTTCCAAGTGTTGGATTTTTCCGTAGTTTAACGACGTTCTAAGTAGTGCAAGTAACGCGATGGACCCTCTAGAAAACAACAAACCTTAACTCGATTATATGACCGTCTTGAACTGCCCTTTGAACCTTCGGGTTTGGGGCAGTACGGCGTGCCACATGTGAGGCGTTGGCTTGACCCTTCTACGGCTGGACCGTTGGTACTGAGGCACGAACTGAATGTTTTTAGACTTGTTTCATGTGTTGATCAGTATCGGGAAAACTTGGGTGTTTGAATGTTCGATCGGAAAGTTTAACATTTTCTAATTACCTGGAAAGTGATACAATAATTGGAATTCACAAGTAGTTATGAGATAACTGAATGAATGTTATAAACATAGCAGTTTAGTCTCACTTGATCGGTTGCCACGGAATTTTGATGTGATCAAAAGTCCGTCGCAATCACGTAGCGTACGCGGATATTCGCCGGTAAACTTAATAGACAGCCTCACTCCATAGCCCCGACCAAGTGACTGCAGGAGAACCCCGTCACCGAAAGCATCCGTTCGGGTGCTCGGTAGCGGTGTTCCGCCTTGGTGCACTTCGTCGACGGCGTCGGGGGTACGGCCGCCTACTAAAGTTTGCGACGAGCATTCGATCAAAATGTCGGGAATCTTGTTGAATTGCCCGACTTGATATTGAAAAGTGTTTTCGATAATGAGACTGAAATGCGGGGTTTATAATTGTTAGGCATGCGATGTCTAAGGAATTCATTTGATTAGTCATGCGATGTCTATGCAGGTTGCGGATTCCAACTGTTGTAGTTTTACACTTTCTTTTCTGTGACCGTAAGTGTAATATGTGATATCGCCGGTTTCGTTGCTATATGTCAACGACAATTGGGATGCGCATATTTACTTACGTTGATGACATGTGATGTTATGTGTTGCTGGATATGTTATATTGGATCGTCGTGTTTGAATAGCCGGGGTTTTTTATGTGAGATGAGTGTTTTTCATTTTCATTCATGTAAAAACTTGTATGTAATATTCTTTTATTGGGGCACTTCCAGGTTGCAGAAGTTGTCACCTTTTGTATATTATTTACTTTTCCGCACTAGGATAGACCCAAGGAGGAAAGCACAAGTAACCGGGTTCTGGAGTCCAGTGGGAGACCAACTCGAGGAGTCGAGTCCGGGTCTCCTAACTCTAGAATTGGTAGGGTTGCTTGCCGCTCTCGTAGGGGTCTAGGGGTGTGGGTTTGGCTATTCATCGCGACCGTGGAATCCGTGTTTTATACTGGCTCGTATTGAAAACACGGACGTCCTAGTATATCCAATATTTCATATGATTCTTCTGCTGCGATATCTGTGATGTGATCATGTGATGTTCTGTGATAGATACAGTATATAGTATATATGATATATTATATAGACGTTACTTATGTTTTACACCCGCGCTAGCCCTGCCCCGCTCTGCCGTTAGTTACCTAACCTAACGGTGCACAAGGGGACATCGAGGCGAATGCGGATGGCATAAGTGTACGTCGTATTTATCTGTGATGTTTAGGTAATTTAAATGATGGGACTTCATTAATATGATTAATGAAATAAAAGAAACCTAAGATGTTGTAGAATCGAATTTCAAAATAAAAACAGGTAGCTACAGTTCTTGCTTTGCACAGCGGTATATATGATATATCCTGCACCTTATTCGATGAGGAAAGGACCGAGATCCCTTCACCGGGAGTGACTCCTTTAGCAATAACTGGCAGATGCTACACACTCGGATTGTCTTTTGATTGCTTTTAAGTGTTTTTGCTTTGCACAGTGATATATATGATATATCCCGCACCTCATTCGACGAGGAAAGGACCGACGATCCCTTCACCGGGAGTGACTCCTTTAGCAAAACTAGAAAAGCCTCAAAAGCACTCCATTTCAAAATCATTTGATTCTACAACGATATCAAGTTCATTATGCAATAGGTTTTCAGAAAAACCTGTCGTAGCCCTCCGTCATTTCAGATAAGTCCTGTTTAGTATTCGTGCTGCGTTTGTTGACCTTGTCAAGGCGCAGTATGTGGTAGCTAACCAGTATTTATCTGCTTATGCATATGATGCAGATTGGGTTAGGGTAGTCGTGCGGCCTTGTTGACCTTGTCAAGGGTCGTGCGGGTGGGTTTGATTCAATCAAGAAATGACGGGTTGAACTTGACTTGCGGTCTATGGTTTGTTGACCTTGTCAAGATCATAGATCGTTCGGGGCAAAATATTATCGGGAATTTCAAGTGTTGAAATTTGCAATGAGATTGCATACCTTCTATGAGATAGTTGGATCCCGATACCCGCTACGAGTAATTGTTACTCCTGGGAGAGTTTTACACATTACAATTAGCCGATCAAGTAGGTGTCTAGAAAGGTGTCAACGGGGTTACGCCTCTGGGAAAACGAGGTTTACATTAATTAGGTTCATTCGAAAGCACGGGGGACCTCCCTCAAAGTACCGACACTGGCCTGGCTGAAAGATTGGCGAACTTGTAGTGTGTAATTAATCCCGGCTAGCCTTTCCTTTTAGGGTTTGAAGGAAGATTTGATAAAAAGCAGTGGGAGCCATCCTGATTAGATAAAATAATAACCAATCTATTCTTGCAAGAGCGCACGCTGAGTGTTTTCTTCTCTCTCTCTCCAGGTAGCGACCATATCACGCCTTAATCAAGATAATAATACGGATAAATTGACCGAACCCGCTTGTTATACTGAGCTGGGGAACGTTGGTCCCACTCCAACTTATAATTGTTATAAGACCGAGCAGGAAATTGGGGATTACCAGAATTCCCGTGCCGCCCAAACGAAGAGAGTGCATGCTGATGCATCATCTTCGGGTGTGTTCATTACAAAGAACTGTTTCTCTGTATCCTCTACGTCCTGGGTATGTGATACCAGATCAGGATCCCAGATATGTAATCTGTTACATAGGGCTACAGACAGGTAGAGAACTGAGAACGGGTGATAAGTTTCATGAGGCAGAAAACGGGGCAAGTGTTGCAGCCAAGTCTGTTGGTCACTGTCACCCTGTATTATCAATACATTGATTCTGAACAAATGCTATTAGATACTGAACCTGATATACAAAATCATATCAGTCTCTTTATTAGTAAAGAAATGATAAAATTTTGTATTGTTGGATAATGTTTTGAACATTTCCTATATCAAAAGTTGATTGGATCAGGCACGTTATCTAAAAGCGTTAATGTTCTAAATCAAACTACAGTTCTTAGTATACGGAACACACACAAGAGGAAGAGTTCAGAAATGAACGAATCCTTCTTAAGGCATTGTAGACTAGGTCATATCTATGCGACCCGACTGGCTGTAGTTACATGTAGATGCATATTTAAATCAGTTTGAATTTACATCTTGTGAAACTCGCCAGTCATGTCACAAAGATACGATGACACCAGCTCTGTTTATTGGAAACAGAGAAAGAGTTAGTGAACTCTTGGGACTGATACATGATGATGTATGTAGGTCCCCTGTCTGCACATGCCAAGAATGGTTCATTGTACTTCATTACACTCTCTGATGATCTCTTTAGATTCAGGCATATGTTCCTGTTGAAACATGAGTCCGAACCTTTTGAGATATTCACAGAATATAAGCGAGAAGTAGAGAACCAAAATACGGGTATAAGTATTATGTCCTATGATGAGATCAAGGAGGAGAATACTTGAGCATGGAATTCCTGGACTATTCTAAAGGAGAATGAGATTCTCTCTCAGCATTACTCCTCCGTATACACCATAGCACGATGGTATATCGGGGCGGAGCAATCACACCCTATATGATATGGTGTGCTCTATGATGAGTATTACTGAGTGACCTATTTCCTTTTGGGAGTTATGCACTTGAGAAGCTGCATACCTATTGAATAGGGTTCGAATCAAATCAGTGCCTACCACTTCATATGTGATATGGAAAGGGAAGAGCCCATGTCTTAAGCTAGTTAAGATTTGGGGTTGTCCGGCCTATGTCTAAAAGCAAAATCCGGACAAGCTCGAGGCAAGGTCTGTTATGTAGAACTGGAAATGTTCCAGCCATACAAACTGCAGCTGATGATTTGATAGAACCAAAGGATTCAGTAGATTCCAACGAACCTCAGCCTCTCCGCCGATCTAGTAGGGTTCCTCACCCACCTGAGAGATAATTCTGTTCCTCTATGACAGTGGGAGCGAGAATTGCGTCATGAGATGATGACCCAACTAGTTTCGAGCTGGCCATCAAGAGTAAGACTCTGTAAGAATAGCTGGATGCTTAGTGATCTGAGATGGAATCCTTATGCACCAACAAAGTATGGACTTTGGTTGCTATATCTGAAGGGTTAAATCCCCATCAGGAGCAAGTATATCTTGAGAAGATTACTTGGTGTAGATGGAAAAGTTGAGACTTTCAAAGATAGACTTGTTAAAAGTTTGCATCATTGACCAGGTGTGGATGATGATGAAACATTTTCAAGTAGCTATGCTTAAGTCCATCCAGATCCTACTTGTCAAGGCTACATACCATGACTACGATATCTGGTGGTTGGGTGTCATGACTGCTTTTCTAAATGATGTTTTAGAAGAGTGCGTCTATAAGTACACAGCCAGAGGGCTTCATAGACAGTGGGAGCAGCGGAAACGTGTGCAAGATGCTTTATAGGATTAAAGCAGGCATCGCGGAGTTGGAACATCTGTTTTGATGGATTAGTCAAAGAGTTTGACATCATCAAAATGGTAGATGAACCTTGTATAAACAAAAAGGTAGTAGGGAGTATGGTGCTGATCCTCATAGAGTACGTGGATGACATACTCTTGATAAGAAAGAAGTTTCTTATGCTACGCTCGATCAATCTCCGTTTATCACAAAGATTCTCCGTGTAGGATCAAAATGATACCTCCTAAATCCTGAGTTTTGGATCTATGAGATAGATTTAATTGGATGTTAGGATTCTCACTAGTTGTAGTGAGATGATATCAAACGATTCTGGGGAGAATCGCTGGAAGTGTTCCAGGCTGATAAAGACGACTGAGTGTCAGTCACAGGCATTGTCTATACCCTCAGTAAAGGGACGGTATGTTGGAAGAGTTCCAAGCTAAATACCGTGGCATACTAGACGATAAAGGCAGGATACATCGCTACTTAAGATGCTACCAAAGAGGCTGTTTGGGTGTATATTGGTTCATGAGATGAACTAGGTTCCTACCATTGTGTAACAATGGAAGTGTGGCTTATGCCAAGGAACGCAGGTCCCATCAGTGATCCAGACATATTCTAAGGCAGTATCACCTGATCATGGAGATAGTTGATCTCCAAGGTGATCAAGGTTGGGAGACCGGACTCAGAGGATAACACGGCGGATCCACTCACGAAGGCCTATTCCCAGAGAGAGACTTTTATGGGATGGTTGAGTATGAGATACTACAACCACTGCTACAGATGGCCCTAGTGCAAGTGGGAGATTGTTAGTGATATGTATGCCCTACAGGCCATTACTGTACATAGGATGTATATTGTAGTGGATGCTGGGACATATATAGGGAGGACTTTCTTGCTCGACATGATAGTATGCTATCTGGTTGCTCTTTACCTTAACGTGTACACAGATTGTCTCTCTATTACATGTTGGTAAAGCCCTTAGGATGTGTACTTGACTACCTGGACTATGATGCGGATCATACTAGTGGGGACATGGTAGTCCATAAGTACATCCTTCAAAGTCCCTAGTCGTGGGTGTATCGAGACGGGGCATCGATATACCAGAGTAGACTAGCGTATACCTTCTCGACCCATACAGATGGGCGATGGATGATCCCATATCCATTGGTGTTTGACATCAGAGATGATATACGGGTGCTCAGTAGAGACTGGGTACACTGGACGGACTCGCCGAGAACTCCCAGATGGTATTATACTTTACGTCAGATGGCAGTTCTCTGGTGACACCGGTACAGAGTAGTCTGTTGACCCGAGATCGTCATAGAGTCTTGTGTGGTTCCCACTGTGCTTTGATTTCCATCTTACCACGTCTAAGAGGGCGTGCAAAACGGTGGTTTTTGGGTACAGTCCCGAGTCACATGGAGGCAATGAGCGATAGGAGGGGATTCGTCTCTCCCGGTATAGGGAGTTGATGTTGCGCTGTGTTCGATTGGATATAACCGAAAATCCCTGGCCAGGGTTGCTGAGATATACTGGTAAGTGTTACCAGTAGTTTCTCGAACTGTTACAGACCTCATATCGACACGACTTATCGAGCTATTGGGGTCTGACGTTTACCACCCCTAGGCGAGATATGCGACATATTAGACGAACAGACCGGACTGTACGGTAGTGTTACTGGTTGGATTCACAGGAGTGTGAGTAGGCTTGCTCGTCGATCTTCTGATCGCTCAATACCCGGGTGGCCGTTACGTTTAGCAGACCGCTTGCGGCTTGTGGATGATTGATATGATCATCATCTGCTACCGGCGTATTGACGAGTCTTTAGAGTCCTACACAGAGGTTTCCTGGCTCAAGCGAAACGAAATAGGAGCGCATATGAGATATGTGCGGGACCGAGAATAATGCGTGTATGTGATACCGTATTTAATTCTCGCGATTAATGTTTCGATTGGTTATATGCGATATAACCTAGTTATCGAATCGAAGATCGATTCGATAAGTCGATACATTGTATACTAGTCGGTTGTGTGCGACATGACCGGATCATTGAATCAAGTGTTGATTTAATGATTTAATGCATAATTATATATTTGATATATTACTTTGCACTAACTAGTATCGGTTCACTTTAAATGGATTTTCTCACTTGGATTGTGCACATTGTATATGTGATATACTTTTGTACACAAGTTTGTATCATGTTTGATGATACATGCTCACTAGGGTTTGTGTAAAGATTAAACCATGGTTGTGTAATGGTTAGGGTTTTCATTTTCTTATTCATTTATTTATTTATTTTATTTTGGAAAAGAAAATGGGAAAAATGGTGGCTTTCTTTGTTTGTATTTGAAGCTTCATGAAGCTTTGACTAAGTCACCATTTTGTCTCATGCTTAACCCTAACCATTCCACTTAACCCTAGTCTATTCTCTACACTTGACCATGGTTACATTATGATAAGTATTCATTTTATTTCCTTTTTGAAACAGACTCATCATAATATTCATCTTCTTCTTCTTCTTCTTCACTTGAAGAAAAGCTTGCCTCATCAATGGTGATTGATGAAAAAGAGTGAGAAATCCAAATCTAAAGTGAACCCACCTCCTATTTCTTCATCCTCTACCTCTTGCCAAGTAGTAGAGTGTGTTTTCTTCACAAGTTTCATGACTTGGTGAAGTGGGAGCTTGATCTTGTGATGCCTCGACGTAGATCATCTTCGGCACGAAGCCGACAACCTTGCCCGCCCATTTCTCCGATGAAGCCGACGCTTGAGCCCGGGATTTCATTTGGACAGTGGAGAGGACTTCATTACGGAGCCGTGGAGGTGGAGGACCGGATCTACAAAGGTTGTATTTCCGTACTCTTAGTTAAAGTAGTTAACTAGTTGCTTTGTCGCCTAAACTTCTAGCCAACGATCCGTATTAGGGTTTCTCGGCACCGTATTTTTTAAAATTGGCATGGTTGATAGCTTGTGAGACCTCTTGAGAGTGTCTAAGAACCTTTCATGAAAGAGTGTTTGTGGTTAACCACAATCAATAACGGTGTCATGTGTTGCTAGACGAGATGAGTACGGGTCGTTCGCAGAGATGCGTGGAACTTTTAATCTTACTTTAAACGAGTTGAATAAAATAAAAGAAGAAAGGAGAATAGATTCTAGATCTATATTAAACACAGATGTAGAATATATATAAAGAGGAGGGCTTGTAGGGTTCGTTAGGATTTAGTAGTCATGGATCACTAATAAAGATGAATCATTTTATTTTTTGATAAATTTAAAACTAGATTGATAGTGATGAATGGGGATTAGAGTTCTTGGAAGAAATTATGATTTCCCCACTATCGATCCTTATCCCTTCATTGATCTCTATTCATGTCTAGCCCTTACCAAAACAATTTTTATCTAATGTCAAATCACGGTCGAGACTATCAATAAATTGGTAGCGTGCCCGATAAGAATGTTAATATTTATTTTGCTAAAATTTATAAACTTCATAAGATATAAAAGGAGTTAAAATATTTTTTTCTTCCATTGATCTACCCTAATTCTACGAACCCTATCAGGCGGTGAATTACTCACGCATGGTTGAGATACAAGAAGAAGAAGGGATAGAGATCATAATGTAAATACAGAAAATAAATGCGAGAATTAAACTAATGATCTACCTTTATTAATCAACATTACAAGTACAAATTCTTCAAGTTTAGATTACAAGAAAAAGAAGTTGCTCTCGATCTCTGCCTCGTAAGAACTAGATGTTCCGTCAATATTCACGTCGCTTTATCACGTTGAATCACGGACCTGTCGTGGATCACTTGTTCTTTGACGGTGATTTGCTTCATGTAAAAGATGATGATTTCTAAGTTTAGCCATCGGTCCTTTATATAGGACTGGAAGCAGAAACCCTAGATGTCATATGTGAAGGTTTGTTGAGAAGATCCTACCCACAAAATCCCAAACCCTAATTCCTCATAACGGCCGCGGATCCGCCGCGTTTATGGGGAATTTGCCGCGGTTGGACGGTGGATTAGTGGGATCAGTTGATGAAAATTCTTCTGTAGCCTCATATTGACACATGAAAATTTTTGTGATATCTGGAATCTTCATATCTTCTCTAAGTCTCTGTCAGAATTGATTCTACGATTTTATTTAATTTTATCGACAGATTTTTGATTCTGACATCTCGATATCCTGACCTGAACTAAATCTCGCACAATATCTCCATGAATAATGTCAGTAATATTTGTTATAGAGATATAATCTTAATCATTTTATATGGTAATAAATTTTTAAGCAATTTGATTAAGATTATTTGATATGATATGCATAATAAAAAATATTATATACATATATTTTCCTTCAAAATGTTAATTATAATTAATTATAATATATAAACATATGACAATAGATATTTTGCAGATAAACCCAAATATGTTCTATATTTATAATAAACACATTTAAATATTTAAAAAAAATAAGAAGAATGTCATATCAAATGTGTGATATTTTCGACTGAACAACCCACATGCAACTCTTTCGATTCAGGTTTCAATTAGTACCACCTAGCTCTATGGTATTACTTGCTACAACCTTCAGCAGCAGCAGAAGCTTGGTTTGACTCCTTTGAATCGGTCGAACTAGCTCCCTCGATACTACCTCCAGCCGTTGGAGCTCGGATCACATCCTTTGATGCAGTTAAACCTGTGCATAATTACACGAATATTATTCTTGGATGAAAATACTTTTGATAATGATTAGTACAAGTTTATCGATTTGACAATTTCAATGTGATTTCCATCATAGAGAACATGCACACGTTATCTTTATTCTCCAAATTGAATTTGAGAGATTCCATGCTGCAATTAAGTACAACATAATTTTTTAAACTAACCACTACACCTAGAGGATGTTAGCAGTGACAATCAGATAAAGGTTCTTTTTCCCTCTTCTTACCTTAATAGTTATACTTGCAGCATACAACAAACTTCAATAAAGTATCATGGACTTTCAGAGCTTTCCCTTACAAAATCCAATGCCTCCTCACTAGAAGGAAAACTGTTGGGAATGGAGAAGCCGATGCACGGAACAATACTCACGACAAGCAACCAAATCACGCAATCAACACCACACAATTAATAACAAAAGATCATAAGTAAATAATATGCGAGAATTAATAATAAATCAAACACAAAAACATGAGGCACAAGGACTTGTTAACGGGGTTCACCTACCGTATTGCTAGTATCCGGTATAGTGGAATCTACAAACGTCTAATAGAATCCTTGAATCAATTACACGGAGCAACCCTAGGAGTTTTCCCTCAAAACTCTCAAGATCTAAGCTGTCGCCCTCTCATACAATGATCTCTCTTCTATTTGGCTGTATATAAAATATATAAGAGGTCCCTATTTATATACAAACCAATTTTTTAATTAAGAAACTACCATAATTAAAAAACTGTCATAAGACACTTTAATCAAAAAAATGTCATAAGACACTTCTTAATCAAGAAACTGCCATAAGACATTCCTTAATTAAAAAACTATAGTTTTGGCAAAATTTGACATGGCTTTTATGCACATCCAGACATTTGTCTGAAGTTTCTCCATAATTTCAACAATCTCCCACTTGGAGATAGTTTAGCCTTGATTCTCAACGCTGGTAGACTTCACACGACTCCGCTCTATTATCTTCTCATCAGATTTTCATAGAGAGGTGCACCAACCTGCAAAAGAGATCCAGCTTATCTATGTCTACGACCTTGGTGAACATATCCGTCGGATTCTTTTCTCCAGCGATCTTTTGCAATGTCAACCCGTCTTCTTCCACCGCAATGCGAATGAAATGCTAACGTATCTTGATGTGCTTCGTCCTTGAGTAATAAGCCGCATTCTTTACCAAATGTATCGCAATTTAGCTATCGTTCCATAAGGTATTGAAGACTTGTTTCTTTTCCAATTCTTTAAGTAACCCTTGCAACCATATCTCCTTACTGGATTCCGTGATCGCCACGTATTCAGTCTCCGTAATCGACAATACCACCACCTTTTGCAATTGAGAGACCTAACTCACCGCTATCCCCCCAACCGTAAATATGTACCCCGTTGTGCTCTTCCCGCTATCTCGATCATCCGAGTAGTTCGCATCAACGTAGTCTTGCACGTTTAGAGTCACCCACGAAATATAAGCAGTGACTTGGCGTACCCTTTAGATACCTCAATATCCACTTCGCCGCGTTCCAATTCTCCTTTCTCGGGTTTTGCATATACCTGCTAACAACTCCCACTACATGTGCCGTATCTGGTCTTATTCTCACCATCGCATATATCAAACTCCCCTTCGCAGATGTATAAGGCACGTATGCCATTTCATTTTTTGCTCTTGAGTTGTCGGGCACAACTTCTTGCTGAGTTTGAAGTGTTTCGCTTAGAGCGTACTCACTGACTTCGGCTTGTCCATATTAATCCACTTCAAAACTTTCTTGATGTAGTCCTTTTGCGATAACCACAGTTTTTGCCGCTTCCTATCTCTCACAATCTTCATGTCCAAGATTTGTTTAGCTGCTCCTAAATTCTTCATAGAGAATTTCTCGATCATCTTCAAATTTTACATTTTCTCGAAATTCGGACCCGCTACCAACATGTCAATAACGTACAGTGAAAAAATAATGTAGTCTCCGTCCTTGAAAGTTTGAACGTACATGCAGTGATCTGCTGATTCACAGCGCACAAATCCCATCTTTAACATAAACTGATCGAATTTGAGATACCACTATTTAGGAGTTTGCTTGAGGCCATACAAGCTCTTTCGCAGCTTACACTCTTTCCCCTTCACCTCGTATCCCTGTGGCTGCATCATATATATCACTTGTTCCAAATCTCTATGAAAGAATGCAGTCTTCACATCCGGCTGCTCTAAGTGCAAATTCTCCACCGCCACGATATTGAGAATCACCCGAATAGATGTCATCTTCACGACCAGGGAAAAATCTTTCGATAGTCAATTCCTTGCTTTTGCGTATATCCTTTGACCACCAAACGAGCCTTGTACTGCTTCACACCATTGGCCTCATCTTTAATTCTGTATATCCACTTATTTAGCAACGCCTTCCGACCCTTGAATAGCTTCACTAGGTCCCACGTATGGTTCTTCTACAAAGAATCCATCTGCTCGTCCATAGCTCGCTCCCACTGCTTGCTAGCATCGTCGCTTGTTGCTTCTCTAAGGGATTCGGGCTCTCTCGAATCTGTGTACAATACGAAGTCGGTCACAAGTCTTTCAGGTAGCCGCCTATCTCACGTAGATCTCCTCAGAACTGGTCCATCTGGTTGCTGAACATGATCACCATCATGTTCTTAAACCTAATCATGCACTATACCTTCCTTCACGTTCTGGTCCCACCTGTAGGTACTTGAATGCTCTCTTGAGTTTCTTCCAATTCGACGAACTCCAATACCGCACCATTCTTGGCCTTCTTTTCTTCTTTGTACAATTGTTGCTCATCAAAGACAACGTTCCGGTTTCGTATTACCTTCTTGATTGCATAATCCCATAGCCGATATCCGAACCCGACTCTATCACAGCCGAAGAAAACACACTTCTTAGACTTTGAGTCAAGCTCCAAAAATTATGCAATACAACCAAATACTTTTAGGTGCGCGTAATTAACCGGTTTACCTGACCAAATTTCTTTCAGAATGCCTCCATCAAGCGCACTTGCCGGACTTCTGTTGATCAAGTACACAACAGCATCAACCGCCGCTGCCCATAGGAACTTTGGAACATCTGCATCCAAAGTCATGCTCCACACTCGCTCCAGGATCGTCTTCTTCATCCTTTTAGCGATGCCAATCTGTCGTTGCATTTCCGGTACCGTCTTCAGCCAAGGAATACCCTTTCTGCGAGCGGAACGCCTTGAACTCCTGTGTGCAATATTCCCCTCTATTATCGGGTTTAAGGCATTTTACCTTAGCCTGCGTTTGGTTCTCAACCTGTGCAATCAGTATTTAAAGATACCAAACACATCAGACTTTTTTATCGCATACACCCATATCTTCCGGTTTACGTCGATGAATGTCACAAAGTACCGATTATCACCATAAGACTCCACCGAGGCCGGACCCCATATGCCCGTATGCACCATATCTCCAGCTTCTTGGTTTTCTTTGCTATGCCTCCAATTTGAAACATGAGCACGTTTTGCTTCCCACAAACGCAGCTCTTGCAAAGCCCCGGTTCTACCTTTTTCAGCCCCGAAAGAAACCCATACTCTGAAGAATTTTCATATTCTTCTCACTGAGGTACCCCAATCTTCTATGCCACAACGAAGTCTCCGAATTTATCTCCGAACTTGCCGCCAACGCAACCGAATATCCGATGCTCCTACTGAATGAGTACAACGAACTGCTCTAGCGACCACCAACGATCCTTTGGAAATCCTCCACTGTGAATTTCCAAACACCGTCATATATCTTTTGTTGTCTAGCTGACTCATGTAAATAAGACTTTTCTTCAGATCTGGAATATGCCTAGCATTCTTTAATTTAATTTAACCACCTACTGACGGTTGTAGTATGATCGTTCTCTTACCAACGATCTTACACGGCTGACCGTTCCCCACCGTCAGTGTCTAAGATCACCTTTAAAATACTCACTGAAATGATACCGGCCCGAAGTGCAATGGAAAGATGCCCCCAAATCTAAGAACCACGTGTTCTCCTTTGTGTTCTCGCTCGCCGATAGACAAATACCTTGTTTCCCATCTTTTTGTGTTTCCTTCTCATCTTCCTTCCCATCCGAGTCTTTTTTCAAAGAGTCGACATTCGCTTTTTCCGATCCTTTTTTCCGCAATTCTAACATCCGCCTTAGATTTTTGCCTTCGATTTTCCTCGGCTTTCAGACTTGCCCTTCCTCTTTCCATCGTTCTACCGCGATTCTCCACCGAAAGTGCATAAGTTCTCGAATTCTCACTCACGACCTTTCTCCGCATCTCATCGTTTACTATACAACTCATTGCATCATTACCTAAGATAGGTTGCTAACCGCCATAACGAAGTTCTCCTAACTCTCCGGCAACGAACAAAAGAATAACAGAGCCCGAATCTCGTCTTGAAATACGATTGAGATGGATTCTAACTGGCTCGTCACACTGTTGAACTCGTTCAGGTGCTCCGTCACTAAACCGCTCGGTCATCTTCATGTTGAAAATCTACTTCATTAACAATAACTTGTTAGATGTCGAAAGCTTTTCATACAACTTCGCTAACGTCGTCGTTATCACCATGAGTGTCTTCTCTTTTGAGATGTTAAAGACCACATGTGGAGTCAACGACAATTTGATCGTTGCCGTGGATTTCCTATCCAAAAGGTTCCACGCCTCATCCGTCATCTTCTCGGGATTTTCTTCTAGCAATGGAAGATACATGTCCTTTTTGTACATGTAGTCCTCAATCTGCATGCGCCACCAACCATTGTGACCATTGAATTTTTTTATCCTTATTTTATCATCCGTCATCTTTCGACCAAGTCTCAGCAAACTCAACTTCTCACTTGATCTAAAGCAACGCTTTCAAAACGACGATCAAATAAATTAGGAAAGAAGACGTAGGTATCGTTACCCACCGTTAACCTAAATCGTAGATATGAAGAACCCTATGTTCCCTTAAACCACGCTCTGATACCAATTGTTGGGAATAGAGAAGCCGATGCATGGAACAATACTCGTGACAAGCAACCAAATCACGCAATCAACACTACGCAATTAACAAAAGATCACAAGTAAATAATACGCGAGAATAAATAAGAAATCAAACACAGAAACAAGAGACACAAGAATTTGTTGATGGGATTCACCTACCGTATGGCTAGTCTCCAGCTGAACGGAATCTGCAAACGTCTAGTAGAATTCTTAAATCAATTACACGAAACAACCCTAGGAGTTTTCTCTCAAAACTCTCTAGATATTAGCCATCACGCTTTCATACAACGATCTCTTCTATTTGGCAGTATATAAAACATATAAGAGGTCCTTATTTATACACAAACAAATTCCTTAATTAAGAAACCACCATAAATAAGAAACTGCCATAAGACACTCTTTAATTAAAAAACTGTCATAAGACACTCCTTAATTAAGAAATCGTGGTTTTGATAAAATCTGATATGGCTTGTGTGCACGTCCAGACATCTGCATGAAGTTTCTCCATAATTTCAACAAAAACATCACATAAAAATTAAGACAATCGAAGAAACTAATATAACATGTTTGTCCACAAGCAGGACTAAACTCATAGACTTAATCTCACTAAAATACCAAAAACCATACCGTTTTCAGTAAACTACCAAAAACATTGTAAATTACATTATTGGATCTTAATTAAGAAACCACCATAAATAAGAAACTGCCATAAGACACTCTTTAATTAAAAAACTGTCATAAAACACTCCTTAATTAAGAAATCGTGGTTTTGATAAAATCTGATATGACTTGTGTGCAGGTCCAGACATCTGCATAAAGTTTCTCCATAATTTCAACAAAAAACATCACATAAAAATTAAGACAATCGAAGAAACTAATATAACATGTTTGTCCACAAGCAGGACTAAACTCATAGGCTTAATCTCACTAAAATACCAAAAACCATACCGTTTTCAGTAAACTACCAAAAACATTGTAAATTACATTATTGGATCTTAATTAAGAAACCACCATAAATAAGAAACTGCCATAAGACACTCTTTAATTAAAAAACTGTCATACCATTTGTATATTACATATTCCTAACAATACCCGTTTTAGCTGACAACCATAACATCGGTTTATAAATGATGATTATCATTACGCCATTAAGTTAAAGTTGGTTTAGTAACAGTAGGTATAATTTATGGTAAAACGGCTTTGTTTCTATCATGAAACATTTTGGTTGTTCCTTGCAATTTAATAGCTTTTCGGGGATGTGGTGAAACACACATATAGTGACTGATAGCTGAGTGAAATCAAGCCTACAACAACAACAACAAGAAGCCTTTATCAGTTATTACTTACTTGATGCTACTAATTTTGTGTATCATTCTGTTGACAATTGCCTTATGATATTATAAATTGGTGGCTCACACCTGGCATGTTGGCTATGATTCATATTGAAGAATGGTTAAAACTTACTATTACTCTAAGTTCAATCCATTGTGGTTGTTCTCTTGTATTAGTTGATTTGCTATAAATTTTGGTGAATGCATTTTTTTAACTTGAACTTCAGTAGGTAATGATATAATTATTCACTTTTCATTAGCTGTAAATCATACACATTAGAAATTTATTATTATCACGCGTAATATGAACTTAGATTGGCTCAGTTGTTGTTGTTGTAATATGAATTTAGATCTTCTAATCATTTATAGTTTTTTTTAAAATCATTTTCTGGATTTGTTTTTTCTGATTTTTTAAATTGGCTACACATGCCTAGTAAATGCATAATGGTGCAAAGGCATCATGTAGCATCGGCAAGAACTATCAACCAATGGGCCAAACATGGGAAGCAATCTCTCCTAACATATACTAGATTTTGATTTTAATAGGGTTGCCTCAAATAAAAAAAATACAGAGCAAGTATCGATTATAGCTAAAAGTAGAACTAGCAACGATCGAGGTGGAAAATATTTCTCTGCTTTGGATTCATTTTGTCTGAAAACACAAAAATACAACTTAGGTGCTGATCTAATCTTGCAAGTTTGGCATTTCACTGTGACAAAACTTCCATCAATTTCAACATCTTGAATTCATAAAATAGTGAAAAATGGACTATGAAATTGAATTACAATAACAATAAACAGGATCATATCAACCTAAAGTTGAGTTAGTTATTCACTGCATTGCATGATGGAAATGTGCCCGGTATTTACGTCTAATAAATTTTACTAAGTAAAACATCAAACGGATATTTAGTATATACTATGGCAACAACAACCACAACAAGCATTTATCTCAAACTTGGAGGATAGGGTTCAAGCATCTTTTTCTTCCATCCTTTGAAGAAGTTAAACCTGTGCATAATCACATGAATATTATTCCTGGATGAAAATACTTTTGATAACGATTAGTACAAGGTTATCAATTTGAATGTAACATGCGTTGTCTTTATTCTTCGCATTGAATTTGAGAGATTCCACGCCGCAATTATGTACAACACAATTTTTACTAATTACTACACATATATATACAACCACACTTCAAAAAAGTATCATGGACTTTCAGAGCTTTCCCTTACAAAATCCAATGCATTAGTTCTTCAAAATCAAACATCACATCAAAATTAAGACAACCCAAGAAACTTACATAGCAAGTTTGTCCACAAGGAGCAATAAAATCATAGGCTTAGTCTCACTAAAATACCAAAACCTGACCGTTTTCAGGAAACCACCTTGTTTATTACATGTTCCTAACAATACCCGTTTTCGCTAACTACCATAAGGCCCATAACAACGGTTTAAAAATGATGATTATCATTACGCCATTAAGTTAAAGTTGCTTCAATAAAAGCAAGTATAATTTATGCTAAAACGGTTTTGTTTTTATCATGCAACAGTTTGGTGGTTCCTTGCAATTTATGATCTTTTCAGAGATGTGTTGAAACACGAATATAGTTGCTGATATCTGAGTGAAATCAAGCCTAAAACAACAACAAGAAAAAAACTCTATCTCAAACTTTTCGGATTGGCTACCTAAATCTTCTTCTAGTTCTTGTTATATCATTAACTAAAGTTATAATCGACCTAAACCATCTCAAATAATGTTCACAAGCAATACCAACGCGTTCCTTACAATTTACGAACTCTCCGGGGATGTGGTGAAACACACATATAGTTACCGACAGCTCAGTGAAATCAAATCTTTTCGGATTGGCTACCTAAATCGTCTTCAAGTTCTTGTTATATCATTAACTTAAGTTATAATCGACCTAAACCATCTCAAATCGGAGATTTGATTCTCGACAATAAGAGAGCAAACGTTAACAAAGCATTACCAGCACGCGTTCCTTGTCCTTGTCGATCACATCCTTCATCTCCTGCGACAATCCCCTTGCCACCTCTTCCTCCCCAACGAGGGTGATGTAATAATCAGGACAATTTTTGAGAATTATCATGTTTTGAAAAGTAATTAGGGATTTAGCCGGTTTTGTAAACTAATTAGGGATTTAGCAACTTTGGATCACATCAAGGCCATATGGATGCACGAGCAGTTGGAATGGGGCTGGTTTGAATCCTCACTTTAGAAGTGCGGTTTCAACTCTAGCTCCAGCATTTGGTCGGGCATGAGACCTTAAGGTTGAATCCGCACTTGTAAAATGCGGATTCAACATTAGACTGAATCTGCACTTTCAAAGTGCATATTCAACCTTAACTTGGCTGAACCCGAGAGTTCAAGGTTGAATCCGCACTTTGCAAGTGCGGATTCAACTTTACACTCTGTTCCAGTTGAATCCCTAATCTCCAGGATGAATCCGCACTTCTAAAGTGCGGATTCAATCCCCCGCCATCCAGGTTCAGCCAACTGCCTCCCAAACACTACAATTGCTTTCCAAATACGGCAAACACAACAATTGCCTTCCAAACACACTCCAAAACCCGCATACTTACAACAAATCCTAACCACATCACAATCCAAAAACAAATGAATGTAAACACAATCCAAACACAACTGAACTTAAACATATACACAATCCAAATAGAAAACACAATTTAAATACAACCACATCATAAAACACAATCCCAACACAAAACACATCACAAAGCAATAAAATTTGCAAGCATGACAACGCGCGTGGAATCTTAGCTCTACTGCGACGGCGCTGCGATGGACCAGGTATATCCTTCGGTTGTGAGGGTCCGACTCAGTCGATAGTTCTAGAAGGTCCAGTTGCACCGTCTCTAGGTCGGCGATGATAAGTCACGGTCACCGGTGGTAGAGAAAGAGGATAATTTGGACGTCTGAATGAACGCCGTTGAAAAAAACGACTAACAGATTTACATATGACCTCGATCCCACTAGCCGATATCCACGTACTACGCTGTCAGCGACATCATAGACTTCAAACAATTCTTCCGCTTATAACATAAATATATAAATATCTCAAATATATATTTTTAAGAAAGCCGACAAAAAATAGAAAGTAATAACAAAGTTTACCAGTTCATGCTCAACAGGTACATGCGGCTCATATGTCACTTGTGGACGCGTGGTCATGATGGACCGGCGTGTTATCCTTCAGTACCAGCGTTGATAATCCACTATCCGTAACTTAGATTCTCTATAGTTTTCGACAAGCAAAGCACGTGCATCCTATCGAGCGATATAGGCATGTCGAACAATACTCTAATCTACAACTACTCTCGCTCTCCGTCCGACCCATTCAATCTACTCTACCGGATCTGAGATGTACCGAATAAGCCCGAACTGTCGTAATACACGGTCGGGGACATGCATTATGATGACACCAAAACATATATACCCGGATGTATTGCTCGATCTCCTGATCTATATCACCTTCAGGCTCATCGAATGCATCGCGAAGCCATATTAAGCTTCACAGAACCACCATTCATATGTGCGGGAACTCGACCATGATATTTCATGCACAGCTCCTGCCAGCCGTGCCCCGTCTAACCTGTCACCGGTGGACCGAACTAAGTACAACAACATCTTGAAGGGTTATCGTCATCTCCTCCACGGGCAAATGAAATGTGTCGGTCTCCAGCCTCTGCCGCTGCAATGAGCGCATGGTCGAGACGAATATAATCAATCTTTGAGTAGTGAAGGAAGCATGCACGTGCTAACTTAGCCTGCACACATGCATTATCAATTGACCAGAACCTCACTTGCTGTAACTGAGTAGTACATATCAAAACGATATTCTCCTGCACATTAAACAAACTTATTAGAAATATAAAATTAGAAGCAAGTACAAGTGTTATATTAAATTTATTTTTTACCGTTGCGCATGTCGTTGCCCGATGTCAGTGCGACATGTATAAAACAGATGAATCTATATGTGCATAAATACAAGATCTGCAAAAATTAATAATTCGATGATAAATATCAATTATACAGTAACAAATACAATACATAACTGGAGATATAATACAATACATTAACGAACACAATACGTAACTGAAGATATGATACAATACATCATTGCGGTGGATTCTCAAATTAAGGTGGAAAGTTAGGGCATCGTGATTTTTTTTGACCATAGTTTTTTCAATTGTTGTACATGTTCTGTCCTTTTACCTTTTCGCACCCTTCATCCAGAACACCGTTGATATGACAGCTTCACAGCCTGCTTTTCTTTTTCTTATTTTCGGGGATTCCCGGGTGCGTGTTGTGTGCTTGTGTGTGATGTATGTGCGGGTGTGTTTGTATTGCTCGACATGCCTACACCCTTGATACAAGCACACAACATACACACCCACGGGACCCCCGAAAATAAGAGAAAGAAAAATAGGCCATAAAGCTGTCGTATCAAGGGTGTTATGGATGAAGGACGTGAAGGGGTAAGGACGGAACAGGTGCAGCAATTGTAAAAACTATGATCATAAAAAAATCACGATGTTCTAACCTTCCACCTCAACTTCAGGATCCACCGTAATGATGTGGTGTATCATATCATCAGTTACATATTGTATTCGTTGATATATTGTATCATATCTTCAGATACGTATTGTGTTCATTGATGTATTGTATCATATCTTCAGTTATGTATTGTGTTCATTAATTTATAACTGGTATTTATCGAATTATTAATTGTGACAGATCTTGTATCTATGGACACTGGACCTATAGATCCGTCTGTTTTATACATGTCGCACCGACATCGAGCAACATGCGCGACGGTAAAAAATAAATTTAATTTAATATTACACTTGTACTTGTTTCTAATTATATATTTCTAACAAGATTGTTTGTTTAATGTACAGGAGAACGTCGTTTTGACATGTACTGCTCACTTACAGCAACAGAGGTTCTGGTCAATTGATGATGCACGTGTGCATGCTTCCTTCACTGCTCGAAAATTGACTATATTCATCCCGACCATGCGCTCATTACATCATTGGCCAAGCGGTGGAGGCCAAAAACTAACACATTTTATTTGCCTGTAGGGAAGATGACGATCACCCTTCAAGATGTTCTTGTACTTCTTGGCTTGCGCATCGACGGTCCACCGGTGACGGGGGAGACATGGCACGACTGGCGAGAGCTGTGCATGGAACATCTTGGTCAGGTTCCCATACAAATGAAGCTGGTTCTATGAAGCTTATATGGCTTCGCGATGCATTCGATGAGCCTGAAGATGATGCAGATCAGGAGGAGATCAAGCAATACATACATGAATATATGTTTCGGCATCGTTGTAATGCATATCCCCGTCAGTGTGTTACGACAATTCGGGCTTGTTCAACACATTTCACATCCGGTAAAGCAGATTGAACGGGTCGGACGGAGAGGAAGAGCAGCTGTAGATTGGAGCATTGTTCGATATGCTTATATCGCTCGATGGGATGTACATGCTCTGCTTGTCGAAACCTATACAGAACATGAGTTACGGCTAGCAGATTACCAATACTAATATTGGAGGATAACATGGCGGTACATTATTACCGCTTGTCCTCTACGGGTGAATGAGCCGCAGGTATTGTTCCCGCCAAAATTTTGGCTCAAAACCCGCTCCTTATAAAATAATAACAATAAAAATAAATAAATAAATAAATAATAATAAAGGAGAAAATCTCCCTTTCAGAGCAAAGCTCTGTTCAAATCCCAAGACGAGAAATGAAGCAACGCTTCTGTTTCCTCCAATAAGAGCAAAGCTCTGTTTAAAATTCAAACTTTAATAAAGGAAGCAACGCTTTAGGCAACTTGCGCTCTGCGCTGCACGACACGTGTCAGCGCAGTTGCGCTGCGCTCTGCGCTGCGTGACACGTGGCAGCGCAGTTGCGCTGTGTGACACGTGTCAAGAGTAGGTGCGTTTGCGTCAAACAGAATTAAAATTCTGAAAGATCTTTCTCAATCTTGTTAAAAACAAGAAAATTGCCTTCTGTAAAACAGAAGCCCTTAGATCAAAAATCCAATGGTGGAGAAAAATCCCCAAATCACTCAGAGAAAAATCACTCTAACCAATTTAACAAACTAATTGGCACTATAAAAAGGCCTCTGGACCCCAAGTCTAAAACAGATCAACACAGAGAGAACTCCTCTAAAGAAAATTTTGAGAAGAACTCAGAAAAGAAAAAAGGTAAAAACCTTTGAAAAAAAGAAGAATTTCTTCTAAAAAGATCATTGATCTAAGAACAAGATAAAAGATCTTCAATAAAAAATATATATATAATAATAATAAAGGCATTGCCTTTTGATGAACCAATGGTTCTTTGAAAACAAGAAAATTTGTTTTCTTTGATCTAAAATTAATAAAAATAATAAAACAGTGCCCTGCACTTGCAAAATCTGCACCGTTGCGCTCTCGGGTTGGCGCTGTAAGTCGATGTACAACACCCCACGACTTGCGGGGAGGCGGAAAAATGAAAAACGATCTTGTTCTTTGCTTAAACATCGACTAACCGCACGAATCGAAGCTAAACGATAACTAACATCAAACATAGAAGTTAACAACTACTATGTAAAGGGATTATACCTAACGAATCGTGTCCTTCGTCTTTACGAACTCCACCTCCTTCCTCGGCCTTCTCGAAGTAGTAGACGATCCACCCGAGAGCTTTACTCCAAGCTTAGCCTCTAAACTTAAGGCAACTAACCTTCTTTAAGTGCTAATCAAAGAAGCTAGGTGATATAGAGTGAGGGTTATGGTTTAATTAATCTAACTAATCCTTGTACTCAACACATGAGAGGGGAGGATTAGGGTTTGAAGAGGGAGAGCTTGAGGAGAGAGAAGATGAAGATAATAATGAAGTTGGAAGAATGAATTATGATAATATATATCAAGAATTTCTTTTTATCAAGAAAAGAAAAGAAATGAATTTAACAACCATGCTTGATAATATCTATTGATGATTCACATCCATGAGTCATTAAGCATTTATGATGCATTAATGACATGGATGAATCATCCATATGACTCACTAATCACATTCATTGTATATGCCACCTAAACCTCATTAGTCACCATCTTCTAGAAGCTTCTCGCGCAATTACGAGAACGCCCCTCCTTTCCGCAAAAATACGGAAAAACTTTAGACTGTATAAATCCAATAACCGGATACCAGTAACTGGCTTAAACCAAAGCCGACTGGTAAAAACTGTCCGAAAGTCGTACGTGCGTAAACACACGTATGCGTCCGAACCCTTGTCGTAAAACCATACGACCTCTATATCGTTTCGCCTGGAGTAGGGAAACTCTCTGTGTGGGACTCTAGAGACTCGACTACTATGCTGGCAGTGGGTTTAACCACAGACCGCAAGCGGCACTAGCTGTACGTAACGGTCCCCAGGTAGATGTCGATAAGAAGGCCGATGAGGAAACCCATCCGAACTCCTACTGAGTCTGAGGTGACAATCTCCATACAGTCCGGTCCGTTTGTCTAAGACTATCGCATATCGGGCCTAGGGGGGCGGCAAGCGTCAGTCCCCTAATAGCGGTATAAGTCGTGTCGGAGCGAAACTCATTACACCCTGAGAAACTACTGGAACCTACCAGCAAATCTCGCTTGCCCTGGCCAGGGACTTTGCGTAATGGCTCTCTGACACAGCGCGATATCAACCCCCAATACCGGGAGAGACGAATCCTGTCTAACCGCCACTGCCTCCAAGTGCTCGGGACTGCACCCAACTGCTACCTGTTTGCACGACTCCTTTGAGCCGTGGTAGGGTAGCAATCTAAGAACAGTGGGACACACTCGAGGCGAAGTAGCAGTGTCAAGTCTGCGGACTATGCTGTACTCATGTCACCTGGGAACTGTTCACTGACGACTGGTATAAAACCAACCAACAGTTCCCTGTGAGTTCTGTCCGGTGTACCCGTAACCCAACGAGCACCTGCATACTATCTCCAGTACGACGTACTGACGGCTGTGGGACAGACCATCTCCCCAACTGGGATGAGAAGCGTACACACTAGTCTACTCCGGAGTATCGATGCTCTGTCTCGATAATCCAACGACCAGGGACCTGAATAAGGATGTGCTTGTAGACTACCCAGCCCCCACTAGTGTGACTGCCATCACAACGCTGGTAGTCAAGCAAGATCCTAAGAGCTCTATCAATACGTATACTCACATATTAAGATAGAAAAACCAAGTAGCATACTACCATGTTTAGCAAGACTGTTATATACATGTGAATATCCCAAGCTTCCATTAAGTAATATACAAACTAGTATGATACAGTAATGGCCTTCTAGGGCATAAACACTAACAATCTCCCACTTGCACTAGGGCCATGTACTGGCGTATCGAAGACCGATGATCTCGAGTAGCCTCTCGAACTGAATCTGAGGTAGGGCCTTCGTGAATGGATCAGCAATGTTCTCTTCAGAAGCAACTCTCCGAACCTCGATCTCCTGACGATCAATGATCTCCCTGATCAGGTGATACCGTCTTAAGATGTGTCTGGACTTCTGATGGGACCTTGGTTCCTTTGCTAAAGCTATAGCTCCGTTGTTGTCGCAATACAGAGGTATTGGATCAACTATGGTAGGAACCACCTGAAGTTCTGTTAGGAACTTCTTCATCCAGACTGCTTCTTTTGCGGCATCACAAGCAGCTATATACTCCGCTTCCATCGTCGAGTCAGCAACGGTGTCCTGCTTGGAGCTCTTCCAGCACACCGCCCCTCCATTGAGGGTAAAGACATAACCCGACATGGACTTGGAATCGTCCTTATCACTCTGAAAGCCGGAATCAGCAAAGGCCTCCAACCTGAGGTCTTTTCCGCCGTAAACCAAGAACATCTCCTTAGTCCTTCTCAGGTACTTGAGAATGTTCTTTACTGCTATCCAGTGCTTCTCCCCTGGGTCTGACTGATACCGGCTTACTACGCCCAGTGCGTAAGCTACATCTGGTCTGGTACACAACATCGCATACATTATAGAGCCTACCGCAGAAGCGTAGGGTATAATAGACATGCGTTCCCTTTCCAAATCAGTCTTGGGAGACATCTCTTTGGAGAGGGTGATTCCGTGACAAGCCGGTAGATTACCGCGCTTAGAATCTTCCATACTGAATCTTTTCAGTACAGTGTCGATATACCTGGACTGCGAAAGTCCCAACATCCTCTTGGATCTATCACGATAGATTCGGATCCCCAGAATGTAAGAGGCATCCCCCAGGTCTTTCATGGAGAACCTGTGTGACAAGAATCCTTTGACAGATTGTAGCATAGGAATGTCATTTCCTATCAATAGAATGTCATCCACGTACAAGACGAGGAATACGACACTTCTGGCTACAACTTTACTATATATACACGGTTCATCTGGATTTTTGATAAAGTCATATTCTTTGACTGTCTCATCAAAACAGATGTTCCAACTCCGCGATGCCTGCTTTAGTCTATAAATGGACTTAAGCAGCTTGCATACTTTCCCGCTGCTCCTATTCTGATTGAAACCCTCTAGCTGATCCATATAGACGCACTCTTCTAAATTCCATTTAGAAAAGCCATCTTTACGTCCATCTGCCAGATTTCATAATCATGGAAGGCAGCAATAGCAAGAAGGACCCGAATGGATTTGAGCATAGCCACTGGAGAAAAAGTTTCGTCATAGTCCAAACCAGGTCTTTGACGAAAACCCTTCGCAACAACTCTAGCCTTATAGGTTTCCACCTGTCCATCTACACCAATCTTTTTCTTGAAGATCCATTTGCATCCTATGGGTTTTACCCCATCTGGAGCAAAGTCCAAAGTCCATACTTTGTTGGTGTGCATGGACTCCATTTCGGTCCGCATTGCATCTAGCCATCGTACCGAGTCGCCGCTCTGGATGGCCTGCTGGAAGTCAGTAGGTTCATCATCATCTATGATGCAATCCTCTCTATCCCCATCTATGAGAAAACCGTAGTATCTCTCAGGCGGATGAGACGGCCTACTACTCCTGCGGAGGGGTGCGGGAATGTCCTGTTCTTCTTGAACTATCGGTTCTACCAAACTTTCAGTAGCAGTTTGTGGTTCTGGAATTTCTTCCAGTTCTATTTCGCTCCCACTCTTCTGATTTTCTAAAAATTCAGTTTCTAAGAAGCGGGCATGACGAGAAACAAAAACCTTTTGTTCCTCTGCGTAATAGAAACAATATCCCATAGAGTTCTTTGGATATCCTACAAACTTACACTCTACTGAGCGTGCCTCGAGCTTGTCCGGATGCTGCTTTTTTACAAAAGCTGGACATCCCCATGTCTTCAGGTACTGAAGATAGGGTTTCTTCCCACTCCACATCTGATATGGTGTGGTAGGCACAGTTTTGGTTGGAACTCTGTTCAAAAGATATGCCGCTGATTCTAGCGCATAACCCCAGAAAGATCGCGGTAACTCAGCATTACTCATCATGGATCGTACCATATCCAATAGGGTTCGATTCCGTCTCTCCGATACACCATTATGCTGTGGAGTGTATGGAGGAGTAAGCTGAGAGAGAATTCCTTTCTCTTTTAGGTAACCTAGGAACTCGGCACTCAAGTATTCACCACCTCGATCAGATCTAAGTGTCTTGATACTTTTGCCGGTTTGGTTTTCTACTTCATTCTTATACTCTTGGAATTTCTCAAAAGCCTCGGATTTATGTTTCATCAGATAAATGAATCCGTACCTTGAGTAATCATCCGTGAAAGTAATGAAATAGGAAAAACCACCTCTTGCATGTGTAGACATTGGACCGCATACATCGCTGTGTATGAGTCCTAAGAGCTCGCTCGCTCTTACTCCTTGTCCAGTAAATGGAGTCTTTGTCATCTTTCCTTTGAGACAAGATTGACAAGTGTCATAAGTTTGATATTCGAACGAGTCCAAATATCCTTCTCTATGCAACTTAGTCAACCTTCTCTCATTGATGTGACCCAGTCTACAATGCCATAAGAAAGCTTTATTTAAATCTGAAGACTTTTTTTTAGTGTGTTCTGGACGCTGAAAATTTGGAGTTGGTTTAAAACATATATACCGTTATTTAGTGTACCTGACCCAATCAAACCATGATTAAGGTGGATGTTAACAATATCTCTTACAAACGTGAAATCATAACCTTTATTTGATAACAAGAAAACTGATATGATATTACATGTTAAGCTTGGTACAAAATAACAGTTATGTAAAACCAAAATGTGTCCACTCGTCAATCCTAGGTGATAATCCCCGACGGACGCAGCTCCCACGCTAGCTCCGTTAGCAACCTTTAGGGTCATATCACCTTCCTTCAGCACTCTACGGTTTCTCAGTGCCTGCAATGAATTGCAAATATGAGATCCTGATCCGGTATCCAATACCCAGGAAGTAGAGTTGATCGACAGACAATTCTCAATTACAAACACACCTGAAGTCGAAGCCACAGCTTGCTTCGGTTCCTGGTTCTTGGCGTTCCACGCCTTGCAATCCTTCTTCCAGTGCCCTTTCCTGTGACAATGGAAGCACTCATCCTGGCCAACTACCGGTACCGCAAACTTTTTCTTTCCCTTCCCTCCCACCTTACTAACACCTCCTCTAGGTTTGGTGGCGGCCTTCTTCTTCCTTCCTTTGGCCCTAGCCTTGGACCCGGAAGAAGATGCACCGCTAACAAACATAGCGGGTGTTTCCCTTGCTTTCTGCAAGGTGCCCTCTGCACTCCTTAACATGTTCAGGAGTTCCGGAAGTTCAACTTCTTTTCTTTGAAGGTTGAAGTTCAGGATAAACTGGGCGTAGGAGGGAGGAAGGGACTGGAGAATAAGGTCTGTATAGAGCTCATTGTCCAAAGTCGTCCCAAGGTATGCGAGCTCTTCAATATAGCCGATCATCTTTAGGACATGTTCTCCTACCGATGACCCGACAGCCAACCTCGCTCGAAACAAGTTCTTAGAGGTCTCGTATCTTACTATACGAGATTGCTCTCCATAAAGTTCCTTTGTATGGAGAAATATGCCATCTAGGTTCATATCCTCGTGCCTCCTCTGATGTTCATTGTTCATTGAGGCAAGCACGATGCACTTGGCTTTCGCGCAATCTAAATCCCAGGTTTTGCGGATTTCCTTATCCGCATTGCTGGATTTGGGACCAGGGACAGCAGGTGCCGTAGCGGTGAGGACGTACCCCAGTTTGTCATAGGTCAAAGCCATTTTGACATTCCGCAGCCAATCTTTATAGTTTGGCCCTGTCAGTATATTTTTCTCTAAAAGTAACTTAAGTCCAGTCATTTTCAGGGTCGCTGCAATTAGGAGAGAGAGAAGAAAACTCTTTAGCATGATGCTCTTGCAAGTTTAGAATGGTTTTTAGTTTATCTAAACTGGATGGCTCCCACTGTTTCTCGAATCCTTCCTCAAACCATAAAAGAAGAATTAGCCAGGACTATTCTCACCGTACAATACTTGCTTAACCGTTCAGCCAGGCCAGTATCGATACTTCGAGGGAGGTTTTCCAACGCTTTCGCGAAGTTCCTTAATTAAATAACCTCTTTTCTCTGGGGGCGTAATCCCGCTGACACTTTTCTTGACACCTACTTGGTTTATAGCATTGATCGTTAAGTGACGAATATCCTGATAAGTAGCATATACTCACAGTAGGATCGGGATCCAAATATCATCGTATGATAATGTTGAAGGAATGCTACCAACATTCATCAAACTCCAAATGGTATGCATCTCTTTGCAAATTTCAGTTTCTTTAGAAATTCCCGATATAGGTTTTTGCCCCAAGCTCTTATGACCTTGACGTAAGCCAACAAATCATAAGTCACATGTCAAGTTCTGCCCATCATTATCTTGTTAATTTGAACCCACCCGTATATACTCTTGACGTAAGCCAACAAGGTAATGCGACTGTCCCAAACCAACACATCTATCTATGCAACAAATGAATACCAGTAGCTACCAAACACTATGCCTTGACGAAAGCCAACAAACATAGCTTGAATACTACTGACTATCCATAAGAAATGACGGAGGGCTACGACTGATTTTGGCGAAACCGTGAACGTAGTGAACTTGATATAACCGAAGGAACCTGATAGCTTTTAAAAGGAGTGGTTAAAGCTCCGCATTTAAAAATTATCTGTTTTTTTTTAAAATTAACCGAGTGGTTTCTTTTAAATTGTTCCAACGATTTAAACTTTGGTTTGTTTTTCTTTGCATTATAGATAATGCGTCCCATCATTAACCTATCATTGCAGAAAACAACGAAAATACAACGTCCTCTTATGCCATCCGCATTCGCCACGGGGTCCCGTCATCACCCGTTAGGTTACTTAACTAACGACAGAGCGGGGGCTGGGCTAGCGCGGGTGTAAAACTTAAGTGACGTCTAAATAGCTATCATATATAGATATTGTACATTCGTCAGACGCAATAATAGGCATTCCAGATCACAGATGAACTTTATTGGATTTGCAAGTAATCCGTGTTTGTTTTGAGCCTGCAACAAAAGACGGATTACACAGTTGTGATGAATAGCCATTACCCCACCCAAGACCCCAACGGGTACGGCAAACTACCCGCCCGGCAGTTTGTGCACCCCACCTTGGATCTGTCCTAGGAGCAAAAACAGTAAAATGAAATAATACAACGGTGGCTACAACCGCAACCTGGATGTGCCCCGCAAAATAATATTACAACAAATTACATTTACATCAAATGAATTAAATAATAACCCATCACATAACCCCGGCTATACATCACAACAGTCCAACACAGTTCATATCCACAAACAGTAAAAACCATTACAGAAATATGCAACCCCCTGCCAACCGACATACTAGCAGTTAGGGGAGGTTTACGAACACATTATACAAACACAGAAATAATCCAACAAGCAAATAATGTATAATTTCGATCGATTAAACACTTTTAATTTTTGCTCCAATACTTCTCTGTAAATCTGAAACCTGAGCAAAAATAAAAACTTCCAGAAAATACCAAATATCACAGAGAAGCAACACAGGAAATTTGGGTTCCTGAATCGCCAACTCGGCGGCGGAAGCGCGGCGGATCGGTGCGATCCGCCGCGGTTCCGCGGCGCTTTAGGCGATTCAGGGGCCCAAATTTCTTGGGTGTTCTTCTACTGTCTTTTTAAGCTTTCTGAACCTCCCTGAAAAATTTTAGGACTTCATTTAAAATTCGACAGAAACTAGTGATTTCGGGGTTTTCCGGTTTCGTTTTTTCCGTTCGAAATTCATACAAATTTGCAAGTAAGTTATTTATTGTTTAGCGAGGCTCTGATACCACTGTAAGTCGATGTACAACACCCCACGACTTGCGGGGAGGCGGAAAAATGAAAAACGATCTTGTTCTTTGCTTAAACATCGACTAACTGCACGAATCGAAGCTAAACGATAACTAACATCAAACATAGAAGTTAACAACTACTATGTAAAGGGATTATGCCTAACGAATCGTGTCCTTCGTCTTTACGAACTCCACCTCCTTCCTCGGCCTTCTCGAAGTAGTAGACGATCCACCCGAGAGCTTTACTCCAAGCTTAGCCTCTAAACTTGAGGCAACTAACCTTCTTTAAGTGCTAATCAAAGAAGCTAGGTGATATAGAGTGAGGGTTATAGTTTAATTAGTCTAACTAATCCTTGTACTCAACACATGAGAGGGGAGGATTAGGGTTTGAAGAGGGAGAGCTTGAGGAGAGAGAAGATGAAGATAATAATGAAGTGAGAAGAATGAGTTATGATAATATATATCAAGCATTTCTTTTTATCAAGAAAAGAAAAGAAATGAATTTAACAACCATGCTTGATAATATCTAGTGATGATTCACATCCATGAGTCATTAAGCATTTATGATGCATTAATGACATGGATGAATCATCCATATGACTCACTAATCACATTCATTGTATATGCCACCTAAACCTCCTTAGTCACCATCTTCTAGAAGCTTCTCGCGCAATTACGAGAACGCCCCTCCTTTCGCAAAAATACGGAAAAACTTTAGACTGTATAAATCCAATAACCGGATACCAGTAACTGGCTTAAACCAAAGCCGACTGGTAAAAACTGTCCGAAAGTCGTACGTGCGTAAACACACGTATGCGTCCGAACCCTTGTCGTAAAACCATACGACCTCTATATCGTTTCGCCTGGAGTAGAGAAACTCTCTGTGTGGGACTCTAGAGACTCGACTACTACGCTGGCAGTGGGTTTAACCACAGACCGCAAGCGGCACTAGCTGTACGTAACGGTCCCCAGGTAGATGTCGATAAGAAGGCCGATGAGGAAACCCATCCGAACTCCTACTGAGTCTGATGTGACAATCTCCATACAGTCCGGTCCGTTTGTCTAAGACTATCGCATATCGGGCCTAGGGGGGCGGCAAGCGTCAGTCCCCTAATAGCGGTATAAGTCGTGTCGGAGCGAAACTCATTACACCCTGAGAAACTACTGGAACCTACCAGCAAATCTCGCTTGCCCTGGCCAGGGACTTTGCGTAATGGCTCTCTGACACAGCGCGATATCAACCTCCAATACCGGGAGAGACGAATCCTGTCTAACCGCCACTGCCTCCAAGTGCTCGGGACTGCACCCAACTGCTACCTGTTTGCACGACTCCTTTGAGCCGTGGTAGGGTAGCAATCTAAGAACAGTGGGACACACTCGAGGCGAAGTAGCAGTGTCAAGTCTGCGGACTATGCTGTACTCATGTCACCTGGGAACTGTTCACTGACGACTGGTATAAAACCAACCAACAGTTCCCTGTGAGTCCTGTCCGGTGTACCCGTAACCCAACGAGCACCTGCATACTATCTCCAGTACGACGTACTGACGGCTGTGGGACAGACCATCTCCCCAACTGGGATGAGAAGCGTACACACTAGTCTACTCCGGAGTATCGATGCTCTGTCTCGATAATCCAACGACCAGGGACCTGAATAAGGATGTGCTTGTAGACTACCCAGCCCCCACTAGTGTGACTGCCATCACAACGCTGGTAGCCAAGCAAGATCCTAAGAGCTCTATCAATACGTATACTCACATATTAAGATAGAAAAACCAAGTAGCAAACTACCATGTTTAGCAAGACTGTTATATACATGTGAATATCCCAAGCTTCCATTAAGTAATATACAAACTAGTATGATACAGTAATGGCCTTCTAGGGCATAAACACTAACAGGCGCAAGCCACCAGAGAGTGCCACGTGTCAACCCCATAACAGCTTGCGCTATGCGCTTTTAAAATAGAGCATTGCTCTCTGAAATTGGCGCAACTCGCCAGAGCGCGTCACGTGTCAGCAGCACAACAGCGCAGCGCACTGCGCTAACTGCGCTTGCGCTAACTGGAGCGTGACACGTGTCACCTTCACATGGACTTGCGCCTTGCGCTCCTCAATCGGCGCAAAGCGCCTCACAAGCCACGTGGCGCTCTGTCAGACTAATTAATGCAGCGCATTATTAAAGGGCAGAGCCTAATTAAGAGGCCTAATGGACCAAAATAAATGTTCTGCATTATAAAAAGGGGACAGAGCCCAACTTAAAAGGCCTAACAGGCCAGAATAAAATGCAGTGCATTATTAACAGGGGCAGGGCCTTAATAAAGACCTACTGGGCTAAATATAAATAAAAATGTTGAACATTATCAATTGGACTTAGCCCAATTCTAGCCGTAAGTCCTCAAATTAAATCAACCGAGCATGATTGCTCTCTTAAATCAATTTACACCTGGTTCAAGGGTACATCTCTGAACTCCTCTGACACCTGTCGTTGTAATCCTTCAACGTCGTCAGAGAAGTGATGGGTCCCGACGGCCATACATGCAATGGACCGCAATGTCCTTAAACTACCTATGGACCACTACGTCCTTAAACTGGAACAATAGAGCCCCCAAACGCTCTTTTGTCGGATCTAAACGATTCCATTTAAGTTGATCTTAACCTCAAATATGGCTAACGTATCCTTAAACATTTAAACAGACTTTAGTCTCAAGTTGGACTATAGACCCCCCAATCAAGTTCGGTTCAAGGGTACATCTCTGAACTCCTCTGACACTTGTCGTTGTAATCCTTCAACGTCGTCAGAGAGGTGATGGGTCCTGACGGCCATACACACATTGGACCACTATGTCCCTAAACTGGAACAATAGAGCCTCCTAAATGCTCTTTCCGTTAAGTTGATCTTAGTCTCAAATCAGACTAACGTATCCTTAACAAACGTTTAAGTTGATCTTAGCCTCAATATGGCTAACGTATCCTTAAACTAAAACACCAAACCCAAATCGAAGTAAATACGGATTTGGACTAATCCACGTCCTACGGGCGACGGCATAAATTAGTCTCCGTATACAATCCACGGGCAACCACAAACAAACCAAACACCCGCGACACAAAGTGAAATTCTGGAGAAGGAGAAAGTGGTTACCGCGATGCGGTAGCATAATTAACTGCAGGGGCTTGCGCCTGCAGGGAAGAGCATCCCCACAATCAAGAACCCCTCAAGCGAGGGGGAATCTGACGAAGTCTGCTACATCGGCCGTATCCGTCTAAACCTCCGATACACGGTGCCATAAATCAACTTGGCATCTTCGGAGAGGTATACGGATAAAACCAAATAGCATCTGCCCCGAATCTCAGGCAAAACGTCCATGTCTTGGCCGCCGTTCAGAGGGGAACAGATTCTGGCACGCCCGGTGGGACCTTTTCCTCTTTCCACTCCACACTTCGTGTGTCGTGTTCGCGAACAAATCGCGGTTTTCTGTGGTTGCCTGTGGATTCGAGATACTGAGATTTGGTGTCTTGCTCCGTGCAGAAAACAGAAGATCAATGGCTTCAAACTACACTGCCTGCGACTGCAACTCTCGCTCGGTCCTTGCTGGAGGAGTAACTTACGGGTCCCAAGCGGCCTCTCTTTTCAAGATGCCAGCGGAGCAGGTAACTCAAGCCACCACTGGACTATTCTTCGGGACCATGCTCCCACCGATGAGCTTCAATGCCCCAATGACGTTGCAAGAAACCCCAAAGAAGTCGGTCTTTGATCGACTTACCATTGCCCCGGTCCCTCTCAACGGGTCGCCCGACTCCACTGCCTCGGTTTTTAACAGGCTAGGTCAGAGCTCCAACGGGCCCATGAAAAGGCCAGCAATACCGGAAGATGTTATCCTGAAGCGGATAGCTATTCCTACTCCAGTTTCAGGCGAAATCACCAAGGTTGCTTCCCCTGCTCGGAAGTCTGCTTTTCATAGGTTAGCCGTTCCCATTCAACGGACATTGGTCTTTAAAAGACTGGTACCAGCAGATTATGACCAACACAGGGGGCATGAGGAGGTCACCCCTACGGTTAGAACAACTCCATCCACTCGACATGCTCGCCGTCATCACTGGAGCCGGGTAAGGAAGGCTGGGGGCAACTCCCCCTCCGGGATAACTATGCCAGCTCCGATAGTAGAAATCAATGCTGCTGTTCCGACCGGGAATAGCTTTGAACCGCTAAGAAGGGTGCGCAAAAACTCGCCAACTTCCGTATTGAAAAGATCTCCTCCACCTGTGGATAATGCCCCAAAGGTGAAGCTGGAGCAGCCCCCTCAACGGCTGTCCTCTAAAATTTACAAGGTCTGGCGTCAAGTCCAGGACTCTGTAGTGGATCAAGACTATCTCCGCCGACAGAAAAAGATGAAGGTTCGGCAGGAGAAGGACTGCTCTGTCAAGCCACCAAAGCGACAGCTACTTGGGTGCCCATTACAACGGTCCTCTCAACTTTGACCGCTTGAAAAAGAAGGAGGTCGGAGAAGATCCCCGTGTCTTTAGCAAATCTCAAAGACACTGAAGCTAAATGCCCCAAGTCTGGGGGCATGGTGGTGCACACTGTTTATATGGCTTCCGGAAAGGAGGAAAGCCGTGCGTCGACGGGTCACCGACCACTCACCCGATCCGTGACGAAAGCTCAAGAACAGCAGCAGAAGCTTCAAGAGATGATGACTGCGATGGCCGCACTTACCGGGCCAAAAGAAAGCTCGGAGGCATCATCAGAACAGCGGCACGAACAAGAAACTGATGCTGACTTCCTACGCAGAGTCCTCTAAAAGAAGGACAGAGAAGCCGCAGAGCAAGCGGCTAACATAAAACAAACGGCGCTCCTTTTCCAAGATATGGTAGGAATGATGTTACAGCCGGACCCTCCAGATGATGACCCTCCAATCATTGTTGAAGACGATAGTGGGGAGACATCTAATCCTCCTCCGGCTCTTTCAGCAGCCAAGAAAGAAACTATCTCTAAAGCTGCCCTGGATGGATATATAGCTCAGCAGATACGAATTCATCAGGCGAATGAAGCGGCTGGGCAAA
The DNA here is from genome assembly GCA_030015575.1 of Agapanthus africanus. Taxonomy (NCBI): domain Eukaryota; kingdom Viridiplantae; phylum Streptophyta; class Magnoliopsida; order Asparagales; family Amaryllidaceae; genus Agapanthus; species Agapanthus africanus. The sequence continues at coordinate 329,115,126 of JASDDO010000029.1, read as the reverse complement.
TTGTTAGAACCGGACGGCCCTATCCAAGCTGGTATGACCAAATCAGTTACCTGCCGGGATATACGATCCCTAAATTCCATGTGTACAAGGGGACAAGGAATCCACATCAGCATGTTGCTCAATTCAGGGCTCTTTGCGGCAACACTGGAGGCGATGATAAACTGTTACTTCGCCAATTTGTCGGCAGCTTAGCAGAAACAGCCTTTGGATGGTATTCGGAGCTACCTAACGACTCTGTCAAAATATTTGCGGAGATAGAGCTACTGTTTACATGAAGATTCGCGAGTGCTAGTGGACGCACCCCGATAACAGCACTGATCAATGCCAGGATAATGCCAGGCGAAACGTGGGTCCAATACGCAACACGATGGCGGAACCTATGTTCGAAATGCGAACAACGTATAGAAGAGGTTCCTGCAGTAGACATGTTCGTGGGAACCCTTGATCCGCAGGCGACCATATCTCAATTCATGATGTTCTTCAGGCCGACCACCTTCCAGGCCTTGATTGACAAGTTAGCCCAAATGGACCAGATGGGCCATGGATCGTCTCCTCCGAAACCGGACTCTCGAAAGGAGAAGGGGAAAGGAAAAGCGATCGTCGTCGCCAATACTCAACAACAACCAAACAACTCAAAGCCGGTTGTTCGCCAAAATAACGTGCGTCCACGCCCATCCCTCGAGGAGAGATTGGGACGTTCTTACTCATTTCCTCAGAATAAAACGAGAAGACTGTTCGAGCTGGCCATGCGCAATAGACTCATCAATCTGCTAAGTCCAAAATGTCTGTTGCAGCCAGGCGATCTCAATAATCCCAATTATTACCCTTACCACCAAACGGTAAGTCATCCGATCGAGGATTGTTTCGTCTTTAAGGGATGGATCGAGGATCAGTACCTACAAGACAAGTTCGCGCTGTCTGAAAACTAGAAGGTAAACCCACTACAGCCGCACACTCCAAAGAAGATGGACACGATGGGGGCAGCTTATTCTTTTGTCGAGGACGAAAACGATGGAGAAGACTCATCAGATGAATCTGAAGACTACGTAGCGACCTGTCATGTGATCTCTCACTCATTGGCTGATGATGAAGAAGCTCCTTGCGCCGAGAAATCGAGGGCGAACCCTGAACCAGAAATTCTGCGGCCATCAGACGAGTTGATCGATGCCTTCCTGAATGAGATTCGTCTGAAAGTTAAAGCCAATCAAGAGCGTGAGATGGCCATACTGGAAGGAGCCAAACACAGACTACTAGACCAAAGAGTCGAGGCACTTCCGTCAAATCAAAAGTCATCCGCTGCGGATAAAAACATATTCAAGACGAGAAAAAGGTTCGCCAAAGCCCTATCATTGGGAATGAAGCTACCGCCCTCTGAAGAAAATACTCTCGGTGGAGTAGAGATGCATCCTAACTTCTGCTTATATCATCAGAAGATCATACATCCTACTGAAGACCGCGACTCCTTTAAGTGTTGGTGGCAAGGATATGTCGCTCAAAAGCAACACTTCAACAGGACAAAATGTGAAGCTCGTAGACACCAGAAAAATGTGATAGATAAGCGCAAAAGAGCCGCCGACGACTGTCATATAGACGACTCCAAGGGATCGCAAATTATCACCTTTGGAAGCGACTCTGACAAAGAAGCTGCCCTCAACCCTCTCCTCAAGGAATCCATTTCAAAAATTAGACAATTGAGAAGTTGCGAGAACGTTCAGCCGTGCAATCGCACGCTACTCGGAAAAAATCTCGGCCCCGTAAACAAGGGATCGAGCAAAAAGGATAAAAGGAAGGGAAAAACAGCCCTCGTAGCCAATACTCAACAGCAATCGAGTGGCCCTAGACCAGTTGTTTGCCGAAACAACAAGCGGCAACCCCTCCAGGAAAGGTTGAAACGTCCTTACTCGTTTCCGCAAGATAAAACAAGGGGACTGTTCGAGCTGGCAGTGCGCGATAGACTCATCAATCTGCCGAGTCCAAAACGTCCGTTGCGGCCAGGCGATGTTTACAATCTCAATTATTGCCCTTACTACCAAACGGTAGGTCACCTGATTGAGGATTGCTACGTCTTCAAAAACTGGGTTGAAGACCAATACCAACAGGGCAAGTTCGTCATCTCCGAAAACTGGAAGATGAGCCCGCCACAACCGCACGCTTCGAGAAAGATGGATACGCCGGAGGCATCATGCTCAGTCATAGAGAAAGCCCCATAGACCGAAACGTCGTTAAACTAACAATGGACCACTATGTCCTAAAACTGGATACGGACCGAAACGTCCTTAAACTAACGATGGACCACAATATCCTAAAACTTGCAAACGACCGAAACGTCATTAAACTACTACCGCAGCATCCTCAGGCTGACGAGATAAAAAAAGAGAAGAATAAAGAATAAAAAAAATAATAACAAAAAAAACGGTATGTCCATAAGCAAAATGGGCACGGATGAAAACTCGAAAGGGCTCCGTGAGTGAAAACAGCAGGGCTACGGGCGAGTGTTCGTGAAAATCCGAAAAGGCGCGGCCTCGTTAAAAAAAAAGGAATAAAAAAAAGAGAAGAATAATAAAAAACGGTATGTCCATAAGCAAAATGGGCACGGATGAAAACCTGAAAGGGCTCCGTGAGTAAAAACAGCAGGGCTACCGGCGAGTGTTTGTGAAAACCCGAAAGGGGGCAACCTCGTTAAGAGACACTTGCAAGGTCCTCTCGACCTTGTAAGGAGAAACCACCCGCGTGAGATCCTTACAACTCACAGGGGAGCAACACACTTAGGGATCCTCACGATTCCTAAGGAGAAAATACACTTGCGAGATCCTTACGACTCGTAAGGAGAACTCTCTTATGGGACCTTCACGGCTTCTAAGATTTGAAAGTCTTAAGTTACAGAGACCTAAACCTGTTCTTAAGCAACCCCTACAACCTTCGATAATGCCCTAGAAGCAGCTCATACTGACCCTTGTATACAATCCATGGGCGCGAATAAACATTTCCCTAACCAAGTCCCATCCGTGACTGGGAATATGTCCATACGGTGAAAAACCATTGTAAGTCCTCTCGACTTATAAGGAGAAAACCCTTTTGTAAGATCCTTACGACTTACAGGGGAACATACACTCAGGAATCCTCACGATCGTTAGGGAGAAAATACACCTACAAGATCCTCACGACTTGTAGGGAGAAATACCTTTATGAGAACCTTACGGCTCATGAAGTCAAAAGCCTTAGTCGACGGGATCCTAACCCTGTTTGCTAAGCCACCTTTGTTCGACATCGACAGTGGCAAGTGATGATTCACTCATGGCAATATCCCAGTTGTAGCGATGCTGATGCCTGAACCGGTATCAAATTCCAAGTCCTTTCATGGCAAGTGATGATTCTCTCCTGGCAATATCCCAGTTGTAGCGATGCTGATGCCTAAACCGGTATCAAATTCCAAGTCCTTTCATGGCAAGTGATGATTCGCTCCTGGCAATATCCCAGTTGTAGCGATACTGAAGCCTGAACCGGTATCAAATTCCAAGTCCTTTCATGGCAAGTGATGATTCGCTCCTGGCAATATCCTAGTTGTAACGATGCTGATGCCTAAACCGGTATCAAATTCCAAGTCCTTTCATAGCAAATGATAATTCGCTCCTGGCAATATTCCAGTTGTAGCGATGCTGATGCTGAGATTGACGTCAGATTCCAAATTCCACACTCGCGATAAAAGAAAATCAGCGAGCAATACATGCATACGAAATAGCCAAAATGATGGGGCAACTTGCAATAAAAAGCAGCAAGTAAAAATGTATGCATGAAAAATAGCCGAAATGATTGGGCAACTAGCAATAAAAAGCAGCGAGTAAAATAAAAAAAACAGCCGAAATGATTGGGCATCACGCAATAAAAAGCAGCGAGTGAAAATGAAATAAATAGCCGAAATGATTGGGCACCGCGAGAAATAGCCGAAATGATTGGGCAATCGCGACCTTCGCAATATAAAAGATGAAATGATAGAGTATCGCGGAAATATAATAATAAAAAAATGATGAATCTTTTGCCCTACAGGTGAGATCACATCGATCCCTGTATACAATCTAGGGGCACAAATAAAGAGGGAACCATACCTTCCCGACAGGCTCCACCAGAAAGCGAAGCCAAATCTCGACGGTTCATAGACAAGCTAGAGACAACCTCGACATTTGTCGCAATATTGCAGACATGATGTCAACAAACGGAGCAAAAGAAGATCCCTAGCTTCAGGGTCTCGACGTCAACATAGACAACTTAGAGATCGCCAACGGCGTTTCTCTTCAGTCCGGCAAGATGCAGATACAACGCCAACAAAAGACCTCGCGGTCGGAACAAAGCGGAGTGACGGCAAAATCCCAGCTCCACCTTAGCATTCGTCTCGTTACAGCAGACGCAATGTCAACAGCGGCGTTCCTTCGCAGTCTAGCAGGATGTAAATGCAACATCAGCAAAAAGACCCCATGGTCGAAACAAGCGGAGTAATGGCTAAATTCCAGCTCCACCTCGGCATTCGTCTCGATACAGCAGACGAGATGTCGCTACAGCGTCCTTCCCCTAACAGGATTCGGACGCGCCAACACAAATGAAGCAAAGGCCAAATTCCTAGCTTCAGGGTCTTAACGGCAAGTCATATAAAGCCTGAAAGACAATCGGAGATTATCTCGCACCAGTGCGGAGTGGTCACCACCTCGACGATCATCTCGATACAGCAGATGAAATATCACCCTAGCGTTCTTCCCCCAGCAGGATTCAGACGCGCCAGAGCAAATGAAGCAAAAGGCCAAATTCCTAGCTTCAGGGTCTTGACGGCAAGTCATATAAAGCCTGAAAGACAATCGGAGATCATCTCGCACCAGCGCGGAGTGGTCACCACCTCGACGATCGTCTCGATACAGCAGATGAAATGTCACCCCAGCGTTCTTCCCCCAGCAGGATTCGGACGCGCCAAAGCAAATGAAGCGAAGGCCAAATTTCTAGCTTCAACGTCTTGACGGTAACTCATATAAAACCGGAAAGACAATCAGAGATCATCTCACACCAGCATGGAGTGATCACCGCCTCGACGTTCGTCTCGATACACCAGACGAGATGTCACTACAGCGTTCTTCCTTCAACAGGGTTCAGACGCGACAATCAAACAGCGGAGCCACGACAAAGTCCCTAGTTCCAAACCTCGACGGTTCACCAACAACCTAGAGACAACCGCGACATTCGTTTCGATATAGAGGACGCAATGCAAGCACATGAAGTAAAGGCCAAATTCCTAGCTTCAAGGTCTTAACGGCAAGTCATATAAAGCCTGAAGGACAACCGGAGATCGTCTCACACCAGTGCGGAACGGTCACCACCTCGACGTTCGTCTCGACACAGCAGACGCAACATCATCAAACAGCGGAGCCACGACAAAGTCCCTAGTTCCAAACCTCGACGGTTCACCAACAATCTAGAGACAACCGCGACATTCGTCTCGATATAGAGGACGCAATCCCAGCAAACGAAGCAAAGGCCAAATTCCTACCTTCAAGGTCTTAACGGCAAGTCATATAAAGCCTGAAAGACAACCGGAGATCGTCTCACACCAGTGTGGAACGGTCACCACCTCGACGTTCGTCTCGACACAGCAGACACAACATCATCAAACAGCGGAGCCATGGCAAAGTCCTTAGTTCCAAACCTCGACGGTTCACCAACAACCTAGAGACAACCGCGACATTCGTCTCGATATAGAGAACGCAATGCCAGCAAACGAAGCAAAGGCCAAATTCCTAGCTTCAAGGTCTTAACGGCAAGTCATATAAAGCCTGAAAGACAACCGGGGATCGTCTCACACCAGTGCGGAACGGTCACCACCTCGACGTTCATCTCGACACAGCAGATGCAGCAGCATCAAACAGCGGAGCCACGGCAAAGTCCCTAGTTCCAAACCTCGACGGTTCACCAACAACCTAGAGACAACCCCGGCATTCATCTCGATATAGAGGACGCAATGCAAGCAAACGAAGTAAAGGCCAAATTCCTAGCTTCAAGGTCTTAACGGCAAGTCATATAAAGCCTGAAAGACAACCGGAGATCATCTCACACCAGTACGGAATGATCACCACCTCGGCGTTTTTCCTCCAACAGGATTCAGACGCAACATCATCAAACACCGAAGTCACGGCAAAGTCACTAGTTCCAGACCTCGACGGTTCACCAACAACCTAGAGACAACCATGACATTCGTCTTGATATAGAGGACGCAATGCCAGCAAACGAAGCAAAGGAAAAATTCCTAGATTCAGGGTCTTGACGGCAACTCACATAAAACCTGAAAGACTATTGGAGATCATCCCACACCAGCACGGAGTGGTTATGACTCATCGGGGCTCTCCAAAATGAGCCTAACCTCAAGTAAAAAGCAGCATGGCAAAATTCCTAACGCTTGCTCTTCCGACGGTCAAACTGCCAAAGGAGGATTGCTTGAAGACGTCTTGTCCAGCCCCCGAAGGGATCAGAGACACGGCAGTCGCAGGGCTACTCGAACAGCACGATTGCATATCGAGGAATACATCAGCTGATGCGACGGTATAACGAACAAAACCCTAAGTACCACAGACCCTAACGGACCTCTGTCGTAAAAAGCAGAGGTTAACTGTGACGTTAGAACATTCTTGCGAGAAATGCTCGATGCGTCTCGACTCGTGAGGAAATTGATGTCTTTACGAGAACTGCTCGATTCGTATCGACTCGTGAGGAAAAGCCTTAGGCAGCGGGGATAAAAAAAACCTGTTTCCTAAGCATTGGGATCCTGCAAGTCGGCCCAAAATGGTCTCTTGCGTACTATCCACGGGTCTCACTCTCCAAAGTCGAATCTCGACAAGGAGGGAAACAACCGCTTACGGGTCCTCTCGACTCATAAGAGGGAAAATTCTCTTGTGAGATCCTTACGACTCTCAAGAGAAAACGCACTTAGGAATCCTCACGATTCTTAAGGAGAAAATACTCTTATGAGATCCTCTCGATCCGTAGGGAGAAAAGTCTTTGTGAGACCCTCACGGCTCATAAAGTTGAAAAGTCTTAGGCTACAAGGACCCAAAACTTGTCCCCTAAGCCCTCAATTCCATGGCTACTCATAACTTTGCACTACTTCACCCACGTACATACTTACGTGGGCAAAGTAGTGGGGGGGCATTTATTCCCGCCAAAATTTTGGCTCAAAACCCGCTCCTTATAAAATAATAACAATAAAAAGATAAAAATAAATAAATAAATAATAATAATAAAGGAGAAAATCTTCCTTTCAGAGCAAAACTCTGTTCAAATCTCAAGGCGGGAAATGAAGCAACGCTTCTGTTTCCCCCAATAAGAGCAAAGCTCTGTTTAAAATTCAAACTTTAATAAAGGAAGCAACGCTTCAGGCAACTTGCGCTCTGCGCTGCGCGACACGTGGCAGCGCAGTTGCGCTGCGCGACACGTGGCGGCGCAGTTGCGCTCTGCGCTGCAAGAATAGGTGCGCTTGCGCCAAACAGAATTAAAATTCTGAAAGATCTTTCTCAATCTTGTTAAAAACAAGAAAATTGCCTTCTGTAAAACAGAAGCCCTTATATCAAAAATCCAACGGTGGGGAAAAATCCACAAATCACTCAGAGAAAGATCTCTCTAAACAATTTAACAAACTAATTGGCACTATAAAAAGACCCCTAGACCCCAAGTGTAAAACAGATCAACACAAAGAGAACTCCTCTAAAGAAAATTTTGAGAAGAGCTCAGAAAAGAAAAAGGTAAAAACCTTTTAAAAAAAGAAGAATTTCTTCTAAAAAGATCATTGATCTAAGAACAAGATCAAAGATCTTCAATAAAAAAAATATATAATAATAATTATGGCATTGCCTTTTGATGAACCACTGGTTCTTTGAAAAAAAGAAAATTTGTTTTCTTTGATCTAAAATTAATCAAAATAATAAAAAAGTGCCCTGTACTTGCAAAATCTGCACTGTTGCGCTCTCGGGTTGGCGCAAGCCACCAGAGAGCGCCACGTGTCAGCCCCATAACAGCTTGCGCTATGCGCTTTTAAAATAGAGCACTGCTCTCTGAAATTGGCGCAACTCGCCAGAGCGCGCCACGTGTCAGCAGCACAACAGCGTAGCGCACTGCGCTAACTGCGCTTGCGCTCACCGGAGCGTGACACGTGTCACTTTCACATGGACTTGCGCCTTGCGCTCCTCAATCGGCGCAAAGCGCCTGACAAGCCACGTGGCGCTCTGTCAGACTAATTAATGCAGCGCATTATTAAAGGGCAGAGCCCAATTAAGAGGCCCAATGGACCAAAATAAATGTTTTGCATTATAAAAAGGGGACAAAGCCCAACTTAAAAGGCCTAACAGGCCAGAATAAAATGCAGTGCATTATTAACAGGGGCAGAGCCCTAATAAAGGCCTACTAGGCTAAATATAAATTTAAATGTTGAACATTATCAATTGGACTTAGCCCAATTCTGGCCGTAAGTCCTCAAATTAAATCGACCGAGCATGATTGCTTTCTTAAATCAATTTACACCTGGTTCAAGGGTACATCTCTGAACTCCTCTGACACCTGTCGTTGTAATCCTTCAGCGTCGTCAGAGAGGTGATGGGTCCCGACGGCCATACATGCAATGGACCGCAATGTCCTTAAACTACCTATGGACCACTACATCCCTAAACTGGAACAATAGAGCCTCCAAACGCTCTTTTGTCGGATCTAAACGATCCCGTTTAAGTTGATCTTAGCCTCAAATATGGCTAACGTATCCTTAAACATTTAAACAGACTTTAGTTCCAAATTGGACTATAGACCCCCCAATCAAGTTCGGTTCAAGGGTACATCTCTAAACTCCTCTGACACCTATCGTTGTAATCCTTCAACATCGTCAGAGAGGTGATGGGTCCTGACGGCCATACACGCAATGGACCACCATGTCCCTAAACTGGAACAACAGAGCCCCCTAAATGCTCTTTCCGTTAAGTTGATCTTAGTCTCAAATCAGACTAACATATCCTTAACGAACGTTTAAGTTGATCTTAGCCTCAATATGGCTAACGTATCCTTAAACTAAAATACCAAACCCAAATCTATGTAAATACGGATTTGGACTAATCCACGCCCTACGGGCGACGGCATAAATTAGTCTCCGTATACAATCCATGGGCAACCACAAACAAAACAAACACCCACGACACGAAGTGAAATTCTGGAGAAGGAGAAAGTGGTTACCGCGATGCGGTAGCGTAATTAACTGCAGGGGCTTGCGCCTGTAGGGAAGAGCGTCCCCACAATCAAAAACCCCTCAAGCGAGGGGGAATCTGACGAAGTCTGCTACATCGGCCGCATCCGTCTAAACCTCCGATACACGGTTCCATAAATCAACTTGGCATCTTTGGAGAGGTATACGGATAAAACCAAATAGCATCTGCCCCGAATCTCTGGCAAGACGTCCATGTCTTGGCCGCCGTTCGGAGGGGAACAGGTACCTGTTGAGCGTGAAATGGTAAACTTTGTTGTTACTTTCTATATTTTCGGCTTTCTTAAAAATTTATATTTGAGATATTTACATATCTATATTACAGGCCGAAGAATTGTTTAAGGTCTACGATGTCGCCAACAGTGTAGTATATGGACATAGGACATCAGGTAGTGGGATCGATGCCATATGGAAATCAGTCGGTCATTTTTTTCAACGGCGTCCATTCAGACGTCCAGATCCTCCTCTTCCTCTACCACCGTGACATTGACTTATCAACATCGCTGACCTAAAGACAACAAAGCTGGACCTTCTCGAACTACCGACCAACTTGGACCCTCGCAGCTAGCTACATAATCGGAGGATATGCCTGATCCATCGCAGTGCCGTTGCGGTAGAGCTAAAATTCCACACACGTTGTCTTGCTTGCGATAACGCTTTTATATTATATTGCTGTGTTGGGATTGCGTTTTATGATGTGGTTTTATTTAAATTGTGTTTTCTATTTTGATTGTGTTTGTATTTAAGTTCAGTTATATTTGGATTGCGTTTACGTTCATTTCTTTTTGGATTATGATGTGATTGGGATTTATTGTAAGTATGCGGGTTTTGGAGTGGTTTTGAAGTGTTTGGAAGGCAATTGTAGTGTTTGCCGAGTTTGAAAGACAATTGTAGTGTTTGGCTGGACCTGAAAGGCGGATGATTAAATCCGCAATTTAGAAGTGCGGATTCATCCCGAAGATTAAGGATTCAACTCAAACAGAGGGTAAGATTGAATCTGCACTTGCAAAATGCAGATTCAACCTTGAGCGCTCGGGTTTGGATAATTTAAGCTTGAATCCACACTTTGAAAGTACACATTCAGCCTAACGTTGAATCCATACTTTACAAGTGCGAATTAAACCTTAAGGTCTCAAGCCCAGCCAAATACTGGAGCTCGAGAACTAGAGTTGAATCCGCACTTCTAAAGTGCGGATTTAAACTCGTCCCATTCTAACCGCTTGCGTGCCTACTTGATCTTAATGCGACCCAAATTTGCTAAATCTCTAATTAGTTTACAAAATCGGCTAAATCCCTAATTACTTTTCAAAACATGATAATTCCCAAAAATTGTCCGCAATAATCACGATGCGCATGGAGAGCTTCACCAGGCACGGCCTCGATGAAATCCTTAGGAGGGTTAGGTTCAATGACGCCGATGGGATGACCTAAGATCAAGTTAAGGGCGAGGGCGTGGTGGGACTCAACCGCGATGGGCCGCTATGCTTCTTCTCCTTGATCAGCCTCTCTGTCTCATGAAGGGTAGAATCTCCTTCAGATGTTGCTTCCCATTGATCTGCGGATGGCTAGCGATGTGTGGCTGAGATTGGATCTGGAGGCTGTCGCTCCTGAAGCGTGTGGATCTCAATGGGTTGAGGTTGCCGAGTTACCTGCAAGGAAGTCCCGGGGTGGTTGTACCACTGAGGACCCTCCGACGATCAAGTTAGTCTAGAGATCCGAGCAAAGTAACGGCTTAAGGGATTAGAATTGGCTTACCTTGACCGTCTGAAAGAGGGGTTTAAGTAGTGGTTGCAGCAGGTGCAGCAGGCGCGCCAATCACGCCGGCCGTTACGCTCCCGACATCACGCCCACATGAAGAGCAGGACCTTCCATTAATGGCGAGACAGGCTCGTTAATGGGGGATCGTGGTGGCATGGAACGTGGGATGTGGCCGGCGGAGATCTCACGCATGGCGAGATTCGTGGTATGGCGATTGCGCCTGTGAGCGGTGCTGATGGTCGATCGATGAGACCAAGGAAGATGACCTCGGCGGGAGAGCTCGCGGATGAGCAAGAGAGCCGAGGTATCTAGTTTCCGCAGTAGCTCGGGAATGAGCTGTAAGGCCGAGAAGGCCCATCGTGCTGGGGCTAAGAGGCGAGCCAGCGTCTGCTCGGTAGGATGAGCATAAGGGTGGTTTGGTCGGCTACTGTAGGCCCTTTCTTGCATGCTCTGAGACACGTCATCTGCCACATGTCATGATCTGGGAGATCACCAATATCGAGCATCATCATTAGCCCCCCACTCTCGTCCCGACCAGCTGACGGGTTGGGTCAAGAGTGGTCTGCTTGGTCACCCGAGGTGAGCTCTCTTCCGAAAATATCATCGAGCGTGTCCCTGGGCAATCCATTGTCTTTTTCTGGGTGACGCAGGCGAATCAGGGTGAGACCTTCTGCATTAAGGAGGGTGTGTCGGTTCGTGCGCTCCGTCACTGGAGCGACGGTCCACGTGTCGAGTGTTGGTTGGGCGATGCGACGTGTTGAAAACTTGCGGCGTCTGATAGGATGCTGTCCAATGCGAACGCGCCAGGTGGAGCGATCTGGGTCGTCGTATGTGAGGGGTTGTTTTTGGCGGGAGTCGACGGTCGCCGTTGGATGGGGCTACCGGAGGCTATAGGTAGAGGTGGGGCCCTCTTCAGGGCCTATCTCTCTTCATATTTTCCTCATCTTTCATCTCGTAAGCTCGACGCTCTCATCTTAGGTCGGATCTTCTGCTTTCCCGCGGCTTCTCAATCAAGTTAGATGTCTTCTTCTGGGGAGTCTGTAGATGTCACGGGGGTAGATTCTAGGGATTCTTCTGCTGAGTCGGGGTCTTCCCGAGGAGATGGGGTCAGATCCTCTCCCCATGGTCGTGTGTCAGGAGCGGATCCCCGAGTGGAGGTGGCGGAAACCCCGGCGTGCCTTCCTTGGTGAGGTACGAGGGAGATCTTGCCACCGCTCAGGCCCGCTTCCATATCCCTTCTGGCTATACTCTGTGCTTGGCCGAGGAAGGAGAGAGGGCATATCAGGTGCGGGGTAAAGAGATCTCCCTGTACCTGGAATCCTTTTAGGCCGGAATGCGCTTGCCCTTCTCTCTCAAGGTCGCTGCAGCGCTGTCATACTTTGGGTTAGCCCCAGGCCAGTTAGTGCCGAACTCCTGGAGGATTCTCCTCGGGTTTCTGGTCCGCTTGAAATTGCAGATGGTCCCCTTCGGTCTGTCCATCCTTGCCTCCTCTCTCATCTACAAAAGTCACCCCGGCTCTCACGCTGGCGACCTGAGGTGAATCTACCTCTCCTTTAGGAAATGTCGGGGGAGTGCGCCCGGGTCGGGAGTCGTCGCCCTGCCTTCTTCCATCCATGACTGGAAGAAGAAGTTTTTCTTCGTCGGGCCGCCAGAAGGTGAGGACTGGCCCGTACCTGTCTAGTGGTCTAGGGATAAGTGCTGGCAGGGAAACCCGTCCAATGACCCTGACACGGTGAGAGTGGCGGCGTGGGAGCCCATTCCTCAGGCCGATGTGTTGCTGTCTGAGCGGGCCCTTAGTTGTGCCGGGCTCAGCCCTGCTCAGTTCGTCGATAAGTTAGGCTTGCATTTACTCTGATTTTTGCTTGAGTCGCTAAGCCCATTTTATCTCGTCTTATGCAGAACCCATGGATTTGAGCTACCTTAGAGCGGCTATGCGCAAGCCGAAGAAGGGGTCAAGGGCTGGAGGGGCAAGCTCTTCCCGTTAGGCGCCGACCCCGGCTCCTCCGGCAGCCGTCCAGCACGGATCGGGCCCCGGAGTCCAGCAGGGCGCCGACCCGAAAGAGGGCTACAGGGCAGGAAGCCCCGGCCTTGGAGGCGGAGACCAGTCCACCGCCGCTGGCTCTCAAGAGGCGCCCCCGTGCAACCCACAGGACTCGACCTCCCCGATCTTGGTGGACGATGGGGAGCTTCGCTTTGAGGTGCCCTCAGGGCTCTCCGTCGCCAACAGTCTTCTGCACGACATGGAGAGGTCGGCCGGGGGCAGGGTCCCTGGGGGAAATCTGAAGGGGCAACCGACATCCATCGCCCAAGAGGCCGTGCAGGTTAGTGCTCGTACTTTGCTCATTTCATCTTTCGTGAGATTTGGTGATCCTTCTTCTTTCTGACCCCTTTCTTCTTTCCCGAGGTCCTCCACCACGTCGCTCTTGCCATCCGGATGGAAGAGGAGGAGATAGGCCCGGCGATCCAAGCCTCGGGCGAGTCCTCTTCGCTGAGGGAGAGCTCGAGGCGGGCGCTGGAAGCGGCGACGGCGAGTGTCGCCGCTCTCGAGGCCGAGGTGGTGGCCGGGAAGCAGGAGCTAGTGGCCGTGAAGCAGGAGGCGGCTACCGTGAAGCAAGAAGTGGCGGCCGCGAAGCAAGAAGTGGCGGCAGCGAAGCAAGAGGCCGCCAGGCTCTGCGAAGCCGCCCAGGCTGCTGAGGCCAAGCTTCAGGAATCCACGGCGCTCGTCGGCACTATGAGGAAGTTGGTGAGTGTTCCCCACCGAAATACGGAGACGCGACCTCACGGGTCCGTCTCTCCTGAATTTCGGGGCAGATGCTAATTAGTGCTATCCGTCCACCTCTCCGAAGATGGCAAGTTGATTTATGACACCATGTATCAAAGTTTAAACGGATGCGGCCGATGTAGCAGATTTCGTTAGATTTCCCCTCGTTGAGGGGTTTTTGATTGTGGGGATGCTCTTTCCTGCAGGCGCAAGCCCCTGCAGTTAATTACGCTACCGCGTCGCGGTAACCACTTTCTCCTTCTCCAGATGGTCACTTCGTGTCGTGGTTGTTTGTTTTGTTTTTGGTTGCCAGTGGATTGTATACAGAGACTAATTTATGTTGTCGCCCGTAGGGCGTGGATTAGTCCAAATCCTTATCTTCTTAGATTTGGGTTTGGGGGTTGGGTTTAAGGATACGTTAGCCTCATTTGGGAGTAAGATCAACTTAAACGTATGTTAAGGATACGTTAGTCTAATTTTTAGACTAAGATCAACTTAACAGAATCATTTAGATCTAACAAAAGAGCATTTGAACTCTATTGTTTAGATTAGGGATATTGTGGTCGATTAGTTTAGGGACATTACGGTCCAAGGTTAAGGACATCATAGTTCGTGAGTTTAAAGACTTCATAGTCAAGGTTGAGGACATCATAGTCCGTAAGTTTAAAGACCTCACAGTCAAGGTTAAGGACATCATAGTCCGTGAGTTTAAAGACCTCACAGTCAAAATTAAGGACATCATAGTCCATGGGTTTTAAAGGACCCCACAGTCCGTAGAATGTTTGGTTGTCGGGACCCGTCACCTCTCTGAAGACGTTGAAGGATTACAACGATAAATATCATAGGAGTAAAGAGATGTACCCTCGAACCGACGTGAGTTGGTTGAAAGATCTGTAGTCCAATTTGGGGCTAAGATCTGTTAACAATTTATGAGCAGATGAGCTCAATTAATATGAGTTGAGGACTTATGGCCAATCTTGGGCTAAGTCCAATAAATTTTTAACATTTTATTTTGGGCTGTTGAGCCTTTATTTGGGCTTGGCCCTTTTGAAAATGTTATTGTCTTTTATTAAATGCTGTGCATTCATCCGAGCTCTGGGCTTATTAAAGAACAATTTACGTTCTGTCAGCGCAATACGTGGTGCGCTAGGCACTTTGCGCCAGTCAAAGAGCGCAGTGCGTTTCTGCCACGTGGCGCTCATGTAAGGGACACGTGTCGTGCTTGGTGCTAGGCACCAGATGATGAGCGCATGATGCCAGTTTATGAGCGCTGAGCGCTAATCCATGAGCGCACATGTGAGTGACACGTGGTGTGCTTGGCGCCGAGCGCCAGCCCATGAGCGCAGTGCACTATTTCAGAAGCGCAAACTGCTAGTGATTAATTGGCGCATTCGTGGTTGACACGTGGCGCATTTGGCACTGAGCGCCAGTCCTGAGAGCGCAGAAGCCCAGTTCAAGAGCGCAAAGAGCAGTTCAAGAGCACAAAGCGCATCTGATCAGTTTTATGATCTGGAAAACAAATTTATTTTCTTTCAAAAGAGATTTTGTCTCAAGATCTAAGAACAACAGTTCTTATTTTGCAGAAGATATTTCCAATCTTTTATGTTGATGAAAGGCTTTACCTTTATAGATCCATGATCTGTGAGAAGAATTATGTTCTGCTTCGATTTTATGATGAGATCTTTTGATCTTTTTTATGAAAGACTTTTTGTCTTTGTAGATCTATGATCTTTTTAAAGAAATGAATTCTTCTTTTTATGAGATGATTTCATCTCTATATTCATCATCATCATTTTTACCTTGAAGAAAGATCTTCTTGCAAGAGCTTGCTCTTTGAATTTTTCAACGTTTTTGGGGAGATTTCTCTTTTTTTTGTATCTGCATATGTATCTATGAGACTTGAAGTCTAGGGGCCTTTTTATAGGGTAGGCTGATTTGTTGAATCGGTTAAAGAGATTTTTCTCTGATTAATTTGGGGATGTTTCCCCACCATTGGATTTTTGATCCTAGGGCTTCTGTTTTACAGAAGGCAATCTTCTTGTTTTTAACAAGATTGGAAAATCTTTCCATACAGAATTTATTCTATCTTTTGGTAATTTTTATTTACCATTGGATCGTTGAATCAACGGTGCTCTGATTTTCAGAGCACAATCTTGTTATTTGGAAAGATTTTGAGGAATCTTTCCTTAACAGAATTTAATTCTGATTTATTAATGATTTGTCATTATTATTAGATCTTTGATCTAACGGTGGAGAGCTTTTATCTTCAGCGCTAGCGCACCCGTGCTTGACACGTGGTGCGCTGCTCGGAGCGCTGCGCACCTTGCGCTAGCGCACCCATGCTTGACACGTGGTGCGCTGCTCGGAGCGCAGCGCACCTTGCGCTAGCGCATCCGTGTTTGACACGTGGTGCGCTGCTTAGAGCACAACGTACCGCACCTAGAGCTAGCGTACACATGGTGCGTTGCTTAGGGCGCAGCGCACTTGGTGCTGCATCTGAAGCGTTGCTTCATTTCAAAATTTGAATTTTTGAACAGAGCTTTTCTCTGATTGGGAGAAACAGTGAGCACCATCCGGAAGGAGCTGGGGGTAGCAGTAGAGGCGGCGAAATGGGCCGACCTCTTGGCGGTGAAGGCGGTGGAGAACTTCCGGAAATCGGAAGAATTTTACACCGTCTTAGCCTCGGCCACTACCGCTACCTGGCATGAGCCCCTTGATGCCGTCAAGGCTCGGGTGCCGGGGTTCGCCGACCAGGTACTCCAAGCCGAATATCCTCACAGGGACGACGAGCAGGGGGAAGACCTTGGGGCCGAGGCCGAGGAGGCGGTGCCCGGCGAGGGCAACGTGGAGGCCTCTGCGACGGGCGATGGGCTTCCCGGGGATGCGCCCGGCCCTGAGGCCTGAGGCCTGTCGTCTTTTGCTCCTTTTTTCTTTTTATTTGTTTCCTCGGGAATTTTGTAGGCCTCCAGGCGTTTTGTAAGGCTAGGGAGCTCACAATACCTTGTAAAAGTTTTAACTTTGCGAATAAAGGTATTTTTCTTGCAGTCTTGTTTGCACGCGTATTTTTCTTCTTGTTGTGTGAACACTTGTATCTGCGTGGGACTACCTTTCTGTTGTGTCGTCTCTTTTTCTGGAGATTACGCGTTGACTTGAGTCTGCTCTCTTTCCCAGTGTTCCAAGGTAGGCGGTAAGACAGTATCTTCATGGCCCCGAAGTCGAAGTGTAGATCGCTAAGACGTTGACTGATTGGATGCCTCTTGTTAAGTCACGCTCCTCAGTTGTTGGAGGGGCCGTAATTGGCCAATTGAGGATATTGCCGAGCAGGGTAGCTGCTCGGTGCCTCTTGGCGAGGGCTTTGATCTTTAGCGCTGGAGGGGCCGTGAGAGGCCTGCGAAGGATGGCCGAGCAGGGTAGCTGCTCAGTACCTCTCGGCGAGGGCTTTGATCCTTAAGCTAGAGGGCCCGTGAGAGGCCTACGAAGGATGGCCGAGCAGGGTAGCTGCTCGGTGCCTCTTGGCAAGGGCTTTGATCCTTAAGGATGCCCGAGCGGGGTTGCCGCCCGGTGCCTCTTGGCGAGGGCTTTGATCCCTGGTTTTTCCAGGAATAACCGAGCACGGATCGTGCTAAGCGGTTGCCTCTTTCGAGGGCTTTTCATCCTTAGCACGGGAGGGGCATGGGATGCCTACTAAGGATGCCCGGGCGGGGTTGCCGCCAGGTGCCTCATAACGAGGGCTTTGATCCCTGGTAGTGTGCCAGGGAAAACCGAGCATGGTTACTAAGCAGTTGCCTCTTTCGAGGGCTTTTCGGTCCTTAAGGATGGCCGAGCAGGGTTGCTGCCCAGTGCCTCTTGGCGAAGGCTTTGATCCCTGGCGTCATTAGGTAGGGAAGCTACCGGCCGGGGATAGCCGAGCAGGGTAGTTGCAGGGCTACCTCTTGGCGAGGGCTTTGATCTCTGGTGTCGTGGGGGTATGGAAGCTACCGGCCAGGGATAGCCGAGTAGGGTAGCTGCAGGGCTGCCTCTTGGCGAGGGCTTTGATACCTGGCGTCGTGGGGTAAAGAAGCTACCAGCCAGGGATAGCCGAGCAGGGTAGCTGCAGGGCTGCCTCTTGGCGAGGGCTTTGATCCCTGGCATCGTGGGGTTGGGGAGCTACCGGCTAGGGATAGCCGAGCAGGGTAGCTGCAGGGCTACCTCTTGTCGAGGGCTTTGTTCCCTAGCATCGTGGGGTAGGGAAGCTACCAACCAGGGATGGTCGAGCAGGGTAGCTGCTCAGTTGTCTGTTGTTGAGGGCTTTGCTCAATGAAGAAGGACCAAGCAGTGAAGCTGCTTGGTTGCCTCTTGGTGAGGCTCTGCCCGACCTTCCTATGTGAGCACCGAGGAGTGGGATGGCATCGAAGACACGTGTCGTGAGGGCGCTATGAAGGCGAAGCGCCGGAGTCTCGTCGTTTCAGTTTCGCATGAGGAGGTGCGACGCTTGCCACGTGGCGCCTACATTGTGTATGAAATGGGTGACTATTGGATTCCTAAGCGTCGTTGGCTATAAGATGGAATCGTTTGGGATTGCTGATTACTTTTTTCCTTGCAACGAAACGCAAAAAATGCAGGACTTCCCCTTCACCATCGAAGACAACGTAAGCTTCGGGGATGTCTACCTCTATGAACCATACTGCACTGAGGACACGGTGTAATTGGTAATAGGCAGGATCGAGGACCACTTCGGCCGACTGCTTCCCCGGCGGTCCTCTCTCCTTCAGCTGCTGATGTATTCCATCTGGAGGGCGTCGCCGGGGCTTTACAACCCCTTATCCTAAATGCTGTTCGACGAGGCCATAGGCAAGCTAAGGTCTCTGAGACGCTTTGGCCTGATCTCCGTGAGCCGACTAAACCACTCGGAAGCGCTCGTCCGTGAATGCTACCAGTTGAGGCTCGACGCCGAAGCTCGGGGGGGAGGATCGGAGGCAGAGGTTAGACACTGCGAGGGCTCGGCTGGAGGAGATATGCTCAGAGTACCATGAGTAGTGCTCTCTGCACCCCCTTCCCCCACTTTTGTAATAATAAAAGTTTTCTTTTTGTGTACGGCCGAGGAGCTGATAGAACCTTTTGAATGAATAAAATTCCTTTTTCTTTTCTGCAATACTCTATTGATCCTTTTATTGTATAAACAAAAGATCTTAGGAAGATGGTACATTGCTTTGAAAAGAAAATACATACTAGTAGATGCTTTTATTCATGCAGCTTAAGCCCCCCATACGTCTGCTGGCATCTGTACTCGGTATGGGGTACCGCGCTTCGGGGGTACAGTCGCATGCTCTACTGACACTATCATAATCTGGCCGATGGTTTGCTCGGCTGGAGGGGGACGCTGCTCCTGCTCGCGATCAGCTTGCCCCTTGTCCCTTAGGTACGCCGCGAGGTGCCCCGAACGGATTAGCTCCTCGATGTAATCTCGGAGTTGTTTGCAGATTTCCGTTGAGTGGCCCAGCGACCTGTGAAAGCCGCAGTAGGAGCCCCGGGTTCGCTTTGAAGCCGAGCGTGGGATCGGGGGGGACTTGAAGAACCCTTAGCCCTTGGCTTCCTCAAGTAGCACTGTCTGGGAGACATTAAGCGGCGTGTACTCCTGGAACTTTGGGGGATAGGGCTTTTGCCGTTCCGGTCCTCTTCTCTCGTCCCTGGCCCATTTTTTCTGGTCGGCTTGCTCTGCTCGGGGGAGGCTTGCGTTCACCTCGGACTCGAGCTGGACCTCACACTCGGTCCAGGCCTTTACCTCGGCCATAGTCTTAGGTTGCGCCAGTGCAAAAGAGCGTAACCACTCCTTGTGCCTAAGACCAGACCTTAGAGCTGTGATGACCGTTTCATCCCAGTGCTCTGGGACCTCAAGAAAGGCGTTGTAGAAATAGGTGACGTAGGCCTTGAACGTCTCCCTGTCCCCGCTCTTGATCGTGAAGAAGTGGTCGACTGTGCGCTTCTGTCGCCTGTTCCCGACGAAGTGGCCGACGAATTGTGTGGCTAGCTCGTCAAAGGTTGAGATCGAGAGAGGCTCGAGTCCTCGGAACAAGTCTCACCCGGCATGGATGAGAGTGGCTGGGAAAGCTCGGCACTGGGCGGCATCGGAGTGGTCTTGGAAGCTCATTCCCACGGTGAATGCATCCAAGTGGTCCTTCGGGTCAGATTTACCGTCGAAGAGGGAGACCTTTAGGGGCTTGTTGCGGGAGGAGACGTGGACAGCGGGCAGCTCCTCGGTGAACGGTTTCGTGAGCGAGTCGGCAGCATACTTAGCCCCGTCGCTCGAACGGTGACCTTCCCGATGCAGACTCTCGATCTTCTTCTTGAGGGCGTTGAGTCAGCCATGGTACCCCGACGACTCGGCGCACTTTGATCCCCAGGACTTTGCTGTTGGCGGCCTGCGTCTCGCCTCGGCCGCGGTTTCTCTCAATGAGGTTCCTTAAATCCCTGGGTGAGGTGGCCCTTGAGCTGCCTTGATGAGCCCCGTCTGTGTGGCCCCATCGGGGGAGGGTGTGTCGGTCATGCCTGGTGATAGGCGAGCTGACTGACATTTCCTCATGAGGGACAGGTGCGCAAAAGACCTCGGGACGGGTCGCTCTAGCGACGGACCTCGGTGTCGAGCTGTTGGGCGCCCAGCGGGTCGCAGAACGTACTGACCCGGGGGATCTGCGGCCTTGGGAGGCAGCGAAGCGGTGGTCGGCCGTGCCGACACGGGCTGAGTCTTCTCTTCCCCCGTAGGGGTCCTGGTTCCGAAGAGGGGGAGCGGCGACCTGGGGGTTTTGCCCCGCCATTTGGACGCGGACGAGTGCCTCCACGAAGGATGCGAGTCGGTCTATCCAGCCGGTGAGGGTGTTGATGACATTCGGAGGAGGAGGCTCGTCTGTGCCACCGTTGAGAGGGAGGCGGCGGTTGGCGCTTAGATCGTCCCGCTGCCTATTCGAGGCAACCAGCTCGCTATTGGAGTGAGATCGGGAGGCAAACTTTTGTTTTTGTGGAATCTACGTTCCCACAGACGGCGCCAGCTGATGGAGGGTGGAATCTCCTTCAGATGTTGCTTCCCTTTGATCTGCGGATGGCTAGCGATGTGTGGCTGAGATTGGATCTGGAGGCTGTCGCTCCTGAAGCGTGTGGATCTCAATGGGTTTAAGTTGAGGTTGCCGAGTTACCTGCAAGGAAGTCCCGGGGTGGTTGTACCACCGAGGACCCTCCGACGATCAAGTTGGTCTAGAGATCCGAGCAGAGTAACGGCATAGTAGATTAGAATTGGCTTACCTTAACCGTCTGAAAGAGGGGTTTAAGTAGTGGTGGCAGCAGGTGCAGCAGCCACGAGAATCACGCCGGCCGTTACGCTCCCGACGTCACGCCCGCGTGAAGAGCGGGACATCCCATTAATAGCGAGACGGGCTTGTTAATTAGGGATCGTGGTCGCGTGGAATGTGGGATGTGGCCAGCGGAGATCTCGCGCATGGCGAGAATCGCGGGATGGCGGTTGCGCCTGTGAGCAGTGCCGATGGTCGGTCGATGAGACCGAGGAAGATGACCTCGGTGGGAGAGCTCGCGGACGAGTGGGAGAGCCGAAGTATCTAGTTTCTGCGGTAGCTCGGGAACGAGCTGTGAGGCCGAGGAGGCCCATCATGCTGAGGCTAAGAGGCGAGCCAGTGTCTTCTCGGTAGGATGAGCATAAGGGTGGTTTGGTCGGCTGCTGTAGGCCCTTTCTTGCATGCTCTGAGACACTTCATCTGCCACGTGTCATTATCTGGGAGATCGCCGATATCGAGTATCATCACTGTCATCTTGAGGGCCGCCAGAATCGAGTGGATCTGAATCTCGAGGGCGCTGTTGTAAGTCTACGGTAGCGCCCCGGCCGTCTACAGACGCCAAATGCGGAACAAAAACTTTTTAACTGGCGCTATCGTATACTTTCACCCGGATCTACCATTATTGCTAAACTATCAAACTGTAAAGAGTGTAGAAAGGTTATACCGAATGATCCGAGTCCTTCGTTCTTTAACCATCATCCCACGCTCCGTTGCGGCTGCTCCGATCTCTTCGATCTCCGATCTGCTCGTCCAGGTGGCACCACGTCACTGATTCTGTAAACGGGCTCCCGCCTCTGACTTGAGGCAACTCGGTCGTCAAGTTTGCTAAAAGAGACGACCAAGAATGATGTAGAGAATGAGTAGATGACTTTGTCTCACTTCGTCCAAAGCCGTGGACGATCGGTTAATGAAGTTGCCAATGGAAATGAAATGGAACAAGAAATGAACTATGAAATTTCCATGTATCCAAAACTTTAGTCTTTTCTTTTAACAACCATAATTTTCTCAAGTGAGTGAGTGGAGGAGGAGAGGGGGCCGGCCACTTTAAAAAAGAGAGGGGGTGAGTGTAGGAGGGAAGTGGTGACCTTAAGAACAAATATCTCTAGTGTGAACACAAACAAATATCTCTAGTGTGAACACAAAGTGTGAACACACCAAAAGCAACCAATGAAAACACAACACCATTCAACCTAGTCACCTCATCTAGATGCTTCTAGAAACTTCCACACTCATCTCAAGAAAAGATAAATCCTTCTTTAACCGAATGTTAAAAGACGGCTGATAGAAAACTGGAAACTGGCAACTTCCAAAAGTGATCCTGAAACGACTTTCAGGATAACCCCATAACTGTATAAATATACCCGCATTTGTATTACGACCGAATACAAATGCAACTGAGATAAAGATATTATATCTACTCAATAAAATACTCGGATCCGGCTAAACCAAAGCCGACCAGTATCATCTGCCCGAAAAATAACACGTGCGTAAACGCACGTGTATTTTCCGAACCCTGCCATAAAACCATACGGCCTCTACAACGTTTCGCCCGAACTTGGAAACTGTCTGTGGGGGACTCTAATGACTTGTCAGTACCCTGGCAGTGGGTTTAACCACAAACCGTCAGCGGCACTAGCTATGCGTAACGGCTGCCCATGGACTGACATCAAGGGAGGCCGATGAGCGAGCTCATCTGGAAACCCTACTGAGCCTAACAGTGACAATATATATACAGTCCGGTCCGTTCGTCTATGAGTATCGCATATCTGCCTAGAGGGCTAGTAACGTCAGACCCCCAATAGCAGTATAAGTCGTGTCGGAGTGTAGCCCAATAACACCCTGAGATACTACTGGAGTACCTACCAGTAAATCTCCTGCCACGGCCGTGGGCTTTGTGTAATGGCTCTCCTAGACACAGCACGATCTCGCCCCCAATACCGGGAGAGACGAATCCCCTGCCGATCCGCTCACGTGCCTCCATATGGCTCGGGACTGTACCCAAAAACTACCTGTTTGCACGACTCCTTTGAGCCATGGTAGGGTAGAAATCAAAGCACAGTGGGAACTCACACGAGACAAATGAAGACCTCAGGTCGATGAACTAACCTGTACACATGTCACCAGGGAACTGCTATCTGACGATATGTATAGTACTAACTAGCAGATTCCCGGTGAGTCCTGTCCGGTGTACTCATAACCCAATGAGCACCTGTATACATCTTAGGTGATCCAACTGACACCAGTGGCTTGTGAGACCGGCCACCGCCCCTCGTCGGGGTCTCGACTGTATACACTAGTCTATTCTGGAGTATCGATGCTCTGTCTCGAAACTCCCACGACTGGGGACCAAAATTAAGGATATGCATATAAACCACCTAACTCTCACGTATATGATCGCCATCATACTGTTGGTAGTAAAGCAAGATCCTAAGGGCTCTATCAAAGTGTAACATGTAATCAGTCACCTGAACATGTACACGACTGATAAAGGCAAACCAGATAGCATACTATCATCTCGAGTAAGACTGTCCTACCGGTATAGATCCTCCGCAATCATTGCAATCACGTACCTGCGATCCAATAATTGACTCTGAGGGCACTATCTCCAACAGCTGTCGTACTTCTTGCTGCCGTAGACGATGGCAACAGCATCGCCGGAGGAATTACGTGCTATGGCCGAGAATCCATCGAAGCAGGGCCCATCCGAGCGGCGCTGTTGATCTTGATCGATCCTTTGCTTGGGGGTTCCCACTGCTTTGGGGAACCTGCAATGAGGAGAGAGAAAGGATCAAGAGAAAGAAGAGGAGAGAGAAAGGAGATGAGTTGAGAGAGAGAGAGCTTACTCTTCGCCATTGGAGTGGAGATTACAGGAGAGAGAGGATCGAATCTAGGGTTTGCGGGAAAGGAGATGGGTTTAGGGAGAAGAGAACATTAAGGCTGGACGGGAGGGTATATCTGTAATTTCATACTAATGACTATCCGCATCCGATAACCATAGTATATGGATATAACAACACTTATATCGGTTCTTTATCCATCCTCCATACCAGAAAAAGTATTTTTTTTACACTTTAGGTATATTTTTTCTCATCTTCATTTCGTATCTGTGTATCTGGATTTTACCAAATAAGGATAGTAATTTTCATTTTCGATAACTATTTATACAAGTATTGGCTATAATATGGTAACACATATACCGGCTCAATACCCGATCCATTTGCATGCATAGTTCTACGTTTTGATTTGAACTTGTATTTTGTTTTTTTGTTTTCTGATGATAGCATGGACCATGGTCCATCTTGATTTTCTTAGAGTAAAGCATATGATACAAATCTCCCGTGTGATTTTCATATTCTTTGAATGTGAATTAGGTTATATAAAAATGTTCAATTATGGATTAACCGCCATCAGATGTGTGAAAATAGGGCCAGGGCCCAATCCAAAGATTAAAACCTAAATCCAAAATCCATCTGAGCCCGATGGGCTTATAATGCATAAAAGGCGAACTTGCAATTTCTACTTCCAATTTCTATAGGTGGTGGAGGTCCTTTTCGGATCTCCGTCAGACGTTGTCTTCCGTTGATCTCCCGGTGGACTTTGATAGTTACCTTCTGTTGCGTGTGGGTCTCAATGGGTTTTGGTGGAAGAGGTGGTATGAGGAGTTTGGTGCCGAGTACCTGCAAAGAAGTCCCGGGGTGGTTTGGTATCACCAGGGACCCTCCGACAATCAAGTTAATGATGAGATCCGAGCAGAGTAACTGCTTAGAAGAGTAAAGAATGGCTTACTTGACCCCTCTGTGATAGGGGTTTATATAGCGGTGGTTGCACGCAGCAGCAGGCGCGAGAATCTCGCCGGCAGTTACGCTCCCGACGTCACGCCCGCGTAGAGAGCGGATCGCCCATTAATGGGGATCGTGATGGCATGGAACGTGGGATGTTGCTGGCGTAGAATCTGCGCATGGCGAGATTTGCGAAGCGGCGGTTACGCCTGTGAGAGGTGGAGTTAGTCGGAGGGCCGAGGGAGACGGCCTCGGTCGGGAGCTCGGGGACAAGCAAGGAGGCCAAGGAGCCTTGGTCCTGTGGCAGCTCGGGGCGAGCTGAGGGGCCGAGGAGGCTAATTTGCAAGGGGGCCCCGAGGAGGGCTAGCTTGTGCTTGCAGGTCGGGCATAGGGTGGCTTGGTCGGCCCCTATGGGCCCTTTCTTTTGAGTCCTGGGACACGTCATCTGCCACGTGTCTTGATCTTGGAGATCGCCAATATTGAGCATCATCATTAGCCCCCCACTCTTGTCCCGACCAGTTAGCGGGTCGGGTCAGGAGTGGACTGCCAGGTCTCCTGAGGTGAGCTCCTTTCTAGGGCTTTGTCGGGATAAGTCCTCGGGCCGTCGGTTGTATTTTCCGCTAGCGAATTAAGGCGAGATCTCTGCATTTAAAGAAGGTGCGCCGGTTCGTGCACTCTGCAACTGAAGCGACGGTCTACGTGTCAAGTGTCGATTGGCTGACGCGACGTATGCAGGCTTGCGGCGTTTGATGGGACGCGGTCCAGTGCAGGATTGACACGTGGAGCGATCGGAGCTGCTGGGCGCGAGGAGTCGTTTCGGCGGGAGATGACGGGCGCCGTTGGATGAGGCCGTATGCAGCAATAAACAGGGGTGGGGTCTGCCCTAGGGCCCTTACTCCTTTAAATTTCCCTCTCTTAAGTCTTGGTTGCTCGGCGCTCGTCTCCCTTCTCCCGCTTTCAGCCCCTGAAGATTCTCTTTTCCAAGGTTAGATGTCTTCCTCTGTAGAATCAGTAGACGTTGTAGGAGTAGGATCTAGGGTCCCTTTAGCTGTGTCTGAGTCTCCTCGGGGAGCAGGGGTTGGATCCTCTCCCCGGGATCGTGAGGCGGGGGCCGCCTCCAGGGAGGAGGCGGCAGATGTGGCCCCTGGCTCCTCGTGCTGGGTGAGGCATGAGGATGAGCTTACCAATGCTCGAGCTCGCTTCCACATCCCCTCGCGCTACACGCTCCAACTGGCCAAGGAGGGAGAGAGGGCAGATGAGGTACAGGGTAGGGAGATCGCCCTGTATTTGGAAGCTTTTTGGGGGCGAAATGCTCCTGCCCTTCTCTCCCTAGGTCGTCGCGACGCTGAATTTCTTCGGTTTGGCCCCCGGCCAGTTAGTGCCGAACTTGTGGAGGATCCTTCTTGGGTTCTTGATCCGCCTGAAGTTACAGGCGGTTCCCTTCAGCCTTTCCCTTCTCGATTCTTCCCTTGTCTTCAAGAGTCACCCTGGTGGTCGATCGGACGACCCGAGATGGGTTTATCTCACTTTCAGGAAGCGGCCGGGGGCGCTGCCGGGATCGGGGTCGTGGCCTTGCCCTCTTCTATTCATGATTGGAAAAAGAAAATTTTCTTCGTTTCCCCTCCCGAGGGCGAGGACTGGCCCGTGCCTACCAAGTGGTCGAGAGAGAAATGTCTGCCGGGGAACCAGTCCGATGACCCCGCCGCGGTGAGAGTGGCGTCGTGGGAGCCCATCCCCTGACCTGACGGGCTGCTGTCTAAGAGGGTCTTGAGCTGGGCCGGGCTTAGCCCCGTCGAGTTCGTCGGTAAGTTAGGCTTACTTTTTGGCTTGTGTTTTGCTCGTGTCGCTGATTTGTTGGGTATTTGTTTCGTGCAGGATCCATGGACTTCGTCTCGCTCAAAGCCTCCATGCGCCAGCCGAGGCAAGCTACGAAGGCTGGGGGCACCAATTCTTCTCGCACGAAGCCCGCCCCGGCTCCTACTGCTCCGGTGGCGGTGTCCTGCGAGCGCTCGGGGGCGGATCCCGCCCCGGGTCCCAGCAGAGTATCGGGCCGGAAGCGGTCCCTGATTCAGGAGGACCCTGCCTCGAAAGAGGAGATCGGTTCTCCCTCGGAGCCGCTCAAGAGGGGCTCCCGGAGGCCTTCCCGGGGCCGGACCTCGCCGACCATGGTGGAGGAAGGGGGCCTCCGGTTCGCGGTGCCATCGGGGCTGTCCATTGCGGATAGCCTCCTGCATGAAATAGAGACCTCGGCCGTGGGTAGAGTTCCCGGGGGGGCCTTTAGGGCTCAGCTGACGTCCATCGCCCAGGAGTCCGTGCAGGTAAGTTTTTTGGTTCATTGTGAGATTTAGTGCCTCCTTCATCTTTCTGATCTTTTCCGTGTCTCCTAGGTTCTCCAGCACGTAGCCCTCTCCCAGCGCATGGAAGCCGAGGTGGTAGCCCCGGCGCTAGAGGCTGCGGGTCAGCTCGCCTCGCTGCAAGAGAGCTCCAGGCGGGAGCTGGAGGAGATGTCGGTGAGGGTCGCCGCCTTGGAAGGCGAGGTGGAGGCCGGGAAACGGGAGGTAGCCCGACACCGCGGGGCCGCCGTGATTGTCGGGGTCTAGCTCGAGGATGCCCAGGTGCTCGCCGGCAACCTGAAGAGGATGGTGAAGACCCTCCGAAAGGAGCTGGGGGCGGCGGCCGAGGAGGCCAAGTTGGCCGAATCGAGGGCGGTGGAGGGATATAAGAAGTCGAGGGACTTCTATGACGACTTGGCCGTGGCCACGACCCGTATTTGGCACGACGCCCTCGATGCCGTTAAGTCCCGGATGCCGGAGTTTGCTGACGGAGACCTCCGGGCAGAGTTCCCCCTCATGGAGACCGACGCGCAGGGCGAAGAGGTTCCTAGCAAGGAAGCCGCCGAGGACCCCATGTAAGTCGATGTACAACACCCCACGACTTGCGGGGAGGCGGAAATATGAAAAACGATCTTGTTTATATGCTAAACATCGACTAACCGCATGAATCGAAGCTAAACGATAACTAACAAGAAACATAGAAGTTCTATACTACTATGTTTAGGGATTATACCTAACGAATCGTGTCCTTCGTCTTTGTGAACTCCACCTCCTCCTCGGCCTTCTCGAAGTAGTAGACGATCCACCCGAGAGCTTTACTCCAAGCTTAGCCCCTAAACTTGAGGCAACAAACTTTCTTTAAGCGCTAATCAAAGAAGCTAGGTGATATAGAGTAAGGGTTATGGTTTAATTAGTCTAACTAATCCTTGTACTCAACACATGAGAGGGGAGGATTAGGGTTTGAAGAGGGAGAGCTTGAGGAGAGAGAAGATGAACATAATGATGAAGTGAGAATAATGAGTTATGATAATATATATCAAGCATTTCTTTTTATCAAGAAAAGAAAATAAATCAATTTAACAACCATACTTGATAATATCTAGTGATGATTCATCTCCATGAGTCATTAAGCATTTATGATGCATTAATGACATGGATGAATCATCCATATGACTCACTAATCACATTCATTGTATATGCCACCTAAACCTCCTTAGTCACCACCTTCTAGAAGCGTCTCACGCAATTACGAGAACGCCCCTCTTTTCCGCAAAAATACGGAAAAACTTTAGACTGTATAAATCCAATAACCGGATACCAGTAACTGGCTTAAACCAAAGCCGACTGGTAAAAAATGTCCGAAAGTCGTACGTGCGTAAACACACGTATGCGTCCGAACCCTTGTCGTAAAACCATACGACCTCTATATCGTTTCGCCTGGAGTAGGGAAACTCTCTGTATGGGACTCTAGAGACTCGACTACTACGCTGGCAGTGGGTTTAACCACAGACCGCAAGCGGCACTAGCTGTACGTAACGGTCCCCAGGTAGATGTCGATAAGAAGGCCGATGAGGAAACCCATCCGAACTCCTACTGAGTCTGATGTGACAATCTCCGTACAGTCCGGTCGGTTCGTCTAAGACTATCGCATATCGGGCCTAGGGGGCGGCAAGCGTCAGTCCCCTAATAGCGGTATAAGTCGTGTCGGAGGGAAGCCCATTACATCCTGAGAAACTACTGGAACCTACCAGCAAATCTCGCTTGCCCTGGCCAGGGACTTTGCGTAATGGCTCTCTGACACAACGCGATATCAACCCCCAATACCGGGAGAGACGAATCCTGTCTAACCGCCACTGCCTCCAAGTGCTCGGGACTGCACCCAACTGCTACCTGTTTGCACGACTCCTTTGAGCCGTGGTAGGGTAGCAATCTAAGAACAGTGGGACACACTCGAAGCGAAGTAGCAGTGTCAAGTCTGTGGACTATGCTGTACTCATGTCACCTGGGAACTGTTCACTGACGACTGGTATAAAACCATCCAACAGTTCCCTGTGAGTCCTGTCCGGTGTACCCGTAACCCAACGAGCACCTGCATACTATCTCCAGTACGACGTACTGACGGCTGTGGGACAGACCATCTCCCCAACTGGGATGAGAAACGTACACACTAGTCTACTCCGGAGTATCGATGCATTTCTCGATAATCCTACGACTAGGGACCTGAATAAGGATGTGCTTGTAGACTACCCAGCCCCCACTAGTGTGACTGCCATCACAACGCCGGTAGTCAAGCAAGATCCTAAGAGCTCTATCAATACGTATACTCACATAGTAAGATAGAAAAACCAAGTAGCATACTACCATGTTTAGCAAGACTGTTATATACATGTGAATATCCCAAGCTTCCATTAAGTAATATACAAACTAGTATGATACAATAATGGCCCCTAGAGTATATACACTAACAATCTCCCACTTGCACTAGGGCCATGTACTGGCATATCGAAGACCGATGATCTCGAGTAGCCTCTCGAATTGAATCTGAGGTAGGGCCTTCATGAATGGATCAGCAATGTTCTCTTCAGAAGCAACTCTCCGTACCTCGATCTCCTGACGATCAATGATCTCCCTGATCAGGTGATACCGCCTTAAGATGTGTCTGGACTTCTGATGGGACCTTGGTTCCTTCGCTAAAGCTATAGCTCCATTGTTGTCGCAATACAGAGGTATTGGATCAACTATGGTAGGAACCACCTGAAGTTCTGTTAGGAACTTCTTCATCCAGACTGCTTCTTTTGCGGCATCGCAAGCAGCTATATACTCCGCTTCCATCGTTGAGTCAGCAACGGTGTCCTGCTTGGAGCTCTTCCAGCACACCGCCCCTCCATTGAGGGTAAAGACATAACCCGACATGGACTTGGAATCGTCCTTATCACTCTGGAAGCCGGAATCAGCAAAGGCCTCCAACCTGAGGTCTTTTCCGCCGTAAACCAAGAACATCTCCTTAGTCCTTCTCAGGTACTTGAGAATGTTCTTTACTACTATCCGGTGCTTCTCCCCAGGGTCTGAATGATACCGGCTTACCACGCTCAGTGCGTAAGCTACATCTGGTCTGGTGCACAACATCGCATACATTATAGAGCCTACCGCAGAAGCGTAGGGTATAATAGACATGCGTTCCCTTTCCAAATCAGTCTTGGGAGACATCTCTTTGGAGATGGTGATTCCGTGACAAGCCGGTAGATTACCGCGCTTAGAATCTTCCATACTGAATCTTTTCAGTACAGTGTCGATATACCTGGACTGCGAAAGTCCCAACATCCTCTTAGATCTATCACGATAGATCCGGATCCCCAGAATGTAAGAGCCATCACCCAGGTCTTTCATGGAGAACCTGTGTGACAAGAATCCTTTGACAGATTGTAGCATAGGAATGTCATTTCCTATCAATAGAATGTCATCCACGTACAAGACGAGGAATACGACACTTCTGGCTGCAACTTTACTATATATACATGGTTCATCTGGATTTTTGATAAAGTCATATTCTTTGACTGTTTCATCAAAACAGATGTTCCAACTCCGCGATGTCTGCTTTAGTCCATAAATGGATTTAAGCAGCTTGCATACTTTCCCGCTGCTTCCACTCTGATTGAAACCCTCTAGCTGATCCATATAGACGCACTCTTCTAAATTTCCATTCAGAAAAAGCCGTCTTTACGTCCATCTGCCAGATTTCATAATCATGGAAGGCAGCAATAACAAGAAGGACCCGAATGGATTTGAGCATAGCCACTGGAGAAAAAGTTTCGTCATAGTCCAAACCAGGTCTTTGACGAAAACCCTTTGAACAAGTCTAGCCTTATAGGTTTCCACCTGTCCATCTACACCAATCTTTTTCTTGAAGATCCATTTGCATCCTATGGGTTTTACCCCATCTGGAGCAAAGTCCAAAGTCCATACTTTGTTGGTGTACATGGACTCCATTTCGGTCCGCATTGCATCTAGCCATCGTACCGAGTCGCCGCTCTGGATGGCCTGCTGGAAGTCAGTAGGTTCATCATCACCTATGATGCAATCCTCTCTATCCCCATCTATGAGAAAACCGTAGTATCTCTCAGGCGGATGAGACGGCCTACTACTCCTGTGGAGGGGTGCGGGAATGTCCTGTTCTTCTTGAACTTCCGGTTCTACCAAACTTTCAATAGCAGCTTGTGGTTCTGGAATTTCTTCCAGTTCTATTTCGCTCCCACTTATTTCCTTTTCTAAAAACTGATGTTCTAGAAAATGGGCATTACGAGAAACAAAAACCTTTTGTTCCTCTGCGTAATAGAAATAATATCCCTTGGAGTTCTTTGGATATCCCACAAACATACATTTTACTGATCGTGTCTCGAGCTTGTCCACATGCTGCTTTTTAACAAAAGCTGGACATCCCCAAATCTTCATATGCTGAAGATGGGGTTTCTTCCCAGTCCACATCTGATATGGAGTGGTAGGCACAGTCTTGGTAGGAGCCCTATTCAGAAGATATGCTGCTGATTCTAGCGCATAACCCCAAAAAGATCGCGGTAACTCAGCATTACTCATCATGGATCGTACCATATCCAATAGGGTTCGATTCCGTCTCTCCGATACACCGTTATGCTGTGGAGTGTATGGAGGAGTAAGCTGAGAGAGAATTCCTTTCTCTTTTAGGTAACCTAGGAACTCGGCACTCAAGTATTCACCACCTCGATCAGATCTAAGTGTCTTGATACTTTTGCCGGTTTGGTTTTCTACTTCATTCTTATACTCATGGAATTTCTCAAAAGTCTCGGATTTATGTTTCATCAGATAAATGAATCCGTATCTTGAGTAATCATCCGTGAAAGTTATGAAATAGGAAAAACCACCTCTTGCATATGTAGACAATGGACCACATACATCGCTGTGTATGAGTCCTAAGAGCTCGCTCGCTCTTACTCCTTGTCCAGTAAATGGAGTCTTTGTCATCTTTCCTTTGAGACAAGATTGACAAGTGTCATAAGTTTGATATTCGAACGAGTCTAAATATCCTTCTTTATGCAACTTAGTCAACCTTCTCTCATTGATATGACCCAGTCTACAATGCCTTAAGAAAGCTTTATTTAAATCTGGAGACTTTCTTTTAAGTGTGTTCTGGACATTGAAAATTTGGAGTTGGTTTAAAACATATATACCGTTATTTAGTGTACCGGATCCAATCAAACCATGATTAAGGTGGATGTTAACAACATCTCTTACAAACGTGAAACCATAACCTTTATTTGATAACAAGGAAACTGATATGATATTACACGTTAAGCTTGGTACAAAAAAACAGTTATGTAAAACCAAAATGTGTCCACTCGTCAATCCTAGGTGATAATCCCCGACGGACGCAGCTCCCACGCTAGCTCCGTTAGCAACCTTTAGGGTCATATCACCTTCCTTCAGCACTCTACGGTTTCTCAGTGCCTGCAATGAATTGCAAATATGAGATCCTGATCCGGTATCCAATACCCAGGAAGTAGAGTTGATCGACAGACAATTCTCAATTACAAACACACCTGAAGTCGAAGCCACAGCTTGCTTCGTTTCCTGGTTCTTGGCGTTCCACGCCTTGCAATCCTTTTTCCAGTGCCCTTTCCTGTGACAATGGAAGCACTCATCCTGGCCTACTACCGGTACCGCAAACTTTTTCTTTCCCTTCCCTCCCACCTTACTAACACCTCCTCTAGGTTTGGTGGCGGCCTTCTTCTTCCTTCCTTTGGCCCTAGCCTTGGACCCGGAAGAAGATGCACCGCTAACAAACATAGCGGGTATTTCCCTTGTCTTCTGCAAGGTGCCCTCTGCACTCCTTAACATGTTCAGGAGTTCCGGAAGTTCAACTTCTTTTCTTTGAATGTTGAAGTTCAGGATAAACTGGGCGTAGGTGTGAGGAAGGGACTGGAGAATAAGGTCTGTATAGAGCTCATTATCCAAAGTCGTCCCAAGGTCTGCGAGCTCTTCAATATAGCCGATCATCTTTAGGACATGTTCTCCTACCGATGACCCGACAGCCAACCTCGCTCGAAACAAGTTCTTAGAGGTCTCGTATCTTGCTATACGAGATTGCTCTCCATAAAGTTCCTTTGTATGGAGAAATATGCCATCTAGGTCCATATCCTCGTGCCTCCTCTGATGTTCATTGTTCATCGAGGCAAGCACGATGCACTTGGCTTTCGCGCAATCTAAATCCCAGGTTTTGCGGATTTCCTTATCCGCATTACTGGATTTGGGACCAGGGACAGCAGGTGCCGTAGCGGTGAGGACGTACCCCAATTTGTCATTGGTCAAAGCCATTTTGACATTCCGCAGCCAATCTTTATAGTTTAGCCCTGTCAGTATATTTTTCTCTAAAAGTAACTTAAGTCCAGTCATTTTCAGGGTCGCTGCAAATAGGAGAGAGAGAAAAAAACTCTTTAGCATGATACTCTTGCAAGTTTAGAGTGGTTTTTAGTTTATCTAAACTGGATGGCTCCCACTGTTTCTCGAATCCTTCCTCAAACTATAAAAGAAGAATTAGCCAGGACTATTCTCACCGTACAATACTTGCTTAACCGTTCAGCCAGGCTAGTGTCGATACTTCGAGGGAGGTTTTCCAACGCTTTCGCGAAGTTCCTTAATTAAATAACTTCTTTTCTCTGGGGGCGTAACCCCGCTGACACCTTTCTTGACACCTACTTGGTTTATAGCATTGATCGTTAAGTGACGAATCTCCTGATAAGTAGCATATACTCACAGTAGGATCGGGATCCAAATATCATCGTATGATAATGTTGAAGGAATGCTACCAACATTCATCAAACTCCAAATGGTATGCATCACTTTGCAAATTTCAGTTTCTTTAGAAATTCCCGATATAAGTTTTTGCCCCATGCTCTTATGACCTTGGCTTTGGTCAAAATATCATAAGTCACATGTCAAGTTCTACCCGTCATTATCTTGTCAATTTGAACCCATCCGTATATACCCCTGACTTTGGTCAAATGATAATACGACTGTCCCAAACTAACTCATCTATCTTATGCAACAAATGAAAACCCAGCAGCTACCAAACACTATGCCTTGACTTTGGCCAAAATGCATAACTTGAATACTACTGAATACCCAAATGAAATGACGGAGGGCTACGAATAGTTTTGGCGAAACCGTGAATGTAGTGAACTTGATATAACCGAAGGAACCTGATAGCTTTTAAAAGGAGTGGTTAAAGCTCCGCATTTAAAAATATCTGTTTTAAAATTAACCGAGTGGTTTCTTTTAAATTGTTCCAACGATTAACTTTTGGTTTATTTTCTTTGCATTATAAATAATGCGTCCCATCATTAACCTATCATTGCAGAAAACAACGAAAATACAACGTCCTCTTATGCCATCCGTATTCGCCACGGGGTCCCGTCATCACCCGTTAGGTTACTTAACTAACGGCAGAGCGGGGGCTGGGCTAGCGCGGGTGTAAAACATAAGTGACGTCTAAATAGCTATCATATATATAGATATTTTACATTCGTCGGACGCAATAATATTCATTCCAGATCACAGATGAACTTTATTGGATTTGCAAGCAATCCGTGTTTGATTTGAGCCTGCAACAAAAGACGGATTACACAGTTGTGATGAATAGCCATTACCCCATCCAAGACCCCAACGGGTACGGCAAACTACCCGCCCGGCAGTTTGTGCACCCCACCTTGGGTCTGTCCTAAGAGCAAAAACAGTAAAATGAAATAATACAACGGTGGCTACAACCGCAACCTGGATGTGCCCCGCAAAATAATATTACAACAAATTACATTTATATCAAATGAATTAAATAATAACCCATCACATAACCCCGGCTATACATCACAACAGTCCAACACAGTTCATATACACAAACAGATAAAATCCATTACAGAAATGTGCAACCCCCTACCAACCGACATACTAGCAGTAAGGGGAGGTTTATGAACACATTATACAAACACAGATATAATCCAACAAGCAAATACTGTATAATTTCGATCGATTAAACACTTTTAATTTTGCTCCAATACTTCTCTGTAAATCTGAAACCTGAGCAAAAATAAAAAATTCCAGAAAATACCAAATATCACAGAGAAGCAACACAGGAAAATTGGGTTCCTGAATCGCCAACTCGGCGGCGGAATCGCGGCGGATCGGTGGGATCCGCCGCGGTTCCGCGGCGCTTTAGGCGATTCAGGGGCCCAATTTTCTTGGGTGTTCTTCTACCGTCTTTTCAAGCTTTCTGAACATCCCTGAAAAAATTTTGGACTTCATTTAAAAATCGACAGAAACTTGTGATTTCGGGCTTTTCCGGTTTCGTTTTTTTCCGTTCGAAATTCATACAAATTTGCAAGTAAATTATTTATTGTTTAGCGAGGCTCTGATACCACTGTAAGTCGATGTACAACACCCCACGACTTGCGGGGAGGCGGAAATATGAAAAACGATCTTGTTTATATGCTAAACATCGACTAACCGCATGAATCGAAGCTAAACGATAACTAACAAGAAACATAGAAGTTCTATACTACTTTGTTTAGGGATTATACCTAACGAATCATGTCCTTCGTCTTTGTGAACTCCACCTCCTCCTCGGCCTTCTCGAAGTAGTAGACGATCCACCCGAGAGCTTTACTCCAAGCTTAGCCTCTAAACTTGAGGCAACTAACTTTCTTTAAACGCTAATCAAAGAAGCTAGGTGATATAGAGTAAGGGTTATGGTTTAATTAGTCTAACTAATCCTTGTACTCAACACATGAGAGGGGAGGATTAGGGTTTGAAGAGGGAGAGCTTGAAGAGAGAGAAGATGAACATAATAATGAAGTGAGAATAATGAGTTATGATAATATATATCAAGCATTTCTTTTTATCAAGAAAAGAAAATAAATCAATTTAACAACCATGCTTGATAATATCTAGTGATGATTCATCTCCATGAGTCATTAAGCATTTATGATGCATTAATGACATGGATGAATCATCCATATGACTCACTAATCACATTCATTGTATATGCCACCTAAACCTCCTTAGTCACCACCTTCTAGAAGCTTCTCGCGCAATTACGAGAACGCCCCTCCTTTCCGCAAAAATACGGAAAAACTTTAGACTGTATAAATCCAATAACCGGATACCAGTAACTGGTTTAAACCAAAGCCGACTGGTAAAAACTATCCGAAAGTCGTACGTGCGTAAACACGCGTATGCGTCCGAACCCTTGTCGTAAAACCATACGACCTCTATATCGTTTCGCCTGGAGTAGGGAAACTCTCTATGTGGGACTCTAGAGACTCGACTACTACGCTGGAAGTGGATTTAACCACAGACCACAAGCGGCACTAGCTGTACGTAACGGTCCCCAGGTAGATGTCGATAAGAAGGCCGATGAGGAAACCCATCCGAACTCCTACTGAGTCTGATGTGACAATCTCCGTACAGTCCGGTCCGTTCGTCTAAGACTATCGCATATCGGGCCTAGGGAGGCGGCAAGCGTCAGTCCCCTAATAGCGGTATAAGTTGTGTCGGAGGGAAGCCCATTATACCCTGAGAAACTACTGGAACCTACCAGCAAATCTCGCTTGCCCTGGCCAGGGACTTTGCGTAATGGCTCTCTGACACAGCGCGATATCAACCCCCAATACCGGGAGAGACGAATCCTGTCTAACTGCCACTGCCTCCAAGTGCTCGGGACTGCACCCAACTGCTACCTGTTTGCACGACTCCTTTGAGCCGTGGTAGGGTAGCAATCTAAGAACAGTGGGACACACTCGAGGCGAAGTAGCAGTGCCAAGTCTGCGGACTATGCTGTACTCATGTCACCTGGGAACTGTTCACTGACGACTGGTATAAAACCATCCAACAGTTCCCTGTGAGTCCTGTCCGGTGTACCCGTAACCCAACGAGCACCTGCATACTATCTCCAGTACGACGTACTGACGGCTGTGGGACAGACCATCTCCCCAACTGGGATGAGAAGCGTACACACTAGTCTACTCCGGAGTATTGATGCCCTGTCTCGATAATCCTACGACTAGGGACCTGAATAAGGATGTGCTTGTAGACTACCCAGCCCCCACTAGTGTGACTGCCATCACAACGCCGGTAGTCAAGCAAGATCCTAAGAGCTCTATCAATACGTATACTCACATATTAAGATAGAAAAACCAAGTAGCATACTACCATGTTTAGCAAGACTGTTATATACATATGAATATCCCAAGCTTACATTAAGTAATATACAAACTAGTATGATACAATAATGGCCCCTAGGGCATATACACTAACACCCCACGCGTCACGTGGTGGAGGTCGAGGACCTCGAGGTCGTACCTGGCCCCGAGGCGTAGAGCCCCCGTTTCCCTCCCTTTATTTCGTTTTTTGAATTTTGTAAGGCCGGGGAGCCTCAAAAAATACCCTTTGTAAAACTTTTGTCTTTGGTAGTAATAAAATTTTTCTTTGGCTCCATCGAATCATGCTCTACCATCTGTTTGTGAGGAATGCTCGTAAGATATCTCTGCTTGCACCGTTGTGTTTTCATGTCAGGTTGGCCATCTGTCTGGCGATCGTCCGTCGAGTTGACTTCAATTACTAGCCGACGAGCATGCCAAGTGCCGAGGAGGTACCTCCCCATGGGCCCCAGAGTCGAGGGGAGATCGTTTAGACTTAGACAGACCTGACGCCCCTCACTAGGGTCTCGGATCCTCCGCGGGCCATAAGGTGTCTTTTGACTTCGAGCATTGACCACCAGCCGGGGGTGACTGGGCAGGGCAGCTATTCAGTTGCCTCTTGCGAGGGCTTTCTGATCCCTGGCATTGTGGTAGGGAAGCTACCCGCCAGGGATGGCCGAGCAGGGTAGCTGGTTGGTCGCACCTCGCGAGGGGATCGATCCTTAGCGTTGGGGGCTGTAAGAAGCCCACTGAGGGTGACCGGGCAGTGAAGCTGCGCGGCCGTCTCATGGCGAGGGCTTTGGTCCTTAGCGCAGGAGGGGCTGTAAGAAGCCCACTAAATATGATCGGGCAGCGGAGCTGCGCGACTGCCTCTTGGTGAAGGCTTTGACCTCTGGCATCGGGGGTAGGCAACTACCAGCCTGGGACGAATGAGCGGGGTAGTCGCTCTGGTGCCTCTCGCGAGGGCTTTCTGATCCCTGGCGTCGTGGGTAGGGAGCTACCAGCCGGAGTTGACCGAGCAGGGTAGCTGCTCTGTTGCCTCTTGCGAGGGCTTTTTGATCCTTCAGGATGGGGACTGAGCAGGGTTACTGCCCAATGCCTCTTGGCTAGGACTTTGATCCCTATCGATTGTGGTAGGAAGCTACCAGTCGGGGATAGCCGAGCAAGGACTCGACTGCCTCTAGGAGGACTTTGGTCCTTAGCACGGGATGGGCTGTAGAAGCCTATTAAAGACCCTTGGGCAGGCAGGGTTACTGCTCGGTGCCTCTTGGCAAGGGCTTTTGTCCTGAAGGGTAGCCGAGCGAGGGATCCTCAGGCTCGACTGCCTCTGGGAGGGCTTTTTGATCCCC
Source organism: Agapanthus africanus (assembly GCA_030015575.1). Lineage (NCBI taxonomy): Eukaryota > Viridiplantae > Streptophyta > Magnoliopsida > Asparagales > Amaryllidaceae > Agapanthus > Agapanthus africanus. The sequence goes on along the minus strand of JASDDO010000029.1, from coordinate 329,076,342 downwards.
GGCGTTGCGGCAGGGAAGCTGCCCGCTGGGGATAGCCGAGCGAGGGAACCTCAGGCTCGATTGCTTATGAGAGGGCTTTTTGATCCCCGGCATTGCGGCAGGGAAGCTGCCCGCTGGGGATAGCCGAGCGAGAGAACCTCGGGCTCCACTGCCTCTGGGTGGGCTTTCTGATCCCTGGCGTTGCGGTAGGGAAGCTACCCGTCAGGGGTGACCAGGTAGGGTAGCTGCTGGGTTGAATCTTGGTGGGGTGTAGCCCGACCGTCCAGCTGTAGGCATGGGGAATAGGAACGGTCGAGGCAACAACGCGCATAGCATGTGCGCTGAATTTGGGGGGGCGAAGTGCTAGGGGCACGTCGCTTTGACTCCATCAGAGAAGGCTTGATGACCGCTGCGTGGCAGCGACCTTTCGGGTGAAAGCGAGCGACTGTTGAGCTGCGCAGTGGGCTATATAAGGCTAAAGAAGTACTGGTCCTTCCATCCTTCATAAACAGGTCGTCGAAAATGCAAGATTTCCCGTTTACCATCCCCGACATCATTCACTTCGAAGACGTGTATCTCTACGACCAGAACTGCACCGAGGACATGGTGCAGCTGGTCTATGGGAGCATTAAGGATCATTTCGGCCGGCTGCTCCCCCGACGGTCTTCCCTGCTGCAGCTGTTGATGTACTCCATTTGGAGAACGTCATCGGGGCTTTACAACCCCCTGTCCAAGCAGCTCTATGACGAGGCCGTGGGCAAGCTGCGGTCTTTGAGGCGCTTCGGGTTGATCTCCACGAACCGGCTAGCCCGCTCAGAGGCGCTCGTCCGCGAATGCTACGAGCTGAGGCTTGGGATCGACGCCCGCGGGGGGAACCGGGGGCAGAGATTGGACCTCACGAGGCCCCGGCTGGCGTAGATCTTTGTCGAGTTCCATGAGCAGTGCTCGCTGCACCCCCTTCCCCCACTGTTGTAATTTCCTTTTCTTTTTGCGTGTATGGCTGAGGAGCTCATAATACCTTTTAAATAAACAAGGTTTTTCTTTCCTTTTCGCAATGTTCTATTGATCTTTATTAAATTAACAATAGATCCTAGGAAGAGTTTACATTGCTTTAAAAGAAAAGTACAGGGTAGTAGATGACTTTATTGGCTTGGCCCGAGCTCCCTAAAGGACTGTTAGCCCCCGCGCTTGGCATAGGGTACAGGGCTCCCTGAGTTCCGGGCTGGCTGTCCGCTGAAACGAGCATGATCTGACCGATGGTCAGGTCGGCGGGAGGGCGATGCTGCTCTTGCTCGCGGTCGGCCTGCCGTTTTTCCCTCAAGTATGCGGCGAGGTGACCAGATCGGATGGGCTTTTCGATATAGTCCCTCAGTTGCTTGCAATCCTTCGTGGTGTGGCCCAGTATCTGATGGAAAGCGCAGTAGGGGCCCGGGGTTCGCTTTGCGGCCTGACGCGGGATCGAAGGGAACTTGAAGAACCCCTCGTTCTGGGCCTCCTCCAGCAATACTGCAAGGGAGACGTTGAGGGGGGTATACTCTTGGAACTTCGGGTGGTAGGGCTGCTGACGCTCCGGCCTTTCCTCCCGAGCCCTCTTCTTCTGGTCGGACCGTTCTGCCCGGGGGAGGTTAGCATTCACCTCGGATTCCAGTTGAACCTCGCCCTCGGTCCACGCCTTGACTTTGGCCATGGTCTTAGGTCGCGCCAACGCGAAAGAGCGTAACCATTCCTTATGCCTCAGACCAGATCTAAGCGCCGTGATGACGGTTTCATCCCGGTGCTCGGGCACTTCGAGAAGGGCATTGTAGAAATGGGTAATGTAGGCCTTGAACGTTTCCTTGTCCCCACTCTTAACCGTGAAGAGGTAGTCGACTGTGCGCTTCTGTCGACGGTTCCCCACGAAATGGCCGAGGAACTGAGTAGCTAGCTCGTCGAGGGTCGAAATCGAGCGGGGCTCGAGCCCCCGGAACCAGTCTCGACCTGCGCGGATAAGGGTGGCCGGGAAGGCCCTGCACTGGGCGGCGTCGGAGTGATCTTGGAAGCTCATCCCCGCGGTGAAAGCGTCCAAGTGGTCCTTCGGGTCGGTTTTCCCGTCGAATAGAGAGACCTTTGGGGGCTTGTTGCGCGTGGAGACGTGGACGACGAGCAATTCCTCGGTGAACGGCTTTGTGAGCGAGTCGGAGGCGTACTTAGCCCCGTCGCTCGAGAGGTGAGCCTCCCGACGCATGCCCTCGATTTTCTTCTCGAGGGCGTCGAGCCAACCGTGGTATCCCAAGGGATCGGCGCCTTGGGATCCCTGGCCTCCGCTGCGGGTGACCTGCGTCTGGGAGTGGCCTCGGTTCCTCTCGATGTGGTGCCTTAGATCCCGAGGCGAGGTGGCCCTCGAGCCGCCGAGGTGAACCCTTCTGTGTGGCCCCACCAAGTGTGGTGGTGTCGACCATGCCTGTGGATAGGCGAGGTGACTGACATCTCCTCAGGGGGATAAGGGTCGCGTGGAGGCTCGGGGCGGGGCGTTCTGGCGGCGGATCTTAGTATGGAGCCATGGGGCGCCCAGCGGGCCTCAGGGAGCACCGGCTCGAGAGATCGGTGGCCAGGAGTCATTGCCTGCTGGTGGTCATCCGTCCAGACAGGGGCAGAGCCTTCTGGAGGCGGTGGAGCGGCGATTTGGGGGCCAGGCCCGGCCGTTTGGATGCGGACGAGGGCCTCCACGAGGGATTGTAGCCGATCTATCCGGCCTGCGAGGGCGTTGATGATGGTCATTGGAGGAGGCTCATCCCCGCCTTCGGTGAGTGGAAGGCGGCGGCTGGTACCGGGATCTTCAGGGTGGCTGCTTGCTATTTGGGCGGAGATCGGAAGGCCAACTTTGTGTTTTGTGGAGTTTTTTCCCACAGACGACACCAACTGGTGGAGGTCCTTTTCGGATCTCCGTCAGACGTTATCTTCCGTTGATCTCTCGGTGGACTTTGATGGTTACATTCTGTTGCGTGTGAGTCTCACTGGGTTTTGGTGGAAGAGGTGGTATGAGGAGTTTGGTGCCGAGTACCTACAAAGAAGTCCCGGGGTGGTTTGGTACCACCAAGGACCCTCCGACGATCAAGTTAGTGATGAGATCCGAGCAGAGTAACGGCTTAGAAGAGTAAAGAATGGCTTATTTGACCCCTTTGTGATGGGGGTTTATATAGCGGTGGTGGCACGCAGCAGCAGGCGCGAGAATCTCGCCGGCAGTTACGCTCCCGACGTCACGCCCGCGTAGAGAGCAGATCGCCCATTAATGAGGATCGTGATGGCGTGGAACGTGGGATGTTGCTGGCGTAGAATCTGCGCATGGTGAGATTCACGGAGCGGCGGTTACGCCTATGAGAGGTGGAGTTGGTCGGAGGGCCGAGGAAGACGGCCTTGGCCGGGAGCTCAGGGACGAGCGAGGAGGCCGAGGAGCCTTGGTCTTGTGGCAGCTCGGGGCGAGCTGAGGGGCCGAGAAGGCTAATTTGCAAGGGGGCCCTAAGAAGGGCTAGCTTGTGCTTGCAGGTCGGGCATAGGGTGGCCTGGTCGGCCCCTGTGGGCCCTTTCTTCTGAGTCGTGGGACACATCATCTGCCACGTGTCCTGATCTTGGAGATCGCCAATATTGAGCATCATCAATAGGTATTATATTAATGTTGCCGAAAATTGAAACATATCATTAGCTTCTTTGACAAACTGTTTGGTTGTTCGGAAGTATGAAAAGAGCCGGAAGTAGTTCTGAAATAACTTCCAAAAAAAATAATCATCTTTACTATTTAACCCAAACTCTAAGGATGATGTCATATTCCTATATTAAAAAAACTCAAAATATAATCATAAAAATCAATTCCCATAACCCCCACTTCTCTTCCTGTGCCTAAGCGGCAGTGGAGGGTAAAGTGGTTGTTTGTGAGCCTTTGGATTATATCCAACGGCTCAGAGTCTTTCAACCCAAGTATTGGGTCATCTTCTTCAGATCCGGTGTACTTTATATTTTCACCTCTGTTATTCTAGATCAACGGCCTAGAATTTTTTGATCTTAAAATCAATGGTCACGATTAGCTGCCAAACAACGTAAAACAGGAGGTTTTTGTGTTGGTATTTTTCACGTGCTTTGTACGTGTGGTGTGCGGTCAGGATGCTTCCATAACACCATAATGCTAGAGAGAAAAATAACAGGGGTTCCAAATGCATCTTTTTCCTCTCCGCCTCTCTCTTGTGTGTTCTTTGGGTGCCTCTTTACCAAAATTAAAAAGGCAAACTGAACTAATCCATTCTCACTCATCTCATTGTGACGGGCTCTTTTGTAATTCTGGTTATATAAAGAGGCAAACAAAATTAAAAACAAACCACATTAAAACAAGAACACATCTCAAATCAATGCTTTATAATGAGATTTACGTTTTCGGTTAAAGTTCTTTTTAATTTTGTGATTCTTGTTTCATAAAGAGGCAAACTAAATTAATCCAATCCACTTCTAAAAAAAATGTGATGTAATCAGTGGAGCGTGATGATACTGTAATGACGCCCAGTCTTAGTTTCTGATAATTTCATTTTCTTTTACTTTGATTTTTCGGCCGAGGTTGCGCAATTGATTTGCTTAAATTTTATGTTTTTTCGCTTATATTTCCTTCATGGGGTAATTGATGCTTGGTCTGTGTAACAATGGCTTTTTGTGCCACCTTAGCATGGCAATATTAATGAAGAGAGCAGGCCTTGCGAGGCTGGTTGCTCTTTTTCTATGAGCTTCTTGTTATTTTTTCCCTGCTCAAAATTTTCTTTTTAAAATAAATTTTACTCTTTTTTTTAATTTCTTAAATTTGTGTGGAGATTAAAATGAAAGCAGCAGAAGAAAAAAGATGAAGGGAGCCTCAGATGCCTTAGGTGGCAACGAAAAGAAGTAAACCCTCAACTATTGAAGATCGACATCCATCATGAATATACAAGATTTCACGTGTTTCTGACAGCTTTTCACTCTTCATTTCTGATAATGCTCAATATTGGCAATCCCCACAATTAGGACATGTGGCGGATGGCACGTCCCAGAACTCAGAAGAAATGGCCCACAAAAGCCGACCAGGCCACCCCTGTACCCGACTTGCCAGCACAAGCTAGCCCTCCTCGGGGCTCCCTGCAGATTGGCTTCCTCGGTTCCTCAGCTCGCCCTGAGCTGCCACAAGACCAAGTCTCCTCGGCCTCCTCGCTCGTCCCCGAGCCCCTTGGCCGAGGCCGTCTTCCTCGATCTTCCGACCAGCTCCACCGCCCATGGGCGTAACCGCCGCTCCGCGAATCTCGCCATGCGCAGATTCTTCACCAGCAACATCCCACGTTCAACGCCTTCACGATCCCCATTTATGGGCGATCCGGTCTCTACGCGGGCGTGACGTCGGGAGCGTAACTGCCGGCGAGATTCTCGCGCCTGCTGCTGCGTGCCTCCACCACTATATAAACCCCCATCACGGAAGGGTCAAGTAAGCCATATTTACTCCACTTAGCCGTTACGCTGCTCAGATCTAGTGCTAACTTGATCGTCGGAGGGTCCTCGGTGGTATCAAACCACCCCGGGACTTCTTTGCAGGTACTTGGCGTCAAACTCCTCCAATCATCAAATCTCCTCAAAATCCATTGAGACCTACACACAATAGGGGATCCCCTCCAGAATCCACCGGGAGATCAATGGAAGACAACATCTGAAGGAGATCTGAAAAGGACCTCCATCAGTTAGCGCCGTCCGTGGGAAACGAAAACTCCACAAGAACAAAGTTGGCCTTCCGATCTCCATCCACATGGCAAGTAATCGCCCCGAAAATCCGGGTCCCAGCCGCCACCTTCCCCTCGACGGAGGCGTGGGCGAGCCTCAACTGAACGTCATCAGCCCCTACACCGGGCCCCGCCTCGCGAGCCCCGCCGAAGGAAACCAAGGCCCACCAAGGACTATGGTCATGGCGACAGGGGGCCAGTCGGGCTCCTGCGAGGCTCGGCACCACGCGCTGGCAACAGACACCAGGCCTCCACGGCATATTCATGCCCCACAACGACCCACTAGTGATCACAGCCCGATACTACAATGCTCGGGTCGAACACTGCTCCTTCAAGACCGGGGATCTGGTCCTACGGCGAAACGAGTTCATTGACCAAGGCAGGCTTCACAAGTTCTCTCCAAAGTGGGATGGTCCCTTCCTCGTCTATGACGCGCTCCCCGGCGGAGCCTAGCGCCTACAAGACGCGGACGGACGCAAGCTCCCGCGGCCTTACAACGCCGAGAAGCTCAAGCTATACCAGTGAGGTCAAGGCCAGCGAGTATGTACCCCCCTTTCTTTCGCAAAGATGATGTAAAACGTTCTCTAAAAATCCTGTCCATTCGAATAAGAAACGTTGAAACATCCCGAATAGAGTTCTGTCTTTACAATCCAAAGCCCTCACCAAGAGGCGGCCGTGCAGCTTCACTGCCCGGTTATCCTTAGCAGGCTTCCTACAGCCCCCCGACGCTAAGGACCAAAGTCCTCCATAGAGGCAACCCAGCAGCTACCCTGCTCGGTTATCCCTGGCGGGCAGCTTCCCTACCGCAACGTCAGGGATCGGAAAGCCCTCCCAGAGACAGTCGAGCCCAACCGTCGCTCGGCTATCCCCGGCGAGCAGCTTCCCTACTGCAACGCTGGGGATCAGAAAGCCCTCCCAGAGGCAGTCGAGCCCGAGGATCCCTCGCTCGGCTATCCTTCAGGACAAAAGCCCTCACCAAGATGCACCGGGCAGTGACCCTGCCCGGCCAAGGGTCCTTGGTAGGCTTCTACAGCCCCTCCCACTCCAAGGACCAAAGTCCTCCTAGAGGCAGTCGAGTCCTTGCTCGGCTATCCCTGGCTGGTAGCATCCTACCACGACCGACAGGGATTAAAGTCATCGCCAAGAGGCACTGGGCAGTAACCCTGCTCGGTCCCCGTCCTGAAGGATCAGAGCCCTCGTAAGAGGCAACCGCGTAGCTTCACTGCCTGGTCATTTCTGCCCGGTTATCCCCAGTGAGTAGCTTCCCTACCGCAACGCCTGGGATCAGAAAGTCCTCCTAGAGGCAGTCGAGCCCTTGCTCGGCTATTCCCGGCTGGTAGCTCCCTGTCCGTGACACCAGGGATCGAAGCCCTCGCAAGAGGCACCCGAGCGGCAAGCTCGCTCGGTCATCCCAGGCTGGTAGTTGCCTACCCACAACGCCAGGAATCAGAAGCCCATGCCTAAGGGCGACGGGGCAACTTCGGTCCATCCTCGGCAATGCTTGGCAAGTGGTCGAAGTCAATTCAACGAACGATCGCTGAACAGATGGCCGACCTGACGAGAAATCCCAGCAGCGCAAACAGAAAATAAAGTGCGAAACGATGAAACTAAAGAAGAAGTTTTATTATCAAACGCACAGTCTTTACAAAGGGTACTTCGGGCTCCCCAGCCTTACAAACTGCCCGGAGGCTTACAAAAGGGGGACGGGGAAATATCAAAAAGACCTAAGTCACGAACCCCCCCGCGCCTCGCTTCCCTCATCGCTGGGGGCTTCACTACCGGAGGTTTTGCCACCAGGGACGCGCCTCATTTCCCCCATCATTGTCAGCCGGAGGCTTTGCCACCGGGAGCGGGACCCGAGCACGGAGCTCGCCATCGGCGAAATCGGGAAGCTGCTCCTTCACGACATCCAGAGCCTTATTCCACGCAACGGCGGGATACTCACCGAGCTCGACGTAAAACTGCTCTGACACCTTGTAATCGGCCACGGCTTTCCTGGACCGAACCTCAGAAGCCTGAGCCGACAGAAGCGCCGCCTCGGCATCCTTCAGGCTGGCATCTCTCTCCTTCTCCATGGCCACGAAGCGATCAGCCAAGTCCGCCAGCTTCCTCTCGGCAACCCAGAGAGATGCACTCAGGCGACGGCGGATGCCCTGATTTGCAGAATTGGCAAGCTCTGCAGACTCCGCACGGGCTGCCAGGACATCGACCCTGGCCCTCTCCAGACGCAGGTCACGCCGCAGGACCTCGACCTCCGAAGGGAATGCTTCTACTGGGCTCGGTGCGTGGAACGCTCCCTCGGCTTCCATACGAGCGGCGATGGCGCAGTGTTAAAGGAACTGACAGGAAGCGGATGAGAAACCGGGAGTCGCTCGGGCCAAAGAAAGGAAGGCCAAAAACAACGCGCGAAGGGGTTCGTACCTGGACCGCCCCCTGGGCTATGGCCTCTATTTGGGCCTTCAGGGTGCCGCACGGAAGTCTTCCTCCTGCCGACTCTTCCATCCCGGCGAGCAAGCCGGCAGCGACAGAAAGCCCAGGCGGAACCATGAAGATGGCCTCTCCCTCTTGCACGGGGGTCCCTTCAGGGACCATTGACAGCGGAGCACGAGATATTGTCCTTTTCCTCTTAAGGGGGACCCCGTCCTCGCTCCCCCCGTCCGTCTCCCGTCTAGGGCTCGGATGACCGCGGGCGCCTCTGACCGCCGTCGGAAAAATCCCCAGGAGCCGCCAACGAGGCAGACGACCCTGTCGCCGGCAAAACATTCGACGCAGAACCTGGGCCAGCCAGGGGCACAGCCGCGTCGCGGGCCTCCGTCTGGAACGAGCGACCCAAAGAATGGGAACGAACTATGTATCCCCAAGAAAAGGAGCGCCGAGAAGCCAAAACTTAGAAGAAACGCAAGATGAAAGGTTAGGGGCCATGGAACAGGCCCCACCCCTATTTATCACCACGAGCAACCTCATCCAAGGGTGGCTTTCGTCTCCCGTCAAAATGGCTCAGATTGCTGCACATGTCGTTCCCACACTGGACCGCATCCTTTCAGGCGTCGCAGGTCTACGCACGTCGCGTCAGCCAACTGACGCTTGACACGTGGACCGTCACTCCAAAGACAAGATACACTAACTGGCGCACCCTCCTTAAATGCAGAGACCTCGCCCTGATTCGCTAACAGAAAAGACAGCTCACAGCTCGGGGACGCATCCCGACGAAATCTTAGGAGGAAGCACGCCCCGGGCGGCCCGACAGTCCACTCCTGACCCGACCCGCTAGCTGGTCGGGACAAGAGTGGGGGGCTAATGATAATGCTCGATATTGGCAATCCCCACGATCAGGACACGTGGCGGATGGCACGTCCCAGAACTCAGAAGAAAGGGCCCACAAAGGCCGACCAGGCCACCCCTGTACCCGATCTGCCAGCACAAGCTAGCCCTCCTCAGGGCTCCCTGCAGATTGGCCTCCTCGGTTCCTCAGCTCACCCTGAGCTGCCACAAGACCAAGTCTCCTCGGCCTCCTCGCTCATCCCCGAGCCCCTTGGCCGAGGCCGTTTTCCTCGGTCCTCCGACCAGCTCCACCGCCCACGGGCGTAACCGCCGTTCTGGGAATCTTGCCATGCGCAGATCCTCCTCCAGCAACATCCCACGTTCCACGTCTTCACGATCCCCATTTATGAGCGATCTGCTCTCTACGCGGGCGTGACGTCGGGAGCGTAACTGCCGGCAAGATTCTCGCGCCTGCTGCTGCGTGCCTCCACTACTATATAAACCCCCATCACGGAAGGGTCAAGTAAGCCATTTTTACTCCACTTAGCCGTTACGCTGCTCGGATCTAGTGCTAACTTGATCGTCGGAGGGTCCTCGGTGGTATCAAACCACCCCGGGACTTCTTTGCAGGTACTTGGTGTCAAAATCCTCCATTCACCAAATCTCCTCAAAACCCATTGAGACCCACACACAACAGGGGATCCCCTCCAGAATCCACCGGAAGATCGACGGAAGACAACATCTGAAGGAGATCTGAAAAGGACCACCATCAATTTCGATTTCTCTTCTCTTGATAAAGTGTTAGAATCAAATAAAATTCGGTATATCTATATCTTAGACGATGATGGTGAATATGTAAGATGCCGATTATCAAAAAAGAATGATGGAGGGCCGACCTTTTTCGATGCCTGGTGAGAAAGTTCCTCCATGAGAGATCCCTGGATCAAAAAATATTTACATTGCTGAAACAAAATCCTTGGCTGTTTTTAAATTGAAAACGAGGGGCTAAATGTGAAAATCAAATTTAAGATGGATGTGGTGATAATTGGATTAATTGAAACGATCTTGTCAATAATTAGATAATAAGCAGAGAAGTAGAAGTTTCTTACATCGATCATGTGTTCCTAACCTGTAAGTCGATGTACAACACCCCAATACTTGTGGGGAGGCGGAATTTTCAAAAACGAACTTGTTTAGTGAACAAACATCGACTAACCGCTTGAATCGAAGCTAAACGATAACTAACTATAAACATAGAGTTTCTATGCTACTATGTTTAGGGATTATACCTAACGAATCGTGTCCTTCGTCTTTGCGAACTCCACCTCCTCCTCGGCCTTCTCGAAGTAGTAGACGATCCACCCGAGAGCTTTACTCCAAGCTTAGCCTCTAAACTTGAGGCAACTAAACTTCTTTAAGTGCTAATCAAAGAAGCTAGGTGAAATAGAGTGAGAGTTATGGTTTAATTAGTCTAACTAATCCTTGTACTCAACACATGAGAGGGGAGGATTAGGGTTTGAAGAGGGAGAGCTTGAGGAGAGAGAATGTGAGGATAATAATGAAGTGAGAATAATGAGTTATGATAATATATATCAAGCATTTCTTTTTATCAAGAAAAGAAAAGAAAATGAATTTAACAACCATGCTTGATAATATCTAGTGATGATTCATATCCATGAGTCATTAAGCATTTATGATGCTTTAATGACATGGATGAATCATCCATATGATTCACTGATCACATTCATTGTATATGCAACCTTAACCTCCTTAGTCACCATCTTCTAGAAGCTTCTCGCGCAATTACGAGAACGCCCCTCCTTTCCGCAAAAATACGGAAAAACTCTAGACTGTATAAATCCAATAACCGGATACCAGTAACTGGCTTAAACCAAAGCCGACTGGTAAAAACTGTCCGAAAGTCGTACGTGCGTGAATACACGTATGCGTCCGAACCCTTGTCGTAAAACCATACGACCTCTATATCGTTTCGCCTGGAGTAGGGAAACTCTCTGTGTGGGACTCTAGAGACTCGACTACTACGTTGGCAGTAGGTTTAACCACAGACCGCAAGCGGCACTAGCTGTACGTAACGGTCCCCAGGTAGATGTCGATAAGAAGGCCGATGAGGAAACCCATCCGAACTCCTACTGAGCCTGCTGTGACAATCTCCATACAGTCCGGTCCGTTCGTCTTAGACTATTGCATATCGGGCCTAGGGGGGCGGCAGGCGTCAGTCCCCTAATAGCGGTATAAGTCGTGTCGGAGGGAAGGCCATTACACCCTGAGAAACTACTGGAACCTACCAGCAAATCTCGCTTGCCCTGGCCAGGGACTTTGCGTAATGGCTCTCTGACACAGCACGATATCAACTCCCAATACCGGGAGAGACGAATCCTGTCTAACCGCCACTGCCTCCAAGTGCTCGGGACTGCACCCAACTGCTACCTGTTTGCACGACTCATTTGAGCCGTGGTAGGGTAGCAATCTCAGAACAGTGGGACACACTCAAGGCGAAGTAGCAGTGTCAAGTCTGCGGACTATGCTGTACTCATGTCACCTGGGAACTGCTCACTGACGACTGGTATAAAACCAACCAACAGTTCCCTGTGAGTCCTGTCCGGTGTACCCGTAACCTAACGAGCACCTGTATACTATCTCCAGTACGACGTACTGACGGGTGTGGAACAGACCATCTCCCCAACTGGGATGAGAAGCGTACACACTAGTCTACTCCGAAGTATCGATGCTCTGTCTCGATAATCCAACGACCAAGGACCTGAATAAGGATGTGCTTGTAGACTACCCAGCCCCCACTAGTGTGACTGCCATCACAATGCTGGTAGTCAAGCAAGATCCTAAAAGCTCTATCAATACGTATACTCACATATTAAGATAGAAAAACCAAGTAGCATACTACCATGTTTAGCAAGACTGTTATATACATGTGAATATCCCAACCTTCCATTAAGTAATATACAAACTAGTATGATACAATAATGGCCCCTAGGGCATATACACTAACAATCTCCCACCTGCACTAGGGCCATGTACTGGCATATCGAAGACCGATGATCTCGAGTAGCCTCTCGAACTGAATCTGAGGTAGGGCCTTCGTGAATGGATCAGCAATGTTCTCTTCAGAAGCAACTCTCCGAACCTCGATCTCCTGACGATCAATGATCTCCCTGATCAGGTGATACCGCCTTAAGATGTGTCTGGACTTCTGATGGGACCTTGGTTCCTTCGCTAAAGCTATAGCTCCGTTGTTGTCGCAATACAGAGGTATTGGATCAACTATGGTAGGAACCACCTGAAGCTCTGTTAGGAACTTCTTCATCCGGACTGCTTCTTTTGCGGCATCGCAAGCAGCTATATACTCCGCTTCCATCGTCGAGTCAGCAACGGTGTCCTGCTTGGAGCTCTTCCAGCACACCGCCCCTCCATTGAGGGTAAAGACATAACCCGACATGGACTTGAAATCGTCCTTATCACTCTGGAAGCCGGAATCAGCAAAGGCCTCCAACCTGAGGTCTTTTCCGCCGTATACCAAGAACATCTCCTTAGTCCTTCTCAGGTATTTAAGAATGTTCTTTACTGCTATCCAGTGTTTCTCCCTTGGGTCTGACTGATACCGGCTTACCACGCTCAGTGCGTAAGCTACATCTGATCTGGTGCACAACATCGCATACATTATAGAGCCTACCGCAGAAGCGTAGGGTATAATAGACATGCGTTCCCTTTCCAAATCAGTCTTGGGAGACATCTCTTTGGAGAGGGTGATTCCGTGACAAGCCGGTAGATTACCGCGCTTAGAATCTTCCATACTGAATCTTTTCAGTACAGTGTCGATATACCTGGACTGCGAAAGTCCCAACATTCTCTTGGATCTATCACGATAGATCCGGATCCCCAGAATGTAAGAGGCATCACCCAGGTCTTTCATGGAGAACCTGTGTGACAAGAATCCTTTGACAGATTGTAGCATAGGAATGTCATTTCCTATCAATAGAATGTCATCCACGTACAAGACGAGGAATACAACACTTCTGGCTACAACTTTACTATATATGCACGGTTCATCTGGATTTTTGATAAAGTCATATTCTTTGACTGTCTCATCAAAACAGATGTTCCAACTCCGCGATGCCTGTTTTAGTCCATAAATGGACATAAGCAGCTTGCATACTTTCCCGCTGCTCCCACTCTGATTGAAACCCTCTGGCTGATCCATATAGACGCACTCTTCTAAATTTCCATTCAGAAAAGCCGTCTTTACGTCCATCTGCCAGATTTCATAATCATGGAAGGCAGCAATAGCAAGAAGGACCCGAATGGATTTGAGCATAGCCACTAGAGAAAAAGTTTCGTCATAGTCCAAACCAGGTCATTGACGAAAACCCTTTGCAACAAGTCTAGCCTTATAGGTTTCCACCTGTCCATCTACACCAATCTTTTTCTTGAAGATCCATTTGCATCCTATGGGTTTTACCCCATCTGGAGCAAAGTCCAAAGTCCATACTTTGTTGGTGTACATGGACTCCATTTCGGTCCGCATTGCATCTAGCCATCATACCGAGTCGCCGCTCCGGATGGCCTGCTGGAAGTCAGTAGGTTCATCATCATCTATGATGCAATCCTCTCTATCCCCATCTATGAGAAAACCGTAGTATCTCTCAGGCGGATGAGACGGCCTACTATTCCTGCGGAGGGGTGCGGGAATGTCTTGTTCTTCTTGAACTGCCGGTTCTACCAAACTTTCAGCAGCAGCTTGTGGTTCTGGAATTTCTTCCAGCTCTATTTCGCTCCCACTTATTTCCTTTTCTAAAAACTGATGTTCTAGAAAATGGGCATTACGAGAAACAAAGACCTTTTGTTCCTCTGCGTAATAGAAATAATATCCCTTGGAGTTCTTTGGATATCCCACAAACTTACATTTTACTGATCGTGCCTCGAGCTTGTCCACATGCTGCTTTTTAACAAAAGCTGGACATCCCCAAATCTTCATATGCTGAAGATGGGGTTTCTTCCCAGTCCACATCTGATATGGAGTGGTAGGCACAGTCTTGGTAGGAGCCCTGTTCAGAAGATATACCGCTGATTCTAGCGCATAACCCCAAAAAGATCGCGGTAACTCAGCATTACTCATCATGGATCGTACCATATCCAATAGGGTTCGATTCCGTCTCTCCGATACACCGTTATGCTGTGGAGTGTATGGAGGAGTAAGCTGAGAGAGAATTCCTTTCTCTTTTAGGTAACCTAGGAACTCGGCACTCAAGTATTCACCACCTCGATCAGATCTAAGTGTCTTGATACTTTTGCCGGTTTGGTTTTCTACTTCATTCTTATACTCTTGGAATTTCTCAAAAGCTTCGGATTTATGTTTCATCAGATAAATGAATCCGTACCTTGAGTAATCATCCGTGAAAGTAATGAAATAGGAAAAACCACCTCTTGCATGTGTAGACATTGGACCACATACATCGCTGTGTATGAGTCCCAAGAGCTCGCTCGCTCTTACTCCTTGTCCAGTAAATGGAGTCTTTGTCATCTTTCCTTTGAGACAAGATTGACAAGTGTCATAAGTTTGATATTCGAACGAGTACAAATATCCTTTTCTATGCAACTTAGTCAACCTTCTCTCATTGATGTGACCCAGTCTACAATGCCATAAGAAAGCTTTATTTAAATCTGGAGACTTTCTTTTTAGTGTGTTCTGGACATTGAAAATTTGGAGTTGGTTTAAAACATATATACCGTTATTTAGTGTACCTGACCCAATCAAACCATGATTAAGGTGGATGTTAACAACATCTCTTACAAACGTGAAATCATAACCTTTATTTGATAACAAGGAAACTGCTATGATATTACACGTTAAGCTTGGTACAAAAAAACAGTTATGTAGAACCAAAATATGTCCACTCGTCAATCCTAGGTGATAATCCCCGACGGACGCAGCTCCCACGCTAGCTCCGTTAGCAACCTTTAGGGTCATATCACCTTCCTTCAGCACTCTACGGTTTCTCAGTGCCTGCAATGAATTGCAAATATGAGATCCTGATCCGGTATCCAATACCCAGGAAGTAGAGTTGATTGACAGACAATTCTCAATTACAAACACACCTAAAGTCGAAGCCACAGCTTGCTTCGGTCCTTGGTTCTTGGCGTTCCACGCCTTGCAATCCTTCTTCCAGTGCCCTTTCCTGTGACAATGGAAGCACTCATCCTGAGCCACTACTGGTACCGGCAACTTTTTCTTTCCCTTCCCTCCCACCTTACTAACACCTCCTCTAGGTCTGGGGACGGCCTTCTTCTTCCTTCCTTTGGCCCTAGCCTTGGACCCGGAAGAAGATGCACCGCCAACAAACATAGCGGGTGTTTCCCTTGCTTTCTGCAAGGTGCCCTCTGCACTCCTTAACATGTTCAGGAGTTCCGGAAGTTCAACTTCTTTTCTTTGAATGTTGAAGTTCAGGATAAACTGGGCGTAGGTGGAAGGAAGGGACTGGAGAATAAGGTCTGTATAGAGCTCATTATCCAAAGTCGTCCCAAGGTTTGCGAGCTCTTCTATATAGCCGATCATCTTAAGGACATGTTCTCCTACCGATGACCCGACAGCCAACCTCGCTCGAAACAAGTTCTTTGAGGTCTCGTATCTTGCTATACAAGATTGCTCTCCATAAAGTTCCTTTGTATGGAGAAATATGGCATCTAGTTCCATATCCTCGTGCCTCCTCTGATGTTCATTGTCCATCGAGGCAAGCACGATGCACTTGGCTTTCGCGCAATCAAAATCCCAGGTTTTACGGATTTCCTTATCCGCATTACTGGATTTGGGACCAGGGACAGCAGGTGCCGTAGCGGTGAGGACGTACCCTAATTTGTCATAGGTCAAAACCATTTTGACATTCCGCAGCCAATCTTTATAGTTTGGCCCTGTCAGTATATTTTTCTCTAAAAGTAACTTAAGTCCAGTCATTTTCAGGGTCGCTGCAATTGGGAGAGAGAGAAGAAAACTCTTTAGCATGATGCTCTTGCAAGTTTAGAGTGGTTTTTAGTTTATCTAAACTGGATGGCTCCCACTGTTTCTTGAATCCTTCCTCAAACCATAAAAGAAGAATTAGCCAGGACTATTTTCACCGTACAATACTTGCTTAACCGTTCAGCCAGGCTAGTGTTCGAGGGAGGTTTTCCAACGCTTTCGCGAAGTTCCTTAATTAAATAACCTCTTTTCTCTGGGGGCGTAACCCCGCTGACACTTTTCTGGACACCTACTTGGTTTATAGCATTGATCGTTAAGTGACGAATATCCTGATAAGTAGCATATACTCACAGTAGGATCGGGATCCAAATATCATCGTCTGATAATGTTGTAGGAGTGCTACCAACATTCATCAAACTCCAAATGGTATGCATCTCTTTGCAAATTTCAGTTTCTTTAGAAATTCCCGATATAAGTTTTTGCCCCATGCTCTTATGACCTTGGCTTTGGTCAAAATGTCATAAGTCACATGTCAAGTTCTATCCGTCATTATCTTGTCAATTTGAACCCATCCGTATATACCCCTGACTTTGGTCAAATGATAATACGACTGTCCCAAACCAACTCATCTATCTTATGCAACAAATGAAAACCCAGCAGCTACCAAACACTATGCCTTGACTTTGGCCAAAATGCATAGCTTGAATACTACTGAATACCCAAATGAAATGACGGAGGGCTACGAATGGTTTTGGCGAAACCGTGAACGTAGTGAACTTGATATAACCGAAGGAACCTGATAGCTTTTTAAAAGGAGTGGTTAAAGCTCCGCATTTAAAAATATCTGTTTTTAAAATTAACCGAGTGGTTTCTTTTAAATTGTTCCAACGATTAAAACTTTGGTTTATTTTCTTTGCATTATAGATAATGCGTCCCATCATTAACCTATCATTGCAGAGAACAACGAAAATATGACGTCCTCTTATGCCATCCGCATTCGCCACTGGGTCCCGTCATTACCCGTTAGGTTACTTAACTAACGACAGAGCGGGGACTGGGCTAGCGCAGGTGTAAAACATAAGTGACATCTAAATAGCTATCATATATATAGATATTTTATATTCGTCTGACGCAATGATATTCATTCCAGATCACAGATGAACTTAATTGGATTTGCAAGCAATCCGTGTTTCTTTTGAGCCTGCAAGAAAAGACGGATTACACAGTTGTGATGAATAGCCATTACCCCACCCAAGACCCCTACGGGTACGGCAAACTACCCGCCCGGCAGTTTGTGCACCCCACCTTGGGTCTGTCCTAGGAGCAAAAACAGTAAAATGAAATAATACAACGGTGGCTACAACCGCAACCTGGATGCGCCCCGCAAAATAATATTACAACAAATTACATTTACATCAAATGAATTAAATGATAACCCATCACATAACCCCGGCTATACATCACAACAGTCCAACACAGTTCATATGCACAAACAGATAAAAATCCATTACAGAAATGTGCAACCCCCTGCCAACCGACATACTAGCAGTTAGGGGAGGTTTACGAACACATTACACAAACACAGATATAATCCAATAAGCAAATACTGTATAATTTCGATCGAATAAACACTTTTAATTTTGCTCCAATACTTCTCTGTAAATTTGAAACCTGAGCAAAAATTAAAAATTTCCAGAAAATACCAAATCATACAGAGGACCCACACAAGAAATTTGGGTTCATGACTCACCAACTCGGCGGCGGAATCGCGGCGGATCGGTGGGATCCGCCGCGGTTCCGCGGCTCTTTGGTCGATTCATGTCCCCAATTTTCTTGGGTGTTCTTCTACTGTCTTTTGTAGCTCTCTGAATCTCCCTGAAAAATTTTTGGACTTCATTTAAAATTCGACAGAAACTTGTGATTTCGGGTTTTTCCGGTTTCGTTTTTTTCGTTCGAAATTCATACAAATTTGCAAATAAGTTATTTATTGTTTAGCGAGGCTCTGATACCACTGTAAGTCGATGTACAACACCCCAATACTTGTGGGGAGGCGGAATTTTCAAAAACGAACTTGTTTAGTGAACAAACATCGACTAACCGCTTGAATCGAAGCTAAACGATAACTAACTATAAACATAGAGTTTCTATGCTACTATGTTTAGGGATTATACCTAACGAATCGTGTCCTTCGTCTTTGCGAACTCCACCTCCTCCTCGGCCTTCTCGAAGTAGTAGACGATCCACCCGAGAGCTTTACTCCAAGCTTAGCCTCTAAACTTGAGGCAACTAAACTTCTTTAAGTGCTAATCAAAGAAGCTAGGTGAAATAGGGTGAGGGTTATGGTTTAATTAGTCTAACTAATCCTTGCACTCAACACATGAGAGGGGAGGATTAGGGTTTGAAGAGGGAGAGCTTGAGGAGAGAGAATGTGAGGATAATAATGAAGTGAGAATAATGAGTTATGATAATATATATCAAGCATTTCTTTTTATCAAGAAAAGAAAAGAAAATGAATTTAACAACCATGCTTGATAATATCTAGTGATGATTCACATCCATGAGTCATTAAGCATTTATGATGCTTTAATGACATGGATGAATCATCCATATAACTCACTAATCACATTCATTGTATATACCACCTTAACCTCCTTAGTCACCATCTTCTAGAAGCTTCTCGCGCAATTACGAGAACGCCCCTCCTTTCCGCAAAAATACGGAAAAACTCTAGACTGTATAAATCCAATAACCGGATACCAGTAACTGGCTTAAACCAAAGCCGACTGGTAAAAACTGTCCGAAAGTCGTACGTGCGTGAACACACGTATGCGTCCGAACCCTTGTCGTAAAACCATACGACCTCTATATCGTTTCGCCTGGAGTAGGGAAACTCTCTGTGTGGGACTCTAGAGACTCGACTACTATGCTGGCAGTGGGTTTAACCACAGACCGCAAGCAGCACTAGCTGTACGTAACGGTCCCCAGGTAGATGTCGATAAGAAGGCCGATGAGGAAACCCATCCGAACTCCTACTGAGCCTGCTGTGACAATCTCCATACAGTCCGGTCCGTTCGTCTTAGACTATCGCATATCGGGCCTAGGGGGCGGCAAGCGTCAGTCCCCTAATAGCGGTATAAGTCGTGTCGGAGGGAAGCCTATTACACCCTGAGAAACTACTGGAACCTACCAGCAAATCTCGCTTGCCCTGGCCAGGGACTTTGCGTAATGGCTCTCTGACACAGCGCGATATCAACTCCCAATACCGGGAGAGACGAATCCTGTCTAACCGCCACTGCCTCCAAGTGCTCGGGACTGCACCCAACTGCTACCTGTTTGCACGACTCATTTGAGCCGTGGTAGGGTAGCAATCTAAGAACAGTGGGACACACTCGAGGCGAAGTAGCAGTGTCAAGTCTGCAGACTATGCTGTACTCATGTCACCTGGGAACTGCTCACTGACGACTGGTATAAAACCAACCAACAGTTCCCTGTGAGTCCTGTCCGGTGTACCCGTAACCTAACGAGCACCTGTATACTATCTCCAGTACGACGTACTGACGGGTGTGGGACAGACCATCTCCCCAACTGGGATGAGAAGCGTACACACTAGTCTACTCCGGAGTATCGATGCTCTGTCTCGATAATCCAACGACCAGGGACCTGAATAAGGATGTGCTTGTAGACTACCCAGCCCCCACTAGTGTGACTGCCATCACAACGCTGGTAGTCAAGCAAGATCCTAAGAGCTCTATCAATACGTATACTCACATATTAAGATAGAAAAACCAAGTAGCATACTACCATGTTTAGCAAGACTGTTATATACATGTGAATATCCCAACCTTCCATTAAGTAATATACAAACTAGTATGATACAATAATGGCCCCTAGGGCATATACACTAACATAACCTTCTTGACGATGCTCGATATCGGTGATCTCTCAGATCATGACACGTGGCAGATGACGTGTCTCGAAGCTTGCAAGAAAGGACCTACAGTGGCCGACCAGACTGCTCCTATGCCCGTCCTCCAGACATCCTTTGGCTCATCTCCGAGCCTCCTGCACAACTGGCCTCCTCGGCCCTCTCAGCTCGCCTCCGGGCTATAGCAGAACCAAAATAGCTCGGCCTCCCGCTCGTCCCCAAGCCTCCCGCCGAGCTTATCTTCCTCGGTCTCATCGACCGACCAACGGCACTGATCGCAGGCGCATCCGCCTCACCTCCGCAAATCTCGCCATGCGTGAGATGTCCGCCGGCCACGTCCTGCGTTTCACGCCATCACGATCCCCCATTAACGAGCCTGCCTCGCCATTAACGCGGGATCCTGCCTATCACACGGGCGTGATGTCGGGAGCGTAACGGCCGGCGTGATTCTCGCGCCTGCCTGCATGCTGCCACCGCTATATAAACCCCTTCTTCAGACGGTTCAAGTAAGCCATTCTTTTCCCACTAGGCTGTTACTCTGCTCTGGTCTAACTTGATCGTTGGAGGGTTATCGGTGGTACAACCACCCCGGGACTTCCTTGCAGGTAGCTCGGCCCTAACAACCTCAAACCCATTGAGATCCACACGCTTCAGGAGACAACCTCCAACTTCAATCTCAGTCGTCCGTCATCGCCAACAGCAGATCTACGAAAGGTAACATCTTGATGTGATCCGACATCCGTCAGCGGGCACCGTCTGTGGGAACCTCTTGATTCCACTGAACAAAGTTCATCTTCCAATCTAAAACCTAATGGCGGGCGACCATAACGACAATCCAAGCACTAGTCGCCGCCTCCCCCACAACAGAGGCGCGGGCGAATCTCCTCCCCCGAACGCCATCAACGCTCTAGCCGCCCGGATAGATCAACTCGCATCTGTCATGGACGCGCTCGTCCGTGTCCAAACGGCGGGGCAAGCTCCCTAGGTCGCCGCTCCCCCACCTCGGGACCGGGACCCCAACAGAAGGAGAGAAGACTCTGCTCGCGTCGGCACGGCCGACCACCGCCTCGTTGCCTCCCATGGCCGCAGATCTCCCGGGCCAACACATTCTATGACCCCCTGGGCGCCCCACAGTTCAACACCGAGGTCCGTCACCAAAGTGCCTCGCCCCGAGCCCCTTCGCGCCCCCGTCCTTCCCGAGGAGATGTCGGTCTGCTCGCCTGCTCCCAGGCATGACCGACACCTTCTCCCTCAACGGGATCGCACGGACGGGACTCGTCACGGCAGCTCGAAGACTACCTCGCCAGGGGACCTAAGAAACCTCATCGAGAGGAACCGGGGCTGCAGCCAGACACAGGTCTCCAACAAAAGAGGCCAAAGATCAGAATGTGCTGAATCATCGGGATACCATGGCTGACTCGACGCCCTCGAAAAGAAGATCGAGGGTATGCATCGGGAAGGTCATCACTCGAGCGACGGGGCTAAGTACGCCGCCGACTCGCTCACCAAACCCTTCACCGAGGAGTTGCTCACCGTCCATGTCTCCTCCCAGAACAAGCCCCCAAAGGTCTCTCTCTTCGACGGTAAGTCCGACCCAAAGGACCATTTGGATGCGTTCACCGTAGGAATGAGCTTCCAAGACAACTCCGATCCCGCCCAATGCCGAGCTTTCCCGGCCACTCTCATCCGCTCCGAACGAGACTGGTTCCGAGGACTCATGCCATGCTCGATCTCAACCTTCGACGAGCTGGCCACCGAATTCCTCGGCCATTTCGTCGGGAACAGACTGTAGAAACGGACAATCGACCATCTCTTCACAATTAAGAGCGGGGACAAAGAGACATTCAAAGGGATGTCACCCGCTTCTACAACGCCCTTCTCGAGGTCCCAGAACATCGGGACAAGACGGTCATTATAGCACTTAGGTCTGGTCTTAGGCACAAGGAGTGGTTACGCTCCTTTGCATTAGCGCAACCTAAGACCATGGCTGAGGTAAAGGCCTGGACCGAGCGTGAGGTCCAGCTCGAATCTGAGGTGAACGCAAATCTCCCCCGGACAGAGCAAGCCGATCAAAAGAAATGGGCGAGGGAAGAGAAAAGGGGACCTGAGCAACCAAAACCCTACTCCCCGAAGTTCAAGGAGTACACCCCACTCAATGTCTCCCAGACGGAACTGCTAGAGAAGGCTAAGGGCGAGGGGTTCTTCAAGCTCTCCCCGATCTCACGAATGGCCTCAAAGCGAACCCGGGGCCCCTACTGCGGTTTCCACAGGTCGCTAGGCCACTCCACGGAGAGCTGTAAGTAGCTCCGAGACTACATCGAGAAGCTCATCCGTTCGGGACACCTCGCAGCGTATTTGCGGGACAAGCGACAAGCTGACCGCGAGCAGGAGCAGCGTCCCCCTTCCGGCGAATTAACAATCGACCAAATCATGGTCGTGTCAGCGGAGGGTACGTTGGGTACCTAGAGGCTCAGCACCCCACGCCGGTCGTGGAAGCCAACAGACATCCGAGGAGCTCAAGCTGCACCAATAAAAAGAACATCTACTAGCGTGTACTTCTTTTTACTAAGGCAATGTAAACTTTTCTCAAGATTTTTTTGCTTATATAATAAAAGGGATCAATAAAACATTGCAAAAAGAAGAGTTCTGTTTATTCAAAAGGGTACTATAGGCTTCTCAGCCGTACATCGAAAAATAAAAATTACAGTAGCGGGGGAAGGGGATGCAGAGAACATTGCTCGTGGTACCCCGAGGATATCTCCGCCAGCCGAGCCCTCGCGGCCTCAGACCTCTACCCCTGACGCCGCCATCGAACATCGGCATCGTGCCTCAATAGGTAGCTCTCAAGGATGAGCGCCACCGAGCAATCCCGCCGACTCGCAGAAATCAGGCCGAAGCGCCGCAGAGACCTTAGCTTACCGAATGCCTCGTCCCTCAGCTGTTCGGACAAGGGATTGTAGAGCCCCGGTGACGCCCTCCAAATGGAGTAAATTAACAGCTGGAGCAGGGGGGAGCGCCGGGGTAGCAGTCGGCCGAAGTGATTCACGATGTGGCTTATCACGAACTACACCGTGTCCTCGGTGCAGTGCTGATCGTAGAGGTACATGTCCTCGAAGCTCATGATGTCGAGGATGGTAAAGGGGAAGTCATCCATTGTTGCGTTTGGGATGTGAAGGAAGGGGTGATCAACGCTCCCTCTTTTTTATAACACATAATGCCTCCGGAGTCCAACAGTCACTCGTCTCAACCGTACCGCCACACGGCAGATATTGAGCGTTTCCCGGCGAAGTCGAAAGGACGCGGCTCCGGCGCTTTGCCTCCCCCACGCGTTCATGACATATGCCACCCGCGGCTGTCCCTTTTCCCGATGCTCACACCGGGAAGGTCGGACAAAACCTCACAAATCAACCGAGCCTCCTACCCTTGCTCGGTTATCCCTGGCTGGTAGTTCCCTACCTCGCAACGCCAGGGATCTAAGCCCTCACTAAGAGGCAGCCTAGCGGATACCCTGCTCGGCCATCCTCGGCTGGTAATTCACTACCCCACGACGCCAGGGATCTAAGCCCTCGCCAAGAGGCAACTGAGCAGCTTCACTGCTCGGTCCATCCTTAGCAGGCCTCGTACAGCCCCTCCCGCGCTAAGGATCAAAAGCCCTCGCCAAGAGGAAACCGGGCCCGCCCTTGCTCGGTTATCCCTGGCTGGTAGTTCCTTACCCCACAACGCTAGGGATCAAAGCCCTCGCCAAGAGGCAACTGAGCAGTTTCACTGCTCGGTCGATCCTTAGCAGGCCTCTTACGGCCCCTCCCGCGCTAAGGATCAAAAGCCCTCACCAAGAAGCAACCGGGCCCGCCCTTGCTCGGTTATCCCTGGCTGGTAGTTCCCTACCCCCACAATGCCAGGGATCAAAGCCCTCGCTAAAAAGCACCGGGCATCAACCCTGCTCGGCCCGTCCTTAAGGATCAAAGCCCTCGCCAGGAGGCACCGGGCAGTAACCCTGCTCGGTCTGTCCTTAGTAGGCCTCTTAAGGCCCCTCCCGCGCTAAGGATCAAAGCTCTCACCAAGAGGCAACCAGGCCCGCCTTTGCTTGGTTATCCCTGGCTGGTGGTTTCCTACCCCACAACGCCAGGGATCAAAGCCCTCGCCAAGAGGCACCGGGCAGCAACTCTGTTCGGCCCGTCCTTAAGGATCAAAGCCCTCGTCAGGAGGCACCGGGCAGTAACCCTTCTTGGCCCGTCCTTAGTAGGCCTCTTAAGACCCCTCCCGCGCTAAGGATCAAAGCCCTCACCAAGAGGCAATCGGGCCCACCCTTGCTCAGTTATCCCTGGCTGGTAGTTCCCTATCCCACAACGCCAGGGATCAAAGCCCTCGCCAAGAGGCACCGGGCAGCAACCCTGCTCGGTCCGTCCTTAAGGATCAAAGCCCTCGCCAAGAGGCACCGGGCAGTAACCCTGCCCGACCCATCCTTAGTAGGCCCCTTACGGCCCTTCCCGCACTATGGATCGAAGCCCTCGCCAAGAGGCAACCGAGCTTGCCCTTGCTCGGTTATCCTTGGCTGGTAGTTCCCTAACCCACGACGCCAGAGATCAAAGCCCTCGCCAAGAGGCACCGGGCAGTAACCCTGCTTGGCCCGTCCTTAAGGATCAAAGCCCTCGCCAAGAGACATTGGACAGTAACCCTGCTCGGCCCTTTCTTAGCAGGCTATTTGAGGCCCCTCCCGCGCTAAGGATCAAAGCCCTTATCAAGAGGTAATCGGGCAGCAACCCTGTTCGGTTATCCCTGGCTGGTAGTTCCCTACCCCACGACGCCAGGGATCAAAGACCTCGCCAAGAGGCACCGGGCAGTAACCCTGCTCGGTCCATCCTTAAGGATCAAAGCCCTCGCCCCAAGGAACCGGGCAGCAACCCTGCTCAGTCATCCATGGCTGGTGTTACTACCCACTGAAGCCACGGTCCGAGCCCTCGCCAAGAGGCCATCCACGTCTAAGTGATACACACCTCGACTTCGGGGCCATGGGGATACCGACCCTTCACCGGTCTTTGCACAATTGGCTGATGGTCAGATTTAACTCGACGTATGATCGCTAGACGAAGAATCGACTTGACATGAAACCGAACCGTGCAAATAACGAATGTTCCCCACAAATAAAAGGATAATGTGCGTGCAAAGAAACTGGAAAAAGATTCTTATTCACATAAACCAAAAGTCTCTACAAAGGTATTATGGGCTCCCCAGCCTAACAATAGTGCCCGGAGGCTTACAAAAATTCAGAGCAAATGAGAGAAATAAGAAGACGTGGTGCTTCAAGCCTCAGGGGGCGGGTGCGACCTCGGCGTGCGGCACCTCCCCTACGACTACCGGGGCGACATCCTCAGAGTCGGCACCAACGGCGGGGACTTCGGCGCCGGCAGCCAGGTCGACCGACTCACCCCTCGCACTCTCGCCCGGGGCTGCTCTCCCTGCGTCGTCGTCAAGAGGGTACAAGGCTTGGAGCTCGGCGTTGGGGAACTCCGGCATCTGAGCTTTGACGGAGACGAGGGCGTTATGCCAAATGACGCCCCCGGCACTGGCAAGGTTGACGTAGAACCGATCCGACCTTTTGTAGCTCTCCACCACCTTCCGAGCCCGGTCCTTTGCCACCTCGTTCTCCTTCCGGAGAGTGCTCACAGTCTTCTTCATGGTAGCAACGAGCACCCGGGAGTCCTCCAACTGGTACTCGGCGGCTCGGGCGGCCTCTCGATACTGAGCAACCTCCATGTTCCCGGCCTCCACCTGGCCCTCTAGAGCAGCAGCCCTCTCCGTCACTGCCCCCAGATCCCACCTTAAGCTCTCCTCCCGCAAGGAGAACTCGCCTGCGGCCCGCATCGCCGGAGCAATCTCCTCGTCCTCCATGTGGACGACGAGGGCGACGTGCTGGAGGACCTGAAGAAAGGAAGAGGGTCAAAAAGGGGAGGGAAGCACCCGACCACGCGGATAAAATGTTGGACAAAGAATCAAGAGAAGTGCAAACGCTAACATACATGGCCTCTTGAGCTATCGCCGCCATTTGGGCCCGGAGGGTTCCTCGGGGGACCCGGCCTCCGGCCGACCTCTCCATATCCGAGAGCAGGCTGTCGACGACAGAAAGCCCCGAGGGCACCTCGAAGCGAAGCTCCCCATCGTCCACAGGAATCGGGAAGGCCGGGGAGCGGGGCGCCCTCCTGTGAGACCTCTTGAGGGGCGACGCGGGAGAACCCTCCTCGCCCCCCACCTCAGAAGCCCGAGGCTCTTGCGCCCGAGCACGCTTTCGAACCGGCGCGCGACTGGACTCGGGGGCCTGGGGCTCACTCAGGCACCTGGGTGAAAGGGCCGCCGGCGGGGCCGGAACGGACAGCGGGCGAGAAGTGCCAGCGCCTTTGGACTTCTTCCCCCTCTTCACGTCGGTCACTGCCGCGCAGAACTTGCTCATATCCATTGGTCCTACATAAGAAAAAAATACAAGGAGTCAGTGATGCAAGGAAAAATAGAAAAAAATGCGCAAGTCTAAACAAGTCGCCTGAAGAGCTCCCAACTTACTCGTGTACTCGGCGGGGCTGAGCCCGGCCCAACCGAGGGCCCGCTCAGACAGCAGCACGTCAACCCGAGGGAGGGGCTCCCACTTTAACACCGCCACCACGTCGGGATCGTTCGACTGTCCTACCCGCGGACAGCTGGCTTTTTGCCACAGGGTGGACACGGGCCAATCCTCACCCTCGGGCGGCGCGATAAAGAAAAACTTCTTCTTCCAATCGTGGATGGAAGAAGGCACTACGACAATCCCCGACCCGGCAGCATCCCCCCATTCTTTTCTAAAGGAACTATATACCCAGCTCGTCTCGCCCTTGCGAGCGCCGGGGTGGTTTTTGTAAAAATGAGAGGAAACAAGGAGGCTCAAGCCATAAGGGATCTGACTCAATCTCAACCGGACCAGAAACCAGAGGAGGATCCTCCAGGAGTTCAGTACCAGCTGGCCCGGGGCTAGCCCAAAACAGTTTAACGCCACAATCACCTCGGGGGCGAAGGGCAGATGCAACCCGGCCCAAAAGGCCTCCAGGTACAGGGCAATCTCATTACCCCATACCTGGTTTGCCCTCTCCCCCTCCACGGCCAGCCGAAGCGAATAGCCGGGAGGAATAAGGAAACGAGTCTTGATGTTTACAAGCTCCTCCGCATGCCTCAGCGAGGACCGTACGCCAAGAACACCTGAGACCTGTGCTCTGGGGACTGCCCCCGTCGCACGACCCTGAGAAGCATTACCCCTAGCTTCCCGGGAGGACTCCAACTCAAAAGAGGAAGAGGAAGCCCCAGAAGACTCCCTAGAATCTACCCGGACGACATCTACAGACTCCTCAGAAGAAGACATCTAACCTGATGGAGAGGAGTCCTCGGACGAGAAAATGCGGAGATCCGACCTAAAAAGGAGAACGCCGAGCTAACGAGACTCTGGACGAGGAAATTATGAAGAGGTATGGGACCTAATGAGGACCCCACCGCTACTTATAGCTGCTGGCATACAAATTCAACGGCGACAGTCATCTCCCGCCAAAAAGACTCTTCGTATTTGATGGCCATCATCGCTCCACCTGTCGCTCGAGCACTGGCCGCCCCCATCGGGCGCAGGAGACCTGCGGTTCGTCACGTTAGCCAACCGGCGCTCGACACATGGGCTGTCGCTTGGATGAACATACGCACGATCCGGCGCTTCCTCTTTAATGGAAGATCTGACCCCTGATACGCTGACATCATCAAGAAAATACAACTGTTGCCCGGGAACACGTCCCGGCGATATCTTCGAAAAGGAGCTCACCTCGGATGATCCGGCAGACCACTCTCGACCTGACCTGTAAGCGGGTCGGGATGAGAGTGGGGGCCTAATGATGATGCTCGATATCGATGATCTCCCAGATCATGACACGTGGCAGATGACGTGTCCCGAAGCTTGCAAGAAAGGACCTACAGTGGCCGACCAGACCGCTCCTATGCCCGTCCTACAGACAACCTTTGGCTCGTCTCCGAGCCTCCTGCACAACTGGCCTCCTCGTCCCTCTCAGCTCACCTTCGGGCTTTAGCAGAACCAAGATAGCTCGGCTTCCTGGTCATCCCCGAGCCTCCCGCCGAGCTTATCTTCCTCGGTCTCATCGACCGACCAACGGCACCAACCGCAGGCGCATCCGCCTCACCTCCGCGAATCTCGCCATGCGCGAGATATCCGCCGGCCACGTCCTGTGTTTCACGCCATCACGATCCCCCAATAACGAGCCTGCCTCGCCACTAACGCGGGATCCCGCCTATCACACGGGTGTGACGTCGGGAGCGTAACGGCCGACGTGATTCTCGCGCCTGCCTGCCTGCTGCCACCGCTATATAAACCCCTTCTTCAGACGGTTCAAGTAAGCCATTCTTTCCCCACTAGGCCGTTACTCTGCTCAAATATCCGGTCTAACTTTATCGTCGAAGGGTCCTCAGTGGTACAACCACCTCGGGACTTCCTTGCAGGTAGCTCGGCCCCAACAACCTCAAACCCATTGAGATCCACACGCTTCAGGAGACAACCTCCAACTTCAATCTCAGCCGTCCGTCATCGCCAACAGCAGATCTACGGAAGGTAACATCTTGACGTGATCCGACATCCGTCACTTCTAAAATTAACATTTGTTGCTACTATTTGCATATAAGTAGTAATTTATTAGTGCGAACTGATTGTTAGGGATATTTTGTATGCGTTTTAAATTTTTAAGAAAACCGCAATCAAGACGGTGTCGCTTGGTAGCTAGCCGGTTGAGTACGAGTCGGTCCACAGGGATATGGTGTTCTTTTCTTTAAGTTCTTATGAGTTAAGTCCTATTTTTGGTAGGTTTTGTTTTACGATCTAAAAATGAGAATAAATTGATTAAAAAGGCTTGCTAGGGTTAGGATTAGGTTAGTTCGAAATAGGAATTCTTCCCACTTCTTTCAATGCCCTAGTTAAGAATATAGGTGTTAGGCTAATAGTCAACAACGGGGATTAGCACGACTAGGAAGAAACCAAGTTTCTTCCTTTTGGTCCTTTTCCGTCCGTACTTGGCTCTTAGCCCTAACCTCCGGTTAATTCAACCACAATCAGTCTAACTAGGGAATCACCGCTATTTTGTATGATAGGGTGCCGTAGTGAGCGGTGTGTGGTTAATTTAAATAAAGTCCTAATTAATTAAAATTATATGGGCAAGGAAAGGAGTGAGAGAGATTTCCTTCTCTCAAACCTTCCCTATCCTAACCCTAACAAGTGAGGAATTACTCACTCATTAGGAAGTTAACAATAAAATTCATTTTTATAATTTTTATATTAGAAAACTAAACTGCAGATAATAAAAGAACAGATAAAAATTGCAAGAATTAAATTCAGAAAATAAAAGAATGCGAGATAAAAATAAAAATACCTTTATTGATGACCTCTCAACAAGTGCATTACAACTGGAATTAAAATTTTAATCTAAGAATTAAAAAAAGGCATGCCTAATTAGGCTTTCGGCTTTCCTATTTATAGATAGAAAAAACCCTAAGTTACAATCTGATCCATACACGAATTTACAAGATTACCCTGTTTCCCCCAATCAGAGCAAAGCTCTGTGGGAAATTCAAAATTCAAATTTTGAAGCAACGCTTCAAATCCCGGGCGCAACGCGCCACGTGTCAGGCGCTGATACGGCAGCGTAGCGCCCGAGGCAGCCCGCACAATCAGAGAAAAGCTCTATTTAAAACAAAATTAAAGGAAGCAACGCTTCAGTTGCGCAAGCACTGCGCTGCGCGACACGTGTCAGCGCAGACGCGCTAGCGCAGTTGCGCTGCGCGACACGTGTCAGCGCAGACGCGCTAGCGCTGTGCGCTACTTGACACGTGTCACGCGCTGGGGCGTTTGCGCCAAACAGAATTAAGATTTTAAAGAAATCTTTCTGTTCTTGTTAAAACAAGAAGATTTTCTTCTGTAAAACAGAAACCCTTGGATCAAAGATCCAACGGTGGGGAAAATTCCCCAAATCACTCAGAGAAAGATCTCTTTAACAAATTTAACTAATTTATGGGCACTATAAAAAGGACCCTAGATCTCAATTCAAAGGCATCAACATTTTTGTGAGAAATCAAAATTTTCAAACAGAGAGAACTCTGAAGAAATTTCAAGAAGAAAGGTAAAAAAACCTTTAGGATAGAAGAATTTCTTCTGATAGATCATTGATCTAAGAACAAGATCAATGATTTTTAATAAAAAAAACAAAATAAAAATAGTGCTTTGCACTTATGAACCATTAGTTCTCTGAGATCAAGAAAGAAATAAGAAAATACTTGTTTTCTTGAATCTAAATTAGATCAAGAAATCAAACAGTGCTTTGCACTTCTTTTATGAACCATTGCTTCTGAAATCTAAAAGATTCTCAAGTTAATAGTGCTTTGCACTTGTAAATCTGTACTGTTGCGCTCTTGGGTTGGCGCAAGCCACCAGAGAGCGCTACGTGTCAGTATCTGAACCATTTGCGCTATGCGCTTTTTGAAATAGAGCCTTGCTCTCTGAAACTGGCGCAACTCACCACAGCGTGCCACATGTCAGCAGCGCAAGCGCAGCACACTGGCGCAGCGCACTGCGCTTGCATGACACGTGTCCTCACCACAAGCGCTTGCGCTCTTTGATTGGCGCAAAGTGCCTGACAAATGCAATGCATTTCTTTTGCTAAAGGGCCAGGCCCAAATCAAAAAGACCTAGTAGGCCAAAATAAATTGCAAAGCAATAAATGGGCAGAGCCTAGAACAAATTGATGCTCTGCATCTTTCATAAAAGGGCAAAGCCCAAGGAAAATTGATGCTCTACATCATTTATAAATGGGCAAAACCCAAAGCAAATTGATGCTCTGCATCCTTTATGGGCAGAGCCCAAACAAAATAAAAAGTAATGCAGTGCATTATTTAAACATGGGCAAAGCCCTAGCACAGGTCTAATAGACCAAAAACAAATAAAAATGTTGAATATTTTTCATCGGGACTTAGCCCAATCATGGCTGTAAGTCCTCAAATTAAATTGACTGAGCACAGCTGTTCTTTTAAACAAATTTATGACCGGTTCGAGGGTACATCTCTGAACTCCTTTGACTCCTATCGTTGTAATCCTTCAACGACGTCAGAGAGTTGACGGGTCCCGACGACCACACATCAAGATGGACTGTGGGGTCCTTAAACTCATAGACTTAAGCGTCCTTAAACTAAAAGACGGACTGTGGGGTCTTTAAACCCACGGACTTATGCGTCCTTAAACTAAAACACGGACTGTGGGTTCCTTAAACCCACGGACTTAAGCGTTCTTAAACTACCAATGGACCACCATGTCCCTAAACTGGAATATGGACCCCCATGTTCCTAAACTGGCAATGGACCGCAATGTCCTTAAACTACCTGTGGACCACCATGTCCCTAAACTGGAAATGGATCTAGACGATCCCGTTAAGTAGATCTTAGTCTGGAAATTAGACTAACGTATCCTTAATAAACGTTTAAGTTGATCTTAGCCTCAAATATGGCTAACGTATCCTTAAACCAAAACCCAAAACCCAAATCTAAGAAAGTACGGATTTGGACTAATCCACGTCCTACGGGCGACGAAATAAATAGTCTCCGTATACAATCCACGGGCAACCACAAACAAAACAAACACCCACGACACGACGTGAAATTATGGAGAAGGAGAAAGTTGTTACCGCGATGCGGTAGCGTAATTAACTGCTGGGGCTTGCGCCTGCAGGGAAGAGCATCCCCACAATCAAAAACCCCTCTAGCGAGGGGGAATTTGACGAAGTCTGCTACATCGGCCGCATCCGTCTAAACTTTCGATACACAGTGCCATAAATCAACTTGGCATCTTCGGAGCGGTAGACGGATAAAACCATATAGTATCTGCCCTGAATCTCAGGCAAGACGTCCTCACGTCGCACCGTCTTTCGGAGGGGAACAGATTCTGGCACGCCCTGTGGGACCTTTTCCTCTTTCCACTCCACACTTCGTGTGTCGTCTTCGCGAACGAATCGCGGTTTGTTAATGGTCGCCTTTGGATTTCAAGTTTACTAAGATTTGGTCTCTTGCTTGGCGTAGAAAAGAAATCAAGCATCGATGGCCTCTACTTGTTCGAAGTGCTCCAACTGCAGCTGCAGCTCGCGTCCGGCCTCAATTGGGGACATAACCTACAGGCCCCAAGCGGCCTCTTTGTTCACCATGCTCGTAGAGCAGATTACTCGAGCCACCACGGGGTTGTTTTTCGGAACTATGCTTCCGCCAACAAGCTTCAGCACCCCCGTGCCCGTACAAGAAGCTCCTAAGAAGTCAGTCTTCGATCGACTTTCAGTTACCGCGGCCCCTCTCAACGGGTCGCCCAACACCAGTGTCTCGGTCTTCTCTAGACTGGGCCAAAACTCCTGCGGGCCCACAATGAAGCTTGCAGTCCCGAAAAAGGTTATTCCAAAAAGAGTAGCCAAACCTGCTCCTGAAGTCGTCAAGGCGGCTTCTCCTGCTAAGAGATCGGTCTTTACAAGATTGACCGTCCCAACTCCCGCTCCTGCTCTTGCTGCTCAAAAGACATCAGTCTTTAATAGGCTGGCGTCGGCAACAGCCCCACACCTGAACAGGGGGAAAAAAGAAGCTGTTTTTGTCTCTGAACCGATACCGACGACTCGTCGCGCCCGACGACGCCACTGGCGCCGGATAAGGAAGACCGGGGGCAACTCCCCTTCTGGGATGACTCCGCCAGCTCCAACAGTGGAAGTTAACGCTGCTGTTCCAACCGGGAACAGTTTTGAACTGCTGAGGAGGGTACGTAAGAACTCTCCAACCACTACATTGAAAAGATCTCCTCTACCTGCGGAGAGAGTTTCGGAAACAAAGCAGGAACAACCCCCTCAACAGCTGTCCTCAAAAATTTATAAAGTTTGGCGGAGAGTTCAAGACTCCGTAATTGACCCAGATCGCTCTCGTCAACAGAAAAAGGCGAAGGTGCAAGAAGGAAAAGACCATCCTACTAAACAGCAGAGGACAACAATCGCTAGGGTGCCCACTGCAACGGCCCCCTCCACTTCAACGGCCCACAAAAGAAGAAGGCCGGAGAAAACCCCCGCACCCGCGGCAAATGCTAAAGATGGTGAACCTAAACGCCCTAAGTCCGGGGGCATGATAGTTCATACAGTATACATGGCGTCGGGAAAGGAATACAGTCGTGCATCCATAGGTCACAGACCGCTTACACGGTCAGTGACCAAAGCTCAGGAGCAACAGCAAAAGCTCCAGGAGATGATGAACGCGATGGCCGCACTCACTGGGCCAAAAGAAACCCCTGAAATGTCCTCGGATGAACGTCAGGAACAGGAAACTGACGCTGAGTTCCTTCGTCGCATATTGGAGAAGAAGGATAAAGAAACCGCGGAACAGGCAGCCAGCATAAAGAAAATGGCCCTCCTGTTCCAGGACATGGTGGGCATGATAATTCAACAGGATCCGCCTGCTGAAGATCCCCCGATCATCCTTGAAGACGATAGGGGAGAAACGTCGAATCCTCCACCGGCTCTGTCAATAGCCAAGGAGGAGGAAATCTCCAAAGCCGACCTGGATGAATATATAGCTCAACAGATCTGGGTCCATCAAGCGACGGAAGCAGCCAGTCAGGTCGTAAAAACGGGGCGACCGTATCCGGGCTGGTACGACCAGATAAAGTACCCGCCAGGCTATACAATACCAAAATTCCATATGTATAAGGGAACTGGCAATCCCCACCAGCATGTTGCCCAGTTCAGGGCGCTTTGCGGCAACACTGGCGGTGATGATAAATTGTTGCTTCGTCAGTTCGTTGGTAGCTTATCAGATACAGCGTTCGAGTGGTACTCCGAGCTCCCGAATGACTCTATCAAGACCTTTGCTGAAATGGAACTGCTGTTTACCCAACGTTTCGCGAGTGCCAGCGAGCGTACCCCGATAACGGCATTGATTAATGCCAGGGTGAAGCCGGGCGAGACATGGGTCCAATATGCTATACGGTGGCGGAATTTATGGTCAAAATGCGAGCAGCGCATAGAAGAAGCTCCTGCAGTGGGTATGTTTGTGGGAACCCTCGATCCGTAAGCAACCATCTCGCAATTTATGATGTTCTTCAAGCCGACCACCTTCCAGGCACTAATCGACAAGCTGGCGCAAATGGATCAAATGGGCCATAAACCTCCTCTTCCAAAGCCGGACTCCCGAAATGAGAAGGGAAAGGGGAAAGCAATGGTTGTCGCTAATGCTCAACAACAGCCGAACAACTCGAAGCCGGTCGTTCGTCAAAATAATATGCGCCCATACGTAGCCTTTGAGGAGAGGATGGGACGTCCTTACTCGTTTCCCCGAGATAAAACGAGAAGGTTATTCGAGCTGGCGTTGCGCAACCGACTCATAAATCTGTCGGATCCAAAACGTCCATCGCAACCAAGTGATGTCAATGAGCCCAACTACTGTCCTTATCATCGAGTACTGGGTCATCCGATCGAGGATTGCTACGTCTTCAAAAATTGGCTTGAAGACCAGTACCGACAGGGCAAGTTTGCATTGTCCGACAAATGGAAGGTGAATCCACCGCAGCCCCACACCTCTAAGGGAATGAATATGCCGGGGGCAACATGCTCTGTCATTGAAGAAGCTCCCTGAGAGGTTGTATTATCAGCCAAGACGAAGAGGATGCTAAATGATCTTCAAACATGCCCAGCGATCAAGTGGAAGAACCCGTTGGAGCCGCAGATCATTGAAGGGATGTTGAAGCCTCGTCCAACTCAAAAGATCGATAGAGGTGACCCAAGCATTCATAACCAGCCGTCGAAATCTTCAAAGAAGAAGAAAAAGAAATCAAAGAAGCCCGTGAAGCCTGGCGACAAGCGCACAGACTTGCAAAAATAAATTGACGCGCTGGAGGAATACAACCAGAAGGCACGGACTCCCATTACATTCCAAGAGTTCCTCAACCACGTCTTTCAAGAAGAAGATGAGGGAGAAAGTTCGTCGGATGAATCTGAAGAATACGTGGTAAGCTGTCATGTGATTTCCCATTCGTTCACGAACGATGAGGAGACTCCTTGCACTGAAAAGCTGGGGGCAGATCCTGAACCAAAAATTCTAGGGCCATCAGATGAAGTAATTGACGCATTCCTTAATGAAGCCCTCTTAAAAAGTAAAGCTGATTGGGAGCGTGAGGCGGTCATATTCGAAAAGGCCAAACGCCAACGCCTTGACGAAAAAATTGAGATACTCCCGCTGGAGCAAAGCACACCCACTGCGGATAAAATCAAATTCAAGATGAGGAAGAGGTTTGCTAAAGCCGTGTCAATGGGTATAAAACTACCATCCTCTGAGGGAAGCGTTACTGGTGAAGCGGAAATGCACCCCTCCTATTGCTTGTACCATCGGAAGATTTCGCACCCCACTGAAGAGTGCAAAGCTTTCGATAGATGGTGGCAAGGATATGTTGCTCACCGGCAGCATTTTAAGCGGGAAAAGCGCAAGACCTGCCGAGAGCAAAACGGTATGACCGAAGGGCTTAAGAGAACCACCGGGAATTGTCGCATGGTCAACGCCGGAGGATCACAAGTACTCACATTCGGGAGCGATTCTGATGAAGAGTTGGAGCTTAGCCCCCTCTTCAAAGAGTCCACTTCGGGAAAAGAAGAAGAGCCGAAGATTTGTGAAAATATCCGGCTGCGTAATCGCACGTTGCCCGAAAAGAATCTCGGACCCCCAAACAAAAGAGACAAAGGGAAAGAAAAGGTCTCTGAAGATATCGACTTAGATGACCAAGTTGTAGAGGAGCTAAATGCCAAGGACCCGCCGAAGAGAAATAAAGTGGATTACAACGTCTTAGCACATCTGAGGAAGCTACCCTCGCAGCTCAGCATTCTTGACACCCTTTTACTATCAAAGGAGGCGAGGGATTCATTGATTAAGGCACTACGGGACCCAGAGCAGTTCCAAGCTTTCCTAGCTGAAGAAAAGATGAAGGATGAATTGGAGGAAGTGCACACGGCCTGATGTCACTTTCGGCGATGAAGACCTTCTCCTTGGGACGTGCGAACACAATCGCCCTCTCTATGTCTCAGGATACTGCCATGATATAAAGATAGGCAAAATCCTAGTTGATAACGGATCGTCTGTTAATCTACTCAATGTGCGGGTGTTAAAGGAAATCTGCATGAGCGTCCAACACCTCGCTCGAGACAAGATCACCATGTCCGGGTTTGACTCCCAATCATCAAAGACTCTTGGATCTGTGATACTCACGCTACGCTTTGGGCTGCTCGTCACGGACATTAAATTCCACGTCATAGATGCCAAGACATGCTACAATGCTCTGCTCGGCCGACCATGGTTACACGAGTACAACATCATCCCTTCTACACAGTATCAGTGTATGAAATATTTTAGGGATGGTCTCGAGTATACCGTGATGGGAGAACTGAATCCGTTTTCCGTGAACGAAGTTCGCAAATATAAAGATGCCAAATACTTCTTACCGAGTTTCGAAGACACGGAAAGGTGTCACAAACCGGAGAATAAAGCTAACGCTACCATCCCTGTCTTTGGCAGTGATACCGAGGAGGAAGAAGAGATAGTTTATTCGGGTCCGCCCCAACACAACAAGCCAGGACCATCCACTCCTATGTTGATCTTTGGTAGCGACTCAGAAGATGAAGTACATGCTGTATTCTCTGCTCGACCTTCAATACAAACGTCCGCTGACGAAGAGCAAAGTCTACAAGTCGCCATGGTGCCGCTTAAATATTATAAAGAACTAGATGCGCTCGATACCGACAGTGTAGAGGAGCTGCAGACGTTCTATATCCCTCCCAGGCGAGAAGGCGAGAAGGCAATTCTATTCTACCGCTCTGAAGAAAACAAAGTGGAGAAAGAAATCTGGCACGAGGCGGATCCTACGCTAGACAGGTTTCAGCCCATCCGTCTACCCAGATATTATACAGAAGGCTTGAAGAGGCTGTTGAAGCGCCAAGGGATACCCTTCAAACAGACCGCTCGAAAAGCCAAATTCTATGACAGGGTCTGGAATGTCCCCGGGACTCAACACAAGTTGCCTAGTGGGAGGATGGAGACAATCGGGCTTGGATATATTCGGTCCAAGAAACGAGAGCTACTCCGCGATTGCTACGTCGTGCATGACTTCAATGAAGATGGGGATGTTTAATGGGAGGACGCTAATCCTGAACCAGTAAAAGTTCCTGATGCAAAAGTGCACAGTCCGTCGTTCGAAGAACAAATGGACAGGCTTATAAGGGAAGCTGGTCAAAAAGTCCGAGATGATCACAACCGTGAAATGGCAATCTACGAGAAAGCCAAAACGCAACGCCTCCTTCAACAGGCCGTGAAAGACGAAAATGCTGCTCCCTGTCAACCTGTTATAAAAAAGGCTCGACGCAGAGGCAGAAATAAATCGAAGGGCAAAAAAGGTGCTCAACAGCAACAAAGCGGGGCTAAGAGGCCACGCGAACGAAAATCGAGCGGTTCCGATTTATCCCTCATGAAGAAAATGGGCCGAGCGTACTCCTTCCCTCGGGACAAAACGAAGAAGATACTTGATCTTGCTCTAAAACATCAGATGCTTACACAGCCGGAGTCCAAAAACCCCGAACAAGCAGGTGAAGTCTCTTATCCAAACTATTTCTCTTACCATCGAGTAATAGGGCATCCTCTCAAAGACTGCTTCACCTTTAAGAATTGGGTCGAGGATCAGTACCAGCTCGGCAAGTTCGCTCTGTCTGACAACTGGAGGATAACGCCGCCATAGAAGCACGAACCCAAAGCCACGAGAACAGAACCAACTCCATATTGGGATTGGAAGCGGATTCACACTTGTCACATGATAACAATATTAAAAGAAGAGCCCGAGAACATGGATAACCTTCCCTGGTGCTTCGAGAACAGCAATGATGAGGTGATCTCAGAATTTCCACCAGCGCCGAAGGAACTAGAGGATGGAATACACACCACTGCAGATAACCTCAAGAAAATTAAGTTGGGGACGACGAACGACCCGCGATCGACATTCGTCAGCGAGCTGCTATCCGAAGAAAGGGTGGCTGCGTTAAAAGACTTGCTTGTACAGCATAGAGATTGCTTCGTATGGAACTATTCCGAAATGCCAGGACTGGATCCAGAAATTGCTGTGCACAAATTGGCGATATCCCCGGACATCAAGCCAGTCAAACAGGCGCCGAGGAGAATGCGGCTCGAGCTTGAGATGAGCATCAATGCCGAGGTCAAGAAACTAATCGACTCTGGCTTTATCCAGGAGGTTCAATATCCTGAATGGATCGCCAACATCGTCCCGGTGATGAAGAAAAATGGGACAGTGCGCATATGCGTAGACATCCGGGATCTCAATAAAGCTTGCCCGAAAGACGATTTCCCAGTGCCAGTCACCGAACTGAAGATAGACAATACGTCCACTCATGAGGTTTTCTCCTTCATGGACGGCTCATCAGGGTATAATAAGATAAAGATGCATCCCGAAGACCAGAAGCATACCGCTTTCCGGACCCCTTTGGGAATATTTTGCTACAAGGTGATGCCCTTCGGTCTAAAGAACGCCGGTGCCACCTATCAGAGGGCCATGACGAAGATCTTCGATGACCTCATACATGAAATCGTCGAGTGCTATATCGACGATCTCGTGGTTAAAAGAAAATCATACAAGGAACATCTCGAGCATCTGAAGACCGTATTTCGACGCCTTCGGCAATACAACTTGAAGATGAACCCTCTCAAGTGTGCATTCGGAGTTTCCTCAAGCAAATTCCTAGGATTCATCGTCCGACACCGAGGTATCGAAATAGATCCGTCGAAGATCAAGGCGATCATAGAAATGCCTCCGCCAAGGACTCTCAAACAGCTGCGGTCTCTCCAAGGGAAGCTCGCGTATATACGGTGATTTATAGCCAACCTTTCGGGCAAGTACCGTCCTTACTGCCACCTGATGAAGAAGGGAACCCTGTTCGTCTGGGACCAAAAATGCTAAGGCGCGCTAGACGAGATCAAGCAATACCTGCAGAACCCGCCAGTGCTGGCTGCTCCGGTCAAGGGAAAGCCCCTCGTTCTTTATACAACCACCCTCGAAGGTTCTTTAGGCGCATTATGGGCACAAGAGAACGATCAAGGGAAGGAGA
Organism: Agapanthus africanus; assembly: GCA_030015575.1. Taxonomy (NCBI): domain Eukaryota; kingdom Viridiplantae; phylum Streptophyta; class Magnoliopsida; order Asparagales; family Amaryllidaceae; genus Agapanthus; species Agapanthus africanus. The sequence continues at coordinate 329,037,222 of JASDDO010000029.1, read as the reverse complement.
GAGCTCTCTACTACTTAAGTCGAGTTCTACTGGGGGTAGAAAGCAACTACTCCCCCATTGAAAAACACTGTCTGGCATTGATCTTCGCGATAACAAAGCTCAGGCACTATGCGTTGGCGCACGAAGTCCGTCTCATTTTGAAGGTGGACCCCCTTAAATATTTGATGTCGAAAGCCATATTGACAGGTCGACTCGCTAAATGGGCCCTGCTCTTGATGGAGTTCTCGATAACGTATCAACCTCTCAAAGCAGTGAAAGGCCAGGCCATCGCCGACTTCCTCGCTGAGCATCCGATACCTGCCGATTCTCCTTTAAATTGCGATCTTCCAGACGAACATGCATTTGATGCGATCGACGGTGGTGATACCCGATGGGAGCTTTATTTCGATGGGGCATCTTCCATGAAGAAGCGCAAACAAAGTACGCCAATGATCAAATCGGGGGTAGGACTCATCTTTGTAACTCCACAAGGAGGGATAATGCTCTTTGCTTTCTCCCTAACAGAGCCGAGGACAAACAATGAAGACGAATACGAAGCTTTGATAGCAGGCCTCGAGATCGCCATCGACATGGGAATTGAAAACCTCCTCATATACGGAGATTCTCAACTGGTCGTTAGTCAAGTAAACGGCGACTACCAAACGTGCAAACTGGAGTTGGCGAAGTACGGTGAAAAGGTGCAACAACTGTTGACCCAAATTCCCTCCTATACTTTGGAAAGCATACCGCATGCGGAAAACAGCAAAGCAGACGCGTTGGCCAAGCTTGCTAAAGAACTGGCTGACGAGAACCTCGATGATGTTAGAATCGTGGTACAAAGCCGTCAGGTGCTTGCCCCGGCAAAAATATCTCCGGAATCATCCGAAGGAAAAGGAGCAAGTGAACAGACGACCCTGCAAATAAAAGATCGGGAAAATACCGAGGATTGGAGAGAAGTCTTTATAGACTACTTCAAATACCGTCAAACACCCGAAGACGCGTCCTCAAGACATCAGCTCATGAAACGAGCTCTGTCTTTCGCCTACGTCAATGATACTTTATACAAAAGGTCGTTTGATTCTCTGTGGCTGAGATGCTTAGGACCTGACGATGCAGAAAGAGTCGTTCAGGAAGTTCATGACGGACTCTGCGGTTCTCACTAAGCAGGCCCAAAGATGAAGCTGAAGATCAAACAGATGGGCTACTACTGGCCCGCGATGATTCAAGACTGCCTCGAATATGCGAAGCAATGCCACTCATGCCAAATCCATAGGGACTTCATCTACCAGCATCCAAATCCACTCCATCCAACGGTGGCTAGCTGGCCGTTCGAGATGTGGGGAATTGACATAGTCGGCCCCATCGAACCAGCATCGTCCAGGGGACATCGTTTCATCCTAGCAACGACCGATTACTTCTCCAAATGGGCAGAAGCAGTACCGCTGAGGGAAGTGAAGACGGAGAATATCCTCCATTTCTTCAAGACGCACGTCATATATCGGTTTGGAACTCCGCGCCGGATCATCTCCGATAACGGACCAGCCTACAGAAGCCACAAAATCAATCGCCTCACGCAACAACATAATATAGACTGGAGATATTCCTCGGTTTATAATTCGCGAGCTAATGGTCTAGCCGAGGCCTTCAACAAGACCTTGACGAAGATCATGAAGAAAACGGTGTCCCGAAATAAGAAGGACTGGCACGAGAGACTGCAAGAAGCTCTCTGGGCGTATCGAACTACGTTCAAGACAGCCACGAACACAACACCATATGCGTTGGTATTCGGTACAGAAGCAGTACTACCCCTCGAGATAGAGTTACCCTCTCTATGAGTGGCGGTTCAACGGACGAAGAAAATGCTCACCTTCGGCTTGAGGAGCTTGATGCCCTTGATGAAACCTGGCTCATAGCACAACAAAATCTGGAGGCTTACAAAGCAAAGATGACGCGCTCATATGAAAGATTGACCCGGCCGAGGACATTCTGCCAAGGCGAACTCGTGCTAGTGGTCAAAAGGCCTATGATCCCCAATCGCACCAAGCAGGGAAAATTTGAGCCAAACTATGAAGGCCCGTACATCATAGATAAGGTCTACCAAGGTGGAGCCTATCTACTCATGGATATGCATGGTGAAAGGCCTTACAGGCCAATAAATGGCCGATTCCTAAAGAAATACTACGCTTAGCGAGTTACTGCCTAGGTCAATGATAGATGACTCTTCCTAAGCTCGAACTTTATAAGCAGTAGCCAGCCTTCTCCTGGACGGACCGAAACGTCCTTAAACTAATGATGGACCGAAACGTCCTTAAACTAATGACAGACCGAAACGTCCTTAAACTACTACCGCAGCATCCTTAGGCTGACGAGATGAATAAATAAAAAAAAGAGAAAAAGAAAAAAGAAATTATAAATATAATAAAAATAAATAAATAAAAACGGTATGTCCATAAGCGAAATGGGCACGGATGAAAACCCGAAAGGGCTCCGTGAGTAAAAACAGCAGGGCTACCGGCGAGTGTTCGTGAAAACCCGAAAGGGCGCGACCTCGTAAAAAAAAAGAAGAAGAAAATAAAAAGAATAAAAAAACGGTATGTCCATAAGCAAAATGGGCACGTATGAAAACCCGAAAGGGCTCCGTGAGTAAAAACGGCAGGACTACCGGCGAGTGTTTGTGAAAACCCGAAAGGGCGCAACCTCGTTAAAAGACACTTATAGGGTCCTCTCGACTTTGTAAGGAGAAACCACCCACGTGAGATCCTTACAACTCACAAGGGAGCAACACACTTAGGGATCCCCACGATTCCTAAGGAGAAAATACACTTGCGAGATCCTCACAACTCGTAAGGAGAACTCTCTTATGGGACCCTCAGGGCTCATAAGATTTGAAAGTCTTAAGTTACAGAGACCTAAACCATTGCTTAAGCAACCCCTACAATTTCCGATATTGCCCTACAGGTGGCTTAATACTGGCCCTTGTATACAATCCATGGGCGCAAATAAACATTTCCCTGACCAAGTCCCATCCGTGACTGGGGATATGTACGCATGATGAACAACCCTTATAAGTCCTCTCGACTTACAAGGAGAAAACCCTCTTGTAGGATCCTTACGACTTACAGAGGAACAAACACTTAGGAATCCTCACGATTCCTAAGGAGAAAATACACCTACAAGATCCTCACGACTTGTAGGGAGAAATAACTTTGTGAGACCCTTACGGCTCATGAAGTCAAAAGCCTTAGTCGACAGGACCTTAACCCTGGTCACTAAGCCACCTTTATTCGACATCGACAGAGTCAAATGATGGTTCGCTCCTAGCAATATCCCAGTTGTAGCGGTGCTGATGCCGAAATCGGTGTCTAATTTTAGGTTTACGGCGAAAAGCCAATAGGCCCCACATGCATACGAAATAGCCGAAATGATGGGGCAACTTGCAATAAAAAGCAGCAAGTAAAGTGTATGCATGCAAAATAGCAGAAATGATTGGGCAACTCGCAATAAAAAGCAGGGAGTAAAAATAAAATAAACAGCTGAAATGATTGGGCACCGCGAAAAATAGCCGAAATGATTGGGCAATCGCGACCTTCGCAATATAAAAGCTGAAATGATAGAGCATCGCGGAAATAAAAAAAATGATGATAAAACTCTGGCCCTACAGTTGAGATCACATCGATCCCTGTATACAATCCAAGGGCGCAAACGAAGAAGGAACCATACTTTCCCAACAGGCTCCGCCAGAAAACGAAGCCAAATCTCGACGGTTCATCCTAACCCCGAAGAAACCAGTGTCTTCGGCAAAATCCTTCGACTCGAGGAAACAAATGTCCTTGACAAAGAAAATCCTGATTCGCGTCGACTCGCGGAGAAACCAGTGTCTCCGTGGGAAATTCTCGACTCGTTTCAACACCAGGGAAACAAATAATCCTTGGCACCAAGGAAACAAATAATCCTTGGCAGATACCTCAATTCAGGGAAACAAACAATCCTTGACGAGAGCCTCCTGATTCGCATCGACTCGCAGAGAAACCAGTATCTCCGTGGGAAATTCTCGATTCGTTTCAACTCTAGGGAAACAAATAATCCTTGGTAAATACCTCAACTCAGGGAAACAAACAATCCTTGACGAGAGCCTCCTGATTCGCATCGACTCGCAGAGAAACCAGCGTCTCCGTGGGAAATTCTCGATTCGTTTCAACACCAGGGAAATAAATAATCCTTGGCAAATACCTCAACTCAGGGAAACAAACAATCCTTGACGAGAGCCTCCTGATTCGCATCGACTCGCAGAGAAACCAGCGTCTCCGTGGGAAATTCTCGATTCGTTTCAACACCAGGGAAACAAATAATCCTTGGCAAATACCTCAACTCAGGGAAACAAACAATCCTTGACGAGAGCCTCCTGATTCGCATCGACTCACAGAGAAACCAGCGTCTCCGTGGGAAATTCTCGATTCGTTTCAACACCAGGGAAACAAATAATCCTTGGCAAATACCTCAACTCAGGGAACAAACAATCCTTGACGAGAGCCTCCTGATTCGCATCGACTCGCAGAGAAACCAGCATCTCCGTAGGAAATTCTCTATTCGTTTCAACACCAGGGAAACAAATAATCCTTGGCAAATACCTCAACTCAGGAAAATAAACAATCCTTGATGAGAGCCTCCTGATCCGCATCGACTCGCAGAGCAACCAGTGTCTCCGTGGGAAATTCTCGATTCGTTTCAACACCAGGGAAACAAATAATCTTTGGCAAATACCTCAACTCAGGGAAACAAACAATCCTTGATGAGAGCCTCCTGATTCGCATCGACTCGCAGAGAAACCAGCGTCTCCGTGGAAAACTCTCGATTCGTTTCAACACCAGGGAAACAAATAATCCTTGGCAAATACCTCAATTCAGGGAAACAAAAATCCTTGACGAGAGCCTCTTGATCCGCGTCGACTCGCAGAACCAGTGTCTCCGCGGGAAATTCTCGATTCGTTTCAACACCCGGGAAACAAATAATCCCTGGCAAATACCTCAACACAGGGAAACCAGCGTCCTTGACGAGAGCCTCCTGATTCGCGTCGGCTCGTAGAGAAACCAGTCTCTCCGCGGGAAATTCCCGATTCGTCTCAACTTGCAAGATGAAGCCTCAGGCAGCAGGGATTTTAAAAAAAAACTTGCTTCCTGAACAATAGGACCCTGCAAGACGGTCTAAAATGGTCTCTTGCATACTATTCACGGGTCTCACTCTCCAAAGTCGGGTTTCGACAAGGAGGGAAACAACCGCTTACGGGTCCTCTCGACTCGTAAGAGGGAAAAATTCTCTTATAGGATCCTTACGACTTATAAGAGAAAACACACTTAGGAATCCTCACGATTCCTAAGGAGAAAACCCACCTACGAGATCCTCTCGACCCGTAGGGAGAAAAGTCTCTATGAGACCCTCACGGCTCATAGAGTTGAAAAGTCTTAGGCAGCAGATCTGAACCTGTGTCCTAAGCCATCGCTATCTCTCGGAAAAAACTCAGCATGCTGATAATAAGAGAAGACAGAAAGCGAAAGAGCATACAAGACATTGCAAAGGAAAATGTGTATCTTTATTTATTGACTTCAATCAAATACAAGATGAATCGTACAAAAGAATAAAGAGTGGATACATGTTATTCGAAAAAATATTAATTTTACAAGTATATGGATACAAGGAGGACTACTAGGAAGGAAGTGTCTTGCATAACTTTATTAATTGTTCATGCACTTCCTTCCACGCCTTTTCCTGATCTGCCACCACCGCCATCTCTGCTTCCACCTGAGCCCTTTGCTGCAAGAGAGATGCGAGCTACTCCCTGACGGCCTGTTGAGTGGTTTCACGGACTTGGGCATTACGCTCGGCAACGTCAAGTGCCCGCTTCAGTTTTAGCCCATTTGAGATGCGTTCCAGAAGGCCCTCGAAGATGGCCTTTACCTCAGCGGTGTTCGTCTCAACTTCAGCACGCAGGCGAGCAGTTTCGCTTGAAGACTCCTGGCACTCCTTCAGCCTCAAAGCTGCTTCTTGTTCCAAATGGCGGAGATGAGAAGTGCTTTGCTCGAGCCATGCTCCCCGTTGAGTACTCACGGCCAAAACCTCGGGGGCAAGACGCATTGACTCCAGCTGATGAAGGCGAGCCTCAATCTCTCTGCAGTGATTAACCCAAGATGCAACGATGCCCTCATCATGGAAATTGGAAAATATCACCAGCATCGGGTTAACCGTCGTAGAGAATTCCACAGCAGACGTAGGAGTCTCGACGTCGAGTTCCTCGATGTAGTCGCTCAACATGCGCAGACTATTCGCAGCACCTTTCGAGGACGGACGTCTCTAGGAAGGGCCGGCCGGCATTGTAATATGAGGCTCAAAAGGCGCCAAGACCGGAACGACAGCTGAAAAGACAAAATGCGATTAGATGACGATTCAATAGATATGGAAAAATTCATTGATAAGATAGTCTACTATACCAGTTGAAGCAGGTGGCAAGGCCGGAAGGGCTGGTGGCGTGACCAATCTTTCTTCTCCCCCTTCGATTTGTAACGCTGCAGTCAGGACGAGAAAAAGTTAGAAATAATTTCATCACCGAAAAACAAAGATATCAGTCAGGAACTATACTCACCAGCGCCACCAGAGGGAGAAGCGACTTCAGATGGGAAGGAGAAGTGTGGGAGCAACACTTAATATAGATGATCAAAGAGCACTCCTGAAAAGACACACCAGTACGATTTTAGTACACAAATTATACGTCTGAAAGATAAGATGAATAAGTTGCAAACGCATACCTTCCAACATCTTCGATGGTATAAGAGAGGGTTGAGAGGTGACCACCGCCAAGGCAGTCGTCGAAGGCGCTCCCTCGAGCAGTGGGGCATCGGCGCTGGCTGCACCTGCGTTAAGAACAAAGGTGAACTTGTCAGAAAGGATTGTAAGGTAAAGAAAGACAGCAACTTGGGATTTACCTGATGAGCTGCCAGCTAAAACGGAGGCAACTCCTTCCTCCATCGACATGAGGCCACCGCCCGTGGCCTCATCACCTGACTCAATGGGGGCCGTCGTCGTGCTCATGCGGCCAGGAGACGGCAGAAGATCGTAGGCGGGGAGGGCAATGATCGGAGTATTGCCGGACTCTTGAGAGAGAGCGGCCGACTCTTCCCCAAGAGTCGTGCCCATCTCACCCGCTACTTCTTCGGGCTCCGCGGTCTCCATCGGCTCATCCGCCGTCACTACGAGGTCGCCGGCCTCAAGCGCCTCGTCCGCCACTACCCTGGGCTCAGTTATGATGATCATTTCATCTGCCGCCACTTCAGGCTCGGCATCAATGACCTTCTCGGCTGCAGATCCCTCGGCCCCCAACTCAGGCTCCGCAACCCCAGCAATGTTGCCCACCGTCGGCTCAAGTTCAGCCAGTGCCTCCCCCCTGTTTCCTTGGGTTCGACGGTCTCTGCCTCCCCCTCGGTCAGACTTGGCCCTGCAAGATGAGATGCATAAGAACCAGCGAGTTTACAATTTTTTACAAACAAAATTCTGAAAGAAGTATTACCGGAGGTGGACTTCTCGTTAGCCTCCCTATTGGCGCGAATCGCCTGTCTGTGAGCCGTAGATAGGGCGACCGGGGACTCTTCTGACGGGGTATCGGCACGAGGAATGGTGCTTGGGCCCGCTCCAATGGCCAAGGCAGCTCTACGTGCCTTTGCTTCGTGCCTCGACCGCTTCCTTTCCTCCCGGGCTGTCGCTGTAGGGTTCCTTGGCACACCCATGAGGTTCTACAACTTATCAACCATGTCCAATTTAAATTTTTATATGCCGAGAAACCCTAAACTAGATCGTTAACTAGAGGATAGGCGAAAGTAAATGAGCAAGCAAACTACTTTGCTACTAAGTGAATGGAAATACAACATTTGTAGATCCGGTCCTCCACTTCTCTAGCTCCGTGTTGATGTCCCTCCGCTGCGATCATCGGGATCCCGGACTCTAGCGATGGTTTCGTCGGAGAAATGATCGGGCTAGGTCGTTGACTTCGGTGCCGAAGATGATCTACGTCGAGACGACTCAAACCCAAGCTCCATCTTCACTAGGTCATGAAACTTGTGAAGATAACACACTCTACTACATGGCAAGTGGTAGAGGATGAAGAAATAGGAAGTGGGTTCACTTTAGAATTGGATTTCTCACTCTTTTTCTCATGGCACCATTGGAGCTAGCAAGCTTTCATGAAGCTTGATGAAGATGAAGAAGAAGAAAGAAAATCAAAAGATAATGAAATAAGAATGAAACTTATTCTTTTAATTTTGGTACCATGGTTAAGTTAAGCCCTCATGCTTAACTTGTGTAGAGAATTGACCAAGGTATTAGGTTAAAGGTTAGGTTAAAGAATTATCAAAAGAAATGACAAAAGAGTGGACTTTGTCAAGGTTTCTCCAAGCTTCTTCAAGCTTGACAACTTTGACCAAGTTCATTTTTTTTGTTAATTCTCTTGATAAAACAATACCCTAATCTTAAACTTAATCTTGATATAATTCTCATACACACAACTTGTATGTATCATCAAACATGATACAAACATATGTACACAAATATATATCATATATACACTTATGCACAAACTAGTGAGAAAACAAATCTTAAGTGAACCAATACTAGTTAATGTAAAGTAATATATCAAATATATAATTATACATTAAATCATTAAATCGATACTTGATTTAATGATCCGGTCATATCGCATATAACCGACTAATATCAAGTGTATCAATGTATCGAATCAACACTTGATTCGGTAACCCGGCTATATCTTATATAACCGTCCAATGATACAAATCGCGAGAATAGAATACAGTATCACATACTGGTATTATTCTCGGTCCCGCACATATCTCATATGCGCTCCTATTTCGTTTCGCTTGAGCCAGGAAACCTCTGTGTAGGACTCTAAAGACTCGTCAATACGCCGGCAGCAGGTGATGATCATATTAAACACCCACAAGCCGCAAGCGGTCTGCTAAACGTAACAGCCACCCGGGTATTGAGCGATCAGAAGATCAACGAGCAAGCCCGCTCACACTCCTGTGAATCCAACCAGTAACACTTACCGTACAGTCCGGTCTGTTCGTCTGATATGTCGCATATCTCGCCTAGGGGTGGTAAACATCAGACCCCAGTAGCTTGATAAGTCATGCCGACGTAAGGTCCATAACAAGTATGAAACTACTGATAACACCTACCAGTAAATTAGTGCAACCCTGGCCAGGGATTTCCAGTTATGGCCAGTCGAGCATAGCGCAACATCAACCCCCAATACCGGGAGAGACGAATCCCCTCCTATCGCTCATTGCCTTCATGTGAATCGGGACTGTGCCCAAAAACCACCTGTTTGAACGACTCAGTAGAGCCGTGTTAGGGTGGAAATCAAAGCACAGTGGGAGACACACAAGACTCTATGACGATCTCGGGTCAACAGACTAAGTTGTACCAGTGTCACCAGAGAACTGCCATCTAACGTGAGGTATAATACCATCTGGGAGTTCTCGGCGAGTCCATTCAGTGTACCCAGTCTCCACTGAGCACCCGCGTACCATCTCTGATGTCAAACACCAATGGATATGGGATCATCCATCGCCCATCACATGGGTCGAGAAGATATACGCTAGTCTACTCTGGAATATCGATGCCCCGTCTTGATATTCCCACGACTAGGAACATTGAAGGATGTACTCATGGACTACCCAGGCCCCACTAGTATGATCTACATCATAGTCCTGGAAGTCGAGTACACATCCTAAGGGCTTTATCAACATGTAACAGAGAGACAGAAAATATACATGTTAAGATAAAGAGCAACCAGATAGCGTACTATCATGTCGAGCAAGAAAGTCCTACCTATATATGTCCCAGCATCCACTACAACATGCATCCCATGTACAGTAATGGCCTCTAGGGCATACATATAACTAACAATCTCCCACTTGCACTAGGGCCATCTGTAGCAGTGGTTGCAGTATCCCATACTCAACCATCCCATAAAAGTCTATCTTTGGGAAAAGGCCTTTGTGAGTGGATCCGCCGTGTTGTCCTCTGAGTCTACTCTCCTAACCTCGATCACCCTGGAGATCAACTATCTCCATGATCAGGTGATACTGCATCAGAATATGTCTGGGTCACTGATGGGACCAGGGTTCCTGGGCCAAAGCCACACCTCCATTGTCACACAATGGTAGGAACCTAGTTCATCTCATGAAATAATATACACCCAAACTGCCTCTTTGGTAATATCTTTAATAGCGATGTCACCAGCCTTTATCGTCTAGTCTGCCATGGTATATAGCTTGGAACTCTTCCAACATACCGTCCCTCCACTGAGGGTAAAGACAATGCCTGCGACTGACATTCAGTCGTCCTTATCACCCTGGAACCTTTCCAGTGATTCTCCCCAGGTTCGATTGACACCATCTCACTAAACCCTAGTGAGAAGCCTAACATTCATTTAGATCTATCTCATAGATCCAAATCCCAGGATTTAGGAGGTATCACCTTTATCCTATTTGGAGAATCCTTGTGATAAGAGGAGATTGACCGTGTGTAGTATAGGAAACTCTTTTCCTATCAAGAGTATGTCATCCACGTACTCTGCGAGGATCACTACCATACTCCCTACTATCCATTTGTATATACAAGGTTCATCTACCTATTTTGATGAAGTCAGACTCTTTGACTAGCACATCAAAACAGATGTTCCAACTCCGCGATGCCTGCTTTATTCTGTAAAGCAACTTGCACACGTTTCCGCTGCTCCCACTGTTTACGAAGCCCTCTGGCTGTGTACTTATAGATGTTCTCTTCTAAATCATTATTTAGAAAAGCAGTCATGACACCCAACCACCAGATATCGTAATCATGGTATGTAGCTGTGGCAAGAAGGATCCAGATGGACTTAAGCATAGCCACTGGAAAAGGTTTCATCATTTTCCACGCCTGGTCGATGACGAAAACCATTAACATGTCTATCTTTGAAAATCTCAACTTTTCCATCTACACTAAATAATCTTCTCAAGATATACTTGCTCCTGATGGGGATTTAACCCTTCAGATATAGCAACCAAAGTCCATACTTTGTTGGTGTACATGGATTCCATCTCAGATCGCTAAGCATCCAGCCATTCTTACAGAGTCCCTACTCTTGATGGCCTGCTCGAAACTAGTTGGGTCATCATCTCATGATGCATTCCTCGCTCCCACTGTCATCGAGAAACCAAAGTATCTCTCAGGCGGATGAGAAACCCTACCAGATCGGCGGAGTGGCTGAGGTTCGTCGGGGACTATTGAATCCTTTGGTTCTGTCAAATCATTAGCTGTAGTTTGTATAGCTGGAACCTTTCCAATTCTACAGAACTGACCTTGCCTCGATCTTATCCGGATTTTGCTTTTGACATAGTCCGGACAACCCCAAATCTTAACAAACTTAAGATATGGGCTCTTCCCTTTCCATATCACATATGAAGTGGTAGGCAACTGATTTGAATTGAACCCTATTCAATAGGTATGCAGCTTCTTAAGTTCATAACCTCCAAAAGGAAATAGGTAACTCAGTAGTACTCATCATAGAGCGCACCATATCTAATATGGTGCAATTGCTCCGCCCCGATACACCTTTGTGCTGTGGTATATTCAGAGGAGTAACACCGAGAGAGAACCTCATTCTCCTTTAGAATAGTCCAGGAATTCTATGCACAAGTATTCTCCTCCCTGATCTCATCATAGACATAATACTTATACCCATAATTTTGGTTCTCTACTTCTAACTTATATTCTGTGAATATCTCAAAAGCTTCGGACTTATGTTTCAGCAGGAACATGTGACTGAATCTTGAGAGATCATCAGAGAATGTAATGAAGTACAAAGAACTGGTCTTGGCATGTGTAGATATGGGACCTTACATACATCATCATGTATCAGTCCCAAGAGTTTACTAACTCTTTCTCTGTTTCCAATAAACAGAGCTATGGTCATCTAATCTTTGTGACATGACTGGCAAGTTCCACAAGATGTAAATTCAAACTGATTTAAATATGCATCTAAATGTAACTTCAGCCAGTCGGGTCGCATTGATATGACCTAGTCTACAATGCCTCAAGAAGGATTCGTTCATTTCTGAACTCTTCCTCTTGTGTATGTTCTGTATACTAGGAACTTTAGTTTGATTTAGAACGTCAATGCTTTTAGATAACGTGCCTGAACCGATCAACTTTTGAAATGTTCAAAACAATATTCAACAATACAAAATTTTATCATTTCTTAACTAATAAAGAGACTGATATGATTTTGTATATCAGGTTCGGTATCTAATAACATTCGTTCAGAATCAATGTACCGGTAATACAGGGTGACAGTGACCAACAGACTTAGCTGCAACACTTGCCCCGTTTTCTGTCTCATGAAACTTATCACCCGTACTCAGTTCTCTACCTATCTGTAGCTCATGTAACAGATTACATTTGCGGGATCCTGATCCGGTATCTAATACCTGGGACGTAGAGGACACTGAGAAACAGTTCTTTGTAATGAACACACCCGAAGGAGATGCATCTCATGCACTTTCTTCGTTTGGGCGGTATGGGAATACTGGTATTCCCCTATTTCCCGCTCGGTCTTATAACAATTATAAGTTGGAGCGGGACCAACGTTCCCCAGCTCAGTATAACAAGCGGGTTCAGTCAATACATCCATATTATTATCTTGATTAAGGCGTGATATGGTCTCTACCTGGAGAGAGAGAGAAGAAAACACTCTGCGTGCGCTCTTGCAAGATTAGATTGGTTATATATTTTATCTAATAAGGATGTTTCCCACTGTTTTTATCAAATCTTCCTTCAAACCCTAAAAGGAAAGACTAGCCGGGATTAATTACACTCTACAAGTTCGCCAATCTTTCAGCCAGGCCAGTGTCGGTACTTTGAGGGAGGTTCCCCGTGCTTTCGCACGGACCTAATTAAAATAAACCTCATTTTCTCAGGGGCGTAACCCCGTTGACACCTTTCTAGACACCTACTTGATCAGCTAATTGCAAAGTGCAAAACTCTCCCAGGAGTAACAATTACTCGCAGTGGGTATCGGGATCCAACTATCATATAGAAGGTATGCAATCTCATTGCAAATTTCAACACTTGAAACTCCCGATAAAGGTTTTTACCCCTAGCACCTATGACCTTAACTATGGTCAACAAATCATAAGTACTAGTCAAGTTCTACCCGTCATTTCGTGATTAATTAGACCCACCCACATGACCCTTAACTAAGGTCAATAAAGTCACGCGGCTGTCCTAACTAATCGCATCATATGCGGTGTAGGAAGACATCACTTAGCTACCGTACACTGTGCCTTGACTATGGTCAACAAACACAGCACGAATACTAAGTACTCTACTTCCTAAAATGACGGAGGGTTGTGGATGGTTTTTATGAAAACCTTTAACGCTTTGAACTTGATCTCGTTGCGGAATCAAATGGTTTTTAAATGGAGTGTTTTTGAGGCTTTTCTAGTTTTGCTAAAGGGGTCACTCCCGGTGAAGGGATCGTCGGCCTTTTCCTCATCGAATAAGGTGCAGGATATATCATATATACCGCTGTGCAAAGCGAAAACTATAGAAGCAATCAAAAGACAAACCGAGGGTTGTAGCATCTGCCAGTTATTGCTAAAGGGGTCACTCCCAGTGAAGGGATCTCGGCCCTTTCCCTATCGAATAAGGTGCAGGATGTTCTACAAGGAACACCGCGATGGAAAGCAAGAACTGTAGCTACCTGTTTTATTTTTGAAATTCGATTCCACAACATCTTTTAGGTTTATTTTCTTTCATTAATCTCATTAATGAATGTCCCATCATTTAAGTCCACCTAAACATCACAGATAAATACAACGTACGCTTATACCATCTGCATTCGCCTCGATGTCCCGTCTGCACCGTTAGGTTAGGTAACTAACGCCAGAACGAGGCAGGGCTAGCGCGGGTGTAAAACACAAGCAACGTCTATATAATATATCATATATACTATATACAATATCTATCTGAACAAATCACATGATCACATCACAGATAACACAGCAGAAAATATCATATGAAATATTGGATATACTAGCACGTCCGTGTTTTTAATACGAGCCAGTATAAAACACGGATTCCACGGTCGCGATGAATAGCCAAACCCACACCCCTAGACCCCTACGAGAGCGGCAAGCAACCCTACCAATTCTAGAGTTAGGAGACCCGCACTCGACTCCTCGAGTTGGTCTCCCACTGGACTCCAGAACCCGGTTACTTGTGCTCCCCTCCTTGGGTCTATCCTGATGCGGAAAAGTAAATAATATACATCAACGGTGACATCTTCCGCAACCTGGAAGTGCCCCTATAAAAGAATATTACATACAAGTTTTTACATGAATGAAAATGAAAAACACTCGTCTCACATAAAAAAAACCCCGGCTATTCAAACACGACGATCCAATATTACATATCCAGCAACACATAACATCACATGTCATCAACGTAAGTAAATATGCCCATCCCAATTGTCGTTGACATATAGCAACGAAACCGGTGATATCACATATTACACTTACGGTCACAGAAAAGAAAGTGTAAAACTACAACAGTTGGAATCCGCAACCTACTTAGACATCGCATGCCTAACCATCGAATTCCTTAGACATCACATGCCTAACAATTATAAACCCCGTATTTTAGTCTCATTATCGAAAACTCTTTTCAATATCAAGTCGGGCAATTCAACAAGATTCCTGACATCCTGAACGAATGCTCGTCGCAAACTTTAGTAGACGGCCGCACCCCCGATACCGTCGACGAAGTGCACTAAGGCGGAACACCGCTGCCGCGAGCACTCAAACGGATGCTTTCGGCGACGGGGTTCTCCTACAGTCAATTGGTCGGGGCTATGGGGCATGTCTATCTATTAAATTTATCCGGCGAGTATCCGCGTACGCTACGTGATTGCGACGGACTTTTGATCGCATCAAAATTCCGTGGCAACCGATCAAGTGAGACTAAAGTGCTAGATTTATAACATCCAAATCAGTTATCTCATATCTACTTGTGGATTCCAAATATTGTATCACATTCCAGATAAATAGAAAATGTTAAACTTTCCGATCGAACAATCAAACACCCAAGTTTTCCCGAAACAGCTCAACACATGAAATAAGTTTAAAAAACATTCACTTCATACCACAGTACCAACGGTCCAGCCATAGAAGGGTCAAGCAACGCCTCACATGTGGCACGCCGTACTGCCCCAAACCCTAAGGTTCAAAGGGCAGTTCAAGACGGTCACATAATCGAGATAAGGCTTGTTGTCTTTTAAAGGGTCCATCGCGTTACTTGCACTACTTAGAACGTTCTTAAACAACGGAAAAATCCAACACTTGAAAATTTCCCAGCAGGGGAAAAAATGGGTATTTATATCCGGTCGAACTTTTTAACAATTTCTAAAATATTCGGAAAAACATAAACGAAGTTAAATTATCCGATCGAATTAACGAGTCCCCAATAACACCCTAGAAAACTCAACACTTGAGTGGAATTAAAACATTCCCAGAAAAAAATGACAAGAAAGGACCTAAGAATAAATATGTGAAGTTTGAGAGACTAATTCACAATTTTGGCCGCGGAACCGCCGCCAAACCTTTGGTTTGGCCGCGGTTCCGCGGTCAAATTTTTGAGTTAGGGGTCCATACTTCACAGTAATTCTTATATTTTCCTGCTTAATTTTCTGAGCATTTTTAATTCACAAAAATCCACAGTTTGAAAAAATGTACAGAGAAGGGTTTTGATCGGGGTTTCATGGTTCGATCGGATCTCTAACTTCGTCTACACTTCGCCTAAAGCTCTAGCTAGGCTCTGATACCACTGTAGGGTTCCTTAGCACACCCATGAGGTTCTACAACTTATCAACCATGTCCAATTTAAATTTTTATGTGCCGAGAAACCCTAAACTAGATCGTTAACTAGAGGATAGGCGAAAGTAAATGAGCAAGCAAACTACTTTGCTACTAAGTGAATGTAAATACAACCTTTGTAGATCCGGTCCTCCACTTCTCTAGCTCCGTGTTGACGTCCCTCCGCTGCGATCATCGGGATCCTGGACTCTAGCGATGGTTTCGTCGGAGAAATGATCGGGCTAGGTCGTTAACTTCGGTGCCGAAGATGATCTACGTCAAGGCGACTCAAACCCAAGCTTCATCTTCACTAGGTCATGAAACTTGTGAAGATAACACACTCTACTACATGGCAAGTGGTAGAGGATGAAGAAATAGGAAGTGGGTTCACTTTAGAATTGGATTTCTCACTCTTTTTCTCATGGCACCATTGGAGCTAGCAAGCTTTCATGAAGCTTGATGAAGAAGAAGAAAGAAAATCAAAAGATAATGAAATAAGAATGAAACTTATCCTTTTAATTATGGTACCATGGTTAAGTTAAGCCCTCATGCTTAACTTGTGTAGAGAATTGATCAAGGTATTAGGTTAAATGTTAGGTTAAGGAATTATCAAAAGAAATGACAAAAGAGTGGACTTTGTCAAGGTTTCTCTAAGCTTCTTCAAGCTTGACAACTTTGACCAAGTTCATTTCTTTTGTTAATTCTCTTGATAAAACAATACCCTAATCTTAAACTTAATCTTGATATAATTCTCATACACACAACTTGTATGTATCATCAAACATGATACAAACATATGTACACAAATATATATCATATATACACTTATGCACAAACTAGTGAGAAAACAAATCTTAAGTGAACCAATACTAGTTAATGTAAAGTAATATATCAAATATATAATTATACATTAAATCATTAAATCGATACTTGATTTAATGATCCGGTCATATCGCATATAACCGACTAATATCAAGTGTATCAATGTATCGAATCAACACTTGATTCGGTAACCCGGCTATATCTTATATAACCGTCCAATGATACAAATCGCGAGAATAGAATACAGTATCACATACTGGTATTATTCTCGGTCCCGCACATATCTCATATGCGCTCCTATTTCGTTTCGCTTGAGCCAGGAAACCTCTGTGTAGGACTCTAAAGACTCGTCAATACGCCGGCAGCAGGTGATGATCATATCAAACACCCACAAGCCGCAAGCGGTCTGCTAAACGTAACAGCCACCCGGGTATTGAGCGATCAGAAGATCAACGAGCAAGCCCGCTCACACTCCTGTGAATCCAACCAGTAACACTGACCGTACAGTCCGGTCTGTTCGTCTGATATGTCGCATATCTTGCCTAGGGGTGGTAAACGTCAGACCCCAGTAACTTGATAAGTCATGCCGACGTAAGGTCCATAATAAGTATGAAACTACTGATAACACTTACCAGTAAATTAGTGCAACCCGGGCCAGGGATTTCCAGTTATGGCCAGTCGTGCATAGCGCAACATCAACCCCCAATACCGGGAGAGACGAATCCCCTCCTATCGCTCATTGCCTTCATGTGAATCGGGACTGCGCCCAAAAACCACCTGTTTGCACGACTCAGTAGAGACGTGGTAGGGTGGAAATCAAAGCACAGTGGGAGACACACAAGACTCTATGACGATCTCGGGTCAACAGGCTAAGCTGTACCAGTGTCACCAGAGAACTGCCATCTGACGTGAGGTATAATACCATCTGGGAGTTCTCGGCGAGTCCATTCAGTGTACCCAGTCTCCACTGAGCACCTGCGTACCATCTCTGATGTCAAACACCAATGGATATGGGACCATCCATCGCCCATCACATGGGTCGAGAAGATATACGCTAGTCTACTCTGGAATATCGATGCCCCGTCTCGATATTCCCACGACTAGGAACATTGAAGGATGTACTCATGGACTACCCAGGCCCCACTAGTATGATCTACATCATAGTCCTGGAAGTCGAGTACACATCCTAAGGGCTTTATCAACATGTAACAGAGAGACAGAAAGTATACATGTTAAGATAAAGAGCAACCAGATAGCGTACTATCATGTCGAGCAAGAAAGTCCTACTTATATATGTCCCAGCATCCACTACAATATACATCCCATGTACAGTAATGGCCTCTAGGGCATACATATAACTAACAGTCGCGATGGACCTCTTTGATGCTTCCTTCATTAAGGCGTCGTCGTCCTCGTTCAGAGATGCCTCCAGAGCCTTTAAGGCATCTCTCATCGGCTCTTCAAGAAGGACCTCCTGCGGTAACCCTGAGGAAGCAGGAACATCGGCAGCAAGTAGAACATCTGCGTCGGTTGGCGGGAACGGCATTGAGGTTCCTGCGATAAAAAGGGAGAGGTTAGATCGATCATAATACAAGGAAAATGAAAACTTGATGAATTGAAACTTACTAAGGCCTAGAGACGCTCTAAGGCGTTCCTCCTCTTGGAAGGTCTTGAAAGAAGCGGCAATGGCTTCTTCAGTAGTGATGCCTGTTGGAAGAAAAGAAGGAAAAATATTAGTCAAAGGCAATAATAAAGATATGATGCAATACAAAATGCGACTAGTGATTACCTGATTCTGCAAGCTTAGCCAGCCATGCGTCACGCCTCGCCAACCGCTCCGAAGCTTCGAGGGCAGCCTCCAAGTCCGTGTCATCCAACGGCATGACTAATCCCTTATTAGTCCCATATTCACTCAGGCCCTCGGCATAGAGAGCGTGGGGTTCCTGACCGAAAGCAACGTCTGCGGTGAAGAGCGACTTCTTTTTCTTCTGCCCGCCAACCCTAGATGCACGCGGGATCGACTTACGTTTAGCAGCCACCTTGGGACGGCGGGTCCCGATGTCTGCACCCACGCCAGACTCCGGCGAGGCTACAACCACTGTCTCCACTGGAGCACAGGGCGCTGGAGGTGCATCCGCAATGTCGGGAAGCGGCAATCCGTGCG
Organism: Agapanthus africanus; assembly: GCA_030015575.1. Lineage (NCBI taxonomy): Eukaryota > Viridiplantae > Streptophyta > Magnoliopsida > Asparagales > Amaryllidaceae > Agapanthus > Agapanthus africanus. Next base: position 329,018,301 of record JASDDO010000029.1, on the reverse strand, counting down.
GAGGACTTTGCGCACGCGATGGTCCGGCTCTGTCATCTTTCAGTGGAGGCACTACCGGGGTCCTTGGCACCAAAGGAGCTTTGCGGTCTCTGCCAGGAGGGACACCTTTACGGTCGACCAACACCCGCCTCTCTTCCTTTATAACGGCTCCCGTCGCATGATTATACCATTCTCTATATACATTGAGGAGTCATGGAGCGCAAGCCGGCGCACTGATAAAAAAATGAGAACCCGTGTTCAGGCGCATGAAGTGATGCAGCGTGTTCTTCATCCCTTCTTCAGTAGCAGCGGGTTCCAATAGGAAAGCTTCCAAGGGTACCCCTTGATCGTAGCCCAGTTGTTGGGCGAAACGATGCAGATTATATCTCATGAAAATCGCCGCACCGTTCTTCCTGAAGACTAGGAAGCCCGGTCTAATAGAATATAAGTGGAGGGTCTCCCGGGCCGTCAAAACTGAGGCTCCATCCTTAAAGGAGTCTTGTAATGGTCGCACCGCAGTAGTGGACACCTTTCCAATAGTCAATACCTTGTCGATGAAGGACATCCCGGCTCCAACGGTGTGAGGGCGAAGGAGTAAACCCCTGGCGTTCTGTGGTGATGGGGTCACAATTGATGCGCCGATCAGCTGTATAATGTGAGGGAAGCCGCACTTGTCGAAGAACGAGGGCCTTTTATGCATGCCGAAGACACCCGCCGTGTGTAGCTCGTGCCATGATACTAAGTAGTGCATCGGGAAGACCACGTGCAGTACCCTAGGCTCGTTAGCATCCGCTGCTCGACTGAGGCCATGATATAAGTGTGCCAAGCCGGCGATCCCAACGGCCACTTTTACCCCGATGGTCATCCGGTGGGCTGGGTAAAAGACAGAGGGCCGCATACGGTGAGAGTGCATTGGGATCGCAAACCAACTCAGCCACAACCCGAGAAATCCTAAGAAAAAGGCCTCCTCGTCCATCCCAGGGGCTGCAATTTCTTCAAAAGACATGGTCGGGAAGTCCGGAAGGAAAAAACCCTTTTGGTCTATCTCCTTCGCCGGCAGGTTATCCAAACCTAGACCGAAAGGGTCGTCTAGGGTAGCAAACTTGGCAGCTTCTGATGAGAGGACACTTGGGCGAAGGAACCGAGCGATGAAATCCTCAAAGCTAACTCCGCGACTCCCATGTTCGATGAAAAGGGCCTCATAAATGTTCAACACTTTAATTAAGCTTGGGAATTGGTGTTGAACATCATTCTCCGGCGTGAGCCCCCTTACTACCGGCTTAGCACCGAAGACATACTCATCTGTCGGGAGCAACTCCTCATAGTGTTCCCCTATAACTGGTAAACCGGATACCTCCGTGAACTCCTCCAGAAAGATTGACACTTCCTGATCCATAGCGAGGAAAGTGTGGGTAGGAATGTTCCATTGCTCCAAGAAAGCCTTGACCCACCAGGTGGGGAGCGTGGGATACTGGAAGAGAGAGACGTAAACCGCAGTGTACAATCCTAACCTTATCAACTGCGACTTCTTCGTCGACAGGATATACCGGGCCCATGGAAGATAGCCAATTGGGCGGCGGGGGATCAGACCGATGTTATATGATTGCCTCCAAGGTCACGCCTCGCCCTGACAGATACGGCGTCCTGGGATATCCAAAACCATAGGACGCTGGACTGGAATTGCATCTATGGCGGGATGAAGGAAGCCCTTCGAAGTCCAATCAACTATCTCCACGGCATACTGCACCGAGGGTGAGGTGGCATAGTGAATCGCTGTGATCGGTTCTGACGGTACTGCGCACGTGAAGCTCTGTCGACCCATGATAATCTGATTATACCACGACCCCCAAAGGTGGAGACTCTTGTATTCCGGGTCGTGGTCCTTAATCATGGCTAGAACTTCGCGGTCCAAGGGCGCTTCAGGAAGCCCTTCCTCCGAGCGGGCGAACGGGAATGAGGTATCGAGAGACATGGTCACTTCAAAGGAACAAAAAATAGCCGTTAGTGCTGCAATTCCAACGCTTGGCATTTAAAAATTTTCAATTAACTGAATTTAAAAATTAATTAAATTAAAATTAATCACACCACACTGCAGTGCAGTGGGTAGGGGACCAAATAGGGACCCACAAAATCTGGATGAAAGTGCCTTATTTAATAAGACAACCCCATCATTGGGTGAGGCTGTCAGTTAAAGAAAAGATCCCCAAGAGAATATTCTCATCAGTGGGGAATCCCTAGAGACAAGGAGAAAATCTCCTCTTTCAGAGCAAAGCTCTGTCACGGAATGACACTTGTCAAATTCTGGTCTCAAAGGAATAAAATTCCTTAAAAATAGCTTAGCTCTGTAATATTCCATCAAAAAGAAAATTTTGAAAAGGAATTTAAAATTAAAATTTTTGGAATCTTGAAAAATCCATGAAAACTTATAAAAAATTCTTCATTTTTCAGATCTAAAAGATCTATATTTGATTCAAGAGCAAAGTTCTGTTCATGGGTTAGAACCCATGAACAAGATCTCTGTAAATCTATAAGTTTTTGAGAGCAAAACTCTGTTTATGAAACCCTAATGGGGATTTCTTTAGATCAAAAGATCTGTGAGAGCAAAGCTCTTTGGTTTAAGATTGGTTTGAATTAATTTAATTTCATTTAGATTAATTTTTACCTAGAGTTTCTAACTTTGGAAATGAGCAAAGCTCTGAGATTCTTAAGCAAGAGCAAAGCTCTGTTGAAATCAAAATCTTGAAAAAATGGTGAAGATTTTTTAAGGGCCATAGGTCCTATTTATAAGGCGCTTGCGCCCCTTCAGCTCACCCGTTGATCCAACGGTCAGGAGCTTGCCACCGCGACGGTGGGGGGGGGCATTTGTTTCCCCCAATCAGAGCAAAGCTCTGTGGGAAATTCAAAATTCAAATTTTGAAGCAACGCTTCAAATCCCGGACGCAACGCGCCACGTGTCAGGCGCTGATACAGCAGCGCAGCGCCCGAGGCAGCGCGCCCAATCAGAGCAAAGCTCTATTTAAAACAAAATTAAAGGAAGCAACGCTTCAGTTGCGCAAGCACTGTGCTGCGTGACACGTGTCAGCACAGACGCGCTAGCGCAGTTGCGCTGCGCGACACGTGTCAGCGCAGATGCCCTAGCGCAGTTGCGCTGCGCTTTACGCTGCGCGACACGTGTCAGCGCAAGTGCAGTTGCGCTGCGCTGTGCGTTGCTTGATATGTGTCACGCGCTGGGGCGTTTGCGCCAAACAGAATTAAGATTTTAAAGAAATCTTTCTGTTCTTGTTAAAACAAGAAGATTTTCTTCTGTAAAACAGAAACCCTTGGATCAAAGATCCAACGGTGGGGAAAATTCCCCAAATCACTCAGAGAAAGATCTCTTTAACAAATTTAACTAATTTATGGGCACTATAAAAAGGACCCTAGACCTCAATTCAAAGGCATCAACATTTTTGTGAGAAATCAAAATTTTCAAACAGAGAGAACTCTGAAGAAATTTCAAGAAGAAAGGTAAAAAAAACCTTTAGGATAGAAGAATTTCTTCTGATAGATCATTGATCTAAGAACAAGATCAATGATCTTTAATAAAAAAACAAAATAAAAATAGTGCTTTGCACTTATGAACCATTGGTTCTCTGAGATCAAGAAAGAAATAAGAAAATACTTGTTTTCTTGAATCTAAATTAGATCAAGAAATCAAACAGTGCTTTGCACTTCTTTTATGAACCATTAGTTCTGAAATCTAAAAGATTCTCAAGTTAATAGTGCTTTGCACTTGTAAATTTGCACTGTTGCGCTCTTGGGTTGGCGCAAGCCACCAGAGAGCACCACGTGTCAGTATCTGAACCATTTGCACTATGCGCTTTTTGAAATAGAGCCTTGCTCTCTGAAACTGGCGCAACTCACCACAGCGTGCCACGTGTCAGCAGCGCACTGCGCTTGCATGACACATGTCCTCACCACAAGCGCTTGCGCTCTTTCATTGGCGCAAAGTGCCTGACAAATGCAATGCATTTCTTTTGCTAAAGGGCCAGGCCCAAATCAAAAAGACCTAGTAGGCCAAAATAAATTGCAAAGCAATAAATGGGCAGAGCCTAGAACAAATTGATGCTCTGCATCTTTCATAAAAGGGCAAAGCCCAAGGAAAATTGATGCTCTACATCATTTATAAATGGGCAGAGCCCAAAGCAAATTGATGCTCTGCATCCTTTATGGGCAGAGCCCAAACAAAAATAAAAAGTAATGCAGTGCAATATTTAAACATGGGCAAAGCCCTAGCACAGGTCTAATAGACCAAAAACAAATAAAAATGTTGAATATTTTTCAACTGGATTTAGCCCAATCATGGCCGTAAGTCCTCAAATTAAATTGACTGAGCACAACTGCTCTTTTAAACCAATTTACGACCGGTTCGAGGGTACATCTTTGAACTCCTTTGACTCATATCGATGTAATCCTTCAACGACGTCAGAGAGGTGACAGGTCCCGACGACCACACATCAAGACGGACTGTGGGGTCCTTAAACTCATGGACTTAAGTGTCCTTAAACTAAAAGACGGACTGTGGGGTCCTTAAACCCACGGACTTATGCGTCCTTAAACTAAAACACAGACTGTGGGGTCCTTAAACCCACGGACTTAAGCATCCTTAAACTACCAATGGACCCCCATGTCCCTAAACTGGAATATGGACCCCCATGTCCCTAAACTGGAATATGGACCCCCATGTCCCTAAACTGGCAATGGACCGCAATGTCCTTAAACTACCTGTGGACCGCCATGTCCCTAAACTGGAAATGGATCTAGACGATCCCGTTAAGTAGATCTTAGTCTGGAAATTAGACTAACGTATCCTTAACAAACGTTTAAGTTGATCTTAGCCTCAAATATGGCAAACGTATCCTTAAACCAAAACCCAAAACCCAAATATAAGAAAGTACGGATTTGGACTAATCCACGTCCTACGGGCGACGAAATAAATAGTCTCCGTATACAATCCACGGGCAACCACAAACAAAACAAACACCCACGACACGAAGTGAAATTCTGGAGAAGGAGAAAGTTGTTACCGTGATGCGGTAGCGTAATTAACTGCAAGGGCTTGCGCCTGCAGGGAAGAGCGTCCCCACAATCAAAACCCCTCTAGCGAGGGGGAATCTGACGAAGTCTGCTACATCGGCCGTATCCGTCTAAACCTCCGATACACGGTGCCATAAATCAACTTGGCATCTTCGGAGCGGTAGATGGATAAAACCATATAGCATCTGCCCCGAATCTCAGGCAAGACGTCCTCACGTCGCCGCCGCCATTCGGAGGGGAACATACCCTAAGAAAGCCGGGTCAAAGCACCGACACCCACCGACACATGCACCGACACGTGCACTATATGGCCGCGGAACCATGGCAGGAAGACATGTTTGGCCGCGGTTCCGCGGCCAATTGGTGGGATCATGGGTTCAACTTCTCAGGGCTGCTTCATGTTGCTTTTTCCTTCTGTTTTCTTCACTTGGTTCCTCAGAATCTCTTCTACTTTCTTCCAGATTTCCAACAGTGCAGAAAGATGTAGACTTTTGCCGTGAGCTTCGCGTTGAAGTCTTGAATCTTGTGTTGCCCTTGTGCTTCGTGCATTTGAACTGTCTACTGATTTTCATTTGTTCCTTGAACTGGTAGGCGGCATCATATGGATTCATCTATTGTTGGTCGTAGTCTCAAATTTGTAGCGTCTTTTCATGAATTTCACTGTAACGATCTGAGAACCTGTAACCTGCAACTATTTAGCAGACATGGATCAAAAGCACCTATTTATATGTAATGTGATTAAGAATAGGCGATATAATAATGCAAAATTCTGATATGAACAAATACCCCCAAACTTATCTTTTGCTCGTCCCGAGCAAAGCCAATTTTATTCTCGAAAAATCCTAACCTCACTTTCGCAGGGAACGCGATTACACTGAGATCATATAACAAGCCGTTAAATCTCTAGGTGTTCCTAGTAGGAGGAGTGTTGTCTCCTGAGGGTTTTCAGCGGATACTACCCACAAAATCCAATCAATTTGGCATGTTGACTTTCATTCTTCAATTCGGTATTCTAGCAAGAAATTCTATTATCTTCGACTTAGAAATCATCAACCCGTATTTTTCACACTCACTTTTCATCTAACTTAAGATCGTATATGTTCTGCAAATTTATTAAGCTTTCAGCATCTTTTGAATTTTCCTTCTACGGTTCCATCTCAACTTAGGAATTTTTATCATCTCTACTGAAGGTATAAGCCATATCTTTCATTCCTATCTCTCATCTAAACCCTAATCATATACCCCTATATGTGTGTAATTATCACCCCTACATTTGGAAATTCAATTCAAACTATCATACTCTTGTCCATCATCCAAAGTACTTTTAGTTGGTGAATTTTAGATGAAATTTCTCACACATCCTTCATGCGACCGTTAATACTTCTTGAGGTACTAAACGACCGATTACAAAATGTGCTTGCGCATTTAGGCGTAATTTCTCGTCTTGCAATACCTAAGGCTTAGCAGTGATTCCCAAACCAGTTGGTCTAAGGCACTAGGTGATAAAGCACCCTCGCTATATTTTTTATTTATGCTGCCTTAAGTAATTACAAAACCAGTGTTCATTTTTTTATCTCTTTATTCACCACTTATACTTTTATTTTATTTTCCTTCATACTAAGGATTTTAGACAAGAGCATTTCAAGGTATCCTCTACTATCCCAAGTTTCAAGACGCGTGTATGTGCGAGTTGTAGGGTATATATTTTCGGAATTTAGACTTAAGGTCAGAATTATTTTTCAGACTTATATTTCAAATAGAGCTTTCAATACTCTTCCCTTATTTCGATTTAACCCAAGAACTGAACTCAAAATTTGCCTATTTCTAAATAAACTACAAGAACATATATTTTCTACAGTTAAACTTTAAGAAAGGTTATTTTTAGGGTTTTTTATTTACTAAGTTTAGGATCTAGTTTTTCCCTACTATTCAACCGTCTTGTTGAAATTAAGTCTAACATGGCCAAAATTGAACTTTTCAATTTTTAAAATTTTTTTTAAAATTTTTCAATTTTTTATTTGATTTTATCTTTTATATATTTTTTTTTCATTTTTAATTTTTATAATTTTTTTTATAAAGATGCAATGCGGAATTAAATATGCAAAGAAAGAAGAAACAAATATGTACAAAAAATTAAAATATGCAATGCAATGATAACTATTTACAAACCACCTCCACCCCCAAACTTATCAAAAGCAGTGCCCTCACTGCTCATGGCCTCGCCGTCCCCTCGAACGTGAACGGGAACGTTCATCTCTCGCCGGCAGGGTGGTCATGCCATGCTCTAACCCTGTGACTCGTTGATCCAGGTTGGTCATCATCCCTATCAATCTGTCTATCCCCCTAGTGGCTCTCCTAAGTAAACGTGCATGTGCTGCGGGGGTAAGTTTTTCCTCGCTCGCGGTCGAGCTGGAGCTGGTTGTCTTGACGGGTACGTCCTCGGCCAGCTCGTTGCGCGACCATACATCATTTAAGCGTGTGTAGGACGTGGATACGCCCTCAAAAAGAGGTCTAATATTGATCCCTCCATGCATATAAAACTCAAATTTCTCCACAGGGAGGAAATGGCGACACAGTTGTGTCACCAATATAGGGCATGGATAGTTGGCAGCCCTCTTGCCCGCACCAATGGAGTGAAGTAATACCGTGCACATATCATATCTGGGGTTTCTAGTCATTAAAGTGTGCACGATATGAAGGGATGGTGTGAAAAATGTCGTATTGTGCGAACTACCAAAAATATTATTTTGTGCCCAACGGCACACAGTCAATACGTTCGCAAAAAGGGTTCTAGCCTGGATGCCCTTGCGTGGCTCCCTCGAACAGTTATTACCCATCAAGGGTAGGCAGTCCTCGAATCTGAGGGGTTGATCGTGAATAGGTAATCTAGGTATTAAGGTGACTTCATGGATGAAGTCCCTATCTATTATTATTTCCCTATCCCCCCAAATTAGCCTAATATAACCGTGTTGTGATAGGCAACCATCCTCCATGCACTCGTAAAATCGGGTGATGAGATCTGGAAGTGCGAAGGAGTTTGGATGGTTAAAAAGTAAGAAGTTCTACCCACGCCTTCAGATCTCATCACCGAAATAGCTACCGTAGACCGTGTGTGCAAACATTTGTGAAAATTCTCTTTCAAATTGCAACGTGGGTGCCATCACAGAGAGCAAGATACCAAAATATGAAATCGACGGAGAGGGAAAAAGGAGTGCAAACCTCCTCTGAAAATTTCAGAGGGTGATGAAGCAGAGGTGCGGCGATCAGTGGTCAAAAAGCTCCTTCGGCGGTGGAAGCGCGGCATTCTGGCGAGATCTCCTTGCTCTGGCTGCTGCGGCGGCTAGAGTTTTCAGAGAGGAATACTTTAGGATTTGGTAAAATGCAGAGAGGGGTCGGGTTCTATTTATAGGGGTGTTTTGGTTATTTGCAAAAAGGACCTCTTAAAAAGAGAAATTTATTTGTAAATAAATTTTTTTATTATACATATATATTTTTTTATTATTTATTAAAACTAAAATTTTACAAAAACACCCCAAAAATTGGAAATTTTATTTATTATTTTTATTTTTATCTTTGTTTTTATATAATTACAAGTGTGACATACCCCCAAACTTATTTGAAACAGTATTTCCACTGTTTATGGCTGGATAACTGAAATTTGGGGGTAGATGGAGGAAGATCAGTCTATGTAATCCGGCTCCTGCAACAGCAGGAGCTCCTCCGAAGGGTCCGCGGTGAAGAATGGTTTAAACCTATATCCATTCACTTTGAATAGTGAACCCTCCTTAGAATTTTCTAAATCGACCGCACCGTGCGGATATACGGTGCGTACCAAAAATGGCCATTTCCATCGAGATCTGAGCTTGTCGGGATGGAAATGTAACCGGGCGTTGTAAAGTAAAACCTGTTGACCAGGTTTGAAAGTTTTGCGCATAAGGTGTTTATCATGAAACACTTTCGTTCGGTTTTTGACGACAACCGCGTTCTCGTAAGCTTCATTCCGAAGCTCGTTCAATTCATTTAATTGCAGCTTTCTATGGCTGCCCGCATCTCAGAGAGATAGATTCAACTCTTTTATCACCCAAAATGCGCGATGCTCAATTTCAACTGGAAGGTGGCAAGCCTTTCCATAAACAATCCTATACGGAGACATGCCAAGATCGGTCTTATAGGCAGTTCGAAATGCACAAAGGGCATCAGTAAGTTTTGAAGACCAATCCTTACGGTTTTTGGAAACCGTTTTCTCTAATATCTGTTTAATTTGCCGATTTGAAATCTCGGCTTACCCACATGTTTGGGGATGATAGGGTGTTGATAGCTTGTGATTAATGGAATATTTCCGCATTAAGGACTCGAAAGTCCTATTATAGAAATGAGTTCCATTATCGCTGATGATTGCGCGGGGTGCCCAAACCGAGAGAAAATGTTTTCTTTGAAGAATCTAACGACAACCTTGTTGTCATTAGTCCGGCTGGGCACAGTCTCGACCCACTTAGAAACATAATCAACAGCGAGGAGAATATACAAGTTCCCAAAAGAATTTGGAAACGGTCCTATAAAATCTATCCCCCAAACATCAAAAATTTCCACAACCAATATTGGTTGGAGCGGTATTTCGTTTCTCCTAGATATCCGGCCCAAGTGTTGTCACCGGGAGTATGTCTTGCAGTAATCATGTGCGTCTTTAAAAAGTTGTAGCCAGTAAAAGCCACACTGCAAGATCTTTTATGCTATCTTTTTAGGGCCAAAATGCCCGCCACAAGCTTGGTCATGGCAGAATGACAGCACGCTCTTAAATTCATTTTCGGGGACACACCGACGAATAATTTGGTCAGGACAGTATTTGAATAGGTAAGGTTCATCCCAGTAAAAATGTTTTACCTGGGATAGGAATCGGAGTCTGTCCTGATTCGACCATTCATTTGGTATAAGTCCGGTGGCCAAATAATTCACAATATCTGCAAACCAAGGTTCGCACGATACAGTCAACAGCTGCTCATCTGGAAAAACATTTTTTTATAGGAAATTGAAGCGTCGGCAAGGAAGGGAGGCATGAAAGATGGTCGGCGACTACGTTTTCGCATCCTCTTTTGTCTCTGATGACAAGGTCAAATTCTTGCAGTAAGAGGATCCAACGTATCAGCCAAGATTTAGCGTCCTTCTTCGCAAAAAGATGGCGAAGAGCTGAATGGTCAGTGTATACGATAACTGGAGAGCCGATTGAGTAGGGCCTGAACTTTTCTAATGCAAACACAACAGCTAAGAATTCCTTCTCGGTTGTTGTGTAATTTAATTGGGCCTCGTTCAAGGTTCGGCTGGCGTAATAAATTACATGCGGCAACTTCTCGATGTGCTATCCAAGGACAACACCAATGGCAAAATCAGATGCATCGCACATAATCTCAAATGGATGTGTCCAGTCAGGAGACAAAAGAATGGGAGTAGAAGTAAGTGAGTTTTTCAATGACTTGAACGCCTTCATACAGCTCGAGTTGAAATCAAATGTGGTGTCCTTGGCCAACAAAAGAGTTAAGGATCTAGCTATCTTACTAAAATCCTTGATGAACCATCTATAGAAACGGGCATGGCCAAGGAAGGCTCGAATGTCTCAGACGCATTTGGGAGGAGGGAGATTGGAAATGACTTCAATCTTCGCTTTATCTACCTCAATGCCATTTTGCGAGATGATATGTCCTAAGACAATACCTTCTCGTACCATGAAGTGGCACTTCTCCCAATTTAAAGTAAGGTTCTTATCCTTACACCGGGTAAGGACCGCGTCTAAATGTAGCAAACACTCATCAAAAGAGTCGCCGAAAATGGAGAAATCATCCATGAAGATCTCCAAGAATTTTTCCACCATGTCTGAAAAAATACCCATCATACACCGCTGGAAAGTAGCGGATGCATTGCATAACCCAAAGGGCATGCGGCGTTAAGCAAACGTACCGAAAGGACAAGTGAATGTGGTCTTGTCTTGGTCTTTTTCGGCGATGGGAATTTGATTATATCTGGAGTAGCCATCCAAAAAGCAATAAAATTCATGCCCAGCCAATCGTTCTAGCATTTGGTCAATAAAAGGTAATGAAAAGTGGTCTTTCCGTGTTGCGGCGTTGAGTTTTCTATAATCGATGCATACTTACCACCCAGTTTGGATGCGAGTAGGTATTAACTCATTCGCCTCATTAGTTATGACCGTTATGCCCGATTTCTTCGGGACAACGTGAATGGGGCTAACCCACTGGCTATCTGAGATAGGGTAAATGAAACCACTATCAAGACATTTTACGATCTCCTTTTTAACAGTCTCCTTCATGACTGGGTTGAGTCGTCTCTGTGGATCCCTTGCTGGCTTGGTATCATCCATCATATGAATATGATGTTCAACTATTAAGGAACTAATCCCCTTGATGTCCGCCATAGTCCAGTCAAAAGCTTGCCGATTGCTTTGCAAGACCGTTAAAAGGGCTTGTTTCCCCAATCAGAGCAAAGCTCTGTATGAATTTCAAAAATTCAAAAATTGAAGCAACGCTTCAGATTTCTTGCGCTGCGTGCAGAGCGCCACGTATCAAAAACAGACAAGCCAGCGCAAGGGGCGCTGCGCCCAAGGCAGCGCACCCCCAATCAGAGTAAGGCTCTATTTTAAAATTCAAATTTTAAATGATAAAGGAAGCAACGCTTCAGATAACCTGCGCTCTGCGCTGCGCGACACGTGTCGGCGCAGGTGCGCTTGCGCTGCGCGACACGTGTCGGCGCAGGTGCGCTTGCGCTGCGCGACACGTGTCGGCGCAGTTGCGCTGCGCTCTGCGCTGCGCGACACGTGTCGGCGCAGTTGCGCTGCGCGACACGTGTCAAGCGCAGGTGCACTTGCGCCAAAATTTAAATAATAAATTATTTAATCAATCAGAATTAAAATTCTAGAAAGATCTTTCCAGTCTTATTAAAAATAAGAAAATTGTCTTCTGTAAAACAGAGGCCTTAGGATCAAAGATCCAACGGTGGGGAAATATCCCCAGATCAATCAGAGAAAAATCTCTGTAACTAACCTAACAAACCGATTGGCCCTATATAAAGGCCCCTAGACTGCAAGTCTCACACACACAGAAAAATAGAAAAGAGAGAAAACTCTGAAAGAATTTAGAAGATCATCTTCTTTAAAAGGTAAAGAACTTGATTCTTGAAAAACAGAGATGAAATCATCTCAAAAGAAGAATTTCTTCTAAAAAGATCTAAGATCTAAGAATAAGATCAAGATCTTCAACATAAAAAAGAAAAAGATTAAAAAAGATCCAACCATAAAAGATAAAAAGAAGTAATCTACTTCAGTTATAGATCTTTTAATCTATATAAAGACACTGCCTTTTGGTGAACCATTGGTTCTTGAATCTTGAACTAAAAGATTCTTTTCTTTGATCCAAAATTGATCAAGATGCGCTCTGCGCTATTGAACAGTGTCCTGCACTCTTAAATTGCGCTGTTGCGCTCCTTGGACTGGCGCAAGTCACCAGAAAGCGCCACGTGTCAATCTGCGCATTGCGCTCCAAAATATAGCGCACTGCGCTCTTGGTTTGGCGCACTGCACCAGAGCGCGCCACGTGTCGGCAGCGCACTGGCACAGCGCACCGCGCTAACAGACTTACGCTCACCAGAGCGTGACACGTGTCACCTCCACATGAGCCGGCACTTTGCGCTCCTTAATTGGCGCAAAGCGCCTGACAAGCCACGTGGCGCATTGTCAGACCATTAAATGCAATGCATTATTAAGTAAGGGCAGAGCCCAATTTAGATGCTGTGCATCATTTAAAAAAAGGGCAGAGCCTAAATAAAGGTCTAACAGACCGAACAAAATGCTCAGCATTATTTAAAAAAAGGGGGGCAGAGCCCAATTAAAAGGCCTAACAGGCCTAGTAAAAATGCCATGCATTATAAAAAAAAGGGGCAGAGCCCAAACAAAGGCCTAACAGGCCCAACCCAAATGATGTTCAATGCTATGCATTGTTTAAAAAAGGGCAGAGCCCAAGCAAATGCCTAACAGGCCAAAGATAAATGAAATGTTAGACATTTTTCTAACTGGACTTAACCCAATTCTGGCCATAACTCCTCAAATTAAATTGAACTGAGCACAACTGCTCTCCCAAATTAATTTACACCCGGTTCAAGGGTATATCTCTGAACTCCTCTGATATTTGTCGTTGTAATCCTTCAACGTCATCAGGGAGGTGACGGGTCCCGACAACCACACATTGCTACGGACTGTGGGGTCCTTAAACTCATGGACTATGATGTCCTTAAACCAATATTCGTCCCCAAAATGGGAATGTTGGACCGAAATGTCCTTAAACTAATATTCGTCCCCAAAATGGGAATGTTGGATCACCATGTCCTTAAACTGGCAATCGACCGAAATGTCCCTAAACTAAACAATAGAGTCCAAATGCTCTCTTGTTGGATCTAAACGATCCCGTTAAGTTGATCTTAGTCTAAAAATTAGACTAACGTATCCTTAACGAACGTTTAAGTTGATCTTAGCCTCAAATAAGGCTAACGTATCCTTAAACATAAAATCCCAAACCCAAATCTAAGAAAATATGGATTTGGACTAATCCACATCCTATGGGCGACAACATAAATTAGTCTCCGTATACAATCTACGGGCAACCACAAATAAAACAAACACCCACGACACGAAGTGACCAGCTGGAGAAGGAGAAAGTTGTTACCACGATGCGGTAGCGTAATTAACTGCAGGGGCTTGTGCCTGTAGGGAAGAGCGTCCCCACAATCAAAAACTCCTTAGACGAGGGGGGATATGACGAAGTCTGCTACATCGGCCGCATCCGTTTAAACCTTCGATATACGGTGCCATAAATCAACTTGGCATCTTCGGAGAGGTGGACGGATATCACCAAATTAGCATCTGCTCCGAATCTCAGTGACGAGACGTCCCAGTCTTGTGCGCCGTTTTTCGGAGGGTAACAGATTCTGGCACGCCCAATGAGACCTTTTCCTCTTTCCACTCCACACTTCGTACGTCGTATTCGCGAACGAATCGCGGTTTGTTAATGGTTGCCCTCGGGTTTCAAGTTACTAAGATTTGGTCTCTTGCTTGGCACAGAAAGCAAACAGCAATGGCGTTCAACTGCTCGAACTGCTCCAACTGCAACTGCAACCGACGCTCCGCCTCACCTGGAGGTGTAGCCTATGGACCTCAGGCGGCATCGCTGTTCCCAATGCCGATGGAACAAATCACCCAGGCTATTACTGGACTATATTTCGGGACCATGCTCCCGCCAATGAGCTTCACTGCCCCAGGGCCCATACCGGAAGCTCCCAAGAAGTCGGTCTTCGATCGATTTATAGCTGCTGCGGCCCCTCTCAATGGGTCGCTCAACACCAATGCCTCGGTCTTCTCCAGACTGGGCCAAAACTCCTGCGGGCCCACGATGAAACTTGCGGGCCAAGAGAAGGTTATTCAAAAGAGAGTAACCAAATCTGCTCCTGAAGTCATCAAGGAGGCTTCTCCTGCTAGGAGATCGGTCTTTGCAATACTGACAATCCCAACTCCCACTCCCGCTCCTGCTACTCAGAAGACATCAGTCTTTGATAGGCTGACACCGGCGACAGCCCCTCACCTGAACGAGGAGCAAGACAAAGCCGTCGCTGAACCAATCCCAACAACTCGTCACGCCTGACGTTGGCACTGGCGCCGGATAAGGAAAGCTGGGGGCAACTCCCCCTCTGGGCTAACTCCACCAGCTCCAACGGTGGAAATTAATGCTGCTGTTCCAACCGGGGACAGCTTTGAGCTGCTGAACAGGGTACGCAGGAATTTGCCTACCGCCGTACTAAAAAGATCTCCGCCACCGGTAGAGACCGTCGTAGAAACAAAGCCGGAGCAGTCTCCTCAAAGGCAGTCTTCCAAAGTCTACAAGGTTTGGCGACAAGTCCGAGAATCGGTGATTGATCCGAATTTCTCCCATCAGCATAAGAAGTCGAAAGTCTGACAGGAAGAAAACCGCCCTGTTAAGCCGACGGCTACCTGGGTGCCCACAGCAACGGCCCCCTCAACTTCGATGGCCCACAAGAGAAGGAGGCCGGAGAAGATCCCTATGCCGGCGACAAAAGCCAAAAACACTGAACCCAAACTTCCTAAGTCTGGGGGCATGGTCGTCCATACCGTTTACATGGCATCTGGGAAGGAAGATAGCCGCGCTTCGACGGGCCACCGACCGTTCACCCGATCCATCACAAGGGCCCAGGAACAGCAGCAGCAGAAGCTCCAGGAGATGTTGACTTCGATGGCCGTGCTCACCGGACCAAAAGAAAGCCCGGAGACATCATCGGAGCAGCGTCGCGAGCACGAAACTGATACCGAGTTCCTTCGTAGAATGCTTGAAAAGAAGGACAAGGAGGCTGCAGAGCAAGCGGGCAATATAAAGCAGATGGCTCTCTTATTTCAAGACAGAGTTGGGATGATGATCCAGCCGGATCTCCCAGCCGAAGATCCTCCGATTATCCTTGAAGATGACAGAGGAGAAACGTCAAATCCACCGCCGTCTCTTTCAACAGCCAAGGAGGAGACAATTTCCAAAGCTACCCTGGATGACTATATTGCTCAACAAATACGAGTTCACAGGCAACTGAGGCAGCCGGTCAAGTTGTCATTACAGGGCGACCATATCCGAGCCGGTATGATCAGATAAAGTACCCGCCGGGCTACACGATCCTAAAATTCCATGTCTACAAGGGGACAGGCAATCCCCATCAACATGTTGCCCAGTTCAGGGCTCTTTGTGGCAATACCGGCGGCGATAATAAGCTCCTGCTTCGCCAATTCGTCGGCAGCTTATCGGAGACGGCGTTTGAATGGTACTCCGAGCTTCCGAACGACTCCGTCAAAACTTTCGCTGAAATGGAGTTGTTGTTTACCCAGCGTTTCGCAAGCGCCAGCGAGCGTACTCCAATAACAGATTTGATCAATGCGAGAGTAAAGTAGGGCGAAACTTGGGTTCAATATGCAATCCGATGGCGAAATCTGTGGTCAAACTGCGAACAGCGAATCGAAGAAGCACCAGCGGTGAGCATGTTCGTGGGCACCCTAGATCCTCATGCAACTATTTCACAGTTCATGATGTTCTTTAAACCAACCACGTTCCAGGCCTTGATTGACAAATTAGCCTAAATGGACCAGATGGGCCATAGACCGTCTCCTCCAAAGCCAGATTCTCGAAATGAGAAGGGGAAAGGAAAAGCGATCGTCGTCGCCAATGCTCAACAATAGCCGAGCAACTTGAAGCCGGTTGTCCGTCAAAATAATATGCGTCCACGCCTATCCCTCGAGGAGAGGCTAGGATGTCCTTACTCGTTTCCTCAAGATAAAACGAGAAGACTGTTCGAGCTGGCAGTGCGCAACAACTCATCAATCTCCCAGATTCAAAACATCCGTTGCAGCCAAACGACGTCAATGATCCCAATTACTGCCCCTACCACCGAGTATTGGGTCATCCGATCGAAGATTACTACGTCTTCAAGAACTGGATTGAAGACCAATACCAACAAGGCAAGTTCGCGTTATCCGAAAAATGGAAGGTGAACACGCCGCAACCCCATACCCATAAAAAGGTGAATATGCTGGGGGCAACGTGCTCCCTTGTTAAAGAAGCCCCATGGGAGGTCGTTCTTTCAGCCAAAACCAAAAGGATGTTGAATGATCTCCAAACATACCCGGCGATCAGGTGGAAAAACCCGCTGGAACCCCAGATCATTGAGGGGATGCTGAAACCGCGCCCAATTCCAAAGATTGGTGGGGATAGCCAAAGCACTCACACCCAGCCGTCAAAATCTTCAAAGAAGAAGAAGAAGAGATCTAAAAAGCCCGTGAAGCCTGGCGATAAGCGCACGGACTTACAAAAACAGATCGGCGCGCTGGAAGAGTACAATCAAAAAGCGCGAACCCCAATCACGCTCCAAGAGTTTCTCAGCCACGTCCTTGAGGATGAAGATGATGAAGAAAGCTCGTCGGATGGATCTGAGGATTACGTAGCAAGCTGCCATTTGATCTCTCATTCATCACTAAACAATAAAGAAGCTCCTTGCACAAAGAGACCGGGGGCAGGTTCCGAAACAGAACTTCTATGGCCGTCAGATGAAATGATCGACGCCTTCCTGAATGAGATTCGTCTGGAAAGTAAAGCCAATCGGGAGCGTGAGGTGGCCATATTTGAAAAAGCCGAACGTCGGCGACTAGACAAAAGAGTTGAGACACTTCCACCGGATCAAAGTACATCCACCACAAATAAAAGCAAGTTCAAGATGAGGAAAAGGTTTGCTAAAGCCATATCAATGGGGATGAAGCTACCACCCTCTGAAGGAAACATTGCCGGCAAAGCAAAAATGCACCCTTCCTACTGCTTATATCATCGAAAGATTTCGCACCCCACTGAAGAGTGCAAAGCTTTCAATAGATGGTGGCAGGGGTATGTTGTCCACCGGCAACATTTTAAGCGGGAGAAGCGCAAAACTCGTCGGGAGCGGAAAAGTATGACCGAGGAGCTTAAAAGAACTACTGGCGATTGTCGCATGGTTAACACCGGGGAAGCGCAAATTCTCACATTCAGGAGTGACTCTGACGAGAAAATGGCTCTTAGCCCTCTCTTTAAAGAATCCACCTTGGGAAAAGAGGAAGAGCCGAAGGCCTGCGAAAATATCCAGCTACGTAATCGTACGCTGTCCGATAAGAATCTCGGACCCTCAAATAAAAAAGATAAGGGAAAAGAAAAGGTCTCTGGGGATATCGCCCTAGATGACCAAGTCATGAAAGAGCTAACCGCCAAGGACCCGCCAAAGAAAAGTAAGGTGGACAACAACGTTCTGGCGCACTTGAGGAAGTTACCCTCGCAACTCAGTATTCTCAATGCCCTCTTACTATCAAAAGAAGTGAGAGATTCATTGATCAAAGCGCTACAAGAGCCAGAGCAATTCCAAGCTTTTCTCGCCGAAGAAAAGATGAAGGACGTGCTGGAAGAAGTACACACAGCCGATATCACCTTCGGCGACGAAGACCTCCTCCTTGGGACGTGCGAACACAACCGTCCCATCTACGTCTCAGGGTACTGCCACGATATAAAGATAGACAAAATCTTGGTTGACAATGGGTCTTCCGTCAATCTCCTCAATGTACGGATATTGAAAGAAATATGCATGAGCGTCCAGCACCTCGCTCGGGATAAGATCACAATCTTCGGGTTCGACTCTCAATCATCATGGACTCTCGGGTCTGTGATACTGACGTTACGTTTTGGGCTACTCGTCACGGACATTAAATTCCATGTCATAGACGCCAAGACATGCTATAATGCTTTGCTCGGCCGACCCTGGTTACACAAGTACAACATCATCCCTTCTACACAGCATCAGTGTATGAAATATTTTAAGGATGGTCTCGAGTATACCGTAACAGGAGAGCTGAACCCATTCTCCGTGAACGAAGTCCGCAAATATGAAGATGCAAAATACTTCTTACCGGATTTCGAGGACACAGAGAGATGTCACAAACCGGAGAACAAAGCTATCACCACCATTCCAGTCTTCGAGAGTGATACCGAGGAGGAAGAAGCGATGGTTTATTCAGGTCCACCCCAACACAACAAGCCAGGACCGTCCGCTCCCATGTTGATCTTTGGCAGTGACTCGGAAGATGAAGTCCATGCTATATTTTCCGCTCGACCTTCAATACAAACTGTCGCTGATGAAGAGCAAAATTTGCAAGTTGCCATGGTGCCGCCCAAACATCATAGAGAACTAGATGCGCTCGATACCTACAGTGTGGAAGAGCTGCAGACGTTCTATGTCCCTCCCAGGCGAGAAGGCGAAAAGGCAATCCTATTCTACCGCTCCGGGGAAAATAAAGTGGAGAAAGAAATCCGGCATGGTGCGGATCCTACACTTGACAGGCTTCAACCCATCCGGCTGCCTAGATATTATACAGAAGGCTTGAAAAGGCTGTTGAAGCGCAAAGGGATACCCTTCAAACAGACCGCTCGAAAAGCTAAGTTCTATGACAGTGTCTGGAATGTTCCCGGAACTCGGCGCAAGTTGCCCAATAGGAGAATGGAAGCAATTGGGCTTGGATATGTTCGATCCAAGAAACGAGAGCTACTCAGCGACTGCTATGTTGTGCATGACTTTGATGAAGAAGGGGATGCTCAATGGGAGAGTGCTAATCCTGAACCAGAAAAATCCCCCGATGTGAAAATGCCCAGTCCGTCGTTCGAAGAACAAATGGACAAGCTTATAAGGGAAGCTGGTCAAAAAGTCCGAGACGACCACAATCGCGGAATGGCAATCTATGAGAAAGCCAGGACGCAACGCCTTCTCCAACAGGCCGCGAAAGATGAAAATGCCGCTCCCTGTCAACCTGTTGTAAAAAAGACCCGACACAGAGGCGGAAACAAGTCAAAAAGCAAAAAAAGGCGTTCAACAACGACAAAGCGGGAACAAGAAGCCACGCAGTCGGGAATCGAGCAATCCGGATTCGTCCCTTATGAAGAAGATGAGTCGAGCATACTCTTTTCCTCAAGACAAGACAAAGAAGATACTTGACCTCGCTATAAAACACCAAATGATTACGCTTCCGGAGTCCAAGCACCCCGATCAAGCAGGCGAAGTCTCACACCCGAACTATTGCTCTTATCACAAGGTAATAGGACACCCCCTCGAAGATTGCTTCACCTTCAAGAATTGGGTCGAAGATCAGTATCAGCTCGGCAAGTTCGCTCTATCTGACAGTTGGAGGGTAACGCCACCACAGAAGCATGAACCCAAAGCCACGAGAGCAGAATCAGATCCACATTGGTCTTGGAAGCGAGCTCGTACTTATCATATGATAACAATATCAAAATATGATAACAAGAATATGGATGACCTTCCCTAGTGCTTCGAAAACAGCGATGACGAGGTGATCTCAGAATTTCCACCAGCGCCGAAAGAGCTAGAAGATGGGATACACACCACTGCAGATAACATCAAGAAAATTGAGTTGGGGACGGCGAACGACCCGCGACCGACATTCGTTAGTGAGCTGTTGTCTGAAGGAAGGGTGGCTTCATTAAAAGACGTGCTTATGCAGCATAAAGATTGCTTCGCATGGAACTATTCCGAAATGCCAGGACTAGATTCAGAAATTGCTGTGCATAAATTGGCGATATCCCCCGACGTTAAGACAATCAAACAAGCACCGAGAAGAATGCGGCTTGAGCTTGAGATGAGCATTAACGCCGGAGTCAAGAAGCTGATCAACTCTGGGTTTATCCAGGAAGTTCAGTATCCCGATTGGATCGCCAACATCGTCCTGGTGATGAAGAAAAATGGGACGGTGCGCATATGTGTAGACTTTTGGGATCTCAATAAAGCCTGCCCGAAGGACGATTTCCTAGTGCCAGTCACCGAGCTGATGATAGATAACACGTCCACTCACGAGGTTTTCTTCTTCATGGACGGCTCATTAGGATATAATCAGATAAAGATGCATCCCGAAGACCAGAAGCACACCGCTTTCCGGACCCCTTTGGGTATATTCTGCTACAAGGTGATGCCCTTCGGTCTAAGAACGCCGGTGCCACCTATCAGAGGGCCATGACGAAGATCTTCGATGACCTCATACATGAAACCGTCGAATGTTATATCGACGACCTCGTGGTTAAAAGCAAATCATACGAGGAGCATTTAGAACATCTGAAGACCGTATTTCAACGCCTTCGACAATACAACTTGAAGATGAACCCTCTCAAGTGCGCATTCAGAGTTTTCTCGGGCAAATTCCTAGGATTCATCGTCCGATACCGAGGTATCGAGATAGATCCGTCAAAGATCAAGGCGATCATGGAAATGCCTCCGCCAAAGACTCTTAAGCAATTGCGATCTCTCCAAGGAAAGCTCGCGTATATCCGGCGATTTATAGCCAATCTTTCAGGCAAGTGTCGTCCTTATAGTCATCTGATGAAGAAGAGAACCCCGTACGTCTGGGATCATAAATTCCAAACGCGCTGGACGAAATCAAGCAGTATCTGCAGAACCCGCCAGTGCTGACCGCTCCGGTCAAGGGAAAGCCTCTCATTCTTTATACAACCGCTCTCGAAGGTTCCTTAGGTGCATTATGGGCACAAGAGAATGACCAAGGGAAAGAAAGAGCTCTCTATTACTTAAGTCGAGTTCTCCTGGGGGCAGAAAGCAACTATTCCCCCATCGAAAAACACTGTCTGGCGCTGATCTTCGCGATAACAAAACTCAGGCACTATGCATTGGCACATGAAGTCCGTCTCATATCGAAGGTGGACCCTCTCAAATATTTGATGTCAAAGGCTATATTAACAGGTCGGCTCGCTAAATGGGCCCTGCTCTTAATGGAGTTCTCAATAACTTATCAACCTCTTAAGGCAGTGAAAGGCCAGGCCATCGCCGACTTCCTCGCTGAGCATCTGATACCTGCCGATTCTCCTCTGAATTGCGAGCTGCCAAACGAACATGCGTTTGATGAGATCGACAGTAGTGATACCCGATGGGAACTCTATTTTGATGGAGCGTCTTCTGTGAAGAAGCGCAAACAAAGCATCCCTATAATCAAATCGGGGGTAGGCCTCATCTTCGTAACTCCACAAGGAGGGATAATGCGCTTTGCTTTCTCCTTAACAGAGCCGAGGACGAACAATGAAGCCGAATACGAAGCTTTGATAGCAGGCCTCAAGATCGCCATCGACATGGGAATTGAAAACCTCCTCATATATGGAGATTCTCAACTGGTCGTCGGTCAAGTAAATGGCGACTACCAAACGTGCAAACCCGAACTGGTGAAATATGGCGAGAGAGTACAGCAACTGCTGACTCAAATTCCCTCCTATATGCTCGAAAGCATACCGCGTGCGAAAAATAGCAAAGCAGATGCACTAGCTAAGCTCGCTAAAGAACTGGCCGACGAGAACCTCGATGACGTAAGAATCGTGGTACAAAGCCGTCGGGTGCTTGCCCCAGCAAAAATATCTCCGGAATCATCCAAAAAAAAAGGGAGCGACGGAGCAAATAGCTATGCAAATAAAAGACCAGGAAAAGGCTGAGGATTGGAGAGAAAGCCTTTATAGACTACTTCAAATCTCGTCGAACGCCTGAAGATGCGTCCTCAAGACATCAGCTTATGAAACGAGCTCTGTCTTTCGCCTTCGTCAACGATACTCTGTACAAGAGGTCGTTTGATTCTCTGTGGTTGAGATGTCTGGGACCTGAAGAGGCGAAAAGAGTCGTTCAAGAAGTTCATGATGGACTCTGCGGTTCTCACCAAGCAGGCCCAAAGATGAAGTTGAAGATTAAACGGATGGGCTATTATTGGCCCACGATGATCCAGGACTGCCTCGAATACGCGAAGCAATGCCACTCATGCCAGATTCATGGGGACTTTATCCACCAGCATCCAAACCCACTGCACCCGACAGTGGCTAGCTGGCCGTTCGAAATGTGGGGAACTGACATAATCGGCCCCATCGAACTAGCATCGTCCAGAGGACATCGATTCATTTTGGCGACAACAGATTACTTCTCCAAATGGGCAGAAGCAGTACTGCTGAGGGAAGTGAAGACAGAGAATATTCTCCATTTCTTCAAGACACACGTCATTTATAGGTTTGGAACTCCGCGACGGATCATCTCCGATAACGGGCCAGCCTACAGAAGCCACAAGATCAGCCGCTTCGCGCAACAACACAACATAGACTGGAGATATTCCTCAATTTATAATCCCCGAGCTAACGGTCTAGCTGAGGCTTTCAACAAGACCTTGATGAAGATCGTGAAGAAGACGGTGTCCCGAAATAAGAAGGACTGGCACGAGAGACTGTAAGAAGCTCTCTGGGCGTATCGAACTACATTCAAGACGGCCACGAACACAACGCCGTACGCGTTGGTATTCGGTACAAAAGCAGTACTCCCCCTCGAAATAGAATTACCCTCTCTACGAGTGGCAGTCCACTACGAGCTGACGGACGAAGAAAATGCTCACCTTCGGCTTGAGGAGCTTGATGCCCTTTATGAAACCCGGCTCATAACTCAACAAAATCTGGAGGCTTATAAAGCAAAGATGACGCGCTCATATGAAAGATTGACCAGGCCGAGGACATTCCGCCAAGGCGAACTCGTGCTAGTGGTCAAAAGACCTACGATCCCCAATCGCGCTAAGCGGGGAAAATTCGAGCCAAACTATGAAGGCCCGTACATCATAGACAAGGTCTACCAGGGTGGAGCCTATCTACTTATGGATATGCACGGTGAAAGACCTTTCAGGCCAATAAACGGTCGCTTCCTAAAGAAATACTACGCTTAATGAGTCACAGCCTAGGTCAATGATAGATGACGACGACTATGTCCGCTCGCTATCTTCTTAAGCCCAAACTCTATAAGTAGTAGCCGGCATTCTCCAACAATGGACCGAAACGTCCTTAAACTAACAACGGACCACTACGTCCTAAAACTAGCTGTTGACCGAGATGTCAATAAACTACGGTGGATTGCAACATCCCAGAGCCGATACAAAAAAAAAAGAATAAAAAAAATAAAATAAATAAAAATGGTATGTCCATAAGCAAAATGGGCACGGATGAAAACCCGAAAGGGCGCCGTGAGTAAAAACAGCAGGGCTACCGGCGAGTGCTTGTGAAAACCCGAAAGGGCGCGACCTCGTTATATAAAAAGAATAAAAAAAAGAGAATAAAAAAACGGTATGTCCATAAGCAAAATGGGCATGGATGAAAACCCGAAAGGGCTCCATGAATAAAAACAGCAGGGCTGCCGGCGAGTGTTTGTGAAAACCCAAAAGGGCACAACCTCGTTAAAAGACACTTACAGGGTCCTCTCGACTTTGTAAGGAGAAACCACCTGCGTGAGATCCTTACGACTCACAAGGGAGCGATACACTTAGGAATCCTCACGATTCCTAAGGAGAAATTACACTTGCGAGATCCTCACGACTCGTAAGGAGAATTTTCTTATGGGACCCTCACGGCTCATAAGATTTGAAAGTCTTAAGTTATAGAGACCTGAACCTGTTCTTAAGCAACCTCCCACAACCTTCGATGTTGCCCTACAAGTGGCTCATACTGACCCTTGTATACAATCCACGGGCGCGAATAAACATTTCCCTAACCAAGTCCCATTCGTGACTAGGGATATGTCCATATGGTGAACAACCCTTGTGAGTCCTCTCGATTTATAAGGAGAAAACCCTTTTGTAAGATCCTTACGACATACAGGGGAACATGCACTTAGGAATCCTCATGATTCCTAAGAAGAAAACACACCTACGAGATCCTCACGACTTGTAGGGAGCCTTTGTGAGACCCTTACGGCTCATGAAGTCAAAAGCCTTACTCAACAGGACCTTAACCCTGTCTACTAAGCCACCTTTGTCTGACAACGACAAAGGAAAATGATGATTCGCTCCTGACAATATCCCAGTCATAGCGATGCTGATGCCGAAATCGGTGTCTAATTCCAAGCGCACAGTAAGAAGCTAGTAAGCCACACATGCATACGAAATAGCCGAAATGATGGGGTAACTTGCAACAAAATCGGCAAGTAAAAATATATGCATGCAAAATAGCCGAAATGATTGGGCAACTCGTAATAAAAAGCAGCGAGTAAAAAAAAAACAAATAGCCGAAATGATTGGGCAACTCGTAATAAAAAGCAGCGAGTAAAAATAAAACAAATAGCCGAAATGATTGGGCACCGCGAAAAATAGCCGAAATGATGGGGCAATCGCGACCTTCGCGATGTAAAAGCTGAAATGATAGAGTATCGCGGAAAGAAATAAGATAAAATAAAAGTGAAATTTATATCTTACAGGTGGTATTACATCAATCCCTGTATACAATCCAGGGGCACAAACAAAGAAGGAATCACGCCTTCCCTCCTCAAGAAAGAGAGCCAAGTCTCGACGGTTCACAGACAACCTAGAGACCATCTCAACATTCGTCTCGTTACAGCAGACGAGATGACAACAATGGCGTTCCTTCGCAGTCCAGCAGGATGCAGATGCAATGTCAACAAAAGACCTCACGGTTGAAACAAAGCGGAGCGACGGCAAAATCCCAGCTCCACCTCAGCATTCGTCTCGATACAGCAGATGATATGTCAACAATGGCGATCCTTCGCAATCCAACAGGGTGCAGACGCAACGTCAAAACAAAGCGGAGTGACGGCAAAATCCCAGCTCCACCGCGGCATTCTTCTCGTTACAGCAGACGCGATGTCAACAACGGCGTTCCTTCGCAGTCCAGCAGGATGCAAATGCAACGTCAACGAAAGACCCCATGGTCAAAACAAAGCGGAGTGACGGCAAAATCTCAGCTCCACCGCGACATTCGTCTCGTTACAGCAGACACAATGACAATAAACGAAGCGAAGGCCAAATTCCTAGCTTCAGGGTCTTGATGGTAACTCATATAAAACCGGAAAGACCAGCGGAGATCATCCCACACCAACATGGAGTGGTCACCACCTTGACGTTCGTCTCGATACAGCAGACGAGATGTCACCCCAGTGTTCTTCCTCTAGCAGGATTTAGATGCGACAATCAAACAACGGAGCCACGGAAAAATCCCTAGTTCCAAACCTCGACGGTTCACCAACAACCTAGATACAACCGTGACATTCGCCTAGATATAACAGACGCAATGACAGCAAACGAAGCGAAGGCCAAATTCCTAGCTTCAGGGTCTTGACGTCAACTCATATAAAACCTGAAAGACTATTGGAGATCATCCCACACCAGCGCAGAGTGGTTATGACTCATCGGGGCTCTCCAAAATGAGCCTAATCTTAAGTAAAAAGCGGCATGGAAAATTCCTAACGCTTGCTCTTCCGACGGTCAAACTGCCTAGGAGGATTGCTTGAAGACGTCTTGTCCAGCCCCCAAAGGGATCAGAGATATGACAATCGCAAGGCTACTCGAACAGAAAGATTGCCTATCGAGGAATACATCAGCCAATGCGACGGTACAACGGACAAAACCCTATTACCACAGACCCTAACGGACCTCTATCGTAAAGAGAAGAGGTTAATTATGACGTTAGGATATTCTTGCGAGAACTGCTCAATTCGTCTCGACTCGTGAGGAAATTAGTGTCTTTGCGAGAACTTCTCGATTCGTCTCAACTTGTGAGATAAATCCTTAGGTGGCGGAGATTAAAAAACCTGTTTCCTAAGCACTGGGACCCTGCAAGTCGGTCCAAAATGGACTCTTGCATACTATTCACGGGTCACACTCTCCAAAGTCGAATCTCGACAAGGAGGGAAACAACCGCTTACGGGTCCTCTCGACTTGTAAGAGGGAAAATTCTCTTATAAGATCCTTACGACTTATAAGAGAAAACGCACTTAGGAATCCCCACGATTCCTAAGGAGAAAATACACCTACGAGATCCTATCGATTCGTAGGGAGAAAAGTCCTTATGAGACCCTCACGGCTCATGAAGTTGAAAAGTCTTAGGCAGCAGATCTGAACCTGCCTCCTAAGCCATCACTGCCTCTTGAAGAAGCCAAAACAAGATACTCGCTCTATCATCTGTCGACCATGTTTACTAAGGTAACATGCTGATAATAAAAGAAAGGGGAAAGCAGAGAAATGACACAAGACATTGTGAAGAATGTAAATCTTTTATTCATGAATTTGATTGAGTACAAGATACATTGTGGTAAAGAATAAAAGAAACAAATACATTTTATTTACAATTATAAATGATGCAAGATCATCATTAAGAAGGGGGCGTTTTTGACAAATTCGCAAGCTGTTCTCGCACTTCTTTCAACGCCTCTTCTTGATCGGCTGCCACCACCAACTCTGCTTCCACCTGGGCTCGCTGCTCCAAATAGGATGAAAGTTGTTCTTCGACGGCTCGCCGAGCTGCTTCACGACCTTGGGCATCACGATCAGCGGCATCGAGCTTCTGCTTCAGTGTTAGCCCATCAGAAATACTTTGCAGAAGGTCCTCGAAGATAGCCTTCACCCGGGCAGCGTTCGCGTCGACCTCAGCACGCAGTCAAGCAGACTCGCTTGAGGTTTCTTAGCATTCCCTCCGCCTTAAAGCCGCTTCTTGTTCCAGATGGTGGAAGTAAGGAGCGCTCTGCTCGACCCATGCCGCCCGTTGAGTACTCGTGGCCAAAACCTCGGGGGCAGGACGCATAAGCTCCAGCTGATGCAGGCGGGTCTCAATCTCCCTGCAGTGGTTAACCCAAGACTCGACGACGCCTTCATTGTGGAAATTTACAAGCGTCGCCAGCATCGGATTAACCTCCGCAGCGAAATCTGGGGTAGATGTGGGAGCTTCTGTGTCAAGCTCCTCGACACATCCGCTTAGCATGCTCAGACTCATCGCAGCACCCTTTGAGGATGGACGTCTGGAGAACGGGCCTGCCGGCATCGTGATGCGAGACTCGAAAGGGGATGGAATCGGAACGACGGCTGAAAAAACAAAACACAATCAAATGACGGTTCAAGAAAAATATAGAAAGATCATCTATGACGGAATCTACTATACCGGCTGCAGCAGGCGGCAAAGCCGGGAGGACCGGTGGCGCGACTGATCTAACATCTCCTCCTTCGATCTGTAGCACTGCCATCAGGACAAGGAAAAATCAGAAACAATTTCATTATTGGAAAAAAGAAAGGGAATTAATTGAAAACTATACTCACCAGCGCCACTGAAGGAAGCAAGCTCCGACTGGAAGGAGAAGTGTGGGTGCAACACCTGGTAAAGGTGATCAAAAAGCACTCCTGCAAGGACGCAATAGTATAACGTCAATACATGAATTATACGACCGAGAGATAAGACTAATGGGTTACAAATCCATACCTTCCAGCCTTTACGACGGTGCGAGAGAAGGTAGAGAGGTGGCCACCGTCAAGGCAGTAACTGACGGCGCTCCCTCAAGCAATGGGGCATCAGCACTGGCCGCCCCTGCGTTAGAAACAAGATAAGCCCTGTCAGAAAAGTTACAGAATAAAAAAAAGGACGGTAACCCAAAATTTACCTGATGAGTCTCCAGCCGAAACGGCAGCGTCTCCCTCCTCCATTGATATGGGTCCACCTCCCGTAGCCTCATCGCCAGACTCTACAGGAGCCGTCGTCGTGCTCGCAAGGCCAGGAGACAGCGAAGGACCGTAGGCTGGGAGAGCAATGATCGGAGCGGTGCCCTACTCTTAAGAAAGAGCGGCCGGCTCGTCCTCGGCAATCATGCCCGTCTCACCCGCTACCCCCTCGGTCTCGGCGGTCGCAGCCGTCTCGCCCACCGCTGCCATGGGTTCATCGGTCGTAGCCGCTCCATCCGCCGCCGCCCCAGACTCAGCTGTAGCAGCCGTCTCATCTGCCGCTACCTCGGGCTCGGCATCGGAAACCTTCTCGGGCATAGTAGGCGTAACCGTCTCGTCAGCCATTACCTCAAGCCCGATGACTACGGCGCACTGCCTACCGTCGCCTTGGTTTCGGCTGCTGCCTTCTCCACCATCCCCTCAGGCTCGACGGTTTCTACCTCTCCTTCAGTTGGACCCGTCCCTGCAGGACAAGATGTATAAGAACCAATAGTTTTACAACTCTTACAACAAAAGCCTCGAAAAACACATTACCTGAGGTGGATTGATCGTTGGCTTCCCGAGCTGCACGCGCCGCCTGTCTATGAGCCGTAGACAAGGCGACCGGGGGCTCCTCGGAACAAGTGGCGGCGGGAATAACAGCGCTTGGGCCCGCTCCCACGGCCAAAGCAGTGCTACGCTCATTCGCTGCGCGCCTTAAGCGCTTCCTCTCCTCCCGGGCCGTCACGACGGACCTCTTGGAAGCCTCCTTCAACAAGGCGTCGTCGTCCGCGTTCAGAGTTGCCTCCAGAGCCTTCAAGGCATCCATCATTGGCTTTTTGAGTCGGGTCTCTTACGGCAATTCCGAAGAGGCCAGGACATCGGCGGCTGGCCCGGGGATAATTCCTGCGTCAGCTTGCGAGGCAGGTCTTATAGTCCCTGCAATAAGACAAAGAAAAGATTAGATTGGCCATAAAAAAAGAGGAGAATAAAGAATCAGTGAGCCGAGACATACCAACACCCGATAGAGTGTGTTTCATCTCTTCCTCCTGGAAGGTTTTTAGGGAAGCAGCGATGGCTTCTTCGGTAGAAACGCCTGTTTAAAAAAAAAGGGAAAAGCGTCAGTCAAAGACAATGATAAAAGTACGATGAAATGACGAAGAATGCAATTAATGATTACCTGATTGCGCGAGTTTAGCCAACCACGCTTCGAGCCTTGCCGATCGCTCAGAAGCCGCGATGGCGGCCGTCATATCGGTGTCTGCTGGATCTACGAAGAAACCCCCGTTGCTTCCGTACTCGCTTAGGCCTTCGGTGAGAGGGGCCTGAGGCTCTAAGCCGAGGACGGCATCGAGAGAAAGAACCGACTTCTTCTTCCTCTTCTGAGCGCGAACCCCAGATGCACCCAAAATCAACTTACGTTTCGTGGGCACCTTGGGACGGCGGGTCCCGATGTCCGAGCCCACACTAGACTCAGGCGAAACCACATTCATCGTCTCCACTGGAGCACGGGGCGTTGGGGGCACGTCCGCGGTATCACGAGGCAATCCGCGCGGAGGGCTCAGCACACACAGTGGCTCAGCTCTAACATCTCTCAGCGGAGGAACGACAGGGATCCTTGGCCTCAGGGGAGCTTTGCGGTCGCTGCCGGGGGCACACCCTTGCAGTCAGCCAACAACCGCTTCTCTTCCCGGATGACGGCACCCATCGCGTGCGCGTACCAAGCCACGTACACGTTGAGGGCCCGTGGGACGCAGCTCGGCTCGCTGATGAAGAAGTGGGAGCCTGTGTTCAGCCGCATAAAATGATGTAGTGCACTCCGTATCCCCTCCCTAGTGGCCGCAGGTTCTTCCAAAAACGCCTCCAATGGGACCCCTTGGTTATAACTTAACTGCTGGGCGAACCGATGGGGGTTGTACCTCATGAAGAGCGCCATATCATTTTGCCTGAACACCAGAAAGCCCGGCCAGATGGAGTATAAGTGAAGAATCTCCCGGGCTTTCAATACGGAGGCCCCATTCTTGAAACTATCACGCAGCGCCAACACCGCCTTGGAAGTCTCTGAGCCGATGGTCATGACCTTGTCCGTGAAAGAAATGCTCGCTCCGACCGTGCGCGGACGAAGAAGCAACCCCCTAGCCTCCCACGGAGACGGATTCACAATAGAGGCACCAATCGGCCGCATAACTCTTAGGAGCCTGCACTTTTCGTAAAACGAGGGGCTCTTATGAATGCCAAATACCCCGAGCACATGCACTTCCATCCACGAAGTGAAGTAGTGCATCGGGAAATTGGCAGGTTGCACCCCAGGTTCATTTGCGTCCGCCGCCACGCTGAGTCCATGGTACAGGTGGGCCAACCCGGCGATTCCAATTGACAATTGTATACCAGCCACCATCCGATGCGCTGGGTAGAAGACGGACGGCCTCATGTAGCGCGGGTGCATGGGGAGCGCGAACCAGCACAACTATAATCCCAGAAACCCGAGAAAGAAGGTCTCCTCGTCGATGCCCGGGGCAGTGATTTCTGATAAGGGCATGATCGCAGCGTCGGGAAGATAAAAACCCTTTTGACCATCTTCCAGTGCTGGTCGACGATCTAAGCCGAAGCTGAAGGGGTCGTCGAGCTTGGCGAACTTTTCACTCCGCTGCGATAGAATCTCCGGTCGAAGAAAGCGGGCGATGAAATCTGCAAAACTGACTCCCCGGCCTCCCGATTCCAAATAGAGACCCTCATACATATTCAGCACCTTCACCAGGCTCGGAAACTGGTGCTGCATAGCATTCTCCGGAGTGAGGCCCATTACCAGCGGCTTGGTGGCGAAGACATATTCGTTAGGGGGAAGTAACTCTTCATAATGCTCCCCCACTGGCAAACCCGAAATCTCAGCAAATTCTTCCAGGGGGATGGAGACTTCCCTGTCCGATAGAAGAAAGGTATGGGTGGGGATGTTCCATTGTTCTATGAATGCCTTAACCCACCACGTCGGAGGAGCAGGGTACTCGAACAATGAGACGTAGACTGTGGAGTACAGACCAATCTTCATTAAATGCGTCCTCTTCGCTGATAAGATGTACCTGGCCCACTGCAAGTACCCGACCGGTTGTCGAGGGGTCAATCCAATATTATAAGGTTGTCCCTAAGGGCGCGCCTCACCCTGGCATATGCGCCGCCCCAGAATGTCCACGGCTGCCGGCGGCTGCACGGGGATGGCAGCAATCGAAGGATGAAGGAGATCCTCCGAGTTCCAATTTACGACCTCCACGGCATAGTTCACCGGGGGTGCATCCGCGTATGTGATCGATGAGATTGGCTCTAACGGCGTCGCACATGAGAAGATTCGGCGACCCTTGATAATCTCACTGTACCATTTGCCCTAAAGATGAAGGTTCTTATACTCGGGATCGTGATCCTTAATGAGAGCGAGAACCTCCCGATCCACCGGCGCCTCGGGGAAACCTCCCTCTGAGCGAACAAATGGGAACGAAAGATCAGAAGACATGGTGCCTGCAAGGAAAAACGAAATCCAGTTATCAGTATCATAAGTTAATTTTAAAAAAATTCCAACACTTGGCACTTTAAAATTTATACCACACTGCAATGCAGCGGATGGGGGACCCACAAAATCCAGATGAAATGCATCAGTTAATAAGACAGCCTCATCATTGGATGAGAGTGTCAATTAATGAGGAGATCTTCAAAAGAATATTCTCATTAAATGAGAAATCCCTTGAGACAAGGAGAAAATCTCTCTTTTCAGAGCAAAGCTCTATCACAGAGTGACACTTGTCAAACTCTGGTCACAAGGGAATAAAATTCCTTAAAAGAGCCTAGCTCTGTAATAATGATGGAAATATCCATCAAGGAAAAATTAACTCCTAAAAATTAAAGTTTGGGATCTTAAAGATCCATGAAAAACTCTTAAGAGTTCATCATCTTCAGATCAAAAGATCTATGTTTTGTCAAAAAGCAAAGCTCTGTTCATGGGTTAAGAAACCCTGAAATAAATTCTTGAGAGCAAAGCTCTGTTTGTGAAACCCCAAAGGGGTCTTCTTTAGATCAAAAGATCTATGAGAGCAAGGCTCTGTTGGTTAAAATTAATTTAATTTAATTTAAATTTAAAAAAAAATTTACCTAAAAGTTTTAAGAGTTTAACTCTTGGAGTTCTTGAAAGCAAGAGCAGGGCTCTGTAAATAAAATCTTAAGAAGATGATAATCATTTGAGGAGGACCAAGGGTCCTATTTATAGGCGCTGAAGCGCCTCTTCAATTCCTGAATCGATCCAATGGATCAGATCTTGCCACCGCTGCACTCACGTGTGCGCCACGTGAGCGCAACGGTAGGGGGGCATTTGTTTCCCCAATCAGAGCAAAGCTCTGTTTGAATTTCAAAAATTCAAAAATTGATGCAGCGCTTCAGATTCCTTGCGCTGCGCGCAGAGCACCACGTGCCAAAAGCAGACACGCCAGTGCAAGGGGCGCTGCGTCCAAGGCAGCGCACCCCCAATTAGAGTAAGGGTCTGTTTTAAAATTCAAATTTTAAATGATAAAGGAAGCAACACTTCAGATAACTTGCGCTCTGCGCTGCGCGACACGTGTCAGCACAGGTGCGCTAGCGCAGTTACGCTGCGCGACACGTGTCAGAGCAAGTGCACTTGCGCCAAAATTTAAATAATAAATTATTTAATCAATCAGAATTAAAATTCTAGAAAGATCTTTCTAGTCTTATTAAAAATAGGAAGATTGTCTTATGTAAAACAGAGGCCTTAGGATCAAAAATCGAACGGTGGGGAAATATCCCCATATCAATCAGAGAAAGATCTCTGTAACTAACCTAACAAACCGATTGGACCTATATAAAGGCCCCTAGACTCCAAGTCTCACACACACAGAAAAATAGAAAAGAGAGAAAACTCTGAAAGAATTTAGAAGATCATCTTCTTTAAAAGGTAAAGAACTTGATTCTTAAAAATAGAGATGAAATCATCTCAAAAGAAGAATTTCTTCTAAAAAGATCAAAGATCTAAGAACAAGATCAAGATCTTCAACATAAAAAAGAAAAAGATTAAAAAAGATCCAACCATAAAAGATAAAAAGAAGTAATCTACTTCAGTTCTAGATCTTTTGATCTATATAAAGGCACTGCCTTTTGGTGAACCATTAGTTCTTGAATCTTGAACTAAAAGATTCTTTTCTTTGATCCAAAATTGATCAAGATGCGCTCTGCGCTATTGAACAGTGTCCTGCACTCTTAAATTGCGCTGTTGCGCTCCTTGGACTGGCGCAAGTCACCAGAAAGCGCCACGTGTCAATCTGTGCATTGCGCTCCAAAATATAGCACACTGCGCTCTTGGTTTGGCGCACTGCACCAGAGCGCACCACGTGTCGGCAGCGTACTGGCACAGCGCACTGCGCTAACAGACTTACGCTCACCAGACCGTGACACGTGTCACCTCCACATGAGCTGGCGCTTTGCGCTCCTTAATTGGCGCAAAGCGCTTGACAAGCCACGTGGCTCATTGTCAGACCATTAAATGCAATGCATTATTAAGAAAGGGCAGAGCCCAATTTAGATGCTGTGCATCATTTTAAAAAAAAGGGCAGAGCCCAAATAAAGGTCTAACAGACCGAACAAAATGCTCTGCATTATTAAAAAAAAAGGGGCAGAGCCCAATTAAAAGGCCTAACAGGCCTAATAAAAATACCATGCATTATAAAAAAAGGGGCAGTGCCCAAACAAAGGCCTAACAGACCCAACCCAAATGCTGTTCAATGCTATGCATTGTTTAAAAAAGGGCAGAGCCCAAGCAAATGCCTAACAGGCCAAAGATAAATGAAATGTTAGACATTTTTCTAACTGGACTTAACCCAATTCTGGCCATAAGTCCTCAAATTAAATTGAACTGAGCACAACTGCTCTCCCAAATTAATTTGCACCCGGTTCAAGGGTACATCTCTGAACTCCTCTGATATTTTTCGTTGTAATCCTTCAACGTCGTCAGGGAGGTCATGGGTCCCGACAACCACACATTGCTACGAACTGTGAAGTCCTTAAACTCATGGACTATGATATCCTTAAACCAATATCCGTCCCCAAAATAGGAATGTTGGACCGAAATGTCCTTAAACTAATATTCTTCCCCAAAATAGGAATGTTGGACCACCATGTCCTTAAACTGGCAATCGACCGAAATGTCTCTAAACTAAACAATAGAGTCCAAATGCTCTCTTGTTGGATCTAAACGATCCCGTTAAGTTGATCTTAGTCTAAAAATTAGACTAACGTATCCTTAACGAACGTTTAAGTTGATCTTAGCCTCAAATAAGGCTAACGTATCCTTAAACATAAAATCCCAAACCCAAATCTAAGAAAATACGGATTTGGACTAATCCACGTCCTACGGGCGACAACATAAATTAGTCTCCGTATACAATCCACGGGCAACCACAAATAAAACAAACACCCACGACACGAAGTGACCAGCTGGAGAAGGAGAAAGTTGTTACCGCGATGCGGTAACGTAATTAACTGCAGGGGCTTGCGCCTGCAGGGAAGAGCGTCCCCACAATCAAAAAACCCTCAGACGAGGGGGGATCTGACGAAGTCTGCTACATCGGCCGCATCCGTTTAAACCTTCGATATACGGTGCCATAAATCAACTTGGCATCTTCGGAAAGGTGGACAGATAGCACCAAATTAGCATCTGCCTCGAATCTCGGCGCCAAGACGTCCCAGTCTTGTGCGCCGTCTTTCGGAGGGGAACAGGGCTTTCTCCTGCTCGGGGCTAGAGATGCCGAGATGATAACAGGAAGGGTCTCATTCACACCTAAGTAAGCGTATTTAAGATGAGACGGCAACAACTTGAGTTCGAGTGTTGGCGGTGAAACAATTGAGGGTAAAATTGGTGAAATTGTCTTAAACTCAAAGGATTCCAACAGAGGTTCAAAACAAGTGTAAGCAACCGAGTCGGATGGTTCAGCTAACTCATCCGAAAATTCAAAGGATTCAAACTCGGGTGGTGATTGGCCTAGATCATTCGAGAAAGTGAAACACTCGTAGTCATTATCGGGCATGAAAGCAGTATCAGATTCAAGAAGGAACACACTAGTGGCGTGTTCCCTTCCGAAAGATGGCGCACAGGACCGCGATGTCCTGACGCTGAGTTTTGGTGCAGATGCTATTTGGTTTTATCCGTCCACCTTTCCGAAGATGCCAAGTTGATTTATGGCACCGTGTATCGGAGGTTTAGACGGATGCGGACGATGTAGCAGACTTCGTCGGATTCCCCCTCGCTCGAGGGGTTTTTGATTGTGGGGACGCTCTTCCCTGCAGACGCAAGCCCCTGCAGTTAATTACGCTACCGCATTGCGGTAACAACTTTCTCCTTCTCCAGAATTTCACTTCGTGTCGTGTGTGTTTGTTTTGTTTGTGGTTGCCCGTGGATTGTATACGGAGACTGAGTAATGCCGTCGCCCGTAGGACGTGGATTAGTCCAAATCCATATTTACTTAGATTTGGGTTTGGTGTTTTGGTTTAAGGATGCATTAGCCGTGTTGCGGCTAAGATCAACTTAAACGTTCGTTAAGGATACGTTAGTCCTGTTTGAGACTAAGATCAACTTAACGTGATGATCCATTTAATATATGGCCATCGGGACCCGTCACCTCTCTGACGTCGTTGAAGGATTACAACGATGGGTGTCAGAGGAGCTCGGAGATGTGCCCTCAAACCAAGGTTGATTTGGGAATTTTATAGTCCATTTGAATGTTTAAGGATACGTCAGCTGTGTTTGGGGCTAAGATCAACTTAAACGGGATCGTTTAGATCCGGCAAAAGAGCATTTTGAAGCTCTATTGTTCCAGTTTAGGGACGTGGTGGTCCATGTTCCAGTTTAGGGACGTGGTGGTCCAACATTAATTTAAAGACGTTTCGGTCCATGCTCCAGTTTAGGGACGTGGTGGTCCATGTTCCAGTTTAGGGACGTGGTGGTCCGACATTAGTTTAAGGACGTTTCGGTCCAATATTAGTTTAAGGACGTTTCGGTCCAATATTAGTTTAAGCACGTTTCGGTCCACGAGTTTAAGGACCCCGCAGTCCATATTGACGTATGTGTTCGTCGGGACCCGTCACCTCTCTGACGTCGTTGAAGAATTACAACGATAAGTGTCAGAGGAGCTCGAAGATGTACCCTCGAACCGGATATAAATTGATTTAAGAGAGAGTTGTGCTCAGTCAATTTTATTTAAGGACTTACGGCCAAAATTGGGCTAAGTCCAGTTGAAAATGTACACATTTTGTTTGCATTTGGCCTGTTAGGCCACTGTTTGGGCTTTCCCCTTTTTAGAATGATGCATAGCGTTACTTCAGGCTATTTATGCCTATTTTGACTGGGCTCTGCCCTTTTTATTATAATGCAGAGTATTTGTTTTGGTCCATTGGACCTCTCAATTGGGCTCTGCCCCTTGAAATAATGCATAGCATTATTTTTGGTCTGTTTAGACTTTTTAATTGGGCTCTGCCTTTTTAAAATAATGTGCAGCACTTTTATTTGGTCCCTTGGACCTTTGATTGGGCTCTGCCCTTTAATAATGCATTGCATTAGATACCGTGACAGTGTCCCACATGGCTTGTCAGGTACTTTGCGCAATTAATGAGCGCAAGCGCTCGTGGAGGTGAC
The DNA here is from genome assembly GCA_030015575.1 of Agapanthus africanus. NCBI lineage: Eukaryota > Viridiplantae > Streptophyta > Magnoliopsida > Asparagales > Amaryllidaceae > Agapanthus > Agapanthus africanus. Next base: position 328,981,462 of record JASDDO010000029.1, on the reverse strand, counting down.
ACGTGTCACGTTCTGGTGAGCGCAAGCGCAACAGCGCAGTGCGCTGCGCTGCTGCGCTGCTGACACGTGCCACTTCCTGGCGGCTTGCGCAATAGCGCAGTTTTGGCAAGTGCTGGGCACTGTTATCTTGAGAATGTTTTAGATTCAGAACCAATGGTTCATAAAAAGAAGTGCAAGGCACTGTTTATTATTTATTTTTTTCTTTTCTTTTCATTAGAGATCCTAGATCTTGTTCTCAGATCAATGATCTGTTCATAAGAGAATTTTCTCTTTTTCTAAAGGTTTTTACCTTTTTCTTTGTTCTTGAGGATTTCTCTCCAATTCTTCAGAGTCTTCTCTGTTTAATTTTTCACAAAATGTTCCCCTTCTTTTGAATTGAGGTCTAGGGTCCTTTTTATAGTGCCCATAAATTAGTTAAATTTGTTAAAGAGATCTTTCTCTGAGTGATTTGGGGAATTTTCCCCACCGTTGGATCTTTGATCCAAGAGCTCCTGTTTTACAGAAGAAAATCTTCTTGTTTTAACAAGAACAGAAAAGATTTCTTTAAAATTTCAATTCTGTTTTGTGCAACGCCCCAGCGCGTGACGCGTGTCGCGCAGCGCAGCTCTTGCGCAGCTGTGCTTGCGCAACTGCGCAGACACGTGTCGCGCAGCGCTCGCGCAGCTGTGCTTGCGCAGCTGCGCCGACACGTGTCGCGCAGCTGCGCTTGCGCAGCTGTGCTTGCGCAACTACGCTGATACGTGTCGCGCAGCGCAGCGCTTGCGCACCTGAAACGTTGCTTCCTTTACTTTTTTGTTTTAAACAGAGCTTTGCTCTGATTGGTTGCGTTGCCTCGGGCGCTGCGCTGATGCGTCTGCGCCAGACACGTGGCGCGTTGCACGCAGCGCAAAGAATCAGAAGCGTTGCTTCATTTATTAAAGTTTAAATTTTCCAAGCAGAGCTTTGCTCTGATTGGGGGAAGATGAAGCGTTGCTTCATCTCCCGCCTCGGAATTTGAACAGAGCTTTGCTCTGATTGGGGTAAACATGGCGTCAAAATTGTTGTGATCGAACAGAAATATTTCGAACTCACAGTCCTCCTGGATGATCTCTTGAATTGAGCAAACATCAAGTATATTAGCATTAGGTTCGGAGGGCTGATTCCCCAACTTAAAAATGTTGAGTTCAATTGTCATGTTTCCAAAAGAGAGGTTCATCGAACCATTTCGACAATTGATCACTGTATTAGAAGTTGCAAGGAATGGTCGACCGAGTATCACCGGAATTTGACTCCGGGGGTTAGCTACAGATAGTGTGTCCATAACAATGAAATCAACAGGGAATATGAAGTCTCCTACTTTAGTCAACACATCCTCTAACTCACCCCTAGGATGGGTGATGGATCGGTCGGCCATTTGGAGAGTACAATGTGTAGGTTTCAGCTCTCCAACGCCTAATTGCTCATATACTGAATAAGGAAGCAGGTTAACACTGGCACCAAGATCTAAAAGTGCACGGTTGATGTTCTTATTCCCAATAGTTATTGAAATTGTAGGACAGTCAGGGTCCTTTCGTTTTTGAGGTAAAGGTTGGGTAAGATCATCACTTACTGCACTAGCCAAGAAAAAATTCTTAGGTACCTGTGGTTTCCTCTTCTTGGTGCATAAGTCCTTCAAGATTTTAGCGTAAGAAAGGACTTGTTGGATTGCATCCAAGAGGGGAATGTTAATGCTAACCTATTTAAATAACTCCACAATCTTCTCCATTTGTGGATTTTGTTTATTGGATCTCAACCTGTTTAGAAATGGAACATTTTGAAAATTGGTCGAGTCCAATATTTGTGGAGGAGATTGCGGAGTTGGAACGGATCCCAGTGCTGGTGTTTTCGTGGAGTGAGATGTGGGTCCGTTCGAAGTAGTAGAAGAATTAGAGTCTTGTGAAGAATGGAGAACAGGCTCTGAAGATGAAGAAGATGATGAAGAAGAAGAAGAAGCGGCAGCCGGGGTGTCATCATTAGTGCCAACATTGTTGTGCAACATCCTTCCAGATCTCAATGTAGTCACGGAACTCACATTGTGGTTTTGTTGTTCATGAGCAACATGTGCATTTTGTGGGTGACCAGGATTTGGCAGTGGTTGAGATAGAAGCTTCCCCTTCTCTCGCTCGCTTAAAGCAGCATTCAGTTATGCAATTTGGGCTTCAATGGTTTTGATACTTTGCCCATGTGATGCAGTGTGTTGCACCAAAGACTGAATAGAAGACTAGATGTTGGCTGAGAATTGAGTTGATTGTTTTAAAACGCCTCTAGACTTCGTTCTAGTGAGGAAACCTTATCGTTATTTGGTGGAACAAAATTGTTTTGAGGAAAAGAATTGTTAGGTGCAAAATTGTTCGTTTGATTTTGGTAAGGTTGGGTTGGAAAGGTTGCTGATATTGAGTTTGTTGAGGAGCTTGTTATTGAGGAAGAGGCCTCTGGAAATTGTTATTGCCTTGGAATTATTGTTGATTGTGATTCTAAGAAAAATTGGGGCGGTTCCTCCAACCAGGATTGTAAGTTGAAGAGTATGGATCATTTCTTTGTCTCTGCTGAAAGGCAGCATTGACTTGATCCTGTCCTTGAGCAGGTGGGTTGTAAGGACACTCTTCAGTCAAATGGGACGGATCCGAACAACAAACGCATATAGTACGAGGGGTAAAACAGGGGCAGGAGAAGGCGATGAGAATTTGCTCTCAATTGCTTCTAGTTTCGTGTAATTGCGGCCATTTCGGCTTTCATTGCAATTGACATATCAAGTTGATGAACGCCTGCCCTAGACGGATTAGAGGAAGTAGATGAAATGGACGAAGTGGTCTGTCTAGTGCTTTCCCACTGAAGCGTTTGTTCAGCAAGATCGTTGAGAAATTGCCAAGCTTCCTCGTCAGATTTGATAAGGAAGTGACCATGACAAATGGTTTCCAGCAACTGCTTAGTTGCTGGGTTCAGTCCTTCGTATAAAGTTTGGCAAAGTTGCCATCTCTCGATACCGTGATGAGGGCACTAAACAAGAAGGTCTTTGAATCGTTCGAAACACTTCCAAAATGTTTCGGAAGGAAGCTGGGAAAATTGGTTAATTTCATTACGAATTCTCGCGGTCTTGTGATGTGGGTAAAACTTTTTAAGAAATGCTTTAACTAACTCTTCCCAATTGTTTATGGAATGCGATGCTGTACTATATAGCCACTTTTCAGCTAGGTCGCATAGAGTGAAGGGAATGACTCGTAGTCTTATAGCATCATCGAACAGTTGAGTGGTCTTCATCATTGCACAAACATTCTGGAATTTGTTGATGAAGATATAGGCATCTTCGAATTCTAGCCCATGAAATTTGGGCAACATATTGATGAAGTGGGACTTAATTTTGAAATTGTCCCCATTTGTTGGCGGGAGTGAAAGATAAGTAGGAAGTGCGGAGTGGGTGGGATAGAAACTATCCTGGAGCGCGATTCGCTGTGGCGCTTCAACAGGAGGTTGTTGCGGGTTATTTGCACCCAGTTGAGGTGGAATCAGTCCCGAGGTAGGTAAAGGGATTGAATCCTGACATCTCTTTAGAAGATGATGAATGTGAAGATGGAGGTAAAGATGAAAAAGAAGTAGAGGGAGTTTCGACTTCGGAGTCGAACGCGTCGTCCGTAGCGACTAACGAGACACGGACTAAGCGGACGCTAGTGTCCCTAGTCCAACCGGACATACACTAAACGAGTTGTAGTGTAATCAAAACGTAGAATGTGGAGGTAAGAAAACGTCAATGGGGAAATGTGAATGAAGGGTGGTTGCAATGGAATTCTAGCGACAAATGGCAAGTTTTTGTAAAAATTTTGTTTTGTGTTTTTTTTTAATTTTTTATAAAGATTTTTGCAAAAAATTTTGTATGGAACTACGACACACTTTCAAACAATCACAATTTAAGCATGCACAATCAAGCCTAAAACTAGGGTCTCCTAAGTCAACTAGACTGCTCCTAACTGGTCCAAAGCAACAAGTTGTGAGATATCCCTCAAATCGCCTCTTCACCGCCATTGTAGCCAGGTAAGCACAAGTGAAGAAAGGAGAGTTCCGCTCACAAATCACCGTGAGACGGGCCTTTTAAAGTTTCCTTTCTCACTTGTCTAGCCTAGGCACCACAAAGTCAGGTTTAGATAAACGACTGAATGCCCACAACCTTCCTCTGTCCTAATGAACGCGACAGTCCTTAATTGGCCGAGTCTAGATATTTTTTAATTAGCTCAAGGGTGATGCATATACTTTTAGTGATTTCTGGGGTCTTAGGAAGGGTAATGAAATCCCCACCCAATCTTAATTGGTGTTATAGCCCCTTAAATTCCGTTTTAAATATGCAAAGCAGTAACACACAAAATCTAAAACACTTGCCAAAAATTTTTCTTTTTATTTGCGGCGCAAAGAATCCTGCATAAAATGATTTATTGGAGAGGGAGAATAAGTTTTGCGCAAAGAATCCTGCAGGAAATTTTTTTAGTGGAGTGCAGAGGGTAGGAGGAGAAAAAGTATACTCACAGGGAGTTTTAAAACAGGTGACGTCACCTGTTTGACCGAGGTTCCGCGGTCAATCTCCTGATTTAGCCGCGGTTCCGCGGTGGTTCAATTGGATCAGGCCGTCAAAACTTTTCCGTGTGCTGTTATGGTTCTCCTTTATTTGTTCAAATGCTCTGTTTCTTGATTTGTTCACTGGGCTTGCTCCAAATCTGAATCAGTCCATCTTCTTTTCCTGCACAATTCACACAAAACCAATCAAAAATAACAAGATGATTTTTTAATGTATTTTTTTATTTTTTCAATTTTTATATTTTTTATTTAATTAACCCGAAATTATAAAAAGAAATAAACTACCATTTCCCCGGCAACGGCGCCATTTGATTGTTAGGGATATTTTGTATGCGTTTAAAATTTTTAAGAATACCGTAATCAAGATGGTGTCGCTTGGTAGTTAGCTGGTTGAGTGCAAGTCGGCCCATAGGGAAATGGTGTTCTTTTCTTTAAGTTCTTACGAGTTAAGTTCTATTTTTGGTAGGTTTTGTTTTACGATCTAAAAATGAGAATAAATCGATTAAAAATGCTTGCTAGGGTTAGGATTAGGTTAGTTCGAAATAGGCATTCTTCCCACTTCTTTCAATGCCCTAGTTAAGAATATAGGTGTTAGGGTAATAGTCAACAACGGGGATTAGCACGACTAGAAAGAAACTTGGTTTCTTCCTTTTGGTCCTTATCCGTCCGTTCTTGGCTCTTAGCCCTAACCTCCGGTTAATTCAACCACAACCGGTCTAACTAGAGAATCACCGCTATCTTATAGGATAGGGTGCCGTAGTGAGCGGTTTGTGGTTAATTTAAATAGAGTCCTAATTAATTAAAATTATATGGGTAAGGAAAGGAGTGAGAGAGATTTCCTTCTCTCAAACCTTCCCTATCCTAACCCTAACAAGTGAGGAATTACTCACTCATTAGAAAGTTAACAATAAAATTCATTTTTATAATTTTTATATTAGAAAACTAAATTGCAGATAATAAAAGAACAGATAAAAATTGCAAGAATTAAATTCAGATAATAAAAGAATGCGAGATAAAAATAAAAATACATTTATTGATGACCTCTCAACAAGTGCATTACAACTGGAATTAAAATTTTAATCTAAGAATTAAAAAGAGGCATGCCTAATTAGGCTTTCGGCTTTCCTATTTATAGATAGAAAAAAACCCTAGATTACAATCTGATCCATACACGAATTTACAAGACTACCCTAAGAAAGCCGGGTCAAAGCACCGACACCCACCGACACGTGCACTATATGGCCGCGGAACCGTGGCAGGAAGACATGTTTGGCCGCGGTTCCGCGGCCAATTGGTGGAATCATGGGCTCAACTTCTCAGGGTTGCTTCATATTGCTTTTTCCTTCTGTTTTCTTCACTTGGTTTCTCAGAATCTCTTCTACTTTCTTCCAGATTTCCAACAGTGAAGAAAAATGTGGACTTTTGCCGTGAGCTTCGCGTTGAAGTCTTGAATCTTGTGCTGCCCTTGTGCTTTGTGCATTTGAACTGTCTACTGATTTTCATTTGTTTCTTGAACTGGTAGGCGGTATCATACAGATTCATCTATTGTTGGTCGTAGTCTCATATTTGTAGCGTCTTTTCATGAATTTCACTGCAACAATATGTGAACCTGTAATCTGCAACATTTAGCAGATATGGATCAAAAGCACCTATTTATATGTAATGTGATTAAGAATGGACGATATAATAATGCAAAATTTTAATATGAACACCAACATTTTTCTGCCCATCAACCAAACTCTCAAACAGTACTGGAAATCTATTTTAAACAACACAAACAAGTTCTAAAATTAATATAGACGGTCTTTAAACTGGTTTCCGTGTTTGGACTACGGATAATTTATAAATAATTCATATTATATTTGTGTTTGCCTAGGTTTTCTTTATTGCTAAAGGCGAGAGCAAAAAGCCCATTTTTAAAAATATGTACAAGCTTTCTGCATGCGATGCACGTTTTTATCCTATTTAGAGTCCCCAAAAAATTTCTTGAGCTCATGGATAAATATAAAATGAATGTTTTTTTATTTAAAATTATTTTGAATATTAATAAGTGAATAAAATAGTCATTTTAGTAACTTGGATTAAGAGTATTCTAGAAGATATTATAATATGTTATTTCCCATATTTAAGTAAAAGAAGCTTGTTATAAGTAAATGAAAGTAGAAATTGAAAAATTGTAAGATTAAAACAACTTTTAGAAAGTTCTTTTTTTGTCTTAAATTTGAGTATGATGTATATTGAATTTGGAATTCAAACTAATTTCTAGAAAATTCTTTTTTGTCTCAAATTCTATAAAGTTCTTTTTCTCTTTGTTTTTCAAAAAATGGAGAAGTTTAATTATTTTTATCCTTTTCTTTGATGACGTGGAGGCTCTAAAATTTGAGAAATTTTCTCATTTTTTCTTTGGTTTTCAAAAAATAGAGAATGTGGACTCTAACCAATGCCATTTGTATTATATAGTAACTAGAATTTATGCACGTGCGTTGCACGTGTTAGTTTAAAAAAATTTAAAAAGGCAAGAGAGATAAATGTGGAGGGTTTTAGAGTCTTATTTATTTTTTAAAAAAATTGGAAAAAGGTCCTCTAACTAACCCCTATTTGCATTATATATATATATAGGGAGATATGATATGGAAGGTTCTGGATAAACAATTAATTGTTTTTTGAGAGGAGAGAGAGATGATATGGATGGTTTGAAAGGTGAGGGAGATGATGTGGAGGGCTTGAGAGGTGGAGATTTTTTTACTTTTTACTTTTTTCTAGAAAAAAAGGAGAAGGGTGGAACTCTAACCAAGAGTATTTGCATTATATATAGAGACTAGAATTTATGCATGTGTGTTGCACGTGTTTAAAAAAATTTGAGAAGGGAAGAGAGAGAAATGTAGAGGGTTTTATAGTCTTATTTATTTATTTATTTTTAAAAAAAGGGGAGGGATGAGGTGGAGGGCTTGAGAGGTGAGAGAGATGAGGTGGAGGGCCTGAGAGGTGAGAATTTTTCTCATTTTTTCTATTTTTCAAGAAAAAAGAAGAAGGGTGGACTTCTAACCATGAGTATTTGCATTATATATAGAAGATATAGATATATGATAAAAAAGTTACAAAAAGAAAATTAAATACATAAAAATAAGATCAAGGTTATTACAAGACGATAACTCAATATCGAACTTATAAAAAAGAAGGTAGTGCACTCCAATTTCAAGCAATTTGTCACGACCCGAAATTACGGAACATGACCGGCACATAGACTACGAACCTCTCAAGGCGTACGTATTCTAAGTAAGCCGAAACCCAGAAATCCAAACCAAGAGAAGTAGTAGAGTGTAGGAAAAACCATATGTGAATCAACCTGTAAGCAACATAATATACAACGCCTAAAGGCGAGGATCACAACAGAAAAGAGAACTCCCAACCAGCATGAAAACTATAGAAATATAACGCGCGACTCTACGGTCGAAAGAATAAACATCACCGGTCTCTATCTCAAATAAATACATGTTTTGGTTGATGGAACTTCTAGATACAACTGAATACATTATACAATATATAATGATGGGTATGATACAAATAACCCACCTACTAGCAAGTCACCTGAAGAAGATGTGCCCGCAAAGCCGTAATGAAATCCGTTCGGCAATACCTGCATGAAACTGGGGCACAACGGGGGTGAGTTGCCAACTTGTGAGTAGAAAAAGATCTACGAACAGAATATCGCATGTATGACGCAATTCTAGGTCATACGATCATAATATATAATCCTCAAATATATAACCAGTAATCTCTAACCATGGCTAGTGTAAATATCTAACCCAAGTGTAATCCCATATATCCATGTCAGTGCATCAGGTGGCAATATATCATATGGATAATGTATGAATGCATGAAACAGAATGCATGTACTGAAGAAAACCGCTTTCATAATTTGTGAGATTTCTGTATTTTTAAAAATGAGGTATCATAAATGAAATCAGCATAAACAGTGCCTAGTATCGGCACAAACATAAGTCTCAGTATCTCGATACCTCTGTATCACAATCTCTGTACCTCAATATCTCGAAATCTCAATGTCTCAATCACAAAATCTAGGGCGCCGTCAGTCCAGATCGGCCCCTACCATCCATCTCATGACCACGACGGTATCCTCCGGATATCCGACGCGTCGGATAATATCACCGGTGGGTAGTGCTCCCCTGCACAGGCTCAACGCCATCTTCTGCGATCTTCTTGCCCCGGGGTACCGCACCGGGTCCACCATGTACCCGCAATCGGTCTCATCCGCCTCCTCGATTCGGGTTTTATATGTCACTCTCAGCACCGAGAAAACACATGGTGAACGCACTGAAATATCATATCAAGGGTAACCGGGTTTTTAAACATTTACATAATCTCTTTGAAATACCCACGGTTCCCAAATCCAGAAATAATATAGAAACAACATATCTCAATGCGTATAATCAGGAAGCATGATATATGTGACATATAAATGAAATGCAAGTGTAACAATATATCATGCAACATGGAATAATAGTATGTACATACAAGGGTCATATCCTGATGCAATAATACTACTGTGTAGTGACATTGCAATTACCGATGAAGATGTGTGTGAGCTGGCAAGTAAGTGTATGTGGAACATACGCATCATCGGTAATGGTGCTGGTGTCCTAACAGCATGATATTAATAATGGAATATGAATCACAATAAGTATGCGATGCAGTGTAACAATAATAATATGAGGGAGCTGAATGCTAAAACATAATGATAGCTGAACTGCATCTAATGTCATAAGAGTCATACAGCTATACCAACAATAAGGCTGAGCTAATAAGCTAACTGCAGGTAAGGTAAACCGCCTAACCTCTGAGTCGATACACATATAAATATATATATATATATAGTTGGTGATCCCGCCTCAATCATATCACATCCGATACCATATCTCTATAATCAGTTATTCCCAAGTCAAGAGTGCGGATCAAACATCAAATTATAGCTCGTACGTAAATCCGTCGTACGGCATCCCCGAATCTGGGTATGGGTCAATATCACATTCGTCATATCATTCATCTGGTATTCTCTTTATCAAATATCATAGTCCGGGTACTGACCTACGTCTAGTACAATACTAAAATCATCACTATAATCATGATCTGACTACTGGTCAACAATCCCGTATAAATCGATATCATCAGCACATATCATCTCAAGGAATATACCTCGCCCAAGGCGACCTATCATAAATATCTTGTCATGTCATATCATATCATCTCGTATCATAATCACACGTCGATCATTATATATTTATGAATCACTATCCATATGGCAACATCATCCAAATATCCGCTAAAGCATCAAGACTTATCTCAAATACGAATTTTACCATATCACCGATATCATAACCTCGGATCAAATATCATCGACTCATCTCAATCCCATGAATCATCCTCAAATCTGTATGTGAGCACATGGTCTCATATCCATATGAACACATGACAATATAGAATCCCAAGACACATATGAGGTAAGGATGTATGCAAATATGTATGTGTGTATAGGTATGTGTAGTGCACCCACTACCTAGGGTCCGCAATACTAAATCATCCAAGTCCACCAATTATCCATCCTAAACATCAATAATATCCCAAACAACAATACAATAATTGTAGGTGTGTATACGCATCCGTATACATCACCACGGACTGCGGGGGTGCTATACGCCATCCACCCGACTTCTCCCCGTAGATATAAATCTACTCACCTAGTTATGTGTTCCGGTGCCAATGTCGCCGTTTGCATCTCCAACGCTCCGACGCCACGTGGGGTACCTACAAGGATATCACACGCTAAAGCTCATAAAAACCATGTTGGAAACCAAAATGGTGCACACTACGCCCATAGGTAAAAACCTGTGACCTTGTATGCAAACGCAGCCAATATCCACTGTCGTCGACGTCCGAACGCCACTCGACAGATACGAATCATCGAATATCAAAAACCATACGAAAACAAGTCTTAAATCATACGCCAACTCATGAAAATGAACCCAGATTTTACCCTAACAGGAAACAGTCAAAACTAGACATACCGGGGGTCAATTTTACATGAAAAAGGGGCTGTGCACGCAAAACGAGGCAGTTTTACACTGCTCTGGCCGCAAATTGCGGCCAGGGGGATTAAATTTGCGGCCGGGGTTTTGAGAGGGTGGCTAGGGCTTTGGGTAGTGGTTCCAGGGTGCCTGCATAGCTCACTGCCAAGTCAATTTTTCCCTAGGAGGCCCCGGGTGAAAGCAGATCTCAGAAAGGTCTCAAAATCGACAAAAACGCTAAAATACGCCAAGTCGAATAACTCTGGTAAATACTAGGAATCTGGGGTAATATTGGTTACAATCGTCTCAAAAACATCTAATAAGGTTATACTAACGATCAAAACCAACACTAGGTCAAGTTTCACTCAAATTTGCCTAAACTAGCACAATGTCACAAATAAAACAGTAACTTCAGCTATTTAACCGAAACTGAGCAAGAACCGAGTTGGGATGCGAGATTATACCTCAAGAAACTCCTAGAATGAAGGAGAAGGGAAGATGAGGAGGAAGTGGGGGTGTGAGTTGCTGCTACTGTGCTCCTGGTGTTGCTGTTTTCCTTGTTGCAGTTGCAGCTGCTACTGCTGCTGTTTTCTTTCACTGCTGATGCATTTCTGGCTGAAGCTGTTGCTATGGTATTGTGTTTGCTTTGGGTTGTTTGTGTGATGTTGTGGTATGGTGTTGTTGTGCTAGAGTGTTGGGGCTGTTCCTTGCTGCTGTTGCAGCTGATGTTGATAAGAAATGGGGCTGAAGTTATGCTGATAAGGGTGTGGTGTTGGTTAAAGGCTGATACAATGGGCTGAAATGCATGGTTTCAGCAGCTAGTGTAGCTGTAGGTGTAGGGAGGTGGCTGTTTGATGACTGAAGTCAGCTATTGTGGCTGAAGTTAGGCAGAATTTGGGCTGATGCAATGATGGTGCTGCTGATTGGTAGCAAAAGTCAGCCATTGGGGCTGAAAAATGATGATGGGAGAGTGTAGATCAGCTAGGGGGCTGATAAGTCTTGATGGGGGTGGGTAAGTCAGCTAGGGGGCTGATAATGTTAAGGGTAGGCTGATGTAGATCAGCTATGGGGGCTGATGTAGCTGATTTGGGAGTGTGCAGGTCAGCCATTGTGGCTGAATATGCTGAATTGGTGCATGGTTTCAGCTGCTAGTGAGCTGTAGGTATAGAGAGGGGCTGAAGAGTCAAGATGGGTAGGCTGATGTCTACATCAGCTGCTGTTGCAGCTCATGATGGTGCTGATGTAGCTGCCGTAGCTGCTGTTCTGGTGGCTGAAATTACGCTGTTGATGTTGGGTGTGGGGCTAATGGTATTGCAGCTTGTAGCAGCAGCTAGGGTGGCTGATGTGTGGGTGTATATGTCTGGTGTAGACAGGTTGGTATATGTGTGTTTGAGAGGCAAACCAAAGTTTTGAAATGAGATGAGTTAACTCTCATCACCCCATTCACCATGAACCAAACCAACCCTGATTAACCCACTTAACTTAGCCTAAAGGTTTAAAACTCACCATGGTATGGTTCAACCCTAGGTCACCATGAGTCCAAAACATGAACCAAATGCGACAGGTGTGGAAATGTCATGTGCACATTGCACAAAAGCCAAAAATCCGGTTAGCGATCTTTAATCGCGATTAACTCAAAAATAACATATACTTAACCATAAAAACTTAAAATGACATATTTCCACAAAATACCCTATTTTAGAATTTCTAAAATTTTCTCCCGAATTTTCACCATTTATCGGTATTTAATTACACCGACTATTAAAATATTCATTAAAAATTATGAAAATTCCCAAAAATAATATTTTATTTTTTTGAAATGTTACACAATTGATCCACCACCAATAGTTGTAGCATTAAAAAACTTAGCGACTCTAATAGAAGTATCGGAAATAACATCCCGAAGTACAATATCTTTGGATCTATATTAAGATCTAAAAGTTCAATAATTCTGTTCTTTTCAAACATGCCAAATAATATTTGCAATCACCATATGAAGAAGCGCTCCGATTGGTTTTTTACATGAGACATTTAATTGGATGAAATCTATGATGTCGTAAAAGTTAGACGGTGGATTGGAAAGTTTGCAACACGCTAATGTTGTTCGGAGCACCCAACTTGAGAATTCACACCAAAATATAGATGCATATGGCTTTCGAATTGAGCTTTGCATAAAATGCATTGCTCTCCTTAATCGATACCTCTTGCTTGAAATAGATTGAGAGTTTTCAATTTTTGGCTTGTCATAAACAAAAGGAGATTTTTGGGATGGATTAATTGTGAAACCAAACAAATTTAGCTCAAGAATATATCAAGAAGGCTTGTGGTAAAAGTGATGCTTTCGCCGATTTTGCGGTGAATATGCCTAGATGAGAAGGCTTCCAAAATAAAGTATCGTCGTTGATAAAACCATCAATATTAATAGACCGAATTAAATCTCCACACATCGTTTACTCATTGTGAAGCAGAATGAAGTAGAAACCATTCATCATCTCGAATAAGGACCGAAAACTTAGCATCAAGAGGAATGCTGATATTATATGTCAATTGCTCTCCAAAAATATCCCAAAGAGATCTTCCTTCGATCGAAGGATTGGGAAAAAGATAAATTGAAGTCCCATCATGGATCCAATATTCGACTCTATTTTTGAATAGATCTCTTGTATGAAGAATATTTTCATAATATGAGATTTCCATGATGACGAAGTGGTCCAAAATGTTCGAAAATTATTTCTCCTTGCAGGTGCCACAAAAACCGAGTGAGTTCATAAAGCTCAAAGTCGCTCTTTATGAAAAACTTCCAACAAAGCATTAATCTTGATACAAGATTGAAATCATGCAGAGAAAATAAGTCCAAACCATCTTGCTCTTTCGGCTTACAAATGTCCATCCATTTGACAGTAAAAAATTTCGAATTGCCCCACAAAAATCCAAGACAGACAGATTCTACTTTTTTAAAACAATTTTTGGAAGGCTGAAAGCTTCGGACCAATATATTTTATAAACGAGAAGAGTAGATCGAAGAAGCTCAAACCGACCGGCCATTGAGAGAAATTTGAACTTCCATCAGCTAAGTTTTGAAGTCATTTTATCTAGTAATGGTTGACGCATGGTAGCACTAAGAATTATAGAAGAAAATGGAAAACCAAGATATGTAAAAGAAAGTGTCCTCTCTTCCATGCTAAGTGTTTGAAGAATCAACGTCTTAAAACTCAAAATCACCGTAGATGCAAAGTATATATTACTTTTATTCCTATTTGCTCATAGACCAGAGATACTTTCGAAGGAATTGAGTGCGTAATGTAGCGCTATGGCCGATTCCGCATTGCTTTTTCCAAGAACAAGAATATCATTGGTATAAAGGATATAAGAATTACTTAGAGAGTTTCTATCAATAGTCCTAAATTCACCGAAATCTGTCTTTTCTTGCAGAAGTTGAGAAAAAAGCCACCATTAATGTAAATAAATAAGATGAATGTGTGTCATCTTGCCGAAGAGCAGAAGCGGATCCAAAATAACTATGATGTGGGCCATTTAAATTAATCGAGAACATTGGTTTATATATGCAAATATAGATCCATTTGAGCCATATTGAATGAAAGCCCCTGGTCCATCATATGCAAATGAAAATCTTTATTAACGAAATCAAATGTTTTAAGCAAATCGATTTTTGGACAAAAACCCTTTGGTCCAAGATGTGTTTGTTTACTTGTTTATGTTGCCATGAGTATGAACCATTCAGTCTCGAAATTGAAGCGAGGAATTTACGTTCTTATGGAAAACACTATTCACCCTTTTAGGCTGAGCAAAGACAATTATTTTTGGATTTTGTTTTCAATTAATGAACTGGACTCGTGAATATGAAAATTAGGTAACAGTAGCTTCGTGAGGGTGCATGAGCATGACCCACTGATGGTAACATTGATAGTGGTCCTTTTATACCGTTGATATATAAAAGCTGTGACATATCCTTTGAAATAGGGTTACAGAGAATTATCATAAAAAAGAAAAAGTTATTAGAAACGCTTTGATTACAAATTGATGGCTTGACACATCAAGGTTCGCTCATGAAATGGATGAGCACATTTTGTAATTTATGAAGATTAGTTAACTATGATTTATATGTATGCTAACAAAGAAAAATGGTCCTGGGCACATAGACAAAGCTATTTTCTTAGAATGCCCTAATGAAGAGGGCGTATCGTGGGAGCGGCGCAGATGGTTTGCTCCGCTCGATTCAAGCGTTGGGAAACAAAGGATGGGCCCTTCCTTTTTTTAAATTAATTTTTTAAAACTGAATGTTTACATCAAATTTCAGCCAAATTTTTTGTTGTTGGTAATTTACATATAAAATCATGGTTTATGTTATCCAAATATCTCATAATTACAAAACCATAGTTTCATACCGTTTCCCAAACACACAAAATATGATTTGATTACAAAACCACATTTTTGAACTGCTCATCTGAAAGGATGAGAGGGACAGACGCTCCCACCAACCCCACTCCACCCACCTCAAAAAAAAAAAAGACATACTTGGGGGCTATTTTCTTAAGAATATCTTTCAAGGCAGGGGTTTGGGTCCCCTTCACGTGCGTGACTCCCTGGTCTCACCTGTCTTTATGAGGCATTCTCCAGGCAACGACGGAGCCAAGAATTTTCATATGTGCGTGCAAATTATAATATTTCGGACTAGATCATATCGATAACCATTTACGGGTTTGTTAAGAAAAAAATAATTTAAAAAGACCAAGTTAAAATGTTAATATTATCGAACACCAATTCATCACAAATTTTAAAAAAAATAAATTATACTTAATATTGAAATGTTATTTAACTAAAATCTAAATGAAACACTTGTTAAGCAAACATGTAATGGATGCGATAAAAATATAGGAGCACACACATGAAGAATAATTTTAGCGTAACACCTAAATCATAATATCCAAAATATATCAATACAGTTTCAGCACATGTATTCGGAAAAAAAAAATCAGATCTATAACCAAAAGGATAAAAAGAACACAGCCGCAATCAAGTTGAAAATGCATAGGAAAAGAATGCGATTTGGAGTAACATTAGCCGTATATCTTTCTTCTGCAAAATAAAACAAATTAAAACAAACCTTCTTAAATTTTTTATTCAAACT
Source organism: Agapanthus africanus (assembly GCA_030015575.1). Classification (NCBI taxonomy): domain Eukaryota; kingdom Viridiplantae; phylum Streptophyta; class Magnoliopsida; order Asparagales; family Amaryllidaceae; genus Agapanthus; species Agapanthus africanus. Next base: position 328,965,652 of record JASDDO010000029.1, on the reverse strand, counting down.
TTTCGGGTTAGACGAGTCTATTCGTTTTCTTATTTTTGAGAAATAAAATGTTGGGGATTCTAACCATCTTCACCACATCGAAAACAAAAGATGCATACACTACTACAAATAGGGGCTGCCTCTACGGATATATCCGTAGGAGCAAACCACTGCCTCTACGGATATATTCGTAGGGACACAAAAATACACCGTAGGTGCACACGCCGCAGGTGCAAGTCTTAGCCTCAAACATGCCCCTACGGAGTAATCATTGTCCCTACGGTATAATACATAGGTCCATATGTTCCTACAGATTAAACCGTATTAAACCGTAGGGACAAAATATTTATTTAATTTATCGTTTTATAAAATAAAATAGTTGTCCCTACGGCTTCATACGTAGGACCCGATATAACACTCCGTGACTCATAGTTATGCCCCTACGAATAAATGTGTAGAGATAAATGTGTAGAGACAAAATATCAGGTATCTTGATATTTTGTCCCTACGGGTAAATGTGTAGGGGTAAAGGTAATGCCCCTACGGAGTAATCCGTAGGGACAAGCCTAACACCTGTTACTGAGTCCATAGGGTCAAAATATCAGGTATCATGATATTTTGTCCCTACAGATAACTGTGTAGGGGTAAAGTTGGACCCTACGGATTAAACGGTAGGTGCAACATGTGTCCCTACGGATTAATACGTAGGGACAGATTATCAGGTTTTTTTTTAAAAAAAGGGCTGCCTATTTTTTCCTCGTCCTGTGCACAATAATATATAAATTATATATGAAAGTAATCAACAAGCAGAATATATACCGCAGTATTCATAATCAACATCTCACGTATAATATATAAAAGAAATCAACAAGCAGAATACGATATCAATCTAAATCAATATGAACACGCAAACACCACCAATATCGTCCAAAATATATACAATATGTAACATATAAGTATATACATGTTTAAAATATAAAAATCAAAAAACTACCCTAGCTCGGTCCAGCTCCACCTTTGATAATCGCCGTAATCTGGCGCACCTACTCCTCGGATAAAACCTGAGTCAATAACTCGACCAATGCGGACTGTGCGGAAGTCTGAGCGGGCTGTGGAGCTGTAGGAGTGGTCTGCGCAACCGCAGCCGAGGTAGTGGCTTGCGGAGCCGCAGCTGCGGGAGTCTGAGCGGGCTGTGGAGCTGTAGGAGTGGTCTGCGTAACCGCAGCCGAGATAGTGGCTTGCGGAGCCGCAGTCGAAGGAGATGCATGTGGAGGCTCGGCCGAACTACCCTGTCGCGTCTGTTCAGTTTTGTGTGTAATAAACGTGTAAGAACTGTGTATTAGTCGAATTCGTATCATTATCAGGTTATTGCGAAACCCCAATCTATGAATACTCAGGGACTTAGGCCTCGTTTGAATTTTTAGTTTGGAAAACCGTAGTTTATTTTAATTAGACAGTTCTATATATGTATGATTAATCAAAGCTAAGTCTACAACCAAATAAGCTCAGGCTACATACTAATATTGGATATGTTGCTATCTATAATATGATATAATATTTTACTATTAAGTAGTATACATACCATCATCTCCTTCAACTCCTCGACGATGGCCTTCAAAGTGTCAAGTTCTTGCTCTAGACATCGGTCACGGGAGATAGAGGAAGTAACCGCCGGAGTGGAGTCCAACCTCATATGGGCCCTGCTAGGACCCAGTCCCCCGGCCTCTCACTCAACCACCCGCTCCTACACCCACATTAACCAGTAAAATATAATTATATCATTTAAATTTGAACCTTTCAAAACAAAAATTTCAAATAGGGGTTGAATAAATATTAACACTTACGTAAGACTCTTGGGTAGCGGTGTCAGGGTATCGAAGCTCGCTCGTGGCGGGATCTGCCGAGGTGCCGTGGACGGCAAGATACACGAACAACACGCTCGGTGTACCACCCTGCACCAGGGTCTGAACTCTCTGCAATTCGCAAAAAATTTACATATATTAGAAAATAACTCTTAATATTACATTATATCACAGTTGGTCTATTGTAATTTACCGATAACTTCATGACACGAGTAATATTCCTCGAGCCACCTGTATAAGTGGGGCGACCCCTCTTCGCCGACTTTCTATATTCTTTATTTTGATTGGCATGTTTCTGCACAACACATTCAGATTTAGTTTTCTAATTAAGCAACACAAAAAAATAAATTATATACTAAACAATGAATTACATCTAAAATGCATACCTGTTTGCGCCGAGAGTCGAAATATTGGCACAATAGAGGCCATGTATCTACATCGACCCTCGCAAAGACCGGGGTATGTAGGAGGGCCGCTCTCTCTGCCTCGGGGGTCGCCATCCACAGGGAATAGCAGTCGATTTTCAGCTCGTTCCTATTGTATCAGATCTTTGATTGCATGTTCTTCATCAGGCCATTATCCAGAGCGTGAAGATCGAGCACCTTCCCAGGATGATCAGGATCGGGTACAGCCTGAAAATCGCAATCCAACTGCAAATACAAAAAAAAAACAATGTTATTAAATTGCAAGTGTTAATAATAAATATATTGGATAAATCAAATAAAAATATATATTAATACCCGAGCTTGATCCCAGAAGAGGGCGAATGAGCGCCGGTGCTGGTCGCCCCACTCAATGTGAAGTGGATAATTCTTCACGAGGCGGCTCTCATCCCCTATATACCGGCCGAATCTCTCAGCATAATCGTCGGTATAGCGATAATCAGGGGTAAAGAAGAGGGGGAATGCTGCTTCCCCCTAGCTCTATCGGGCCTCAGCCTGTAGGGCTGATTCGGGCCTCGAGTCCCTCTCTCGGGATGGGGATGTCCTGCGTCTACAAGAAATATCAAGACAATCAATATTAAGACAAAATGGTATTAAGAAATCAATGTTTAACGAAAATTGAAGTGTGATATATACCTCCGGCGACAGAAACACGAGGCTGGGCCCGGGCAGCAGCACGAGCGGGACGATAGTTCTTCCGGTGAGGAACAACCGGTGGCCCGGACGTGGACGCATCTCCAACTAGAAAATAAACATCGATAATTTCTTTTTCAACACTTGACTTAACTTGGTTTATACTGTAATTTTTTGCAGCAACGAATGAATAGTGAGATTGAGCAGCGGACAATTGCGTTTGTTGAGGTGTATGGCCGAGATCCTACAGACATGGTGCTTCATGGGATCAATGAGGCCGTCATCCAGCAGCACAACCCGGACCGGCACGGAAGAGTTCACATGAGAGGCCAGGGAATTTCGCCTGCAGTATATCACGCCCATCACGGTTCGGAGTTGCATCCTCCTCACGTACACCAATGGATATTCATCCAGGAGCCCGCGCCCCTTGCGGCACCAGCTCGCTCTCCGTCCACTCCGATACACCATCCAGACGACTCTCTTCATACTCCCGCGGGTGATCGAGCACCCGTTTTCTCGGCTCCTTCTTCATCTGAACCCGCGTCGATTCGGGTTCATAGAGGAGATTGACTAGAGAAAAAGCCCTCGCTGATATTGAGACAAGAAAACTCCTGATCCAGAGGCTTAATGCTTCAAGGAAGGGAAATACCGGATGTAATTTTAAATGATTAACCTTCTTTTCAATACAACTTTCATATAGTTATCGTGAATATCATATCTAATAATTGTCTGTTAATAACACTGTAGGAGCTGCTCGAATTCACTCACCATCCTCCGTCCCCCAACAATGGCGTCCTTCAATGAGTCGATTACGCATTTTCACGTCATTTTTTGCAAAGTACGGAATGTACTTGAATCGGTTTGTAAATGTAATTGAATTTAATGGATTTGAGTTTGTGATGAAATGAATTGGTTTTGTGAAGATTTTAATAAAATTTGTCATGAATTGAATTCAATGAATATATACCATGTATATCATTTGTGAAATTGAATGTGTATCGATTGATCGAAACGACGAAAACCTAATTTTTTTCACTGTCTGTAACTTTTTTTGTCGGCTCTTACCCGATGAAAAAACCGATCCAGCCGACGAAATAAGTGTATTACCTAGGCTAAAAATGCCCATTTTTTTTTACCTTTTTCCGTCGGCTCTTAGCCGACGAAATAAATTGAACAACCGATGGAAAAGGTTTTTCTGTCGTATGTTATTCCGTCAGCACTTACCCAACGGAATATGTTTTTTTCGTCGGATATATATTTTTTCTGTCGGGTATTAACCGACGAAAAAACTCTATTTTTCTTATAGTGTTTGCGGCATTTGCAATATACTTTCTAATCTTCATGGCTTTATAGATTTAATCCAATTGAAGTTATCGAGTAAGAAACCAATCGGAACACTCCTCTGTATCGTGGTTGCAAATATTATTTGGCATATTTGGAAAGAACGGAATTATAGAATTTTTAGGCCCCAATATAGGCTTAAAGAGATTGTTCTTGGATGTGCTCTCCGATACTTCAATCATAATAGCTAAGTTTTTTGACGCTAAGGATTTTGGCAGTGAACCAATTACTCAAAATTGGAATGCATCATCTCTCTTTTTAAAAGTTCGATCTTGAGTTCCGGGTTTGTGATGGTTTCGATCTTGGTTTCTTGTACTCAAATTTTTTTTGTAACTATATTTTATTTTTATATATAAAATTTTGGGCTTTTTGCCGTTGCCTTTTGCAAAAAAAAAAAGAGAGAAAATACAAAATATTCTCATACGATTGCATCTCTCAAGCCAAACTATCTTTTCTCGAGAGAGATCGAGATCGAGAGAGAGACATCCCACTAAAATCTTAACGTCTATTGGCAGCCTATACCAATAGATGAGCCGGTCCAAATAACCCATAAACATATATGGATACAAGACACAATCCCAACATAAAATCGATGCAGGAGCCAGTAAAACAATGGGAAAAAATTTGATCAAGCGGAAGAGGCTTGGACGACTGCTAAAGATTTTATTAGATTCTTATAAATATATTTATGTAAATATTAAAGATATTAATATCTATAGGTCCATATATATACCTATGCTGAAGATACATAAACCATACCTCAACACATTAGATCCCGAAAACACAGCAGTAAATAATTTGTGCGTCTATACGGTGCCGACACATGCTCATGATTCTCATACAAATAATACTCAAAACCAAGCAATAAAATGCATAAACTATTTTCTATCATGATGATTCTACCCAGATAAGTGCCCATTTGGTCACACATGATGCATCATTGAGGTGTCTTGTCTAGCATGAGGCAAACTTTGAGAAGGTGGGTTCCACTTCGCATATTTAAGTTCTATTTTGCAATCAGATGACAAGGAAAGGGAGATGAGGTGGATCATATTCCTAGTCACAAACACAAGTGGTGGGCTCAACCTACTTGCCCCCCATGGAACGCCGTAAATAACGGATTAGGATCCTCTGCTCTGCATTTTTCATGTGCAGGATGCTCTTGTTCTCTTCCAGTCATTGGATTTCTTCTTGACCCACATAAATCATGGGCCGTCTGTTAGACCCTCATTCTCGGCCGTCGGATCTGTTTACAGGATGCAATGAACGAAGAGGATCCAGATCTGTTAATAATGGTCCTCCAACACGCTCACAACATGTGTATGGAAAAAAAACCTCTTAATTTCATCCAAAATTTTAAAAAAAAAACTAAGGAAAAAGAGAATAATCACCCTTAATTTGCTGATCCTAAAATTTTCCGGGGTTGAGTTCCAACTTTAGAAAGTTTCTACCTTCGAAATAGGATCATTATAGTTATACAAAACAATCAATTAATTTTCAGTTTTTTATTTATAAAACCAATCTTCTTTTCTTAATAAAAACAATATTCGAATTTTGGTACGGCACACTTAATTAAAATTCGAGAACTGCAGGTCGTAGTTTGAGACTTTATAGGATACAACACAGGAGTTCGGCAGTAATAATTAATGTTTGTTTTTGCAGAATCCGTATAACTAATCTCGTTTCTAAAAATTCTAGCTAGCCTATCTGTATTAGAATAGATTGAAACTGTTTAATCTATAGAAATAATAAATAACAGTTCTAAAAGAAAGGAGCTTATTTCACAGGATTTACTCAATTTTTGTAAAACCATCTTATAATTTAATCTCATCACGAGAACCCCGAACTTTTATTTCGTTACAAAATGCAACTAAAATAACCACTTATTTTAATAAATCAAACCATATAGGGGTTTTGTACGGAAAATTGAAAGTTCAGGAGGTCTTCCTGATGTGTTTTAAACTATAAGATGGTTTTGGATAAGTCGACTAAACCACGAGCGGCGGAAAAAAAATTCCGTTATAATTTGTAACGGAGTTTGATTCTGCTTCCACATGGAAGTACAGTGGAGGGTGGGGCCCACCAGCCTTATCCAATGAGAATAAGCCAAACAACCATCTTTACTTTTTCTCACAGGATAAATGCTGGTGTCATGCTAGCAGTGTGAGAGGAGAGAGAAAGAGATCGCGAAATTGAGAGAGAGCGAGAGAGAGGATCAGGGTTTCATTCCTTCAAGCAGCTGCTCACAGGTGATCCCTTTCTTCTCCGTTTAATTTCTCTCCCGCAAATGATCTTGTGTTTAATGATTTGGGGCTAATTAATTTGCTGTTGGGTTTAATTAAGCATCTTGTTGCTGATAACTTTGTTGAAATTTGATGTAAACATTCGCTCTGAATTTTATAGATCCATGAAATTCGTGTGTGTGTGTGTGTGTGTGTGTGTAAATGATCAAATGTTTTTGCACTTTAAAGATCATGGAAGCTGAGCTATAGTATTTGATCACTTGTAAGGCGAGTCTGCTTAAGGTTTCAATATTAAGAATTTGGCCGAAAGGTCCGGATTGACCCAAAAGGGGAAACTCATAATGAAGGGGTCGATCCGGATTTGTTTAACCGCATGTGTATCCGATCATTTTTCATAGTAAACATTGGATAAAATCCCATCGGTTTCCCCCAAATCGGGTTGCATGATTAGGGTAATAAGACATAAATTAGGGCGCAAAAATTGCTAAGCATGCTCATAAGTTGCGTTAATGCTATCATTTGTGTTATGTCGATGATAACACATATGGACAACACACGTGAGGAGATATGTTTTTTGAAATGTTTGCGGCAGGAATTGATTAAGGATCTCTTACTAGTGCTTGGTGGTAACCACTTTTTTTCCTCCCGAGACGATGGAGCTTGTGAAATGACGGGCAAACAATAATTTTATATAGTAGTATCCAACATATCCTTTATAGTTTGGTTGTGCTATTGTCTAGTTAGTTTCGAGCAGAAATTGAGATATTGAGCCATGTCTTTTTAGCACTAGTATTGATATGGTATTTTCTCGTACTTTATGTCATAGTGGTATGATCACTGGAAATGTCGTCATGGTTTACTAATTATTGTTATTTGTTGGGACTTGGATTTGCTTTGCCGATACGTAGATTGATCTAGTTTACAGATAGTCTTTTAAAGCTTTCCTTGTGGCGTCGATTATAGCCCCATCGCTGGGAGAAAACATGAAAACTTTCAAATATGATTTACTGTACAAATAGAAATCTTCCAACGACATACTTAAAACAATATTGCTAGCAATAGATAGTTTTTACGCTCATGAGGGGATATTGTGTTTTGTTTTACTGCGTCATACATGGCTTATTCCGTTTTAGTCGTCTCCTGTTTGCAATTTACAGAGATTTCTAATTCTGTTTGGAATCCATGTTTTTTGAATTGGGGCAGAATTAATTTGTGATTTATCTTATTCTTTGATGTCGGTTGCTGTCTAATTTTGTTTCATTAACTGTTACCATATTAGAACTGCAAATTAGTTATATCCTTATTTTTCTCTGCATTTGAATGCCTGCTATTTGCTACTACAGACCATTGTACATGTAGTAGTAAGAATAATTATTTAAACGATTCAATCATTTAACTTTTAAATCGAGTAATGCTTCACATTGCACATTGTATTGAGTTAAAATATATAATTTTTGATCTCATTCAGGAACAATGCAAGGTGCAATGCAAGCAATCCTATCACGTGGGAATGTTCTTAAACGAGCTGTACTGCAACATGTTCGTATCCTGAACCCGTCCATGCAACCACTAATCTTTTCGCGCTCAGAGTCGGCAACTTCTGCTCAACTGGAAGAGCATGGCTTTGAAAGCACCACGGTTTCAGACATTTTGAAATCGAAAGGTAAAAGTGCTGATGGTTCTTGGCTGTGGTGCACCACAAATGACAGTGTTTATGATGCTGTGAAATCAGTAAGTATTCTCTTGTATTTATCTCTGTGTTCTGTTTTCTAGACGCTTGTCATATAAAAAAGGGTTAATTGCAGAAAACCCACATGCAGTTATATTCTGTATAACACACATACATATCCCCCCCCCTCAAGTGATTTATTTACGGACCCCCCCCCCCAAGGAAAAGAAAAGAAAAAGAAAAAAAGAAGGCTCATCGATCAGAAAGCACTTACGCTCAAATTTTACTCTGAGCTGCTTTAATGATGTCTAAATTAACTCTAGATTTTGTTACCACCAGATGACTCAGCACAATGTTGGTGCTCTGGTGGTGGTAAAGCCTGGAGAAGAGAACTCAATAGCTGGAATTATTACTGAGAGAGGTAACAAAATCATTTTATTGATCAAGTGTTTCATGCTGTAGTCATATTTTGCCATGAATTCTTTTTACGACTCAATGATGAATTTATTTGTTTGAAGGCTGCAACTATCTGTTTTTCTTGTCTAACTTATGAAGGGTAATTGAATAAACACAATGTCTATTAGCTGCTTTGCGATTGCCCACCAATATATGCGCTCATGTAAAGTTACCATAAGCAAGGCCGTAAACTTTCGGCTCATGTAAAGTTACCATATATGCAACTATTTGTAATTGTCCACCAATTTATGGTCTCATAGAACCTCGAGGTTGTTTTAAGCTATCTTCTGAAACATTACTTGTTGAAAATTGCGGTACAACAGTTTGTACAACATTACTCATGCCTCTAGTGTATTCTGCAACTATCTTCTTATGTATGCATGTAAAGTTTATATAAATTAATATCAGCGACGATTAATTACTTGATATCAAGTTCTGGAATCTGTATAAAAACTAAAACTAATGGAGATTCCTATAACTGAAAACCCAATGACCTTAATCATTATGCTTATTTATTGTCCAAACTGTCTTATAGAATATATAATTTATAATATAAAAGAAGATGGATGAACTAAATGGATAATGAAAATGCCGTGGAAATTAATGATTTGCATCGAACAAGGGGTACCTTATCCTATAATACCTATATGATCGATGATTAATTCTGTTATTATTGGCTATTTCGCAAATAAGAAATGAACAACAAAATGCCAACAACTGCAGTTGGTACTTTCATGCGACCTTTGATTTTGCAAAGGAGAAACGCTTTCTTGCAATGATTGTTGAGATATCTATTCAGAAAGAATTTTTTTTTCTTGAAGAGCTATTCTTACACATTTTTAGCCCATCGAGAAGCACCCTATGCCCATTGATTTTTTGTGGAGTTCGGTGAAGGGGGCTGCTTGGTTTGCAAAGTCCAAAGAGGGGCTGCAACTTAAAAGTCTAAAGAAGTGTGCTGTAGTCCATATGTTTCATATTGAAGCATCTTTTATTGACTAAGTGAAGCATATGTTTCGAAAGGTCTTACTCTTATAAGATAAAGTCATAAAGGCTATGTTTAGAAACATTGAATATGACGAATGTACTTGTCTACTTAAAGAGGGGGGCTGCCACTTATTTGTAGAGAGAAGTGATGTGTAAGCTTCATTCTCCAGAGAGCTTTGTTTGAGGGAAAATACAGAGATAATTGAAGAGTCTTGTACACAGTTGCTCTGCTCTGCTCTCTTCTCTTCAGATGTTTGAGCTGCCCTTTGTACTGAGTATTTCCCTTTGGAGTGTTCTCTTTGTAGATTTTTCTGTTAGTAGTGGGAGAGCTTGTATAATCTCGTGTAATTCTTTCTTGATCATGGAGCTTTCGTTGTTGGATTGCATGAGTAGATGCTAGTTGCATCGAATATGGGTATAGCTTGTGTTACTGTGTTGCTTGGTGTGCTCTTTTTGTAGTAGTTTGTGCAGTTGTTAGATCTTTTTCATTCGACCTCGAAGCACCGAATCTTGTACTGGTTTCCGCTGCGCTATATCATTTGTTTATTGGGTTGTGCTTGTGTGATTCCTTTGAGGATCATCGTGCGGTACAACAATTTTTACAACAAGTGGTATTAAAACTTCAGGCTCGTATATTTTTGGGGTGTTTGGGAAGATGATGTCAATGAACTTCAAGATCAAAAAGTTCGACGGGTGCAACAACTTTAGCCTATGGAGCCTGAAAATGACAGCCTTGTTGAAGTAGCAATGTGCATAAGATTTTCTTTGCGAAAAACAAAACTCCGATGACAAATATAGAAGTTAAGTTAGAAGCAATGGAAGAGAAGGCCTTCAATGCGATCCAGCTTCATTTGGATGACGAGGTTCTATTCGAAGTTGAGCCTGAGACCAATGCGGTAGGGTTATGGAGCAAGTTAGAGGCTTTATACATGAATCTTATTCAAACCGCATCTATATGAAGCAACAATTATGAAAGAGTGGACATCGGTCAGAGACCATCTAGACGAGCCCAATCAGATCGTGATGGACTTGCGTAATATGGAGGTAAAGATAGAGTACGAGGATCAAGCCATGATCCTATTTTGTTCTTTGATCCCCAATTATGATCGGTTTATGAAATCGATGGTGTACGATCAAGATAAACTCTCGTTTAGGGATGTCAAGACGGGTTTGCATAGCGAGGTGTTGAGAGAGAAGGTGGCAGGTGATAAGGAGTGTCAAGGGGATGCATTGTTTGTACGAGACCGTTTTGGGAAGCGGTCGGATGGTGGTTTTAAGGGCAAGTCGAGCAGCCCGCCGAGTTGACGATAAGTGCAAGTATTGCAATGAGAAGGGGATTTGGAAGTGGGATTGTCCGAATCTTAATGGGAAGGGAAAGTTTGTTGTTTCTTCCACTACCGTGGTTGCGGTGGAGGATTCAAACAAAGACAGTGGTAGTTAGCTTCCATCAGTTTGTGCAACTACAAGTGCGCAGTGTTCATGGATCTTGGATTCCGGTAGTTCATTCCATATGATTCCGCATAGGGGTTAGTTTGCTTGTATCATTCCCTTGATAAAGGTTCGGTCTTGATGGGCACCAATGCATCCTGCGATATTGTTGGAATTGAAACTATTCGTATTCGCATGCATGATGTGATAGTCCGGACGTTAATTGATGTTAAACATGCTAGATCTGAGGAAAAACTTGATTTCTTTAGGTGCTTTAGACGAGGTCGTGATCGACGAAGGTTCCTTGATTTTCAAAGACACTATTATTGTCATGGAGGCGAAGAAAGTGAAGGATTTGTATATTCTTCAGGGACGTACAATCATAGAAGATACTGCCACTGTAGCAGTTACTAAATATAGTTTTTATGACTTTGCCTTATATGATTAGGACATTTTGAAACGTTTGTTCCACTTAGTCAACAAAAGATGTTTCAATATGAAATATATGGGTTGCAACACATTTTTTTAGACTTTTAGGTTGCAACCCCCTTTGGACTTTGCAAAACATGCAGCCCACTTCACCTTGCCTACCTTAAAGATCTTGTCTCGTTAATATTGTAAAATTTGGCGGCGACCAATGCTTTTTTGCATAGATTTAAAGAACTAGTCATGTATCTACAAAGCACAAAGTAGCCACTCTATTTGTTAACTTAATTAAAATTAGGAAAACCTTAAGTATCTACAACAGATTTATACTATCATTTCACTTGCTAAAGAGTGATTTAAACTTTCCATGGTACGAATTGTTGTAATAATTTCTAATAATAATAATATTATTTTATGTATAATCTTTTGACATTAAGTAGTTACATATTATAACTTTGTACTATTCATTTAAGGTATGAGATGTTGTCTGTTGGAATTTTGGTGGGTCCCATGTGAAGGATGCACACGTGAAGGGTGGCTTGGGTGAAAAGACGGTTTTCAATTCAAAACTAAATTGCGAGCCCATAGAGAGAAGTCACGACTTTTGGTTTAAACGATGAACGGTCGCATCTCTTTTCTTTCAACGGTGTTTTGAGAAGTTTCTTCTCTACACCCTTCATTATAAATTGGTCTGCACTCCAATAAGCAAATTATATAGAAAAATCACTCTTGCTCTTTTATAATATCATCTAATTTCTATTGAAATATTTGTTTCTATTCTATCAAATCTTGGGTTTGGGCTTATTGGTTTCCAAATCATTTGAAAGTGCAATTCTAATCGATTTTGAACATGTCGGGCATTGTATCCTGGAGATAGAAATTCCGTGAGTCCATTTGCACCTTACTATCTTAAAGAAAGTGTTTTTGCGCGCCTTGTTCGATCATTTCTTTCTTCTACAAATAAAACTTTTCCACTCTTATCATACTATATTTAAATAAATCTCCAACAATTTTAAGATAGTAATTTTTTTCCACGGAGATGATTGGTGCGAAGAATATTTATGAAGTGGAAAAAGCTCGACGGACTCAATTACAAGCGATGGAAGTTGAAGATTTTCTATCAACTCACCATTACAAAAGTGGTTTACGTATTGTTAATGGCGTACCCAAGTGGAGATTCTTCAACCGAGGACTTGGCCGAGAAGCAAAAGAAATGGCGCGAGGATGATTACATTTATCACTTCACTCTCCTTAATGAAATTGCGAATCCATTATTTGATCAATATCACAAGTTCACTACGGTAAAAGAATTATGGACCGCGCTCGAGGAAAGGTATGTTAATGAGGATGGCGAAAATCGTTCTTTTCTTATTAATAAGTATGCCGACTTCAAGATGGATGATGTTACCCCCATAATCGAGCAAATAAATAATTTGCAAAATATTATTCGAGAAATTGCCGATAGTGGGGAAAATATTTCGGAAAATTTTCAAGTTTCAAATATTATTGGCAAACTTCCTCCTTCATGGAAAGACTACTAAAGAGTTTTGAAACATAGAAAAGGCCAAATGACTTTAAATGAATTGATTCAACACATCCAAATTGAAGATCAAGCCCGCAAGAGGGATATACTTGATAATAAAGAAAAGAATGACAAAATTCATAACATTGAAGTTTCGACATCCAATTTGCATAAACGAAAACAAAACTAGGGAAAGAAGAAATTTTTTAAGCCTAAAAAGGATTTCAAAAAAGAGAACAAAAAGGGTCCTTGTTTCGTTTGTGGAAAACCGGGACATTATGAAAGATTTTGTCGAATCCGGATAGGGCAATCACGAAATGAAACAAATATTGTAGAGGATGACATGGTAGCCATGATTACTGAGATTCTTATGGTCAATGTAAATGATGGTTGGTGGATCGACTCCAGTGTCACTTGCCATGCGACTCCATATAGAAGTGTTTTTAAGCCCCACGAGGCTACAGATGGAGAAACTTCGGTGTTCATGGGAAATTCATCTACAAGAAACATTGTCGGAAGACCGTGCAACTTCCGCTCATCTCGAAAAGCCCTCACTCTCCAAGATGTATATCATATTCCAGGTCTTAGAAAAAGTCTTATTTCTGTTATAAAATTAGATAATCATGGCTTTCGTATTGTTTTTTATTCCAACAAAGTTGTTATTTCAAAAAAAGGATCCTTTGTTGGAAAAGATTATGCAAAAAATAATATGTATCTTTTAAGCATGAATAAATAATTTGCTTCTGCTTATATTGTTGATGTTAATGATAATTTATGGCATTTTCGAAAGGTCATTTCAATAAGAAAACTATGCATAGAATGACCATGCTTGATTTACTACCTGAAGTTGGTTCTTATAATTCTTCACATAAATGTGAATGTTGTGTTCAAGCTAAACTATGCAAAAAAGCCTTTTAAATCCGTGCATAGAACTACAACATTGTTAGAGTTAATATACACCGATATTTATGATAATAAAGATACTCTAACAGGGGGTGGAAAACTATCCTTTATCACATTTATTGATAAATTTTCAAAATTCACTTATATTTATTTGCTTAAAACAAAAATAAAGCTTTTGAAAATTTTTAAAATTTTAAAGCAGAAGTTGAGAACCAACTTGGAAAGAAAATCAAGAGAGTAAGATCCGACCATGATGGACATGTGGAGAATATTTATCATCCACATTTAATTCATTTTGTGAAACTCATGGAATTATTAGAGAAGTAACGACACCTTATTCTCCACAACAAAATGGCGTTGCCGAGCAGAAAAATAAGACTTCACTTGAAATGGTTAGTGTTGTACTCATTCATTCTCATCTATCCAAAACTTTTTGGGAAGAAGCATTATTTATCGCATGTTATATTTCTAATAGAAATTTTGCATAAAAATTATGATTTGACACCTTATGAGATGTGGAGAAATAAAAAACCGAGCCTTAATTATTTTAATGTTTGAGGTTGTGTTGCTTATGCCTTGGATCCTTCACATAAGAGACCTAAATTAGAGAGCAAAACAATTAAGTCTCTTTTCTTGGGATATGTAAATAATAGTAAGGCTTGTAGATTTTTGAATTTAAAGACTAATGGTTTATTCGAGACCGTGATTGCTGGATTTTTTGAACACCTTACTATTAAAGATGCAGACACTTTGGAGTTAGAAAATGATTTGGCTATTGAAGTTGAACAATCAAATAATGATTTTTTTTATAATGGTAATGATGTTGAAAATGAGAATAATGATCAAAATGAAGATATTATCAATAATACTCGAGATATAGTTACTTATCAATAAGATATAGTTAGTGATCAACCAGAAATTAGAACTAAAAGATGGAATTCAAAAGGATTTTGGACCGGATATGTTTACTTATTTATTAGAGGATAATCCAAAATATTATAAAGAGGTTATATTTTTGCCCATTTGTGATTTATCGAAGAAAGCAATGGATGATGAAATTAAATCTATTAAGAATAATAATACTTAGATTTTGTCTTCTCTTTCACCTAATACAAAAACTATTGGTCCTAAATGGGTGCTTACAAAAAAATTTAAACCCGATGGTAGCATCGATAAGTATAACGCTCGATTAGTGGCCAAGGGTTATAATCAAAAGGGAGGTATCGATTATTTTGAGATATTTTCTCCGGTGACAAGAATTATTTCTATAAGGACCGTTTGCAATTGCATCAATTTATAATTTAGAAGTACACCAAATGGATGTAAAGACCGTCTTTTTGAACGGTGAATTAGAAGAAATTTATATCGAATAACCGAAAGATTATATCGAAAAAGGTCAAGAGGATAAAGTTTGCAAATTAAATAAATTTTTATATGGTCTTAAACAAGCACCAAGGCAATGGTATAAGAAATTTAAGGGTGCGATTAAAAGTTTTGGATTTAAAAACAATAAAGTTGAAAGTTGTGTATTTATTAAAATTGCTGAAAATTATAAAATTTTGATTACTTTATACGTTGATGATTTATTGATCTTTGGAACTAATATTGATTGTATTAATGAAACCAAAGAATTTTTGAAGAGTACTTTTGAGATTAAAGATATGGGTCATGTGGATGTGATTTTTAGGAGTTAAAGTAATTAGAATGGATGGTGCATTTATTGACTCAATCACATTATGTTGAAAGGATATTAAGAAAGTTTGGATATTTTGATTTTTGACCTAGCGTTAGACTTATTGATCCACATCATTTGCTACCTAATAAGGGGGAACCGGTAAGGTAAGGTGAGTATGCTAAAATAGTTGGCAGTCTAATGTATCTCATGAATTTTACTAGACCGGATATTGTATATGGTGTTAGTATTTTATGTAGATTTACTAGTAATCCTAGTAATGATCGTTGGAAAGAAATTACTAGAATTATGAGATATTTAAAGCATACAATGAATTATAGTTTACACTATAAATGTACTTCACATGTTTTAGAATGTTACAACAATGCTAATTAGGCGACGAACAAAACTAATTCTAGATTTACTAACGGATGGTTGTTTTCTTTGGGTGGTGGTATTATTACTTGGTCATCTAGAAAATAATCACGTGTCGCTTTATCATCTATAGAGGCGAATATATTGCTGTCCGAAGTGGGAAAGAGCTTATTTGGCTAAGAAGATTTTTACGTGGTATTCCTTTTATTGATATGCCAAATAAGATGATTACCATATATTGTGATAATCGAGCGGCTATACATATTTCTAAAACTAAAAGGCTTACGGGTGCTAGCATATAATCACGTGAGAAAACTTGTGAAGAAAGGTAAACCTATGATCGAGTATTTACCTACTTCGCAAATGTTAGTGGATCCTTTGACAAAATCATTGTCGGGGGAAATGATTGCTAAGACCTGGAGAGAAATAGGACTATTACCGATTTAAAGATAGTCTCGACTGTAGCCTACTCTATAAATGTGAGATCACTAGTTGATAATCCCATACCTATAGTTCATAGGAAATTTAGTCTGGGATCTATCAAAGAAATATTAACGAGTAAGATTATATTTCAAGTGCATTAAAATTTTGAAATGGTGGGGATTGGTGCAATTCTTTTAAAGTCTCATATCTGATCAGTGCACTAATTCCACAACATATAAGCTGGACTTGATCCTTAACATGACTCATAGCCTTTATGTGGAGTGGTAAAGTGGTTGTGAACGCTCTTGATGAGTTTACCTTTGCGAGTATGGAAGATATGGCTGCTTCCTACGGGTTTTCGGTAAGACCCCGAATGTGCGCACTAAGCCGAGATCAGTGCATCGCATATAACGTGCTGTCTTAAGAGGACCAATCATATCCATACACTTATGTGTTTATCTTAATTATTTTTTATATTCTGAAATCAAGGTTTAATCTTTTCAGTCATTTTAAATAATTATTATATTCTCAACTGCAAGGGTCATCCATCTATCAGCATACACAGTGTACATACCCAAGATTTTCCGTTTTTTTTCTTTTCTTTATTAATTTTGGATTTTGTATTATTATTAAAAATTTAGTGGGGAATTGTTGTAATAATTTCTAATAATAATAATAATATTTTATGTATAAACTTTTGACATTAAGTAGCTACATATTTTAATTTTGTAATATTCATTTAAGATATGAGGAGATGTTTGTTGGAATTTTGGTGGGTCCCATGTGAAGGATGCACACGTGAAGAGTGGCTTGGGTGAAAAGACGGTTTTTAATTCAAAACTAAACCGCGAGCCCACAGGGAGAAGTCACGACTTTTGGTTTAAACGATGAACAGTCGCATCTCTTTGCTTTCAACGTGTTTTGAGAAGTTTCTTCTCTGCACCCTTCTCTATAAATTGGCCTGCACTCCAACAAGGAAATTATATAGAAAAATCTCTCTTACTCTTGTGTACTATCATCTACTTTCTATTGAAACATTTGCTTCTATTCTATCAAATCTTGGGTTTGGGTTTATTGGTTCACAAATCGTTAGAAAGTGCAATTCTAATCGATTTTGAACGTGTCGGGTATTGTATCCTGGACATAGAAATTCCGTGACTGCATTTGCACCTTGTGGGGAATTTACTATCTTAAAGAAAGTGTTTTTACACGCTTTGTCCGATCATTTTCTTTTTCTTATACAAATAAAACTTTTCCACTCTTATTATATTATATTTAAATAAATCTCCAACACGAATCCCTGATCCTTTATTAAGATATTTAGGGAACCTATTGCCAAGAAAGATCCAACTTGAGTTGCTAATGACTACAATAGCGGGGACCACTTCATGACAGAAACCGAAGGTTGAGACTTCGAAAATTTACAAATTTTTTATTTCATCCGAACATAACCCGTACTGAGAAAGTGAATGCAGTGGTTTCACCGTGACATTTACCATTTATATTTCTGTTTAAGTTGGTGAATTGATTCGGATAACCAACCTTGTTGCTAATTTTCGATTGCAAGGCGATTCATTGGTTCCTTTGGTTCCAAATGTTGGAAATTTTCTGGAGATCAACTTATTTTCTTGAGGTCTCTCCTTTGCCAATAATATTTCCGAGGACCCTGCTTAATCTGAACCATGCTCTCCCTATCTGGCTATCAATTTCTATTATGTGGATGCATCTCCATCTCTTATTAATTTACACTGTGTTCCATAAACTTGCTGATAATCTTGTTGCTAGATTAAATATGAAGGATCGGTTACAAACATCTAACGGATATGACATTTGTTAATTATTAGTTACAGACAACTTAGATAATCCGTAATTAGAAGAATTGAAGAACATGCTTTGTCTATCTGAACACACTATAGGATAATACTTTAGAATTGGACTGTATTTTGTTCCTTACATTACTTAATAAAGCATCAAGCTATTCTTGTGTATTTGAACAAACTTATTTTCTTGCATTTTTCAGATTATCTCAGAAAAATCATAGTGCAAGGAAGGTCATCCAAGTCAACTAAGGTCGGGGACATCATGACTGAGGAGGTAAAATCATTAATAGTGCGAACCGTTTCAATATTTCTTTGTGTATTTTCTTCTTGCAGTCTAGCAATTTGTTTATGCTTTCGAGGTCATTTTGAGATCATTAAGCCAGAAACATGGAATTTGTAAATTGTGATTTTGATTTATTATTTTGTTCAGTGATTCTTTTGATGTCGTACTTGCAGAACAAGCTGATCACTGTGACACCATATACCAAAGTTCTGCAGGCAATGCAACTGATGACGGGTCTGACGAAGCATCTGATTTTCATTTAGATATGTTGTTAAAATCGAAGAAAAATATCCTCTCAAAATGAAGAATGAAAATAAATAAATTCTAATAATTGAATGTTTGTTTTCTGTAGAGAACCGCATTAGGCACATACCCGTGATCGACAACAAAGAGATGATCGGCATGGTTTCAATTGGGGATGTTGTTCGTGCGGTGGTGAGCGAGCATCGTGAAGAGCTGAATCGGCTAAACGCATTTATACAAGGCGGCTACTAGGACTTGAGCATTTCCCTAAGTTCTCATATAACGAATCAGATGATGATGGTGAAAAGCAATAACGGACGTAATCTCGCTATAGAGGAACGCGAGTATAACCTAAGCATGTATGTGTAAATATGGTGTGCGTGTTTGTTAAGTGCCTTCTGTATGCTTTGCTCAGCTTATATTGTGTAATAAGCAGAACTGTTGAAGAGGAGCTTAATAGTGGCATGTGCTAAAATGTTATGTGTTTGCACTTTCATTTCACTGAGCTGTTTTAGAATATTGATCAAGTATCTTTTTAATTAGATTACTGAGACATATTAATCATAAGCAACCAAAGAGATTACAACAGAAGTGAGGCACAGTTAGGTATATCAAAAGAATAGTATATCAAGCCTATTGCAGCTGATTTGAAATCTCGAGACATTTTTCACAAGCACTTTTTCTTGACATGTTGTGAGATAAGTTCAATGTAGTTGAATGGCTTAAGGAAAAGATTTTGTTAAAAATGGTTTTATTCTATATATCCCTCCAAAACTTAGCTATTTCTAAAATCATCCCCAGCTTCATTATTTCATTATATCATCTCTAAAACATTGCTGTTGTCCAAAAATTACGGTGCTGCTGCTGCTTGAAACATCTCGGGTGTGTTAAGGGATGGGCGGTCGTTGGATGATCTCATATATGTTTGACGAGATTGCGAGTGCTTGGGCAGAGGGTGTGGCATTCACAGATTCCTGTTTCTTTTACTGGTTATGCATAGGATATCATATAATGTATGCAACACAATATAAATATATGGAGCGGGAACAATATTCGTACACAAATTAATCAAAACAAGAGGCCAGGAATGCAAATATGTGAAAAGCTAGCTAGCTGGTTTCTTGTCATTTCCTAGATGTATTGTTTTGTTTCCAATTTTACAGTTTTGTTTTGCAAATACTCTTTTTGAAATTAACAAAAAAAAGGCTAAATTGCACAAATGTATCCATCGACTTTCACGTTTTTTGCGATTGAGACCATGAACTAATTTAATTACAAACAAGTACCATGAACTATCACTCCCGATTGCAACTAAATACCATCAACTTTTCTTCCGTCTGCAAACATTATATTTAACTGCCATGTCATCAATTATGTTCTCAGTCAACGCCTAAAATTTCAAGAGGTATAATGGTCTATTAAGACACAAAAGTTAACGTCCTGTATTAGTTATGTCAGAAAAAAATAGTTCATGATACTAATCTCTAATTGATGATGCTCGATATTGGCAACCTCTAGGATCAGGACACGTGGCAGATGAACTGTCCCAGAACTTAGAAGAAAGGGCCCACAGGGGCCGACCAGGCCGCCCCTGTGCCCAACCTGCAAGCGCAAGCTGGCTCTCCTCAGAACCCCTGGAAATTGGCCTCCTCGGCCTTTCAGCTCGTCCCGAGCTGCCACAGGACTGAGACTCCTCGGCCCTCTCGCTCGTTCCTGAGCTCCCCAAGGAAGGCCATCTTCCTCGGTCCTCCGACCGACCAACAGTACCGCTCACAGACACAACCGGCGCTCCGCAAATCTCGCCATGCGCAGATTCTCCGCCGGCAACATCCTACGTTCCACGCCATCACGATCCCCATTAACAGGCGATCCACTCTTTACGCGGGCGTGACGTCGGGAGCGTAACCGCCGGCGAGATTCTCGCCCCTCCTACTGTGTGCTGCCGCCGCTATAAAAACCCTCATCACAGAGGGGCCAAGTAAGCCATCTTTGACACTTTACGCCGTTACTCTGCTCGGATCTCATTACTAACTTGAGCGTCGAAGGGTCCGCGGTGGTACCAAACCACCTCGGGATTTCTTTGCAGGTACTCGGCGACAGCCTTCTCACCCAACCTTCTCCTCTCAAAACCCAATGAGACCCATACGCAACGAAGGACAATCAACCAAGTTCACCTCGAGACCAACGGAAGACAATATCTGACTGAGGCCCGAAAAGAAGCTCCATCAGTTGGCGCCGTCTGTGGGAACTTAAGTTCCACAAAATACAAAGTTGACCTTCCTATCTCCTCTCTCATGGTAGACGACCATCATGGGGATCCCAGTACCAGCCGCCGCCTCCCTCTCACCGAAGGCGGGGATGAACCTCCCCCGATGACCGTCATCAACGCCCTCGCAGGCCGGATAGATCGCCTGCAATCCCTCGTGGAGGCCCTCGTCTGCGTCCAAACGACCGCGCCCGGGCCCCAGATCGCTGCTCCTCCGCCTCCAGAAGACTCTGTCCCTGTCTGGACGGCCAACCACCAGCAGGCTGCATCCACTCGCCACCGGTCCCTCGAACCGGCGCTCCCCGAGGCCCGCTGGGCGCCCCGGGGCTCCACGCCGAGATCCGCCGCCGGGGAGCCTCGCCCCGAGCCTCCTCGCGACCCTTACCCTCCCCCCCGAGGAAATGTCGTTCACCTCCCCTATACACGAGCATGGCGGACCCCACCATGGTCGGTGGGAACGCACAGAAGGGGTCCACCCCGGCGACTCAAGAGCTACCCTATCCCGGGACCTGAGGCACCTTATCGAGAGAAACCGGGGCCGCTCCCAGACGCAGTCCATCCGCAGCGGGGCTCGGGAAACCCGAGGCGCCGATTCCTCGAGATACCACGGTCAGCTCCGTTAGTTATATGTATGCCGTAGAGGCCATTACTGTACATACGATGTATATTGGATGCTTGGACATATATAGGGAGGACTTTCTTTCTCGACATGATAGTATGCTATCTGGTTGTACTTTATATTAACATGTACTCTGATTGTCTCTATATTACATGTTGATAAAGCTCTTAGGATATGTACTCGACTACTTGGACTATGATGAGATCATACTAGTGGGGCCACGGTAGTCGATGAGTACATCCTATAACTGTTCCTAGTCGAGGGTGTATCGAGACAGGGCATCGATACACCAGAGTA
This sequence comes from Agapanthus africanus, assembly GCA_030015575.1. Classification (NCBI taxonomy): domain Eukaryota; kingdom Viridiplantae; phylum Streptophyta; class Magnoliopsida; order Asparagales; family Amaryllidaceae; genus Agapanthus; species Agapanthus africanus. The sequence goes on along the minus strand of JASDDO010000029.1, from coordinate 328,943,765 downwards.
AACTAGCGTATACGCATCTTAACCCATATGATGGGCGATGGATGATCCTATATCCATCGGTGTTTGACATCAAGGATGGTGTATGGGTGCTCAGTGGAGACTGGGTATACTGGACGGACTCGCCGAGAACTCCCAGATGGTATTATACCTCACGTCAGATGGCAGTTCTCCGGTGACACTGGTACAGAGTAGTCTGTTGATCCGAGATCGTCATAGAGTCTTGTGTGATTCCCACTGTGCTTTGATTTCCATCATACCACGTCCAAGAAGGCGTGCAAAAAGGTGGCTTTTGGGTACAGTCCCGAATCACATGGAGGCAATGAGCGATAGGAGGGGATTTGTCTCTCCCGGTATAGGGAGTTGATGTTGTGCTGTGTTCGATTGGCTATAACTGGAAATCCCTGGCCTGGGTTGCTGAGATCTACTGGTAAGTGTTATCAGTAGTTTCTCGAACTGTTATAGACCTCATATTGACACGACTTATCAAGCTACTGGGGTCTGACGTTTACCACCCATAGGCGAGATATGCGACATATCAGACGACGAGACCGGACTGTACGGGAGTGTTACTGATTGGATTCACAAGAGAATGTACAGGCTTGCTTGTTGATCTTCTGAGCGCTCAATACCTGGATGGCTGTTACGTTTAGCTGACCGCTTGCAGCTTGTGGGTGTTTGATATGATCATCACCTACTGCCGGCGTATTGACGATTCTTTAGAGTTCTACACAGAGGTTTCTTGACTCAGGCAAAACGGAGTAGGGGCACATATGTGATATGTGCAGGAACGAGAATAATGCGATATATGATACCGTATTCTATTCTCGCGATATTTGATATCAGCCGGGTCATCGGATCAAGTGTTGATTCGATGAATCGGTAAATGATATATTAGTCGGTTATATGCGATATAGCCGGATTGTCGGATCAAGTGTTGATTCGATAATTTAATATATAATAATATATATAATATATTAAATTACATTAACTAATATTAGCTCACTAAAATATTCTTTTTCTCACTCGGGTAATACATTGATATATATGCGATATATGTTAATTGTATTATTTTCTTTTGTTACAATAAATATTATATATGTGATATATAATATTGTAACATGATATGATAACTAATGCAGCATGTTTAGTGGATATTAAACTGTTAGTTATATGTATGCTTTAGAGGCCATTACTATACATGAAATGTATATTATAGTGGATGCTGGGACATATATAGGTAGGACTTTCTTGCTCGACATGATAGTACGCTATCTGGTTGCTCTTTATCTTAATATGTATACTTGCAATCTCTCTATTACATGTTGATAAAGCCCTTAGGATGTGTGCTCGACTTCCAGGACTATGATGCAGATCATACTAGTGGGGCCTGGGTAGTCAATGAGTACATCCTTCAATGTTCCTAGTCGTGGGAATATCGAGACGGGGCATCGATATTCCAGAGTAGACTAGCGTATATCTTCTCGATCCATGTGATGGGCGATGGATGATCCCATATCCATTGGTGTTTGACATCAGAGATGGTATGCGGGTGCTCAGTGGTGACTGGGTACACTGAACGGACTCGCCGAGAACTCCCAGATGGTATTATACCTCACGTCAGATGGCATTTCTCTGGTGACACTGGTACAACTTAGTCTGTTGACCCGAGATCGTCATAGAGTCTTGTGTGTCTCCCACTGTGCTTTGATTTCCACCCTACCACGGCTCTACTGAGTCGTGCAAACAGGTGGTTTTTGGGTACAGTCCTGATTCACATGGAGGCAATGAGCGATAGGAGGGGATTCGTCTCTCCCGGTATTGAGGGTTGATGTTGCGCTATGCTCGACTGGCCATAACTGGAAATCCCTGGCTAGGGTTGCACTGATTTACTGGTAAGTGTTATCAGTAGTTTCGTGCTTGTTATGGACCTTACATCGGCATGACTTATCAAGCTACTGGGGTCTGACGTTTACCACCCCTAGCCGAGATATGCAACATATCAGACGAACAGACCGGACTGTGCGGTAAGTGTTACTGGTTGGTTTCACAGGAGTGTGAGCAGGCTTGCTCGTTGATCTTCTGATCGCTCAATACCCGGGTGGCCGTTACGTTTAGCAGACCTCTTGCGGCTTGTGGGTGTTTGATATGATCATCTCCTACTGCCTGCGTATTGACAAGTCTTTAGAGTCCTACATAGAGATTTCCTGGCTCAAGCGAAACGAAATAGGAGCGCATATGAGATATGTGCGGGACCGAGAATAATACCAGTATATGATACTGTATTCTATTCTCGCGATTTGTATCATCGGACGGTTATATGTGATATAGCTGGGTTACCGAATCAAATGTTGATTCGATACATTGATACACTTGATATTAGTCGGTTGTATGCGATATGACCGGATCATTAAATCAAGTATCGATTTAATGCTTTAATGTATAAATATATATTTGATATATTACTTTATATTAACTAGTATTTGTTCACTTAAGATTGATTTTCTCACTTGATGTGCACAAGTTGTATATGTGATATATTTTTGTGCATTAGTTTGTATCATGTTTGATGATACATGCAAACTTGGATGTGTGTATGACTTACACCAAGTTTAGGTTAATGGTTAGGGTTTTATTTTCTTTATTTATTTTGTAAAAACTAAATGGTGGCTTTTCTTGTTTTGGCTTGAAGCTTCATGAAGCTTCATATCATCTTTGAAAAAGTCTAACCATTTTGTTTTGTTCATTAACCTAACCATTAGCCTAAACTCTAGTTTAGTCTCTACAAGAGTTTACTCACCCATGGTTGCAATATGATAGACTTCACTTGATTTATTATTTTTAAAAAAATAATTCTTTTCCTTTTCTTTCTTCTTCTTCTTCTTCATGAAGAAGAAAACCTTTTCTAGAAAATTTCAAGTGAAGAAACCAAGTGAGAAATCCAAATTCAAAGTGAACCCACTTCCTATTTCTTCATCCTCTACCACTTGCTGTAGGGTTCCTAGGCATACTAATAAGGTCTCACAAGGCATCAACCATGCCAATTTCAAAATTTTACAAGTGCCGAGAAACCCTAATACGGATCGTTAACTAGATTTTAGGCGAAACAATGAAACTAGTTAACAACTTAACTAAAAGAACGGAAATACAACCTTTGTAGATCCGGTCCTCTACCTCCATAGCTCCATGATGAAGTCTCCTCGCTGTCCAAATATAATCCCGGGCTCTAGCGTCGGCTTCATCGGAGAAATGGGCGGGCTAGGTCATCGACAACGATGCCGAAGATGATCTACGTCGAGGCATCACAAGATCAAGCTCCCACTTCACCAAGTCATGAAACTTGTGAAGAAAACACCCTATACTACTTGGCAAGAGGTAGAGGATGAAGAAATAGGAGGTGGGTTCACTTTAGAATTGGATTTCTCACTCTTTTCATCAAATCACCATTGATGGTGGCAAGCTTCTTCATCTTGAAGAAGAAGAAGAAGAAGAAGAAGAAAATATTATGATAAGTTAATTAAAAATACAAAAGAAAATGAATACTTATCATAATATGAACCATGGTTAGGTGTAGAGAATTGACTAAGGTTAGATGAATGGTTAGGGTTAAGCATGAAGACAAAATGGTCACTTTGGTCAAAGCTTCATGAAGCTTCAACAAGCTTCATGAAAGAAAGAAAGAAACCATTTTGTTTTCTTACCCATTTCTTTTTAATACAAATTAAAACAATAAATGAATGAATAAATAAAAACCCTAACCATTTACTTAACCAAGGTTTAATTCTTTACACAAACCCTAGCATTCATGTATCATCAAACATGATACAATCAAGTGCACAAAAGTATATCATATATACAACTTGTGCAATGCAAGTGAGAAAATCCATTTAAAGTGAACCAATACTGGTTAATGCAAAGTAATATATCAAATATATAATTATACATTAAATCATTAAATCAACACTTGATTTAACGATCCGGTCATATCGCATATAACCGACTAGTATCCTATGTATCGACTTATCGAATCAATCCTTGATTCGATAACTAGGTTATATCGCATACAACTAATCGATACATTCATCATGAGAATAGAATACGGTATCACATACACGCATTATTCTCGGTCCCGCACATATCTCATATGCGCTCCTATTTCGTTTCGCTTGAGCCAGGAAACCTCTGTGTAGGACTCTAAAGACTCGTCAATACGCCGGCAGCAGGTGATGATCATATCAAACACCCACAAGCCGCAAGCGGTCTGCTAAACATAACGGCCACCCGGGTATTGAGCGATCAGAAGATCGACGAGCAAGCCCGCTCATACTCCTGTGAATCCAACCAGTAACACTTACCGTACAGTCCGGTCTGTTCGTCTGATATGTCGCATATCTTGCCTAGGGGTGGTAAACGTCAGACCCCAATAGCTTGATAAGTCGTGTCGATATGAGGTCTATAACAGTTCGAGAAACTACTGGTAACACTTACCAGTAAATCTCAGCAACCCTGGCCAGGGATTTCCGGTTATAGCCAATCGAACACAGCGCAACATCAACCCCTATACCGGGAGAGACGAATCCCCTCCTATCGCTCATTGCCTCCATGTGATTCGGGACTGTACCCAAAAACCACCGTTTTGCACGCCCTCTTAGACGTGGTAAGGTGGAAATCAAAGCACAGTGGGAATCACACAAGACTCTATGACGATCTCGGGTCAACAGACTATTCTGTACCAGTGTCACCAGAGAACTGCCATCTGACGTAAGGTATAATATCATCTGGGAGTTCTCGGCGAGTCCGTCCAGTGTACCCAGTCTCCACTGAGCACCCGTATATCATCTCTGATGTCAAACACCAATGGATATGGGATCATCCATCGCCCATCTGTATGGGTCGAGAAGGTATACGCTAGTCTACTCTGGTATATCGATGCCCCGTCTCGATATACCCACGACTAGGGACCTTGAAGGATGTACTTATGGACTACCATGTCCCCACTAGTATGATCTGCATCATAGTCCAGGTAGTCAAGTACACATCCTAAGGGCTTTACCAACATGTAACAGAGAGACAATCAGTATACACGTTAAGGTAAAGAGTAACCAGATAGCATACTATCATGTCGAGCAAGAAAGTCCTCCCTATACATGTCCCAGCATCCACTACAATATACATCCTATGTATAGTAATGGCCTCTAGGGCATACATATAACTAACACTTGCCATGTAGTAGAGTGTGTTATCTTTACAAAGTTCATGACCTAGTGAAGATGGAGCTTGAGTTTGAGTCGCCTCGACGTATATCATTTTCGGCATCGAAGTCAACGACCGAGCCCGCTTATTTCTCCGACGAAACCATCGCTAGAGTCCGGGATCCCAATGATCGCAGCGAAGGGACGTCGTCACGGAGCTTTAGAAGTGGAGGACCGGATCTACAAAGGTTGTAGTCCCTTTCACTTGTAGTTAAAGTAGTTAACTTGCATGTTTTTCGCCTTACCTCTAGTAACGATCTTGCATTAGGGTTTCTCGGCACACGTAAAAATTTGATTTTGGCATGGTTGATGCCTTGTGGAACCTCATGAGTGTGCCTAGGAACCCTACAGTGGTATCAGAGCCTAGCTAGAGCTTTAGGCGAAGTGTAGACGATATTAGAAATCCGATCGAACCCCGAAACCCTAAACTTGACCCCTTTCTGTACATTTTCTGAAATTGTGGATTTTTGTGAATTAAAAATTGTCAAAAAATTCAGCAGGGTTTTCTAGGAGTTACTGTTCAACACGTGCCCCCAACTCGACCAATGCGCCGCGGAACCACGGCCCCACCCTGGCTTGCGCGGCGGTTCCGCGATCATAATGGTGAATCTTGCCACGTGATTTGCACAGTAATTTCTTTCTGTAAGTGCTGTGTTTTCTGGGAATTTTTAACTTCTATTCAACAGTTGAGTTTCTGGGTTGTATTGGGAGTTCGTTGATTCGATTGAAAGTTTAACTTCGTCTATGTGTTTTTCCGGATATTTTAGAACATGTTAAAAAGTTCGACCGGATATAAATACCCACTTTTTTCCCTGCCGGGAAATTTCCAAGTGTTGGATTTTTCCGTAGTTTAAGAACGTTCTAAGTAGTGCAAGTAACGCGATGGACCCTCTAGAAGACAACAAACCTTAACTCGATTATGTGACAGTCTTAAACTGCCCTTTGAACCTTAGGCTTTGGGGCAGTACGGCGTGCCACATGTGAGGCGTTGGCTTGACCCTTCTACGGCTGGACCGTTGGTACTGTGGCATGAAGTGGATGTTTTTAAACTTATTTCAAATGTTGAACTATTCGGGAAAACTTGGGTGTTTGATTGTTCGATCGGAAAGTTTAACATTGTCTATTTATCTGGAATGTGATACAATATTTGGAATCCACAAATTGTTATGAGATAACTGATTTGAATATTATAAATCTAGCAGTTTAGTCTCACTTGATCGGTTGCCACGGAATTTTGATGTGATCAAAAGTCCGTCGCAATCAGGATACGTACGCGGATACTCGCCGGTAAACTTAATAGATAGCCACGTCCCATAGCCCCGATCAAGTGATTGTAGGAGAACCCCGTCGCCGAAAGCATCCGTTCGGGTGCTCGCGGCAGCGGTGTTCCGCCTTAGTGCACTTCGTCGACGGCATCTGGGGGTGCGGCCGTCTACTAAAGTTTGCAACGAGCATTCGTTTTGGATGTCGGGAATCTTGTTGAATTGCCCGACTTGATATTGAAAAGTGTTTTCGATAATAAGACTAAAATGTGGGGTTTATAATTGTTAGGCATGCAATGTCTAAGGAATTCATTTGGTTAGGCATGCGATGTCTATGCAGGTTGCGGATTCCAGCTGTTGTAGTTTTACATTTTCTTTTCTGCGACCGTAAGCGTAATATGTGATATCGCCGGTTTCGTTGCTATATATCAACGACAATTGGGATGGGCATATTTACTTATGTTGATGACATGTGTTGTTATGTGTTGCTGGATATGTTATATTGGATCGTCGTGTTTGAATAGCCGGGGTTTTTTTTATGTGAGATGAGTGTTTTTTCATTTTTATTTATGTAAAAAACTTGTATGTAATATTCTTTTATTGGGGCACTTCCGGGTTGAGGATGATGTCACCATTGTATATTATTTACTTTTCCGCATTAGGATAGACCCAAGGCGGGGAGCACAAGTAACCGGGTTCTGGGGTCCAGTGGGAGACCATCTCGAGGAATCGAGTCCGGGTCTCCTAACTCTAGAATTGGTAGGGTTACTTGCCGCTCTCATAGAGGTCTAGGGGTGTGGGATTGGCTATTCATCACGACCGTGGAATCCGTGTTTTATACAGGCTCAAAATAAAACACGGACGTCCTAGTATATCCAATATTTCATATGATATTTTCTGCTGCGTTATCTGTGATGTGATCATGTGATTTGTTCAGATAGATATTGTATATAGTATATATGATATATTATATAGACGTTGCTTATGTTTTACACCCGCGCTAGCCCTGCCCCGCTCTGCCGTTAGTTACCTAACCTAACGGTGCAGACGGGACATCGAAGCGAATGCGGATGGCATAAGTGTACGTTGTATTTATCTGTGATGTTTAGGTGGACTTAAATGATGGGAAATTCATTAATGTGATTAATGAAAGAAAATAAACCTAAAAGATATTGTGGAATCGAATTTCAAAATAAAATCAGGTAGCTACAGTTCTTGCTTTGCATCGCGGTGTTCCTTGTAGAACATCTTGCACCTTATTCGATAAGGAAAGGGCCGAGATCCTTTCACCGGGAGTTACCCCTTTAGCAATAACTGGCAGATGCTACAACCTTCGGTTTGTCTTTTGACTGCTTTTCTAGTTCTTGCTTTGCATAATGGTATTGTGTATATCCTGCACCTCATTCGACGAGGAAAGAGCCGAGATCCCTTCACCGGGAGTGACCTATTTAGCGAAACTAGCAAAAGCCTCAAAAACACTCCATTTAAAAACCGTTTGATTCCGCAACGAGATCAAGTTCAAAGCGTTAAAGGTTTTCTTAAAAACCATCCGCAACCCTCCGTCATTTTAGGAAGTAGAGTACTTAGTATTCGTGCTGCGTTTGTCGACCATAGCCGAGACGTAGTGTACGGTAGCTAAGTGATGTCTTTCTACACAGCATATGATGCGATTAGTTAGGACAGTCATGTGACTTTGTTGACCTTAGCCAAGGGTCGTGTGGGTGAGTCTAATTAATCACGAAATGATGGGTAGAACTTGACTAGTGCTTATGATTTGTTGACCTTAGCCAAGGTCATAGGTGCTAGGGGTAAAAACCATTTTCGGGAGTTTCAAGTGTTGAAATTTGCAATGAGATTGCATACCTTCTATATGATAGTTGGATCCCGATGCCCACTGCGAGTAATTGTTACTCCTGGGAGAGTTTTGTACTTTACAATTAGCCGATCAAGTAGGTGTCTAGAAAGGTGTCAACGGGGTTATGCCCCTGGGAAAACGAGATTTACTTTAATTAGGTCCGTGCGAAAGCACGGGGAACCTCCCTCAAAGTACAGGCACTGGCCTGGCTGAAAGATTGGCGAACTTGTAGAGTGTAATTAATCCCGGCTAGTCTTTCCTTTTAGGGTTTGAAGGAAGATTTGATAAAAACAGTGGGAGCCATCCTGATTAGATAAAATATATTACCAATCTGATCTTGCAAGAGCGTACGCAGAGTGTTTTCTTCTCTCTCTCTCCAGGTTGCGACCATGTCACGCCTTAATCAAGATAATAATATGATGTATTGACCGAACCCGCTTGTTATACTGAGCTGGGGAACGTTGGTCCCGCTCCAACTTATAATTGTTTTAATACCGAGCAGGAAATAGGGAAATACCAGGATTCCCATGCCGCCCAAACGAAGAAAGTGCATAAGATGCATCTCTTTCGGGTGCGTTCATTACAAAGAACTGTTTCTCTGTATTCTCTACGTCCTGGGTATTAGATACCGGATCAGGATCCCGCATATGTAATCTGTTATATAGGGCTACAGAAAGGTAGAGAACTGAGAACGGGTGATAAGTTTCATGAGACAGAAAACGGTGCAAGTGTTGCAACCAAGTCTGTTGGTCACTATCACCCTGTATTACCAAAATACACTGATTCTGAACGAATGTTATTAGATACCGAACCTGATATACAACATCATATCAGTCTCTTTATTTACTAAAGAAGGATATAATTTTGTATTGTTGGATAATGTTTTGCACATATCCTATTTCAAGAGTTGATCGGTTCAGGCACGTTATCTAAAAGCATATACATTCTAAATCAGACCACGGTTCTTAACGTATAGAACACATACAAGAGGAAGAGTTCAGAATTGAACGATTCCTTCTTGAGGTATTGTAGACTAGGTCATATCAATGTGACTCGACTAGCTAAAGTTGCATTTAGATGCATATTTAAATCAGTTTGAATTTACATCTTGTGAAACTTGCCAGTCGTGTCACAAAAATAAGATGACCATAGCTCTGTTTACTTGAAACATAGAAAGAGTTAGTGAACTCTTGGGACTGATACATAGTGATGTATAAAGGTCCCCAGTCTACATGTGCCAGGACTGGTTCTTTGTACTTCCTTACATTCATTGATGATCTCTCAAGATTCGGACACATGTTCCTGTTGAAACACATGTCTGAAGCTTTTGAGAAATTCAAAGAATATAAGTTAGAAATAGAGAACCAAAAACGGGTATAAGTATTATGTCCTTTGATATGATCAGGGAGGAGAATACTTGAGCACGGGATTCCTGGACTATTCTAAAGAAGAATGAGATTCTCTCTCAGCATTACTTCTCCGTATACACCACAGCACGTCGGTGTATCGGGGCGGAGCAATCACACCCTATATGATATGGTGCGCTCTATGATGAGTACTGCTGAATTACCTGTTTCCTTTTAGGGGTTATGCACTTAAGAAGCTGCATACCTATTGAATTAGGTTCGAATAAGATCACTGCCTACCACTCCATATGAGATATGGTATGGAAAGAGCCCATCTCTTAAGTAAATTAAGATTTGGGATTATCCAGCCTATGTCAAAAGCAAAATCCGGACAAGATCGAGGCAAGGTCAGTTCTGTAGAACTGGAAGGAGTTCCAGTTATACAAACTACAACTGATGATTGGATAGAACCAAAGGATTCAATAGTCTCCGACGAACTTCAGCCTCTCTGCCGATCTAGCAGGGTTCCTCATCCTCCTGAGAGATGCTTCGGTTTCTCGATGACAGTGGGAGCGAGGATTGCATCATGAGATGATGACCCAACTAGTTTCGAGCAGGCCATCGAGAGTAGGGACTCTGTAAGAATGGCTGGATGCTTAGCGATCTGAGATGGAATCCATGTACACCAACAAAGTATGGACTTTGGATGCTGTATCTGAAGGGTTAAATCACCATCAAGAGTAAGTATATCTTGAGAAGATTACTTAGTGTAGATGGAAAAGTTGAGACTTTCAAAGCTAGACTTGTTAATGGTTTTCATCATCGACCAGGCGTGGATAATGATGAAACCTTTTTCCAGTAGCTATGCTTAAGTCCATCCGGATCCTACTTAACATTGCTACATACCATGACTACGATATCTGGTGGTTGGGTGTCATGACTGCTCTTCTAAATATTGATTTAGAAGAGAACGTCTATAAGTACACAGCCAGAGGGTTTCGTAAACAGTAGGAGCAGCGGAAAAATGTGCAAGTTGCTTTACAGGATAAAGTAGGCATCGCGGAGTTGGAACGTCTGTTTTGATGTGGTAGTCAAAGAGTTTGACTTCATCAAAATGGTAGATGAACCTTGTACATACAAAAGGGTAGTAGAGAGTAAGGTGGTCGTCCTCGTATTGTACGTGGACAACATACTCTTGATAGGAAAAGAGTTTTCTATACTACGATCGGTCAATCTCCTTTTATCACATGGATTCTCTATATAGGATCAAAATGATACCTCCTAAATCCTGAGTTTTGGATCTTTGAGATAGATCTAAATGGATGTTAGGATTCTCACTAGTTGTAGTGAGATGGTATCAGTTGATCCTGGAGAGAATCACTGGAAAGGTTCCAGGGTGATAAGGACGACTGAATGTCAGTCGCAGGCATTGTCTTTACCCTCAGTGGAGGGACGGTATGTTGGAAGTGTTCCAAGCGTGATACCGTGGCAAACTAGACGATAAAGGCTGGTGACATCGCTATTAAAGATACTACTAAAGAGGCAGTTTGGGTGTATATTGGTTCATAAGATGAACTAGGTTCCTACCATTGTGTGACAATGGAAGTGTGGCTTTGGCCCAGGAACCCTGATCCCATCAGTTACCCAGACATATTCTGAGGAAGCATCACCTGATCATGGAGATAGTTGATCTCCAGGGTGATCGAGGTTAGGAAAGTAGACTCAGAGAACAACACGGCGGATCCACTCACAAAGGCCTTTTCCCAGAGAGAGACTTATATGGGATGGTTGAGTATGTGATACTGCAACCGTTGCTGCAGATGGCCCTAGTGTAAGTGGGAGATTGTTAATTATATGTATGCCCTAAAGGCCATTACTATACATGAGATGTATATTGTAGTGGATGCTGGGACATATATAGGTAGGACTTTCTTGCTCGACATGATAGTACGCTATCTGGTTGCTCTTTATTTTAACATGTATACTTGCAGTCTCTCTATTACATGTTGATAAAGCCCTTAGGATGTGTGCTCGACTTCCAGGACTATGATGCAGATCATACTAGTGGGGCCTGGGTAGTCAATGAGTACATCCTTCAATGTTCCTAGTCGTGGGAATATCGAGACGGGGCATCGATATTCCAGAGTAGACTAGCGTATATCTTTTCGATCCATGTGATGGGCGATGGATAATCCCATATCCATTGGTGTTTGACATCAGAGATGGTATGCGGGTGCTCAGTGGTGACTGGGTACACTGAACGGACTCGCCGAGAACTCCCAGATGGTATTATACCTCACGTCAGATGGCAGTTCTCTGGTGACACTGGTACAGCTTAGTCTGTTGACCCGAGATCGTCATAGAGTATTGTGTGTCTCCCACTGTACTTTGATTTCCACCCTACCAGGGCTCTACTGAGTCGTGCAAACAGGTGGTTTTTGGGTACAGTCCCGATTCACATGGAGGCAATGAGCGATAGGAGGGGATTCGTCTCTCTCGGTATTGGGGGTTGATGTTGCGCTATGCTCGACTGGCCATAACTGGAAATCCCTGGCTAGGGTTGCACTGATTTACTGGTAAGTGTTATCAGTAGTTTCGTGCTTGTTATGGACCTTACATCGGCATGACTTATCAAGCTACTGGGGTCTGACGTTTACCACCCCTAGGCGAGATATGCAACATATCAGACGAACAGACCGGACTGTGCGGTAAGTGTTACTGGTTGGTTTCACAGGAGTGTGAGCAGACTTGCTTATTGATCTTCTGATCGCTCAATACCCGGGTGGCCGTTACGTTTAGCAGACCTCTTGCGGCTTGTGTGTGTTTGATATGATCATCACCTACTGCCGGCGTATTGACGAGTCTTTAGAGTCCTACACAGGGGTTTCCTGGCTCAAGCAAAACGAAATAGGAGCGCATATGAGATATGTGCGGGACCGAGAATAATACCAGTATATGATACTGTATTCTATTCTCGCGATTTGTATCATCGGACGGTTATATGTGATATAGCTGGGTTACCGAATCAAATGTTGATTCGATACATTGATACACTTGATATTAGTCGGTTGTATGCGATATGACCGGATCATTAAATCAACTATCGATTTAATGATTTAATGTATAAATATATATTTGATATATTACTTTACATTAACTAGTATTTGTTCACTTAAGATTGATTTTCTCACTTGATGTGCACAAGTTGTATATGTGATATATTTTTGTGCACTAGTTTGTATCATGTTTGATGATACATGCAAACTTGGGTGTGTGTATGACTTACACCAAGTTTAGGTTAATGGTTAGGGTTTTATTTTCTTTATTTATTTTGGAAAAACTAAATGGTGGCTTTTCTTGTTTTGGCTTGAAGCTTCATGAAGTTTCATAGCATCTTTGAAAAAGTCTAACCATTTTGTTTTGTTCATTAACCTAACCATTAGCCTAAACTCTAGTTTAGTCTCTATAAGAGTTTACTCACCCATGGTTGCAATATGATATACTTCACTTGATTTATTATTTAAAAAAAAATAATTATTTTCCTTTTCTTTCTTCTTCTTCTTCTTCATGAAGAAGAAAACCTTTTCTAGAAAATTTCAAGTGAAGAAACCAAGTGAGAAATCCAAATCCAAAGTGAACCGACTTCCTATTTCTTCATCCTCTACTACTTGCCATGTAGTAGAGTGTGTTATCTTCAAAAAGTTCATGACCTAGTGAAGATGGAGCTTGAGTTTGAGTCGCCTCGACGTAGATCATCTTCGGCATTGAAGTCAACGACCTAGCCCGCTATTTCTCCGACGAAACCATCGCTAGAGTCCGGGATCCCGATGATCGCAGCGAAGGGACGTCGTCATGGAGCTTTAGAAGTGGAGGACTGGATCTACAAAGGTTGTAGTCCCTTTCACTTGTAGTTAAAGTAGTTAACTTGCATGTTTTTCGCCTTACCTCTAATAACGATCTTGCATTAGGGTTTCTCGGCACATATAAAAATTTGATTTTGGTATGGTTGATGCCTTGTGGAACCTCATGAGTGTGCCTAAGAACCCTACATAAACAAGGTTAGGGTTTGTTTTGGGTTAGTTCCTTCTTGATGATTCTAGAAGGTTTCTTTTTGTTTTTTGCAAGATATTTTCCAATGACTCATGCTTTAACCCAACCCAAACCCTAGCCCTTGGTTAATTCTCTACAAAGGTTTAGCAACCATGGTTGCATTATTGATCATTATCTTCTTTACATTATTCATCACAAAAGGATTCTAATTATTGATTCATCTTCTTCTTCCTTCTTTCTTTCATGGAAAAAGCTTACTAGCTTTTTTCCAAGTGATGATTATGTGTGAGAAAAAGATTATAAATGGGAGCTAAAATCCTACTTCTTCATTCTCATCTATCCTTGCCCTTTAGATGAGAGTGTTCACTTCATTTAGTGAGTGTTAGCTTGTGTTAATGAAACTTCAAGGTAGATCATCTTTGTTATCGAATATCGAAAGCAAGACTGCATCTTTCTCTTCGTGAAGCCTCTCGAGAATTCGGAACACGATGATCGCAGCGAAGGGACTTCAACACGGAGCTTAAGAAGTGAAGGACCGAATCTACAAAGAATGTAATCCCTCTCACTTAGTGTTAAAGAGTTTAACATGCTTGTTTTCGCCTAAACTCTAGTTTAAAGATCCGGTTTTGGGTTGTTCGGCACGGCTAAAATTTTAATCGGCCATGGTTGATGCCTCGTAGAACCTTGTGAGCATGCCCAGCAACCCTACAGTGGTATCAGAGCCAGGTTAGAGCTTTAGGCAAAGTCTAGGCGAAGTTTAAAGTCCGATCGAACTCCGAAACCCTGACACGGACCCTTCTCTGGAAATTTTATAAAAATGTGATTTTTTGTGAATTAAAAATACTCAAAAAAATCAGCAGGGAAATCTAAGGATAGCTGTAGAATACGACAACCTAATTCCACTGTAGCGCCGCGGATCCGCCGCAATACCCTACTTTTGGCGGCGGTTCCGCGGCCGTATGTGGAGATCAGGGACTCATTTTTCTGCAGTAACATCCGTAGGTGTTTCCAGATTCTTCTGGGAATTTTTAATTCTACTCAAGTGTTGAGTTTTCTGGGTTTTATTGGGGACTCGTTGATTCTATCGGATAATTTAACTTCGTTTGTTTTTTCCGGATAATTTTTAGAAACTGGTAAAAAGTTTGAACGGATATCAATAACTCACTTTTTCTCTGTTGAAAATTTTCAAAAGTTGGATTTTTTCTCGAGTTTGAAACTTCCGGAAAATCATGCAAGTAACGCGGTGGACCCTCTAGAAGAACACAAACCTTAACTCGATTATGTGACCGTATTGAACTGCCTCTGAACCTTAGGGTTTGGGGCAGTACGGTGTTGCCACATGTGAGGCGTTGGCTTGACCCTTCTACGGCTGGACCATTGGTACTGTAGCATGTGATGGATACTTTTTGAACTCCGCTCAAGTGTTGAGAACTATTTGGGAAATTTTGGGTGTTTTTTTATTCGATCGGAAAGTTTAACGTTGTCTATTTATCTGGAATGTGATACAATATATGGAATTCACGGTGTTAGGCATGAAATGCGAAGTATGTGATATTTCGGATTTACGATGTTTAAGGAGATTGTGGATTCCAAATGTTGTAGTTTTACACTTTCTTTTCTGTGACCGTAAGCGTAGTATGTGGTGTATCGCTGGCTTTGTTGCTATACATCAACGACAATCGGGATACACATACTTGCTTACGTTGATGATATGAGATATTATGTGTTGCTGTGATATGTTATATTGGATCGTCGCGTTCTGAATAGCCGGGGGTTTTATGTGAGATGAGAGTTTTTCTTTTTCATTCATGTAAAATTCATTTGTATGTAATATTTTTTTTATTGGGACACTTCCGGGCTGAGGATGATGTCACCATTGTATATTATTTACTTTTCCGCATTAGGTAGACCCAAGGCGGGGAGCACAAGTAATCGGGTTCTAGGGTCAAGTGGGAGACCATCTCGAGGAGTCGAGACCGGGTCTCCTAACCCTAGAATTGACAGTGTTGCTTGCCGCTCTCGTAGGGGTCTAGGGATGTGGGTTTGGCTATTCATCGCGACCGTGGAATCCGTATTTTATAAAGGCTCATATTAAAATACGGACGTCCTAGTATCCAATATTTCATATATGTTCTTCTGCTGCAATGTTCTGTGATGAGATCATATTACTGCCTGAGACGAATGTTTATATTTTATATATGAGATATATGTTGTATTGCAGATTTCGTTTCAAATGTGATGCTTGTGAAGCATAATTAAAATGAGACTTCATTAATGAGATTAATGAAACTAAAAGAAACCTAAATATGTTGTAGAAACTTGTTTAAAAACTGGTAGCTCTAGTTCTTGCTTTGCATAGCGGTGTTCCTTGTAGAACATCCAGCACCTTATTCGATAAGGAAAGAGCCGAGATCCCTTCACCGGGAGTGACCTCTTTAGTGAAACTAGCAGATGCCACAAACTCGGTTTGTCTTTTGATTGCTTCTATAGTTCTTGTTTTGCACAGCGGTATATATGATATACCCTGCACCTTATTCGATGAGGAAAGGGCCGACGATCCCTTCACCGGAAGTGACCCCTTTAGCAAAACTAGAAAAGCCTCAAAAACACTCCATTTAAAATCACTCATTTCTACAACGTTATCAAGTTCATTACGCAAAGGGTTTTCTTAAAAACCTGTCGTAGCCCTCCGTCATTTCAGATAAGTAATAGTTAGTATTCGTGCTGCGTTTGTTGACTTAGTCAAGGCGTAGTGTGCGGTAGCTGATTAGTGCTTATCTGCAAAGCATATGATGCGATTGGATTAGGGTAGTCGTGCGGCCTTGTTGACTTAGTCAAGGGTCGTGCGGGTGGGTTTAATTTAATCGAGAAATGACGGGCTGAACTTTACTTGCGGTCTATGGTTTGTTGACTTAGTCAAGGTCATAGATCGCTTGGGGCAAAATATTATTGGGAATTTCAAGTGTTGAAATTTGCAATGAGATTGCATACCTTCTTTGAAATAGTTGGATCCCGATACCCGCTGCGAGTAAGAGTTACTACTGGGAAAGTTTTACACATTACAATTAGCCGATCAAGTAGGTGTCTAGAAAGGTGTTAAAGGGGTTATGCCTCTGGGAAAACGAGGTTTACTTTAATTAGGTTCGTGCGAAAGCACGGGGACCTCCCTCAAAGTACCGACACTGGCCTGGCTGAAAGATTGGCGAACTTGTAGCGTATAATTAATCCCGGCTAGTCTTTCCTTTTAGGGTTTGAAGGAAGATTTGACTAAAAAAGTGGGAGACATCCAGATTAGATATATTAGATAACCAATCTAATCTTGCAAGAGCATACGCTGAGTGTTTTCTTCTCTCTCTCTCTAGGTAGCGACCATATCACGCCTTAATCAAGATAATAATACGGATGTATTGACCGAACCCGCTTGTTATACTGCGCTAGGGAACGTTGGTCCCGCTCCAACTTATAATTGTTATAAGACAGAGCAGGAAATTGGAGATTACCAGAATTCCCGTGCCGCCCAAATAAAGAAAGTGTATGTTGATGGATCTTCTTCGAGTATGTTCATTACAGAGAACTGTTTCTCAGTATCCTTTACGTCATGGGTATGAGATACCGGACCAGGATCCCGCATATGTAATCTGTTACATGGGCTACAGAAAAATAGAGAACTGAGAATAGGTGATAAGTTTCATGAGACAGAAAACGGTGCAAGTGTTGCAGCCAAGTCTGTTGGTCACTGTCACCCTGTATTACCAGAATACATTGATTTTGAACGAATGTTATTAGATACCGAACCTGATTTACAACATCATATCAGTCTCTTTATTAGTAAAGAAATGATATAATTTTGTATTGTTGGATAATGTTTTGAACATTTCCTATATCAAGAGTTGATCGGTTCATGCACGTTATCTAAAAGTATTGACGTTCTAAATCAAACTACAGTTCTTCGTATACAGAACACACACAAGAGGAAGAGTTCAGAAATGAACGAATCATTCTTGAGGTATTGTAGACTAGGTTATATCAATGCGACCCGACTAGCTAAGTTAAATATAGATGTATATTTAAATTAGTTTGAATTTACATCTTGTGAAACTTGCCGGTCATGTCACAAAGATAAGATGACCACAACTCTGTTTATTGGAAACAGAGAAAGAGTTAGTGAACTCTTGGGATTGATACATGCTGATGTATGAAAGTCCCATGTCTACTGTCACGCCCCGCTTCCCAAAATACGGAATACGGGGGTTGACAAGGCCAGCTATGCTCCTACGGTCAAGGAAATGTCCTGCCGTTGTCACACTTCGGCTTATAGTTTTTCATGGTAAACAGTAAATGATGCGCAGGTAATGAGAAATGCAGTAACTGAATGAAACAATCTAAAGAACTGACCTGAGGGGGAACAAACAAATATAACTCTGGATAGCAAGTCGAGCTGTCTGTGATATACGTCTAGTCCTGGTCCAGGCTAAATTTTCTCCTCACACTGAGCATGCATACTCAGGTCGTCAGAGCGATGTTTAGTTGATAAAACTGCACATTTGTATTACATTTTTCCTACCATTTTCATATTAAAAAAGGACTTTAATATAATATATTATACATATGAGGGTTTATGTGTTAAAACACCATTTTCTATGTGTTAATATATTTTAATTAGCATTTGATAGGAAAATGTATGCAAATAAATCCATTGACCAAATCCTAGTAGAAATAAGCCTACTAAATATTATTTGAGATTATTGTGCAGTATTTTCCAAATTGTTATGCAGAATTTATCAAACAAATCAAGTTGTTGAAAAAAACTTGCCAAATTAAGAAGCAAAACTTGGAGACCAAGTTTGGAAGCAACCGAGAGAAGATTTCTGAATTCTGAAAGTGCCTAGGATTGCCATATCTCACAAGATGCAAGCCCAAAAAATTATGTCAAGAGATCCTTACCTTTGAGCGCGGATCCGCGGCCAAACCCCCCCTTGGGCCGCGGATCCGCCGCAATTCTAGGGAGTTAGAGCATGAGATTTCTTGGCATGAATCTATGATGAATTTTACCAAGTTTTCAACAAGAAGATTCTGGCTTTGCACTATAAAAGGGCACCGAGAGCCTCTTGGAAAAGCTATCAAGCCGAAGAGATCATGAAGTCCAAGATGGCTCACGCATCCAGGCTGATCATCGACTGTTCGACTACCTCCTTAGGAAAGATCGAGAAGCAACTAGTTTGTAATCATTTTCTACGGATTAAAGTGTAGTTTGTTCAAGTCGATTAATAAAGGTAGTTATTTTTATTTAATTGTTTTTGCATCTTACATTATGTTTTCCCTCTCTCTCTTTTCATCTTCTTCTCCCAACATGCGCGAGTAATTCTCCGCTTGTTAGGGTTCGTAGGATTATGGTAGGCTAATGGACGATGAAAATCACTAAACCCTTTTTAAGTCCTATAAAGTTTAGGAACTTTATCAAAATAATCATTAACATCCTAATCGGGCACGCTAGCAATTCTTTGCTAGTTCCGACCGCGATTAGCGATTAGATTAATGATTGTTTTGGTAAAGACTAGATATGAACGGAGTTCCGTGTCGAGATAAGGGTTAAGAGTGGGATTCCTTTTCCCTCCAGAAACCATAATCTACACGCATCACCGTCGTTCTAGTTCTAAATCTATTAAAGGATAAAAAGGGTAACTTTTAATTAATCGTCCATAACTACTAAATCCTAACGAACCCTACAAGCCCTCTTATTATATTGTCTACATCTCTAAAATAATCTAGATCTATATTTTTGCATTCTTGCTTAACGTAGATCTATAAACTTTTCACAAAATTATTATTTCCTCCTCTCTTTTTCAACACATCTAAAGTAAGAGTAAAAGGTTCCACGTTTCCCTGAGGACGACCCATACTCATCTCGGTCTAGCTACGCGCGACACCGTTATTGATTGCGGTTATTCTACAAACACTTTTTCGAATCAATCAAGCGACACAATAGCCAAATAATATATAAACTCATGTGACAATTCTAACAGTGATAATAGATATATATAACAGTAAATCAATGACGGTACAGGTATGAACATGTAATAATCAATGCAGCGGAACAGTAAAAGCAGTAGAATGATATACTACGTATGTCAACACAGTAAGTATGTATATCGATGCTATTATCCCTATCAGTCTCTAAGTCTCACTGTACATGTCACTAAACCTATCGTCAGTCTAAATGTGAGAGTCAACCACTCACAAGTGTCCTCCACCCAAGGGTAGAACCCAAGGGCAAGGGACCACGGGCCCAACATGTAAATCACGGTAATAATCATGTACCCTGTAAATCTCCATATATCTCCTTAAATATATAAGCCGGCATGGGACTCCCGAGATTCTGTTGAACTCACACTCAAACTACCCCATACCCCGTGGTCTACATCAAACGCTAACCATAACCTCAAATACCAATCGGTCTGTGACAAGTCTGCGCGAGAACTGGAGGCAGGACCTCCATCAAGCACGTCCCGACTAATACCTAAGATAAATGGCAATGTCTGGTGCCTTATCTGTGACACCCGTGCAAGAGCTTCCATAAGTGTCCCATACCACTTATAGTTACACGTACACGCGTCCCACAGACGTCGACAATGCAATAGAATAGTAAGGTTCACTGATTGTGTACAAGTACGTTTCACTTTCACTTATTCACTGATACACGAACACTAACGTACTTGCCACAATCATCACTAATACCTAACACCGGGTAATGCACGTTATCACTAGGTTATCAATGCAGTGACATGTGTATGATATGATGCATAAACAGTATATAAAGCATGTTTAGGATGTCATGAATTAGTAATCTACCACTTGTATAATTTATCATAAATCATACGGTTACCGTTTAGTGAAACGATGAACGGGAAATAAATGGTATGTTCAGTTATCTATCCAGCGAATTTGGTTTCATGCCAATCGGGTTCCAGGATCATTAATTACAGCCATTTCATTTTAAGCATTCACGGCTGGAAATCCGGTTTCAGAATCGGAAGTCCGTTTCGCAAAGCATTTTAATCCCAGTTGGGATCAGATTTTAGCGACGCTACAGTTAAATGAAATATAGGGTTTTCACTAAGGTTTTTAATGCAATAGACGGATCTTCAATCGCATCTGTACGTCAGGAGATATACACTGTTCAATACTAGTATGTAAATTCTGATTCTGTTGGGGCTGTTATACGTCCCCATCTATTAAATTACAGATTAAATAACAAACGACAACGAAACAGAATGAAACTACTTGTGTTGTCTAGATAACAGGTTCACCTTTCATAAACAGAGGAGTTCCGCAACCTACGAGTTAAGGAAGCAGGGTGGTGTTCATTACGGGACAGCAAACAACAACTGGAGTTGTTCTGGACTGCAGTCCAGAGTCGCACTCCGATCCAAATATTGTCACAGTTTAAGTACAGAAACAATTAGAAATTTACATAAGGTTATAGTTCGTCGAGTCGGCTTCGATTTAAGCCATCGAACGCATCTTTCCAGTGTGTATACAATTTATGGCGATTTTAACGGTTTTCAGGTACAAGAAAATTCCAGTTTTACGAGTAAACTTGGGGGTAGTCATTTTAGTCGTTAACGGTCATATTTTCCAGCGAAACTTGCACAAGATATCCATCATTACAAGGGCCAATATAAACCATCCAGTTCCATCAAATTTGATAAGTATTCTTATTGGGAACACATATCGAACAGGTATAACACCTAATTGATCTAAAATTGTAACGTTATGATCTAAGTAAACTAAGATGGTAACTTGAGTATATAGCATGTAAGCAAGTAAAACACTTGCCTGGACACGTCACGGGAATGTACGGTGATGGTAACGTCATGAATGCGCGACGAACGGCGACGGTAGCGTCTCAGAATGAGCTTGGGTCGGGTAGGATGCAGCCGAGGCACGTGGATGTTGTGGGTCGCCGTTGGTAGTTGATATGGAGGGCAGTGGTGTAGCGGGGAGACGAATTCGCCGTCTAGGGTTTGAGAGGGAGAGGTAGAGGAAGAGAGAGATTTTAGAGAGAGAGAGAGAGAGACCAGTGAGAGAGTGAGAGAGAGAGATAGAGAGTTAGAGTTAGAGTGAGAGTGTAGAAGAAGAGAGAGAGAGTGATAGGGAGAGAGAGAGAGAGAGCACAGAGCGCAGAGAGAGAGAGAGGGAACTGGGAGAGATAGAGAGAGCTTGGGAGAGGGGTGAGTTGCAGGGGGAGAGGGGAGATAGAGACGGAGAGAGTGATGGCGATGATGTTGATGCATCGGCGAGGCGATCCCGGTGAGAGGGGGCTCGCCGGCGAGAACGCAGATGGGGGTCGAGATGGGTGCAGTGCTCGTCTCGAGCTCGGGTGTGCAGGGGTAGGAGATGAGAAGGTTGGTGAAGGCGGGGAAGAGCGAGGGAGAAAGGTGAGGAGACGAGGGCAGTGACGGTGGTCGTTCTCGTCGTCGTCGGCGACGGGGACCGAGGGTGCTGTGGGTTTGGGAGCGATGGAGAGGAGGAAGAAGGAGAACGAGGGAGAGATGAGGGCGACGGGGTTAGAGAGAGGAGCGCGAGGGGGTAATATCGCGCAACATGGGCATGGGCGTGGGCGCGAGCTGCGGCGGAGGGAGCGGGTCGCGAGCGGGAATGGAGGAAAGGAAATAGCCGTTGGAGACGAAGGAGTGGGCGAAGCGGGCCGGGTCGGGTTGGAGGCGCGGGCTGGAGTGAGTTGGGCCGGCAAAAGATTTTAAAATCAGAGAATGAATAAGAAGAAGGGGGCCGGGCTGGGATTTGGGCCGAGGGATATAAATAAAAAAATAAAATAATTATTAGTGAATGGCTGCTGGGCTTGAGTAGAGGAACTTAAGGATTGTTTTATTTAAAACAAATGGGCTGAGGGAATTAGTTAGGTTTGATTTTAAATAAAGAAGTGGGCTGGGAAATAATGGAAAAAGAGAAAAAGAAAGATTTGGGTTTTATCAAAATAATTTAAGTTATTAAAAGAATGGGCTTGAGATAAAGTAGGGTTTGGGAAAGTTTATAATACTAAATAGTTGTAGAATAAAATGAATAAATTTTAAGAGTAACCAAATATGGATATTGGTGTAAAAGGGGCTGGGTGTTACATCATACCACCCTTACAAAAAATTTCGTCCTCGAAATTTAAAATAAACAATAAGTTGTACAAACATAAGCGAAAGCTATTATATTGCAACTAACACATAATGCTTTACTTGAAATAGGCAGATGAAGAAATTTGAAGGTTTATATATGTAAGAACAACATACCAAAAATATAGGTTTAAATAAGTATAAAATAGGAACAACTACAAAGGCAACCTATATGCATACGGGAATAGCAATAACAATAACGAACAATAATAATCAAGGCGTGTTCGACAAAAGTCGAAACCCAAATATGTGCACATATAAGTATATCAAAAAATAGCAAGCAGAAATAATAAGTATAAGGCTCAACCATTTATAATAGTAACCATAAGCACAATACCCGAAAATGAAGTAACGATAATAAAGTAGCGAAAAATTTATCGGTAGGTTAAAACATTTTAGGATAATGTATCGATCAAATAGTTTTGAATTAACTTAGAAAACTTACATAGCGAAAATGAGGAATATGGAACAAAATATGCGCGGTGTAAGGTTGCGCTACTGAAAATAAGGAAAATAGTAGTGTGCTTTGAAATACATAAAACTAAGTAGTCAATAACACGCACTCTTCGACAAATACAGGATAATGAAAACCACATTTCGAATAATAGAGTCCCTAAATATATGTAGGGTAATAGGAAAACACAAAAATGTATAGGGCTAGCTAGGGTAAGGATTTCAAGGAAGTGTGGATCATTCAAAGGTTGGAGTGTGGCGGCTTTAGGCTAACGGTCAAAGAGATTGGGATAAGGGTGAGCAGCAAGAACTACAAAGGGAAAAATATGAGGAGGAAAACGGTCGGTAGATCATATGAATCAGAAATTTGAAGAGTTAGCGAACTCGGAAATTTCACAAAACTTTTCTCCTCCCAGAAGGATCTCAAACGAGGCACAGACGGAGGATGAAGGATGGACCTCTAAGAGATCGGGTGTGGTATTAGTTAATCTTAGTGAGGGTTAAGACAAAGTAAGGAGTAGAGGTGGGCAGATATCAGTAAAGGAAATAATTGTACATAAGAAATAATCAAGTAGCAAGTGAACTAAGAAGATCGAAAGATTTACGAACTCAGCAATTTATTTTATTCTAGAAAATTTTAAACAAAGCATTCTCAAGGACGAAAGGTGGCCCTAAACTATACACAGATTTATTTGGCCAGATAAAATAACATCAAAAAGAAATCCCGTCAGTCGCGGTTGTGGAGATTCAGCAGGTTGCGGTAGGCTCGCGCGCTCAGGTGGGGGCATCCATTTCCATAGCGTCTCGCGAGGACCGCCATTGGGAGTTCTTCCACAGCGGGGTCTTGTCTTTCTGGTCCTTCTTCCTCGGCTGGAGCTTCTTCATCGAGGTCTGATTCCATGTGATTCTCTTCTTTTGGATTTTCTTCCATTGGATTTTCCTCAACTGGATTTTCTTCTATCGGATCTTCCTCAGGATCTTCTTCTATCGGGTTCTCTTCAGGGTCTCCTTCCTCTTCGTCGGAATCGCCTATCATGCCAAACTCTGGGGCGGCTGCTCCTTCGTCTTCGGAATCGTTGTTTTCACCAATGACTTGGGGACCGTTGATCTCATCATCAGAACTCATCAGTGTGCGATCTAAGGAAACGCACGACTGTGCATCCTCATCTAGATGCGGCGCTGCTCCAGGGTGGGCCATGGCCTGAAAGGAAAGAGTCATGATTAGACAGTGAAACACATCAAGAAAATAGCTAAGTGTACGAAGTATAGAAAGATATGCGGTGGCAGGAACTGAAAAATCAAGATTAAATTGTTGTGATAATGAATAGTATGAATAAGGGGAAGGACAAGAGAATGATACATATATTACGATTCAAATTTATTGCATTTAACTAAAAGTTCAACGGATACAAGATTTCAAACGGAAAGAAATATTCATAAGAGGATGACAACATTATTGCTGAAAGTAGAAAACATGAAAAAATTCTTCTTTGACTACTAGAACGTTGCATTCTCGTCGCGTGAGTTGAATCCTGCGCTGGGTCTGCCTTATCCTCGATGTTCGAACTACGCAATAATCGTCACTTGGCAGAAGTGGAGAGTGTGGATGAGTCTCCTCCTTGTAGCTCCTTCCTTTTTGGGCAACCGTTGATAAGATGTTCGCTGGATCCGCAAATCAGATACTTCCCTTGGGCGCGATGACAATCCCTCTGAAGGTGTCCTGGTCTCTTACAGTACCCACAACATGGGGTCTTCTGCTGCTTCTGTCGTGGGGAAACAAATTGGCGCTTCATCTTCTTCTCTTTTCCTCGTCTGACGGGGATCCTTTTATAATTGGGGACTCCCGCTGGTGCCTGATTCACCTGCCTTCTCAGTCTTTCAGCTAACAAGTCGTTTGTTCGCTCCTGGGCTTCCTTCAGACCTTGCAGTACACTCAGAATCTCAACGGTCTAATTCTGGGAAGTGGAGATAGACGAAAAGTCGTTGGAAGACATGATCCTGAAACAATAATTTTGAGGATGATATAAGGCACAAGCTATAAGAATCAAATACAACATGAATTGGACAAAGGTTCAAGAATATCAAATGTGATGAAATTCATTACAAGTGGAAAATCGACTGTAGGATTCTAAGTCACATAAACAGAGTACGGTAGTGCAATTGCAACCACGTAACCTTGCCAAGTCACCCGAATCCCTAGCGAATGGATAGCAGAACACTCAATGTGAATATGGATCAAGGATATCAAGTTTACAATCTAGACTGAGAGATGTCTTAGATTGTCAAGCTATACACGGAAAACTGCAATCCCAATCGAAGCAAAACCTGGCTCTGATACCAACTAAACCATGTCACGCATCGCTTCCCAAAATATGGAATACGAGGGTTGACAAGGCCAGCCATGCTCCTACGGTCAAGGAAATGTCCTGCCGTAGTCACACTTCGGCTTCTAGTTTTTCATGGTAAACAGTAAATGATGCGCAGGTAATGAGAAATGCAGTAACTGAATGAAACAATGTAAAGAACTGACCTAAGGGGGAACAAACGAATATAACTCTGGATAGCAAGTCGAGGTGTCTGTGATATACGTCCAGTCCTGGTCCAGGCTAAATCTTCTCCTCACACTGAGCATGCATACACAGGTCGTCAGAGCGACACAATAGCAAAATAATATATAAACTCATGTGACAATTCTAACAGTGATAATAGATATATATAACAGTAAATCAATGATGGTACAGGTATGAACATGTAATAATCAATGCAGCGGAACAGTAAAAGTAGTAGAATGATATGCTACGTATGTCAACACAGTAAGTATGTATATCGATGCTATTATCCCTATCAGTTTCTAAGTCTCACTGTACAGGTCACTAAACCTATCGTCAGTCCAAATGTGAGAGTCAACCACTCGCGAGTGTCCTCCACCCAAGGGTAGAACCCAAGGGCAAGGGACCACGGGCCCAACATGTAAATCACGGTAATAATCATGTACCCTGTAAATCTCCATATATCTCCCTAAATATATAAGCCGGCATGGGACTCCCGAGATTCTGTTGAACTCACACTCAAACTACCCCACACCTCGTGGTTTACATCAAACGCTAACCATAACCTCAAATACCAATCGGTCTATGACAAGTCTGCGCGAGAACTGGAGGCAGGACCTCCATCAAGCACGTCCCGACTAATACCTAAGATAAATGGCAGTGTCTGGTGCCTTATCTGTGACACCCGTGCAAGAGCTTCCATAAGTGTCCCATACCACTTATAGTTACACGTACACGCGTCCCACAGACGTCGACAATGCAATAGAATAGTAAGGTTCACTGATTATGTACAAGTACGTATCACTTTCACTTATTCACTGATACACGAACACTAACGTACTTACCACAATCATCACTAATACCTAACACTGGGTAATGCACGTTATCACTAGGTTATCAATGCAGTGACATGTGTATGATATGATGCGTAAACAGTATATAAAGCATGTTTAGGATATCATGAATTAGTAATCTACCACTTGCATAATTTATCATAAATCATACGGTTACCGTTTAGTGAAACGATGAACGGGGAATAAATGGTATGTTCAGTTATCTATCCAGCGAATTTGGTTTCATGCCAATCGGGTTCCAGGATCATTAATTACAGCCATTTCATTTTAAGCGTTCACGGCTGGAAATCCGGTTTCAGAATCAGAAGTCCGTTTCGCAAAGCATTTTAATCCCAGTTGGGATCAGATTTTAGCGATGCTACAGTTAAATGAAATCTAGGGTTTTCAGTAAGGTTTTCAACGCAATAGACGGATCTTCAATCGCGTCTGTACGTCAGGAGATATACACTGTTCAATACTAATATGTAAATTCTGATTCTGTTGGGGCTGTTATACGTCCCCATCTATTAAATTACAGATTAAATAACAAACGACAACGAAATAGAATGAAACTACTTGTGTTGTCTAGCTAACAGGTTCGCCTTTCATAAACAGCAGAGTTCCGCAACCTACGAGTTAAGGAAACAGGGTGGTGTTCATTACGGGACAGCAAACAACAACTAGAGTCGCTTTGGACTGCAGTCCAGAGTCGCACTCCGATCCAAATATTGTCACAGTTTAAGTACAGAAACAATTAGAAATTTACATAGGGTTACATCTCGTCGAGTCGGCTTCGATTTAAGCCCTCGAACGCATCTTTCCAGTGTGTATACAATTTATGGAGATTTTAACGGTTTTCAGGTATAAGGAAATTCCAGTTTTACGAGTAAACTTGGGGGTAGTCATTTTAGTCGTTAACGGTCATATTTTCCAGCGAAACTTGCACAAGATATCCATCACTACAAGGGACAATATAAACCATCCAGTTCCGTCAAATTTGATAAGTATTCTCATTGGGAACACACATCGAACAGGTATAATACCTAATTGATCTAAAATTGTAACGTTATGATCTAAGTAAACTAAGATTGTAACTTGAGTATATAGCATGTAAGCAAGTAAAACACTTGCCTGGGCACGTCACGGGAATGTACGGTGATGATAACGTCACGAATGCGCGACGAACGGCGACAGTAGCTTCTCGGAATGGGCTTGAGTCGGGTAGGATGCAGCCGAGGCTCGTGGATGTTGGGGCTCGCTGTTGGTAGTTGATATGGAGGGCAGTGGTGTAGCGGGGAGACGAATTCGCCGTCTAGGGTTTGAGAGGGAGAGGTAGAGGAAGAGAGAGATTTTAGAGAGAGAGAGAGAGACCAGTAAGAGAGTGAGAGAGAGAGATAGAGAGTGAGAGATAGAGAGTTAGAGGAAGAGAGAGAGGGGGAGAGATCAGAGGGAGAGTGAGAGGGAGAGAGCACAGAGCGCAGAGAGAGAGAGAGAGGGAACTGGGAGAGATAGAGAGAGCTTGGGAGAGGGGTGAGTTGCAGGGGGAGAGGGGAGATAGAGACGGAGAGAGTGATGGCGATGATGTTGATGCGTCGACGAGGCGATCCCGGTGAGAGGGGGCTCGCCGGCGAGAACGCAGATGGGGGTCGAGATGGGTGCAGTGCTTGTTTCGAGCTCGGGTGTGCAGGGGTGGGAGATGAGAAGGTTGGTGAAGGCGGGGAAGAGCGAGGGAGAAAGGTGAGGAGACGAGGGCAGTGACGGTGGTCGTTCTCATCGTCGTCGGCGACGGGGACCGAGGGTGCTGTGGGTTTGGGAGCGATGGAGAGGAGGAAGAAGGAGAACGAGGGAGAGATGAGGGCGACGGGGTTAGAGAGAGGAGTGCGATGGGGTAACGTCGCGCAACGTGGGTATGGGCGTGGGCGCGAGCTGCGGCGGAGGGAGCGGGTCGCGAGCGGGAATGGAGGAAAGGAAATAGCCGTTGGAGACGAAGGAGTGGGCGAAGCGGGCCGGGTCGGGTTGGAGGCGCGGGCTGGAGTGAGTTGGGCCGGCAAAAGATTTTAAAATCAGAGAATGAATAAGAAGAAGGGGGCCGGGCTGGGATTTGGGCCGAGGGATATAAATAAAAAAATAAAATAATTATTAGTGAACGGCTGCTAGGCTTGGGTAGAGGAACTTAAGGATTGTTTTATTTAAAACAAATGGGCTGAGGGAATTAGTTAGGTTTGATTTTAAATAAAGAAGTGGGCTGGGGAAATAATGGAAAAAGAGAAAAAGAAAGATTTGGGTTTTATCAAAATAATTTAAGTTATTAAAAGAATGGGCTTGAGATAAAGTAGGGTTTGGGAAAGTTTATAATACTAAATAGTTGTAGAATAAAATGAATAAATTTTAAGAGTAACCAAATATGGATATTGGTGTAAAAGGGGCTGGGTGTTACCTCTACACATGACAAGACCGGTTCTTTGTACTTCATTACATTTTCTGATGATCTCTCAAGATACAGACATATGTTCCTGTTGAAACACAAGTTCGAACCTTTTGAGATATTCACAGAATATAAGTTAGAAGTAGATAACCAAAATACGGGTATAAGTATTATGTCCTTTGATGAGATCAAGGAGCAGAATACTTGAGCACGGAATTCCTGGACTATTCTAAAGGAGAATGAGATTCTCTCTCAGCATTACTCCTCCGTATACACCACACCACGTCGGTATATCGGGGCGGAGCAATAGCACCCTATGTGATATGGTGTGCTCTATGATGAGTACTACTGAGTTTCCTATTTCCTTTTGGGAGTTATGCACTTGAGAAGCTGCATACCTATTGAATAGGGTTCAAATCAAATCAGTTGCCTACCACTTCATATGTGACATAGAATGGGAAGAGCCCATATCTTAAGTATGTTAAGATTTGGGGTTGTCCGTCCTATGTCTGAAAAGCAAAATCCGGACAAGCTCGAGGTAAAGTCAGATCTGTGAAAGTTTGTTGGATATCCCAAGCATTCGCAAGGGAATATCTTTTACCAAACCGAGAAACAAAAGTCTTTTATTTCTCAACATGCCACCTTTGTGAAAGGGAATTTCTTGTGAAAAAAATTAGTAGTCATGAGGTAGAATTGGAAAGAGTTCCAACTATACAAACTACAGCAGATGATTTGGTAGAACCGAAGGATTCAATATTAACCAACGAACCTCAGCCTCTCCGCCGATCCAGTAGGGTTCCTCACACACCTAAGAGATACTTCGGTTTCTCTATGACAGTGGGAGCGAGGATTGCATCATGAGATGATGACCCAACTAGTTTCGAGCAGGCTATCAGGGGTGGAACTCTGTAAGAATGGCTGGATGCTTATCGATCTGAGATGGAATCCTTATACACCAACAAAGTATGGACTTTGGTTGCTTTATCTGAAGGGTTAAATCCCCATCAGGAGCAAGTATATCTTGAGAAGATTACTTGGTGTACATGGAAAAGTTGAGACTTTCAAAGCTATGCTTAAGTCCATCCAGATCCTACTTGCCACGGCTACATATCATGACTACGATATCCGGTGGTTGGGTGTCATGACTTCTTTTCTAAATGATGTTTTCGAAGAAAGCGTCTATAAGTACACAGCTAGAGGGCTTCGTAGACAGTGGGAGCAGCGGAAACGTGTGCAAGATGTTTTATGTGATAAAACAGGTATCGCGGAGTTGGAACATCTGTTTTGATGTGGTAGTCAAAGAGTTTAACTTCATCAAAATGGTAGATGAACCTTGTATATACAAAAGGTAGTAGAGAGTATGGTGCTGATCCTCGTAGAGTACGTGGATGACATACTCTTGATAGGGAAGGAGTTTCCCATGCTACGCTCGGTCAATCTCCGCTTATCACAAGGATTCTCCATATAGGATCAAAGTGATACCTCCTAAATCCTGGGTTTGGATCTATGAGATAGATCTAATTGGATGTTAGGATACTCACTAGTTGTAGTGAGATGGTATCAATAGATCCTGGGGAGAATCACTGGAAAGGTTCCAGGGTGATAAGGACGACTGAATGTCAGTCGCATGCATTGTCTTTACCCTCAGTGGAGGGACGGTATGTTGGAAGAGTTCCAAACTAGATACCGTGACTTACTAGACGATTAAAGGCAAGATACATCGTTACCAAGGATGCTACCAAAGAGGCGGTCTGGATATATAAGTTCATGACATGAACTTCGTTCCTACCATTGTGTGACAATAGAGTTGTGGCTTATGCCAAGGAACCCCCCGTACCATCACAAATCCAGATATAATTCTTAGGCAGTATCACCTGATCATGGAGATGGTTGATCTCCAGGGAGATAGAGGTTAGGAGAGTAGACACAAAGGACAACAGCGCGGATCCACTCACAAAGGCCTTTTTTCTATTAGAGACTTTTATGGGATAGTTGAGTATGAGATACTTCAACCGCAGCTAATTGTTGGGTATGTGGTACCACAACAGATGGCCCTAGTGCAAGTGGGAGATTATTAGTTATATGTATGCCCTAGAGGCCATTACTGTACATACGATGTATATTGTAATGGATGCTTGGACATATATAGGGAGGACTTTCTTGCTCGACATAATAGTATGCTATCTGGTTGTACTTTATCTTAACATGTACTCTGATTGTCTCTATATTACATGTTGATAAAGCCCTTAGGATATGTACTCGACTACTGGGACTATGATGAGATCATACTAGTGGGGCCACGGTAGTCGACGAGTACATCCTATAACTGTTCCTAGTCGAGGGTGTATCGAGACAGGGCATCGATACACCAGAGTAGACTAGCGTATATGCATCTTGACCCATATGATGGGCGATGGATGATCCCATATCCATCGGTGTTTGACATCAAGGATGGTGTACGGGTGCTCAGTGGAGACTGGGTAC
Organism: Agapanthus africanus; assembly: GCA_030015575.1. Classification (NCBI taxonomy): domain Eukaryota; kingdom Viridiplantae; phylum Streptophyta; class Magnoliopsida; order Asparagales; family Amaryllidaceae; genus Agapanthus; species Agapanthus africanus. The sequence continues at coordinate 328,912,077 of JASDDO010000029.1, read as the reverse complement.
ACTGGACGGACTCGCCGAGAACTCCCAGATGGTATTATACCTCACGTCAGATGGCAGTTCTCCGGTGACACTGGTACAGAGTAGTATGTTGACCCGAGATCGTCATAGAGTCTTGTGTGATTCCCACTGTGCTTTGATTTCCATCATACCACGTCCAAGAGGGCGTGCAAAAAGGTGGCTTTTGGGTACAGTCCCGAATCACATGGAGGCAATGAGCGATAGGAGGGGATTCGTCTCTCCCGGTATAGGGAGTTGATGTTGTGCTGTGTTTGATTGGCTATAACTGGAAATCCCTGGCCAGAGTTGTTGAGATCTACTGGTAAGTGTTATCAGTAGTTTCTCAAACTGTTATAGACCTCATATCGACACGACTTATCAAGCTACTGGGGTCTGACGTTTACCACCCCTAGACGAGATATGCGACATATCAGACGACGAGACCGGACTGTACGGGAGTGTTACTGATTGGATTCACAGGAGAATGTACAGGCTTGCTTGTTGATCTTCTGAGCGCTCAATATCTGGGTGGCTGTTATGTTTAGCTGACCGCTTGCAGCTTGTGGGTGTTTGATATGATCATCACCTACTGCCGGCGTATTAACGATTCTTTAGAGTCCTACACAGAGGTTTCTTGACTCAGGCAAAACGGAGTAGGGGCACATATGTGATATGTGCAGGACCGAGAATAATGCGATATGTGATACCGTATTCTATTATCGCGATATTTGATATCAGCCGGGTCATCGGATCAAGTGTTGATTCGATGAATCGGTAAATGATATATTAGTCGGTTATATGCGATATAGCCGGATTGTCGGATCAAGTGTTGATTCGATAATTTAATGTATAATAATATATATGATATATTAAATTACATTAACTAGTATTAGCTCACTAAAAGATTCTTTTTCTCACTCGGGTAATGCATTGATATATATGCGATATATATTAATTGTATTATTTTCTTTTGTTACAATAAATATTATATATGTGATATATAATATTGTAACATGATATGATAACTAATGCAACAAGTTTAGTGGAGATTAAAGAAGGTTAGGGTTTGTTTTGGGTTAGTTCCTTCTTTATGATTCTAGAAGGTTTCTTTTCGTTTTGTGCAAGATATTTTCCAATGACTCTTGCTTTAACCCAACCCAAACCCTAGCCCTTGGTTAATTCTCTATAAAGGTTTAGCAACCATGGTTGCATTATTGATCATTATCTTCTTTACATTATTCATCACAAAAGGATTCTAATTATTGATTCATCTTCTTCTTCCTTCTTTCTTTCATGGAAAAAGCTTACTAGCTTTTTTCCAAGTGATGATTATGTGTGAAAAAAAGATTATAAATGAGAGCTAAAATCCTACTTCTTCATTATCATCTATCCTTACCCTTTAGATGAGAGTGTTCACTTCATTTAGTGAGTGTTAGCTTGTGTTAATGAAACTTCAAGGTAGATCATCTTTGTTATCAAAGATCGGAAGCAAGACTGCATCTTTCTCTTCGTGAAGCCTCTCGAGAGTTCGGAACACGATGATCGCAGCGAAGGGACTTCAACACGGAGTTTAAGAAGTGAAGGACCGGATCTACAAAGGTTGTAATCCCTCTCACTTAGTGTTAAAGAGTTTAACATGCTTGTTTTCGCCTAAACTCTAGTTTAAACATCCGGCTTTGGGTTGTTCGGCACAGCTAAAATTTTAATCGGGCATGGTTGATGCCTCATAGAACATTGTGAGCGTGCCCAGCAACCCTACAGGCTCGACGCTCTCGAGAAGAAGATCGAGGGCATGCGCCGAGAAGCTCACCTCTCGAGCGACGGAGCTAAGTACGCCTCCGACTCGCTCACGAAGCCATTCACCGTGGAACTGCCCGCGGTACGCGTCTCCTCGCATAATAAGCCCCCGAAGGTCTCTCTGTTCGACGGGAAAACCGACCCGAAGGACCACTTGGACGCTTTTATCGCGGGAATGAGCTTCCAAGATCACTCCGATGCCGCCCAGTGAAGGGCCTTCTCGGCCACCCTCATCCGCGTGGGTCGGGACTGGTCCGGGGGCTCGAGCCCCACTCAATTTCAACCTTCGACGAGCTGGCCACCCAGTTCCTCTGTCATTTCGTGGGGAACCGTCGACAAAAGCGCACGGTCGACTACCTCTTCACGGTTAAAAGCGGGGACAAGGAAACGTTCAAGGCCTACATTACCCACTTCTACAACGCCCTCCTCGAGGTGCCCGAGCACCGGGACGAGACAGTCATAACGGCACTTAGATCCGGTTTGAGGCACAAAGAATGGTTGCGTTCCTTCGCGCTGGCTCAACCTAAGACCATGGCCGAAGTCAAGGCGTGGACCGAGTGCGAGATCCAGCTGGAATCCGAAGTGAACACCAACCTTCCCCGGGCGGATCGGCCCGACCAGAAGAAAAGGACTCGGGAGGACGGGCCGGAGCGTCAGCAGCCCTACCACCCGAAGTTTCAAGAGTATACCCCCCTCAACGTATCCCTCGCGGTGTTGCTGGAGGAGGTCCAGAATGAGGGGTTCTTCAAGTTCCCCCTGGTCCCACGTCAGGCCGCTAAGCGAACCCTGGGCCCCTACTGCGCTTTCCATCGGGTACTGGGCCACGCCACGGAGGACTGCAAACAATTGAGGGACTATGTCGAGGAGCTCATCCGGTCTGGGCACCTCGCCACCTGTTCACACCATAATATTGCATTATTATATTCCCCATTCTTATTCTTTTTATAAATAAACAGGTAGTTTTGATGCATGTCTGCTACATGTTACAGGTTACAGGTTCTTGGACAGAAAACAGTGCAAACGATGTAAAGACAATAAAAATATGGACTTTAACCAACAAACAGAGGACTCTTGATCAAGCCTACATCAAAAATAAAATTCACAAAGTACAAGGCAACGCAAGGTCCAAGATTACAAGGCGAACGGTTAAAAAGCCATTGCAAATTATTCACTGGAGATCTGGAATCAACCTAGAAGCCCAAATGGAAAAAGATATATATAACTAAGAAGCCCAAGGCACTAGAAATCAGCCCAAGAAAACTAGAAGCCCAATTCCTTCTTTTGGCGGCGGAACCGCGGCCAAACCAGGCTTCGGGCCGCGGTTCCGCGGCGGTCTTGAGCAATCAGAAGCTGAAATTTTTATAGTAATTTATGGCGGCGTTGACTAAGTCTTTCTAGGGCTATTTGTGTAATTTTGGACATGCGAAACAAATGTAACCCTAGGGTTTCCTATTCTTTATAAATAGGAACTCTAATCATTGTAATTCTTTATGCCTCCCTATGCCTCCTTTTAATAAAAATTCAGAAATTCTTTTGGAGAGCATCGGTGTTTCTTTTCCATTCAGAAATTCAGATCTGACAACCCTGCATGGATGATTGGAGGGTTGCATCTGTAAGTAGATTTAATTTCTCTCCCTAGTTTAGATTTCAATTCTTTGCCCTAGGTAGATTTAATTTCATGCCCTAGGAATTTGTTTAGGGTTTAGCTTTGGGGAAGGATTTTGAGAGATGAGATCTCTCATCCCTTTCTTACCCACCAAATATTTACAATAGGACTCCATGCATACGCGCACACACCGCGCCCTACGGCATCCTACCCCTCGAGGTAACGATGACACCGTAGTGTAAAAGCCCGGTTGCGCGCGTTTTCCATGGAGGTTAGGGTAAGGATCTCTAAAGGAAGGACAAGAACCTAGAGGAAGGAACACCTTTCCGAATGGATCTAATCCCCTTTATTGATAATTACCATAAGTCCTCACAGATCTTCATTCGGGTATAGAAAGCGATGAGATTTAATTGCACTTCCAAACCATCCCTAAACCTAACCCTAGCAAGAATAGATCTAGATAATTGCCCTAGGTTAATTAGATTTTTAGATTTAATAACCAATCCGAACACCCTTCGGAATTAACTCGTAAGAACGAATCGGAAATTCACAACATCCCTGTGGACCGACCCGTACTCACCGGCTAGCTGCAAAGTGACGCTGTTCTTGATTGCGGTAATAGATATAGTTTTTGACATACAAATCAAATGGCACCGTTGCCGGGGATGGCGTAGAAATTTCCTTTTCGCGATTTCGGGTTAATCATAAAATAAAAAAATCATAAAAATCTGAAAAATCCAAAAAAAATTATAAAAATATATCAATTGTTATTTTTTGGAAAGGGATACTTTGTTGTTTTAATTTTTGCAGGATATACAAACTCGGATTTGGAAATTTCCAGAAAGCAAAACAGAAAATGAGATATCGGAACAGAAGGGATTTTAAACAACAGAAGAGCACAAAAATTTTGGAGACCCAAATCCCCCAATCCGCCACGATTCCGCGGCCAAAACCCACCTTAGGCCGCGGAACCGCGGCCGTCTCGTCGAATCAGCGCACCAAAATTTTTCTGGGGATCTGCGCCGCTTAGACCGCCGCCCTTCCACCGCGGTAGATCCCGTTTGACCGCGGAAACGCGCTCTTTTGGTGTCTTCAGTTGATGGAATTTGCACTGTAAGCTCCCTGTTATTTTTCCTCTGTAAATTTTGAGATATTTTCTGTGAATTGCCTGCAGAATTTTGCGCGCTTGAAAAAATATTTCCCTTCCAAATAACGATCTTGTGCAGAATTTTTGTGCCTTGCTTAAAATGAAATTAGATTGCAAGTAATATTTTACTGTTGCATATCTTTTCTCTAAAATCTTTTTGCAACAAAATTTTTCCAAATAAAGAGAAAAAGAATAAAAATAAAAAGGACAAATTTTTTATAGAAACTTGCAAAATTTTTGGCCGCAATTAGATCCTTGCACCACAAACTTTCTTTCTTTCCCCTTTTTTACAACATGGGTACCCTACATAATAAATCATTAGCCGAACTTTGGAATCCCGAACCTAATTTTGCGCCGTATGTCAATTTGTTCGGTCAATTTAAAGACGATCCCTCCATGCTTAAAAAATCTTTGAAAGATCACATAGAGGCGTCTAGGAGAAACAGTTTGACTTTTCAACCCACTTTGTGTCAACCAAGTCAACCTTCACCACCTTCGTATGTTGACACCACTTTTTCAAGTTCAGCTGTAACTCCTAAGCCGATGTCCATTGCTGAGCATATTGCTAAATCTCGCAGTCGATCTTTCACCCCTTTCCACTCATCTAGCTCTAGAGATCCGCACGACTTTTCACCTTTTTATCCAGATGTTGACCCTACCCCTGTCCTACCACCCACTTCCTACCAGTCCTACCCAACTTTCCCACCTTCACCAGACACTGTTTCTACACAGCCTGTTGGGAGTTTTGCATATCCACACCATTTCGAATCTTTTACCGATACCCCCTCACCACCTAAGTCTAGTTTGGAAGAGTCGTTGGAGGCTTATATTGCAGCAACAAATAAAATGACTAGGAATGTGGAAGCGTCCGTGGCCGCCCTTATGCAACCTGCTGAACTGGTAACTAGTTTTCCGCTAGCTTCAAATTTTTCAATGTATAAGGAGGCGGTTGGACAGAGTGAGAATGTGAGAGGATTTCCAAATCAAACCTACCCCTACCCAATTGAAGCCCACAACTCCAGTTTTCCATCGAATGTCCTAAATGATTTACTAGTTCAAAATAAAAACGAGTTATGTGATTTTGTAGTGTTTGATTTGCCAAATTGTGAGGAACCCCTTTCGAGTGAAACCGCATCTAATCCTTTCGATCTTTGCACCTCCCATCTAGAACCTAAATCGATAGATATCCATGCTTTTGATGAGGTGCCTAAGAAAATTGATTTTCACTTGATTGAGGATATAGATGCCGGGAATATTTCGGATGATGAACCTGTCGATTTAATTGAGATTTTATGGTCAAATCATCATCCCGAGTTATTAAATGTTTCTCCCGAATCTCATATGCGTCTTGAATTTGATGATAATGGCATGGATGAGTTGAATTTTGAGGAAAATTATAAGGATAATATTGAGGAGAGTTTTGAGGATAATATTGAGGTTGAACCATTTTTGTTTAATGTGTCGGATTTTCCAATTCAGCCTCCTGAACCTTTAACTGTTATATCACCCTTCCTCTTTCCCATTGTTCCGACAGAACAAGAGACCGTTACGCTTTCATCTCCTATACCAAGTTCGGTATACCCATGTTTTCTTGCGAATCTTGAGGGATTTGACCCCATTTCCCGACGGGTTGATAGGTTAGCGCAATCGCTTATAACACATCGGTCATCACATATTGCGCTAATTTATTCACTCTATTTACACCCTCAACTTCGCGCGATCCTTCTTTCTCCTTTCCGCCCTTCTTCTCCCCCACCGAGACCATATTCTACCATTCTTCTTCCCACACGGTCTCGTGTGCTTCTCATCTCTTTTCTTTCCACTCCATTCTTTCACCAACTCGACCATTACTTTTTGAATGGTTGGTGCTAACCTTTGGCTTGTGTAAGGCCAAGCTTAAGTTTGGGGGGAACCTTGTTGTATATATGTATATGTATTTTTGTTTTCTTTTTCTATAAAAAAAAAATTTCAAAACATAAAAAAAAAATTGTAAATAAATAAACAGGGGAGTGCCGACATTTTGACCTTCTTGGTTTAGTATGACAGTGAGGACACTGTCAAGTTCAAGTTTGGGGGTATGCTCGGTATGTTTTCTTCCTTCGCATTCATTTGTACATATTTTTTTTGCATTTGCATACTTATTTGAAAACCCATAAAAATTGAAAAATTTCAAAAATTAATGTATTCAATTTTGGCTAATTGATTTGAGTTTGACAAATAGGTTAACTAGCTAGGAATAACTAGATCATAGACTTAGTGAATTAAAAACTCTAAAAATAACATTCCTTAAAGTTTAACGGTAGAAAGTATATGCCTTGTAGTTTATTTAGAAAAATGCAAATTTGGGTTCAATTCTTGGGCTAAGTCGAAACGAAGGAAAAGTATTGATGTTCTTATTAGAGTATAAGTTTGAAAAATAGTTGCTAGCTTAAGTTTAGATTCTGAAAACGTATATCCTACAATTTGCACAATCACGAACCTTGAAACTTGGAATAGTAGAAGAGACCTTGAAATGCTCTTGTCTAAAGTCCTTAGTACGAAGAAAATAAAAGAAAAAAAAAGTGAGTAAAGAAAAAAAAATGGACACTGGTTTTTGTGATTACTTAAGGCTGGAAAAATAGAAAAATATTTAGCGAGGGTGCTTCATCACCTAGTGCCTTAGACCAACTGGTTTGGGAGTCACTGCTAAAAGCCTTGGGTATTGCAAGACTAGGAATTACGCTTTAATGTGCAAACACATCTTGTAATCGGTTGTTGGTACCTCAAGAAGTATTAACGGTCGCATGAAGGATGTGTAAGCAAAATTCAATTAAAAATTCACCTACTAATAAGTACTTTGGAAAACGGACAAGGGCATGATTGCTTGATTTGAATTTCCAAGTGTAAGGGTGATCTATACACACACGTAGGGGTATGTGATTGGAATTTAGATAAGAGAGAGGAATGAAGAATAGAACTTGTATCTTTAGTAGAGTTGATAGAAATTCCTAAGTGGAGATGGAACCCTAGAAGGAAAACTTAGGAGATGCCGAAAGCTAAATAAGTCTATAGAACATATATAATCTTAAGTTAGATGATGAAGAAGTGTGAAGAATATGGGTGGATAATTTGCGAGTCAAAAGATAATAGAATTCCTTGTTAGAAAACCTAATTGGAGAACAAAAGTCAATGGGCTGAGTTGATAGGATTTTGTGGGTGTAATCCGCTGAAAACCCTCAGGAGACAACACTCTTCCTACTAGGGACACCTAGAGGTTTAAGGGCTTGTTGCACGGGCTCAGTGCAATCGCGTTTTCCTGCGAAAGTGCGGTTAGGATTTTAGTGAATAAAAATAAGTTTGCTCGAGGACGAGCAAAAGATAAGTTTGGGGGAATTTGTTCACACCATAATATTGCATTATTATATTCCCCATTCTTATTCTTTTTATAAATAAACAGGTACTTTTGACGCATGTCTGCTACATGTTACAGGTTACAGGTTCTTGGACAGAAAACAGTGCAAACGATGTAAAGACAATAAAAATATGGACTTTAACCAACAAACAGAGGACTCTTGATCAAGCCTACAACAAAAATAAAATTCACAAAGTACAAGGCAACGCAAGGTCCAAGATTACAAGGCGAACGGTTAAAAAACCATTGCAAATTGTTCACTGGAGATCTGTAATCAACCTAGAAGCCCAAATGGAAAAAGATATATATAACTAAGAAGCCCAAGGCACTAGAAATCAGCCCAAGAAAACTAGAAGCCCAATTCCTTCTTTTGGCCGCGGAACCGCGGCCAAACCAGGCTTCGGGCCGCGGTTCCGCGGCGGTCTTGAGCAATCAGAAGCTGAAATTTTTATAGTAATTTGTGGCGGCGTTGACTAAGTCTTTCTAGGGCTATTTGTGTAATTTTGGACATGCGAAACAAATGTAACCCTAGGGTTTCCTATTCTTTATAAATAGGAACTCTAATCATTGTAATTCTTTATGCTTCCCTATGCCTCCTTTTAATAAAAATTCAGAAATTCTTTTGGAGAGCATCGGTGTTTCTTTTCCATTCAGAAATTCAGATCTGACAACCCTGCATGGATGATTGGAGGGATGCATCTGTAAGTAGATTTAATTTCTCGCCCTAGTTTAGATTTCAATTCTTTGCCCTAGGTAGATTTAATTTGATGCCCTAGGAACTTGTTTAGGGTTTAGCTTTGGGGAAGGATTTTGAGAGATGAGATCTCTCATCCCTTTCTTACCCACCAAATATTTACAATAGGACTCCATGCATACGCGCACACACCGCGCCCTACGGCATCCTACCCCTCGAGGTAACGATGACACCGTAGTGTAAAAGCCCGGTTGCGCGCGTTTTCCATGGAGGTTAGGGTAAGGATCTCTAAAGGAAGGACAAGAACCTAGAGGATGGAACACCTTCCCGAATGGATCTAATCCCCTTTATTGATAATTACCATAACTCCTCACAGATCTTCATTCGGGTATAGAAAGCGTTGAGATTGAATTGCACTTCCTAAACATCCCTAAACCTAACCCTAGGAAGAATAGATCTAGATAATTGCCCTAGCTTAATTAGATTTTTAGATTTAATAACCAATCCGAACACCCTTCGGAATTAACTCGTAAGAACGAATCGGAAATTCACAACATCCCTGTGGACCGACCCGTACTCACCGGCTAGCTGCAAAGCGACGCCGTTCTTGATTGCGGTAATAGATATAGTTTTTGACATACAAATCAAATGGCACTGTTGCCGGGGATGGCGTAGAAATTTCCTTTTCGCGATTTCGGGTTAATCATAAAATAAAAAAATCATAAAAATCTGAAAAATCCAAAAAAATTTATAAAAATATATCAATTGTTATTTTTTGGAAAGGGATACTTTGTTTTTTTAATTTTTGCAGGATATACAAACTCGGATCTGGAAATTTCCAGAAAGCAAAACAGAAAACGAGATATCGGAACAGAAGGGATTTTAAACAACAGAAGAGCACAAAAATTTTGGAGACCCAAATCCTCCAACCTGCCGCGATTCCGCGGCCAAAACCCACCTTAGGCCGCGGAACCGCGGCCGTCTCGTCGAATCAGCGCACCAAAATTTTTCTGGGGATCTGCGCCGCTTAGACCGCCGCCCTTCCACCGCGGTAGACCCCGTTTGACCGCGGAAACGCGCTCTTTTGGTGTCTTCAGTTGATGGAATTTGCACTGTAAGCTCCTTGTTATTTTTCCTCTGTAAATTTTGAGATATTTTCTGTGAATTGCCTGCAGAATTTTGCGCGCTTGAAAAAATCTTTCCCTTCCAAATAACGATCTTGTGCAGGATTTTTGTGCCTTGCTTAAAATGAAATTAGATTGCAAGTAATATTTTGCTGTTGCATATCTTTTCTCTAAAATCTTTTTGCAACAAAATTTTTCCAAATAAAGAGAAAAAGAATAAAAATAAAAAGGACAAATTTTTTTATAGAAACTTGCAAAATTTTTGGCCGCAATTAGATCCTTGCACCACAAACTTTCTTTCTTTCCCCTTTTTTACAACATGGGTACCCTACATAATAAATCATTAGCTGAACTTTGGTATCCCGAACCTAATTTTGCGTCGTATGTCAATTTGTTCGGTCAATTTAAAGACGATCCCTCCATGCCTAAAAAATCTTTGAAAGATCACATAGAGGCGTCTAGGAGAAACAGTTTGACTTTTCAACCCACTTTGTGTCAACCAAGTCAACCTTCACCACTTTCGTATGTTGACACCACTTTTTCAAGTTCAGCTGTAACTCCTAAGCCGATGTTCATTGCTGAGCATATTGCTAAATCTCGCAGTCGATCTTTCACCCCTCTCCACTCATCTAGCTCTAGGGATCCGCACGACTTTTCACCTTTTTATCCAGATGTTGACCCTACCCCTGTCCTACCACCCACTTCCTACCAGTCCTACCCAACTTTCCCACCTTCACCAGACACTGTTTCTACACAGCCTGTTGGGAGTTTTGCATATCCACACCATTTCGAATCTTTTACCGATACCCCCTCACCATCTAAGTCTAGTTTGGAAGAGTCGTTGGAGGCTTATATTGCAGCAACAAATAAAATAACTAGGAATGTGGAAGCGTCCGTGTCCGCCCTTATGCAACCTACTGAACCGGTAGCTAGTTTTCCGCTAGCTTCAAATTTTTCAATGTATAAGGAGGCGATTGGACAGAGTGAGAATGTGAGAGGATTTCCAAATCAAACCTACCCCTACCCAATTGAAACCCACAACTCCAGTTTTCCATCGAAAGTCCTAAATGATTTACTAGTTCAAAATAAAAACGAGTTGTGTGATTTTGTAGTGTTTGATTTGCCAAATTGTGAGGAACCCCTTTCGAGTGAAACCACATCTAATCCTTTCGATCTTTACACCTCCCATCTAGAACCTAAATCGATAGATATCCATGCTTTTGATGAGGTGCCTAAGAAAATTGATTTTCACTTGATTGAGGATATAGATGCCGGGAATATTTCGGATGATGAACCTGTCGATTTAATTGAGATTTTATGTTCAAATCATCATCCCGAGTTATTAAATATTTCTCCCGAATCTCATATGCGTCTTGAATTTGATGATAATAGCATGGATGAGTTGAATTTTGAGGAAAATTATAAGGATAATATTGAGGAGAGTTTTGAGGATAATATTGAGGTTGAACCATTTTTGTTTAATGTGTCGGATTTTCCAATTCAGCCTCCTGAACCTTTAACTGTTATATCACCCTTCCTCTTTCCCATTGTTCCGACCGAACAAGAGACCGTTACGCTTTCATCTCCTATACCAAGTTCGGTATACCCATGTTTTCTTGCGAATCTTGAGAGATTTGACCCCATTTCCCGACGGGTTGATAGGTTAGCGCAATCGCTTATAACACATCGATCATCACATATTGCGTTAATTTATTCACTCGATTTACACCCTCAAGTTCGCGCGATCCTTCTTTCTCCTTTCCGCCCTTCTTCTCCCCCACCGAGACCATATTCTACCATTCTTCTTCCCACACGGTCTCGTGTACTTCTCATCTCTTTTCTTTCCACTCCATTCTTTCACCAACTCGACCATTACTTTTTGAATGGTTGGTGCTAACCTTTGACTTGTGTAAGGCCAAGCTTAAGTTTGGGGGGAATCTTGTTGTATATATGTATATGTATTTTTGTTTTCTTTTTCTATAAAAAAAAAATTTCAAAACATAAAAAAAAAATTGTAAATAAATAAACAGGGGAGTGCCGACATTTTGACCTTCTTGGTTTAGTATGACAGTGAGGACACTGTCAAGTTCAAGTTTGGGGGTATGCTCGGTACGTCTTTTTCCTTCGCATTCATTTGTACATATTTTTTTTGCATTTGCATACTTATTTGAAAACCTATAAAAATTGAAAAATTTCAAAAATTAATGTATTCAATTTTGGCTAATTGACTTGAGTTTGACAAATAGGTTAACTAGCTAGGAATAACTAGATCATAGACTTAGTGAATTAAAAACCCTAAAAATAACATTCCTTAAAGTTTAACGGTAGAAAGTATATGCCTTGTAGTTTATTTAGAAATAGGCAAATTTGGGTTCAATTCTTGGGCTAAGTCGAAACGAAGGAAAAGTATTGATGTTCTTATTAGAGTATAAGTTTGAAAAATAGTTCCTAGCTTAAGTCTAGATTCTGAAAACGTATATCCTACAATTTGCACAATCACGAACCTTGAAACTTGGAATAGTAGAAGAGACCTTGAAATGCTCTTGTCTAAAGTCCTTAGTACGAAGAAAATAAAATAAAAAAAAAGTGAATAAAGAAAAAAAAAATGGACACTGGTTTTTGTGATTACTTAAGGCTGGAAAAATAGAAAAATATTTAGCGAGTGTGCTTCATCACCTAATGCCTTATACCAACTGGTTTGGGAGTCACTGCTAAAAGCCTTGGGTATATTGCAAGACTAGGAATTACGCTTTAATATGCAAACACATCTTGTAATCGGTTTTTGGTACCTCAAGAAGTATTAACGGTCGCATGTAGGATGTGTAAGCAAAATTCAATTAAAAATTCACCTACTAATAAGTACTTTGGAAAATGGACAAGGGCATGATTGCTTGATTTGAATTTCCAAGTGTAGGAGTGATCTATACACACACGTAGGGGTATGTGATTGGAATTTAGATAAGAGAGAGGAATGGAGAATAGAACTTGTATCTTTAGTAGAGTTGATAGAAATTCCTAAGTGGAGATGGAACCCTAGAAGGAAAACTTAGGAGATGCCGAAAGCTAAATAAGTCTATAGAACATATATAATCTTAAGTTAGATGATGAGGAAGTGTGAAGAATATGGGTGGATAATTTGCGAGTCAAAAGATAATAGAATTCCTTGTTAGAAAACCTAATTGGTGAACAAAAGTCAATGGGCCGAGTTGATAGGATTTTGTGGGTGTAATCCGCTGAAAACCCTCAGGAGACAACACTCCTCCTACTAGGGTTACCTAGAGGTTTAACGGCTTATTGCACGGGCTCAGTGCAATCGCATTTCCCTGCGAAAGTGCGGTTAGGATTTTAGTGAATAAAAATAAGTTTGCTCGAGGACGAGCAAAAGATAAGTTTGGGGGTATTTGTTCACACCATAATATTGCATTATTATATTCCCCATTCTTATTCTTTTTATAAATAAACAGGTACTTTTGACGCATGTCTGCTACATGTTACAGGTTACAGGTTCTTGGACAGAAAACAGTGCAAACGATGTAAAGACAATAAAAATATGGACTTTAACCAACAAACAGAGGACTCTTGATCAAGCCTACATCAAAAATAAAATTTACAAAGTACAAGGCAACGCAAGGTCCAAGATTACAAGGCGAACGGTTAAAAAGCCATTGCAAATTGTTCACTGGAGATCTGGAACCAACTTAGAAGCCCAAATGGAAAAAAATATATATAACTAAGAAGCCCAAGGCACTAGAAATCAGCCCAAGAAAACTAGAAGCCCAATTCCTTCTTTTGGCCGCGGAACCGCGGCCAAACCAGGCCTCGGGCCGCGGTTCCGCGGCGGTCTTGAGCAATCAGAAGCTGAAATTTTTATAGTAATTTGTGGCGGCGTTGACTAAGTCTTTCTAGGGCTATTTGTGTAATTTTGGACATGCGAAACAAATGTAACCCTAGAGTTTCCTATTTTTTATAAATAGGAACTCTAATCATTGTAATTCTTTATGCCTCCCTATGCCTCCTTTTAATAAAAATTCAGAAATTCTTTTGGAGAGCATCGGTGTTTCTTTTCCATTCAGAAATTCAGATCTGACAACCCTGCATGGATGATTGGAGGGATGCATCTGTAAGTAGATTTAATTTCTCGCCCTAGTTTAGATTTCAATTCTTTGCCCTAGGTAGATTTAATTTGATGCCCTAGGAACTTGTTTAGGGTTTAGCTTTGGGGAAGGATTTTGAGAGATGAGATCTCTCATCCCTTTCTTACCCACCAAATATTTACAATAGGACTCCATGCATACGCGCACACACCGCGCCCTACGGCATCCTACCCCTTGAGGTAACGATGACACCGTAGTGTAAAAGCCCGGTTGCGCGCGTTTTCTATGAAGGTTAGGGTAAGGATCTCTAAAGGAAGGACTAGAACCTAGAGGAAGGAACACCTTCCCGAATGGATCTAATCCCTTTTTTTGATAATTACCATAACTCCTCACAGATCTTCATTCGGATATAGAAAGCGTTGAGATTTAATTGCACTTCCAAACCATCCCTAAACCTAACCCTAGCAAGAATAGATCTAGATAATTGCCCTAGGTTAATTAGATTTTTAGATTTAATAACCAATCCGAACACCCTTCGGAATTAACTCGTAAGAACGAATCGGAAATTCACAACATCCCTGTGGACCGACCCGTACTCACCGGCTAGCTGCAAAGCGACGCTGTTCTTGATTGCGGTAATAGATATAGTTTTTGACATACAAATCACCACCTACCTATGGGACAAATGGCAGGCCAACCGCGAGCAAGAGTAGCATCGCCCTCCCACCGACCTGACCATCGGCCAGATCATGCTTGTTTCAGCAGACAGCTGGCCCGGGGCTCAGGGAGCCCCATGCCCTATGCTAACCACGGGGGCCGACAGCCCTTCAGGGAGCTTGGTCCAAGCCGACCAAGTCATCCTTTAACCTGTACCTGTCCTTTTTCTTTCTTTTTTCTAAAAGCAATGTAAATTCTTTCTAGGATCTACTGTTGACTAAATAAAGATCAATGGAACATTACGAAAAAGAAGGGAAATCTTTGTTCATTCAAAGGGTATTATAGGCTCCTCAGCCATACATGCAAAAAAAAAAGAAAAAGAAAAAGAAAAAAAGGGGGTTACAATAGCGGGGGTAAGGGATGCACCGAGCACTGCTCGTGGTAATCGGCGAAGATCTCCGCCAACCGGGGCCATACGAGTTCCAGCATCTGTTCCCGGTTCCCCCCGCGGGCATCAACCCTGAGCCTTAGCTAGTAGCATTGTAATGACCCCAAAATCTTTATACATTTGTGTTATCCCTCTTCAAAAATATACCGTATTTATTTGTACTTGGTATTTTCCTCTTTCTATTAAATTTATTATTATTTTATTCCTCAATCTATTATGTATTTTTTTTCTAGGTACAATTTCTTTTTCTTATATTTAAGTTTTTAACTTCTCATTCTTATTTTTTCCTTTCATAAATATTTAACCCAAATCCATTATTCTTATTCTCCATAGCCCATCTAAAAAGCCCATTTTCTTTTTAAGCAACATCATATATTTAATTCTAATTAAATATATGCATGAACAACTTTATAGCTCATTGGTTAAGTCCTTGCATTATTATTCCATAAGTCGCATGTTCAAATCCCCATTCTTGCAATTATTTTTTATCATTTTTTATTCTTCTCATAACCTACAAATGAGACCTTTCATTTCCAAATTGAATGGTGACCTTTCATTTCTCTTTTAATTCTCATGTTGAATGCATATATTATTATACATAATTCACCATTACACCATCTTAATTGTCCTCCTCCATCTTTTCCTTCTTCATATTTTTCTATCTCTCATTTCTCCCTCTTCACCAAGATGACAAGAAGAAGAACATGAAGAACTCTTCAAGAAGGTCTCGCTAGTAACGCGAGACTGTCGGCGGATAGACAAGCCCGGTGACAATACCGGCTTGTGTATGTAAGTCCCTTCTCTCTCCTTTCCCCCCACCTCTTATTTTCCTCTTGTCATGCATCGTGAATCCCCTATTCTTTTCATATCATGATCCATAAGAGAAGATACACATAAACATATACATATACATAAACATAAGTTTAGATATATATGATTCTATATGGTTTAATAATATCTTATTATCTCTTGTTCAAATTAAAGTATTTTTAATTCTTTCTTCATGATTATGAATGTTTATTACAAGTTGTGAGAACATAGATTTCAATCCATAATATATTTACGATATCTCATGGAATCGGTTTGGTTATTAAAAGAAAGGATGAAGCCTGCATAAAATACGAGTTAATCTTTCTGCCGATTTTAGTATACACATCAATACCTTTAGTTTTAAAATAAATTTTATAAATAAATTTTTAATTCTGAAAATTTCATGGAATTTACATATGATAGATTATATTATTTTATACATGCTGTAAAAATTTTAGATCGATCCGCATAACGGTTTGTGAATTACATCGTATTTATTCACTGATCGTAAAACAGAAAACTGCAGTTATCGGTCAATTTCTAGGACATATAACTTGGTATACCGGTATCCAAATTGAGCAAACTCAGGTGTTTTTGATATCTACATCGAATGATATAGATTTTCTTAGTTTTATAGTTTTACCGAAAACCTATCTAAGATAAAGAAAACTGCATTACAATATTAAGTGACGGATCTGGACAGAATCTGTCCTGATTCGCACATTGTTTTTAAATTGGACATAACTCGAACAACCGATATCCGTTTGTGACAAAATTTAGATGTGTAGATGCACCATTGATAGAACTATAATTTTCTGTATATTATATTACTTAGGAATGCATGAAACAACCTGATATAGGCTTTACAATACAATATATAGTTGCTGTCCAGAAATCTGAATTTCTGTTTAAAATGCTGATATTAAAATGATCATAACTAGAGCTTCATAAATCCAAATCGTATAAATCTTGGTGTTTTCGATAAGTTCATCGAAATACCTATAATTTTCTAATAATTTTCATAACCTTAAAACCGATAGAAATTAACTCAAACTGCGTTTTAAAAATATGTGACGGTGCCAAATAGATTCTGATCTGTTTTGCGCGACGATACGAAAACATATATATCTCTCAAACCGGTAGTCGTATTTAGGCGAAACTGGAACTCACGCATGCAAAACACTTAGATACATATTTTTGTTTATGTTCTCGCATTCGTTTGACTTGATTAATTAGTCGTACATAATATTTCTTTACAGCATTGTTTTTGGTAGTTACTCGTATAATATACTTGACTCATTTCATACTATTCGAACATGTATACATATTTATCTTGATCATTAAATTGTTGTATATACCTAAAGACAAATAACAAATACTTGAGGTGTTTTTGGCAAACTATACAATATTACTTTTTACAATAAACCCCCTCAAGTTTTATAAATTACAATAAGGCCTCTAACAAATAAAGAACTTCAAATTATCTTCTCTAGTCTGACTCGGGTTAGAGTCTGACTATTTCTGACTTGAATATAATTCAAGTCAATCTATATTCTTTATATTTCAACTCAAGATGAATACATGAATCCCAGAATCCAGTTAACAATCTATATAACTTGACTGAACCGAACCATGGATATTCCTTTTACATGATTCCCAGTATTCCATTTACATGACTCTACGGTTATAACCGTTTCCTGATATCATGGTTTCGGTCAGTCAATCAAGTCAATCAATTATACAATCAATACAATTTACAAGACAAACAATACAATCAAAACACTACGGGGTTTAAAGGGGTAGATTGGTACGGAAGATGTTAAAAGTGGAATGAGGTGGTCAGATTAAGACACCTAACCTATATTCAGTTGCTGTTGTACCGTGGCATAAACGGTTCCTTGTACTATACGTGCCCTTAGTCTCTGGCATATAGAGACTCCCCTCGTACACACTGGCAGCTTTCTGTACCAAGCTACAAACAATATCGTTAAACAATATTCCATAATATACTACAATACAAAACTTTAGAAAATACTATACTCTGTCACTCTCATTCTTCATTCTTCTTTGGGACTTACCGAGCGACCTGTTCGCTGACGACATTCTATTTCTTTCTTCTTTGAATGTCGTCAGGTGGTTTGGACCCAGCAGAGATTGAGCCATCGCAAGAAGACTTGGAGCAGTTTACTGAAGACCCTGCACTGTAGTTTCATTGTACACTTTTCCTTTCTGTACTTTTCGTTTCCTGTTATGCCACTGTTTAGGCATCTTTTATTTCAGTTGTATTTCCTTTCATGTATTGTACAAAGAATGTTATTAATAAAAGTTGCTGTTCTTTTTATACTCTTGTCTCTTGTGTATTTATTTTATATTGCTTAGCTACGCTTAGCGTATGTACTTCTGAGTACATACGTAGCGGACCTCGTCGCGTCCACTTCGCCGTACACTGGGAAGCGGGGCGTGACAAGCATTCCCGGACGAGCGCCTCCGAGCGCGCCAGCCGGTTTGCGGAGATCAAGCCAAAGCGCCTCAAAGACCGCAGCTTGCCCACCGCCTCGTCGAAGAGCTGCTCCGACAGGGGGTTGTAAAGCCCCGACGATGCCCTCTAGATGGAGTACATCAGTAGCTGCAGCAGGGAGGAGCGCCTAGGGAGAAGCCGACCGAAGTGCTCCTCAATGCAAGCAACCACCAACTGCACCGTGTCCTCGGTGCGGTCGCGATCATAAAGGTACACATCTGCAGGACTGATGATTTCGGGGATAGTAAATAGGAAATCCTCCATTTTCGATGGCCTATCTATGAAGGGGGAAGAACCAATACCCCTTATATAGCCCGCTGTACAACCCAACGGCCGCTACGCGGCGTCCATCGAACGTCGCCCAGTCGAAACGAACCGACTCGCCACGTGGCGTCCATCGAACGTTACTCGGTGGAAACTAAACGACGCGTCCCTAACGCTTCGCCTCCCCCGGCATTCAATGCACTAGATGCACGCGCCATTGCCCCGACCGTTCCCATTCCCCGCACCTACAGCCGAACGACCATGCTGCGCCTCATCAAAGGTTCAACTCCGCAGCCGCCCTGCTCAAGCATCCCCGGCTGACATCTCCCCTGCCACAACGCCGGGGATCAAAAAAGCCCTCCCAGAGGCAGTCGAGGCTAGAGGTTCCTTCGCTCGGCTATCCCCCGCGGGCAGCTTCCCTGCCACAACGCCGGGGATCAAAAAGCCCTCCCAGAGGCGGTCGAGGCCCGAGGTTCCCTCGCTCGGCTATCCACCGTGGGCATCTTCCCTGCCACAACGCCGAGGATCATAAAAGCCCTCCCAGAGGCAATCGAGGCCCGAGGTTCCCTCGCTCGGCTATCCCCCGGGGGAAGCTTCCCTGCCACAACGCCGGGGATCAGAAAAAGCCCTCCCAGAGGCAGTCGAGGCCAGAGGTTCCCTCCCTCGGCTATCTTTCAGGACAAAAGCCCTCGCCCAGAGGCACTGGGCAGTAACCCTGCCCGGCCAAGGGTCCTTGGTGGGCTTTCTACAGCCTCATAGCTTTCCTCACGGCAAGGGCCAAAGTCCTCCCAGAGGCAGTCGGGTCCTTGCCCGGCTATCCCCGGCTGGTAGCCTCCTACCACAACCGACAGGGATCAAAGTCCTCGCCAAGAGGCACTGGAAAGTAACCCTGCTCGGTCCCCATCCAGAAGGATAAAAAATCCCTCTCAGAGGCAGTCGAGGCCCGAGGTTCCCTCGCTCGGCTATCCCCCGCGGGCAGCTTCCCTGCCACAACGCCGGGGATCAGAAAGCCCTCATGCAGAGGCACCCGAGCAGCTAGCCTGCTCGGTCAAACACCGGCTCCTACCCTCTACGCCAAGGATCAAGAGCCCTCACAAGGAGCATTTGAGCGGCTACCCCGCCCAACAATCTAAGCCTGATAAACGCCTACAAACAACTCTAACGAACCAAGCCTTCGAAAGAGACGACCGAGCAGCTACCCTGCTCGGCCCTAAAGCCGCAACAGATGCATGAAGCCTTAGCAAGAGATGACGACCGATACTCTATAAGAAACAGAGGTCAGGTCTGTCCAAACCTAAACGATCTCCCCCTCGACCTTGGGGCCTAAAGAGATACCTCCTCGGAGACGCTCGTCGGCAACCGACTGCAGTCAGCTCGATGGACGATCGTTAGACAGAGGGCCAACCTGACATGAAAGCACAACGGCACAAGTAAAAATATCACAAAACGAGCATTCTTCACAAACAGATGGCAGAACAAAATTCTATGGAGCTGAAGAAAAACTTTATTACTACTGCCAAAGATGAGTTTGTTTACAAAAGGTATTTTTGGGCTCCTCAGCCTTACAAAATTC
Organism: Agapanthus africanus; assembly: GCA_030015575.1. NCBI lineage: Eukaryota > Viridiplantae > Streptophyta > Magnoliopsida > Asparagales > Amaryllidaceae > Agapanthus > Agapanthus africanus. Next base: position 328,891,957 of record JASDDO010000029.1, on the reverse strand, counting down.
AAAAGAAAAACAAAATGAAGGTAAGAGAACGGGGGCTCTACACCTCGGGCCCGGGGACGACCTCGAGGTCCTCAATCTCCACCACTGGGGGCGCTGGGTCCTCGGCCCTCTCCCCGCCGGGAGCCTCTCCCCCTTACTCGTCGACGCCTACGAGGGGGAACTCGGCCCACAGATCCGCGTCGTCGAACTCCGGCATCCGAGACTTGACGGCATCAAGGGCGTCGTGCCAAATGCGAGTCATGGTCACGGCCAGATCGTCATAAAATCCCCTTGACCCCTTGTAGCTCGCTACGGCCCTCGACTCCGCCGACTTATAGGCCTCGGCCGCCGCCCCCAGCTCCTTCCAGAGGGCCTTCACCGTCTTCTTGAGATTGCCGGCGAGCACCTGGGAGTCCCCGAGCTTGCCCTCGGCGATTGCGGCGGCCTCACGATGCCGGGCGACCTCCCTTTTCCCGGCATTCACCTCGCCCTCCAGGGCGGCGATCCTCGCCGACATCGCCTCCTGCTCCCATCTGGAGCTCTCTTGCAACACGGCGAGCAGGCCCGCGGACTCCACCGCCGGTGCTACCACCTCGGTCTCTGTGCGGAGGGCGAGGGCCACGTCCTGGAGAGTCTGGGAGGGCATAAGAAGAAGAAGGATCAGAAAATATGAAGGAAACACTAAATCTCACCGCGCACTGGGGGCTTACCTACACTGCTTCCTGGGCGATCGACGCCAGCTGAGCCTTGAGGGTTTCCCCGGGAACCCGACCCCCGGCCGAGATCTCTATCTCGTGGAGGAGACTGTCCACGACCGACAGCCCGAACGGTACCGCGAACCGGAGCCCCCTTCCTCCACCATGGTCGGCGAAGACCGGCCCCGGGAAGGTCTCCGGGAACTCCTCTTGAGCGTCTCCGAGGGGGAGCCGATCTCCTCTTCCGAGGCCGTGTCCTCCACAATCAGGGCCCGCTTCCGGCCCGACACTCTGCTGGGACCCGGGGTGGGGTCCACCGCCGGGCGTCCTCGGGGCACCGCCACTTGGGCGGTAGGAGTGGGGGCAGCCTGCGCCCGGGAAGAGCTGGCACCCCCGGCCCTAGCAAGCTGCCTCGGTTGGCGCATAGCTTCTCGGAGAATGCCGAAGTCCATGGATCCTGCACAAAACAAACACCCCACTTATCAGCAACGCGAGTAAAACATAAGCCCGGAAAGCAAGCCTAACTTACCAACGAACTCGACGGGGCTAAGCCCGGCCTAGCTCAAAACCCTCTCGGACAGCAGCATGTCGTATCGAGAGATGGGCTCCCACGACGCCACTCTCACCGCGGCGGGGTCGTCGGACAGTTTCCCCGGCAGACTCTTCTCCCTCGACCACTTGGTGGGCACTGGCCAGTCTTCGCCCTCGGGAGGGGAGACGAAGAAAAACTTCTTCTTCCAGTCGTGGATGGAGAAGGGCAAGGCCACGACCCCCGCCTCGGCGGCGACCCCAGGTCGCTTCCTAAAAGAAAGATAAACCCACCTCGGGTCGCTAGCTCAACCGCCGGGGTGACTCTTAAAAGCAAGGGAAGAATCGAGAAGGGAAAGGCTGAAAGGAATCGCCTGCAGCTTCAGGCGGATCAGGAACCCAAGGAGGATCCTCCACGCGTTCGGCACCAACTGGCCAGGAGCCAAGCCGAAAAAATTCAGAGCGGCGATGACCTCAGGAGAGAGGGGTAAGCGCATTCCACTCCAAAAAGCTTCCAAATACAGGGCAATCTCCCTGCCCCGTACCTAGTCAGCCCTCTCTCCTTCCTCGGTCAGACGAAGAGTGTAGCGCGGGGGAATGTGGAAGCGAGCTCGAGCATTGGCGAGCTTGTCCTCATGCCTCACCCAGCACGAGGTGCTGGGCTACATCTACCGCCTCCTCCATGGAGGCGGCCCCCGCCTCACGGCCGCGGGGAGAGGGCCCAGCCCCTGCTCCCCGAGGAGACTCGGACACATCTAAAGGAAGCCTATCATCTACTCCTACGACGTGAATTGATTCTACAGGAGAAGACATCTAACCTGGGAAGGAAACTCTTCAAAGGTTGGGAACAAGAGAAGGGAGACGAGCGCCGAGCAGCTGGGGCTTGAGGGTGAGGAATATGAAAGAGTAAGGGCCCTAGGGCGGGTCCCACCCGTATTTATTGCCGCATGCGGCCTCATCCAACGACGCCCATCGTCTCCCGCCGAAACGGCTCCTCGCACCCAGCGGCTCCAATCACTCCACGTGGCAGCCCAGCGATTGGCTGCGTCCCGACAGACGCCGCAAACCTGCGCACGGCACATCAGCCATTAGGCGCTCGACACATGGACCGTCGCTTCAACTGCAGAGTGCACGAACCGGCGCACCCTCCTTAAATGCAAAGATCTCGTCTCAATTCGCTAGCGGAAAAGACAATCGACGGCTCGATGACCTAACCCTGAGGAGGAGCTCACCTCGGGGTCCCGACGATCCACTCCTGACCCGACCGCTAGCTGGTCGGGACAAGAGTGGGGGGCTAATGATGATGCTCGATATTGGCAACCTCTAGGATCAGGACACGTGGCAGATGAAGTATCCTAAAACTCAGAAGAAAGAGCTCACAGGGGCCGACCAGGCCGCCCCTGTGTCCAACCTGCAAGCGCAAGCTGGCTCTCCTCAGAACCCCTGGAAATTGGCCTCCTCGGTCTTTCAGCTCGTCCCGAGCTGCCACAGGACTGAGACTTCTCGGCCCTCTCGCTCGTTCCTGAGCTCCCTAGGGGAGGCCATCTTCCTTGGTCCTCCGACCGACCAACAGTACCGCTCACAGACGCAACCACCGCTCCGCAAATCTCGCCATGCGCAGATTCTCCGCTGGCAACATCACACGTTCCACGCCATCACGATCCCCATTAACAGGCGATCCGCTCTTTACGCGGGCGTGATGTCGGGAGCGTAACCGCCGTTGAGATTCTCGCGCCTCCTACTGCGTGCTGCCGCCGCTATAAAAACCCCCATCACAGAGGGGTCAAGTAAGCCATCTTTGACACTTTACGCCGTTACTCTGCTCGGATCTCATCACTAACTTGAGCGTCGCAGGGTTCTACCACCTCGGGACTTCTTTGCAGGTACTCGGCGACAGGCTCCTCATCCAACCTTCTCCTCTCAAACCCTATTGAGACCCACATGCAACGAAGGAAAATTAACCAAGTTCACCTCGAGAGCAACGGAAGACAATATCTGACGAGGCCCGAAAATGAGCTCCATCACTAATTATTAAATTGCATGGTATCAATTGCCAAAAACTTAAAAGTAGATGGTTACATTTGTGAGATTCAGCCATAAAAGAAACTTTTGTGTTGATATCCTGCGCAATGACGGTAAGGAAATTGCTATGTTGGGTTTGGTAAAAAGTAATGATAGAAAGGGTTACAGAGACATGTGGCAAGAGATGAGTGGGTGGTTCTATTTTTACAAATAAATACCATGAACTTTCACCATATTCCGGATAAATACCTTGTAACTTTGTTCTTTACAAATAAATACAATGGATTTTCAAAGTTTTTCATATAAGCGTCATGGAGTTTGTTGTTGACAAATAAGTACCATGGCTTTCACCGTTTTTTAGATAAATATCACAACCTTTGTCTCTAATCGTTTTCCATATATTTTTTAAACCGTTTTCCACATAAGTACCATGGATTTTTTTCACGGATAAATAACATAGACAGTTTCATTATTTTTCACTTTTGTGATAGCAGAACTTCACAGTAATTACGGTTCAAGCACCAACCCAAAACCACATTAGATTTTCACTAAAACAACACAAGTTATCAAAGGTTTTCAGATAAATACCATGGATTTTTTTTTGCAAATAAATATCATGCATATACTCCCACTGCTTTTCGGATAAATGTCATTTTCACATATTACTCAAAAATCCGGCGCAATGTGCGGGGCTTGCTGCTAGTCGGGAAAGAATGAGAAAAAATACACTTGAAATTGGAGACATTTTTGAATATTAGAAAAATTACGTACTGCTTAGGCATAAAAAAAAATTCACAGTCGGCCCATGAAAGAAAGACCCGACCCAGTAAGAATATATGGGCCTAGTCCAGAGGATGAAATGGTTTCTCCAAACTTGAGGCCCAAGCAATCTAAGAACTATATAAACTCGAGCAGCACAACGAAATGCCTTCCTGAAAAAAATCAGCCAAAATCCCTGGATAGCTCTAGCTTTAGTCCTAGCATATCCTTGGCTCCTATAGCCATTGGTTATGGTAGTTAAGCCGGCCGATCATCAACCGCTACTGTTGAGGCCATGCTTGAGATCGAGATGTTCAGACCTCCTATAATGCCTCTTACGCCCTAGTTCTACTACTGGAACCATTAGATGGGACGATCTTCGCCCTCGACGTCGGCGCACAGCCCTTCCATGGCCGGTGATGCCGACGGAGGCAAGGCCGAGAGTGCCCGCGATAGGATCTGACCTGAAGCCATTGTCGGGAACGACTCAGACGTCTATTGCTGCGTTCACGTTTTGGTCGGTTCGGGCATGATCTCGTCCAAGGCGACGTGATCGGCTTGCTGAAGCATTAACAACCGATCCAGGAGCATAGTTCCTGTTATCAAGTCGAGTGGTCCAAAGATCATTACACTCGAAATCCCGAGATTTGGGCCGAGCAAAGGGAGACGATGGTCAAAATGTAGCCTAAGGCTCGTGACGCGAGAGAGTTGCCATGAGCCGGCGCATGGTCTTTAGGCTTCGATTTTGACGGGTCACTAAGGAAGTACTAAAGGGCTACGAATATGTAGCTTAGTGATCGTGTGCATAATGATTTCACGCCAAGCTCCTCCCAAATTGATAGGACGAGTGAGTTCGGCCGTGATTGGTCATATTTGATAAGGATGTCATGGTCTGTTTGTAATATCCAGCTGTTCTCGGGCCGATGACTTGTGTATTTGTAATATCCGGCTGTTCTCAAGCCCCTGACTTGTTTATTAGTGATATTCGGATATTTCTTGGGCCAATGATATGTTATTATTTTCATGAATATATGTTTGATGGTTGGCCACTCTTGATGTCAATTTTTTGCACAAGTTTTGGGGTCGGATCTATGGAAAGAATAAATAATGTTCTCCACGGAAAAAGAATAAATTGATTTGGAGTTGGTCCAATATAAAAATAAAAATAGCAAACAAATATAAAATAAAATAAAATACATATTATTTTAATCATATAGAAGAGATAGCTCTCTCGGCAAAAGTAAAATAATATGCTCGAATGCATAATTTTGTAAGATTCTGTCTTTAGCCGGTTCAACTATCCAAGAGAATTTTTTTTAACATGTACTAGTATATTCTTATAATAGTCGAGGAAAATTTCCTGGCAAGTTTGGAAAGAAGGCTTTGCAGAAAGAAAAGAGAGAGTGGATGTGGTACGCACATTGCAAAGTAGTGAAGGGGCGAAACAAATTGATGGTGTTGCCGGGGATCGAAGATTTGCGACAGTTGGAAGCATTCTCTCTCACTTGTTGGGAGCTTCGTGACGAGTACTCGCCTCACTTTTTTTTTTCTTTTGCGGCATTCTGTGTAGTTTATTTTTTCCCCCCATTATTTTGGGAATTCGGTACTGGCCACATCAGTACTAATGTGACATATATATTAGAAAAGTTAATACCTAGTGTCAATACATATCGTAATATCTTTGCCACAATCATAATCAATTTCATAGAACATTTCATTTCTTAATGCCATGAAGTAACCAAGAAATAAATTTAAGAAATATCTAAGCATGAAGTTAAGTTAATAGGGAGGAAAAAAAATTAAACTACTTTTCCGAATCAAGAGATTGCATGAATTGCTCCAAAACATTTCTATAAAATAAACCATTGTAAAATTGTATTTAAAAATTGCATCACTTAACCATTTAAAATGAATAAATGTATGGCAATATCTTTCTATAATCCATAGGTAATTACACAACTATCAATCTTTCTGTCTGTCTGTCTATACAATAATATAAAGTGGTATCAAAAGTGGAAATTTTGATGTTTCCACTTTTGTCCTCACTCTCAATTTAACATCTTTAGTATAAAATTTGGATTTTATAGACAAATTTGAGTTTTTGATCAAGTTGAGAGGGCAATATAAAATCTTTAAAATGGTCAAACTTTAATATTTCCACTTTTTCCCATCCTTAAAATTTTGAGCATAAAATTTGGATCTTATAGGTAAATTTGAGTTTTTGTTGAAGTTGTGAGGGCAATAATAGAAAATGCTCTGCTTTTTCCCTAAAAAAATAATAGAAAATCATTAAAATGGGCAAAACTTCAATTTAACTACACTTTTGCTATTTCTCAAGAATTATAATACTGCCATCAATTCAAAATCTCAATTAGATTTCCACTAAAATATTATGAATTCTCAATATTATTATAAATAAATGACATGGATTTTTTTACAAAATACCATGAACTTTGTATAGAAACCATGAACTTTTTTCAAATAAATACCATGAACTTCTCAACGTTTTTAAATAGATACCATGCACTTTTTAATTTTAAATCAATGCCATGAATTTTTGACACTTTTCACATAAATACCATGGGTTTTGCTTATTATAAATATATTGAATGAATAAATGTTTTCAGATAAGCATCATGGATTTTTTTATAAAATTAAAAATCACCATCTTTAAATAGTTTGATAGATACCATGGGCTTCCTTTACTGCAAATAAATATCACGAACATTATTTATTATTGAAAAATCGATGAATTTTAGATAAATACTAAGAACTCTGTTTTCTTTTAGCTAATAACTCAAAATCTCATGTAGATTTCCATTAATATACCATGAATTCTTAATATTTTTAGATAAATGTCATGCTGCTTTTTATTATAAATAAATACAAATGAACTTTAAATAAATACAATGGACTTTTTTGATTGAATACCATGAACTTCCCAAAGTAGATACCATGGACTTTTTTTAATTTCGAATAAGTACCATGAATTTCCGGTATTTTTCACGTAAAAATACCATGAGATTTTCCTAATAAAAAATAGGAAAAACTTTTAATGTTCGTGCGATTTTCTAACAAATTAAAAAATTACAAACTTTCAATATTTTCCAGATAAATACTACAAATTTTGACTAATACGCGCCCTACGGGTGACAACAAAATTAGTCTTCAGATACAATTCAAGGAAAACCCATATAAAATAAAAACCAAAAGACACGACACATGAAGCCAAAAACCTGGAGTGCATACTTAATTAACTATAGGGCTTGCGCCTGTAAAAAAAATATGTCTTCACAATCAATAAACCTCTCATTCGTGAAAGGGAATCTGAATTCGGTTGCATCGGTTGCATCCTTCAAACCTCTGATATACGGCGCTATGAATCAACTTAATGTCTTCAGAAATGTGGATGGATCAAACCTATGCATCTGCCCCCAAATTCAAGCAAGAAGTTCTATCCCAGCTCGTTAATCCGGTTTTTGGCGGTAAACAACATACATTGTCTATACATCATTCCAAGTACCTGGTGTGACATACACAGTTTGAGAATCACTTACCCGATGTGACATACACCATTTTTCCATCTGAAGTTCATGTATCTCCTCTGGTAGGAATGTACCGTCGAAGCATACCTACACTAACAGTGCAATCTAGAGCACAGTACAACCGGCGCAACATGTGCCGACTGTTTACATCATCAACCCCATCCGATCCATCAAGAACGACTTGATAAGTCTCATCGATGCGATCAACTTCCAGACGCGACTTCGTCAGAAACAATTCCACTCAGCAAAAGACCTGCATGAAGCGGAGAAGCCCCCAAAGGCTAGTTTTAATCAAACTCCGAAGTCCCCAAGAGGCAAATTGGAGAAAGAAGAACAAAGATGGTTGCTCTTCGATAGAAGGAACTGGCTGGTGAATCTCAAAGAGCAATGCCCAAGCGGCCAATCTCAAACGAGCAATGCCAACAGCTAATAACATAGGCTAATGCGATGGACGCCAATGCCCAGAAGCCAATGCTACCGGCCAATCTCAAACGAGCAATGCCTATAGCGGACAATCTCCAGCAGAAAGACCTAAACATTGAATCTTAATCAAGAAGCCCCTAAAACGGCATCCATCCAAGAAAAGCCTAAGAGCGGCATAATTCGCTGATTACTGCAAGCATCACACCGACGAGCCACGTCTTCCACTCAAAAGCGCATTAAGGCATTCAAACTGGCACGACATGCATCGTTCATGCCTCATAACGGTTCCCAACTCTCATATGTCCGCACTGGAATTCGCTCAATCGTGAGTATCCTAAGTGATGATTGTTTCATCACTTAAAAGCACAATACTGCTAAGGTTAACACCTTAGGCGCTAAAAACTGTTTTCGAAAATCTCGTTTTAGATAGTGGTGCCGATACCCCTCGTCATTCACTTTCTAAGGTGTTGAACAACCCCTTTTTCGAAACTTGCATGAAGAGAAAAATGTTTTTCGTATAACTTGCATGATTTAGCATCCTGCATTGAACCAGCATATTGCTTCTCATCTCCTCCTTTGAACAAGGACAAAACAAAAGGATTTTCCTCAAATAAATTGACTTGCGACAGCCGATACTGCATCATCTTTTCGAAAAAAACAAAAACAATGGAAAAGTTAGTAGTTTCCAGTATCTGTGTATAGAGCGTGCCACCGAACACCACACCTACTAACTTTTCCCCCTCAATCTATTTTGGAACGCAAGACCGGATGGAATGAATTCCTCCCCAAGACCTCAAGATCCATTCCCATCTTAGGCACTCAAGAAGAAGTCCGTTATTGTTTCCAACTCCACAGTTTTCGTACATTGTACTGTCGCAAATCATGAGATGCCAAAAAAAATCCTGAGTTGTTTTTTATTCTTACATTATTGTATTTGCATCCATCCTTGCATATTTCTCTATTTTCTTTCTTAAACCTTTCTACATCCTTCTTTTCGGGCTTGATTACGTCCTCATGTTCTTCAATGTCATCTCCTTTTCTTATAAAGATATTGTGTTCCACAATATCAGTGCAAGAGGGCCATTGTTGATATGTCATTTCGACCAATTCGAGCTAGCTTTGAATACTACATATATAGTACGTAAAAATAGCTCAAAATACCATCAAGAAATTCCTAGAGCTTTGAAATGATTTTATAAAATTTTTAAAGATTTTTACAAAAAATTTAAGGCAGTGTGGCGCATATGAGGACTAACCCTGTCCTGATAGGCGACATGAAAAGCATATTGAGCTATATTTATGAATTATATCATAAAATATCCAAAACTAATTTTTGGGATTTGGAAAAATTAACTTATAGACTTCGCACATGAATTTAAATGATTTTCGAAACTTTCAGAAGTTGTTTGCTTTCAAAATCCAATTTTAAAGATCAAATATTTTCAAAGATTTCGAAGATTTTCATAAAATCTAATCGGATGCACACATGCGGATGACCATCATCCGCATGCGTGCCCCGACGTTCAAAAATTGGTTTTACTTGCGTCTGAAGGCGGGAAAATTGGTAATTTTCCATCGACTGTGGCACACAAGCGGACGGAAGCCATCTGCATGCGTGTCACAGTCAATTTTTTTAATGATTTTTGCTAATCTGATGGGTGCAAAGTTGCCAAAAATAGGCAAATTGGCACACATGTGGATGAGGGCTGTCCGAATGTGTTTGAGATTCGTACATTTTTTCAAAGATTCGGTGGAAATACTATATAACCGACCCCCTTTCTTCAGAATTCAGGATCCCAAAATCTCTTCTACATCCAAAAACCTCTTAGAGCTCTCAAGAGACAAAATTCTCTCTTTTTCAATTCTGGTGTTCGCTGGAAGGGATCGTAGAAGCTCCGAAGCTTTCATAGGCAGCGGCACAAGGCGCATTTTGGCTCCTTCTAACCATCTCTTAATCTTTTCATCATGTTTTTTTATTTTTTTCTTGCATTCATAAAAAATCATAAAAATCATATTTTCATAATAAAAATCAGAATATTTTTAAAATTAAAGGGGTAGGGATAGATTTTCCCTGGCCGTAAGGCTGGTGAGTTCTCTTTTTTCCTCTTTCTCTTTTCATGTTATTTTTCTTTAATCGATTACTGCATGCACGTCTTTAAAGAAAGGAATTTTACTGTTTTAGGAGAATTAAGACTGAAAAAAGGATTGTGGTTGGCTTGGCACCAACTAATGAGGACATGGGAACCACAACAATCTCTATGGCAAACGACGATCAAATCAAAGGGTGGCTAGTGGCCTAATTCAGGAACGTAGTGGCGATCGCAAAATCAACCGGAATCAGCAGGTCAGGCTCCATACTTTTCAGCAACAACACGTGCTATCAGGAACACCTTAGACTCACACTTCAGGACTGATCCACCGAAGGTACTGAAGAACAAGCTGGTTTATTGAATAAAAACCTATAAGAATATCTCATAGCTAAAGTACAAGGTGCTATTAGTTGTGAAAGAATCTAGTCAGAAAAGGTGCGTCAAATTTGATAAGTAAATCCATATCGAAGAGAACAAATCTGATATGATGACAATCCGTTGTCGAAAGAGTAGCTAGCCGTTTGTGGTAAGAAGCCCGCGTTAGCGGAACCTGCAGGGTTGCCTAGGATGGCAGCAAGGTTTCGGGAGGCATCGTCCATGCCAAATTCAAAAATTTGCCGTTCTAGCTAACCCTAAACAGTGAATCGTTTACTAGAAATCGACGGAATAACATATGTAAACACTTTACATCCTAAGTGAGAAAGGAATACAACCTCTGTAGACCGGTCCTTCACTTCAATTGCTCCGTGTAGTAGTCCCTTCGCTGCGATCGTGAACTCTGGACTCTAGAGAGGCTCCCATGAAGAAACAAACATGCTTACTTCGAAGACTTCGAGGACGAAGATGATCTACGTCGAGGAGACACTAACCCAAGCTATCTCTTCACTAACTATGGAATTATTGAAGCAAACAGCCTATACTAAATGTCAAGTAGTAGAGGACGATGAAGTAGGAAGTGGGCTCACTTTAGATTTCATATTCCCACATTTTTTTCTCATACCTCTATTGAAGCAAGAAAGCTTTGAGGAAGAAAAAGAAGAATGAACACATCATTTGAATTAATCCAAATGAATTATTGCAACCATGGGTGAGTTAAGCCCTCATGCCCAACTCTTGTAGAGAATAAACCATGCACTAAGATTAAGGGTTGGGTTAAATAAATATCCTAAACTAGGCAAAAGAGTTGACTTTGTCAAAGGTTATCCATAGGCTTTGTCCAAGCTCAACCATGATAAATTCTCACTCTTTTGAATTAGCTTAAAATAAATAAAACCCTAATTTAACCCTAGTATGGTATAATTCTTATATACCCATCTTGCATGTATCATCAAGCATGACATATACTTTTGTACACTAATATATATCACATATATACACATGCACAAACTAGTGAGAAAAGAAATCCTAAGTGAGCTAATACTAGTTAATGTAATATAATATATCAAATATATAAGTATACATTAAATTATTAAATCAACTCTTGATTTAATAATCTGGCTATGTTACATATAACCGACTAATATCATATATAACAACTTATCGAATCAACACTTGATCCGATAACCCGGCTATATCGCATATAACCGACCAATGTCACAAATCGCGAGAATAGAACATGGTATCTCATATCGTATTAATCTCGGTCCCGCACATATCACATATGCGCTTCTACTCCGTTTCGCTTGAGCCAGGAAACCCCTATGTAGGACTCTAAAAACTCGTCAATGCGCCGACAGTAGGTGATGATCATATCAAACACCCACAAGCCGCAAGCGGTCTGCTAAACGTAACGGCCATCCGGGTATTGAGCAATCAGAAGATCAACAAGCAAGCCTGCTCACACTCCTGCGAATCCAATAAGTAACACTATCGTACAGTCCGGTCTCTTCGTCTAATATGTCGCATAGCTCGTCTAGGGGTGGTGAACATCAGATCCCAGTAACTCGATAAGTCGTGTCGATATGAGGCTCATAATGGGTCGAGAAACTACTGATAATACTTACCAGTATATCTCTGAAGCAGCCTTGGCCAAGGACTTCCTGTTATAGCCAATTGAGCACAGCGCAACATCAACTCCCAATACCGGGAGAGACGAAACCCCTCCTATCGCTCATTGCCTCTATGTGACTCGGGACTGTACCCAAAAGCCACCGTTTTGCACGTTCTCTTGAACGTGGTAAGGTGGAAATCAAAGCACAGTGGGAATCACACAAGACTCTATGACGATCTCGGGTCTACAGACTAACTTGTACCAGTATCACCAGAGAACTGCCATCTGACGTTAGGTATAATACCATCTGGGAGTTCTCGACGAGTCCGTTCAGTGTACCCAGTCTCCACTGAACATCCATATACTATCTCTGATGTCAAACACTAATGGATATGGGATCATCCATCTCCCATCTACATGGGTCGAGAAGCTATACGCTAGTCTACTATGGTATATCGATGACCTGTCGCGATACACCCATGACTAGGAACATTTGAAGGATGTACTTAGCGACTACACTGTCCCCACTAGTTTGATCTGCATCACAATCCTGGTAGTCAAGTACTCATCCTAAGGGCTTTATCAACATGTAGCATAAAGACAATCAGAGTACATATTAAGATAAAGAGCAACCAGATAGTATACTATCATGTCGAGCAAGAGAGTCCTCCATTTATATGTCCAAGCATCCACTACAATATACATCGTATGTACAATAATGGCCTCTAGGGCATACATATAACTAACAATCTCCCACCTGCATTAGGGCCATCTGTTATAGTATCTCATACCCAACAAATAGCAGTGGTTGTAGTATCTCATACTTAACCATCGCATAAAAGTCTCTCTTGGGAATAGGCCTTTGTGAGTGGATCCGCCGTGTTGTCCTCTGTAGTCTACTCTCCTAATCTCGATCTCCCTGGAGATCAACCATCTCCATGATCAGGTGATACTGCCTAAGAATATGTCTGGATCACTAATGGGACAGGGGTTCATAGGCATAAGCCACAACTCCATTGTCACACAATGGTAGGAACTATGTTCATCTCATGAACTTTTACATATCGAGACTGCCTCTTTGGTAGTATCCTTGGTAGCCATGTATCCAGCCTTTATCGTCTAGTATGCCACGGTATCTAGCTTGGAATTCTTCCAACATACCGTCCCTCCACTGAGAGTAAAGACAATGCCTGTGACTGACATTCAGTCGACCTTATCACCCTAGAAGCTATCCAGTGATTCTCCCCAGGATCGATTGATACCATCTCACTACACCTAGTGAGAATCCTAACATCCACTTAGATCTATCTCATATATCCAATCCTAGGATTTAGGAGGTATTACCTTGATCCTATATGGAGAATCCTTGTGATAAGAGGAGATTGACCGGGCATAGCATAGGAAACTCCTTTCATATCAAGAGTATTTCATCCACATACAATACGAGGATCAACACCATACTCCCTACTACCTTTTTTTATATACAAGGTTCATCTACCATTTTGATGAGTCAAACACTTTGACTACCATATCAAAACAGATGTTCCAACTCCGCGATGCATGTTTTATCCCATAAAGCAACTTGCACACGTTTCCGCTGCTCCCACTGTCTACGAAGCCCTCTGGCTGTGTACTTATAGACGCTCTCTTCTAAATCACCATTTAGAAAAGCAGTCATGACACCCAACTGTCAGATATCGTAGTCATGGTATGTAGCAATGGCAAGTAGGATCTGGATGAACTTAAGCATAGGGACTAGAAAAGGTTTCATCATTATCCACACTGGTCGATGACGAGAACCTTTTGCAACAAGTCTTAGATTTGAAAGTCTCAACTTTTCCATGTACACCAAGTAATCTTCTCAAGATATACTTGCTCCTGATGGGGATTTAACCCTTCAGATATAGAAACCAAAGTCCATACATTGTTGGTGTATATGGATTCCATCTCAGATCGCTTAGCATCCATCCATTCTCACAGAGCCACCACTCCGATGGCCTGCTCGAAACTAGTTGGATCATCATCTCATGATGCAATCCTCTCCCTCACTGTCATAGAGAAAACCTAAGTATTTCTCAGACGGGTGAGGAACCCTACTAGATCGGCGGAGAGGTTGAGGTCCGTTGGGAGCTATTGAATCATCCGGTTCTACCAAATCATCAGATGTAGTTTTTATAGCTAGAACTCCTTCCAGTTCTACCTCATGACCACTAATTTCTTCACAAGAAATTCCCTTTCCAAAAGTTGGCATGCTGAGAAACAAAACACCTTTTGCTCCTCAGTGTGGTAGAAGATATTCCCCTGCGAATGCTTGGGATATCCAACAAACTTCCACAGAACTGAACTTGCCTCGAGCTTGTCCGGATTTTGCTTTTAGACATAGGCCGGACAATCCAAATCTTAACATACTTAAGAGACGGGCTCTTCCCATTTCATATCACATATAGAGTGGTAGGCACCTGATTTGATTGGAACCCTATTCAATAGGTATGTAGCTTCACAAGTGCATAACCCCAAAAGGAAATAGGCAACTCAGTAGTACTCATCATAGAGCACACCGTATCACATAGAGTGCGATTGCTCCGCCCCGATATACCAACGTGCTGTGGTGTATTTGGAAGAGTAATGCTGAGAGAGAATCTCATTCTCCTTTAGAATAGTCCAGGAATTCCGTACTCAAGCATTCTGCTTCCTGATCACATCAAAGGACATAATACTTATACCCGTTTTGGTTCTCTACTTTTAACTTATATTCTTTGAATATCTCAAAAGGTTCAGACTTGTGTTTCAATAGGAACATATGTCCGAATCTTTAGAGATCATCAGTGAATGTAATGAAGTACAAAGAACCGGTCCTGGCATATGTAGATAGGGGACTTACATACATCATCATGTATCAATCCCAAGTGTTCATCTAACTCTTTCTCTGTTTCCAATAAACGGAGATATGGTCATCTTATCTTTGTGACATGACTGGAAAGTTTCATAAGATATAAATTCAAACTGATTTAAATATGCATTTTTATGTAACTTCAGCTAGTCGGGTCGCATTGATATGACCTAGTCTACAATGCCTCAAGAAGGATTCGTTCATTTCTGAACTCTTCCTCTTGTGTATGTTCTGTACATTAAGAACTGTATTTTGATTTAGAACGTATATGCTTCTAGATAACGTGCCTGAACCGATCAACTCTTGATATAGGAAATGTTCAAAACATTATCCAACAATACGAAATTATATCCTTCTTTACTTAATAAAGAGACTGATATGATATTGTATATCAGGTTCGGTATCTAATAATATTCGTTCAGAATCAATGTATTTGGTAATACAGGATGATAACTGCCAACATACTTGGCTACAACACTTGCACCGTTTCCAACTCTTAAAACTTATCACCCATTCTTAGTTCTCTACCTGTCTATAGCCTATGTAACATATTACATATGTGGGATCCTGATCCGGTATCTCATACTCAGGACGTAAAGGATACTGAGAAACAGTTCTCTATAATGAACATACCCGAAGAAAATGCATCATCATGCACCTTCTTCGTTTGGGCGGCACGGGAATCCTGGTAATCCCCTATTTCCTGCTCGGTCTTATAACAATTATAAGTTGGAGCGGGACCAATGTTCCCCAGCTCAGTATAAAAAGCGGGTTCGTTCAATACATCCATATTATTATCTTGATTAAGGCGTGACATGGTCGCTACCTGGAGAGAGAGAGAAGAAAACACTCAGTGTATGCTCTTGCAAGATTAGATTGGTTATTAATTTGTCTAATCAGGATGGCTCCCACTGTTTTAGTCAAATCTTCCTTCAAATCTTAAAAAGAAAGACTAGCCGGGATTAATTACACTTTACAAGTTCGCCAATCTTTTGGTCAGGACAGTGTCGTTACTTTGAGAGAGGTTCCCCGTGCTTTCGCATGGACCTAATTAAAATAAACCTCGTTTTCCCAGAGGCATAACCTCGTTAACACCTTTCTAGACACCTAATTGATCGGCTAATTGTGATGTGTAAAACTCTTCCAAGAGTAACTCTTACTCGCAGTGGGTATCGGGATCCAACTATCTCATAGGAGGTATGCAATCTCATTGCAAATTTCAACACTTGAAATTCCCGATAATATTTTGCCCCTAGCATCCTATGACCTTGACGCAGGCTAACAAACCATATTCTGCTAGTCAAGTTCAACCCGTACATTTCCCGATTGAATTAAACCCACCCGCACGACCCTTGACCAGGACAACAAAGTCGCACCACTACCCTAACTCAATCGCATCATATGCTTTAGCAGATAAGCATAAATAGCTACCGCACACTACGCCTTGACGCAGGCCAACAAACGTAGCACGAATACTATGAAGTACTTATCTGAAATGACGGAGGGTTACGACAAGTTTTTAAGAAAACTTTTTGCGTAATGAACTTGATCTCGTTGTAAAATCGAGTGATTTTGTAAAGGAGTGTTTTTTAGGCTTTTACTAGTTTTGCTAAAGAGGTCACTCCCGGTGAAGGGATCTCGGCTCTTTCCTTATCGAATAAGGTGCATGATATTTCACAAATACCACTATGCAAAGCAAAAACTATAGAAGCAATCAAAAGACAATCCGAGTTTGTAGCATCTGCTAGTTTCGCTAAAGAGGTCACTCCCGGTGAAGGGATCTCGGCTCTTTCCTTATCAAATAAGGTGCTGGATATTCTATAAGGAATACCGCTATGCAAAGCAAGAACTAGAGCTACCAGTTTTCGAGACAAGTTTCTACAATATCTTTAGGTTTCTTTTATTTCATTAATCTCATTAATGAAGTCCCATTTATTATACTTCCCAAGCAACACATATGAAACGAAAGCAGTAATATATAATATATATCATATATATATATATATATATATATATATATATAAAATAAGCATTCTTCTCATAATATAATCAATGATCACATCACAGAATATTGCAGCAGAACACAACTTATGAAATATTGGATATACTAGGATTTCCGGGTTTTATTTTAAGCCTGTATAAAACACGGATTCCACGGTCGTGATGAATAGCCAAACCCACATCCTTAGACCCCTACGAGAGTGGCAATCAACCTTACTAATTCTAGAGTTCGGAGACCCGGTCTCGACTCCTCGAGATGGTCTCCCACTGGACCCTAGAACCCGGTTACTTGTGCCCCCCGCCTTGGGTCTATCCTAATGCGGAAAAGTAAATAATATACAATGGTGACATCATTCTCAACCCGGAAGTGCCCCAATAAAAGAATATTACATACAATGAATTTTACATGAATGAAAATGAAAAACTCTCATCTCAGATAAAACCCCCGGCTATTCAAAACACGACGATCCAATATAACATATCACAGCAACACATAACATCACATGTCATCAACGTAAGTAAATATGCGTATCCCAATTGTCGTTGAAATATAGCACCAAAACCGGCGATACACCACATATTAGACTTACAGTCGCAGAAAAGAAAGTGAAAAACTACAACAGTTGTAATCCGCAACCACCTTAGACATCACATGCCTAACCAAATGAATTCCTTAGACATCGCATGCCTAACAATTATAAACCCCGCATTTTAGTCTCGATATTGAAAACACCTTTTAATATCAAGTCGGGCAATTCAACAAGATTCCCGACATCCTGATCGAATGCTCGTCGGAAACTTCAGTAGACGGCTGCACCACCCCCCCTCCCCGATGCCATCGACAAAGTGCACTAAGATGGAACACCGCTGCCGCAAGCACCCGAACGGATGCTTTTGGCGATGGGGTTCTCCTACAGTCACTTGGTTGGGTCTATGGGGCATGGCTGTCTATTAAGTTTACTCGGTGAGTATCCGCGTACGCTACGTGATTGTGACGGACTTTTGATCACATCAAAATCCCGTGGCAACCGATCAAATGAGACTAAATTGCTAGATTTATAACATTCAAATTAGTTATCTCATCATTATTCATGGATTCCAAATATTGTAACCCATCACATAATATCCGAACGACGTTAAACTTTTCGATCGATTCATCAAAGTACCACAATTTCCCGACAGCCCAACACTTGAGCACAGTTCAATAATACCCAGAATAAGCCACGGTACCTATGCACCAGTCGTAGAAGGGCAAACACAAGCCTCACTCATGTTTCCACGGAACTACGGCAAACCCTAGGGTATGACCGCGGTTCCGCGGTCCAAAAAGTCGAGTTAGGGTTTCATTCTTTTAGGGGGTTCATAGGATTACTTGCTTGTTTTTCCGAATACGTTAAAGATGGAAAAATGGGTTTTTGACATTCGATCGAATTTTTTAACATTATCTAGACAACATGCGAATAACCAGAAACATTGTTAAAACTCCGAATTGTTTATAGTGTAAGATTACATCACATGCAAAATTAGCAAAAACAAACAACACCTGAAATATCAAAACCAAGTCACTGGAACATTCAAAAAAATTTCAGGGGGGCTCGGATTTGGCCGAGATGAGCATGGTGGTGGCCGGCCAAATTTTCATGAAACCCCCTGAAATTTTCACAGTGTTCATGATATATCTCATACATCACTCTGTACTTGTTTAAAAAAAATTTTGAACAACTTTTAAAATCGACAGAAACTTCAATTTTCGGTTTCAAGTTTCGGAGTATTTCGGTTTCGTAATATTAACAAAATCCGTATAAATTTCTAGCATGTCTCTGATACCACTGCAGGGTTGCCTAGGACGGCAGCAAGGTTTCGGGAGGCATCATCCATGCAAAATTCAAAAATTTGCCATTCTAGCTAACCCTAAACATTGAATCGTTTACTAGAAATCGACGGAATAACATATGTAAACACTTTACATCCTAAGTGAGCAAGGAATACAACCTTTGTAGACCGGTCCTTCACTTCAATAGCTCCGTATAGTAGTCCCTTCGCTGCGATCGTGAACTCTGGACTCTAGAGAGGCTCCCATGAAGAAACGAACATGCTTACTTCAAAGACTTGGAGGATGAAGATGATCTACGTCGAGGAGACACTAACCCAAGCTATCTCTTCACTAACTATGGAATTAGTGAAGCAAACACCCTATACTAAATGGCAAATAGTAGAGGATAATGAAGTAGGAAGTGGGCTCACTTTAGATTTCATATTCTCATATTTTTTTCTCATACCACCATTGAAGCTAGAAAGCTTTGAGGAAGAAGAAGAAGAATGAACTCATCATTTGAATTAATCCAAATGAATTATTGCAACCATGGGTGAGTTAAACCCTCATTCCTAACTCTTGTAGAGAATAAACCATGCACTAAGGTTAAGGGTTGGGTTAAATAAATATCTTAAACTAGACAAAAGAGTTGACTTTGTCAAAGGTTATCCATAAGTTTTGTCCAAGCTCAACAATGATAAATTCTCACTCTTTTGAATTAGCTTAAAATAAATAAAACCCTAACTTAACCCTAGCATGGTATAAGTCTCAAACACCCATCTTGCATGTATCATCAAGCATGACACATACTTTTGTACACTAATATATATCACATATATACACATGCACAAACTAGTGAGAAAAGAAATCCTAAGTGAGCTAATACTAGTTAATGTAATGTAATATATCAAATATATAATTATACATTAAATTATTAAATCAACTCTTGATTTAATAATCTGGCTATGTTACATATAACCGACTAATATTATATGTAACAACCTTATCGAATCAACACTTGATCCGATAACCCGGCTATATCGCATATAACCGACCAGTGTCACAAATCGTTAGAATAGAATGCGGTATCTCATATTGTATTAATCTCGGTCCCGCATATATCACATATCTGCTTCTACTCCGTTTCGCTTGAGCCAGGAAACCCCTGTGTAGGATTCTAAAGACTCGTCAATACGTCGGCAGTAGGTAATGATCATATCAAACACCCACAAGCCGCAAGCGGTCTGCTAAGTAACGGCCACCCGGGTATTGAGCGATCAGAAGATCAACAAGCGAGCCTACTCACACTCCTGCGAATCCAATCAGTAACACTATCGTACAGTCCGGTCTCTTCGTCTGATATGTCACATAGCTCGTCTAGGGGTGGTAAACGTCAGACCCCAGTAAGTCGATAAGTCGTGTCGATATGAGGCTCATAACGGGTCGAGAAACTACTGATAACACTTACCAGTATATCTCTAAAGCAGCCTTGGCCAAGGACTTCCTGTTATAGCCAATCGAGCACAGCGCAACATCAACTCCCAATACCGGGATAGACGAAACCCCTCCTATCACTCATTGCCTCCATGTGACTCGAGACTGTACCCAAAAACCACCGTTTTGCACGTTCTCTTGAACGTGGTAAGGTGGAAATCAAAGCACAGTAGGAATCACACAAGACGCTATGACGATCTCGGGTCTACAGACTAACCTGTACCAGTGTCACCAGAGAAGTGCCATCTGACGTTAGGTATAATACCATCTGGGAGTTCTCGGCGAGTCCGTTCAGTGTACCCAGTCTCCACTGAGCACCCGTATACTATCTCTGATGTCAAACACCAATGGATATGGGATCATCCATCGCCCATCTACATGGGTCGAGAAGCTATACACTAGTCTACTCTGGTATATCGATGCCCTGTCTCGATACACCCATGACTAGGAACATTTGAAGGATGTACTTAGCGACTACACTGTCCCCACTAGTATGATCTGCATCACAATCCTGGCAGTCAAGTACTCATCCTAAGGGCTTTATCAACATGTAATATAGAGACAATCAGAGTACATGTTAAGATAAAGAGCAACCAGATAGCATACTATCATGTCGAGCAAGAAAGTCCTCCATATATATGCCCAAGCATCCACTACAATATGCATCGTATGTACAGTAATGGTCTCTGGGGCATACATATAACTAACAGAACCCTCCTCATGAGTCTTGAGGGGAGTTTATTAGGTAGGTGTCCAGCATCATTCATATGAGAAGGACCCACCTAATAAATTCGTGGTTGAAATTTTCAACCATCCTTTACTTTAGGTGCTATTGTGAATTATTTGATTCCTCTTTTATTATTCCTTTCCCGTGAATTCATTTTTGTTAAGCGTGTTAAGAGAAAAAAACAGAGAGAGTTTTCTGAGAGAAAGAGAAAGGGTTTGGTGGCTCACCAGTTGATTCAACGACGAATCTTTCTCCAATCGATCTCAAACTATAAGAGTTCGTAGCCAACGGCGAGCTCTGCACATCCACCGATTTGGATTGGGTTTTCACCTCCATTTCATCTCTACTTCAATGATATTCTCTCAAACATCTTTATATGTAGTTGTTGTTGAAATCCACTTCTAAAGGTAATGCTCTTAGTATTGTGATCCTCTAGTTTTGTCTAGTAAAGAAATATTGTATAATCCCATGATTTCTATAGTGGAAGAATATAGCAGTTGATCGTTGGCTGTGGTTTTTCGTAAGGGTAATGATACATACACTAATGATAAAGACGTTTTGAGATGGAGAATCTTCTCAAGCCGTTTCGAGATGGCAAATCTCCTTTAGAACAATTACTAATATAGTATTTTTGAGATTTTTCATTAATTGTTTCTTACATTCATTACAACTACATTATATAGAAAACAAATAAAAGCTGTGAAGAGATTGTCTCCTAAAATAAAGGACACATAAAATAAAGTGCGAATATGGCCTAAGTAGTTGAAACACGTGTTAGTGGAGAGTGGGTTGAAATAATGAGTTTCATGCACACATCAAACCATCCCCCTTCAAACAAGCTTGTCCTCAAGGTTGATACATTTCAGTAATATCTTGAGTCTCGGATTAAGCGAATTATTGTCGGCCATCACGGAGGATCGAAAAAGCTTTGAAATGAAAAACTCAAGGGAATGCGCAACATCTCATAACATCGGGTTAGGCGGATTGAAGTCGGTCATTGTGGAGGATTGAGAGACTCTCGAGCAGTTGATGTACTATCTCAATATTTGATCACTCGATTTAAGCGGATTGATGTTGACCGTCGCGGAGGATCTAGAAGCTCTGTCCTTGTTAATACATCATCTCAACAACGTCTCAAACGCACGAGTTAAACAAATTGATGTTGGTCATCATGGAGGACCGAGAGGCTCTGATACCAAATGATATGTACACAATAGATAAAGCCGATTCGAGATGGAGAATCTCTTTTAGCTGATTCGAAATGGTTAATCTCATTTAGAACATGCTAAAATAGCATTTTTGAGGTTTTTCATTAATTGTTTTTTTATATTCATTACAACTACATTATATATAAAACAAATGAAAGTCATGGAGAGAGAGTTTCCTAAAATAAAGAAAGCATAAAAAAGTGCAAAATGGCCTAAATAGTTGAAAACATGTGTCAGTTTGGAGTGGGTTGGAGTAACAAGTTTCATGCACACATCAGGTTTCCACGTAAAATCGGTGTTCTTGTTTTATTTGGTTGAGTGGCTTATTTATTTCCGCTGTATTATTTCCGTATATATTTTGATGATTGTCAAGCTCGTGATATTGTATTAATCTCATCTCCTCCGTTCCTAACACAATTTGAGGTAAATTGCTCGATCTTGATAATTTCCAATATTAGTTAGTTTAATATATATTGGTTTCATATTGTTTATAGACTTGTTTATATTGAAATAATTTACGTATAACAAAGATGTTAAAATTATAAAGAAAACTTCAGGTCAGACGTCTGCAGAACAAAGAGGCAGACATCTGGATGTGCATGAGCCCCATGTCAGAACACTAGAGTATCGGCAGATATCTGAAGGCCAGCAAGGCAGACATCTGCAGAAGAAGCAGAAGCCCAATACAGAGCACATGTAGACATCTTCCTAAGTGTGGGTCAGACGTCTGCCCAAGGCGCTGAAAAGATACAGAGTTAAGACAGACATTTGCCCAAGTGTGGGTCAGACGCCTGTCGCCGTGATAACTGCTACGAATCTTATTTTACAAAATTTTGATTTTTCTCTATTTTAGGTAGGATTGGGTTTTCCTATAAATGGGGACTTCTTATATAATATATGTACTGCCAAATTAAATCAAAAGGAAGGTCTATTGTATTGAGAGGGTGATGGCATAGATTTAGAAAGATTTGAGAGAAATCTCCTAAGGTTTGCTTGTGGCGTACTTGATTCAAGAGTATAGTGGATATTGCAGATTCCGTTCTGCTGGGAGCTAGCCATACGGTGGGTGAAACTCATTAACAAATCCCTCTTGTTTATGTTTGATTCTTATTTATTCTCGTACTTTATTTATCGTTTATTCTTTCATTGTGATTGCGTGGTGTGTGTTCGTGATCGTTGTCGTAAGCATTGTTCTGTGTATCGACTTCATCCTAACAACCGGTATTAGAGCCAGGTTTTGACGCTTGATCCCAACAACTGGTATCAGAACCAGGTTTTGACGCTTGATCCCAACAACTGGTATCAGAGTGTGGTTAACGGTGGGTAATGACACTTGTATCATATTCCCTACTTTCTTAGATCCTACAATCTAGGTTAACGATGGGTAATGACGCTTGTATCATATTCCCTACTTTCTTAGATCGTAGTTTTGAATACGTTGGTTTAGATCAAGTGAGAAGTTGTGTTTTACTGCAACATAGACAAAAATATGGCGGAGGATAAAGTAGAGATCGAAAAATTCAATGGTCACAATTATGGTTGGTGGCGCATGCAGATGGAGGACTACCTATATCAAAAGGACCTGTATCTTCTGTTACTACGAGAAAAGCCCAAGAAGATGACAGATGAGACGTGGAACCTTTTGGATTGGAAAGTCCTGGTGACAATCAAATTATCGTTGACTCTGCAGATAACCTTTAACATCTCAAAGGAGAAGACAACCATGGCATTAATGACGACGTTAGTAAAGTTGTATGAAAAGCCTTCAATATCAAACAAGATATATTTGATAAAAAACCTTTTCAACAGGAATATGACAAAAAGTGGTTCGGTGACAGAACACTTGAACGAATTCAACAGCGTGATGAGCCAACTCGAATCAGTTTCAATTGCATTTGAAGATGAGATTCGTGCTCTTTTATTTCTATGTTCGTTGCCAGAGAGTTGGGAGAACCTCGTAATGACGATTAGCAACTCGATCTCAGGGACTCTCACATTTAATGATGCGGTGAGTTCAATATTAAGTGATGATATGCGAAAAAAGGCTGTGAGTGGAAATTCGGAAACTTCTGCACTTTCAATGAAGAATTGCGGCAGGACGATGGAAAGGAAAAAGGAGAAGAAGGGCAAGTCGAAAAATCAAGGAAAATCTTAAGGAAAAATCTAATGCGCCTGTTGGAATTGCGGAAAGAAGGGTCATAGGAAAAGTGAATGCATACTTCTAAAGAAAACCCCAAATGAGAAGGCAGATGAAAAGGAAGAAAATCTGGTGTCTACACAAGAACAAGGGGAACAAGGGTTTTGTCTATCAGCGAATAAGAGCACAAATGCAAATACTTGGTTCATAGATTCAGGAGCATACTTTCATTGCACTTCAGGACAGCATCACTTCAGCGAGTATGTTCAAGGTGATCTTGGACATATGACGGTAGGAAATGATCAGCCATGCAAGATCGTTGGCAAAGTGACAATCATCCTACAACCGTCAAGAGAAGGTCAAATCAAGCTAAAGAATGCTAGGCATATTTCAGATTTGATGAAAAGCCTAATTTCCACAAGTCAGATAGACAACGAGGGTTACATGATGGTGTTCGAAAATTCTTAGTGGAAGATTTCCAAAGGATCGTCTCCCACTTGCACTAAAGGCCAGTTATTGGCGTACCGAATACCCAATGTCTGCTCTAAGGCCAGCTGCTGGCATACCGCATACCTGACATCTCAAAAAGTCGCTCAAACTGTGCTTGAGGGAGGGCCTTTGTAAATGGATCCTCCGTGTTCTCTTTTGTATGCACTCTCCGGACCTCGATCTCCTACCGATCTATGATCTCCCTGATCAGATGATACCGCCTTAAGATGTGTCTGGATTTCTGATGGGACCATGGTTCCTTCGCTAAAGCTATAGCCCCATTGTTATCATAATACAAAGGTATCGGATCAACAATGGACGGAACTACCTGAAGTTCAGTAATAAACTTCTTCATCCAGACCGCTTCTTTTGCAGCATCACTTGTAGCAATGTATTCAGCCTTCATCATCGAGTTTACGACGGTATCCTGTTTGGAACTCCTCCAACACACCGCACCTCCGTTGAGGGTAAACACAAAACCCGAGACAGACTTACTGTCATCCTTGTCACTCTGAAAGCTTGAATCAGTAAAGGACTCGACCTTAAGGTCCCCATTACCGAAAACCAAGAACATCTCCTTAGTACTTCTCAGGTACTTGAGTATGTTCTTCACTGCTGTCCAATGGTTCTCACCTGTGTTCGACTGATACCGGCTCACCACGCCTAGCGTGTAAGCTACATCTGGTCTTGTACATAGTATCGCATACATTATAGATCTTACTGCCGAAGCGTAGGTATAGTGCTCATGTGAACCCTCTCCTCATCAGTCTTGGGAGACATCTCTTTAGAGAGGGTGATTCTGTGCAATACGGGTATGTTACCGTGCTTGGAATCTTCCATACTAAATCTCTTTAGTATGGTCTCTATGTACCTGGACTGCGAAAGTCTCAGTAATCTCTTGGATCTATCTCTGTAGATCTTGATTCCCAGAATGTACGAGGCATCACCCAGGTCCTTCATGGAGAACCTTTGTGATAAGAACGGCTTGACCGATTGTAGTATAGGAATATCGTTTCCTATCAAAAGAATGTTGTCCACGTACAAGACTAGGAATACGATAATTGGTCCTACAATCATCTTATAAATACATGGCTCATCCTCATTCTTGATGAAGTCAAATTCCTTGACTGTTTCATCAAAATAGATGTTCCAGCTCCGCGATGCCTACTTCAATCAATAAATGGATTTGAGCAACTTGCACACCTTCTTGCTGTTCCCACTGTCTACAAAACCTTCTGGCTAATCTATATAAATGCACTCTTCCAAACTTCTGTTTAGAAAAGCCGTTTTTACGTCCATCTGCCAGATTTCATAGTCATGGAAGGCAGCAATTGCAAGTAGGATCCAAATGGATTTGAGCATAACCACTGGAGAAAAAGTTTCGTCATAGTCCAATCCTGGTCTTTGACGCTTTTGCAACAAGTCTAGCCTTATAGGTTTCCACCTGCCCATCTACACCAATCTTCCTTTTATAGATCCATTTGCATCCAACGGGTTTTACCTCAGGTGGAGCAACTTCCAAGGTCCACACTTTATTGGCATACATGGACTCCATTTTGGATTGCATAGCATCCAACCACTTATCAGAGTCCCTACTGATAATGGCCTGCCTGAAACTAGTAGGATCATCTTCTTCCAAGATGCAATCCTCTCGATCCCCGTCTATGAGAAAACCGTAGTATCTCTCGGGCAGATGAGAAATCCTACTAGATCTGGGGAATGGTTGAGGTTCATCTGGGATTATTGAATCTTGTGATTCTGTCAAATCTTCAGTTGTTGTTTGTGTATCTGGAATTTCTTCCAGTTTTACCATGCTTCCCCTGGTTTCTTTTGCAAGAAACTGCCATTCCACAAAGGTGGCATTCCGCGAAACAATAATCCTTTATTCCTCAGCATGGTAGAAATGGTATCCTTGTGAATGTTTGGAATATCCCACAAATTTACACAACACCGATTGTGCCTCAAGTTTGTCCGGAATGTGCTACTTCACATAAGCTAAACAACCCCATATCTTAATAAATTTAAGACATGGTCTTTTACCGCTCCATATTTCATATAGAGTCTTAGGCACAGATTTATACGGAACCTGATTCAATAGGTACGCTTTTGTTTCAAGAGCAAGCCCCCAGAATGAAAGAGGCAATACTGTATTACTCATCATGGAGAGAACCATTTCCAATAGGGTACGGTTCCTCCAAATCCGATACACTGTTGTGTTATGGTGTATACGGAGGAGTAAGCTGAGAGAGAATACCATTCTCTTTCAGAAATCCCTGGAATTCCGTGCTCAAGTACTCCCCTACTCTATCAGACCGGAGTATTTTGATACTTTTGCCAATCTGGTTCTCTACTTCCTTTCTGATTTCTTTGAATTTCTCAAAAGCTTCAGATTTGTGTTTCATAAGATACACATACCCGAACCTAGAGAGATCGTCAGTGAATGTGATGAAGTATGAGAACCCACCACGTGCATGTATAGACATTGGACCACATACATCACTGTGTATGAGTCCCAAGAGCTCTCCTGCTCTTTCTCCATGTCCGGTAAACGGAGATTTGGTTATCTTTCCCTTGAGACAAGACTGACAAGTTTCATAAGATGAAAATTCGAACGTATCCAAATATTCATCCTTATGCAATTTACTCAGTCTTTTCTCTTCGATATGACCAAGTCTACAATTCCACAAGTAGGATTCGTTCGTATCTGAACTCTTCCTCTTGCGTGTGTTTTGTACATTGAAAACTGTGTTTTGATTTAGAACATAGATACCATTACACAGTGTACTTTCTGCAACCAATACCTGATTAAGGTAAATGTTCATGATATTTCTATCAAGAACAAACTTATATCCATCTTTATCAAGTAAAGAAATTGATATTATGTTGCAAACCATGGAAGGTACATAGTAGAAATTGTTCAAAATCATAGTATTGCCTTTTGGCAACACAAGGTGATATTCACCGACGGCAGTAGCATCAACTTGTGCTCCGTTCTCTACTCTGAGAGACATATCATCAGGTCCAACTAACCTACTTTTTCTCAGTCCCTGTAATAAATTACAGATATGTGATCCTGATCCGGTATCTAGTACCCAAGAGGTAGGACTGACCGAAAAACAGTTCTCAATAACAAAAACACCTGAAGGAGATGCAATAATATGCTTCTTTTTCGTTAGGGTCATCAAGGAATTCATACAATCCTCTTTTCCTTGTTCATACTCATGACAGCTGTCATAATTTAGGGCCGAACCGACGTTCCCAAACCCCGAATAAGAATTCGGATCGGTCAAACGATACATTTTATTATCTTGATTAAGGCGTGAAATGGTTGCTACCTGGAGAGAGAGAAAAGAAACACTTAGCGTGGGCTCTTGCAAGATTAGATTGGTTATTAGTTTATCTAATCAGGATGGCTCCCACTGTTTCCTCAAATTATTCTTCAAACTCTAAAAGAAGAACTATTCACGATTAATTGCACGTCATAATACTTGCTTAACCTTTCGGTCAGGCTAGTGTCGGTTTTTCGAGGGAGGTTTTCCAACGCTTTCGCGAAGTTCCTTAATTATATAATCTCTTTTCACTGGAGGCGTAGCCCTGCTAACTCCGTTCTAGACACCTACTTGGTTTATAGCTGTAACGTTTTAAAAATAAATAAATAAATAATTAAATAAATAAAATCCTTTAAGTGAATTTTCAGATAATCGGTAAAATAAACCGTATTTTCCGTAAAACTTAACTATAATTATTTTTCAATATAGATTTAAATACGCCTATTTTAACTATATAATTACTAGTAAATGGTGTTTATTTAGTGACTTATAAATTATTAGTTTACTAAAATATTTTCCGTAATTAATTAAATTCAAATATTAACATAAGTTTTAATTATACATTAAATTAGTGCAAATTACAAATTAGAAATGGGTTAATTTTACAAAGTGAACCATGAAAATTAAAAACAAGTGTGTAACATGCAAAATTCTTTCTCAAATTTTTCTATGGTTCTAGACTTTTCTAGGATTGATTTAGAAAAGAAAATAAATAAAACTAAATAAATTATTGAAAAGACTAAAGTGAGGTGATTTATTTGTGAAACTTCTACACATTTCTACACTCATATCACATTTCCCTCTCCCACTCAAGTGGCCAGCCTCACCTTGGGCAGACCCCTCCCTCCCCATTTCTCTACTTCATTTTACTTCAAAAATCTCCAAAAAATTCATCGAAAAAATCCAAAATAAAACCTCAAAATCCAAATCAAATTTCTACCCATTATTCTTTGATCAAAAGTAAGCATGGATTTTAGAGCTAGAGAGCAATTTAGAGGACCAAGAACTCAAGTTTGATCTCTTGAGATTGTGAGGTATAAATCCTAACCCTAAAGTTTAATATTTGGTTAATTACTTTAATCTAGCTCAATTTGGTGTTTAATATGGTTTAAATTGTAGATTTAAAATTCAAGAAAAGGGTTTGTAAATCAAGTTAGGGTTTTTATAAATTTTTTATGATTACATGGTGTAGTTTAACATGTTAAATAATGCAAAACTTAATCTAGTAACAAATTTGTTAATTGTAGCATTTAAATTGTCCTAATTAGGTTTTTTTTGCAAACTAGGTTTTTATAATATATATATATATATATATATATATATATATATATATATATATATATATATTAGTGAGATAAAATTCTAATTAGGGTTTTTATCATTAGGTTATAGTTTTAATGGGTAGATTAACATGTTAATTGAATGCAAAAGCTAATCTAGTTACTAGTTTCAAATTGTTAGTTGGAAATTGTGATAAATATGCTAATTTTGCTAACTAGGTTTTAGAAATTGATTAAATAATTGAGAGTAAAATCTAATTATGGTTTTCATGACATTATTAACATTTTAGTTTGTTGTTTAGCATGCAAAACTTAGTTTAGTTGATGATTTGTGAATTTTTGCTTTAAAGGTGTTAAAATTAGATAAATTTGCAAAATAGAATTTTTGGATTTATACAAATTAGTGTGATAAAAATATAGTAATGATTTGTATGACTTAGTTATGATATTTAGTAAATATTATGGCCATTAGTTTCGTTAAAACATCAAGTTTCGAAATAAAACGGTTATTTGAGGTTTTCTAGGTTTTCGGAAATAAATCGATTTGATTTGTTTTGAGGTTTTGATGAGTTGCAATCTATTTCATATTATAATTAGTGAATTATGAAACCATGATTGGTGTGTTTGGGTTTTTCTCGATCAATCGGCATTTGTACGCCGATGTCGAGGGTAATTTGGTTATTTTGCATGAGTGGGTCATAGGTTTTAACCTATGCGCGTTTCGTGCGCCGTTTTGGTTTTATCCGCGATTCGGTTTACGATATACATATATGTTTGCATATAGGTACCTCTTACGTGGACTTCGGAAGATGAAGAAGAGAATGGCGGCATCGACTTCGGCAGACAAGGACCAGGTGAGTAGATGTATATCTACGGGGGAAGTCGGGTGGATGGCGTATAGTACCCCCGCAAACGTAGAATAAGGATATTACGTACTGTTATTAGGAAGTCGGACGTGACCTTAGATTCTTGACGAGTAGGGTCCTATTGAAGACTTTAGGTTGGACTAGACTGATTTAGAAAGACTTAACCAGAGGATGACTGCCTTGGAGGGAATTCGTAGGTTTCATATAGACACACACACATACGCACGCACACCTAAACTTGACTTGGTGTATATGTGTATGAATATATATATATATATATATATATATAGGAATGTGTGTAGGTATATATATATATACATACATACACACACACATATATATATATATATATACATATATACAACATATACATGTGATATGAGGATGTTATATGATACATAGGGATGAGTCGATATGCTAGGCTTGATGCCGTAATTTATTGGATAGATGATCGAGTTATGACATAAGATGTGTTATGATAGTAGCGGATCGTTGGGCAATAAGATTATATAAAATATATTTATATAAACGATAATATGTGTTGATGACATTGGAATGAACGAGACTCTAGAATAGAACCCAGATTGTAATATGCGACTTAATCACGATATGATATATGACATGATATTTCTGAGGATCACTTGACGATGTATATTTACACAGACGATGATATATGTTTGATAATATTGGGATGTATGCGATTATGGTACAGTACCCATAATCATGATATTGTTTGATGATGATACTATACGAATGATGATGTATATATGTGATAGTTGACCCGTACCCCGATTTTGGGAAGCCGTACAATGGATTTTACCGTACGAGGCATAGATGTGATGATCGATCCGCACTCTTGACTCGAGAAAGTCGTACTACGTACGTGACGCTATTGAGGCTGAATCGCCGACTACTAGAGATATCGACTCAGACCTTAGGAGGATTCTTCTTTCCTTTCGATTAGTGTCTTTAATTAGTTCCTTAGTTGGTTAGGTAGATCTTAGTTTATGCTCGAGTCATACTTATTTTCAAAACTAACGAATCATGCTTTTTCAAACAACAAACTGTATGACTCGTAACTAGTATGTATTCTTTAGTTGTGCGTTTACTACACATTCATCGTTATATTCATGTTGTATTCATCGCATTGCATGTTCATACATATGTTTCTTTAGCTAATATGAAACTCTGCCTGTTAGGACACCAGCACTATTACCGATGATGCGCATGTTCCACGTACACTCATTTGTTGGCTCACACACATCATCATCGGTAATTGCCATGTCACGTACACTTTAGAACAAATTATCTTTTTATTGATATAATCAGCTAAATGCTAGTCCAAATAATATTGTGTGATTACTCTCATGTGCTTGTTTAGACATTGCATTTATTACTTAGACACTTCATGCATTCACATATTCATATTATCATGCAGTATTGTGGGGCTTGTGCCGACACTCATTATTTACTTACTCATGATTTTAGGATTTTGGATTTCTATGAGATTTCAGGATTTTGGAGAAAACCGCAAGAATATATATAAAAACTTTTCTCTCTCTCTCCCTCTCATTTTAAACTATAAGTTGCGGTATTCTCGTGATGTATGTGTCATCCACCATGAGATTTCATGTTTTCTGTTGGATTTCGAGACCCGATTCGAGGAGTGGATGAACCGTCTTGGGTACATGGTGGGCCCGGTATGGTACCCGGGGCAAGAAGATCGAGTTGTAGACGATGAGCCTGGCAGGGGAAGACTACCTACCGGTGATGTCTGGCGCGGCGGATATCCGGAGGATACCGACCGTTGTCGTGAGATTTAATGATATGGGCTGAACCGGACTGACGGAGCCCGAGATATTGAGACTATGAGATATTGAGACTATGAAGTATTGAGACTTTGAGATTTACATTTTTTGTGTCGATGCTTGACACGGATTTCCATGGATTTCATTGATGATGTTTCAGATCACCATAAAAATTTTACTATGATAAAAGTTAAAGATTTCTTATTCAGATATATCCAGATTTCATGGTTGATTGTTTTACATTCATGATGCATGCATACTCATACGTATGACTTGTTACTGTTGTGACACTGACACGAGCACGGAGTATTGCACTTATGCATAGGTTCTTATCCTGTCACTACTAGATGTCTAGTGTTATATATATATATATATATATATATATATATTATGACCTAGGAGATCGTCGTGCATACGATTTCTTCTCACAGATGTCTTCTACTCACGAGTTGGCAACTCACCCCCGTTGTGCCAAATTTTCTTTCAGGTTCAGATGTACAGGTTTCTTTGGCGGCTTGCTGGCACACCATTTCATTAAGGGTGATTGCTTGGTAGGTTGGTTCACTTGTATCAGGACCGCCGTTGTACTTTTATTATTTTATTTGTATCTAGTAAGCTCCATCAACCAGACTTGTATTATTTGATAGACTTAGAAGACCAGTTGTTTTTATTTCGACCTTAGAGTCGCGCTGATTTGGTTTTCTTTTGAGTTTTGAGCCTCGCCCTTCGGCGTTGTATATTATAGTGCATTGTGTGGTTGTTTCCGCCTTTTGGCGTAGAGCTAGCTCCCGCTTGGGGATGCCTTCTTATTGCTTGTATATATTATTCTTGTTTGTATCCTTTTGGGGCCAGTTTTTACAAAAAAGACTCTGCCGAAATTTTTGAGAAAATTTGATGTTGCTTTTTAAACTCGTTTTCCTACACTTCTTCTTTCAATAGTTTAGATTTCTGGGCTTCGGCTTACTTAGATTACGTTACGCGTTTAGACGTTTCGTAATTTAAGTGACGGTCACGTTCCGTACCTTCGAGTCGTGACAAAGTTGGTATCAGAGCGCTAGGTTTAACCTTTGTCCGAGTCTAGGTTTACCTTGGTTGATGGAGTAGGTGACTTAGGTAGAGTGACGTACCGTGGGTATGATCCGCGACATACTTACGATACGCTACTCTGCTTAAGAAACCTTAGGAGGTACATTTCTTTGCATCGTATTCTATTCGTTCCTATGATTTATCTTCGTCAATGTCGGATGGTGCTTTCTGTTACCACGGTCGCACGGGCAGAGGGAGCTGCGGCTCGAATGCGATGACCATTAGGGTATCGTCTATTCTTGAGGATTGAAGCATCATTTAGCGTGCGGACGAATGGTATTCACATGTAGTCCAGACGAAGTTAAAAGGTTCAAACGAATGTCAGGAACCCATTTTCCCAAGTTTAAGGTATTCGGAAGAACATGCAGGTATTTCTATGGACCCTCTAGAAGAATGAAACCCTAACTCGACATAATGATCATGAGAACACTGGTGAACCTTAGGGTTTGCTGCAGTTCCGCAGTGCCATTAGTGAGGCTTGGGTTTGCCCTTCTATGTCTGGTCCGCAGATGCTGGGGCATGTACTGGATATTTTTAAACTGTACTGGAGTGTTGAGCTCTCGGGGAATTATGGGATTTTGATGAATCGATCGAAAAGTTTAACGTAGTCTAGATATCAGGTGAAGGGTTAGATTACGTGGGAGACTCTAGATATAAGCATAGCCGTTTGTAGCGCTGTCAGCATAGCTATGAGGAGACGAGTCTGAATCAGTCGACATTAGAAAAGGCGCACATTGACGATAGTGATTGCGATTTGGTGATTTGAATTTTATATTTCCGTTGATTAGATTTTGGTATTTTGAGGATTTTGTTCTATGATTGGTATTTCCTATGTGTACATTCATTACACTACATTCGTGTTTCATATATCAGTTGTATTGATGTTGTTTTGTGCATGCCCAGTGCACTCGATTTGGTTTTATACATTTTGAGATGTTGATTTGATTTCGTGCATATGGGTTGCACATGATTTTGGATATTCGATTTATGTTTTCGTGCACCATGTGCACTTGATTGAGATTCTTGCGTACACTTCGCGCACTTGATGCGATTTTGTGCACACCAGATGCACTAAATTGGGGTTTTGTACAGAGTAGATGCACCTGATATTATTGTCGTGCACGCCCGTTGCACTTGACAGATGTTTTTAGTGCACACCCGTTGCACTCAGTTTTGTTTCTGTCCGTATTCATGGCATCTGTATTTGATTTCGATTTTCGTGCGCACCGGATGCACGTGGTACCTCGTATACTGTATTTGAGATTGATTTCATTTTGAGCAGTACGTTTTTATGATATTTACTATTTGGTTTGATAATCGAGCAGGACTTTCCTGTGACCAGTACCTAGGTGTTTTTGCATGCTTCTCTATTCAGATGTTTGGAAGATTTTACTACGATGCGCACTATATACAAGTTATGGTTTTGATGTATTTCATGTTGGTTTTTGTGTTGGACTTTGACATTGTATTTTCACCATAACTCCGATGATTGCGTTATGCATGACGGAATTGATTTTTAGTTATGTATTGATGATTTCTGAGCCCCGACGATTTGAGTGCTTTGCTAAATGTTTTAGTATTTGGGGGGGTTTAATTTAAATTCGGGGACCGAATTTCTTAAAGGAGGGAAAATTGTAACGTTTTAAAAATAAATAATTAAATAAATAAAATCCTTTAGATGAATTTTCAGATAATCGGTAAAATAAACCGTATTTTCCGTAAAACTTAACTATAATTATTTTTCAATATAGATTTAAATACACCTATTTTAACTATGTAATTACTAGTAAATGGTGTTTATTTAGTGACTTTTAAATTATTAGTTTACTAAAATATTTTCCGTAATTAATTAAATTCAAATATTAACATAAGCTTTAATTATACATTAAATTAGTGCAAATTACAAATTAGAAATGGGTTAATTTTACAAAGTGAACCATGACAATTAAAAACAAGTGTGTAACATGCAAAATTCTTTCTCAAATTTTTCCATGGTTTTAGACTTTTCTAGGATTAATTTAGAAAAGAAAATAAATAAAACTAAATAAATTATTGAAAAGACTAAAGTGAGGTGATTTATTTGTGAAACTTCTACACATTTCTACACTCATCTCACATTTCCCTCTCCCACTCAAGTGACCGGCCTCACCTTGGGCAGCCCCCCCACATTTCTCCACTTCATTTTACTTCAAAAATCTCTAAAAAAATTCATCAAAAAATCCAAAATATAACCTCAAAATCCAAATCCAATTTCTACCCATTATTCTTTGATCAAAAGTAAGCATGGATCTTGGAGCTAGAGAGCAATTTAGAGGACCAAGAACTCAAATTTGATCTCTTGAGATTGTGAGGTATAAATCCTAACCCTAAAGTTTAATATTTGGTTAATTACTTTAATCTAGCTCAATTTGGTGTTTAATATGGTTTTAAATTGTAGATTTAAAATTCAAGAAAAGGGTTTTTAAATCAAGTTAGGGATTTTATAAATTTTTTATGATTACATGGTGTAATTTAACATGTTAAATAATGCAAAACCTAATCTAGTAACAAATTTGTTAATTGTTGCATTTAAATTGTCCTAATTTGGTCTTTTTGCAAACTAGGTTTTTATAATATATATATGTGTGTGTGTGTGTGTGTGAGATAAAATTCTAATTAGGGTTTTTATCATTAGGTTATGGTTTTAATGGGTAGATTAACATGTTAATTGAATGCAAAAACTAATCTAGTTACTAGTTTCAAATTGTTAGTTGGAAATTGTGATAAATATGCTAATTTTGCTAACTAGGTTTTAGAAATTGATTAAATAATTGAGATTAAAATCTAATTATGGTTTTCATGATATTATTAACATTTTAGTTTGTTGTTTAGCAACTTCGATCATGCAAAACTTAGTTTAGTTGATGATTTGTGAATTTTTTCTTTAAAGGTGTTAAAATTGGAAAAATTTGCAAACTAGAATTTTTGGATTTATACAAATTAGTGTGATAAAAATATAGTAATGATTTGTATGACTTAGTTATGATATTTAGTGAATATTATGGCCATTAGTTTCGTTAAAACATTAAGTTTCGAATTAAAACGGTTATTTGAGGCTTTCTAGGTTTTCGGAAATAAATCGATTTGATTTGTTTTGAGGTTTTGATGAGTTGCAATCTATTTCATATTATAATTAGTGAATTATGAAACCATGATTGGTGTGTTTGGGTTTTTCTCGATCAATCGGCGTTTGTACGCCGATGTCGATGGTTATTTGGTTATTTTGCATGAGCGGGTCATAGGTTTTAACCTATGCGCGTTTCGTGCGCCGTTTTGGTTTTATCCGCGATTCGGTTTACGATATATATATATATATATATATATATATATATATATATATATATGTTTGCATATAGGTACCTCTTACGTGGACTTCGGACGATGAAGAAGAGGATGGCGGTATCGACTTCAGCAGACAAGGACCGGGTGAGTAGATGTATATCTACGGGGGAAGTCGGGTGGATGGCGTATAGCACCCCCGCAAACGTAGAATAAGGATATTACGTATTGTTATTAGAAAGTCGGATCTGACCTTAGATTCTTGGCGAGTAGGGCCCTATTGAAGACTTTAGGTTGGACTAGACTGATTTAGAAAGACTTAACCAGAGGATGACTGCCTTGAAGGGAATTCGTAGGTTTCATGTAGACACACACACGCACGCACACACCTAAACTTGACTTGGTGTATATGTGTGTGTATGTGTGTGTGTGTGTGTGTAGGAATGTGTGTAGGTACACACACACACACAACATATACATGTGATATGAGGAAGTTATATGATACATGGGGATGAGTCGATATGACTAGGCTTGATGCCGTGATTTATTGGATAGATGATCGAGTTATGACATGAGATGTGTTATGATAGTAGCGGATCGTTGGGCAATGAGATTATATAAAATATATTTATATAAACGATAATATGTGTTGATGACATTGGAATGAACGAGACTCTAGAATAGAACCCAGATTGTAATATGTGACTTAATCACGATATGATATATGACATGATATTTCTGAGGATCACTTGACGATGTACATTTACACAGACGATGATATATGTTTGATGATATTGGGATGTATGCGATTATGGTACAGTACCCTTGATCATGATATTGTTTGATGATGCTACTATACGAATGATGATGTATATATGTGATAGTTGACCCGTACCCCGATTTTGGGAAGCCGTACGATGGATTTTACCGTACGAGGCATAGATGTGATGATTGATCCGCACTCTTGACTCGAGAAAGTCGTACTACGTACGTGACGCTATTGAGGCTGGATCGCCGACTACTAGAGATATCGACTCAGACCTTAGGAGGATTCTTCTTACCTTTCGACTAGTGTCTTTAGTTAGTTTCTTAGTTGGTTAGGTAGATCTTAGTTTAGGCTTGAGTCATACTTATTTTCAAAACTAAACAATCGTGCTTTTTCAAACAACAAACTGTATGACTCGTAATTAGTATGTATTCTTTAGTTGTGCGTTTACTACACATTCATCGTTATATTCATGTTGTATTCATCGCATTGCATATTCATACATATGTTTGTTTAGCTAATATGAAACTCTGCCTGTTAGGACACCAGCACTATTACCGATGATGCCCATGTTCCATGTACACTTATTTACCGGCTCGCACACATCATCATCGGTAATTGCCATGCCACGTACACTTTAGAACAAATTATCTTTTTATTGATATAATCAGCTAAATGCTAGTCCAATATAATATTGTGTGATTACTTTCATGTGTTAGTTTAGACATTGCATTTATTACTTAGAAACTTCATGAATTCACATATTCATATTATCATGCAGTATTGTGGGGCTTGTGCCGACACTCATTATTTACTTACTCATGATTTTGGTATTTTGGATTTCTATGAGATTTCTGGATTTTGGGGAAAACCGTAAGAATATATATAAAAACTTTTCTCTCTCCCTCTCATTTTAAACGACAAGTTGCGGTTTTCTCATGATGTATGTGTCGTCCACCTTAAGATTTCATGTTTTCTGTTGGATTTCGAGACCCGACTCGAGGAGTGGATGAACCGTCTCGGGTACATGGTGGGCCGGTATGGTACCCCGGGGCAAGAAGATCGAGTTGTAGATGATGAGCCTGGCAGGGGAAGACTACCTACCGGTGATGTCTGGCGCGGCGGATATCCGGAGGATACCGACCGTTGTCCTTAGATTTGATGATATGGGCCGATCCGGACTGACGGAGCCCGAGATATTGAGACTATGAGATATTGAGACTATGAAGTATTGAGATTTTGAGATTTACATGTTTCGTGTCGATGCTTGACACGGATTTCCATAGATTTCATTGATGATGTTTCAGATCACCATACAAATTTTACTATGATAAAAATTAAAGATTTCTTATACAGATATATCCAGATTTCATGGTTAATTGTTTTACATTCATGATGCATGCATCCTAATACGTATGACTTGTTACTGTTGTGACACTGACACGAGCACGGAGTATTGCACTTATGCATAGGTTCTTACCCTGTCACTACTAGATGTCTACTGTTATGTTATATATATATATATATATTATGATCTAGGAGATCGCCGTGCGTGCGATTTCTTCTCACATATGTCTTCTATTCACGAGTTGGCAACTCACCCCCGTTATGCCAAATTTTCTTTCAGGTTCAGTTGTACAGGTTTCTTTGGTGGCTTGCTGGCACACCATTTCATTAAGGGTGATTGCTTGGTAGGTTGGTTCACTTGTATCAGGACCACCGTTGTACTTTTATTATTTCATTTGTATCTAGTAAGCTCCATCAACCAGACTTGTATTACTTGATAGACTTAGAAGACCAGTTGTTTTTATTTCGACCTTAAAGTCGCGCTTGTATTATTATGGTTTTTGGTGGATTTGGTTTTCTTTTGAGTTTTGAGCCTCGCCCTTCGGCGTTGTATATTATAGTGCATTGTGTGGTTGTTTCCGCCTTTTGGCGTAGAGCTAGCTCTCGCTTGGGGATGCCTTCTTATTGCTTGTATATATTATTCTTGTTTGTACCCGTTTGGGGCCAGTTTTTACAAAGGAGATTTTGCCGAAATTTTTGAGAAAATTTGATATTGCTTTTTAAACTCGTTTTCCTACACTTCTTCTTTTAATAGTTTAGATTTCTGGGTTTTGGCTTACTTAGATTACGTTACGCCTTTAGACGTTTCGTAATTTAAGTGCCGGTCACGTTCCGTACCTTCGGGTCGTAACAATAGCATAGATTGTTAAGTGAAATAATCTCCCGAGAGTAATCATACTCATCAGTGGGATCGGGATACAACAATCATTGTGTGATGACCTAGATGGAATCCACTATAGTCACCACACTTCAGAAGGTATGCCAAAAACTGCAAGTTTCCTTTATATTTGAAACTCCCTATGTGGTTTTTGCCCCTAGGACCCAAGTAACCTTGACTAAAGATCAAAATGTCAGAAAGTCCTAGTCAAGTTCTACCCGTCATTATCTTGATTGCATTAGACCCATCCGTATCAGCCTTGACTAAAGATCAAAATGATCACACGACTGTTCTAACCAATCGCATTACTATGCAACAGAAAAGTATTACATAGTTACCGAACACTACGCCTCGACTAAAGATCGAAATGCGTAGCACGAATACTAAGCTCTACTAATCCTAAATGACGGAGGACTACGACTGGATTTTTGGCGAAAAACCCTTTAACGTAATGAACTTGATATCGTTGAAGGAACCTGAGTAGTTTTGAAAAAGAGTGGTTTAAGCTCCGCTTTTGAAAAACTTCTGGTTTTTGAAGAAAACCGAGTAATCTATAATATAGACTTTTGCTCAAGAGGTCACTTCCCACGAAGGGATCTCGGCTTTAACCTCCTAGAATGAGGTGCTGCATATTCACAACTGAATACCGCTATGCAAAACGAAAAAATATAACTGAAGTTTTTTGAAATTTGTTCCAACAACATCTTTTTAGGTTTCTTTTCTTGCATTAATCAAAATTAATGCGGTCCCATCAATTAACCTATCACACCAGAAAAGAACGAAAATACAATGTACGTATATGCCATCCGCATTAGCCACTGGGCCCGTCATCACCGGTTAGGTTACTTAACTAACGACAGAGCGGGGGCTGGACTAGCGCGGGTGCAAAACATATACAACATCTACGGGTATATATATAAATATATATAACATTCGTCCCAGGCATGATATAATCAATATCACAGAATATCAGCAAGCAACACATAATGGTGGATAATCTTAGAGCCTCGGGTTTCATTTGAGCCGCAAATAAAACCCGACATTCCCGGTCGTGTGGATAGCCTGTGCAATGAAAACCTGGACCCCTACAAGCACGGCAAGTTACCTGCCAATCCCAGAAGTGAGGCAACCCTAATCAACAAAGTGAATGGGCCACCTCGCACTCCACGGGATCCGGTAACTTGAGCGCCTCTCCGTGGGTCATCCTATACCCCCTACGAGTGCGGCAAATAACCCGCCAATTCTAGAATGAAGCCCCCTCCGTCTCAATGCCATGAGATGCGGGCTTGTTGCCTTCTAGAACCTGATTATTCGTTCACTCCACCGCGGGGTAATTCTAGTACAGAAATAAAAATAATATGTACAATGGTGACATCGACCTCAACCCGGTCGTTCCCCAAATAAATAATATACAACCTGGCAAAGACGGAAGTCCACATGTCGGACGCTCGCCCCGCAATAACAAATGTACAAATGAATCTCAACTGTACCACCAACATTGCACCACAAGCTATCCAACCACTACCACAGCACAAACACAGAATATCAACGTGAATGTCATATTCGCAAACCCGTCTAAAAGAATATATAGCAGTTAGACGAGTTATATCGCTTAAATGACATTCACGGTCGCAGATAAAAGTGTATGCACTGAAAACTATTAAATAGTGTTAAAAATAACAACTTCGAAATACTCTGTATTGCCCCAAACTCAAAGATAAAAAAATATCCAACTTAGGCAAAAACAAACATATCTTGAAACCCTAAATCCAAGAGTTAGAGAGAACCAAACAAAAACAATCCAATTACACATTATAAAAACTGGTGGGGCCGGTTATTTTTGAACTTTGGCGGCCATTTTCATGTGGAATTGTCTCGTTTTTGGTTTGTGTTCATCTCACAGCAAAAGGAGCACTCTGCAATTGTTTAAAAAAAATTTAGAGCCTCTAAAAATTTTGACAGAAACTTGGATTTTCGTTTCATGTTTCGGAGTTATTTCGGTTTCGTTACTTTAACATTGTTTAAACCTGCTAGTGTAGGGTTTATAACCTGGCTCTGATACCATGAAAGGTTATACTAACGTCCTAGCCATCAACCGAGGCCGATAGCGGAACACATTTTTTTCTAACGAGGTAAACTTGGCACTAGAATAACCCTAAACATGATCTACCATAAACCTAACTAGCAAATCTTGAGAAGCTATCTACTATGAAAAGGGTTTATACCAAGAGTCTCAAGTCCTTCGGGTCTTCACTCCTCTCCTTTAGCATGCTCCTAGTGGCCTCCATGATCGAGCTTGATTAACAGCTTCCTCACGTCAAAGATGATCCACCCAAGAGTGTCTACTTAGAGCTCCTACCTCTAAACCGAGATAACTAGGTCACTTGGTTTGCTAATCTAAGTAACCTAGAGAATGTAGAGTGATGATGAATTGTTTTGTCTTAAGAACCCTAGGTTTCTCAACACATGAGACTATTAGGGTTTGAGATAGAAGAAGAGGAGATGAGAGTGTTGTAGAGAGCAACCCAAGAAAATTGAGTGAAGAATGGCTAAGTCTTGTGACTAATAAAGCAAGCATTCTAAGATAATAATAAAAAATTATCTCCATCGTAAAATATCTACATATTTTCTATAAAATATCTAGATGCCAACTTACCTCAATAGTAACCCATGACTTACTAAGTGAGTCAACAAGTAGCCATGCTTCACTTAACAAAAGTCAACACCTCATACCTCCACCCCATTTAACATTCAATCAAAAAGATTAAATAACAAATGAAGTGTCTTCTTCTAAAAGCATTCTTGTCAAAAATTACAAGAATACCCCTCATCCGTATATACATACCCGTATCCGTATTCCAAAAAATACGAATACAAAAGAGACGATAATAATCCAACAATATAATACTAGGATCCGGTTTAAACCAAAGCCCGCTAGTATTATCCGCCCGAACATCATACATGCACAAGTACACATATGTGATCAAACCCTGCCATAAAAACATACGGCCTATACATCGTTTTACCCGAAGCAGAGAAACCCTCTGTGTGGGACTCTAAAGACTCGACAGTATGCCATCAGTGCGTTACTGGATAAATCCATAACCACAAGCACGTCAGTGACACTAGCTATACGTAACGGCTACCCTGGTACCTGTCGAAAAAGGAAAGCCGACGAGCAAACTCATCCGGATCCCTACTGAGCCTATCCGTGACAATGTACGTACAGTCTGGTCTCTTCATCTAAGAGTATTGCATACCGGATTTAGGGGTGGTAAGCGTCAGACCCTAATAACCCGATAATTCATGCTGATGCGGCTCGGGACCAATCCGGAAAACTACTGATCAACCTATCAGTAAATCCCAACTGTCTTGGCCAAGCTCTTATGGTCCTGACCAATCGAACACAGTGTAATATCAACTCCCAATATCTAGAGAGACGAATCCCTGACAATCACTCACTGCCTCCATGTGGCTCAGGACTGTACCCAACCAAAACTTGTTTGCATGATTCAGTAGAGCGGTGGTAAGGTAGTGATCAAAGCACAGTAGGAACTCACACGAGACAAATGACGATCTCAGGTCCAAAGACTAACCTGTACACATGTCACAAGAGAACCGCTATCCGACGATAGGTATAATACCATCTGGAGGTTCTCAGTTAGTCCGTCCAGTGTACTCACCCCCAGTGAGCACCCGTATACAATCTTATGTGATCATACCAATGGTTGTGGGACCAACCACCGCCCCTCGTCGGGGTCTAGAAACGTACACGCAACTCTACTATGGAGTATCGATTCCCGATCTCGATACTCATACGACTTGGGACATTTAAGGATGTGCTTATAGACTACTCAGCTCCTACAAGTATGATCGCCATCATAATGCAGGTAGTCAAACAAGATCTTACGAGCTTTATCAACATGTAACCGCAATATATAATAACGTGTATAACATATGCCACGTTAAGATAAAGTCAAATCATAATATTATACTACTATATCAAGTCTTTATCAATATGTGCAAGCTGGATAAAACATTAATAAAAACAAATACACATATCCTAATAAAGACAACTGAAATAATATACTATATAACCAAGCAAGATCGTCATGTACATATATATCCCCAGCATCCACATGTATACATATACAATAATGGCCTCTAGGGCATACATATCCAACAGATCGTTGGTAGGCAAGCTGAGTGGTTCATTATATTTCTTTAGTAGCAGCAGTGGAGATTCGGTTGCATTAACGATGGATTCGGAGATAGATTTGAAAATTTCGTTGTGGCATAAATGATTGGGGCACCTCAGCAATAAGAATAGGGTAGGGGCTCTT
This sequence comes from Agapanthus africanus, assembly GCA_030015575.1. NCBI lineage: Eukaryota > Viridiplantae > Streptophyta > Magnoliopsida > Asparagales > Amaryllidaceae > Agapanthus > Agapanthus africanus. The sequence goes on along the minus strand of JASDDO010000029.1, from coordinate 328,848,147 downwards.
TCGGGGATGAAAAAGGTGGAGTTAGGGTTTTGCGAGAGTTGAGTTTGCGAGAAGCAAAGTGTGCTCAGATTTCATATTAGAGGGTAGCTAAGAAGACCAAGAAGCTGGAGATAGTGCATACGAACGTATGGGGTCTAGTCTCAATGGAGTCTTATGAAGGAAATCGGTACTTCATGACGTTCATCAATAATGAAAGCCGGAAGACATGGGTGTATGCGATAAAGAAGAAGTTCGATATGTTTTATATTTTCAAACACTTGATTGCACAGGTTGAGAATGAAATGGGGACTTTTCATATCAGAATTTTGCATTATTATATCACTCATTCTTATTCATATTACATATAAATAGGTGCTTTTGATCTATATCTGCTAAATAGTTGCAGGTTACAGGTTCTCAGATCATTACAGTGAAATTCATGAAAAGATGCTACAAATGTGAGACTACGACCAACAATAGATGAATCCGTATGATGCCGCGTACCAATTCAAGGAACAAATGAAGATCAGTAGACAGTTCAATATACAAAGCACAAGGGCAGTACAAGATTCAAGACTTCAACACGAAGCTCACGGTAAAAAGTCCACATCATCTGCACTGTTGGAAATCTGGAAGAAAGTAGAAGAGATTCCGAGGAACCAAGTGAAGAAAACAGAAGGAAAAAAGCAACATGAAGCAACCCTAGAAATTTGATACTAAGATCCCACAATACGGCCGCGGAACCGCGGCCAAACATGGCTTTCTGCCGCGGAACCGCGGCCATAAGGTGCACGTGTCGGTGCGTGTGTCGGTGGGTGCCAGTGCTTTGACCCGGCTTTCTTAGGGTACTCTTGTAAATTCAAATGTGGATCAGATTGTAACCTAGGGTTTTCTCCTATTTATAAATAGGAAAGCCAAAAGCCTAATTAGGCATGCCTCTTTTTAATTTCTGAGATTGAAATTTTTATTCAGTTGTAATTCATTGTTGAGAGGTATCAATAAAGTAAGTTTTCATTCTATCTTGCATTCTTTTATCTGAAATTAATTTCTGCATTAATTTTTATCTGTCTTTTATTATCTGCAATTTAGATAGTCTATTAAAAAGAAAACAAAAATGAATTCTATTGTTAACTTCCTAATGAGTGAGTAATTCCTCACTTGTTAGTTAGGATAGGGAAGGTTTGAGAGAAGGAAATCTCTCTCACTCCTATCTTTGCCCATTTAATCTTTAAAATACGGACTCTTTTTAATTTAACCACACACCGCTCACTACGGCACCCTATCCTACATGATAGTGGTGATTCCCTAGTTCGACCGGTTGTGGTTAATTAACTGGAGGTTAGGGCTAGGAGTTAAGAACGGACGGACAAGGACCAAAAGGAAGAAACTAAGTTTCTTCCTAGTCGTGCTAATCCCCGTTGTTGACTATTACCCTAACACTTATGTTCTTAACTAGGGCATTGTTAGCGGTGAGAAAATTCCATATTTCAAACTAACCAAATCCTAACCCTAGCAAGACTTTAAATCAATTTAATCTCATTCTTAGATCTTAAAACAAAACCTACCAAAAATAGGACTTAACTCGTTAGAACTTAAAAAAAGAACACCATTTCCCTGTGGAACGACCCGTACTCAACCGGCTAGCTACCAAGCGACACCGTTTTGATTGCGGTATTCTTAAATTTAAAATGCATGCATAGAAAACAACGAACAATCAGGGACTAAGGTCAAATGGCTTAAGTCTGATAATGGATGTAAATATTGCATACAGGAATTCGAAGTGTTTTTGCTCACAAAAAAGTATTCGTTGGTTGAAAATGGTACCGAGAACACCACAGCATAATGGCATTGCTGAAAAGATGAACAGGACGATCTTAGAGCGATGCGGAGCATGACCTTGGATGTGGATGTGCCAAAATTCCTATAGGTAGCAGCTGTTGATGTTGTTGTGTATCTGATCAACAGAAGCCCGGCAAATGCGCTCGATGAAGGTATTCCGGAGGAAATTTGATTAGGTAAACTGGTTAATTATACGCACCTAAAAGTATTTGGTTGTATTTCGTATTCTTTGATTGATAAGGCAGAAAGAAATAAGCTTGACTCAAAATCTAAGAAGTGTGCTTGCATCTACTATAGTGGAGATGAGTTCGGATGTAGGCTATAGGATTACACAAGCAAGAAGGTAATATGAAACCATAATGCCGTCTTTGATGAGCAGCACTTGTACAAAGAAGTAAAGCAAGCCAAAGATGATGCAGTATTGGAGTTCGTCGAGTTAGATGGAACTCAAGAGAGCAATCGTGTACCTACAGGTGGAGATTAGAACATGGAGGAAACTGCAATGCAAGATCAAGTTCAAGAGCAGGTTGATGATCGTGTTTAGCAATCAGATGTACCAGTTCTGAAGAGATCTACGTAAGATGGGAGGCTACCTGATAGACGTGTTACTGACTTCATTTTGTATACAGATTCGGGAGAGCCCGAATCCCTTACAGAAGCAACAAGATACGATGCTAGAAAGCAGTAGGAGTAAGCTATGAAAAAGGAGAAGATTCTTTGAAGAAGAACAGTATGTGGGATCTAGTGAAGCTACCCAAGTGTCGGAAAGCGTTGTTGAACAGGTGAGTGTACAGGATTATAGATGAGGCTGATGGTGTGAAGCGGTACAAGGCCCGCTTGGTAGTCAAGGGACATGCGCAAAAGCAATGAATTGACTATCAGAAGATATTTTTCCTTGTGGTGAAGATGACATCTATTCGGGTGATTCTCAGTATCGTGACGGTGGAGAATTTGCACTTAGAATAGCTGGATCTGAAGATTGCGTTCCTTCATGGAGACTTAGAGAAGGAGATCTATATGATGCAGCCACTGGGATACGAGGTGAAGGGGAAAGAAATTATGGTGTGTAAACTATGAAAAAGCTTGTACGGCCTCAAGCAAGCTCTAAGTCAGTGGTATCTCAAGTTCGATCAGTTTATGTTGGAGACAGAATTTGTACGGTATGAGTCAGATCACTGCGTTTATATTTAGACTTTTAAGAACGGAGACTACATTATTTTGTCACTTTACGTGAATGACATGTTGGTAGCGGGTCCGAATTTCGAGAAAATTCAAAGTCTGAAGAGTATGATGGCTGAAAAATTCTCCATGAAAGATTTGGGAGTGACCAAGAAAATTCTAGGCATGAAGATCGTGAGGGATAGGAAGCAGCGGAAGCTGTGGTTATCGCAAAAGGACTACATCGAGAAAGTTTTGAAGCGGTTCAACATGGATAAGTCAAAGCCGGTGAATACGCCTTCAGGGAAACACTTCAAACTTAGCAAAGAGTTGTGCCCGGTAACTTATTCATACTAGAATATTACATTTAATACCGCCCATTCTTATGCTCGTTTATTTATAGGTAGGTGCTTTTAATCCGTGTTTGCTACATATTTACAGTCTACAGGTTTCTAGTCCAAAATAACGCAAATGATACAAAATCTCCACTGTTACGCCAAAATCCAGAACATCTGTTGCCAGCAGATAAAAGCCGGGTTCCGATCATCCGTATCCGTCCAGTGCCGCTTACCAGTTTCAGAGACAAGACAAATGACAGTGGTCATTCATGTCTCGGACAAGCACAAAGCACGAGAGGGGCAGCACAAGAATCAATGGTTGCGCGGAGCTCGAGGGAAAAAGGTCAAATCAATCAAAAGTGAAGCTATGTTTGGACTGTGCAGATCTGAAGAAATTATGAAGGCATTTTGCAATTTGGGACTTGTAGAACATCATAAGATAGCAACACAAGAAAACACAGAACATCCGAGATCCCAATTCCACAAAACCGCGGCGGAACCGCCGCCAAATATGGGTTTTCACGGTGGATCCGCCGCGGTTTCGTGTCATCATATGACCAAATTTTAGGGGTAGTTGGGTCATTACATTTAGGGCCAAAATGTTGCCCTAGGGTTTCAACACGCAGCCTATAAATAGCCCAGTTTTGTGCCAAGCCAAGAGTCTTCTTCATGTCTTCTTCTCCCATCTCTTTTTGTAGGATTTAGTTTAGCTTCTCCTTCTTCTTCATTCTTTCCTCCATGAAAATTATAGTGAGAACTTTTTGAGTGGAAGATCAATGAAGATGAGGGTTATTTTTATCTTGTCTCTTTTATTTATTGTCTTGTAATTTTATTATCTTGTATTGTAATTTTATTATTTGTTGTTAACTAGTTGTTGTTATTTCTTTTCTTGTTCTCTTTTCTTTTCTTCTTTTATCCGTATTTTCAAGCGATGATACTTGACGGAGTTCCTTGCTAAGGTGAGGACCCAAGAGTTAGCTTGCTTCATTTGTAAAGCCGTATTTTCCTCTTTTCTTCCTTCGTGTTTTGTTTTGTTTTCTTTTATGATGTGTGAATAATTTCCCTCTTGTTAAGGCTAAGGAAGGTGGTATGAGGGACGGAGAAATCCCTTGTGCTTCTCTTCGCCAAACATCTTGAAACGAACCCCGACCAAACAAACGCAACCCCCTCACTTAGGCGTGCTATACGTGACATGTAGCCACGACCTAAGTTGAGAAGTCCTTTAAGCGCGCTACAACGTGACATGTAGTTGTGACTTATTTGGATACATGGTTACGAGTGTTTGGCCGAGGGTTGGAAATAAGCGTATTTAGCGGACGGACATGGGACACTAGGAATGGATTTAGCGTTGGAAAGCTTGCTTAAACTCGCAAATCCCATTCCTATGTCCTCCTAATCCCCGCTACTTTCGATTATCCCAACATCGTCTTAAGGATGACAAAAGACATGCACAAGACTAATCCTAACTCTACTAACCGACCTTAACTTTAACAAGCTTACTTGAACATAAATACGGACACTCAGGATAGACTTGAACATACATATACACATTTTTTATTGACTCGTCTAAAACTCGAACGGACATACAACCATCTCCCTGTGGATCGACCCGTGCTCAACCGGCTAGCTGCGAAGCGACACCGTCCTGATCGCAGTTATAACTTTAGAACTTTGAACATCCGACACGCCAAAAGCGTGCGATCAAATGGCGCCGTTGCCGGGGAGACGGTGGCGTATTTTCTTTCTTGTTATTCGGGTTAATATTCTTTTTGTATATATTTATAAATAAAAAAAATAAAATCTTTTTGTTATTTTTGATCATTTTTGTGTGCAAGTGTGCAGGCTAATCTGGAGCAAGTACAGTAATCCAAAAAGAAAACAGAGGTTTTTATTTTGGAGAAGAAAAGAAGTGGAGTTCGTTGACCAAAGACAAATCCCCAAGTCAACATTTTGACCATGGAACCGCGGTCAAAAGGTGCCTTGCGCGGCGGTTCCGCGGTCCCAATGAGGCCTCTGTGCCCAATTTTTTCTCCACCCCTTTTTCTTTTCTTTTATTTTCTTTTTGAATTTCACTATACTGTATTTTCTGCAGGTTTCTTTGCACAGATTGCGCAGCCGCCAAATAAATTTTTGTTGTTTTAGATTTTGTTTGTTTACCGCTTTGCATATATTAATACGGACATTAAGGGGCTATAACACCAATTCAGATTGGGTGGGGATTTCATCACCCTTCCTAAGACTCCATAAATCACTAATTGCATACGCGTTATCTTGAGCTAATAAAAAATACTAGACTCAGCCCTAAGGACGTCGCGCTCAATAGGACAGAGGACTAGTTGTAGGCATCGGCCGTTGATCCTAACTCGACTTTGCGGTGTCTAGGCAAGTGTGTCTAAGGCGAGTGGTTACTTAATTAGGGCCACTACTTGTAGTGGAGAGCCTCCCACTCACCTGGCACTTACCTGGCCGCAATTGGCGGTGAAGAGGCGGTTTGAGGTCCTATTTCTAGCCCTTTGGAACAGTTAAGAGCTGTCTAGCTGACCTAGGTGACCCTAGCTCTAGGTGTGTTTGTGCATTTTGTGATTGTGACTGTGCTTGTAAATTTTAGTCCTATAATTCCGTATTCTTTCAAACAAACAATTTTCAAAACTCCAAAAACAAACATTTTTTTTAATAAAAATAAAAATAATCCACATTCTTTTTCCCCTCCTTTTCTCTTCCTTTCTTTCTTTCTCTCTTCATATCATGGGTACTCTACCTAGAAAAACTCTTGCCGAACTTTGGTACCCACAACCAGACATTACTTCTTACGGTTCTTGCTTTGGCCGAATATCGAACGATCCCTCCATGCCCAAAATTTCATTGAAAGATCGCATAGATGCGTCTAGGACAAACACTTGCCCTCCGCAATCCATTTTTTATCAACCTTTTCAATCTCCCCTACCCTCTTATGTTGATACCCCTTTCGCAAGTCGCCTTTTGTCCATCGCTGAACATATTGAACAATCCCGTAACCGATCTTTCACTCCTTTCACTACTACAGATTCTTGGGATCAACAATTCCATTCACCTTCTTATCCAAATGTTGATCCTGCTCCTGTCCAGCCATTCAACTCCTACCAGTCCTACCCGACTTTTGTACCTTCCCCAGACATTGCTTCTGAACCGCCATTTGGGATTTTCAGTATCCAAACAACTTTGAATCTTTTACTGAAATCTCTTCACAACCTATGTCTAGTCTGGAATAGTCATTAGAAGACTTTAGGGTAGCGTCGTACCAAAAGATGATGGATTTGAATGCGTCCATGGCCACCTTCATACAACCTAGTGATCCGGTAGCTAGTTTTTAACTAGCTCCAAATTTTTCAATGTATGAAGAGGCGGTAGGACAGGTTGAGAATTTGAGTAGAGAGAGTGAGATATACACCCTTCCAAATCAAACCTACCCATTGCAAATTGAAACCCACAACTCCGATTTTGAATGTCTATCTAGTGTACCAAACGAATCATTAATTAAAAATAGAACAGATAATGAGTTGTGTGACTTTGTAGTGTTTGATTTGCTCGATTGTGAAGGGCCCCTTTCGAGTGAAACCACACCCAACCCTTTTGACCTCTACACCTCCATCTTAGAACCAAAATTGATTGAAATCCATGCTTTTGATGAGGTGTATGAGAAAATTGATTTTCACTTTATTGAGGATATTGACGCTGGAAATATTTTGAATGATGAACCCATAGATTTGGCTGTGTTTTTCTCTCCAATTCATCATTCCGAGTCATTAAATGTTTTTCCCGAACCCCATATGCGTCTGGATTTTGAGGATAAATGCATGGATGTGCTGAATTTTGAGGAGAATATTGAGGATGGTTTTGAGGATAAACCAGTTTTAATTGATGAGTCGGATTTTCCAATTCATCCTGTTCCTTTCACCGACTGTGTATACCCTCCAGAACCTTTAACCGATACCCTTCCTCAATCACTTCCCCCTACCCTTTCCATCGTTCCGACCATGCAAGAAACCGTATCACTTTCATTTCATATGTCTGGTTTACCAAGTTCGGCTTACCCATGGTTTCTCACGAATCTTGAGGGATTTGACCCCATTTCTCGACGGGTTGATAGATTAGCACAATCACTTTTTACACATCATTCATCACATATTGTGCTAATCTATTCACTCCATTTTCACTCGCAAGTTCGTATTCCACTTCTTTCTCCCTTCCGCCATTCTTTTTCTTATATACCGAGACCGTATACCACTTCTATCTCTATACGGTCTCGCGTATTCTCCATTTCTTTCCTCACCGTATTCTTTCACCAACCAGCACACTACAGAGATAGAATTTTTGAATGGTTGGTGTTGACTTTTGGCCTGTGTAAGGCCTCGTATAGATTGATACTATTCTCTTTCCCCCTAATCCTGAACTTCAACGCTTAACAGTGGAAACACTGTTTTACTTAAGTTTGGGGGGGGGACCTTTTTGTATATATTTTTTGTTTTCCTTTTTTGTTTTGTATATAATTTTAGGGAGCGCCGACAATTTTGACCCTCTTGGTGTAGCCTGACAGTGAGGGCACTGTCAAGTTTAAGTTTGGGGGTGTGCTCGGTAAGCTTTCTTCTTTCGCATTCATTTGTATATTCTGCATTTGCATACCTTATTTTAAAAACCCATAAAAAATCGAAAATTTTCCAAAATATAAAAACTTTGTCATCAAGTTAGCTAATAGGGTAACTTAGAGTTTTATTCTGAAAGTTTAGTTGATATGTTAGAAATAACTAAATTCTAGGCTTAGGAATTGAAAATCCTAAAAATAACCCTCATTCTGTTTAAACTTGGTGATTATACGTCCTTACAGTTTTTTTAGAAGTAGGTAATCTTGAGTTCAGTTCTTGAGTTAAGTTAAGTTGAGGGGAAAGTATTGAAGCTTTACTAAAGGATAAGTCTGAAAAATAGTTTCTTTTCTTGAGTTCAAATTTAGAAAGTATATACCCTACAAACTGCACTTACACGCATCTTGAAACTTGGGATAGTAGAGGATACCTAGAAATACTCTTGCCTGAAAACTTAGTATGAAATAAAAAACGGTATTTAAAGCTAAACACCAAAAGAGCATTACTGAAAAATATATCCGGTCTTGAAAAAGAAAAAAAAAAGAAAAAGAAAAATAGAATAAAGTCAAGACCCGGAGACTGCTATTTACGCTTTATGTTCACACATTCAATAATCAGTCGTTAGTGCCTCAAGAAGCATTAATAGTCGCATGAAAGGTGTGTGAGCAAATCAGTCCATTCTTAATGAAAAGAAGTAGTATTAGGGCAAGGGTATTATACCTTGAATTGAATTCTTGAGTGTAGGGGTGTAAATATACACACACGTAAGGGTATACAATCGATGTTTGGATAAAAGATAGAAATAAAGGATAAGACTTATGTTTTCTGTAAAGTTGATAAAAATCCCTGATTTGAGACCACACGCTTTAGAAGGAAAACTCAGGAGATACCAATATCTTTCTAAACTTTTTTGGAACGTATATGATCTAAGGTTAAATAGATAGGAGGTGTGAAACATAAGGGTTGGATATTTCTAATTTAGGATGATAGAGTTTCTAACGTAGATACTAAGTTGTAGGAGTAGAATCGATATTAACTTATGACACTAGCTTGACGGGATTTTGTGGGTGTAATCCGCTGAAAACCCTCAGGAGACAACACTCCTCCTACTAGAGACACGTAGAGGTTTAACAGCTTGTTGCACAAGCTCAGTGCAATCGCGGTCCCTGCGAAAGTGAGGTTAGGACTTTTTGTGAATAATTGGTTTTGCTCGGGACGAGCAAAAGTTAAGTTTGGGGGTATTTGTTCACACTAGAATATTACATTTAATACCGCCCATTCTTATACTCGTTTGTTTATAGGTAGGTGCTTTTAATCCGTGTTTACTACATATTTACAGTCTACAGGTTCCTAATCCAAAATAACGCAAATGATATAAAATCTCCACTGTTACGCCAAAATCCAGAACATCTGTTGCCAGCAGATAAAAGCCGGGTTCCGATCATCTGTATGCGTCCAGTGCCGCGTACCAGTTCCAGAGACAAGACAAATGACAGTGGTCATTCGTGTCTCGGACAAGCACAAAGCACGAGAGGGGCAGCACAAGAATCAATGGGTGCGCGCAGCTCGAGGGAGAAAGGTCAAATCAATCAAAAGTGAAGCTATGTTTGGACTATGCAGATCTGAAGAAATTGTGAAGGTATTTTGCAATTTTGGGCTTGTAGAAAATCATAAGATAGCAACACAAGGAAACACAGAAAATCTGAGATCCCAATTCCACAAAACCGCGGCGGAACCGCCGACAAATGTGGGTTTTCGCGGCGGATCCGCCGCGGTTTCGTGTCATCATATGACTAAATTTTAGGGGTAGTTGGGTCATTACATTTAGGGCCAGAATGCTGCCCTAGGGTTTCAGCACGCAGCCTATAAATAGCCCAGTTTTGTGCCAAGCCAAGGGTCTTCTTCATGTCTACTTCTCCCATCTCTTTTTGTAGGATTTAGTTTAGCTTCTCCTTCTTCTTCATTCTTTCCTTCATGAAAATTGTAGTGAGAGCTTTTTGAGTGGAAGATCAATGAAGATGAGGGTTATTTTTATCTTGTCTCTTTTATTTATTGTCTTGTAATTTTATTATCTTGTATTGTAATTTTATTATTTGTTGTTAACTAGTTGTTGTTATTTCTTTTCTTGTTCTCTTTCCTTTTCTTCTTTTATCCGTATTTTCAAGCGATGATACTTGACGGAGTTCCTTGCTAAGGTGAGGACCCAAGAGTTAGCTTGCTTCATTTGTAAAACCGTATTTTCCTATTTTCTTCCTTCGTGTTTTGTTTTGTTTTCTTTTATGATGTGTGAATAATTTCCTTCTTGTTAAGGCTAAGGAAAGTGGTATGAGGGACGGAGAAATCCCTTGTGTTTCTCTTCGCCAAACATCTTGAAACGAACCCCGACCAAACAAACGCAACCCCCTCACTTAGGCGCGCTATACGTAATATGTAGCCGCGACCTAAGTTGAGAAGTTCTTTAAGTGCGCTACAACGTGACATGTAGTTGTGATTTATTTGGATACATGGTTGCGGGTGTTTGGCCGAAGGTTGGAAATAAGTGTATTTAGCGGACGGACAAGGGGCACTAGAAATGGATTTAGCGTTGGAAAGCTTGCTTAAACTCGCAAATCCCATTCCTATGTCCTCCTAATCCCCGCTACTTTCGATTATCCCAACATCGTCTTAAGGATGGCAAAAGACATGCACAAGACTAATCCTAACTCTACTAACCGACCTTAATCTTAACAAGCTTACTTGAACATAAATACGGACACTTAGGATAGACTTGAACATACGTATACACATTCTTTATTGACTCGTCTAAAACTCGAACGGACATACAACCATCTCCCTGTGGATCGACCCGTGCTCAACCGGCTAGGTGCGAAGCGACACCGTCCTGATCGCGGTTATAACTTTAGAACTTTGAACATCCGACACGCCAAAAGCGTGCGATCATAATTCAAGAGCAGAAATATGAGATACAAGCGTGCCTTATGCATCTGCGGTGGGGATTTTGATGTATGCAATGGTGAGTACGAGACCAAATATTGCACATGCGGTGGGAGTTGTTAGCAGGTATATACAAAACCCGGGGAAGGAACATTGGAATGCGGTGAAGTGTATTTTGAGGTATTTGACGGGTACGTCAAGTCATTGCTTATGTTTCGGGGGTGATTCTCTAAAGGTGTAAGATTACGTTGATGCGGACTACTTGGGTGATCGAGATAGTGAGAAGAGCACAACGAGGTATGTATTCATGGTTAGGAGAACAGTGGTGAGTTGGGTCTCTCAACTGCAAAATATGGTGGTATTGTCAACGACGGAGGCTGAATACATGGCGATCACAGAATCCACTAAGCAGATAATATGGTTGTAAGGGCTACTTGAAGAATTGGGAAAGAAACAAGACTTCAATATTTTGTAGAGCGACGGCCAAAGTGAGATGCATTTGGCGAAGAATGCGGTACATCACTCTCAGACGAAGCACGTCAAGGTGCGGTACCATTTTATTCGCATAGCAATAGAAAATGGTGAGTTGACACTGCAAAATATCGCTGAAAAAAAGAATCGGCGGATATATTTACCAAAATCGTAGAGAAAGACAAGCTAGAGCTCTGTTGCAGGTTGGTGAATCTCTCCATAAAAATATGATGATGAGAGAGTAGAGCGGAGTCGTGTGAAGTCTACTAACGTTGAGAATCAAGACTGAACTATCTCCAAGTGGGTGATTATTACAATTATGGAGAAAACTTCAGGTCAGATGCAGAACAAGGAGGCAGACGTCTGTAGAAGAAGAAAAAGCCTAATCTGGGTCAGACGTCTGCCCAAGGCGCTGAAGAGATACAGAGTCGAGACGTCTACTCAAGTGTGGGTCAGACGCCTGTCATCGTGATAACTGCTGCGAATCATATTTTACCAAATTGTGATTTATCTCTATTTTAGGTAAGATTAGAGTTGGCCTATAAATAGGAACCTCTCATATAATGTACTGCCAAATTAAATCAAAAGGAGATACTATTGTATTGAGAGGGTGACAGCTTAGATCTAGAGAGATTTGAGAGAAATCTTTTAGGATTTGCTTGTGGTATACTTGATTCAAGATTATAGTAGATATTGCAGATTCCGCTCTGCCGGAGACTAGTCATACAATGGGTGAAACTCGTTAACAAATCCTTCTTGATTGTGTTTGATTCTTATTTATTTTCGCATTTTATTTATCGTTTGTTCTTTTGTTGTGATTGCGTGATGTGTGTTCGTGATCATTATCGTAAGCATTGTTCCGTGTATCGATTTCATCCCTACAAAAGTGGCAGGCAACGATGTTTGAAAATGTTTTCTTTTGGTATGTGTCAGAGGCTTGTGCATGCAACTCTCGCCGAAGAATGTCCACCCAAATTATTAAGCTTTTAGGTTGCAGGATGACGATGTATATCCAGCGAACATAATACTCTAGCAAAGGTTAATGGATTTGGGAGATGGAAAATAACAGACTAGTTAACAAAATGGATGGTTGATACCCTCTTCAATGTTCTTCTAAAACATTCAGAAGGCCAGTTACACAAATATAAATCAGAAGTGGTGTACGTAAGAGGAAGCAGCCTAATAGGCATCATAGTAGCTAATTTATGTTCCCTTTGATTGTTCGTTTGGGCCATCGGAATTTTATAGCACTAGAATTAGTCTACTGTAAACCTGCACAACCAAGCTTAGTTTTCGCTACCATCTTGCCTTTCTAGGTTACCAAATTACTCGATTAAACTCGGGTTATATTTCTCAATACTTGAGGTAATAATATCGGGAAGTTAAATGAGTCGATGCATTGTGAAACCAATTTATTATACAGCGTCCTCGTAATTTTATTTTATTTTTGTCAAAAGCATCCTCTTAAACTTTGTTTCGTGTCTTGCATTATTCATCTGCATGATTTCATATTTCAGGTATAGAATATAGGTCATCTTTTGGGATTGTCAAAATTAATTTTAGCCATTTAAATTATAATTCTGTGTTATATATATCTATGTCTACTATCTTTATTATCTCTATATATTATAGTGCAAAAGACATGGATCTCTAATTTTGAAATCGATTTAAAAATTTGGCTCTCTAATTTGTAAGAGAAATTCTTTAAAAAAATATTAAAAAATCCAAGCTCAATTTGTAACCACAACGAACATCTTACATCTTTTCCAATAACTAACTCCACGAATTTCTCTTACTAACCAGCTCCATACAGATTTCTTTTTAATTACACTTAATATATAACGTGCATCACACGTGCAAAACACTAGTATATATACTGCGAAAGGCATCCCGTCTCCAATTTTGAAATTGATTTGGTGATTCAGATATTTAATTTGCAAGAGAAATTCATTAAAAAAAATATTAAAAATCGAATTATAATTTGTAATCGCACTTAGCCCCCATACATCTCTTCCAATAACCAACTCCACGAATCTTTCTCAATAACCAACTCTATACAGCTCTTTTTTTAATTGCAGAATATATACAGCGACACGTTTAAAAATACTAGTTTATACAGGACAACCGATTCAAATAGAATGGATGATGGGCACTTAATTACTCCAATAAATTTCAATTGCAACTGTTTAGTTTTGGTGGAGATGGTTCTTGGTTCATTTTTCACTTGCTCAGGGTATATTATCTCTTCAATTATAACTTTATTTTCATAATCTAATTTACGTTCGTCCCGTCGTAAAAACATATTTGAATATTTTAAAAGTCCAAATTTTAATATTTTAAAATATTCTAGTTTTGTATCTAGTTTATTTATATTGTTCATAGGAGATGGTTGGCTAGCTAAAGGTGGCTTTCATCAATATTGCGGTCTTTTCAAAGGTTAGATGAAAATTTCACAAAGTAGTTTTGCTGTAAGAGAAAGGCATTTTATTTTGACATTGACGACCAATGGAGATGCTTAGCTTAATATACGCGCAATCGTGGCAATCCTGTGAGACATGCAAGTAAATGGTTTAGTCGACATGCAAGTAAATGGTTTATTCCAAACGAAAACTTGAGTCTTGAATTTTGCAACCATATGTTTAATTAATTAAAGAATAGTCAAATTTTTCAAAATTTTTTTTTGTATTTTTTCTTCTTTTTGGCTTAATTTCATTTAACTCCACTTAAGTTTGCTTAAATCTCATAATACTCTAATGTACTATTAAATGAGCAGATAACTACCCTATTTAATGGTGTTGCGGTAATGATGATGCTCGATATCGGTGATCTCGCAGATCAAGACACGTGGCAGATGACGTGACCCAGGGCTCACAAGAAAGGACCTACAGTGGCCCACTAGACCACTTCTGTGCTCGTCCTACAAGCAAACGCTGGCTCACCTCCGAGCCCCCAGCACAATTGGCCTCCTCGGCCCCACAGCTCGTCTCCGAGCTATAACAGGCCCGAGCCTCCTCGGCCCTCTCAGCTCGCCTCCGGGCTCGAGCAGAACCAAGATACCTCGGCTCTCCCGCTCCTCCGCGAGCTCTCTCGCCGAGATCATCTTCCGTGGTCTCATCGACCGATCAACAGCACCACTTGCAGGCGTAACCGCCCTCTTGCGAATCTTGCCATGCGCGAGATCTCCACCGGCCACATCCCACGTTCCACGCCACCACGGTCCCCCATTAACGAGCCTGTCTCGACATTCATGTGAGGTCCCGTTCATCACGCGGGCGTGACGTCGGAAGCGTAACGGCCGGCGTGATTCTCGCGTCTGCCTCGCCTGCTACCACCACTATATAAACCCCTTCTCCAGATGGTTCAAGTAAGCCATTTTAATTCCACTAAACCGTTACTCTGCTCGGATCTCTAGTCTAACTTGACCGTCGGAGGGTCCTCGGTGGTACAACCACCCCAGGACTTCCTTGCAGGTAGCTCGGCAACTACAACCTCAAACCTATTGAGATCCACATGCTTCAGGAGCGACAGCCTCCAGATCCAATCTCAGCCACCCATCGCTGCCATCAGCAGATCAACGGAAGGTAACATCTTGGCGCGATCCAGGTCGCGTCAGCTGGTGTCGTCTGTGGGAACTCCTTGATTCCACAAAAACAAAAATTCGCCTACCGATCTCAATCCAATGGCGAGCGATCATCATGACGATCCAAGCACCAGCCGCCGCCTCCCCCTCAACGGAGGCACGGACGAAGCTCCTCCGCCGAATGCCGTCAACGCCCTCGCCGGCCGAATAGACCGACTCGCGTCTGTTGTGGAAGCGCTGATCCGCATCCAAACGGCGGGGCAAGATCACCAAGTCGCCACTCCCCCGCCTTGGGACCAGGACCCCTACAGGGGGAGCGAAGACTCCGTCCGCGTCGGCACTGCCGACCACCGCGTCGCTACCTTCTACGGCCGCAGATCTCCCAGGCCAATACGTTCCGAGGCCCGCTGGCCCCCCATAGTTCGACACCAAGGTCCGTCGCCAGAGCACCTCACCCCGAGATCCTCCGCGCGCCTGTCCCTCCTGAGAAGATGTCTGTCAGCTCGCCCGTTACCAGGCTTGACCGACACCCCTCCCTTGACGGGGTCGCGCGGACGGAACTCACCACGGCGGCTCGAGGGCCACCTCACCGGGGGATCTGAGGAACCTCATTGAGAGGAATAGGAGCCGCAGCCAGACGCAGGCCTCCAACAGCAGAGGTCTAGGATCAGAATGCTCCGAGTCGTCGGGGTACCATGGCCGACTCGACGCCCTCGAGAAGAAGATCGAGAGTCTGCATCGGGAAGGTCACCGTTTGAGCGACGGGGCTAAGTATGCCGCCGACTCGCTCACAAAACCGTTCACCGAGGAGCTACTCGCCGTCCACGTCTCCTCCCGCAACAAGCCCCCAAACGCCCCCCCGGAGTTCAACGGTCGCCCGTTTCACCCACGACAATGTCGCCACGTAGCAGAAGTCACGCCGCTCGATTCGAAACCGAAACGGCGCTCCGTCGCTTCGTGTTCCCCACACAATCACGACATGTGTTGCTAGCGAACGTACCTATTCCCGGTGCGCCTACTGGCTATCAAGGTCTAAGCCCTCGCCAAGAGGCAGCCGAGCGGCTACCCTGCTCGGCTATCCGTGGCCGGTAGCTTCCCTACCTCACAACGCCAGGGATCAAAGCCCTTTCATAGAGGCATCCGAGCGGCTACCCCGCTCGTTTATCCCTGGCCGGTAGATCCCCTACCTCACAACGCCAGGGATCAAAGCCCTCACCAAGAGGCAGCCGAGCGACTACCCTGCTCAGGTATCCCTGGCCGGTAGCTCCCCTACTTCACAACGCCAGTGATCATAGCCCTCGCATAGAGGCATCCGAGCGGCTACCCCGCTCGTTTATCCTTGGCCGGTAGCTCCCCTACCTCACAACGCTAGAGATCAAAACCCTCACCAAGAGGCAGCCGAGAGGCTATCCTGCTCGGCTATCCCTGGCCGGTAGCTCCCCTACCTTACAACGCCAGGGATCCAAACCCTCGCCAAGAGGCAGCCGAGTGGCTAACCTGCTCGGCTATCCCTGGCCGGCAGCTCCCCTAGCTCATAATGCCAGGGATCAAAGCCCTTGCATAGAGGCATCCGAGCGGCTACCCCGCTCGTTTATCCCTGGCCGGTAGCTCCCCTACCTCACAACGCCAGGGATCAAAGCCCTCACCAAGAGGCAGCCGAGCGGCTACCCCGCTCGGCTATCCCTGGCCGGTAACTCCCCTACCTGACAACGCCAGGGATCAAATCCCTCACCAAGATGCAGCCGAGCGGCTACCCTGTTCGGCTATCCCTGGCCGGTAGCTCCCCTACCTCACAACGCCAGGGATCAAAGCCCTCGCCAAGAGGCAGCCGAGCGGCTTGTTAGTGTTTATGCCCTAGAAGGCCATTACTGTATCATACTAGTTTGTATATTACTTAATGGAAGCTTGGGATATTCACATGTATATAACAGTCTTGCTAAACATGGTAGTATGCTACTTGGTTTTTCTATCTTAATATGTGAGTAAACGTATTGATAGAGCTCTTAGGATCTTGCTTGACTACCAGCGTTGTGATGGCAGTCACACTAGTGGGGGCTGGGTAGTCTACAAGCACATCCTTATTCAGGTCCCTAGTCGTTGGATTATCGAGACAGGGCATCGATACTCCGGAGTAGACTAGTGTGTACGCTTCTCATCCCAGTTGGGGAGATGGTCTGTCCCACAGCCGTCAGTGCGTCGTACTGGAGATAGTATGCAGGTGCTCGTTAGGTTACGGGTACACCGGACAGGACTCACAGGGAACTGTTGGTTGGTTTTATACCAGTCGTCAGTGAACAGTTCTCAGGTGACATGAGTACAGCATAGTCCGCAGACTTGACACTGCTACTTCGCCTCGAGTGTGTCCCACTGTTCTTAGATTGCTATCCTACCACGGCTCAAAGGAGTCGTGCAAACAGGTAGCAGTTGGGTGCAGTCCTGAGCACTTGGAGGCAGTGGCGGTTAGACAGGATTCGTCTCTCCCGGTATTGGGGGTTGATATCGCGCTGTGTCAGAGAGCCATTACGCAAAGTCCCTGGCCAGGGCAAGCGAGATTTGCTGGTAGGTTCCAGTAGTTTCTCAGGGTGTAATGGGCTACGCTCCGACACGACTTATACCGCTATTAGGGGACTGACGCTTGCCGCCCTCCTAGGCCCGATATGCGATAGTTTTAGACGAACGGACCGGACTGTATGGAGATTGTCACATCAGACTCAGTAGGAGTTTGGATGGGTTTCCTCATCGGCCTTTTTATCGACATCTACCTGGGGACCGTTACGTACAGCTAGTGCCGCTTGCGGTCTGTGGTTAAACCCACTGCCAGCGTAGTAGTCGAGTCTCTAGAGTCCCACACAGAGAGTTTCCCTACTTCAGACGAAACGATATAGAGGTCGTACGGTTTTACGACAAGGGTTCGGACGCATACGTGTGTTTACGCACGTACGACATCCGGACAGTTTTTACTAGTCGGCTTTGGTTTAAGCCAGTTACTAGTATCCGGTTATTGGATTTATACAGTCTAAAGTTTTTCCGTATTTTCACGGATAGGAGGGACGTTCTCGTAATTGCGCGAGAAGCTTCTAGAAGATGGTGACTAAGGAGGTTTAGGTGGCATATACATTGAATGAGATTAGTGAGTCATATGGATGATTCATCCATGTCATTAATGCTTCATAATTGCTTAATGACTCATGGAGATGAATCACCATAAGATATTTATCAAACATGGTTGTAAATCATTTTCTTTTCTTTTCTTGAAAAACAATAATGCTTGATATATATTATGATAACTCATTTTCTTATTTCATTTTATTCTTCTCACCTTCTCTCTCCTCAAGCTTCCTCTCTTCAAACCCTAATCCTCCCATCTCATGTGTTGAGTACAAGAATTAGTTAGACTACTTAATCCATAACCCTCACTCTATATCATCTAGGTACTTTGATTAGCACTTAAAGAAACCTAGTTGCCTCAAGTTTAGAGGCAAAGCTTGGAGTATAGCTCTCGTGGTGGATCGTCTACTACTTGGAGAAGGCCGAGGAGGAGGTGGAGTTTGTAAAGACGAAGGACATGGTTTTTTAGGTATAATCCCTTTACATAATAGTTGTTAACTTCTATGTTTGATATTAGTTATCATTTAGCTTCGATTCATGCGGTTAGTCGATGTTTAAGCAAAGAACAAGATCGTTTTTCATATTTCCGCCTCCCCGCAAGTCGTGGGATGCTGTACATCGACTTACAGTGGTATCAGAGCCTCGCTAAACAATAAATAACTCACTTGCAAAATTGTATGAATTTCGAACGGAAAAAAACAAACCGGAAAACCCCGATATCATGAGTTTCTGTCTATTTTTAAATGGGGTCCAAAAATTTTTCAGGGACCTTCAGAAAGCCTTAAATGATAGTATTAGAACACCCAAGAAAACTGGGCTCATGAATCGGCTAAAGCGCCGCGGAACCGCGGCGGATCCCACAGATCCGCCGCGATTCCGCCGCCGAGTTGCCGATTCATCAGCCCAATTTTGCTGTGTGGGTTCTCTGTGATATTTGGTATTTTCTGGAATTTTTTAATTTTTGCTCAGGTTTCATATTTACAGAGAAGTATTGGAGCAAAATTAAATGTGTTTAATCGATCGAAATTATACGGTATTTGCTTGTTGGATTATATCTGTGTTTGTATAATGTGTTCGTAAACCTCCCCTAACTGCTAGTATGTCGGTTGGCAGGGGGTTGCATATTTCTGTAATGGATTTTATCTGTTTGTGTATATGAACTGTGTTGGACTATTGTGATGTATAGCCGGGGTTTTGTGATGGGTTATTATTTAATTCATTCGATATAAATGTAATTTGTTGTAATATTATTTTTGCGGGGCACATCTAGGTTGCGGTTGTAGCCACCGTTGTATTATTTCATTTTACTGTTTTTGCTCCTAGGATAGACCCAAGATGGGGTGCACAAACTACCGGGTACTTTGAAGTGTTTAGTGGCCTACTCACGTTGTTGAGGGAGACCGCTTCACTTCGGGTATTTGGCGGGTAGTTTGCCGTACCCATAGGGGTCTAGGGTGGGGTAATGGCTATTCATCACAACTGTGTAATCCGTCTTTTGTTGCAGGCTCTAAACAAACGCGGATTGCTTGCAAATCCAATAAAGTTCATATGAGATCTGGAATGCCTATTATTGCGTCTGACGAATGTGCAATATCTATATATGATAGCTATTTAGACTTCACTTATGTTTTACACTCGCGCTAACCCAGCCCCCGCTCTGCCGTTAGTTAAGTAACCTAACCGGTGATGACGGGACCCCGTGGCGAATGCGGATGGCATAAGAGGACGTTGTATTTTCGTTGTTTTCTGCAATGATAGGTTAATGATGGGACGCATTATTTATAATGCAAAGAAAATAAACCAAAAGTTGAATCGTTGGAACAATTTAAAAGAAACCACTCGGTTATTTTAAAAGAGCAGAATTTTTAATTGCGGAGCTTTAACCACTCCTTTTAAAAAGCTATCAGGTTCCTTCGATTATATCAAGTTCACTACGTTCACGGTTTCGCCAAAACCAGTCGTAGCCCTCCGCCATTTCTTATGGATGGTCAGTAGTATTCAAGCTATGCTTGTTGGCTTTCGTCAAGGCATAGTGTTTGGTAGCTGCTGGGGTATTCATTTGTTGCATAGATAGATGAGTTGGTTTGGGACAGTCGTATAACCTTGTTGGCTTTCGTCAAGGGTATATACGGGTGGGTTCAAATTAACAAGATAATGATGGGCAGAACTTGACATGTGTTTTATGATTTGTTGGCTTTCGTCAAGGTCATAAGAACATGGGGCAAAATTATATATCGGGAATGTTCCCCTCCGAACGGCGGCCTGGACTTCGCGTCCGTGCCTGAGGTTCGGGGCAGATGCTATTTGGTTTTATCCGTCCACCTCTCCGAAGATGCCAAGTTGATTTATGGCACCATGTATCGGAGGTTTAGACGGATGCGGCCGATGTAGCAGAATTTGTCAGATTCCCCCTCGCTTGAGGGGTTTTTGATTGTGGGGACGCTCTTCCCTGCAGGCGCAAGCCCCTGCAGTTAATTACGCTACCGCTTCGCGGTAACAACTTTCTCCTTCTCCAGAATTTCACTTCGTGTCGTGGGTGTTTGTTTTGTTTGTGGTTGCCCGTGGATTGTATACGGAGACTGAGTAATGCCGTCGCCCGTAGGACGTGGATTAGTCCAAATCCGTATTTACTTAGATTTGGGTTTGGTGTTTTCTGGTTTAAGGATACATTAGTCGCGTTGCGGCTAAGATCGACTTAAACGTTCGTCAAGGATACGCTAGTCCTGTTTTGGACTAAGATTCGACTTGACGTAGTGATTGATTTAATTATCTGGCCGTCGGGACTCGTCACCTCTCTGACGTCGTTGAGGGATTACAACGACAGGCGTCAGGGGAGTTCAGAGATGTACCCTTTAACCAAAGTTGATTTGGAGTTTTATTATTTATTTAAATATCTAAGGACACATTAACCGCATTTGGGGCTAAGATCAACTTAGGCGGGACCGTTTAGATCCGACAAAAGAGCGTTCGGGCTCTATTACGCCAGTTTAGGGACGTGGTGGTCCGTCGCCAGTTTAGGGACGTGGTGGTCCATTATTAGTTTAAGGACGTTTCGGTCCGTCGCCAGTTTAAGGACGTAGTGGTCCATCATTAGTTTAAGGACATTTCGGTCCGATATTAGTTTAGGGACGTCTCGGTCCATGTTCCAGTTTAGGGACGTGGTGGTCTATCATTAGTTTAGGGACGTCTCGGTCCGACATTAGTTTAGGGACGTTTCGGTCCATTATTAGTTTAGGGACGTCTCGGTCCGACATTAGTTTAGGGACGTTTCGGTCCATTATTAGTTTAGGGACGTCTCGGTCCGACATTAGTTTATGGACATTTCGGTCCACGAGTTTAAGGACCCCGCAGTCCATATCGATGTGTGGTCGTTGGGACCCGTCACCTCTTTGACGTCGTTGAGGAATTACAACGACGGATGTCAAAGGAGTTAGGAGATGTACCCTCGAACCGGATGTAAATTGATTTAGAAGAGCAATTTTGCTCAATCAATTTAATTTAAGGACTTATGGCCAAAATTGGGCTAAGTCCAGTTGAAATGTTTAACATTTTATTTGCTTTTGCATTGCATTTTTTTTATTTTTATTTGGGCCTTGCCCAGAAAGGATGCAGAGCATCAATTTGTTTTCGGCTCTGCCTTTTTAGGAATGATGCAAGGCATCAATTTTATTTGGGCTCTGCCCTTATATAAAGGATGCAAAGCATCAATTTATTTGGGCTCTGCCCATTTATTGCCTTGCAATTTATTTTGGCCTGTCAGGTCATTTTGGTTTGGGCCTGGCCCTTTAGAAAATGCATTGCATTTATCAAGCGCTTTGCGCCAATCAAAAAGCACAACAGTGCAAATTTATAAGTGCAAAGCACTATTAATTTTAGAATCTTTTAGATTCAAGAACCAATGGTTCATAAAAGAAGTGCAAAGCACTATTTGATTTCTTGATCTAATTTAGATCAAAGAAAAACAAGTTTTTTTATTTCAAGAACCAAAGGTTCATAAAAGTGCAAAGCACTATCTTTTTTTTATTTCTGTTTTTCTTGTTTTAGAGAACCAGTGGTTCATAAGAAGTGCAAAGCACTATTAATTTAAGAACCTTTTAGGTTCAAGAACCGATGGTTCATAAAACAAGTGCAAGGCACTATTTGATTTATTTCTAAGAAAAAACAAGTTTTTCTTGTTTTTCTTATCTCAGAGAACCAAAGGTTCATAAAAGTGCAAAGCACTATTTTATTTTATTTTATTTTTATTAAAGATCATTGATCTTGTTTTTTTAGATCTATGATCTGTTCATAAGAGAAATTTCTCTTCTTTTAAAGGTTTTTACCTTTTTTTTTATTCTTCAAGAGTTCTCAAGAGTTCTCTTCTCTCTTTTTTTTTTAGATCTTCCTCCTTTTGAATTGAGGTCTAGGGTCCTTTTTATAGTGCCCATAAATTAGTTAAAGTTTGTTAAAGAGATCATTCTTTAAGTGATTTGGGGAATTTTCCCCACCGTCGGATCTTTAATCCAAAAGTCTCTGTTTTACAGAAGAAATCTTATTTTTTTAACAAAAAAAGAAAAGATTTTCTCAAATCTTTATTCTGTTTTTTGCAATAAAAAATTTTATTTTTATTTATTTATTTATTTTTTTTTACTGCGCAGCGCGCAGCGCTCACTGCGCAGAACAGTGCCTTTTTTTTTTTTTTAGAGCTTTGCTCTTATAGAGTATGCTACTTCATTTATTTTAACTTTAATTTTCTTTTTAATTTTTTATTTTAACTTTAATTTTCTTTTTAATTTTCAAGACAGCTTTGCTCTGATTGGAGAAAAACAGAAGCATTGCTTCTTTTTCCACCTTGGAATTTAAACAGAGGTTTGCTCTGATTGAGGTAAACAAATGCCCCCCCACCGTTGCGCTTACGTGGTCTCCTAACGTGAGTGCAGCGGTGGCAGACTCCGAACCGTCGCGCCATCTTTTGGAAGCTGAAAGGGCACTTGATGCCTATAAATAGGGCCTTTGGTCCCTTAGATGATTCTCATCTCTAAAATTTTACTTTCAGAACTCAGAGCCCTGCTCTCTTGTTTAAACACTTTTAAAAGTTCAAACTTTTAGAGAATTTTAGGTAAAAATATTAATTTTAATTAAATTAAATCAATTTTAAGAGCATTGCTCTCAATAAATCCCAGATCTAAAGAAGACCCATTTAGGGTTTCACTTAGTAGAGTTTTGCTCTAAGGGGGTCTATAGAAGACTAAGGAGAGCCCTATTAGAGTTCCATTAATAGAGCTTTGCTCTCTAAAAGATTTTCCTTGGATTTTCTTAATTCATTAATGGAGCTTTGCTCCTCCCAAATCATATAAAAGAACTTTTGAGGATTCTTAATGGATCTTGGAACTTAAATATGGCATTTTATTTCTCAGTGCATTATATCGTTTTGCTTAATCAGTCTTTCTGATAATTCTGTTGATTCTCTTTCACAGGAACAATGGACGCCCATATGTATGCTCTTAACGAGATCATCTCTCATGAGGACATCCGCCGACTTGGCCGCTCTCAAAATCAGGAGTTCACAAACGAAGAGTGTGCTGAAATAATGAGTCGCTTCGACGCATATAACGGTCCACTGCATCCCCGACGTTCTTTTCTTCTTAAACTTATCGTGGGAGCTATCTGGAAAGCGCTTTCCCTATTCTGTTCCGGCGTGCCGCTTAGGGCGTTGGATGCCGCTGAGGACAAGGCGTACTCCGTGTACCTATTGAACTTTATCTCGAAGAGACGGCAAGACGGTCTTATCGACCTCTTGCACAAGGTCTTTCAACAGTCTGACATACTCGCTGCTTATCGGAGGGTGGAAGACATCGGAGGGGACCCTGACGTTTGTGCTCGCGAAAGGAAGCACACTAGGATGGTCTGCGAGGCTTGGAAAGTCATAGATAGGATCGCTTTTGAAATCCTCAATCCATGCCCTGGATCTGAGGTTATTTCATTGTAACTTTCGTTTATTATTCTTATGACTGTAAGAACTTCGGGCAATTAATGGAATTTTTTTTTATCCCAGCTTGTCTTTATTATATATCTTTGTCCTGAGTCTTTTTGCCCATGCATGAATGATTGTGTCTTGAACGCTTGATCAAATGTAAATCGGATGCTCTTTCTGTTGCTTTTCCTCTTTCTCAGCATGTCGTAACAATTAGCAGGTAATAGAGTAAGCTTCTTGATTTCTTCACGAGATAGCGAGGGCTTAGGCCGCAGGTTCAGATCTGCTGCCTAAGACTTTTCAACTCTATGAGCCGTGAGGGTCTCATAGAGACTTTTCTCCCTACGGATCGAGAGGATCTCGTAGGTGGGTTTTCTCCTTAGGAATCGTGAGGATTCCTAAGTGTGGTTTTCTCTTATAAGTCGTAAGGATCCTAAAAGAGAATTTTTCCCTCTTACGAGTCGAGAGGACTTGTAAGCGGTTGTTTCCCTCCTTGTCGAAGTTCGATGTTGGAGAGTGAGACCCGTGGATGGTATGCAAGAGACCGTTTTGGGCCAACTTGCAGGGTCCCAGTGCTTAGGAAACAGACTTCTTTTATGCCCACTGCCTAAGGCTTTATCTCACGAGTCGAGCCGCCTCGACAATTTTTCACAAGTCGAGACGAATCGAACGTTTCTCGCAAGAACATCTTAACGTCGCATTTAACCTCTGCTCTTTACGACAGAAGCCCGTTAAGGTCGGTGGTACTTAGGGTTTTGGCCATCGTACCGTCGCATAAGCTGATATAGTCCTCGATAGGCAATCGTGTTGTTCGAGTAGCCCCGCGACTGCCGTGTCTCTGATCCCTTCGGGGGCTGGACAAGACGTCTTCAAGCAATCCTCCTTGGCAGTTTGACCGTCGGAAGAGCAAGCGCTAGGAATTTGCCATGCCGCTTTTTACTTGAGGTTAGGTTCATTTTGGAGAGCTCCGATGAGTCATAACCACTCCGCGCTGGTGTGGGATGATCTCCGATAGTCTTTCAGGCTTTATATGACTTGCCGTTAAGACCCTGAAGCTAGGAATTTGGCCTTTGCTTCGTTTGCTGGCATTACGTCCTCTGTATCGAGACGAATGTCATGGTGGAAACTAGGGATTTTGCCGTGGCTCCGTTTGTTTGATGACGTTGCGTCTGCTGTGTCGAGACGAACGTTGGGGTGACATCTCGTCTGCTGTATCGAGACGAACGTCAAGGTGGTGACCACTCTGTGCTGATGCGAGATGATCTCCGATTGTCTTTCCGGTTTTATGTGAGTTACCGTAAAGACGTTGAAGCTAGGAATGTGGCCTTCGCTTCATTTGCTTTGTCATGTCTGAATCCCTGCTGGAGGAAGAACGCTGAGGTTGACATTTCGTCTACTGTATCGAGACGAACGTCATGGAGGTGACCACTTCATGTGAGATGGTCTCCGATTGTCTTTCCGGTTTTATGTGAGTTACCGTCAAGACGTCGAAGTTAGGAATGTGGCCTTCGCTTCGTTTGCTTTGGTGTGTCCAAATCCTGTTGGAGGAAGAACGCTGGGGTTGACATTTTGTCTGCTGTATCGAGACGAACGTCAAGGTGGTGACCACTCTGTGCTGATGCGAGATGATCTCCGATTGTCTTTCCGGTTTTATGTGAGTTACCGTAAAGACGTTGAAGCTAGGAATGTGTCCTTCGCTTCATTTGCTTTGTCATGTCTGAATCCCTGCTGGAGGAAGAACGCCGAGGTTGACATTTCGTCTACTGTATCGAGACGAACGTCAAGGAGGTGACCACTTCATGTGAGATGGTCTCCGATTGTCTTTCCGGTTTTATGTGAGTTACCGTAAAGACGTTGAAGCTAAGAATGTGGCCTTCGCTTCGTTTGCTTACACTGCGTTTGGTGTATTGAGACGAATGCTGAGGTGGAGCTGGGATTTTGCTATCACTCCGCTTTGTTTCGACCATGGGGTCTTTTGTTAACTTTGCATGTACACCCCGCTGGGCTGCGAAGGAACGCCGTTGTTGACATTGCGTCTGTTGTAACGAGACGAATGCTAAGGTGGAGTTGGGATTTTGCCGTTACTCCGCTTTGTTTCGACCGTGAGGTCTTTTGTTGACGTTGCATCTGCCTCCAGCTGGACTGCGGAGGAACGCTGTTGTTGACATTGCGTCTACTGTATCGAGACGAATGCTGAGGTGAAGCTGGGATTTTGCCATCGCTCCGGTTGATGGTGTAACATCTGTGTCCTGTTGGAATGAGGAGGCACACCGTTGTTGGTCTCCAGGCTGTAGACGTGGCCATTGAGATTTGGAACTATGGACTTTGTCATGGTTCCGTTTCGTTGCGATTCTGAGGTCAGTTGTTGATGTCATGTCTGCATCTAGTTGGAGTGAGGAGAAACGCCGTTGGTGATCTTTAAGTTGTCGATATTGACGTCGAGACCCTGAAGTTAGGGACCTTCCTTTGCTTCATTTGTTGACATCGTGTCTGTAATATTGCGACAAATGTCGAGATGGTCTCTAGGTTATCTATGAACCGTCGAGATTTGGCTTCGCTTTATGGTGGAGCCTGTTGGGAAGGTATTGTTCCCTTTTTATCTGTGCCCCTGGATTATATACAGGGATCGATGTGATTTCACCTGTAGGGTAAAAAGTTTCATTTTTTCATCATTTTTTTTATTCTTTCCGCGATGCTCTATCATTTCAGCTTTTTATATCGCGAAAATCGCGATTGCTCAATCATTTCGGCTATTTTTCGCGGTGCCCAATCATTTCGGCTATTTTTCTTTTTACTCGCTGCTTTTTATTGCGAGTTGCCCAACCATTTCGGCTATTTTTCTTTTCACTCGCTGCTTTTTATTGCGAGTTGCCCAACCATTTCGGCTATTTTGCATGCATACATTTTTACTTGCTGATTTTGTTTGCAAGCTGCCCCATCATTTCGGCTATTTATTATGTTTTTACTCCCTGCTTTTTATTGCGAGTTGCCCAATCGTTTCGGCTGTTTTGTATACATACATTTTTACTTGCTGATTCTGTTTGCAAGTTGCCCCATCATTTCGGCTATTTCGTATGCATTTTTTTTTGGCTGGCTAATTTTTTTTTTTTTTTTTTTTTTGAATTTGGGGTCTGATACCAATCTTGGCATCAGTATCGCTGCGACTGGAATATTACCGGGAGCGAATCATCATTTGCCTTGAAAGGACTTGGAATTTGATACCGGTTTAGGCATCAGCATCGAGCGAATCATCATTTGCCTTGAAAGGACTTGGAATTTGATACCGGTTTAGGCATCAACATCGCTACAACTGGAATATTGCCAGGAGCGAATCATCATCTGCCGTGAAAGGACTTGGAATTTGATACCGGTCTAGGCATCGGCATCGCTACAACTGGGATATTGCCAGGAGCGAATCATCATTTGCCGTAAAAGGACTTGGAATTTGATACCGGTCTAAGCATCAGCATCGCTGCAACTGGGATATTGCCAGGAGCGAATCATCATTTGCCTCTGTCGATGTTGAACAAAGGTGGCTTAGTAAACAGGGTTAAGGGTCCTGTCGGCTAAGGCTTTTGACTTCATGAGCCGTAAGAGTCTCACAAAGGTATTTCTCCCTACAAGTCGTGAGGATCTTGCAGGTGTGTTTTCTCCTTGGGAATCGTGAGGATTCCTAAGTGCATGTTCTCTTGTAAGTCGTAAGGATCTTACAAAAGGGTTTTCTCCTTATTAGTCGAGAGGACTTACAAGTGTTGTTTGCTGTACAAGCATATCCCTAGTCACGGATGGGACTTTGTTAGGGAAATATTTATTTGCGCCCGTGGATTGTATACAAGGGTCAGTATGAGCCGCTTGTAGGGCAATATCGAAGGTTGTGGGGGTTGCTTAAGAACAGGTTAAGGTTTCTGTAACTTAAGACTTTCAAATCTTATGAGCCGTGAGGGTCACATAAGAGAATTCTCCTTACGAGTCGTGAGGATCTCGCAAGTGTATTTTCTCCTTAGGAATCGTGAGGATGCCTAAGTGTGTTGCTCCCTTGTGAGTCGTAAGGATCTCACGCGGGTGGTTTCTCCTTACAGGGTCGAGAGGATCCTATAAGTGTTTCTTTAACGAGGTTGCGCCCTTTCGGGTTTTCACAAACACTCGCCGGTAGCCCTGCTGTTTTTACTCACGGAGCCCTTTCGGGTTTTCATCCGTGCCCTTTTTGCTTATGGACATACCTTTATTATTTTTTTTTCTTCTTTTTTTTTCTTCTTTTTTTTTTACGAGGTCGCGCCCTTTCGGGTTTTCACGAACACTCGCCGGTAGCCCTGCTGTTTTTACTCACGGAGCCCTTTCGGGTTTTCATCCGTGCCCATTTTGCTTGTGGACGTACCGTTTTTTTTTGTTTTGTTTTGTTTTTTTTTCTTTTTAACACGTCAGCCTGAAGATGCTGCGGGTTGGGAGTATTTTAACGACGTTTCGGTCATTTGCAAGTTTTAGGACATTGCGGTCCGTCGTTAGTTTAAGGACATCTCGGTCCGTTGTTAGTTTAAGGACGTTTCGGTCCGTTGTCGCCGTATTTGAGGCGAATATCTAGTTTATTGACTTTTCGGTCTATGAGTTTTTCTCCATGAATGAACATGATGCCCCCGGCGTATCCATCTTCTTCGGAGCGTGCGGTTGTGGCGGACTCACCTTCCAGTTCTCAGACAGCGCAAACTTGCCCTGTTGGTATTGGTCTTCAACCCAGTTTTTGAAGACGTAACAGTCCTCGATCAGGTGACCTACTGTTTGGTGGTAAGGGCAATAGTTAGGATTATTAATATCGCCTGGCCGCAACGGACGTTTTGGAGCCGGCAGATTGATGAGTCTGTTACACACTGCCAGCTCGAACAGTCCCCTTGTTTTGTCTTGCGGAAACGAGTAAGGACGTTTCAACTTTTCCTGGAGGGATTGCCGCTTGTTGCTTTGGCAAGCAACCGGTCTAAGGTCACCTGATTGTTGGTGAGTGCTGGCGACGAGGGCCGTTTTTCCTTTTCCTTTGTTCTTCTTGTTCGGTCCCTTGCTTACGGGGTCGGGATTTTTTCCCAGTAGCATGCGATTGCATGGCTGAACGTTCTCGCAGCTTCTCAATTCCTTTATTTTTGAAATAGATTCCCCGAGGGAAGAGTTGGGGGTAGCTTCTTCGTCAGAGTCGCTTCCAAAGGTGATAATTTGTGATCCCTTGAAGTCGGCTATATGACAGTCGGCGGTGGCACTTTTGCGCTCATCTATCGCATTTTTCCGATGTCCACAAGCTTCACACTTTGTCCTGTCGAAGTGTCGCTTTTGAGCGACATACCCTTGCCACCAACAGTTAAAGGATTTGCAGTCTTCTGTAGGATGTATGATCTTATGATGATATAAACAGAACTTAGGGTGCATCTCTATCTCAGAGAAAGGATTTTCTTCGGAGGGCGGTAGCTTCATTCCTACTGATAGAGCTTTGGCGAACCGTTTCCTCGTCTTGAATTTGTTTTTACCCGTAGTGTATGGCTTTTGATTTGACGGGAATACCTTGGTTCTTTCCAGTATGGCCATTTCATGCTCTTGATTGGCTTTTGCTTTCAGACGAATTTCATTTAGGAAGGCATCGATCAACTTGTCTGACGGCCGTGGAGTTTTTGTTTCAGGGTCCGCCGTTGATTTCTCAGCGCAAGGATCCTCCTCATCATCTGTCAGTGAATGAGAAATCACATGACAAGTCGCTACGTAGTCTTCAGATTCATCCGATAAGTTTTCTCCATCGTTTTCATCCTCGACGAAAGAACAAGTTGCCCCCGGCGTGTCCGTCTTCTTTGGAGAGTGCGGCTGTGGGGGGTTTACCTTCCAGCTTTCAGACAGCGTGAACTTGCCTTGCAGGTATTGATCCTCGATCCATCCCTTAAAGACGAAACAATCCTCAATCGGGTGACTTACCGTTTGGTGGTAAGGGCAATAATTGGGATTATTAAGATCGCCTGGCTGGAACGGACGTTTTGGATTCGGCAGATTAATGAGTCTGTTGCGCACTGCCAGCTCGAACAGTCTTCTCGTTTTATTCTGAGGAAACGAGTAATGACGTCCTAGCCTCTCTTCGAGGGATGGGCGTGGACGCACGTTGTTTTGGCGAGCGACCGGCTTTGAGTTGCTCGACTGTTGCTGAGCGTTGGCGACGATGATCGCTTTTCCTTTCTCATTTCGGGGATCGGGTCTTGGAGGAGACGGTCTATGGCCCATCTGGTCCATTTGGGCTAATTTGTCGATCAAGGCCTGGAAGGTGGTCGGCCTGAAGAACATCATGAATTGCGAGATGGTCGCTTGCGGATCGAGAGTGCCCACAAACATGCCTACCGCAGGTGCCTCTTCTATGCGTTGTTCGCATTTCGACCATAGGTTCCGCCATCGTGTTGCGTATTAGACCCACGTTTCGCCGGGCCTTATCCTGGCATTTATCAGTGCTGTAATCGGGGTGCGTTCACTAGCACTTGCGAATCTTTGTGTAAACAGCAGTTCCATCTCTGCAAATGTTTTGACAGAGTCGTTAGGTAGCTCCGAATACCATTCAAAGGCTGTTTCTGCTAAGCTGCCGACGAATTGACGTAGCAACAATTTGTCATCGCCTCCAGTATTGCCGCATAAGGCCCTGAATTGAGCGACATGCTGATGCGGATTCCCTGTCCCTTTATATACGTGGAATTTAGGGATCGTATATCCTGGCGGGTAACTGATTTGGTCATACCAGCTCGGATACGGTCGTCTGGTTCTAACAATTTGCCCAGCCGCTTCATTCGCCTGATGAACCCGGATCTGCTGAGCTATATATTCGTCTAGGTCAACTTTGGAGATTGCCTCCTCCTTAGCTGTTGATAGAGCCGGCGGAGGATTTGACGTTTCTCCCCTGTCGTCTTCAAGGACGATCGGAGGATCTTCAGCAGGAGGGTCCGGCTGTAACATCATCTCTACCATATCTTGGAAGAAGAGCGCCATCTGTTTTATGTTAGCCGCTTGCTCTGCAGCTTCTTTGTCTCTCTTTTCGAGGACTCTACGTAAAAAGTCAGCGTCGGTTTCTTGTTCTTGACGCTCATCTGATGATGCCCCTGGACTTTCTTTTGGCTCGGTAAGTGCAGCCATTGTAGTCATCATTCCCTGAAGCTTTTGTTGTTGCTCCTGGGTTTTCGTCACGGATCGGGTGAGCGGTCGGTGGCCCGTAGAAGTGCGGTTTTCCTCCTTTCCAGAAGCCATATAAACAGTGTGCACCACCATGCCCCCAGACTTGGGGCGTTTGTGTTCGGTGTCTTTGCGATTTGCCGAAGGCACAGGGGCTTTTTGCGGCCTCCTTTTTTGAGTGATTGGAGTTAAGGGAGCCGTTGTAGTGGGCACCCAAGTAGCTTTTGCTTTTTGTGGTTTGACAGAGTAATCCTTCCCCTGCCGAACCTTCATCTTTTTCTGTCGTCGGAGACAGTCTTGATCGATCACCGACTCTTGGACCTGTCGCCAAACTTTGTAAATTTTAGAGGACAGCCGTTGAGGGGGCTGCTCTAACTTCTTTTCTGGAGTATTCTCCACAGGTGAAGGAGTTCGTTTCAACATCGCAGTAGGAAAGTTTCTGCGCATCTTGTTGAGCAGTTCAAAGCTGTTCTTGGTTGGAACAGCAGCATCGATCCTCACCATCGGTGTTGGAGGAGTAAGTCCAGAGGGGGAGTTGCCCCCAGCCTTCCTCACTCGGCGCCAGTAGCGACGTCGGGCATGTCGGGCTGATGGAGTTGTTTCAGCTATAGGGGTGACCTCCTCATGCCCCCTGTGTTGTCAGAATATGCTGGTACCAGCCTTTTAAAGATCGGCGTCCGTTGAACGGGGACGGCCAACCTGTCAGAAGCGGGCTTCCGAACATGGGAAGCGACCCTGGTGACTTCGCCAAGAACGGGAGCTGGGATAGCTATCCATTTCGGGATAACGCCTTCTGGTATGGCAGGCTTCTTCATGGACCCGATGGAGCTCTGGCCTAATCCATTAAAACCTGAAGCAGTGGAGTTGGATGACTCGTTGAGAGGGGTCGCGGCAGTTGTAAGTCGATCGAAGACCGACTTCTTTGGAGCTTCTTGCAATGTCATTAGGGCGTTGAAGCTCATTGGTGGGAGCATGGTCCCAAAAAATAGTCCAGTGGTGGCTTGAGCCATCTGCTCCACCGGCATTTTGAAAAGGGAGGCCGCTTGGGGCCCATAAGTCACTCCTCCAGCAATGACAGAGCGAGAGTTATCGCTGCGGGCGGTGCAGTTCGAAGCCATCGATTTTCTATTTTCCTGCATAAAGCAAGACACCAAATCTTAGTACCTTGAATCCACAGGCAATCACAGCAAACCGCAATTTGTTCGCGAACACGACACACGAAGTGTGGAGTGGAAAGAGGAAGAGGTCCCACCGGGCGTGCCAGAATCTGTTCCCCTCCGAACGGCGGCCTGGACTTCGCGTCCGTGCCTGAGGTTCGGGGCAGATGCTATTTGGTTTTATCCGTCCATCTCTCCGAAGATGCCAAGTTGATTTATGGCACCATGTATCGGAGGTTTAGACGGATGCGGCCGATGTAGCAGACTTTGTCAGATTCCCCCTCGCTTGAGGGGTTTTTGATTGTGGGGACGCTCTTCCCTGCAGGCGCAAGCCCCTGCAGTTAATTACGCTACCGCTTCGCGGTAACAACTTTCTCCTTCTCCAGAATTTCACTTCGTGTCGTGGGTGTTTGTTTTGTTTGTGGTTGCCCATGGATTGTATACGGAGACTGAGTAATGCCGTCGCCCGTAGGACGTGGATTAGTCCAAATCCGTATTTACTTAGATTTGGGTTTGGTGTTTTCTGGTTTAAGGATACATTAGTCGCGTTGTGGCTAAGATCGACTTAAACGTTCGTCAAGGATACGCTAGTCCTGTTTTGGACTAAGATTCGACTTGACGTAGTGATTGATTTAATTATCTGGCCGTCGGGACTCGTCACCTCTCTGACGTCATTGAGGGATTACAACGACAGGCGTCAGAGGAGTTCAGAGATGTACCCTTTAACCAAAGTTGATTTGGAGTTTTATTATTTATTTAAATATCTAAGGACACATTAACCGCATTTGGGGCTAAGATCAACTTAGGCGGGACCGTTTAGATCCGACAAAAGAGCGTTCGGGCTCTATTACGCCAGTTTAGGGACGTGGTGGTCCGTCGCCAGTTTAGGGACGTGGTGGTCCATTATTAGTTTAAGGACGTTTCGGTCCGTCGCCAGTTTAAGGACGTAGTGGTCCATCATTAGTTTAAGGACATTTCGGTCCGATATTAGTTTAGGGACGTCTCGGTCCATGTTCCAGTTTAGGGACGTGGTGGTCTATCATTAGTTTAAGGACGTTTCGGTCCGACATTAGTTTAAGAACGTTTCGGTCCATTATTAGTTTAAGGACGTTTCGGTCCGATATTAGTTTAGGGACGTCTCGGTCCGACATTAGTTTAGGGACGTTTCGGTCCAACATTAGTTTAAGGACGTTTCGGTCCATTATTAGTTTAAGGACGTCTCGGTCCGATATTAGTTTAGGGACGTCTCGGTCCGACATTAGTTTAAGGACGTTTCGGTCCATTATTAGTTTAAGGACGTTTCGGTCCAACATTAGTTTATGGACATTTCGGTCCACGAGTTTAAGGACCCCGCAGTCCATATCGATGTGTGGTCGTTGGGACCCGTCACCTCTTTGACGTCGTTGAGGAATTACAACGACGGATGTCAAAGGAGTTCGGAGATGTACCCTCGAACCGGATGTAAATTGATTTAGAAGAGCAATTTTGCTCAATCAATTTAATTTAAGGACTTATGGCCAAAATTGGGCTAAGTCCAGTTGAAATGTTCAACATTTTATTTGCTTTTGCATTGCATTTTTTTTATTTTTATTTGGGCCTTGCCCAGAAAGGATGCAGAGCATCAATTTGTTTTGGGCTCTGCCCTTTTAGGAATGATGCAAGGCATCAATTTTATTTGGGCTCTGCCCTTATATAAAGGATGCAAAGCATCAATTTATTTGGGCTCTGCCCATTTATTGCCTTGCAATTTATTTTGGCCTGTCAGGTCATTTTGGTTTGGGCCTGGCCCTTTAGAAAATGCATTGCATTTATCAAGCGCTTTGCGCCAATCAAAAAGCACAACAGTGCAAATTTATAAGTGCAAAACACTATTAATTTTAGAATCTTTTAGATTCAAGAACCAATGGTTCATAAAAGAAGTGCAAAGCACTATTTGATTTCTTGATCTAATTTAGATCAAAGAAAAACAAGTTTGTTTATTTCAAGAACCAAAGGTTCATAAAAGTGCAAAGCACTATCTTTTTTTTATTTCTGTTTTTCTTGTTTTAGAGAACCAGTGGTTCATAAGAAGTGCAAAGCACTATTAATTTAAGAACCTTTTAGGTTCAAGAACCGATGGTTCATAAAACAAGTGCAAGGCACTATTTGATTTATTTCTAAGAAAAAACAAGTTTTTCTTGTTTTTCTTATCTCAGAGAACCAAAGGTTCATAAAAGTGCAAAGCACTATTTTATTTTATTTTATTTTTATTAAAGATCATTGATCTTGTTTTTTAGATCTATGATCTGTTCATAAGAGAAATTTCTCTTCTTTTAAAGGTTTTTACCTTTTTTTTTATTCTTCAAGAGTTCTCAAGAGTTCTCTTCTCTCTTTTTTTTTTAGATCTTCCTCCTTTTGAATTGAGGTCTAGGGTCCTTTTTATAGTGCCCATAAATTAGTTAAAGTTTTTTAAAGAGATCATTCTTTAAGTGATTTGGGGAATTTTCCCCACCGTCGGATCTTTAATCCAAAGGTCTCTATTTTACAGAAGAAATCTTATTTTTTTAACAAAAAGAGAAAAGATTTTCTCAAATCTTTATTCTGTTTTTTGCAATAAAAAATTTTATTTTATTTTATTTATTTTTTTATTTATTTTTTTTTACTGCGCAGCGCGCGCGTACTGCGCAGCACGCAGCGAGCAGTTGCGCGCAGTGCGCCCTGCGCAGCGCGCAGTTGCGCTCAGTGCGCCCTGCGCAGCGCGCAGTTGCGCGCACTGCGCAGAACAGTGCATTTTTTTTTTTAGAGCTTTGCTCTTATAGAGTACGCTACTTCATTTATTTTAACTTTAATTTTCTTTTTAATTTTTTATTTTAACTTTAATTTTCTTTTTAATTTTCAAGACAGAGTTTTGCTCTGATTGGAGAAAAACAGAAGCATTGCTTCTTTTTCCACCTTGGAATTTAAACAGAGCTTTGCTCTGATTGAGGTAAACAGGGAATTTCTAAAGAAACTGAAATTTGTAAAGAGATGCATACCATTTGGAGTTTGATGAATGTTGGTAGGATTCCTTCAACATTATCATACGATGATATTTGGATCCCGATCCTACTGTGAGTATATACTACTCATCAGGATATTCGTCACTTAACGATCAATGCTATAAACCAAGTAGGTGTCAAGAAAGGTGTCAGCGGGGTTACGCCCCCAGAGAAAAGAGGTTCTTTAATTAAGGAACTTCGCGAAAGCGTTGGAAAACCTCTCTCGAAGTATCGACATTAGCCTGGCCGAACAGTTAAGCAAGAATTGTACAGTGAGAATAGTCCTGGCTAATTCTTCTTTTATGGTTTGAGGAAGGATTCGAGAAACAGTGGGAGCCATCCAGTTTAGATAAATTAAAAACCAATCTAAACTTGCAAGAGCATCATGCTAAAGTGTTTTCTTCTCTCTCTCTCATTGCAGCGACCTTGTGACCATGACTAGGTTATATCTAGATAACAAGTTGACTGAATCTTACTTATATGACTGGCAAAGGTCTGTCCAGATGACCATTGCCTATGACAAGCTGGACCACCCTATTACTACTCAAGATCCCGCCGTCCCAGGTCCAGTTTCCACCGTCGCGGATATGGATATCCATCAGACAAAGGAAAAGGATAAAGCGAAAGCCAAGTGCCTCGTGTTGACTTCAGTTGATGGTATAAACCAGAAGCAGCACGAGAAGATGGACTCTGTTTCCATCTTTCTCCATAACAAAGATTTATATGGAGAGCAATCTCATATCACAAGATATGAGGCCTCGAACGAATTAATTCAAGCGAGGTCGGCTGACGGGTCATCTGTAAGGGACGACGTCCTTACGATGACTAGCTATATTGATGAGCTCAAGGACCTGAAGACCACATTGGGAAACATGTCATATGCTGACTTATTTCCACAGTCTCTACCCTCTACTTATACCCTGAAAGAAACTAGGGAGACACAAGCTCTGCTTAATGGGGGACCTTCTTCTTCTACATCCAGGGCGAAAGCAAAGGATGAAAAGAAGAAAACCTCTACAAAGCCGATATACAGTGTCAGTAAAGTAGGAGGAAAGGGAAGAGCAAAAGTTTTGGGAATTGGTGTAGGCAGGGAGGGATGTTCCTATTGTTATGGGAACGGACATTGGCAGAAGGATCGCAGGGCTTTGGAAGCCAGTAGCCAGGATACGAAGCATGTTGTGGCTTCAGCCTCAAGTGTGTTTGTAATTGAGAACTGTTTGTCAATTAACTCTACTTTCTGGGTACTAGATACCGGAGCAGGATCTCATATCTGTAATTCGTTACATGCTTTGAGAAACCGTAAAGTTATAAGGATATGTGATTTGTCTCTCAGAGTTGCAAACGGAATGAGCGTGGACGCTGAATCCGTGGGAGAATATCGCCTAGGTTTGACAAGTGGGCAGATATTGATTCTACGTAACTGTCTGTATGTATCTAGTTTGACTTGTAATATCATATCAGTGTCCTCACTTTCAAGAGAGGGATATGACTTTACATTCGTAAGCGATGTAGTTCACATCCACCTAAATCAAGTTCTGATTGGGTCCGGTACATTAGATGACGGTATATACGTATTGAATCAAGCTCAGGTTTTCAATGTCCAGAACACACTTAAAAGAAAGTCTCCAGAAATAAATCAGGCTTTCTTATGGCATTGTAGACTAGGTCACATCAATGAAACACGATTAACAAAGTTACATAGAGAAGGATATTTGAATCCGTTCGAATATCAATCTTATGCCACTTGTGAATCTTGTCTCATGGGAAAGATGACAAAGACTCCGTTTACTGGACACGGAGTAAGAGCGAGCTACCTCTTAGGACTCGTACACAGTGACGTGTGCGGTCCAATGTCTACACATGCACGATGTGGTTATTCCTACTTCATTACTTTTACGGATGATTTCTCTAGGTATGGACATGTCTTCTTGATGAAGCATAAATCCGAGGCCTTTGAGAAATTCCAGGAATACAAGAATGAAGTGGAAAACCAAACAGGTAAAAGTATTAAGACACTGAGATCTGATCGAGGTGGTGAATACTTAAGTGACGAGTTCCTGGGTTACTTAAAAGAGAAAGGAATTCTCTCTCAGCTTACTCCTCCATACACACCACAACACAACGGTGTATCGGAAAGGACGAATCGAACCCTATTGGATATGGTTCGTTCCATGATGAGTAAGGCAGAGTTACCGCGATCATTCTGGGGTTATGCGCTAGAATCAGCGGCATATCTTTTGAACAAGGTTCCAACCAAGACTGTGCCTATCACGCCATATCAGATGTGGAGCGGCAAGAAACCCTATCTTCAGTACCTGAAGACATGGGGATGTCCAGCTTTTGTAAAAAAGCAGCATCCGGACAAGCTCGAGGCACGCTCAATAGAGTGTAAGTTTGTGGGATATCCAAAGAATTCCATGGGATATTGCTTCTACTACGCAGAGGAACAAAAGGTTTTTGTTTCTCGTCATTCCCGCTTCTTAGAAACTGAATTTTTAGAAAATCAGAAGAGTGGGAGCGCAGTAGAACTGGAAGAAATTCTAGAACCACAAGCTGTTACTGAAAGTTTGGTAGAACAAGAAGTTTCAGAAGAAAGGGACATACCAGCGCCTATCCGCAGAAGTAGTAGGCAGTCTCATCCGCCCGAGAGATACTACGGTTTTCTCATAGACGGGGATCGAGAAGATTGCGTCATTGATAATGACGACCCTACTAGCTTCCAGCAAGCCATTCAGAGCGGCGACTCAGTAAAATGGCTGGATGCAATGCGGACCGAAATGGAGTCCATGTACACTAATAAAGTATGGACTTTGGACACTACTCCAGATGGGGTAAAACCCGTAGGATGCAAGTGGATATTCAGAAAGAAGATTGGTGTAGATGGACAGGTTGAAACCTATAAGGCTAGACTTGTTGCAAAGGGTTTCCGTCAAAGACCTGGTTTGGACTATGACGAAACCTTTTCTCCAGTGGCTATGCTGAAATCCATTCGGGTCCTTCTTGCTATTGCTGCCTTCCACGATTATGAGATCTGGCAGATGGACGTAAAGACGGCCTTTCTAAATGGAAATTTAGAAGAGAGTATCTATATGGATCAGCCAGAGGGATTCATTCAGAGTAAGAGCAGCGGTAAAGTATGTAAGCTGCTTAAGTCCATTTATGGACTAAAGCAGGCATCGCGGAGTTGGAACATCTGTTTTGATGATACTGTCAAAGAATTCGACTTTATCAAATATCCAGATGAACCATGCATATATAGTAAGATTGTAGGGAGAGTTGTTGTATTCCTCGTCTTGTACGTGGATGACATTCTCCTAATAGGAAATGATATTCCTATGCTACAGTCAGTCAAAAGATTCTTGTCACAGAAATTCTCCATGAAGGACCTGGGTGATGCCACCTACATTCTGGGAATCCAGATCTATCGTGATAGATCAAAGAGGATGTTGGGACTTTCACAGTCCAGGTATATAGACACCATATTGAAAAGATTCAGTATGGAAGATTCTAAGCGCGGTAACCTACCGGCTTGTCACGGAATCACCATCTCCAAAGAGATGTCTCCCAAGACTGATTTGGAAAGGGAACGCATGTCGATTATACCCTACGCTTCTGCGGTAGGCTCTATAATGTATGCGATGTTATGTACCAGACCAGATGTAGCATACGCGTTGAGCGTTGTAAGCCGGTATCAGGCAAACCCAAGGGAGAATCACTGGATAGCAGTAAAGAACATTCTCAAGTACTTGAGAAGGA
Source organism: Agapanthus africanus (assembly GCA_030015575.1). Lineage (NCBI taxonomy): Eukaryota > Viridiplantae > Streptophyta > Magnoliopsida > Asparagales > Amaryllidaceae > Agapanthus > Agapanthus africanus. Next base: position 328,809,071 of record JASDDO010000029.1, on the reverse strand, counting down.
CTAAGGAGATGTTCTTGGTTTACGGCGGAAAGGACCTCAGGATGGAGACCTATGCTGATTCCGGCTTCCAGAGTGACAAGGATGACTCCAAGTCCATGTCGGGTTATGTCTTTACCCTTAATGGAGGGGCGGTCTGTTGGAAGAGTTCCAAGCAGGATACCGTTGCTAACTCAACAATGGAAGCGGAGTACATAGCTGCTTGCGATGCCGCAAAAGAAGTTGTCTGGATGAAGAAGTTCCTCACAGAGCTTCAGGTGGTTCCTACCAGTGTTGGTCCAATACCTCTGTATTGCGACAACAACGGCGCTATAGCTTTAGCGAAGGAACCCAAGTCCCATCAGAAGTCCAGACGCATCTTAAGGCGGTATCACCTGATCAAGGAGATCGTAGATCGCTGGGAGATCGAGGTAAAGAGAGTAAATACAGAGGATAACATTGCTGATCCATTCACTAAGGCCCTACCTCAGATTCAGTTCGAGAGGCTACTCGAGATCATCGGTCTTCGATACGCCAGTACATGGCCCTAGTGCAAGTGGGAGATTGTTAGTGTTTATGCCCTAGAAGGCCATTACTGTATCATACTAGTTTGTATATTACTTAATGGAAGTTTGGGATATTCACATGTATATAACAGTCTTGCTAAACATGGTAGTATGCTACTTGGTTTTTCTATCTTAATATGTGAGTAAACATATTGATAGAGCTCTTAGGATCTTACTTGACTACCAGCGTTGTGATGGCAGTCACACTAGTGGGGGCTGGATAGTCTACAAGCACATCCTTATTCAGGTCCCTAGTCGTTGGATTATCGAGACAGGGCATCGATACTCCGGAGTAGACTAGTGTGTACGCTTCTCATCCCAGTTGGAGAGATGGTCTGTCCCACAGCCGTCAGTACGTCGTACTGGAGATAGTATGCAGGTGCTCGTTAGGTTACGGGTACACCAGACAGGACTCACAGGGAACTGTTGGTTGGTTTTATACCTGTCGTCAGTGAACAGTTCTCAGGTGACATGAGTACAGCATAGTCCGCAGACTTGACACTGCTACTTCGTCTCGAGTGTGTCCCACTGTTCTTAGATTGCTACCCTACCACGGCTCAAAGGAGTCGTGCAAACAGGTAGCAGTTGGGTGCAGTCCCGAGCACTTGGAGGCAGTGGCGGTTAGACAGGATTCGTCTCTCCCGGTATTGGGGGTTGATATCGTGCTGTGTCAGAGAGCCATTACGCAAAGTCCCTGGCCAGGGCAAGCGAGATTTGCTGGTAGGTTCCAGTAGTTTCTCAGGGTGTAATGGGCTACGCTCCGACACGATTTATACCGCTATTAGGGGACTGACGCTTGCCGCCCCCTAGGCCCGATATGCGATAGTCTTAGACGAACGGACCGGACTGTATGGAGATTGTCACATCAGACTCAATAGGAGTTCGGATGGGTTTCCTCATCGGCCTTCTTATCGACATCTACCTGGGGACCGTTACGTACAGCTAGTGCCGCTTGCGGTCTGTGGTTAAACCCACTGCCAGCGTAGTAGTCGAGTCTCTAGAGTCCCACACAGAGAGTTTCCCTACTTCAGGCGAAACGATATAGAGGTCGTATGGTTTTACGACAAGGGTTCGGACGCATACGTGTGTTTACGCACGTACGACATCCGGACAGTTTTTACTAGTCGGCTTTGGTTTAAGCCAGTTACTAGTATCCGGTTATTGGATTTATACAGTCTAAAGTTTTTCCGTGTTTTCACGGATAGGAGGAGCATTCTCGTAATTGCGCGAGAAGCTTCTAGAAGATGGTGACTAAGGAGGTTTAGGTGGCATATACATTGAATGAGATTAGTGAGTCATATGGATGATTCATCCATGTCATTAATGCTTCATAATTGCTTAATGACTCATGGAGATGAATCACCATAAGATATTTATCAAGCATGGTTGTAAATCATTTTCTTTTCTTTTCTTGAAAAACAATAATGCTTGATATATATTATGATAACTCATTTTCTCATTTCATTTTATTCTTCTCACCTTCTCTCTCCTCAAGCTTCCTCTCTTCAAACCCTAATCCTCCCCTCTCATGTGTTGAGTACAAGGATTAGTTAGACTACTTAATCCATAACCCTCACTCTATATCATCTAGGTACTTTGATTAGCACTTAAAGAAACCTAATTGCCTCAAGTTTAGAGGCAAAGCTTGGAGTATAGCTCTCGTGGTGGATCGTCTACTACTTGGAGAAGGCCGAGGAGGAGGTGGAGTTCGTAAAGACGAAGGACACGGTTCTTTAGGTATAATCCCTTTACATAGTAGTTGTTAACTTCTATGTTTGATGTTAGTTATCGTTTAGCTTCGATTCATGCGGTTAGTCGATGTTTAAGCAAAGAACAAGATCGTTTTTCATATTTCCGCCTCCCCGCAAGTCATGGGGTGTTGTACATCGACTTACACGGCTACCGTGCTCGGCTATCCTTGTCCGGTAGCTCCCTTACCTCACAACGCAAAGGATCAAAGCCCTCGCCAAGAGGCACCAGGCAGCAACCCTGCTCGGCCATCCTTAAGGACAAAAAGCCCTCGCCAAGAGGCACCGGGCAGTAACCCTGCTCGGCCATCCTTAGTAAGCCAATTACGGCCCATCCCGCACTAAGGATGAAAAGCCCTCGCAAGAGGCAACCGGGTCCACCTTGCTCGGTTGTCTCTGCCTGGTAGCTCCCTACCCCAACAAGCCAGGGATCAAAACCCTCACAGAGGCAACCGGACCCGCCTTTGTTCGGTTATCCCTGGCTGGTAGCTCCTTACCAAACCAGGGATCAAAGCCATCGCTAAGAGGCACCAGACAACAACCCTGCACGGCCCATTCTTAAGGATCAAAGCCCTCGCAAGAGGCAACCGGGCCCGCCCTTGCTCAGTTATCCCTGGCTGGTAGCTCCCTACCTCACAACGCCAGGGATCAAAGCCCTCACCAAGAGGCAGTCGAGCGGCTACCCCGCTCGGCAATCCCTGGCCGGTAGCTCCCCTACCTCACAACGCCAGGAATAAAAGCCCTCGCCAAGAAGTAGCCGAGCGGCTACCCTGCTCGGCTATCCCTAGCCGGTAGCTCCCCTACCTCACAATGCCAGGGATCAAAGCCCTTGCCAAGGGGCAGCCGAGCGGCTACCCTGCTCGGCTATCCCTGGCCGGTAGCTCCCCTACCTCACAACGCCGGGGATCAAAGCCCTCGCTAAGAGGCACCGGGCAGCAACCCTGCTCGCCGATCCTTAAGGACAAAAAGCCCTCGCCAAGAGGCACCGGGTAGTAACCCTGCTTGGCCATCCTTAGTAGGCCACTTACGGCCCCTCCCGCGCTAAGGATGAAAAGCCCTCGCAAGAGGAAACCGGGCCCACCCTTACTCAGTTATCCCTGGCTGGTAGCTCCCCTACCCCAACAAGCCAGGGATCAAAGCCCTCACAAAGGCAACCAGACCCACCTTTGTTCGGTTATCCCTGGCTGGTAGCTCCCTACCAAACCAGGGATCAAAGCCCTCGCCAAGAGGCACCGGACAGCAACCCTGCCCGGCCCGTCCTTAAGAATCAAAGCCCTCGCAAGAGGCAACCGGGCCCGTCCCTTCTCGGTTATCCCTGGCTGGTAGCTCCCTACCCCAACAAGCCAGGGATCAATGCCCTCACCAGGAGGCACCGAGCAGCTACCCTGCTCGGTCCCGTCATTAGTAGGCCCTTCACGGCCCCTCCCGCGCTAAGGATCAAAACCCTTGCAAGAGGCAACCGGGCCCACCCTTGCTCGGTTATACCTGGCTGGTAGCTTCCTACCCCAACAAGCCAGGAATCAAAGCCTTCGCCAAGAGACACCGAGCAGCTACCATGCTCGGCCCCGTCCTCAGGCCCCTCCCATGCTAAGGATCAGAGCCCTCGCCAAGAGGCACCGAGCAGCTACCCTGCTCGGCCCCGTCCTTAGTAGGCCACTCACGGCCCCTCCCGCACTAAGGAGCAAAGCCCTCACTAAGGGGCACCGAGCAGCTACCCTGCTCGGCCCAATCCTTAATAGGCCACTCACGGCCCCTCCAACAACTAAGGATCTATGCCCTCGCCATGAGGCACCGAGCAGCTACCCTGCTTGGCGCTATTCTTAGTAGGCCACTAACGGCCCTTCCAATAACTAAAGAACATCAACTCAACAAGAGGCATTCAGTCTATCAACGTCTTAGCGATCTCCACATCGACTTCGGGGCCATAGAGATACCGTCTTCCCGCCGATCCTCGCACACTCGGCAAGTGATCAGATTCAAGTCGACGAGTAATCGCTAGACGAGGAACGCGCCGAACATGAAAGTGGTACTGTGCAAATACAAGTGTCTACCAACAAAAGGAAGTACAAGCACAAAGCACAAACACTGCTGCGAAAACAAAAAATCTTTATCCAAAAAGCCAAGAGTCTTTACAAGGGTATTATGGGCTCCCTAGCCTTACAAAAATGCCCAAAGGCCTACAAAATACCCGAGGCGACAAAAGAAAAGACAAAGAGAAGATGAGGGGCTTCAGGCCCCATGGCCGGGCGCGATATCGATGAGCTCGACGTCCACCACGACTGGGGATGCGTCTGTCACAGAAGCCTCGGCGTCGCCATCGCCGAGAGTCCCTTCCACGGCAGTGCTCCCCGGGGCATCCCCCTGCTCGTCATCCCCGCGGGGCTATTCTGCTCGGAGCTCTTCATCAGCGAACTCCGGCACCCGAGCTTTGACGGCGTCGAGAACCTCATGCCAGATGAGGGTGGTGGTGAAGGCTAGGACGGTGCAGAACTGCTTCGACTTCTGGAAGTTCTCCACCGCCTCCGTCGCCCTAAGGTCGGCTCTCTTCGCTGCCTCTACCGCAGCCCCCAACTCCTTTCGGAGGGTGCTCACTGACTTCTTCATGGTGCCGACGAGCACCTCGGAGCCTGAAGCTTGGCCTCGGCGACCTGGGCAGCCTCACGGAACCTGGCCACCTCTTGCTTCGAGACCGCCGCCTCCTGCCTCGCGGCCGCCGCCTCCTGCCTCCCGACAACCACCTCGTCCTCAAGGGCGGCGACCCTCCCCACCGTCGCCTCCATCTCCCGCTTCAAGCTCTCACCCAGCAAGGAGAGCTCGCCTGCGGCTCGCATCGCCGGGGCTATCTCCTCCTCCTCCATCCGGGCGACGATAGCGACGTGCTGGAGGACCTGAAGAAATCGGAGGGGAGTCAGAAAGAAAAAGGGGCACCAAACCTCCCAAGCAATGAGACGATATACGAGCGCTAACCTGCAGGTCCTCTTGGGCGATGATGCCATTTGTGCCTTCGGCGTCCCCCCAGCGACCCGGCCCCCTGCCGACCTCTCCATGTCGTGCAGCAAGCTGTCAGCGACGGAAAGCCCCGAGGGCACCTCAAAGCGGAGCTCCCCCTCGTCCATCAAGATCGGAGAGACTGGGGTCCGTGGATCTACTCGGGGGAACCTCTTGAGAGACGACAGCGGAGAGCTCGTCTCCATCTCCGAAGCTCGAACGTCCTCTCCCCGGGCCCTCTTTTGCTCGGTACCTGGATGGGCCTCGGGGCTCGATCCGCACTCGAGCGCTGGGGCGGGACGGCCGCTTAGGAAGCTGGGACCGGCGTCTGACGGGAAGAGCTGGCCCCTCCAGCCTTCGACCCCTTCTTCGGCTTAGGAATGGATGCTCGGAGGAGGCTCGCGTCTATGGTTTCTGCACAAGACAAGATATAAGGGAGTCAGCAACACAAACAAAGTAAAAACAAATACAAGCTCCTAACTTACCGACGAACTGGGCGGGGCTGAGCCCGGCCCAACTGAGGGCCCGCTCAGAAAGCAGCACATCAGCCCGAGGAATAGGCTCCCACGCCGCCTCTCTCGCCGCGCCGGGGTCATTGGATAGATTTCCCTGCCAGCACCTATCCTTAGACCAGTGGACGGGTACGGGCCAGTCCTCACCCTCTGGCGGCCCGACGAAGAAAAACTTCTTCTTCCAATCATGGATGGAAGAAGGCAGGACGACAACTCCTGAACTGGCTACACCCCCCTGCTGCTTCCTAAAGGAGAGGTAAACCCACCTCGGGTCGCCCGCGCAAGTCCCGGGGTGACTTTTGTAAATAAGGGAGGAGGCAAGGATGGACAGACTAAAGGGGATCGCCTGCAACTTCAACCGGACCAGGAACCCAAGGAGAATTCTACAGGATTTCGGCACTAGCTGGCTCGTGGCTAACCCAAAGTAATTTAACGCAGCTACAACCTCGGAAGAGAAAGGCAGGCGCATTCCGGCCTAAAGGGCTTCCAGGTACAAGGCGATCTCTCTACCTCTCACCTGATTTGCCCTCTTTCCTTCCTCGGCCAATCGTAGTGTGTAGCCGGAGGGAATATGGAAACGAGCCCGAGCGGTGACAAGCTCGTCCTCATATCTTACGGAGGACGATGCACCAGGGGCGTCCGCCGCCACCGCTCCAGAAACCGCCCCAGACGCGCGACCCCGGGAAAAGGACATGACCCTAACTTTCCGAAGGGGCTCCAACCCGGGGGAAGAATCCCTAGTATCTACCCCTACGACATCTACAAACTCCTCAAAACAAGACATCTAACCTGATGGGAGGAAATTCTCGAAAAGAGAAAACGCCGAGATCCGACCTAAAGGGGAGAGCACCGAGCTAACAAGACTCAGAATGAGAAAAGCGGGAAGAGAGAGAGACCCCGAATCAGGCCTCCCCTCTATTTATGCTATCGGCGTCTTCATCCAACGGCGACGGTCGACTCCCGCAAAAACGATTCAGTGCACTCGACAGCCACGATCACTCCACCTGTCGCAAGCGCATTGGCAGCATCCCATCGGATGCAAGAAGCCTGCGGCACGTCACATCAGCCAACCAGCACCCAACACGTGGCCTGTCGCTTCAGCAAAAGGGCACACAATCTGACACACCCTCTTTAATGTGGAGATCTCGCCCTGATCCGCTGACATAACCCGGAAAAATAGCCGATCGTCCAGGGACACGCCCGACAATATCTTCGAAAAGAAGCTCACCTCGGGTGACCCGGCAAACCACTCTTGACCCGACCCGTCAGCTAGCCGGGACGAGAGTGGGGGGCTAATGATGATGCTCGATATCGGTGATCTCCCAGATCAGGACACGTGGCATATGACGTGACCCAGGGCTCACAAGAAAGGACCTACAGTGGCCGACCAGACCACTCTTGTGCCCGTCCTACAAGAAAACGCTGGCTCACCTCCGAACCCCCAGCACAATTGGCCTCCTCGGCCCCATAGCTCGTCTCCGAGCTATCACAGGCCCGAGCCTCCCCGGCCATCTCAGCTCGCCTCCGGGCTCGAGCAGAACCAAGATACCTCAGCTCTCCCACTCCTCCGCGAGCTCTCCCGCCAAGTCATCTTCCTCGGTTTCATCGACCGACCAATAACACCGCTTGCAGGCGTAACCGTCCTCCCGCGAATCTCGCCATGCACGAGATCTCCGCCGGCCATATCCCACGTTCCACGCCACCATGATCCCCCTTTAACGAGCCTGTCTCGACATTAATGGGAGGTCCCGCTCATCACGCGGGTGTGACGTCGGGAGCGTAACGGCCGGCGTGATTTTCGCGCCTGCCTCACCTACTGCCACCGCTATATAAACCCCTTCTCCAGACGGTTCAAGTAAGCCATTTTAACTCCATTAAGCCGTTACTCTGCTCGGATTTCTAGTCTAACTTGACCGTCGGAGGGTCCTCGGTGGTACAACCATCCCGGGACTTCCTTGCAGGTAGCTCGGCAACCACAACCTCAAACCCATTGAGATCCACACACTTCAGGAGCGACAGCCTTCAGATCCAATTTCAGCCACCCATCGCCGCCATCAGCAGATCAACGGAAGGTAACATCTTGGCGCGATCCAGGTCGCGTCAGGTAACCTATTAAAAAATCCACAAAAAGGCCATCAACCATCACCATCATGTTCTTCCTCCTCCTCCAACTCACCTTCATCATCTTCCTCCAAATCCACTCACACCACATTCTTCCTTCTCCAAATCCCATCTTCTTTATCTTCGTCCTCTCAATTCCCACCATCATTACCATCAAAGATTCAAATAAGTTAGATCTAAAGTAGAGAGAGAAGATAATTTTTTTTGTGGCAAAAAAGAAAAAGAAAGAAAAGGGCATTTTGGGGATTTTTAAAGGATGTTACTTAAGGCAGTTACTTGCTCATTTAAAAATATACGGGAGTGTTTTAAAATTTGGGCAAACTTAGTTGGAGTTTAATTAAATTAAGCATTTTTTCCGGGTCTTTGTGAAAGCAGCTCATCTATAAGATTAACAATCCCTCTATAATTCCGCAAAGAATTAGGACAGCACTGAAACTGAGATACTTGAGCGAAGTAATTGGTTATTTATTTTTGCGAGCGCATTGCCGTTGCATATGTGGCGTACGAGTATGTGATGTAGAAACTGCAATACCGTGCGGTGATCCTCAAAAGAACTATATAGGCACAGCCCAACAAACAAATCATATAGCGCAGCGGAATCGAAACAACTTCTCGCGTTTCGTGGTCGAATGAAAAAAAAATATAGTAGATTGCCTGCTAATCAAACTATCCAGAAAAAAGCACATCAAGCGACCAGTAACAAAAAATATACCCTGGTTCAGTCCCCAACCGGACCTATTCCTGTAACCGCAACAAGAAACTTCGACTAGAGAAAGAATTATACAAGATTCTACATGCTCTTCCACTCACACAACCCTTACTATAAAGAGAACACTCACAAGTGGATACACTGATTGCAAATAGAAGCTCAAACAAAAGAAGAGAAAAGAGGAGAACAACTCTCTGTACAAGTATTTCTCTCTCTCAAAGTTTTCTAGAGAATGAAGATCTCACACTTACATCACATCTCGCCGAATGAATGAAGCAACCTCGGTTTTTTTAGAGAAACATTTTGCCAATTTTCAACACCCACAACAAGCCTTGGTATCCTTTTCTCCCAAGCATTAAATGTGCTCGTCTCTTGCGCATGGGTTTCTGGATACATATGCAAGAGAAGGGTTTTCACAAAGTTAACATTGGCTGCTCAATTTTTGTCAGAAAGAAATGGGAGTGGGTTGTCTTTGAGTCATAATTTCAACAGAAAAAATGTATTTCGACAATTTAATGTTTTTGGATTGATCAACATGAGGATATAATCTATAAATGATTCCGTTTTCAACACACAGTGTTTGTAAAGAACTGCATAAAAGTGTTTGTGCAACAAAAAAAAGAACAACAACTACATTTATTGTACTGGAAAAGAAGATAACTTTATTTAAAATCATATATGCTGAATTCATTGAGGTTGATGGATAGATGCATACATAAAGGCTGCAAATTTAATAGGAAAACGCCATATAATGATCCTACACCTTGAACCGAATACAATCAAACAAGTAGATCAATAAAAAAAAGAAAAGGAAGAGCTAAAACAGGAATTCACCCAATCCCCATCTCGCGCACGCCTTGCGTATATGTCATGGAATTCCGAAGTAAACATAAGGCATGATAAGTCTTGAGGTACCCCACAGCCAGCAGTCATAAACCGATTAAGCTTCGACCGGAATGAATCGGAAAGCAATGTATCAAGCTCATCCAAATCGATCCCATCATACCACATCAACGACATCGATGAGCCCCCACTAAGACTGCTGCTCCGGAGAAGATCCCTCAACGGTCGGTGCCTCATCGTCGTTCAACTGATTTGAAGAGGAAACAATCGCCTTAGCAAAGGTGGCACCGAAAGAGTAATTATTGACGGCGTCTCCAGATGCGGACGGATAAGGTGACTGGAATTGCGAGGTCCCGGCTTTCTTCACGACGGTTTTGTGAACAATTATCGAGATCAATATTATTTGTTTAAAAAAAGTTTTGCTGAAAATTTATTTTGTCTCCACCAATACCTCGGTTGGAAATCGGGTCTAAAGAATTCATAAATCATTCTTTTTCTTGACAAAAGTGTTGGACAAAGAAATACCCCCCTCAAATTCATAAATCATTCTAATTAGTTGATTCTTTTTCTTGTAACTAATCTAAGGAGAAAAATGTGGGAGATAGAGAGTTTATTTAAAATAGACTTTTCTTCAATATTTTTCTTAAACCTTAGTAATCTAATAAATTGTATTTCTAAGCTAATGAAAAATTACGAGATATATATTTTGTCTTCCTGATCTAACAGATCTAATAAAAACGGTGGGCTTAGGTGCAGCCTATTCACACGAAACATATGCTCCATTTCTAAATCGTGTGACCTTAGTTGGGCTCCATTTCTTGTAAAAACCCACATTGGGCCTACCTAATACTCAAATTCTCATGGGCCCACCAAAAAGGGCCCAGAAACAGCATCACACGTGTACCTCCAACACACCATCCAAGTTTCTCTCCAAACTCTCCCATGTAATAAATTGATCTCTAGCGCCTCTTCCAATGGCAAAACCACACCAGCTTCTACTATTTTTGGGTGACAAATATGGAGCTAGGCTTTTTTGTCATATTTAGTTTAGGCATAAACACAGGAAACCTCCTCTCTTATAACCCATTTGTTGACCTGGATACCTTCTCGACTTCTAAAAACCTGAATGCCGCCACCTTCAATCCGCAACAGTTAAATTCTCCCTCCAAAATAATTCCCTTTATGACAATAGCTCAGTTGATATGACACTTCTTCTCATGAAGAGAGTGCGGGGTTCGATTCCCAGGAGAGGAAAGTGGCCACAAATTAATGCTTTCGGGACAAATTCAAGTGCATGTGTGTGCTGTGTGAGTAGGTGTATTGTGTGCTTGTGTTAGGCTTAGGCCAGTTCCAAAAGAAAAAAAATAACGGTAAATTGTCAAAAAGCCCCTAGCCTGCTCGGGAGTTGTCACAAGACCTTTGTAATTTTCGAAATTGTTGGCAAGTGCCTACTGTTGAAAATCTTTGTGGAAAAAACCCCTGGGCTGGATTTTCATTTAGGCTCGTATATCTCTAGCACTGTTTAGATATTACAGACAACTGTTTAGATATTACGGGCATCAACTTACTGCTTAGATATTGCAGGTAATTGCTTAGATAGTACAGACAATTGCTTAGATATTACAGATAACTGGTATACCGATGGTTTAAGATGGGCCCAGGGGTTTTTCAACAAGGCCCAAAAGCCCGGGTTTTTTACACTAGTTCAAAGCGGGCTAAGGGCTTTTTGACAATTTAACCAAAAATTAATCCCCGTGTCTTTCACGTAGTCTCGTTTGGACACAAAGAAAAGGGAGGAAATAATTAAAAATAAAGACTAATTTTTCTTCTACTCCGGCAAACTTGGACCTATGATGATAATTCCGACCTATGCCGGCAACCTTCAAGCATTTCCGACTACGGTGTCCTCGATCACAAGCCCACCAATTATCTCCTTTCCTCTCTCAAAGATTTGATTTGATTTTGAGTTTAGAGTTTCAATTAGCTTCTAGATTTTGGGTTTCGATTAGAATTTTGGTTTAGAATTTGAGATAGGATTCGAATTAAGATTGATAGGATTTTCATTTTGGGTTAGGGCTTGGATTTGGGTTAGAGTTTTACTCAAAATCTATGTTATGGCTTGGATTCAAATTGGGTTCGGGGATCATCATGGTTATCGGAGATGAGAGGGGCAATGTTACAGGTGATGATAGTGAAAGTTCGTAGTGCCTTTGCCGCTACAATCGCGGCCGATACAAAATCGAAGGACAAAATTTTCAAGAGAGAGCATTGGAAACTAATCCCTAGCGATCAATCCAAACACTAAAGTAGAAGCATAACATACAAGGTTTAGGCATTACAACTTTTGTCGTATTTCCACCCAATCATGGAAGACCCCTCCAAGCTCCGTAGGCCGTCAGGAACGTGCTTGAGAGACGGACGCTCTTGCCGAAAATGATACACCCGAGGGAAACCGATCCAAACTCCATCTTCACATAGAATTCTAGTAAAGCAACCTAAAGATCACAATTCACTTGGTTGTGCTGCTTAGAGATGTAGGATTTTTTCCAATATCATAAACTCTCAAAATCAAAGCTCAAGAGAGCTTGAAGAAGAAAGAGAAGCGAGGGGGGAGGGAGAGTGCATGAGAGAATGAATCATCAAGAAATGAGCCATACAACAATAGTTTTATGCAAATGATTTTCCCAATAAAAAATAGTGCCCATTCATCTCAGCCATGCCTCCTCCTCCGCCTCATTTCCTAATATCTTTAAAAAGAAATCCCTAAATGAGGTGTTCTCCTTTTAGAAGTAATCCGTATAAATACAGAATATAACCCTGGTATATGTATCAAATACATATACGCGTATCCGTATAAAAATACGAATAGCCAAAGAGAGAGAAAATGAATAGTGAACATAATACTAGAATATATATTACAAAATATATGTGTAAATGTACATTATTAAATCAATACTTTATTTAATGATCCGTCATAATCCTAAGCCGGCTAGTATTATCAAATGTCAGATTAAAGTCCGTGTAACCAGTACACGTATTTAATCGGACGCCTGCACATATCAATATACGGCATCTACATCATATCACCTAAACCTGGAAAACTCTCTGTGTGAGACTCTAAAGACTCGACAATACGCTGGCAGTAAATTACTGGATAAATCCATAACCACAAGCACGTCAGCGGCACAAGCTGTACGTAACGGCTATGCAAGTATATGCCAAAAGGAAGGTCGCAATCAAATCCGTCCATACCCTACTGAGCCTGTAAGTGACAATATCCATTCAGTCCGGTCTCTTCGTTTAAGAGTACCGCATACCGGGTCTAGGGATGGATAACATTAGACCTCTAATAACCCGATAAGTCATGCCGGTATCAAGCTCATTACCCACCGAGAAACTAATGATCTCATATCAGTAAATCACATCCACCCCGGTCAGGAATTTATGGTGATAGCCAACAAAACACACCGCGACATCGACTTCCTATACCAGGAGAGACGAATCCCTGACAATCGCTCACTGCCTCCATGTGGCTCGGGACTGTAACCTTCTAAAACCTATTTGCACGACTCCTTTAATCCGTGGTAGGGTAGTAATCTACATACAGTTGAAACTCATATGAGAAAAATGACGATCTCAGGTCTAAAGATTACAATGTACTTATGTCACCAAAGAATCGCTATCTGACGATAGGTATAATACCATCTAGAAGTTCTCGACAAGTCCGTTCAGTGTACTCACCTCCAGTGAGCACCTGTATACTATCTTAGGTGCCAAAACACCAATGGCTTGTGAGACCGGCCACCGCCCCTCGTCTGGGTTTAGACAGACCGGCCACCGCCCCTCGTCTGGGTCTAGACACGTATACTCCAGAATATCGATGCATATTCTCGATACTCTCTCGACTATGGACATTTAAAGATGTGTTTATGGAGTACCCAGCTCCCACGTATATGATCGCCATCATAATTCTGGTAGTCAAGGAAGAATCCTACGGGCTTTATCATTATATATTAGCGACACGTAATAACTAGTAAAAAGTATACACATCAATGATAAAGACAAACCAGATAGTATACTATCATCTCGAGAAAAACTGTTCTACCTGTATAGCTCCTCCCTCAATTATCATAATCGCTTTCCTGCAATTATAATAATTGCCTTGAGGGCACTATATCCAACAATCTCCCACCTGAACTTAAGGCTAATTATTGTGGTATCGCATACTCACCGCTCGTATGTTATTGAATATCTAACTTTTCTACTAATCAGTTTCACAAACCATATTTGAAAAACAACCGTGTTCGAGAAATAGGCTCAATGAGTGGATCCGTTATAATGTTTCTTTCTTTATCTCTCTATTTCTCAACTTTGCGGATATCAACTATCTTCCGAACTAAGCGATACGCTGCCTTAGAATTTGTCTGGATACTTGATGGGACCAAGTTCATAAATGAACAGTTTTATCCAACAAACTTCTTGGGGTGTATCCTCCGCTGAATCTAATTAGCATCATGCGCCATGTCTACCTCAGTATTCCGCTTGGAACCCTTTCCAACATACTGCTCCTCAGAAGAGCTTAAACTTATAACTCTGACACCCACTCTATCATCCAAGTCACCTTGGAAGCTAGAACCGGTAACCGCCTCCTGTAGGAGGCTGCCATTACCATGTTCTAAGAACATCATGAAATGTTTTTCACTGCTTCCCTTTGTTTCTCCAGGATTGGATTAATATACGCTTACTACAATAAGTGAAAAAGCAACATCTTGATTAGTATATGACATCGCATGATTGACCTAATTTCTAAAGCAAGTGGAATGTCATTCATGCGAGTCCTGCTCCTCATTTGTCTAGAAGACATCTCTTTAGAGAGGGTGGTACCATCACATGTGGGTACACCGCCATGCTAGGAGTCGTCCATTCTAAACCTCTTTAGAATGGTGTCCAAGTACCCAGATTGGGACACTTCCCAAATCTAGATCTATCAACATAGATCTAGTCACCAGAATTCTTGATATATTATTCAGATTCTATATGGAGAAACACATGTGACAACTATAGTTTGACTGATTGTTGTATAGGAATATCACTTCCTATCAGAAATATGTCATCCTAATACCAAGACAGTACTCTCTACACTCTTCTTACCGGGTTCATTCGTTGTTTCGATGAAGTCAAACATCTTGACTATCACATCAAAACAGATGACCCATCTCTGCTTATGCCTGCTTTTGTTTATAAATAGACATAAGCAACTTGCACACCTTCCGCTGCTCCCACCGACAACGATAACCCTCTGGCAGAGTCATATACACGTGCACTTCTAAATTCCCTTTTAAAAAGACATTATAGTCATCTACTTATCAGATATCATAATCATGAAAAACAGTGGTGGCAAATAATATCCGTATAGACTTTAGCACAGACATTGAAGTAAAAGTTTTATCACAATCTATGCCGGGTATTTTATGAAAACCTCTTAATACAAGTTTATCCTTATTAGGTTATTACCTTTCCATCTGCACTGATCTCGAAAGATGTACTTGCTCTTAATGGGTTTTACCCCTTCAGGAGTAACCGGCAAAGTCTAAAGTTCATAATTTGCTGAAGTGTGTGGAGTCCAACTTGGATATAATGCATCCAGCCATCATCCGAAAGTCACCACTTCTTATGACCTGCTGATAACTAGTAGGGCTACCATTACCATGATGAAAATCTCCCTGTCACTGTCTATGAGAAAACCGAAGTATCTCTCGGATGGCTGAGGTTACGTACTAAAATCTACGGAGTGGCTAAGGTTCATCGAGTCTAATTGAATTCTTAGGTTCTACTAAATTTTCCGTAACCGTTTGTTGTTCTGGAATCACTTCCAGTTCTACCATACTCCCACTGGTTTCTTTTGCAAAGAAATCCTTTTTATAAAAAAGTGGCAAGTCAAAAACAATGCAACTATTGATCTTGAAAATGGTAGAAATTAACCCCTTGCGAAAGCTTAGGATAATCTATAAACTACAATTACTGAAACGTACCTTGAGCAAATCTGGATTATTCTTTTAAACAAAACCAGATAACTCCATTTCTTAACAACCTTAAAATATGTTATCATTCTATATTCATATAGAATCAAAATGCACTAATTTAGATAGAACCAGATTCAAATATTATGCAGCTGTTTCCAGTGCATATCATTTAAATGGAAAAAGGCCAAACAACATTACTTATCAAGGAACACACCCATGGATGAGTAATCTGAGAGAATCAAATTCTCGATATTACCACTACGAAACAGCTAGCATAAGTATCCATATCTTCGATCATTTCGAAGAATCTTGATACTTCTAACATATGGTTCTCTATTTTATTCTTTTACGCTATGAACTTCTCAAATTATTTGGACTTTGCATTTCAACGAACGCGTGTCTAAAACCAGAAAAATCATTGGTAAAAAGAAATGAAGTATGAATACCATCCCCTTGTCTTAAAGGAAACCGAACAACATGCATTATCATGTATAAGTCCCAAGAGTATACTAACTCAAACTCCATGTGTTGTAAGTTAAGAACTGTATTTTGGTTAAGAATGTCTATATCGTTATTCAATACATCTTACCTTATTCTCAACTGATAAAAGTAAATGTCTAGAACATATTTTAAAATTTTATCTCTCTCTTTATAAAATAAAGAGGCTGATATATCAGTTTTTAAAAAATTGGTGCATAACAACGGTTATTCAAAACCAAATATTTGCCGTTAGGCAAAACCAACTGATTTAATCCAATATCACCAATTACTACGAATTCCGATATTTAGGATCAAATCACCCATTTCCCAATATTCTACTCTTTCTCAGCATCTATAACGTCCTACAGACGTGGGATTCAAATCCGGTATGCATATACCCAGAAGTCAGAATTAATTGAGAAACAATTTTCAATTACAACAATAGAAAAAACTAAAACATAAAAAATGTTTCAAGAAGGTAGCCGGGTATTCCTAGTAATGCCTTTTCCATTGCCCAGATTCATGACACTGGTTGCAATTTTCTTTGCCCTCACTTCAACCCCTTTATATGTCTCTACATCTTACTTTCTGTACACCATACTTAGACTAATTGGTTTTCTTCCTTTCCTACCTTTCAGCACCCGCCTAAGATTTGGAAGAAAACCATCCAACAAGCATAACTGGTGTACACTCTTAATACAAGGAGCTCTTAACTTGAGAAAGGTAAAAGAAAGAGACAACCGAATTATACAATTCAATTTCTCCAGAACCTATGACCATTCTCGGACTGAAATAAATTTCTTCGAGTTCGTATGTAACTATACGATAGCCTTTTCAAACAATATGGATTTTCATAGTGATACAGAGTGTTCAGGAGAAGGCAGAGGAAAAAGTAGGAGCGGCAGGGATATATGCGACTTTGTCGTGAAACATGACAATCCAAAACCAAAGTTTGTAAAAAAGGTTTGGTAACTTAGTTTATGAGTTTTAGTTGAAGGTCAGTCATGGTCGTAAATCAGAGAGAAAGAAAAGAAACACTCAGCGTGTACTCTATCAAGATTAGATTAGTTTATTAATTTATCTAATTAGGATGGCTCCCACTGTTTTCTCGAATGGTCCTTCAAACCCTAAAAGGAGAACTAGTCGGAATCATATACACCTTACAAGTTCACTAACCATTCAGCCAGGCCAGTGTCGGTACTCCAAGGGAGGTCCCCCGTACTTTAGCATGGGCCCAATTTAATAATCTCGTTTCCGCCGAGGCATAACCCCGTTAACACCTTTATAGACAAATAATGGTTTAGCTAGTTGTGAAGTGAAAATCTCCCGGGAGTAATACTTACTCATCATTGGGAATAGGGACCAACTATTACTGTGTGATAATCTTGACGGAAGCTGACCAAAGTCATCACACTCCATAAGGTCGCATACTTGGAAAGTTTCCTTTATAATTGAAACTCCCAATATGGTTTTTATCCCTAACGCTTATGACCTTGACGTAGGACAACATATCATAAGTCGTTAGTCAAGTTAAACCCGTCATCGTCCTGGATTAATTTAGACACACCAGTACAAGTCCTTGATGTATGCCAAAATAATTGTACGACTGTCTTAGATAATCACATTTCTATGCAACACACAAGCAACTCCTAGCTATCGTACACTATGCCTTGACATAGACCAACATACATATCACGAATACTAGGCGCTCTTCATCTGAAATGATGGAGGGTTACGGCTGGATTTTTGGCGAAAAACCTTTAATTTAATGAACTTGATATCGTTGAAGAAACTCGAGTGGCTTTGAAAATGAGTGATTTAGGCTCCACTTTTAAAACAAGCGGTTTTGAAGAAACTGAGTGGTTTATAGTAATATAAACTTTTTCTTAAGAGCTAACTCCCTGTAAAGGGATCAAGGCTCTTTCCTCATCGAATGAGCTGCAGAATATTCCTAACTGAATACCTCAATGCAAAGTAAAAGAATACGGCTATATAAACTTTTGAAAATTTTGTTCCTGCAACATCATTTTTGGTTTATTCCATTGCATTAAACATATAATGCAGTCTCGTCATTTAAGTTTCTAGTCACAACAGAAACAATAAAAAATTGCATGCTTTTATATGCCATCCGCATTCGCCACGGGGTCTCGGGTCTTCACCGTAAAGTTACTTAACTTACGGCAAGGTGGAGGCAGGGCTAGCACTGATGCAAAACATATAGAAGCATCTAACACACACACACACACACACACACACACACACACACACACACACACACATATATGATTACATGCATGTAGCAAACAATAAGGAATGGCGAATAAACCAAGAGCCCCGTGTTTTATTTAAGCCGCAAATGAAACGCGATGTTCGCCGATCGTGTGGATAGCACGTAGAATATCGAACCAAGACCCCTACGAGCACATCAAGCTACCCGGAAATTCTAGAAACAGGGCAACCCACACTCAATATCATGAGTGGGCCACCCAACACTTTCTAGAATCCGGTAACTTGAGCGCTCCTCCGCATGTCTATCCTAAAACATCTACAAGTGTGGCAAGCAACCCGCCAATGTAGAGCGAGACGGCCTGATCTCAACACCATGAGATGGCCACCTACTGCAATGTAGAACCTGGTTACTCGAGCACTTCTCCTGGGTTCATCCTAGTATATGAATGAAATACATACAACGGCAACATCGCCCGTATCCTGGATGTGTCCCAATAAAAGAATATACATCAAGCGGCAACAACGGCCACAATCCGGCCGTTCGTCCTGAATAAATGAATATACAAATATAACATTACAATATAAACATCACACGAGGGGTTATAAGTCACTATAATCCAGCTAAACCATAACAATGATATATATCACAAGTTAAACACAAGCAACGAGTGTGCAACCCCGTCTAAACAAACATATAGCAATTAGACGACATTTAATAACACATATACAAAAATACGAATCATAAAAGATGCTAAAATTAAGACCGAAAAATTTCCTGAGTTTCCCGAATACAAAGATAACCCTAACCGAAATCTGGGGTAAAAAGAGGTATGCTAAAAGTCTAGTTTCCAAAATTCCAAGCAACTGACAAAACCCAGAAACATTTTGACAATTTGTGCCTGACCAAAAAATGCCCTGGGCAGCCATAAAATGGAATTAGGTCCTCGGGTTTTGTGCCATATTTTCTTACTTAAAAACTTGCTCAAAAACATCCATCAAAAAATTTTCAGCCGTCGTTTTGAAAATGGACAGAAACTTGGAATTCGAAACTAAATCTGGTTAATTTTTCGGTCTCAAAACTAAAACATCGTTTACAACTAGTTAAAGTGTTTGGCACGGTTTTGATACCATTAAAATTTCCTAGTACACTTGCCGCTACAACCGCGGCCGATACGGAATTGAAAGAATTTTTTTTCAAGAGGGACCACTAGAAACTAATCCCCAGTGATCGATCCAAACACTAAACTAGAAACATGATATACAAAGTTTAGGGATTACAACTTTTGTCGCGTGTCCACCCAATCGTGAAAGACCCCTCCAAGTTCTATAGGCCGTTGGGAATGTGCTTGAGAGACGACCGTTCTTACTGAAGATGATCCACCCGAGAGAAACTGATTGAAGCTCCAACTTCATATAGAATCCTAGTGAAACAACCTAAAGATCACAATTCGCTAGGTTGTGATGTTTAGAGATATAGAATTTTTTCCACTATCATAAACTCTCAAAATCAAAGCTCAAGAAAGCTTGAAGAAGAAGGAGAAGAGAGAAGGGAGAGAGTGCATGAGAGAATGAATCATCAACCAAGAAATGAGCCATACAACAATAGTTATATGCAAATGATTTTCACAATAAAAAAATAGTGCCCATTCATCTCAACCATGCCTCCTCCTCCACCTCATTTCCTAATATCTTTAAAAAGAAATCCCTAAATGAGGTGTTCTTCTTCTAAAAGTATTCCATATAAATATGGAATATAATCTCGGTATATGTATCAAATACATATATACATATCCGTATAAAAATATGAATAGCCAAAGAGAGAGAAAATGAATGGTGAACATAATACTAATATATGTATATATATTAAAAAATATATTTGTAAATATAAATTATTAAATCAATACTTGATTTAATAATCCGTCTTAATCCTAAACCGTCTAGTATTATCAAATGTCATATTAAAGTCCGTGTAACCAGTACACATATTTAATCGGACCCCTGTACGTATCAATATACGACCTTTACATCATATCGCCTGAACCGGAAAAACCCTCTGTGCGGGAATCTAAATACTTGACAATATGCTGGCAGTGAGTTACTGGATAAATCCATAACCATAAGCACGCCAGCGGCACAAGCTGTACGTCATAGCTACTCAGGTATATACCGAAAGAAAGGTCGACAATCAAGTCCGTCCATACCCTACTGAGCCTGTAAGTGACAATATCTATACAGTCCGGTCTCTTCATCTAAGAGTGCCGCATACCGGGTCTAGGGGATGGATAACGTCAGCCCTCTAATAATCCAATAAATCATGCCAGTATCAAGCTTATCACCCACCGAGAAACTACTGATCTCCCATCAGTAAATGTTATCCACCAAGGCCAGAGATTTATAGTGATAGCCAACTGAACATGCGCGACATCGACTCCTTATACCAGGAGATACAAATGCCTGACGATCACTCACTACCTCCATGTGGCTCGGAACTGAACCCAACTAAAACCTGTTTGCATGACTCCTTTGAGCCATAGTAGAGTAGTAATCTAAGTACAGTGGGAACTAATACGAGACAAATGATGATCTCGGGTCTAAAGAATACCCTGTACTCATGTCATTGGAGAACTGCTATCTGATGATAGGTATAATACCATCTAGAAGTTCTCGGCAAGTCCGTCTGGTGTACTCACCTCCAGTGAGCACTTGTATACTATCTTAGGTGCTAAAACACCAATGGCTTGTTATACCGACCACCGCCCCTCGTATACACTAGTTTACTCCGGAATATCGATGCCTGGTCTCGATACTCCCTCGACTAGGGGCATTTAAGGATGTGCTTATGGACTATCCGGCTCCCATATATATGATCTGAAGGGTTCACTTAGCACCCCACTATGTTTCGTCATGTATCAAGTATGCTATTTCAAAAAATCTAGGGTGCCGAGCGAGCCCGACCAAGGATCTAACTAGAGAATTAAGGTTTTTATAGCATGTAAACAAACTTTACACTAAGTGAAATAGGAATACAACCTTTGTAGACCGGTCCTTTACTTATAAACCTCTGTGTAGTAGTCCCTTAGCTCTAAGTAGTGGTGTCCCGGACTCTCCTCAGGCTCCACTAGGCGAAAGGAACGAGCTTGCTCAAGGATCTTCGATGCTAAAGATGATCTACGTTGAAGAATCTCTAACTCAAGCTACCTCTTCACTAATTGATGGATTAGTGAAGTAAACAATCTATACTAAATGGCTAGTTTGGTATAGATTGATGAGGTAGGAATTTTGCTCACTTTAGAATTATTTTTCTCTTTTTCTTTTTCACCTCACTAGAAAGCTAGAAAGTAAAGAAGGAGATGAAGAAGAAATTTAAGTGATCAAGTTATGAACCATGGGTGAGAAAATATATCATATAATCTTTTGTAGAGACTTGACCATGGCTAAAGATAATGGTTAGCTTAATAAATATCTAGAGTAAAACAAAATTAGTGGACTTAGTCATGATTTCTACATGCTTCCACAAGTATCTTAAACCATGCCAATTTCCACCTAATTTTGATTTATCTCTTAATAATTAATCACCCAAATTATCTTTAGTTAGGTATGAGTCTCAGACACCCAAGTCCAATGTATCATCTAGCATGACACAAAAATAAATACATTAATATATATCATATATATATATATTTAAATGTATTTAGAGAAAAGAGATTCTTAAGTGAGCTAATATTAGTTAATATATATTAATATATTAAATATATAATTATATATTAAATTATTAAATCAACACTTGTTTTAATAATCCGGCTATATCATATATAACCGACTAATATCATTTATATCAACTTATCGAATCAACACTCGATTCAATAATACGACTATATCTCATATAACCGACTGATATCATATATCACGAGATTAGAATACGGTATCACATACACGTATTAATCTTGGTCCTGCACATATCACATATGTGCCCTACTTCGTTTCGCTTGAGCCAGGAAACCTTTGTGTAGGACTCTAAAGACACGTCAATACGCCAGCAGTAGGTGATGATCATATCAGTCACCCACAAGCCGCCAGCGGTACTAGTTGGACATAACGGCTATCCAGGTATTGAGCGATCAGAAGATCAACAAGCAAGCTTGTCCATACTCCCGTGAATCCAGTAAGTAACACTACCGTACAGTCCGGTCTCTTCGTCTGATATGTCGCATATCGAGTCCGGGGGTGGTAAACGCCAGATCCCAATAACTTGATAAGTCATGCCGATGTGAGACTCATAACGGGTCGAGAAACTACTGATAACACTTATCGGTAAATCTCAGTATTAGCTCTTGCCAGGGACTTCCTGTTATAGCCAATCGAGCATAGTGCAACATCAACCCCCAATACCGGGAGAGACGAAACCCCTCATATCGCTCATTGCCTCCATGTGACTCGGGACTGTACCCAAAATCCACCTGTTTGCACGCTCTCTTGAGCGTGGTAGGGAGGAAATCAAAGTACAGTGGGAATCACACAAGACTCTATGACGATCTCGGGTCTACAGACTAACCTGTACCAGTGTCACCAGAGAACTGCTATCTGATGATAGGTATAATACCATCAAGGAGTTCTCGGCGAGTCCTGTTCGGTGTACCCATTATCCAATGAGCATCTGTGTACAATCTTTGATGTCAAACACTAATGGTTGTGGGATCATCCATCGCCCCATACAGGGTCAAGAAACGTACACACTAGTCTACTCTGGAATATCGATGCCCTGTTTCGATACTCCCACGACTAGGAACAATTAAAGGATGAACTTGTGGACTAATCTGCATCATAATCTTGGTAATCAATTACACATCATAAGGGCTTTACCAACATGTGAGAGAAAGATAGTATCACAATACTGATCTACATGTTAAGATAAAGTGCAAGCAGATAACATACTATCATGTTGAACAAGAAAGTCCTCTCTATATATGTCCAAGCATCCATTATAATATACAATCATGTACAATAATGGCCTCTAGGGCATACATACAACTAACAATCTCCCACTTGCACTAAGGCCAGTTGTTATAGTATCTCATACCCAACATCCCAAAAAGTCTCTCAAATTGTATCTGGGGTATGGACTTCATGAGTGGACCCGCCGTGTTATTCTTTGTGTCAACTCTCCCGACCTCGATCTCCCAGTGATCAACTATCTCCTGGATCAGGTGATACCGCTTCAGAATATGCCTGGATCGCTGATGGGACCTGGGTTCCTTGGCTAAAACCACAGCTCCATTGTTATCATAATACAAAGGTATTGGATGCTCAATGGATGGAACTACACCAAGTTCAGTTATGAACTTCTTCATCCAGACAGCCTCTTTGGCGGCATCGTTGGCAGCGTTGTATTCGGCCTCCATCGTCGAGTCTGGCATGGTATCTTGCTTGGAATTCTTTCAACATACCGCCCCTCCATTAAGGGTGAAGACAAATCCCGAGACCGACTTAGAGTCGTCCTTATCACTCTGGATGCTCGAATCGGTAAAGGACTCCATTTAGAGTTCACCGTTATCATACACCAAGAACATTTCTTTAGTCCTTCTCAAGTACTTAAGAATGTTCTTCACAGCTGTCCAGTGATTCTGCCCAGGATCCGATTGATACCTGCTTACAACACTAAATGCGTACGCTACATCCGGTCGGGTAAATAAAATCGCATACATGATAGACCCGACTGCCGAAGCATAGGGTATTCCTTACATGCGAGCCCTTTCCAAATCAATCTTGGGGGACATCTCTTTGGAGAGAGTGATTTATGAGATCGTGGGTAAATTCCCACTCCTGGAATCTTCCATACTAAACCTCTTTAGTATGGTGTCAACATACCTGAATTGGGACAATCCCAACATCCGTTTAGATCTATCTCTATAGATCATAATCCCCAGGATGTAGGAGGCATCACCTAGATCCTTCATGGAGAACCATCGTGATAAGAAGAGATTGATCGAGTGCAGTATAGGAACATCATTTTCTATCAAGAGTATGTCATCCACGTACAATACGAGGAAGACAACCTTACTCTCTGCAACCTTCTTGTATATACATGGTTCATCTACGTTTTTGATGAAGTCAAACTCTTTGACTGCCACATCAAAACAGATGTTCCAACTCCGCGATGCGTGCTTTAACCCGTAGATTGATTTAAGCAGCTTGCACACCTTTCCGCTGCTCCCACTATCTACGAAGGCCTCTGGCTGTGTCATGTACACGCTCTCTTCTAAATCACCATTTAGAAAAGCGGTCTTGACATCCATCTGCCAGATTTCGTAGTCATGGTATGCAGCAATGGCAAGTAGGATCCGGATGGACTTAAGCATAGCCACTAGAGAAAATGTTTCATCATAATCGACACCTGGTCGTTGACGAAAACCTTTTGCAACAGGTCAAGCTTTGAAAGTCTCAACTTTTCCATCTACACCAAGTTTCTTCTTAAAAATCCATTTGCTCCAAATGGGTTTTACCCCTTCGGGAGAAACTTCCAAAGTCCATACTTTGTTGGTGTACATGGATTCCATCTCAGATTGCATTGCATCCGGCCATTTCACAGAGTCCCTACTTATAATGGCCTGCTCGAAACTAGTTGGGTCATCATCTTCCATGATGCAATCCTCGCTCCCACCGTCAATGAGAAAACCGTAGTATCTCTTAGGTGGATGGGGAACCCTACTAGATCTGCACAGAGGCTGAGGTTCATCGGGGACTATTGAATCTCCGGTTCCACTAAATCATCAGTTGTAGTTTGTGTAGCCGGAACTTCTTCCAGTTTTACCTCATGACCACTAATTTCTTTTACAAGAAATTCCTTTTCTAAAAAGGTGGCATGTTGAGCAACAAACACCTTTTGTTCCTCACTATGGTAAAAAAGATATCCATATGAATTCTTTGGATATCCTATAAACTTGCAAAGAACTGATCTTTCCTCGAGTTTGTCCGGATTTTACTTTTTGACATAAGCCGGACAACCCCATATCTTAACTCGTTTAAGATACGGTCTCTTTCCACTTCATATCTCATATGGTGTTTTAGGCACCGATTTAGATGAAACTTGATTCAATAGGTATGCTGCTGTCTCAAGCGCATAACCCAAAAGGGAATAGGTAACTCAGCGGTACTCATCATAGAGTGCACCATATCTAATAGGGCGCAATTTCTCCGCTCCGACACACCGTTGTGCTGTGGTGTATACGGAGGAGTATGCTGAGAGAGAATCTCATTCACTTTTAGATAATCCAGGAACTCCGTGCTTAAGTATTCTCCTTCCTGAACAGATCGAAGGATTTTAATACTTTTTCCCGCTTGGTTCTCTACTTCGCACTTATATTCCTTGAATTTCTCAAAAGCTTCAGACTTGTGTTTCAACAGGAACACATGTCCGAATCTTGAGAGATCATCGGTGAATGTAATGAAGTACGAGGAACCATTCTTGGCATGTGTAGACATGGGACCGCATACATCACTATGTATCAGTCCAAAGAGTTCAGTTGCTCTTTCTTTGTGTCCAGTAAACGGAGTTTTGGTCATTTTGCCTTTGAGAAATGACTGACAAGTTTCATAAGATGTAAGTTCGAACGGATTCAAATATCCTTCCTTATGTAACTTAGCTAGTCGTGTCGCATTGATATGACCTAGTCTACAATACCACAAGAAGGATTCATTCATTTCTGAACTTTTCCTCTTATGTGTGTTCTCTACGTTCATAACTGTATTTTGATTTAGAATATATAAACTGTTACATAACGTACCAAACCCAATCAACATTTGATTCAGGAAAATGTTCATAACATTATTCTCTACTACAAAGTTATATCCTTCTTTATCTAATAAAGAAATTGATATTAAATTGCATATAATAGATGGTACGTAATAACAGTCGTTCAAGATCAATGTATTCCCATTTGGTAATACAAGGTGATATTCACCAACTGCTTTGGCTGCAACGTTTGCGCCATTCTATACTTTTAGAGAACGATCACATTTTCCCAGTTCTCTACATTTCATTAGCCCATGTAATATATTACATATATGGGATCCCGATCCGGTATCTAATATTCAGGACGCAGAGTGTACTGAGAAACAGTTCTCGGTAATGAACACACACGAAGAAGATGCATCAATATGCTCATTTCTCGTTCGGGTCGCATGGGAATCCGGATATTCCCCTATTTCCTGCTCAGACTTATAACAATTATAAGATAGAGCGGAACCAACGTTCCCCAGCTCAGTATAACAAGCGGGTTCGGTCAATACATAAATATTATTATCTTGAAGCGTGTCATGGTCGCTACCTGGAGAGAGAAAGAGAAGAAAACACTTTAGCGTATGCTCTTTCAAAATTAAATTGGTTATTATCTTATCTAATCAGGATGGCTCCTATTGTTTTTATCAAATCTTCCTTCAAACCCTAAAAGGTAAGATTAGCTGGGATTAATTACACCCTACAAGTTCGCTAACCTGTCAGCTGGGCCAGTGTCGGTATTTTGAGGGAGGTTCTCCGTGCTTTCGCACGGACCTAATTAAAATAAACTTCATTTTCCCAGAGGTATAACCCCGTTGACACCTTTCTAGACGCCTACTGGATTAGCTAATTGTAAAATGCAAAACTCGCCCAGGAGTAACTCTTACTCGCAGTGAGTATTGGGATCCAACTATCTCATAGAAGGTATGCAATCTCATTGCAAATTTCAACACTTGAAATTCCCAATAATGTTTTTGCCCCAAGCGATTTATGACCTTGACAAGATCAACAAACCATAAACCGCAAGTCAAGTTCAACCTGTTCATTTCGTGACTGAATTAAACCCATCCGCACGACCCTTGACAAGGTCAACAAGGCCGTACGACTACCCTAATCCAATCGCATCATATGCGTTGCAGATAAGCACTAATCAGCTACCGCACACTACGCCTTGACAAGGTCAACAAACGCAGCATGAATACTAAATAGTCCTTATCTGAAATGACGGAGGGCTATGACAGGTTTTTAAGAAAACCTTTTGCGTAATGAACTTGATATCGTTGTAGAATCGGGTGATTTGAAAATGAGTGGTTTAATCTCCGCTTTGTTTCCCCCAATCAGAGCAAAGCTCTGTTTGAAATTTAAATTTCAAATTGAAGCAATGCTTCAGATGCAGCGCCAAGTGCGCTGCGTCCTAAGCAGCGCACCACGTGTAAGACACGGATGCGCTAGCGCTGAGTGCGCTGCGCTCTGAGCAGCGTACCACGTCTAAGACACAGGTGCGCTAGCGCTAGGTGTGCTGCGCTCTAAGCAGCGCACCACGTGCAAAGCACGGGTGCGCTAGCGCTGGAATTAAAAGCTCCCCACCATTAGATCAAAAATCTAATAATAATGATAAATCATTAATTAATCAGAATTAAATTCTGTTAAGGAAAGATTCCACAAAATCTTTCTAAATAATAAGATTGTGCTCTGTAAATCAGAGCACCGTTGGATCAATGATCCAATGGTAAATAAAACTTGCCAAAAGACAGAATAAATTTTGTATGGAAAGATTTTTGAATCTTGTTAAAAACAAGAAAATTGCCTTCTGTAAAACAGAAACTCTAAGATCAAACATCCAATGGTGGGGAAACATCCCTAAATCAATCAGAGAAAGATCTCTTTAACTGATTCAACAAATCAGCTTGCCCTATATAAAGGCCCCGAGACTTCAAGTCTTGTACAGAGAAACCCCCCATAAATTTTGAGAAACTCAAAGATAAAGAGCAAGCTCTTACAAGAAGATATTTTTTCAAGGTAAGAATGAAGGATGATGAACACAGAGATGAAATCATCTCATGATTAAGAAAGAAGAATTCATTTCTTTAAAAAGATCATAGATCTACAAAGACAAAAAGTCTTTCATAAAGAGATCAAAAGATCTCATCATAAAATAAAAGAAGAAGAACATAATTCTTCTCACAGATCATGGATCTATAAAGGCAAAGCCTTTCATCAACATAAGAGATTGGAAATATCTCCTGCAAAATAAGAACTGTTGTTCTTAGATCTTAAGACAAAATCTCTTTTAAAAAGAACATAAATTTGTTTTTCCCAGATCATAAAATTGATCAGATGCGCTTTGCGCTCTTGAACTGCGCTTTGCGCTCTTGAACTGCGATTCTGCGCTCTCTGGTTCGGCGCTCAGCGCCAAATGAGCCACGTGTCAACCACGTATGCGCCAATTAACAACTTGCGCTTTGCGCTTCTGAAACAGCGCACTACGCTCATGGGCTGGCGCTCAGCGCCAAGCGCATTACGTGTCATTCACGTGTGTGCCACTAAACTGAAAGCACAATGCGCTCATGGATTAGCTCTTAGCGCTCATAAACTGCCATCATGCGCTCATCATCTGGCGCCTAGAGCCAAGCGTGACACGTGTCCCTTACATGTGCGCCACGTGGCAGAACCGCAATGCGCTCTTTGACTGGCGCAAAGCGCCTAGCGCATCACGTGCTGCGCTGACAGAACATAAATTGTTCTTTAATAAGCCCAGAATTCTGATCAATGCTCAGCATTGTTAAAAGGGCCAAGCCCAAATAAAAGCTCAACAGCCCAAAATAAAATGTTAAACATTTTAACCTGATTAGACTTAGCCCAAGGTTGGCCATAAGTCCCCAACTCATATTAACTGAGCTCATCTGCTCATAAATATGTTAACAGATCTTAGTCCCAAATTGGACTACAGATCTCTCAACCAACTCACACCGGTTCGAGAGTACATCTCTTTACTCCTCTGATATTTGTCGTTGTAATCCTTCAACGTCTTCAGAGAGGTGATGGGTCCCGACAACCAAACACTCTATGGACTATGAGGTCCTTAAACTCACGGACTATGATGTCCTTAACCTTGACTGTGAGGTCGTTAAACTCACGGACTATGATGTCCTTAATCTTGACTGTGAGGTCTTTAAACTCATGGATTATGATGTCCTTAACCACGGACTGTGGGGTCCTTTAAACCCATGGACTATAATGTCCTTAACCTCGGACTGTGGGGTCCTTAAGCCCATGGACTATGATGTCCTTAACCTTGGACCGTAATGTCCTTAAACTAATTGACCGCAATGTCCCTAAACTAAACATTAGAGTCCAAATGCTCTTTTGTTAGATCTAAACGATCCCGTTAAGTTGATCTTAGTCTAAAATTAGACTAACGTATCCTTAATTAACGTTTAAGTTGATCTTAGTCTCAAATGAGGCTAACGTATCCTTAAACCCAACCCCCAAACCCAAATCTAAGAAGATACGGATTTGGACTAATCCATGCCCTACGGGAGACAACATACATTAGTCTCTGTATACAATCCACGGGCAACCAAAAACAAAACAAACACCCACGACACGAAGTGACCATCTGGAGAAGGAGAAAGTTATTACCGCGATGCGGTAGCGTAATTAACTGCAGGGGCTTGCGCCTGCAGGGAAGAGCGTCCCCAGAATCAAAAACCCCTCAAACGAGGGGGAATCTGACGAAGTCCGCTACATTGGCCGCATCTATTTAAACCTTCGATACATAGTGCCATAAATCAACTTGGCATCTTCGGAGAGGTGGACGGATAGCACCAATTAGCATCTGCCCCGAAATTCAGGCGAGACGGACCCGCGCGGTCGCGTCCCCGGTTTTCGGCGGGGAACAGATTCTGGCATGCCCGATGGGACCTTTTCCTCTTTCCACTCCACACTTCGTGTGTCGTGTTCGCGAACGAATCGCGGTTTGATATGGTTGCCCTTAGATTCGAGCTACTAAGATTGGTGTCCTTCTCCGTGCAGAAAAACAGAAGATCAATGGTTTCAACCTGCGCTAACTACAACTGCAACTGTAGGGTTAGCTTAGCACCTTAGCAAGGTTTTGGAAAGCATCAATCATGCTACTTTAAAATTTTTGGGGTGCTAAACAAACCCTAACCAAGATCTTAACTAGAGACATATGATAAACAAAGCATGTAAACAACTTTACATCCAAGAGTTAGGGATTACAACCTTTGTAGTCCGTTCTTTCACTTCTAAAGCTCCATGTTGAGGTCCCTTCGCCGCGATCATCGAGTACCCGGACTCAAGAGAGGCTCTATGAAGAGAAAGATGTAAGCTTGCTTCCAATCTTCAACAACAAAGATGATCTACCTTGAAGAAATTCAAGCCCAAGCTCTTGCTTCACTAATCAAGTATTAGCAAAGCAAACACCCTAATCTAAGTGGCTAGAATAGATGAGCATGATGAAGTAGGAATTTAGCTCTCATTTGTTTTCAATTTCTCACTCAAAATCATCGCATACCAAAAGCTAGTAAGCTTTTTCATGCAAGAAGAAGGAAGAAGAAGAAGCAAATCATTTTGTGATGAATACTGAATTAATCGTTGTGGTTACAATTGCAACCATGGGTTTAGAATGAAGGCTTAACCCTTGTAGAGAATTAACTAGAATAAAGGGTTTGGGTTGGGTTAGAAAATATCAACACAAAATACCTTAGCAAAAAACAAAAGGAAGTTTCTTGAAGCTCCATGCAAAAGCTAACCCAAATGCTAATCCAAATCAAACCCTAACTTATTTAAACACCACAAATCATGTTGCATTTGTAACCCTAACTTGTTACAATATTATATATCACATATATAATATATTTTTGTAATAAAATAAAATAATACAATTAACATATATCACAAATACATTAATGCATTATCCAAGTGAGAAAAAGAATCTTTAAGTGAGCTTATATTAGTTAATGTAACTTAATATATCACATATATAATTATAAATTAAATTATCGAATTAACACTTGATCAGATAATCCGGCTATATCGCATATAACCGACTAATATAGCATGTACCGATTCATCGAATCAACACTTGATCCGATGACCCGGCTATATCACATATACCCGGCCGATATCATATATCACGAGAATGGAATACTATATCTCATATCGTAATATTCTCGGTCCCGCACATATCACATATGTTCTCCTACTCCGTTTTGCCTGAGCCAGGAAACCTCTGTGTAGGACTCTAAAGAATCGTCAATACGCCGGCAGTAGGTGATGATTATATCAAACACCCACAAGCTACAAGCGGTCAGCTAAATGTAACAGCCACCCAGGTATTGAGCGATCAGAAGATCAACAAGCAAGTCTGTACATTCTCCTGCGAATCCAATCAGTAACACTCCCGTACAGTCTGGTCTCTTCGTCTGACATGTCGCATATCTCGCCTAGGGTGGTAAACGTTAGACCCCAGTAGCTTGATAAGTCGTGTCGATATGAGGTCCATAACAGTTCGAGAAACTACTAATAACACTTACCAGTAAATCTCAGCAACCCTGGCCAGGGATTTCCAGTTATAGCCAATCGAACACAGCGCAACATCAACTCCCTATACCGGGAGAGACGAAACCCCTCCTATCGCTCATTGCCTCTATGTGATTCGAGACTGTACCCAAAAGCCACCGTTTTGCACGCCCTCTTGGACATGATTTGATGGAAATCAAAGCATAGTGGGAATCACACAAGACTCTATGACGATCTCAAATTTACAGACTAACCTGTACCAGTGTCACCAGAGAACTGCCATTTGACGTGAGATATATTACCATCTGGGAGTTCTCGGCGAGTCCGTCCAGTGTACCCAGTCTCCACTGAGCACCCATATACCTTCTCTGATGTCAAACACCAATGGATATGGGATCATCCATCGTCCATCATATGGGTCAAGAAGCGCATACGCTAGTCTACTCTGGAGTATCGATGCCCTATCTCGGTACTCCCACGACTAGGAACATTTGAAAGATGTACTTGGCGACTACTCTGTCCCCACTAGTATGATCTGCATCATAGTCCTGGTAGTCATGTACTCATCCTAAGGGCTTTATCAACATGTAACATAGAGACAATCAGAGTACATGTTAAGATAAAGGGCAACCAGATAGCATACTATCATGTCGAGCAAGAAAATCCTCCTTATATATGTCCAAGCATCCACTACAATATACATCGTATGTACAGTAATGGCCTCTAGGCCATACATATAACTAACAATCTCCCACTTGCACTAGGGCCATCTGTTGTGGTATCGCATACCCAACAATCAGCTGTGGTTGAAGTATCTCATACTCAACCATCCCATAAAAGTCTCTACTGGGAAATAATCCTTTGTGAGTGGATCCGCGTTGTTGTCCTCTGTGTCTACTCTCCTAACCTTGATCTCCCTGGAGATCAACCATCTCCATGATCAGGTGATACTTCCTAAGAATATGTCTGGATCACAGATGGGACGGGGTTCCTAGGCTTAAGCCACAACTCCATTGTCACACAATGGTAGGAACGAAATTCATCTCATGAACTCATATTTATCCAGACTGCCTCTTTGGTAGCATCCTTGGTAACGATGTATCTTGCCTTTAATCGTCTAGTAAGTCACGGTATCTAGCTTGGAACTCCTCCAACATACCGTCCCTCCACTAAGGGTAAAGACAATGCCTGTGACTGACATTCAGTCGTCCTTATCATCCTGGAACCTTTCCAGTGATTCTTCCCAGGATCGATTGATACCATCTCACTACACCTAGTGAGAATTCTAACATCCAATTAGATCTATCTCATAGATCCAAAATTCAGGATTTAGGAGGTATTATCTTGATCCTATATGGAGAATCCATGTGATAAGAGGAGATTGACCGAGAGTAGCATAGGAAACTCCTTCCCTATCAATAGTATGCCATCTACATAATATACGAGGATCACCACCATACTCCCTACAACCTTTTTGTATATACTTGGTTCATCTACCATTTTGATGAAGTCAAACTCTTTAACTACCATATCAAAACAGACGTTCCAACTCCGCGATGCCAGATTTATCACATAAAACATCTTGCACACGTTTCCGCTGCTCCCACTGTCTACGAAGTCCTCTGGCTATGTACTTATAGACGCTCACTTCCAAATCATCATTTAGAAAAGCAGTCATGACACCCAACCACTAGATATCGTAGTCATGGTATGTAGCAGTGGCAAGTAGGATCTTGATGGACTTAAGTATAGTTTTGAAAGTCTCAACTTTTCCATGTACACCAAGTAATCTTCTCAAGATATACTTGCTCCTGATGGGGATTTAACCCTTCAGATAAAGCAACCAAAGTCCATACTTTGTTGGTGTATAAGGATTCCATCTCAGATCGCTAAGCATCCAGCCATTCTCACAGAGTCCCCACTCCTGATGGCCTGCTCGAAACTAGTTGGGTCATCATCTCATGATGCAATCCTCACTCCCACTGTCATAGAGAAACCGAAGTATCTCTCAGGTGGATGAGGAACCCTACTAGATCGACGGAGAGGCTGAGGTTCGTTGGGATCTATTTAATCCTCCGGTTCTACCAAATCATCAGCTGTAGTTTGTTTAGCTGGAACTCCTTCCAGTTCTACCTCATGACCACTAATTTCTTCACAAGAAATACTCTTTCCCAAAGGTGGCATGATGAGAAAACAAAACATCTTTTGTTCCTCAGTTTGGTAGAAGATATTCCCCTGCGAATGCTTGGGATATCCAATAAACCTCCACAGAACTGACCTTGCCTCGAGCTTGTCCAGATTTTGCTTTTGACATAGGCCGGACAACCCCAAATCTTAACTTCCTTAAGAGATAGGCTCTTCCCATACCATATCACATATGGAGTGGTAGGCATCTGATTTGGTTGGAACCCTATTCAATAGGTATGCAACTTCTCAAGTACATAACATCAAAAGAAAATAGGCAACTCAGTAGTACTCATTATAGAGCACACCATATCACATAGGGTGCGATTGCTCCGCCCCAATACACCAACGTGCTGTGGTGTATACGGAGGAGTAATGCTGAGAGAGAATCTCATTCTCCTTTAGAATAGTCCAGGAATTCCGTGCTCAAGTATTCTCCTCCTTGATCTCATCAAAGGACATAATACTTATACCCGTTTTTGGTTCTCTACTTTTAACTTATATTCTTTGAATATCTTAAAAGCTTCGGATTTGTGTTTCAACAGGAACATATGTTTGAATCTTGAGAGATCATCAGTGAATGTAATGAAGTACAAAGAACCGGTCCTGGCATATATAGACAGGGGACTTTCATATATCAGCATGTATCAATCCCAATAGTTCACTAACTCTTTCTCTGTTTCCAATAAACGGAGCCATGGTTATCTTATCTCTGTGACATGACCGGCAAGTTTCACAAGATGTAAATTCAAACTAATTTAAATATGCATCTAAATGTAACTTAGCTAGTTGGGTCACATTGATATGACCTAGTCTACAAAACCTCAAAAAGGATTCGTTCATTTCTGAACTCTTCCTCTTGTGTGTGTTCTGTACATTAAGAACTGTAGTTTGATTTAGAACGTCTATGCTTTTAGATAACGTGCATGAACCGATCAACTCTTGATATAGGAAATGTTCAAAACATTATCCAACAATACAAAATTATATCGTTCTTTACTAATAAAGAGACTGACATGATGTTGTATATCAGGTTCGGTATCTAATAACATTCGTTCAGAATCAATGTATTCTGGTAATACAGGGTGATAACTGCCAACAGACTTGGCTGCAACACTTGCATCATTTCCAACTCTTGAAACTTATCATCCGTTCTCAGTTCTCTACCTTTCTGTAGCCCATGTAACAAATTACATTTGCGGGATCCTGATCCGGTATCTCATACCTAGGACGTAAAGGATACTGAGAAACAGTTATCGGTAATGAACACACCCGAAGAAGATGCATCAGCATATACTTTCTTCGTTTGGGCGGCACAGGAATTCTGGTAATCCCCTATTTCCTGCTCTGTCTTATAACAATTATAAGTTGGAGTGGGACCAACGTTCCCCAGCTCAGTTTAATAAGCGGGTTCGGTCAATACATCCATATTATTATCTTGATTAAGGTGTGATATGGTCGCTACCTGGAGAGAGATAGAAGAAAACACTCAGCGTATGCTCTTGTAAAATTAGATTGGTTATTAAGATATCTAATCAGGACGTCTCCCACTGTTTTAGTCAAATCTTCCTTCAAACCCTAAAAGGAAAGACTAGCCGGGATTAATTACACCCTACAAGTTCGCCAATCTTTCAGCCAGGCCAGTGCCGGTACTTTGAGGGAGGTTCCCCGTGCTTTCGCACGGACCTAATTAAAGTAAATCTCGTTTTCCCAGAGGCATAACCCCGTTGACACCTTTCTAGACACCTACTTGATCGGCTAATTGTAATGTGTAAAACTCTCCCAGGAGTAACTCTTACTCGCAGCGGGTATCGGGATCCAACTATCTCATAGAAGGTATGCAATCTCATTGCAAATTCCAACTCTTAAAATTCCCAATAATATTTTACCCCTAGCAGCTATATGACCTTAACCTAGTCAACAAATCATAAGTGCTAGTCAAGTTCAACCCGTCATTTCTCGATTGAATTAAACCCACCCGCACGACCCTTAACATAGTCAACAAAGTCGCATGACTACCCTAATCCAATCGCATCATATGCTTATACAGATAAGCACTAATCAGTTACCGCACACTACACCTTAACATAGTCAACAAACGTAGCACGAATACTAACTAGTACTTATCTGAAATGACGGAGGGCTACGACAGGTTTTTAAGAAAACCCTTTGCGTAATGAACTTGATATCTTTGTAGAATCGAGTGATTTTTAATGGAATGTTTTGAGGCCTTTTTCTAGTTTTGCTAAAGAGATCACTCCCGGTGAAGGGATCTCGGCTCTTTCCTCATCGAATAAGGTGCAGGATATTTCACAAATATCACTATGCAAAGCAAAAACTATAAAAACAATCAAAAGACAAATCGAGTTTGTAGCATCTGCTAGTTTCGCTAAAGAGGTCATTCCCGGTGAAGGGATCTCAGATCTTTTCTTATCGAATAAGGTGCTGGATATTCTACAAGGAATACCGCAATGCAAAGTAAGAACTAGAGCTACCAGTTTTTGAGACAAGTTTCTACAACATCTTTAGGTTTCTTTTAGTTTCATTAATCTCATTAATGAAGTCTCATTTTATTATGCTTCACAAGCATCATATTTGAAACGAAATCAGCAATATAACATATATCTCATATATATAATATAAACATTCATCTCAGGCAGTAATATGATCTCATCACAGAACATTGCAGCAGAAGATAACATATGAAATATTGGATATACTAGGATTTCCGTGTTTTATGCGAGCCTGTATAAAACGCGGATTCCACGGTCGCGATGAATAGCCAATCCCATACCCCTAGACCCCTACGAGAGCGGCAAGCAACCCTGCCAATTCTAGGGTTAGGAGACCCGGTCTCGACTCCTCGAGATGGCCTCCCACTGGACCCTAGAACCCGGTTACTTGTGCTCCCCGCCTTGGGTCTATCCTAATGCGGAAAAGTAAATAATATACAATGGTGACATCATCCTCACCCCGGAAGTGCCCCAATAAAAAAATATTACATACAATGAATTTTACATGAATGAAAATAAAAACCCTCATCTCACATAAAACCCCCGGCTATTCAAAACACGACTATCCAATATAACATATCACAGCAACACATAACATCACATGTCATCAACGTAAGTAAATATGCGTATCCCAATTGTCGTTGATATATAGCAACGATACCGGCGATACACCACATATTACAGTTACGGTCGCAGAAAAGAAAGTGTAAAACTACAGCAGTTGGAATCCGCAACCTCTTTAGATATCTCCTGCCTAACTAAATGAATTCCTTAGACATCACATGCCTAACAATTATAAACCCCGCATTTTAGTCTCAATATCGAAAACTCTTTTCAATATCAAGTCGGGCAATTCAACAAGATTCCCGACATCCTAATTGAATGCTCGTCGGAAACTTTAGTAGACGGCCGCACCCCCGATGCCGTCGACGAAGTGCACTAAGGCGGAACACCGCTGCCGCGAGCACCCGAACGGATGCTTTTGGCGACGGGGTTCTTCTACAGTCACTTGGTCGGGGCTATGGAGCGTGGCTATCTATTAAGTTTACTCGGCGAGTATCCGCGTACGCTATGTGATTGCGACGGACTTTTGATCACATCAAAATCCCGTGGCAACCGATCAAATGAGACTAAAAACTGCTAGATTTATAACATTCAAATTAGTTATCTCATAACTACTTGTGGATTCCAAATATTGTATCACATTCCAGATAAATAGACAATGTTAAACTTTCCAATCGAATAAACAAACACCCAAAATTTCCCTTTTTGCTCAACACTTGAACTTAGTTTAAAAGCATCCATCACATGCCACAGTACCAATGGTCAAGCCGTAGAAGGGTCAAACCAACGCCTCACATGTGGCAACGCCGTACTTCCCCAAACCCTAAGGTTTAGAGGCGGTTCAGACAGTCACATAATCGAGTTAAGGTTTGTGTTGTTCTAGAGGGTCCATCGCGTTACTTTCACGACTTTGAACGTTCTTTAACTTAGGAAAAATCCAACACTTGGAAATTTTCCGACAGGGAAAAAAGTGAGTTATTGATATCCGTTCGAACCTTTTAACACGTTCTAAATTACCCGGAAAAAGTTAAACGAAGTTAAATTATCCGATCGAATCAACGAGTTCCCAATATATCCCAGAAAGCTCAACACTTGAGTAGAACTAAAAATTCCCAGAAGCATGAAAAATACCTAAGAATGTACCCAAGAAGTATTAGCCCCCAAGTCCACAAGTTGGACGCGGAATCGCCGCCAAACGCATGGTTTGGCCGTGGTTCCGCGGTCACTTGAGTGATTTGTGGCTTCGTACTTCATAGTAATCCTTAGAATTCCCTGCATGATTTTCTGAGTATTTTTAATATGAAAAATTTTAACTTTTGAATTTTTTTCCAAAAACTAGGTTTTTACGGGGTTTCGGAGTTCGATCGGACTTCAAACTTCGTCTAGACAACGCCTAATGCTCTAGCTTGGCTCTGATACCACTGTAGGGTTAGCTTAGCACCTTAGCAAGGTTTTGGAAAGCATCAATCATGCTACTTTAAATTTTTTGGGGCGCTAAACAAACCCTAACCAAGATCTTAACTAGAGACATAGGGTAAACAAAGCATGCAAACAACTTTACATCTAAGAGTTAGGGATTACAACCTTTGTAGTCCGTTCCTTCACTTCTAAAGCTTCGTGTTGAGGTCCCTTCACTGCGATCATCGAGTACTCGGACTTAAGAAAGGCTCCATGAAGAGAAAGATGCAACCTTACTTCCAATCTTCAACAACAAAGATGATCTACCTTGAAGAAACTCAAGCCCAAGCTCTTGCTTCACTAATCAAGTATTAGCAAAGCAAACACCCTAATCTAAGTGGCTAGAATAGATGAGGATGATGAAGTAGGAATTTAGCTCTCATTTGTTTTCAATTTCTCACTCAAAATCATCACATACCAAAAAGCTAATAAGCTTTTTCATGCAAGAAGAAGGAAGAAGAAGCAAATCCTTTTGTGATGAATAATGAATTAATTATTGTGGTTACAATTGCAACCATGGGTTTAGAATGAAGGCTTAACCCTCGTAGAGAATTAACTAGAGTAAAGGGTTTGGGTTGGGTTAGAAAATATCAACACAAAATATCTTAGCAAAAAACAAAAGGAAGCTTCTTGAAGCTTCATGCAAAAGCTAACCCAAATCAAACCTTAACTTGTTTAAACTCCACAAATCATATTGCATTTATAACCCTAACATGTTACAATATTATATATCACATATATAATATATTTTTGTAACAAAATAAAATAATACAATTAACATATATCACATATACATCAATGTATTATCCAAGTGAGAAAAAGAATATTTAAGTGAGCTTATATTAGTTAATGTAACTTAATATATCACATATATAATTATACATTAAATTATCGAATTAACACTTGATCCGATAATCCGGCTATATCGCATATAACCGACTAATATAACATGTACCGATTCATCGAATCAACACTTGATCCGATGACCCGGCTATATCACATATACCCGGCCGATATCATATATCGTAAGAATGGAATACGATATCTCATATCGTAATATTCTCGGTCCCGCATATATCACATATGTGCTCCTACTCCGTTTTTCCTGAGCCAGGAAACCTCTGTGTAGGGCTCTAAAGAATTTTCAATACGCCGGCAGTAAGTGATGATCATATCAAACACCCACAAGCTGCAAGCGGTCAGCTAAACGTAACAGCCACCCAGGTATTGAGCGATCAGAAGATCAACAAGAAAGCCTGTACATTCTCCTGCGAATCCAATCAGTAACACTCCCGTACAGTCCGGTCTCTTCGTCTGATATGTCGCATATCTCGCCTAGGGGTGGTAAACGTCAGACCCCAGTAGCTTGATAAGTCGTGTCGATATGAGGTCCATAACAGTTCGAGAAACTACTGATAACACTTACCAGTAAATCTCAGCAACCCTGGCCAGGGATTTCCAGTTATAGCCAATCGAACACAGCGCAACATCAACTCCCTATACCGAGAGAGACGAAACCCCTCCTATCGCTCATTGCCTCTATGTGATTCGGGACTGTACCCAAAAGCCACCGTTTTGCATGCCCTCTTGGACGTGGTTTGATGGAAATCAAAGCATAGTGGGAATCACACAAGACTCTATGACGATCTCGAGTTTACAGACTAACCTGTACCAGTGTCACCAGAGAACTGTCATCTGACGTGAGATATATTACCATCTGGGAGTTC
Source organism: Agapanthus africanus (assembly GCA_030015575.1). NCBI lineage: Eukaryota > Viridiplantae > Streptophyta > Magnoliopsida > Asparagales > Amaryllidaceae > Agapanthus > Agapanthus africanus. Next base: position 328,769,112 of record JASDDO010000029.1, on the reverse strand, counting down.
TCGGCGAGTCCGTCCAGTGTACCCAGTCTCCACTGAGCACCCATATACCTTCTCTGATGTCAAACACCAATGGATATGGGATCATCCATCGTCCATCATATGGGTCAAGAAGCGCATACGCTAGTCTACTATGGAGTATCGATGCCCTATCTCGGTACTCCCACGACTAGGAACATTTGAAAGATGTACTTGGCGACTACTCTGTCCCCACTAGTATGATCTGCATCATAGTCCTGGTAGTCAAGTACTCATCCTAAGGGATTTATCAACATGTAACATAGAGACAATCAGAGTACATGTTAAGATAAAGGGCAACCAGATAGCATACTATCATGTCGAGCAAGAAAGTCCTCCTTATACATGTCCAAGCATCCACTACAATATACATCGTATGTACAGTAATGGCCTCTAGGGCATACATATAACTAACAGCAACTCCCGTTCCGCCTCATCTGGAGGTGTAACCTACGGGCCCTAGGCGGCCTCCCTGTTCACAATGCTGGTGGACCAAGTAACTCAGGCCACCACCGGGCTGTTCTTTGGGACTATGATCCCACCCATGAGTTTCAATGCCCCGATGCTGCAGCAAGAAGCCCCAAAGAAGTCGGTTTTTGCTCGACTTACCACTGCCATGGCCCCTCTCAATGGGTCACCCAACTCCACTGCCTCAGTTTTCAGCAGACTGGGCCGGAACGCTAACAAGCCCGTGATACCTGAAGCAGCCATCCCTAAGCGGATAGCCATCCCGGTTCAAGCGGACGAAATCATCGTAGAGGCTTCTTCTGCCAAGAAGTCGGTCTTCACAAGGTTGGCCATTTCGGCTCGTGCTCCAGGCGAAGTCCCTAAAGCTGTTTCTCCTGCCCAGAGGTCTGTCTTTGACAGATTGGACGTTGCTTCTCAATGGGCATCGGTCTTTAAGAGGCTGACACCAGCGACAACCCTCCGCCATGACAGGGGGCATGATGAAGTCACCCCTATAGATGAACCAACTCCATCCGCTCGACACGCTCGACGTCGCCACTGGCGCCGAGTAAGGAAGGCTGGGGGCAACTCCCCCTCTGGGGTAACTCTGCCAGCTCCCATGGTGGAAATCAATGCTGCTGTTCTAACTGGGAACAGTTTCGAACTGCTTAGGAGGGTTCTCAAGAACTCCCCGACTACCGTGCTGAAGAGATCTCCACCACCTATGTAGATTACTATAGAATAGAAGACGGAGCAGCCCTCTCAGCGGCTGTCCTCCAAAATTTATAAAGTCTGGCGACAAGTTCAGGACTCGGTAATTGATCAAGATTACTCTCGCCGACAGAAAAAGATAAAGGGTCAGCAAGAAGAGGACCATCCTGTCAAGCCACAAAAGGCGACAGCTACCTGGGTGCCCGCTGCAATGGCCCCCTCTACTTCAACTGCTCACAAGAGAAGGAGGCCAGAGAAAGCCCCTGTGACCACGGCGAACTGCAGAAACACCGAACCTAAACGCCCCAAGTCTGGGGGCATGATGTTGCATACTGTTTATATGGCTTCCGAAAAAGAAGAAAGCCGTGCTTATATGGGACATCGACCGTTTACCCGGTCAATAACGAAGGCTCAGGAACAACAGCAGCAGAAACTTCAGGAGATGCTGATTGCAATGACCGCACTCACTGGGCCAAAAGAAAATCCAGAGACCTCGGAGCAGCGTCGGGAACAAGAAACCGATACCGAGTTCCTCCGAAGAATGCTTGAGAGGAAAGAAAAAGAGGCTGTGGAGCAGGCGGCCAATATAAAACGAATGGCTCTTTTGTTCCAAGACATGGCTGGGATGATGTTACAGCCGGAACCTCCAGCTGAAGACCCCCTATCATCATTGAAGACGACAAAGGGGAGACATCGAACCCTCCTCCGGCTCTTTCAGTAGCCAAAGAGGAAACCATCTCGAAGGCTGCTCTGGATGACTACATTGCCCAGCAAATACGAGCTTACCAGGCAAATGAAGCGGCCAGGAAAATTGTTAAGATTGGATGACCCTATCCGGGTTGGTACGACTAGATAAAGTACCCACCGGGATATACGATCCTTAAATTCCATGTATATAAGGGGACGGGGAATCCACACCAGCACGTTGCTCAATTTAGGGCTTTATGTGGTAACACTGGAGGCGATGATAAACTGCTACTTCGCCAGTTCGTCGGCAGCTTGTCGGAGACAGCATTCGAGTGGTATTCTGAACTTCCAAACGACTCCGTCAATACTTTTGTAGAGATGGAGCTACTATTAACCCAGCGTTTCGCAAGTGCTAGTGAACGCACCCCAATAACGACATTGATCAATGCCAGGGTAAGGCCAGGCGAAACGTGGGTTCAATACGCAAAACGGTGGCGGAAATTATGGTCGAAGTGCGAACAACGCATCGAAGAGGCTCCTGCGGTAGGCATGTTTGTAGGTACTCTCGACCCTCAAGCGACCATCTCGCAATTTATGATGTTTTTCAAGCCGACCACGTTCCAAGCCCTGATTAACAAACTGGCTCAAATGGACCAGATGGGCCATAGGCCTTCCTCTTCGAAGCTGGAGCTGCGGAATGAAAAAAGGGAAAGGGAAAGCGAGCTTCGTCGCCAATACTCAACAACAGCCGAGCAATTTAAAGCCAGTTGTTCGCCAAAGCAACATGCGTCCATGCCCATCCCTCGAGGAGAGACTAGGACGTCCTTACTCGTTTCCCCAGGATAAAATGAGGAGACTGTTCGAGCTGGCAGTGCGCAACAGACTCATCAATCTGCCGGATTCAAAACGTCCACTACAGCCAGGCGATGTCAACAATCCTAATTACTGCCCTTACCACCAAGCAGTAAGCCATCCAATTGAAGATTGCTTCATTTTCAAAGGCTGGATTGAGAACCAGTATCAACAAGGTAAATTCGCGCTTTCCGAAAACTGGAAGGTGAACCCGCCACAACCTCACGCTCCTAAAAAGGTGGACACGCTGAGGGGATCGTGCTCTTTTATAGAAGAAGCTCCATAGGAGGTCGCTCTTTCAGCCAAGATGAAAAGAATGCTGAAGGATCTCCAAACATGCCCGGCGATTAGATAGAAAAATCAGCTAGAACCCGAGATCATCGAAGAATGCTGAAGCCGCGCCTAACTCCAAAAATTGGTGGTGATAGTCAAAGCGCTCGCACCCAGCCGTCAAAGTCTTCGAAGAAAAAGAAGAAGACCAAAAAGCCCGTGAAGCCTGATGACAAGCGTACGGAACTGCAAAAACATATTAACGCGCTGGAAGAATATAATCAGAAGGCACGGACCCCAGTCACACTCTAAGAATTTCTTAGCCACGTCCTTGAGGATGGAGATGATGACAATGGAGAAGACTCGTCGGATGAACTTGAGGATTATGTGGCAAGCTGCCATATGATCTCTCACTCGTTGATAGATGATGAAGAAGTTCCTGACGCAAAGAAATTGGGGGCAGATCCTGAGTCGAAACTTCTAGGGCCATCAGACGAAATGATTGATGCATTCCTGAACAAAGCTCTTCTGAAAAGCAAGGCTGATCGAGAGCGCGAAATGGCCATATTTGAAAAAGCAAAACGCCGGCGACTGGACGAAAAGGTTAAAACACCCCAACCAGACCGAGACATGCCCGCGACAGATAAAAGCAGGTTTAAGACAAGGAAAAGGTTCGCCAAAGCCATATCGATGGGAATGAAGTTGCCCTCTTTCAGAGGAAATTCTCCTGGCGGTATACATCTTGATGAAGTGGACGTACATCCTAACTTCTGCATATACCATCAGAGGATTGCACACCCTACCGAGGAGTGCATAGCCTTTAAAAACTGGTGGCAGGGATATGTTGCCCACCGACAACACGTTCAACGAGTGAAGCACAAGGCTCATCGGGAACAGAAAAATACGACAGATGAGCGCAAAAGAGCCGCTGACAACTGTCACATAATCGACACTAAGGGATTGCAAGTTATCACCTTTGGAAGCGACTCTGACGAAGAAATCGCCCTCAGCATTCTCTTCAAGGAATCCACCTTCGGCACGAAAGATGCGAAGATTTACGAGAAAATCTAGCTGCATAATCGTAGGTTGCCCGAAAAATCTCGGACCTATGACCGAAACGTTGTTAAACTACTACCAACCCGCGCCGTCCCCAGGCTGACGTGGTGTTAAAAAATAAAAAAAATGGTATGTCCATAAGCAAGATGGGCACGGAAGAAAACCCGAAAGGGCTCCGTGAGTAAAAACAGCGGGACTACTGGCGAGTTTTGTGAAAACTCGAAAGGGCGCAATCTCGTCAAAAGACACTTGCAAGGTCCTCTCGACCCTATAAGGAGAAACCACCTGCGTAAGATCCTTACGACTCACAAAGGAGAAACACACTTAGGCATCCTTACGATTCCAAAGGAGAAATTACACTTACGAGATCCTCACGACTCGTAAGGAGAATTCCCCTTTGAGACCCTCACGGCTCACAGGGTTCAAAAGCCTTAAGCTATAGGGATCTGAACCTATTCTTAAGCCATCACAATCTCCAATGTAGCCCTACAAGCGGTTCAATGCTGACCCTTATATACAATCCACGGGCGCGAATAAGCATTTCCCTAACAAAGTCCTACCAGAGAGTAGGGATATGCTCATATGGCAAAAGACACTTGTAAGTCCTCTCGACTTATAAGGAGAAAATACTCTTGTAAGATCCTTATGACTTATAAGAGGCCATGCACTTAGGAATCTTCATGATCCCTAAGGAGAAAACGCACCTACGAGATCCTCACGACTCGTAGGGAGAAATACCTTTATGAGACCGTTACGACTCATGAAGTTAAAAGCCTTAGTCGACAGGATCTTAACCCTGTCTACTAAGCCACCTTTGTTCGACATCGACGAAGGCAAATGATGATTCGCTCCTGGCAATATCCCAGTTGTAGCGGTGCTGATGCCGAAATCGGTATCTAATTCCAAACTTGCAGCGAAAAACCAGCAAGCCACACATGCATACGAAATAGCCGAAATGATGGGGCAACTTGCAAATCAGCAAGTAAAAATGTATGCATGCAAAATAGCCGAAACGATTGGGAAACTCGCAATAAAAAGCAGCGAGTAGAAATAAAAAAAATATATAGCCGAAATGATTGGGAACCGCGAAAAAATAGCCGAAATGATTGGGTAATCGCGATTTTCGCGATATAAAAAGCTGAAATGATAGAGCATCGTGGAAAGAAATTAAAAAAATGAAAAAAATCGAAACTTTCCGCCCTACAGGTGATATCACATCAATCCCTGTATACAATCCAGGGGCGCAAACAAAGAAGGAACCATATTATCCCACCAGGCTCCATCAGAAAAATAGCCAAGTCTTGACGGCCATATCTACAGTCTAAAAATCAGCAACGGTGATCCTCCTCATTCCAACAGGACTCGGACGCAACATCACCAAGCGGAGTGATGGCAAAATCCCAGCTCCACCATGACATTCGTCTCGTTACAGCAGACGCAATGTCAACAAAGGCGTTCCTTCGCAGTTCAGCAGGATGCAGATGCAACGTCAACAAACGACCCTATGGTAGAAACAAAGCGGAGTGACGGCAAAATCCCAGCTCCACCTCAGCATTCGTCTCGTTATAGCAGACGCAATGTCAACAACGGCGTTCCTTCGTAGTCCAGCAGGACGCAGATGCAACATTAACAAAAGACCCCATGGTCGAAACAAAGCGGAGTGACGGCAAAATCCCAGCTCCACCTCAGCATTCGTCTCGATATAGCGGACGCAATGCCAGCAAACGAAGTGAAGGCCAAATTCCTAGCTTCAGGGTCTTGACGACAACTCATATAAAGCCTGAAAGACTGTCGGAGATCATCCCATACCAGCGTGGAGTGGTCACCACCTCGACGTTCGTCTCAATGCAGCAGACGAGATGTCGCCATAGCGTCCTTCCTCCAACAGGATTCGGGTACGCCAAAGCAAACGAAGCGAAGGCCAAATTCCTAGCTTCAGGGTCTTGACGGTAACTCATATAAAACCTGAAAGACTACTGGAGATCATCACGCATGGAGTGGTCACTACCTCGACGTTCGTCTCGATACAACTGATGAGATGTCACTACAGCGTCCTTCCTTCAACAAGTTTCGGACATGCTAAAACAAACGAAGCGAAGGCTAAATTCCTAGCTTCAGGGTCTTGACGGAAACTCATATAAAACCTGAAAGACTACTGGAGATCATCCCACACTAGCGAGGAGTGATCACCACCATGACATTCGTCTCGATACAGCAGACGCAATAACAGCAAATGAAGCAAAGGCAAAATTCTTAGCTTCAGTGTCTTGACGGTAACTCATATAAAACCTGAAGGACTACCGGAGATCGTCCCGCATAGAGTGGTCACCACCTCGACGTTCGTCTCGATACAGCAGACGAGAAGTCACCACAACATTCTTCCTCCAGCAGGATTCAGACGCGACAATCAAACAACGGAACCACGGCAAAATCCCTAGTTCCAAGCCTCGACGGTTCACCAACAACCTAGAGACAACCGCGACATTTGTCTCGATACAGCAGACGCAATACCAGCAAACGAAGCGAAGGCCAAATTCCTAGCTTCAGGGTCTTGACGGCAACTCATATAAAACCTGAAAGACTATCGGAGATCATCCCACACCAGCGTGGAGTGTTTATGACTCATCGGGGCTCTCCAAAATGAGCCTAACCTCAAGTAAAAAGCGGCATGGCAAAATTCCTAACGCTTTCTCTTCCGACGGTCAAACTGCCTAGGAGGATTGCTTGAAGACGTCTTGTCCAGCCCCCGAAGGGATCAGAGACACGACAGTCGCAAGGCTAATCGAACAGCAAGATTGCCTATCGAGGAATACATCAGCCAACGCGACGGTACGACGGACAAAACCCTAATACCACAGACCCTAACGGATCTCTGTCGTAAAGAGCAGAGGTTAACTGTGACGTTAGGACATTCTTGCAAAAAACTGCTCGATTCGTCTCGACTCGTGAGGAAATTAGTGTCTTTGCGAGAATTTCTCGAATCGTCTCGACTCATAAGGAAAAGCCTTAGGCAGTAGGGATTAAAAAAAACCTCTTTCCTAAGCACTGGGCCGTGTAAGTCGGTCCAAAATGGACTCTTGCATACTATTCACGGGCCACACTCTCCAAAGTCGAATCTCGACAAGGAGGGAAACAACCATTTACGAGTCCTTTCGACTTATAAAAAGGAAAATTCTCTTGTGAGATCCTTATGACTTATAAGAGAAAAACACACTTAGGAATCCTCACGATTCCTAAGGAGAAAATACACCTATGGGATCCTCTCGACTCGTAGGGAGAAAAGTCTTTATGAGACCCTCATGGCTCATGAAGTTGAAAAGCCTTAGGCAGCAGATCTGAACCTGCTTCTTAAGCCATCGCCACCTCTCGAAGAATTCAAAACGGAATGCTTTCTATCATCTGCAGGCTACGCTTACTAAAGTGACATGCTGATAACAAAGGAAAGAAGAAAGCAAAAAGATGACACAGGACATTACAAGAAAGAAATGTATCTTTTATTTATAAATTCAATTGAGTACAATTTACATCATATGAAAGGATAAAAAAAGGAGGATACATTTTATTCAAAAATTACAAGTGGTGCAAAAACAATTATTGGGAGGGGAGCGTCTTCAATAGACCAATCAGCCGCTCGCGCACTCCCCTCCGCCTCTTCACACGATCAGCTGCCGCGGCCAACTCTGCTTCAACCTGAGCTCGTTGCTGAAAATAGGATGAAAGCTGCTCTTTGACGACCCGCTGAGCTACCCCACGATTCTGTGCATCTCGCTCGATGAGGTCGAGCTTTTGCCTCAACGTCAGCCCGTCAGAAATACATCGTAGAAGGCTTTCGAAGATAACTTTCAGCTGTGCAGCGTTTGCGTCAACTTGAGTATGCAATCGAGTAGATTCGCTTGAAGCTTCTTCGCACTCTTTATGATTTGAGGCCACTTCCTGTTCAAGATGGCAGAAGTAGGGAGTGCTCTCCTCAACCCATGCAGCCTGTTGAGAGTTCATAGCCAGGACCTCAGGAGCAGGATGTCCGACCTCGAGCTCATGTAGACAAGCCTCAATTTCCCTACAGTGATTAACCCAAGACTCAACGACCCCCTCGCTGTGAATGTGCACGAGCGTCGCCAGCATGGGATTAACCTCAGCAGCAAAACTACGGCAAAGGCAGGAGTCTCCGCGTCAAGCTCCTCGAGATGATCACTCAGCATACGCAGACTATTCGTGGCGCCTTTTGAAGATAGACGTCAAGATAAGGGGCCTGCGGGCATTATAACTTGAGACTCAAACAAAGCTGAAGTCGGTGTCACAGCTATAAAGAAAACCACAGTCAGATAACGGTTCAAGAAATAAAGGAAGTTCATGAACAACGGAGTTTACTATACCGGCTGCAGCAAGTGGCAAGACCGGGGGTGCTGGTGGTGCAGCTACTCTTTCGTCTCCTCCTTCGATCTGTAGGGCTGCAATTAAAACAAATAAGAATTAGAAATAATTTGACTACCCGTCAAATAAAAGAAGAGACGTTAGCTAAAGACTGCACTCACCAGCTCCGCTAGAAGAGGCAATCTCTGACTGAAATGAGAAGTATGGGTGTAGCACCTGATACAGGTGATCAAAAAGGACTCCTGCAAGCATGTAGTAATGCGATGTCAGTGAATAAAGTATATTGCTCATAATGAAACCGATGGGTCACAAGTCCGCACCTTCCAGCATTTGAGAGGGTACGAGAGAAGGCAAAGGGGCGGTCACCGTCAAAGCGGTAACTAGTGGCGCTTCCTCGGGTGGCACAACCTCAACGCCCACCGCAGCTGCATTCAAAACAAAAGTACTATCAGAAAAGGTCGAAAAAGGATTGCAGAATAAAACAAAAAGCAATAACCTGAAATTTACCTGGAAAGTCGCCGGCAGAGACCGCAACAAGGGCATCACTGGATGCAGCGACTGCCTCACCCTCCTCCAACAAAATGGTCTCGCCTCCCGTCGCCTCATCCCCTGACTCTACGAGAGCTGTCGTAACGCTCGCGACGCCAGGAGATGGCAGAGAACCGCAGGCGGAAAGAATGATGATTGGAGCAGTGCCCGACTCTTGAGAAGGAGTAGCTACCTCGGGCTCGGCGATTCTAGCCATCTCACCTACCGCTATCTCGGGCTCGGCGATTGTAGCCGTCTCACCTACCGCTACCTTAGGCTTGGTGGTTGCCTCCATGACACCCACCACCTCTTCGGCAAGACTCGGCCCTGCAAGATAGGACATATGAGAACCTGAAAATTAAAACTTTGACAAAAGGATCCAATGCCACAATACCTTGAGTCGGTTTTCCGATTGCTTCCCGAGCAGTGCGTGCTGCCTGTCTGTGGGCGGTGGACAAGGCAGCCGAAATATCCTCTGAAGGAGTAGGGGCAGGGGTAGCAGCGCTCGAACCTGCACCCATGGTCAAGGTGGCACTACGCTCCCTTGCCGCGCGCATTCTACGCTTCCTTTCCGCTTGGGCCCTGAGAGCGGATCTTCTAGAAGCCTTCATCAATAGGACGTCATCGTCCGTGCCAAGGGTTACCTCTAGAGCCGTTACGGCATCCGTCATCGGTTGTTTGAGTAAGGCCTCTTTCGGCAGTGCTGAGGAGGCCGAGAGTTCGACGGCTGGCCCTGCAAGCATCTCCGCATCACCTTACAGGATTGGCATTGTAATCTCTGCGATAAGATAAGGAGGGGGTCAGATTGTCCATAAGAAAGGAGAATGAAGATGCAGTGAGTCGAAATATACCAACGCCCAGCGAAACGCGAATCCTCTCCTCCTCCTCAAAGGTCCTAAGGGAAGCCGCGAGAGCCTCTTCGGTGGAAATGCCTGTCAAAGAAGGAAAAGTGTCAGTCAAAACATGATAATAAAAATATAATGCAGAGACAGAAAGTATGGGTGATATTTACCTGATTGCGCGAGGATGGCAAGTCCCGCTTTGTGGCTTGCTGATCGCACAGAAGCTGCAATAGCAGCCTCCAGATCAGTATCGTCCGGCGCTATGAATAGACCCTCATTGGTCCTATATTCACCCAAGCCCTCACTATAAGGAGCATGAGGCTCCTGACCAAATGCAACGTCGGCAGAGAGGATCGACTTCTTCTTCCTCTTCTGCGAGTGAGCTCCGGTCGCCGCAAGCACAAGTTTACGTTTAGCGGGCACCTTGGAGCGACGAGTCCCGACATCTGAACCCACGCCAGAATCGGGGGAAGCTACAGTCACCTTTTCTACAGGAGCCCGGGGTATCGATAACTCGGGCCTGTCATGCGGGACTTCGATCACGGCAGCTTCTCTTAAGGGAAGCGGGACAATGGTCCGTCGCTTCAGAGGGACGTTTCGATCACCAGCAAGGGGTGCACCTTTGCGATCGAGCAGCAATCGCTTCTCCTCCCTGATGACGGCGCCCATTGAATGCTGATACCACGCCACGTACACATTAAGGGCCTTTGGGACACAGCTCGGCTCGCTGATAAAGAAGCTGGACCCTGTGTTCAAACGCATGAAATGATGCAGCACGTTTCGCATTCCCTCTTTAGTGATAGCAGGTTCTAACAAGAAAGCCTCAAGCGGGACTCCCTGATTGTAGCTCAGCTGCTGGGCAAAACGGTGCGGGTTGTATCTCATGAATAACGCCGCATCATTTTGCCTAAACACTAGAAAGCCCGGTCTGATGGAATATAAATGAAGGATTTCCCAAGCTTTCAATACAGAGGCCCCGTCTTTAAAGATGTCTTGCAATGGCAGCACCGCTTTTGAAGTCTCCTGGCCGATGGTCAAGACTTTGTCGGTGAAAGACATACCATCTCCAACCGTGCGCGGACGAAGGAGCAAACCCCTAGCTTTCCGCGGTGACGGACTTATGACGGAGGCGTCAACCAGCCGCATTACCCGAGGGAACCTGCATCTGTCGTAAAAAGAAGGTCTTTTGTGGATACCAAAGACCCCAAGCACGTGCAACTCTAGCCATGAAGTGAAGTAATGCATTGAGAAGTTGGCAGGATGCACCCCCGGTTCAGTGGTATCCGCGACCAAGCTGAGGCCGTGATATAGGTAGGCTAACCCGGTGATCCCGATGGCCACTTATATTCCGGCAACTATGCGATGCGCGGGGTAGAAGACAGAAGGCCTCATGTAACGAGGGTGCATAGGAAGCGCGAACCAGCTTAACCATAAACTGAGAAACCCGAGAAAGAACGCTTCCTCATCAATGCCCGGAGCAGTGATTTCTGACAAGGGACGATCGCGACGTCGGGAAGAAAGAAATCCTTTTGATCGTCTTCCAGTATTGGCCGACGATCCAAGCCAAAGCCGAAAGGATCATCAAGTTTAGCAAACTTTTCACCTTGTCGCAACAAAATTTCTGGGCGAAGAAAACGGGCAATGAAGTCCGCAAAGATGACCCCCTGGCCTCCGGATTCAAGAAAGAGGCTCTCATACATATTCAACACCTTTATCAGACTTAGGAACTGGTGCTGAATGGCATTCTTTGGGGTAAGACCCATTACCACTGATTTGGTGGCAAAAACATACTCATCCGAAGGAAGAAGCTCCTCGTAGTGCTCCCCCCTAACTGGTAAACCAGAAACCTCGGCAAATTCCTCCAAGGAAATGGAGACCTCTCTATCCAGTAGGAGGAAGGTATGGGTTGGAATGTTCTACTGCTCTAAAAATGCCTTGATCCACCATGTGGGGGGTGCAGAATACTGGAACAATGAAGCGTAGATCGCAGGATATAAGCCAAGTTTCAGTAGCTGCGATTTCTTTGCCGATAAGATATAACGAGCCCACTGCAAATATCCGGCCGGATGACGGGGAGTTAGTCCGATGTTGTAGGGCTGTCCCCAAGGGCGCGACTTATCTTGACATATGCGCCGCCCTAGGGTGTCCAAAGCCACAGGCGGCTGCATGGGTACTGCGGCAATAGAAGGCCGAAGGAGACCTTCTGAAGTCCAATTTACCTCCTCTACAATATAATTGGTTGGAGGTGCATCTGCATAAGGGATCGCAGAGATAGGCTCCGAGGGTACCGCACAAGAAAAGCTCCGGCGGCCTCTGATAATTTGGTCATACCATCTACCCCATAAGTGAAGATTCTTGTATTCCGGGTCATGGTCTTTGATCAGCGCAAAAACCTCTCGGTCTATGGGCGCTTCAGGAAATCCGCCTTCTGAGCGGATGAATGGAAAAGAAGTGTCGAAAGACATGTCGCTTGCGCGAAAAGGGGCAAGAGTCAACTGTCAGTGCTATAATTTAATTTAAATTCTGACACTTGGTACTTTAGAATTTGTACCACACTGCAATGCAGTGGAAAGGGACCAAAGGGGGCCCACAAAATCATCAACAATTCATCATTAATAAAACAGCCTCATCATTGGATGAGGCTGTCATTAAGTGAGGAAATCCTCAAAAGAAATTCTCATTAAATGAGAGATCTCTCGGGCAAAGGAGTAAATCTCCCTTCGAGAGCCATGCTCAGTGACAGAGTGACACTTGTCAAACTCTGATCATGAACGAATAAAATTCCTCAAAAGCCTTGCTCTGAAAAGAAAATAATGATGAAATAATCTATCAGAAAAATTGAAATCAATTTTTATGAATTAAAAATTCTGAGATCTTCAAGATCCATGAACAAACTCTTAAGAATTCTTTATAAGAAATTAACAAATCTACATGATTATCAAAAGAGCAAAGCTCTGTTAATGAGTTAAGAAACCCTGACAAAGATCTCTTTAAGATCCATGAAACCCTAAAAGGGTTTTCTTTAGATCAAAGATCTATGAAGAGCAAGGCTCTGTTAATGGGTAAAACCCTAGATTATTAAAAGATTTAATCTTTACCTAAGTTTTGGCAGAGTTTTGACTCTTGAAATTTCTTAAGATGAAGAGCTATGCTCTATGGGAGAATAACAATTCTCAGAAAACAAGAAGAAGATGAACAGAATCATCTAAAGGACCAAAGGTCCTATTTATAGGCATTGAAATACCTTTTCAACTTCTAAGTTGATCCAAGGGCGCAGACGCTGCCACCGCCGCACTCATATATGGGCCGCGTGAGAGAAACGGTGGGTGGGGGGGCATTTGTTCCCCCAATCAGAGCAAAGATCTGTTTGAAATTTAAATTTCAAATTGAAGCAACGCTTCAGATGCAGCGCCAAGTGCGCTGCGCCCTAAGCAGCGCACCACGTGTAAGATACGGATGCGCTAGCGCGGAGTGCGCTGCGCTCTGAGCAGCGCACCACGTGTAAGACACGGATACGCTAGCGCTGAGTGCGCTGCGCTCTGAGCAGCGCACCACGTGTAAGACATAGTTGCGCTAGCGCTAGGTGCGCAGCGCTCTAAGCAGCGCACCACGTGCAAAGCACGGGTGCGCTAGCGCTGGAATTAAAAGCTTCCCACCGTTAGATCAAAGATCTAATAACAATGATAAATCATTAATTAATCAGAATTAAATTCTGTTAAGGAAAGATTCCTCTAAATCTTTCTGAATAATAAGATTGTGCTCTGTAAATCAGAGCACCGTTGGATCAATGATCCAATGGTAAATAAAAATTACCAAAAGACAGAATAAATTCTGTATGGAAAGATTTTTCAATCTTGTTAAAAACAAGAAGATTACCTTCTGTAAAACAGAAGCCCTAGGATCAAAGATCCAATGGTGGGGAAACATCCCCAAATCAATCAGAGAAATATCTCTTTAACTGATTCAACAAATCAGCTTGCCCTATATAAAGGCCCCGAGACTTCAAGTCTTGTACAGAGAAACCCCCCATAAACTTTGAGAAACTCAAAGATAAAGAGCAAGCTCTTGCAAGAAGATATTTCTTCAAGGTAAAAATGAAGGATGATGGACACAGAGATGAAATCATCTCATGATTAAGAAAGAAGAATTCATTTCTTTAAAAAGATCATAGATCTACAAAGACAAAAAGTCTTTCACAAAGAGATCAAAAGATCTCATCATAAAATAAAAGAAGAATAACATAATTCTTCTCACAGATCATGGATCAATAAAGGCAAAACCTTTCATCAACATACGAGATTGGAAATATCTCCTGCAAAATAAGAACTGTTGTTCTTAGATCTTGAGACAAAGTCTCTTTTAAAAAGAACATAAATTTGTTTTTCCTAGATCATAAAATTGATCAGATACGCTTTGCGCTCTTGAACTGCGCTTTGCGCTCTTGAACTGCGCTTCTGCGCTCTCTGGTCCGGCGCTCAGCGCCAAATGCGCCACGTGTCAACCACGTATACGCCAATTAACAACTTGCGCTTTGCGCTTTTGAAACAGCGCACTACGCTCATGGGCTGGCGCTCAGCGCCAAGCGCACCACGTGTCATTCACATGTGCGCCACTAAATTGAAAGCGCAATGTGCTCATGGATTAGCGCTCAGCGCTTATAAACTGGCATCATGCGCTCATCATCTGGCGCGTAGCGCCAAGCACGACACGTATCCCTTACATGTGCGCCACGTGGCAGAAGCGTAATGCGTTTTTTGACTGGCGCAAAGCGCCTAGCGCACCACGTGTTGCGCTGGCAGAACATAAATTGTTCTTTAATAAACTCAGAGCTCTGATCAATACTCAGCATTGTTAAAACAGCCAAGCCCAAATAAAAGCTCAACAGCCCAAAATAAAATGTTAAACATTTTAACCTGATTAGACTTAGCCCAATGTTGGACATAAGTCCTCAACTCATATTAACCGAGCTCATCTGCTCATAAATATGTTAACAGATCTTAGTCCTAAATTGGACTACAGATCTCTCAACCAACTCACACCAGTTCGAGGGTACATCTCTTTACTCCTCTGATATTTGTCGCTGTAATCCTTTAACATCTTCAGAGAGGTGACGGGTCCCGACAACCAAACACTCTATGGACTATGATGTCCTTAAACTTATGGACTATGATGCCCTTAACCTTGACTGTGAGGTCTTTAAACTCATGGACTATGATGTCCTTAACCTTGACTGTGAGGTCGTTAAACTCACGGACTATGATGTCCTTAACCTTGACTGTGAGGTCTTTAAGATCACGGACTATGATGTCCTTAACCTTGGACTGTGGGGTCCTTTAAACCCATACACTATGATGTCCTTAACCTCAGACTGTAGGGTCCTTAAGCCCATGGACTATGATGTTCTTAACCATGGACCGTAATGTCCTTAAACTAATCGACCGCAATGTCCCTAAACTAAACATTAGAGTCCAAATGCTCTTTTGTTGGATCTAAACGATCCCGTTAAGTTGATCTTAGTCTAAAATTAGACTAACGTATCCTTAACTAACATTTAAGTTGATCTTAGTCTTAAATGAGGCTAACGTATCATTAAACCTAACCCCCAAACCCAAATCTAAGAAGATACGGATTTGGACTAATCCACGCCCTACGGGCGACAACATACATTAGTCTCCATATACAATCCACGGGTAACCAAAAACAAAACAAACACCCACGACACGAAGTGACCATCTGGAGAAGGAGAAAGTTGTTACCGCGATGCGGTAGCGTAATTAACTGCAGGGGCTTGCGCCTGCAGGGAAGAGCATCCCCACAATCAAAAACCCCTCAAACGAGGGGGAATCTGACGAAGTCTGCTACATCGGCCGCATCCGTTTAAACTTTCGATACATGGTGCCATAAATCAACTTGGCATCTTCAGAGAGGTAGAGGGATAGCACCAATTAGCATCTGCCCCGAAATTCAGGCGAGACGGACCCGCGCGGTCGCGTCCCCGGTTTTCAGCGGGGAACACGCTTTTAAATCGAGTTTTTCAAAATAAACCGAGTGGGTGTAGCATCTGCTAGCTTTTGCTAAAGAGGTCACTCCCGGTGAAGGGTTCTAGGTTCTTTCCTCATCGAATGAGGTGCTGGATATTCATCAAAGAATACCACTATGCAAAGCAAGAACTAAAGCTACCAGTTTTGAAAATTTAATTCCACAACATCATTAGGTTTCTTTCTTTTTCACTAATCTCATTAATGAATTCCAATTATTTATGCTTCATAAGCATCATAGATAAAGAAACGAAAATACAACGTACGCTTATGCCATCCGCATTCGCCACGGGGTCCCGTCATGCACCGTTAGGTTACTTAACTAACGGCAGAGCGGGGGCAGGACTAGCGCGGATGCAAAATATAATCAATGTTTATTATATGTCATATATATAATATAAAGCATTCATCTCACGCAGTTATATGATCTCATCACAGAACATTGCAGCAGAACTCAACATATGAAATATAGGATATACTATGAGCTCCGTGTTTTAAATTAAGCCAGTAAAAAAAATATGGATTCCACGGTTGTGATGAATAGCCAAACCCATATCTCCAGACCCCTACGAGAGCGGCAAGCAACCCTGCTAATTCTAGAGTTAGGAGACCCGGACTCGACTCCTTGAGATGGTCTCCCACTGGACTCTAGAACTCAGTTACTTATGCTCCCCGCCTTGGGTCTATTCTAATGTGGAAAAGTAAATAATATACATCATCCTCAACCTGGAAGTGTCCAAATAAAAGAATATTACATACAAGTTCTAACATGAATGAAAATGAAAAACTCTCATCTCACGCAAAACCCTCCGGCTATTCAAACACGACAATCCAATATAACATATCACAGCAACACATAACATCACATGTCATCAACGTAAGTAAATATGCGTATCCTAATTTAGGAGCCCCAGGTGTGCCCTACGGTAGTTGTATCGGTATGGAGCCAGCGTCGATCGGAGAAGTGAAACGGCCCAAAGAACTGTCCGAATCCTTGCTCAGTCTGTCGGGGTGCACAAGGACTATTTCAGTTCGGAATCGGGTTGCCTATGCAAGGTGACACCCGACTTTTGAGTCCGAACCTACTTAAGGCTCTTGATTGCCCCGATGATCCCAAACTCAATCTCTGCATCGGAAGGCTGAATGGGACTTATCGTTGACGTATAGAAACGAAACCGGCGATACACTACATATTAACTTACGGTCGCAGGAAAGAAAGTGAAAACTATAATAATTGGAATCCACAACATCTTTAGATATCATAAACCCGAAATATCACATACTTCAGATTTCATGCCTAACCATATAAATTCCTTAGACATTATAAACCCGGAATATCATATATTCCGAACGTCATGCCTAACGTTATAAACCCGGCATTTTAGTCTCAAATTGAAAACACTTTTCAACAACCAGTCGGGCAATTCAACAAGATTCCCAACAAATGATCGAATGCTCGTCGGAAACATTAGTAGATGGCCGCACCCCCGATGCCGTCGATGAAGTGCACTTAGGCGGAACACTGCAGCCGCGAGCACCCGAACGGATGCTTTTGGCTATGGGGTTCTCCTACAGTCACTTGGTCGGGGCTATGGGGCATGGCTATCGAGTATTGTTACCCGGCGAGTGTTCACGTACTATACAAGATTGTGATGGAGTTTTGATCCAAATCAAAACCCCGTGGCAATCGATCAAAAGAGACTAGATTGCTATATTTACAAAACACTAATTAGTTTTCACAAAACTAATTATTGTGGATTCCAAATATTGTATCACAAATCACAGATATCTAGACGATATTAAACATTTCGATCGATTTATCAAACACCCAAAATTCCCAGAGACCTCAACACTTGAATCACAGTTAAAAATACCTAGAGTGTGCCCTAAGTACCTATGAACCAACACAAGAAGGCACGCTCCCTGCCTCACCAACGGAGCCGCGGAACCGCCGCCAAAAGCTTGTTTTAGCCGCGCTTCCGCGGTCGTTTGGTCGAGTTGGGCCATCGTTTTTCTTGGGGAACCATAAAAAACCCTGCACAACTTTCTAAATATTTTTAATTAGAAAAATTCCAACTTTTGAAAATTTTTCCAGAGAGTGGGTATTTCGGGTTTCGAAAAGTCGATCGAACACTTTAACTTCGCTTAGACGACTCCTAATACTCTGTCTTGGCTCTGATACCACTGAAGGGTTCGCTTAGCACCCTCGCTATGTTTCAGCACGCATCAAGTATACTATTTCAAAAAATCTAGGGTGCCGAGCGAGCCCAACCAAGAATCTAACTAGAGAATTAGGGTTTTATAGCTTGTAAACAAACTTTACACTAAGTAAAATAGGAATACAACCTTTGTAGACCGGTCCTTCACTTCTAAAGCTCCGTATAGTAGTCCCTTAGCTCCAAATAGTGGTGTCTTGGACTCTTCTTAGCCTCCACTAGACGAAAAGAACGGGCTTGCTCAAGGATCTTCGAGGCCGAAGATGATCTACTTCGAAGAATCTCTAACTCAAGCTACCTCTTCACTAATTGATGGATCAGTGAAGAAAACAACCTATACTAAATGGTTAGTTTGGTATAGATTGATGAAGTAGGAATTTTGCTCACTTTAGAATTATTTTTCTCTTTTTCTTTTTCACCTCACTAGAAAACTAGAAAGCAAAGAAGGAGATGAAGAAGAAACTCAAGTTATCAAGTTATGAACCATGGGTGAGAAAATATCTCATATAATCTTTTGTAGAGACTTAACCATGGCTAAACATAGTGGTTAGGTTAATAAATATCTAGAGTAAAACAAAATTAGTTGACTAAGTCAAGGTTTCTACATACTTCTACAAGCATCTTAAACCATGCCAATTTCCACATAATTTTGATTTATCTCTTAATAATTAATCACCCAAATTATCTTTAGTTAGGTATGAGTCTCATACACCCAAGTCCAATGTATCATCTAGCATCACACAAATATAAATACATTAATATATTTCATATATATATATATTTAAATGTATTTAGAGAAAAGAGATTCTTAAGTAAGCTAATATTAGTTAATATATATTAATGTATCAAATATATAATTATATATTAAATTATTAAATCAACACTTGATTTAATAATCCGGCTATATCATATATAACCGACTAATATCATTTATATCAACTTATCGAATCAACACTTGATTCAATAACACGGCTATATCTCATATAACCGACTGATATCATATATCACGAGATTAGAATACGGTATCACATACATGTATTAATCTCGGTCCCGCACATATCACATATGTGCTCTACTTCGTTTCGCTTGAGCCAGGAAATCTCTGTGTAGGACTCTAAAAACTCGTCAATACGCCAGTAGTAGGTGATGATCATATCGGTCACCTACAAGCCGTCAGCGGTACTAGCAGGACCTAACGGCTACCCAGGTTTTGAGCGATCAGAAGATCAACAAGCAAGCTTGTCCATACTCCCGTGAATCCAGTAAGTAACACTACCTTACAGTCCGGTCTCTTCGTCTGATATGTCGCATATCGAGCCTGGGGGTGGTAAACGTCAGACATCAATAACTTGATAAGTCATGCCGATGTGAGGCTCATAACGGGTCGAGAAACTACTGATAACACTTATCAATAAATCTCAATATCACCCCTGGCCAGGGACTTCCTGTTATAACCAATCGAGCATAGCGCAATATCAACCCCCAATACCGAGAGAGACGAAACCCCTACTATCGCTTATTGCCTCCATGTGACTCGGGACTGTACCCAAAATCCACCTGTTTGCACGCTCTCTTGAGCGTGGTAGGGAGGAAATCAAAGCATAGTGGGAATCACACAATTCTCTATAACGATCTCGGGTCTACAGACTAACCTGTACCAGTGTCACCAGAGAACTGCTATCTAACGATAAGTATAATACCATATAGAAGTTCTCGGCGAGTCCTGTTCGGTGTACCCATTCTCCAATGAGCACCTATATAAAATCTTTGATGTCAAACACCAATAGACGTGGGATCAACTATCGCCCCATTCAGGGTCAAGAAACGTACACACTAGTCTACTCTGGAATATCGATATCCTGTCTCAATACTCCTACGACTAGGAACAATTAAAGGATGAACTTGTGGACTAACCTGGCCCCACAAGTATGCTATGCATCATAATCCTAGTAGTCAAGTATGCATCCTAAAGGATTTACCAACATATGAGAGAAAGACAGTATTATAATACCAGTCTACATGTTAAGATTAAAAGCAACCAGATAGCATACTATCATGTCGAGCAAGAAAGTCCTCTCTATATATGTCCAAGTATCCATTATAGTATACAATCATGTACAATAATGACCTCTAGGGCATACATACAACTATCATGGTCGCCATCATAATGCTGATTGATGGTGATTTTATTAATCTCCAATTTTAACTGAAAGTATACGGCTTATCGCAGTCGTACTTGAGAATCGTTTCCACAAAAATGTGTGAAACTACTTTAGATGCAAGTTTAAAAAATAGTTGATTTAAAACTAAGTAGCATGGAATTAAAAAGGTGGGTTTTTTTTATAAGAAAAGAATCTAGAGTTTTTGTTTTGCTTATCTTTCAATGGTTAGTTTAAAAGATACTATTTCTTTTCTAGATCTTTTTCTAATATGTTTCTATTACTTAATATAAAAGTATAGGTTATGAAAACTTAATTAACAATAGCCTATCAATTATAAAAGATAGATACCATATTAAAAACTTAGTTCTAGGTTATTAAGAATAATAACTTAGGTTGAATTTATTTTAATAAAAATCATATCTTTAACGTCACTAATTAGGGTTCTAGTTTGTCAAATTTTCATCATCCTAATTAGTTTTTAAGTATATCATATATCCCTAAATCCATTCAAATTGTCAAATATCCTTATTAAAATCTAGTTCATATGATGAAAATTTAAAAGAAAGGAATTATATTAAAATGAATTCACCTTTAAACATAAGAAAGAGAAGAAATAAAATATCTAACCATATAAATTACGCAAATACAAACCCTAGAAAAATAGATTAGTTGCTCATATTATAAAAAAGGAAAACTTTATTCATAATAAAAGTACTTACAATTATTCTTGATTGCTCCCTTTTAAAGAGTAAACCCTAATTTTTAAGCATACGAGAGAGATATATCAAACCTTAGGCCTATACATGTGCTTATATAGGGCTAAAGAAGTTTGGAGAACAAGTAATAAAAGATACAAGAGAATAAATTTGCTTACAATTATGAAAATATAATCTAATTGTGTCACGACTCAAACGAGAAACGTAACCGGTACTTAAATCACGCGACATGTAAAAGCGTAACGCAATTTAAGTAAGCCGAAAATCAGAACCTAAACCATAAGTAAAGATAAAGAGGTGAAGTTTTTAGAAAAAATATTAATTTAAAGAGTAAAAGAGTTGTTGGAAAACATTTTGAAAATAAGTTATCGTTAAGATTTTTGTCAGCATCTCCTTTGTAAGTTTTGATAAAAACTGATACATGCACAATATATATACAAGCATCCCCACTTGGAAGCAATCTCAACGCCCACTTGGCGGAACACAACCACGCAGTTAAATATACGACACCTCTGGCAGAAAATAAAGCAAAGAAAGAAAAGAAAACAATAACAAAAGCATAACTACAACAATCGGCTCACACGAGCATGACACCCAGAGTCAATATAATGCAAATCTCTCAGTCCCGTCTGAATCAAATATATATATGGTAGATGGAGTATACTAGATATAATGTACAAGTACAAAAAAATCCGAACATAAGAATACTCATAACCTATATAAGCAAAAAGATCACGTCCAAAAGTAAAAGTATGCCCCAACCGCGACTACTCTGAACGATTAGCCCTGCAAGAAACTATGGCACAACGGGGATGAGTTGTCATCTCATGCTTAATAAATAACATTATAAGTGGCAATCACATGCATAAATAAAACAACGACAATCTTAAATATGAGGTTATAATGATATATAGTAGTATGGATGTGGCATATGTGAAGTAAGCGGCGTATAGTAACATGGATGTAGCATGTATAAAATGAGCATATCATAACAAATCTAGTAAGGTAGAAATAGAAATACCATCCATATATCATCATAAATCCTGTGTCAAATATCGACACTCGAAATCCAAATATCTCAAGCACCATCTCTCGGATCGGCCCTTGTATCCATCTGAAACATATAACTCCGGTCGGTATCCTCCGGATATGCGTTGAGTTTCCATACTATCATCGGTTGGTCTCATCCTCGCTAGGCTCATCCGCCTTTCTATATTGGCTTCTTGTCCCTGGGTACTATACCGGGTCCACCATATATCCGTAATTGGTTTCTCCCCCTGCCTTGATTCAGATAATCATACCATAAATACCAAAAAACTCATGGTGGACGTCGAACCATTATATCAAAAAGAAAACCGTAATTTTGAAAATGAATCCAAGTTTTATAAAATCATTTCTGTGGTTTCTCAAATCTCATGAAAACAGGAATTCCATGAAAACAACATCGTATAGGGAACATGGTAATAATGATAAAAGTACATAATATCGGCATGATGCATGCTAGTATGTAATGAGCAAAAATCTAACTACTAACAGGGATATAGTGTAATGCAAGGCAACATGACAAGTTCTACAGTATACGTGGCATGGCAATTATCAATGATGTGTGTGTATATGAGTTTGTGCACGTGCGACATAAAAGTCATTGGTAATGGTGAATGCGTCCTAACATGTGTTTGTCAAGATATAGCAAGTAAACAAGTATATGATAATGGTAGTCCAAACATATAATGTGAATAGTAATGCATAACGCAGGGTTAGGTATCGGGCGCTTAACTCCATACAGTCGATTCCCCCATAGATGTTAAATCTACTCACCAGAACGAGTCTCGATCTACTCGAATCCAATCACTTCCTTCCCCTTCCTTACCGCTTCAGAAGTCCCTGCAACCGACCCTAACATCGAATAAAAACATTCGCATGTGAGAGGATAGATTACTGATATGACGTATATACATACATAAGGCGAACCAATCTCACTTAGGTTAACGCATGTGACCTTCATGCGCTATATGTGTGCAAAAATCACTTAGAACTATCCTAAATTGCTGTTAACTAATGAAAATGCCAACTCAAGAGTCGTGATATATGTATCGTACGCTAAAAATCATCAAAGGTGAAGTAAAATGCTCCCAGATTTTTGTATAAGCGACATGAGAAGAAACTAAGTATACCAGAGGCCAGGTTTGAGGCTCAAAGAGCCTCCGACAAAAATAAAAACCCTAATACCCAAGTACAGCTGAAATTTGCAAACAAATTGAATATTTTGGCGGCCACAATAACTTGGAATGGATCCGGATTTCTAGAGTGCACTTTATGTTCTATAACAAGATCCTAATAATTTTAATTTATCTTTGTGAACACTAGAGTGATAGCAGATTTAATTTACCCTAACTTCTACAAAATAATTAGTTTTAGCATTTTGAATACATTATGGTGGATTAGTGAAGTCTTAGTGTTAAAACAAAAATGATAAATAGCACTA
Source organism: Agapanthus africanus (assembly GCA_030015575.1). Lineage (NCBI taxonomy): Eukaryota > Viridiplantae > Streptophyta > Magnoliopsida > Asparagales > Amaryllidaceae > Agapanthus > Agapanthus africanus. The sequence goes on along the minus strand of JASDDO010000029.1, from coordinate 328,745,716 downwards.
AAATACCTTTATCTATCTTAATTTAAGTTGTGGTTCCCAAAGAACCACACTAGATCAAATCTCACCTCAAAACCCCACATTAAATTTTAAAACAACCCAAGACATAAACTTTAGCTTAAAACTAGTGTTGCAATGGCAAGTATTTTCTAAACTTGATTAAAATTGGTACATTTACCTCTAGATTAGTATTGTGGAAAGTCCCAAGCTTGCAAAGTGGCCTCAAGAGTGAAAACTTGGTTTCCACATTGGGTTTTTGAAAGAAAATGATATGTTTTGTGGTGATTAGTAGGTGTGGGGGGGGGGGATCTTTTGGGAGGTAGAAAGGAAGATAACGAGGAAAAAGAAGAAGAAGATGAGGGAGATGAGAATGAGGAGGAGAAATGGCTAAGGCCTTAGCCATTTACCCCCTCCCCCTCTCACCACAACCATTCCTAATATTTTATTCAACCAACTCTTGTGTCATACCCTCATGTCTTTCATGCCATGCTATTTTTCAAATAAAAATAAAAATAAATTAATTTAGTTAAATGGTTAAGAAAGTAAACCTAGGATTCATTGTCATGGCAAAATAATTTGGTGTTTTAACCTAAATTAACATATTACTAGTTCCAGGTTAATAATTATATATGTGTTATATATATATATATATAACTATGAATTATTTAATAACAAATGTTATATCTTTGATCAGATTTATAATTAACTCTCATAAGTTTTGAAGATGTTACAAATTGCTCTGTTGGATATTATTGCGTGCCTTCAGAATCTTCGAAAGACAAAACCTTATATCTTATATTAATCTATGTAGAAAGACGATCGTTCTCATAAAAAATCTCATCGAAAGGCCCAAAACCGACCGCTAATCTATCTCTAATTGACTTGATTCACCGCTGACCCGTCACAGAATTTTGGCTTCGTGGCTCCATATTTTAATTGTGGTTTTATCATCAATTTAGATGATTTTTAAACTCATAAAATCTTGAATAACTTGTTGTCTTTCTATAGTTGCGTGGATATCCGAATTGTTCCCAAATTTGGCATATAATTAGGCAGGCTGATTTGATACTTTTGATTTAATTTGGTGTCTCCAACTGATTTATTGTTGTGATAATTGATTCACCTCTATTTGTTGTAACCTTTGTTGATTTGTAATGATATTCCCAAATTTGTTCTAAATTTGCAAATTATTCTTTTGATTTTCTGAATAACCCCCTTAAGTCTCCATTATATGCGCGTAATCCTCATTTTAGCATAAGTTTCTGTTCTTTTGCATCCAAATCCTGTTATCTATAATAATTCACAAAAGATACCCGGAACAGCATAATATATGATGATAAAATGATAAATGGGTTATAAAAATGTGCAATAAATTACATCTATCAAATACCCCCACACTTATCTTTTGCTAGTTCTTGAGTAAATCTAGGGTTCCAAACTCTAATAAACTAAACTATAATCTAGCTAAATCCTACTCCCACAAAAGAAAAAAAAGGAAACTAAAATAAAAAAAATGAAAACTATATACAAAAATAGGAATAGAAAAGAAAAATACGAAAAACAAGAATTTAAATCTTACTAGATTTTCATTCGTCATGAACCATACCTTAATAAACTTTGATCTATGCCGAAAATTACTTCATCATCATTTTTCCAATCTTTCCTACCTATCTTGGTTCTAAACATGATCATATACCCCTATGTGTATCTAAATCAGCCCTACATTTGGAGAATTCAATTCAAGCTCCCACACTCTTGCTCTTAGCTCCCTGTTACTTTTTAATTGATAATCAAATTGATAGATTTGTTCCCATATTTTTCATGCGACCGTTAATGTTTCATGAGGCACTAACCAACCGATTACCGAATGTGGTCACTGATTGGGCGTAAATAGCAGTATTCTAATCTTGCAACACCCAAGGCATAACAAATAATTCCAAACCAGTTGGTCTAAATCACTAGGTGTTGGATATAGGTTCCCTCAAGTCAATTATTGTAATTGAAGGAGGACCTATACGAGAGAGCAATCTTACTCGAAATGATGGATGCTATCCGGTTTGTCTTTATCATTCATGTGATGCATTTAATTTACTATCACATATCGTTAAGATATAAAATAAAACCCTAGAATTTTTCTTGACTACCAGGATGATGATGAAGATCATACTAGTAGAGCCTGAGTAGTCAATAAGCACATCCTTAAAATTCCCTAGTCATAGGAATATCGAGACTGGGTATCGGAACTTCAGTTTAGACTAGTTTGTACGTTTACTGACCCGGTTGGAGGGCGATAGTTGATCCTGCAGCTATTGGTGTTTGACATCAAGGATTGCATACATGTCCTTATTGGATGAGTTACACCGATGGACTCACCGAGAACTCCTAGTTGGTAATATACCAATGTCAGGTAGTAGTTCACTTATGACATGAGTACTGAGTAGTCTCTAGGACCTGAGACCGCCATAGTGTCTCATGTGTGTTCCCACTATACTTAGACTTCTACCATACCATAGCTCAAAAGAGTCGTGCAAATAGGTTTTTGTTAGGTATAATCCCGAAGCACGTAGAGGCAGTGAACGGTCGAAGGGATTCGTCTCTTTCGGTATAGGGAGTTGATATTGCGTTGTGCAGGACATGACTACAACCACAAGTTGATTGCCATCACAGTGGAGATAAACTGATAAGTGTTATCAGTTGTATCTCCGGTTTGTTATGATTCCTCTGTTGCACAACTTATTGAGTTATTGGGGTCTGACAGATTCCAAATCCTAAATCCGATATGTGATACTCTTAGATGAAAAAACCGGACTATACGGTAATGTCACTGATAGACTTTGCAGGGTTCTGATGAGCTTTCTCATTGACCTTCTTTCGATCAATACCTGGGTAGCCGTTACGTGCAGCTAGTACCGCTGACGTGCTTGTGGGCTATGGATATGATCCTAACCTACTTTCAACGTATTGTCGAGTCTTTAGAGTCCCACACAGAGCTTTCCCAGCACATGCGAAATGATGTAGGACACGTATAGGGATATGTGCAGGAATTCGATTAAACACGTGTATTTGATACACGTATTTTAATCGGGTGTTTATTGATATTAGCCGGTATATATATAATATAGCCGGATTATCAAATCAAGTGTTGATTTAATAATTAAATGTATATTTATATATTAACTAATATCATACTCACTTAATTATTTTTTTTCTCTTTGTTAATATATTTATATTTGATATAAATATTGTGTCATGTATGATGATACATTGGAGATAGGTGTATGAGAATTATATGGAAAATGAGAACACTTTTTAAAAGAGAATGAGTCATGTTCAATGGATGGTTGTAGAATTCATGAGATATTTTCTTTGGTGACTCATTTTTGTTTTTGTTCTTTTTTTTGAATCTTATCTCTTATTCATACTAGCTCATTTCTTCCATGGTTCTTCTTCTTCCTCTTAATTTTCTTCAAGTGAAGAATAGAAAAGAAAAGAGAAAATTTAAGTGAACTAATTATTCTATATCTCCTACTAATCATTCTTAGCAAGTTTAATTAGTGGGTTGCTTCATTTTAATGAGATCAATTTGAAGTTAGAGTTTGTGTTGGAGTTATCTCAAGGTGGATCATTTTCGGCGAGAAGATCATCTAGCAAACTTGTTCCGAGCTTCATGGAAACTAGCCGGAGTCCAAGGAGAGGTGAATAACGCGCTACAAAGGTTGTAACCCGCTAAACTCATGTTTTTACCTTACTAGTTTAGTGACAAATTTAGTAGTTTGGTTTGATTCTTGGTTTGGGTATGCTAATGCTTTCTAGATTTTTAAAATTACCGCTTCCGCCATGCTTTAAACCTTACTATATGTGCTTAGCATTCCAATACTAGATAATGAAGCACCCTCGCTAAAATTTTTATGCTACCTTGATAATTGCAAAACGGTGTTTATTTTTTTGTGATATTAATAATTTTTTTCGTACTAGGGTATTACAGAAAAGAGCATGACAGATCTCTTCTACTATCCCAAGCTTCAAGATGTGTGTTGGGTTTCGGTGCCCGCGCAGCGGAAACCGCAGCCGAGGCGGAAGCGAAAAGAAAAATTTTAGCGAACACCGAACGCCCGTAAAAACCAGGATATGGTCCAATAACCTAAACTAGATAACTAAAAGTGCAAGGCTTGAGAAATTACAACTTTTGTCTTGTGTCCACCCAATTCTGGAAGACCCCTCCAAGCTCGTAGCCGCCGAGATCACGCTTGAAGATCGACCACCCTTACCGAAAATGATCTACCCGAGAGAAACTGGAAAAGGCTTTAACCGATGATCCAAACTTGCTAGATGAGGATGATTGGTGATGTAGGAATATTTCACTAAATATTTCTCTCTTTTTTATTTCAAGCTCAAGAGAGCAAGAGAAGGAAGAAGAATGAGAAGAGAGGTGGAAGATGGTTGCTAACACTTGCAACCATGAAGCATGCTTACTAGAGTAAAAGGAAAAATCAAGTCATTAAGTGTAGAAAAGTGAATGGCTTCCTCTTTTACAACCATGCATCAATAGTGCATCCAAATGATTTTTATCTTTTTAAAAGTAAAGACATACCTCTCTACATGTTTGCACCCATGCCTCATTCCACCTCATTTTACACCTCATTTCCTTTTATTTTTCTAAATAGAAAAATAAATATGAGGTGTCCTTCTTCTAGAAGCATTCCAGTATAAATACGGAATACTTCATCTAGTATACGTATCGATACATATACGCATATCCGTATAAAAATACGGATAGCACCAGAGAGAGAAAATAAATAGCGAACAATAATACTAAAATATATGTATCAAAATACATACACAAGTTATTAAATCAAAACCTGATTTAATAATCCGGCTTAATCCTAAACCGGCTAGTATTATTAAATGCCCGATTAAAGTCCGCGTATCCTGTACACGTATTTAATCGGATCCCTGCACGTACCAACGTACGGCTCCTACATCTGTCGCCCGAACCGGGAAAACTCTCTGTGTGGGACACCAAAGACTCGACAATACGCTGGCAGTGGGATTAACTATAAGCATGTCAGCGGCACTAACTTTACGTAATGGTTACCCAGGTACTTGTCGAAAAGGGGGGTCGACAATTAAGTACGTTCTTACCCTACTGAGCCTGAATATGATAATCTCCGTACAGTTCGGTCTCTTCGTCAAAGAGTATCACATATCGGGTCTAGGGGGTGGATAACGTCAGATCCATACTAACCCAATAAGTCGTGTCTGAGTCAAGCTTATCACCAATAGAGAAACTACTGATCAACTATCAGTAAATCTCATCCACCGTGGCCACGGATTACTGGTGATAACCAACTGAACACAGCGCGACATCGAATCCTAATACCAGGAGAGACGAATCCCTGACAGTCGACCACATGTCTCTATGTGGCTCGGGACTGTACCCTGTTGGATATAGTGCCCTCAAAGTCAATTATTGGATCGCAGGCATGTGATTGCAATGATTGAGGGAGGACCTATGTCGGTAGGGCGGTCTTACTCAAGATGATAGTATGATATCTGGTTTATCTTTATCATCGTGTACAGCTTTAGGTGACCTTACAGATCACTATTACACATTGATAGAGCCCTTAGGATTCTTGCTTTACTACCAGCAGTATGATGGCGATCATATACGTGAGAGTTGGGTAGTCTATAAGCACATCCTTAAAAGGTCCCTAGTCGAGGGAGTTTCGAGACAGGGCATCGATACTCCATAGTAGACTAGTGTATACGGGTCGAGACCCTGACGAGGGGCGGTGACTGGTCTCACAAGCCATTGGTGTCAGTTGGTTCACCTAAGACGTATACAGGTGCTCATTGGGTTATGAGTACACCGGACAGGACTCGCCAGGAACATGCTAGTTGGTTTTGTACCTGGCATTAGATAGCAGTTCCCTGGTGAAATGTGTACAGGTTAGTTCATCGACCTGAGATCGTCATTTGTCTCGTGTGAGTTCCCACTGTGCTTTTATTACTTCCCTACCACGGCTCAAACGAGTCGTGCAAACAGGTTTTAGTTGGGTACAGTCCCGAGCCACATGGAGGCGGTGAGTGGATCGGCAGGGGTTTCGTCTCTCCCGATATTGGGGGTGAGATCGCGCTGTGTCTAGGAGAGCCATTACACGAAGTCCTTGGCCAAGGCACGAGATTTACTGGTAGGTATTCCAGTAGTATCTCAGGGTGTTCCGGGCTACACTCCGACACAACTTGTACCGCTTTTGGGGGTCTGACTTTTACCAACCCCCTAGGCCCGACATGCGATGCTCATAGACGAACGGACCGGACTGTACGGATATTGTCACTGACAGGCTCAGTAGGGTGTCAGGATGAGTTCGCTCATCGACCTCCCTTTTGGTCAATACCTGATAGCCTGTTACGTACGGCTAGTACCACTGACGTGCTAGTGGTTAAATACATAGCCAAAGTATTGATGAGTCTTTAGAGTCCCCCACAGACAGTTTCTCAAGTTTCGGGCGAAATGTTGTAGAGGCCGTATGGTATTATGGCATGGTTCGATCATATACGTGCAGTCGTGCACGGATCATGATCGGACGGATCATACTAGTGGGCTTTGGTTTAAGCCGGATCCTAGTATTAGATTTGTTGGATTACTTTAGTCTCATCGCATTCGCATTCAGTCGGAATGCGGATGCAGGTATGTATATACAGGTAAGGGGTGTCCTTGTGATCTGTCACGAGTTTACTTTAGATGTTGCCATATCTTTTTATTGTTGTAAACATTTGGATTAATGTTTACAAATGAAAATTGTGAGCTTAAGTCATCATGAAGAGCATTAAATGTGGCATGTGCATGTTTAGTGACTCATGGTCTTATTTTTTGTGCATGTCATCTTTTCTTGATTGATTAGTGTGTTAAATTGATGTGAGGAGAGAGGGAGGGCAGCCACTAGTTATTGGGTTTGCTCTTGTATTTTCATTCTAGTGCTCTCTCATTTTAATTCAACACAATAACAAAAGCTCTTCATCTTTTTCTTCTCTTGAGCTCACCATTTCCTCTCCAATGGCATCATCTTCAACCTCCATCCATGCACTCTCCTGTGTTGAGAATCAGTGGATGCTTGAGACAAAGTTATCACACACATTCTCTACATCACCTTGGACACGTCGGCTAGTAAACTTCGTGTCCGAGTTGCTTCGGACGAAGCGGGAGCCAGTAAAAAGACTCATTGATGTGGTGCCCTTTCCGACGAGGAGACCGGAGATCGGAGATGCCGTGAGGAGTTTGGGATTGTGGCCAAAGACCGAAGGATACGGATCGATCGGTATAGCCACTCTCACTTCTTGTAGTTGGCTAGTTATAGGTTAATGGTTCGATCTGGGAGAAAGTATACGTTAGCGCCGATTTCAAGTTTATGAAAGTTTTTGTTTCCGCATTTTTAGCCTCGGATAGACAGCCGGGGCGCTACTGTACACTTACATGGTATCAGAGCCACGCCAATAACCTTTACTAGCTTATTCTAACGTGTTTAAAATATCGATCGGCCGAATTTTCCAAAACGGCAATTCCATTTTAGTAGTTTCTGTCGAAATTTTTTTGTCGTCGAAAAATTATTTTGAGTGTTTCAGAAAATCAGGCAGGCTTTTCTAAGACATCTGTGAAAATTTGGTAACATGATGCTACAGTACCGCCGCGGAACCGCGGCCATTCCCAAGTTTTGGCCGCGATTCCGCCGCCATTATGTGTCATCTCTGCACCAATTTTTCTACAGTGGTCTTAAACTTGGAATTGGGGTTTCTGGAATATTTTGTTTGGGCCCAGATTTGTTACAGTACTGGATTTGTGCTTGGGGCCCACTTCGGGAAATTTTGTCGATCGAAAATTTTAAATAAGTTAGTTTACAATACTTACATTATATCTGCGACCGTGAATGTCATTCGAGCGGTAAATCTTGTCTAATTGCTATAGCCCTTTTAGACGGATTTGCGAACGTGACATTCACGTTGATGTTCTGTGTTGTGCTGTGATGTTGCGGATTTGTCGTGGTGGATAGCCTGGTTGCAATGGTAGTACAGTTTGGTATTATTTGTACATTTGTTATTGTGGGGCGAGCGTCCGACATGTGGACTGCCGTCACTACCTGTTTGTATATTATTCTTTGGGGCACGACCGGGCTGAGGTCGATGTACCCATTGTACATATTTTATTTTCTGTACTAGGATTACCCCGCGGTGGGGTGCACGGATAGCCAGGTTCTAGAGGGCAACGGGCCCGCATCTCATGACTTTGAGATGGAGGGGGCTTTACTCTAGAATTGGCGGGCTATTCGCCGCACTCGTAGCGGGTATAGGTTGACCCAAGGAGGGGTGCTCAAGTTACCGGATTTCGTGAAGTGCTGGGTGGTCCATTCACTTTGCTGAAGGGGGCTGCCTCTCTTATGGTTTTGACGGGTAACTTGCCGCACCCGTAGCGGTCTAGGTTTTCATTGCACAGGCTATCCATACGACCAGGGGAACGTCGGGTTTCACTTGTGGCTCAATGAAACCCGGGGATCCCAGATTATCTGTATTGTTCTGTGATGCTTATTACTTTTCTGTGATGTTGCATTTATCACGCCTGGAGCGATTATTATATATTGCTATATATATAATAGTAGATGTTGTATATGTTTTACATCCGTGCTAGTCCAGTCCCCGCTCTGTCATTAGTTAAGTAACCTAACGGGTGATGACGGGACCCAGTGGCGAATGCGGATGGCATATACATACATCGTATTTTGGTTCTTTTGTGGTGTGATTAATTGATGGGACTGCATTGATTCGGATCAATGCTAGCTAAACAAACCTGTTTGATGTTGTTGGAACATTTTTAAAAAAAAAAGCTGTTATTACAAGGACGTTCTCTTTTGTTTTGCACAGTGGTATTCGGTTATGAATATCCAGCACCTCAGTCGACGAGGCAAGGGCCGAGATTCCTTCACCGGGAGTGACCCCTTGGGCAGAAGTTTGCGTCAGGGTAATAACTTAACTATAGTCGATTACTTTTTGCTTTGCATCGTGTTATTCAGTTGGAATATCCTGCACCTCATTCTACAGGGAAAGAGCCGAGATCCCTTCACCGGGAGTGACCTCTTTAGCAAAGGTTTTCGCCACTATATTTTTATAAAAAAGCTATCCGGTTCCTTCAACGATATCAAGTTCATTACGTTAAAGGTTTTTTGCTAAAAACCAGCTGTAGCCCTCTGTCATTTCAGATTAGTATTGCTTAGTATTCGCGTTACGTTTGTCGTTGCTATTCGCCGAGACGTAGTGTGCGGTAGCTCTGTTGTGCTTTTCTGTCGCATGGATATGTGGATTGGTTAGGACGGTCGTACGACTTTGTTGGTTATTCGTCAAGGGTCGTGCGGGTGGGTTTAATGCAATCAAGATAATGACGGGTTGAACTTGACTAGGACCTTTTGATTTGTTGATTATTCGTCAAGGTCACTTGGGTCCTATGGGTAAAAATCACATCGGGAGTTTCTAAAGAAACTGAAACTTGCCAGGCATGCGCATACCTTCTGGAGTGTGATAACGTGAGTGGATTCCTTCACATCATCATTCGGTGATAGTTGGATCCCGATTCCCACTAATGAGTTGGTTTACTCCTCGGGTGATCCCAACTAATTCTTCTTTCAGGTTTGGAGGAGAATTTAAGGTTACGGTGGGAGGTTTCCTGATTAGATTAATTGATAACCATTCTGATCTAGGTTAGAGTGCACGCAGAGTGTTTCTTTTCTCTCTCTCTTTGGCAGCGACCATGGCCCGACCCTAGACTATGACTCAGTGACCATGTTGACCGAACTTTCTTAAAACACTGGCTTTTGGATTGTCTGAGTTGCATACCTCATTGCCACTCCTGCTTTTACCCCTTTTCTCCCGAACATTTCGTATCACTACGAACGTCCACTTCCATTGGACAAAACCATCGTATGGTTATATACGAACTCGAAGGAACTTGTTCCAGATTCGAGGATGGTTTCCGGTTCTGGAGAAAACGAATAGGACTATTCTGTTTTCTTTTCCTTTTACCTTCTCTCAGGTTGCGAGTGCTCCTTGGATTAGGACGGTACACCTATTATGCTAATTGGATAGTCTTCTTCCAAACCATAGGCAGGTGCCGAACGGTGGGGAATGAAGAAAACCAATTAGCCTAATGATGGTGTACATAAGGTAATAAGTTAAGACAAATAAAGGGATTAGAAAGAGGGCAAAGTAAACTGCGACTGCTATTCACGACCAAACCAAGTATTTCATCGCCACTCCTACTTCACCTTTGTATTTCTCCAGGACACCCCGTATCACTACGAAGGTCCACAGTTATTGGATATTCCATCGTATGGTTATATACGAACTCGAAGGAACTTGTTCCAGTTTGGGGATGGATTCTGGTTCAGGAGAAATATGAATAAGGTTTATTCAGTTTTCTTTTATCTTTACCTTCTCTCAGGTTGCGAGTACTCCTAAGATTAGGAGAGTACACCTATTATGCTTATTGGATAGTATTATTCCAAACCATAGGCTGGTGCGAGGGAAGGAAGAAAACCATTTAGCCTAAGGGGGTGTACAGAAGGTAATGACTAAAGACATATAAAGGGATTTGGAGAGATGGAAAAGAGATATACGGTTACAGTTGTGAATCTGATAATGGAAGAGGCATTACTAGGAATACCCGGATACCCCTTCGAAACATTTTCATGTTTCAGTTTCACTGTGCATTGTTAGTAGAAAACTGATTTCCCAATTAGCCCTTACTCCAGGGTATGTATTTACCAGATTTGATTCTCACATCTGTATGGTTTTACAGATGATGAGTGGGAGTAAGTTATTGGGAATTAGGTGATCATCCTCATTATATCGGGATTCGTTGTAATTGGTGATATTTGAGGAAATCGCCTGGGTTGTTTGCTGGACGGCAAATATTTGGTTTTGAATATCCGTTGTTATGCACCAATTTCAAACTGATATATCTGTACGTTTATTTTTATAAAGTGAGATATAACTTTTTGAAATTATGTCCATGACATTTACCTATATCAGTTGATGGTTAGGTAAGGAGCATTCAACAGCGGTGTAATTCTTCATAACCATAGTACAGTTTTCAACCTACGATGCACAGGATTTGAGTTATTTAACTCAGCGGACTTATACAAAGTAATGTATGTTGTCCAGTGTCCATTAGGACAGAGGGGTTGGTCCTCGTACTATATTCTGTTTACTTGTGACTTCTCTGGTTTTTAGACAAGTGTTTCGTAGAAACACAAGGTCCAAATTTTGAGAAGTTATAGATATAAGAATAAAGTAGAGAACCAGGTGTTGCAAGTATCAGGATTCTTCAAGGTGATCGAAGATGTAGATACTTGTATTCGGTATTCAGTTGATAGTAATGGTTTTGAGAAACTTGTTTCTCTTTCAGGTTACTCATATCTGGATGCATTCCTAAGTTGAGTAATGCTGATCGGCCTCTCTCCATTTAGTTGACATGCACTGGAGACAGCTGCATGATTTGAATCTGGTTCCAATTAAATCAGTGCCTCTGTTTCTATATTGTATATAGAATGGATCATATCTTAACGATGTTAAGGTATATGGAGTTGTCCGGCTTATGCTTAAAACCAGACTCTGAATAACTCAAGGTACGTTTCTATAATGGTTGTTTGTGGGTTGACCCGGGCTATGACGAGGGTTGACTTTCTACCATCTGGAAGATCAATAGTGATATTGTTCTTGACTCGCCACAGTTTTGATAAAAATGGATTTTTTTTCCAGAAAACAGTAGTGGGAGTATGGTAGAACTGGAAGTGATTCCAGAACGGCAAACGATTACTGAAAATTTGATAAGAACCTAAAGATTCAATCTGGTTTGACATTCCATTGGCCACTCCGCAGATATGTGGGGTAACCTAAAGCACCCGAGAGGTACTCCGGTATCCTCAAGGACGGTGACAGGGAGGTTCTTGTTTACCCAGACTTGACACTACTGTTGTCCCAGGCTATGAGACCCGGTAGAAGGATGAGTATAGTGTCGTTCTAAACTAGTTTTAGAAGTGCACGTGTATATGACTCTGCCAGAGGGTTGTCGTAGTCAGTAGGAGCAGCGGAAGAATAGTGAGCAAGTAGCTTATGTCTATTTATAGACTAAAGCAGATATAGCGGAGATAGATCATCTATTTTTGATGTAAAATTCATGGGCTTTGACTTCATCAAAATAGGGGATGGATCTGTTAAGAAGGTAGTAGGGTGTGATGTCCTGGTATTTGGATGACATACACAGAGTAGGAAGTGAAATTCCTATACTACGTTCGGTTATACTTTGGTTGTCACACAGTGGTTTCTCCACATAGGATATGGATATTATATCAGACATTATGGTTACTAGATCTATGATTTTAGATCTAGATTTGGGTAGTTTCCCAATCTGGGTACTTAGACAGCATTCTATATATGTTTTAGAACGGACGACTCCTGGCACGGTAGTATACCTGCAGGTGATGGAGTCACCCTCTCTAAAGGTGTCTTACAGACTAAAGGGGAGATGGATGTGCATGATTGACATATCACTTGCTTAGGCAATTGAGTCAATCATGAGATGTCAAGTACCACACCAGATGTTGTTTTTGCATTAGATGCAATAAGTTGATATTAATCCTATCCTGGAGAAACGTTCGGAAGCAGTTTTAGAACATAAGTGGATATTCTAGGGATATGATAACGACAGCCTCCTTCAGGAGACGGTTATCATTCTTGGCTTCCAAGGTGACCTGGATGACAGAGTGACTGTCAGAGTTATAGTTTTCCCTCTGACGAGGGGCAGTATTTTGGACAGGTGGTCTAAGTGGATACTGAGGGAGGTGCGGCGCAGGATATTGATTAGGTTCAGTTGACGATACAGTCTAAAGAAGTTTGGATTTGGAGTTCTTTTGTGAACTAGGTCCCATCAGATATCCAAACATATTCTAAGACAGGTATTGCTCATTTCGGGAGATGGCTTTCTCCGCGAACTTGAGATAAAGAGAGACATAGAAAGAAACATCAGAGCGGATCCATTCACTGAGGCTATTTCTCGAACGCAATAGTTTTACAAACAAGTTTTGTGAGACTGATCAGTAGAGAAGTTGGGTGTTCGGTATCACACGGGCTGTGAGTATGCGACATCGCAATAATTAGCCTTGAGTGCAAGTGAGAGATTGTTGGATATAGTGCCCTCAAAGTCAATAATTGGATCGAAAGCACGTGATTGCAATGATTGAAGGAGGACCTATGCCGGTAGGGCAGTCTTACTCAAGATGATAGTATGTTATCTGGTTTATCTTTATCATCGTGTACAGCTTTAGGTGACCTTACAGATCACTATTACACATTGATAGAGCCCTTAGGATTCTTGCTTTACTACCAGCAGTATGATGGCGATCATATACGTGAGAGTTGGGTAGTCTATAAGCACATCCTTAAAAGGTCCCTAGTCGAGGGAGTTTCGAGACAGGGCATCGATACTCCATAGTAGACTAGTGTATACGGGTCGAGACCCTGACGAGGGGCGGTGACTGGTCTCACAAGCCATTGGTGTCAGTTGGATTGAGAATCAATGGATGCTTGAGACAAAATTATCACACACATTCTCTATATCACCTTGGACACGTCGACTAGAAAACTTCGTGTCCGAGTTGCTTCGGACGAAGTGGGAGCCCGTAAAAAGACTCATTGATGTGGTGCCCTTTCCGACAAGGAGACCGGAGATCGGAGATGCCGCGAGGAGCTTGAGATGGTGGCCAAAGACCGAAGGACACGGATCGATCGGTATAGCCACTCTCACTTCTTGTAGTTAGCTAGTTATAGGTTAATGGTTCGATCCGGGAGAAAGTATACGTTGCGCCGATTTCAAGTTTATGAAAAGTTTTTGTTTGCGCATTTTTGGCCTCGGATAGACCAAAGAGACGACGGACCCATGGCGACGACGGACCAGGGTGAAGACCAAGAGACGACGGACCCACGACGACTGACCCCGGCCTGACTTGGCCCGTGGACTCGGCCGCCGCCGCCGGCCGGAATCGGTCGGACCGCCGATCCATCAACACAAAAGTTGCGTCTTTTCCTCTCCCCATTACTCCTGTATATTTTAAATTTCCTGCACATGAACATAACACTTTAAAATCCTATTAAACCATATTTTTAATACATTTTAATACATTTTTCTTTACACCTTTCACCTACCCTAAACCCTAGCTTTACACTATAAATACCATCCCTAAACACACCCCCTCACTCACAATTCTGTCCAAACTCTCAAGAAACCTCTCTAGAATTTTGTGTACAAGTGGAGTTAGCGAAGGGCGAATTTCCGACGACGACTCTAGGAGCTTCCAGCGACGAAACGACGCACCGGCAAATCCTACTTCCTCCTTTCCCTCTTCTCTTGACTCTAAGCCAGTAAGTTCCACCTCCCTCTCCTCCTTTCTATTGTTAAAACACTAATAACTAAAACCCGATGGAAGCGGAGTTAAATCCGACTTTCGATTCGGTTTTCTTTATAAAGATCAATTTTCCTTAACACAACCATGTTAAACTCTTACATCGTGACTATTAATCATTAACAAAACATTTTGAACAAGTTTCATAGCAAAATATTTCATTTTGTAACTTTTACCGCTCTTTTTCACTAAAATACCATGTAGTTTACTTTCTATGTTAAAACATCATTAATCTTATTATACCTTTAAATAGATTACGAGGTAATGAACTACCTCTTCTCAACACTCATATGAAACATAACACAATACCTTCGAGAACATAGAATACGGGAAAACGAAACTTTACATATAAATACCACTAACTATTAAAACCGTTTTCTATAAGAATTCGTATTTTTTATAAATCTTTGTAAAGCGCCGCTGCAACCCATTTTGGGGAACCCAATCAGGATGGTGCAGTTTATCTCACAGCTTCGGGCTTAGTAGTGCGAGATGCAGACCTCCGCAAGGATCATTCGGTCTCGAGAGATTTAAAATACGAATATCTTAAGAAAATGAGATTTCTAGAATATAATAAATTAAAATTATTTTATATAAAATATATATATATGTGTGTGTGTGTGTGTGTGTGTGTGTGTATTATCAAAATACCTATTTTTGATATGATATAAATATTCCAACCTTTCTAAATCAAAAGAATCACTTTACATTAAAATACCATGAATTCTATACAAGTTCAATATTACAATCAAATACCTTATATTATGAAATTAGGTTATTTTCATTAGAAATATCACAAATATAAAATCTACATATATCACAACTCTAAAGACGATAATTAAATACTTGGGGTGTATTTTGAAAATTGTACAAAAGTATTTTTATATAAAACCCCCTCAAGTTCTATAAATTACCCTAAGGACCCTAGTAAATATAGGTTTAAGCGGGACCAATCTCTTGAGCCTCAGGGAGCCGGAGAAGTGGGTGCTTGCCTATTTTAAGGTAGACAACTTAACAAACGGTGTTATCAACACGGTAATCGTTTTTGAAAACGACACAAATCCTGCCGTCCATGTGCAGCGGTTACCGATAACATCAAAACCTAATTCAGGACTTCAATTTCTTTTTTAATTGTCTAACTCAGACTGAGTCTCATTATAATAATTTGACTTGAATATGATTCAAGTACAATCTACAATACTACAATTCAGCATGAATCCATGAATCCATATATTCAAACTATTCAATCTATATTGACTGAACCGAACCATGGATATACTTCCATTTACAAGATTCTCCAGTTACATCCATTTACTGATATCATGGTTTCGGCAAGTCATCCAATTATACAATCTATATTACAAGACAATATAAGTTGCAATACAATATAAACAATACAATCAAGACATCACGGGGTTTAAGAAGTAGATTGGTACGGAAGGTGTTAAAAGTAGCACGAGACTGTAAGATTTAAAACACCTAACCTGAATACAATCGCCGTTGTTCCGGGCATTCTAACGGAGCCTTGTACTTCCATTGCCTCTAGTCTCTGGCATATAGAGTCTCCTCTCGTATATACTGGCATTCTTCTGTACCAAGCTACAAACAACAGCGTTAACACTAAATACAACAATATAACAATATAATACAACTGTAAAAGCTACTCTCTCTCTTACTCTCTGTCTATTCTACTTCTCCCTTATTTTTGGGACTTACCGAGCGATTTGTTCGCTGACGACATTCTCTTTCTTCTTCGTTGAATGTCGTCAGGTGTTTCGGACCTTCCAGAGATCGAGCCTAGCACTGAAGACTTGGACCAGTTTATTGAAAATCCCGAGTTGTTGTACATTTCATTTTAGTACTTTCCATTTCTGTTATTCCATTGTTTAGGCGTTGCTTTCATTCAGATATATTTACTTTTCCATGCATTGTACAAAAGAATGTGAATAAATAAAGTTGTTGTTCAATTATATCTTTTGTCTCTTGTGCATTTTCATTTATATTACTAGATACGCTTAGCGTATTTATTTCAGAGTAAATACGTAGCGGCCTTGTTGCGTCCTCTGTTCATACACTGGGAAGCGGGGCGTGACATCGCCTACTTGCGATCATAATAATTACCTTAAGGGCACTATATCCAACAATCTCCCACTTGCACTTAAGGCCAATTATTGCGGTATCGCGTACCCGCAGCTCGTGTGGTACCGAATACCCAACTTCTCTACTAATCATTTTCGCAAACTATGTTTGTGAAACCTAATTTGTTCGAGAAATAGCCTCAGTGAGTAGATCCGCTACAATGTTCCAACTTTATCTCTCTATATCTCAACTTTGCGAAAATCAATAATTTCCTAAATTGAGCAATACCCCGCTTCAAGAATTTGTCCGGATACTTGATGGGACTAAGTTCATAAATGAACAACTCTATACAACAAACTTCTTGGGCTGTATCCTCCATTAAGTTATAACCAGCATTCTGCACCATGATTACCTCAGTATCCTTATTGGAACACTATCCAATACACTGATCCTCAGAAGAGGCTAAACTCAAAACTTGACAGCATCTCTGTCATCCAGGTCACCTTGGAAGCTTGAACTGATAACTGCCTCCCAGATGAGGCTGTCGTTATCTTATACCAAGAACATCCTCTTATGTTCTTTACTGCTTCTCTTTGTTTCTCGATAATTAGATTATTATATGCTAGTTGCAATTAGTGCAAAAGCAATATCTGGTATTGTATAAGACTTTGCATGATTGAATCAATTGCCTAAGCAAATGATATGTCATTCATGCTATCCCCTCTCCTCATCAATCTAGAAGACATCCCTTTTAGAGAGGGTGGCTCCATTACCTGTGGGTACACTACCACGCCAAGAATCGTCCATTCTAAAATACTTTTAGAATGCTGTCTAAGTACCTGATTGGGAAACTTCCCAAATCTAGATCTAAAACCAGAATCTCTGATATATTATCTATCTGGTTTTGTACAAGACATTGAATGATTGACTCAACTGCCTACGTAAATGATATGTCATTCATACCGGTCCCTCTCTTCATCAGTCTAGAAGACATCTCTTTAGAGAGGGTGACTCCATCATTTGCGGGTACGCTACCACGCCAGGAGTCGTCCATTCTAAAATACTTTTAGAATGCTATCTAAGTATCTGATTTTGGAAACATCCCAAATCTAGATCTAGTCACCAGAATTCCTGATATACTACCCACATCCAACGTGGAGAAAACACTATGTGACGACCAAAGTTTGACCGATTGTAGTATAGGAACATCACTTCCTATCTGGAGTATGCCATACATGTTAGTGATATATGCCCTAGAGGCCATTATTGTATAGTACTAGATTGTATATTATATTTTTGGAAGCTTGGGATATACACAGATATAATGACAGTTTTGCTCAATATGATAGTATGCTATCTGGTTTGATTCTATCTTAACATGAGTATATGTTTATTTTAACATATCTCTAATACATGTTGATAGAGCCCTTAGAATGTTTGCTTGACTACCAGCGTTGTGATGGCAGTCACATTAGTGGGTGCTGTGTAGTCTGTAAGCACATCCTTAAACTTATCCCTAAAAATAGAATTATCGTGACAGGGCATAGATACTCCAGAGTAGACCAGTGTATATGCTTCTTATCCCAGTCAGGGGAGGTGGCCTATCCCACAGCTATTGGTATACGATACCAGAGATAGTATACATGTACTCATTGGGTTATGAGTTACACTGGACGGACTCGCTGGGATCTGCCAGTTGGTATTATACCTATCGTCAGTTAGCAGTTCCCCGGTGACATGAGTACAGGTTAGTCCGTTGACTTGACATCACTATTTGTCTTGAGTGTGTTCCCATTGTACTTAGATTACTACCCTACCTCAGCTCAAATGATTCGTGCAAATAGGTAGCAGTAGGGGTTAGAAGGGATTTGTCTCTCCCGGTATTGGGAGTTGATATCGCGCTATGTACGGTTAGCCAATACACAAATTCTCTGGCCAGGGCAAGTGAGATTTACTGGTAGGCACACCAATAGTTTCTCAGGGTGTATTGGGCTCTACACCGACACAACTTATTGTGCTATTAGGGGTCTGACGTTTACCACCCCCTAGACCTGATATGTGATACTCTTAGTCAAACAGACAGGACTATACGGAGATTGTCATGGATAGGCTTAGTATGAGTTCAGATAAGTTCGCTCGTAGGCTTTCTTTTCGACAGGTACCTGGGTAGCCGTTACGTACAGCTAGTGTCACTGACGGACTTGTGGTTGAACCCACTGCCAGCGTACTGTCAAGTCTTTAGAGTCTCACACAGAGGGTTTCCTTGGTTCAGGCGAAACGCTGTAGAGACTGTTGGATATATGTATGCCCTAGAGGCCATTATATGATATTGTATGTACTGATGTGTGTGTGTGTGTGTCTATCTATATATATATATATATATATATTCAGAGGACAGTCTTGCTCGAAATGATAGTATGCTATCTGCTTTCTCTTTATCATATGTTCATTTGATCATGTTTTTACTCATTTGGTACATGTTGATAAAGCCCTAAGGATATTGGCTTGACTACTGGGATTATGATGTGGATCATACTAGTGGGACACCTATAGTTTATAAGCATATCCTTGAAATATTCCTAGTCGTAGGTATATCGAGACAGGGCATCGATATTCCAGTATAGACTAGCGTATACCATTCTTGTTCCATATGATGGGCGATGGATGATCCCATATCCATCTGGTGTGCTGACACCAAAGATTGTATACGGGTGCTCAGTGAGACTGGGTACACTGAACGGACTCACCGAGAACTCCTATGTAGTATTATATCATACGTCGGATAGCAGTTCTCAGGTGACACTGGTACAGGTTAGTCTGTAGACTCGAGATCGCTATAGAGTCTTGTGTGTCCTCCCACTGTATCTTGATCTCCACCCTACTACGGCTCTACCGAGTCATACAAACAAGTGGATTTTGGATACAGTCCCGAGGCACATGGAGGAAATGAGCGATAGGA
The DNA here is from genome assembly GCA_030015575.1 of Agapanthus africanus. Lineage (NCBI taxonomy): Eukaryota > Viridiplantae > Streptophyta > Magnoliopsida > Asparagales > Amaryllidaceae > Agapanthus > Agapanthus africanus. The sequence goes on along the minus strand of JASDDO010000029.1, from coordinate 328,726,180 downwards.
GGGGTTTCGTCTCTCCCGGTACTGGGGGTTGATGTTACGCTGTGCACGATTGGCTATAACAGGAAGTCCCTGGCCAGGGCTACTGAGATATTACTGATAAGTGTTATCAGTAGTTTCTCGATCTGTTATAGACCATATACCGGCATGACTTATTGAGTTATTGGGGTCGACGATTCCATCCCTAGACTCAATATGCAGCATATTTGACGAAGAGACCGGACTGTACGGTAAGTGTTGCCAGTTGGATTGACGGGAGTTTTGACAGGTTCGCTTGTTCTTCTTCTGATCGCTCAATACCCGGGTGGCCGTTACGTTTAGTTGAACGCTTGCGGCTTGTAGGTGTTTGATATGATCATCACCTACTGATGGTGTATTGACGAGTCTTAGAGTCCCACACAGAAGTTTCCTTGCTCAGGCGAAACGATGTGGTGTGCATATGAGATATGTGCGGGAGCTCGATTAAACACGTGTATATGATACCGTATTTTAAACGAGCGTTTTATATTGGTCGGGTCGTATGAGATATGACCGGTTTATTAAATTAAGTGTTGATTTAATATTGACTTTTATCTTATTTATTTAAACCCTTTTCTTATGATGGATGCATGCATGTATATATACATGTTGATGTGCATACACACATACATACATGCATTTGTATCATGGTTGATGATACAACAAAGATGGCAATGCAAGACTCACATGGTTCATATTTATATATATATATATATATATACACATATTTTTGTTTTAAGTTAAAGATAAAAGAAATTAACTTAATAACTCATTTCTTTACAAATGACTCATTGTTTCTACACACTTCCTTGGTTGACCATTGACTTAACCTTGGTTAATTTTCTTTGCTCTTTAACTCATCACAAAATATCTAGATATTTATATTAACCATGGTTTGTGTTATGATATCTCTCTCTCTCTCTCTCTCATTATCCTTATGAATTATTATTCATCCAAAAGAAAAGAATTGCCATCTTCATCTTCCTCTCTCTAGCTCTCTCTTGAGTTCTAAAATTGAGTGAGATTAAAAGAAAGAAAGGGTTTTAAGTGAGAACATAAACCACTTCATCATCCTACACATCTCTAGCTACTTTGTGTAGGGTGTTTGCTTAAAGGATTTCATAGATCAAGTGAAGCAACAAGATTTTAGCAAAGGACTTCGGGTGGATCGTCGTGGACATGGAAGCGTTCAAGCGAGCCATTCCAAACTGTAGGAGATTCAAGGAGTCGCCCTAGGAGGTCTACAAAGGTTGTGGTCTATCCACTTAGTGATAGATAATCATTTATATGTGATACTAAGAATTGTTACTCAATATTTCTAGTTAGATTCCTAGTTAAGTTTACTTAGCATCTCATAAAATCAAAGTTGTGGCATGTGTGATGCTTTCAAACCCTATACGAGGTGATAAAGAAACCCTACAGTGGTATCAGAGCCAAGCTAGAGTTTTAGAGTAACCTAGACGATGTTAAAAACCTCGAACGAACGAAATACGATGCCCGGGGGTGCTCTCTGGACATTTTTCAAAAACGTGGATTTTTTCACATTAAAAATACACAAAAAATTTAGCAGAGTATTTTATGAGCCCATAAGAAGTACGATGCCCTAACTCCACTATACGACCACGGAACCGCGGCCAGAATGGTCTTTCTGCGGTGGTTCCGCGGCGCCGTAGGTGAAGTTTGGACCGTGTCTTCTTGCGCTGGCCCGTATGTACTTGTTGCAGTTTCTGGTAAATTTTAAATCTGCTCAAGTGTTGAGTTTTCTGAGAAGTCTTTGGGGGTTCAATCGTTCGATCGAATGTTTTAACTGCGCCTAGTTTATTAGTATGTGATACAATAATTGGAATCTACAAATTTGTTTGTTGCGTGTAAATCTAGCAGTTCGGGCTCGGGAATAATCGAAAATCTTGTTGAATTATCCGGCTTATTTTGAAAAGGTATTTTCATGGATGAGACCTAAATGCGAGCTTTACATTGTTAGGCATGAAATCTTGTATATGTGATATTCCGGGTTTGTGTTGTCTAAAGGCAGTTACGATTCCAATTGTTGTAGTTTTTCATTTTATTTCTCTATGACCGTAAGTGTAATATGTTGTGTATCGCCGGTTTCGTTGCTATACATCAACGACAATCAGGGTACGCATACTTACTTACGTTGATGATATGTGATATTATGCTGAGATATGATGTGCAGGATTGTCGTGATTGAATAGCTGAGGGTTTTATGTGAGATGAGAGTTTTCTTTTCATTCATGTAAAATTAAATTGTATGTAATATTCTTTGATTTGGGGCACTTCCGGGTTGAGGTTGATGTCACCAGTGTTGTATATTATTTACTTTTCCGTATTAGGATAGACCTAAGAAGGAGGGCACAAGTGACCGGGTTCTAGGGTTCAGTGGGAGGCCATCTCGAGGAGTCGAGACCGGGTCTCCTAAACTCCAGAATTGGTAGGGTCACTTGCCGCTCTCGTAGGGATCTACGGGTGTGGGCTTGGCTATTCATCGCGACCGTGGAATCCATATTTTCTATTGCTGGCTAAATACAAAATACGGACCTCCTAGATATCCTATATTAAATGTGCTTCTGCTGCTTTTATTATCTGATGTGATCTTTTAATATATATCTGAGACGAATGGAATATTATATATATGATATATAATAGACGTTGCTTATGTTTTGCACCCGCGCTAGCTCCGTCCCGGTATGCCGTTAGTTAAGTAACCTAACGGTGCATAACGGGACACTGTGACGAATGCGAGTGGCATAAGCGTACGTTATATTTTCATTTCTTTCTGTGATGGCTTTAGGAATTAAATGATGGAACTACATTAATGAGATTAATGTAAAGATAAATGAACCTAAAAAGATGTTGTAGAATCGGATTTGAAACACACTCAGCCTTTTTATGAAAAAGCAAGTTTCAAAATGCGGAGCTTAAGCCACTCCTTTTAAACCCATTGGATTCTACATCGATATCAAGTTCAAAGCGTTAAAAGTTTTCTTAAAAACTATCCGCAACCCTCCGTCATTTTAGGAAGTAAAGTACTTAGTATTCGTGCTGCGTATTTTGACTTTAGTTAAGGCGCAGTGTACGGTAGCTAAGTGATGTCTTCCTACACTGCATATAATGTAGATTAGTTAGGACATTCATATGATTATGTTGACTTTAGTTAAAGGTCATGTGGGTGGGTCTAGTTAATTACGAAATGACGGGAAGAACTTGACTAAGACTTATGATATGTTGACCATAGTTAAGGTCATGAGTACTAGAGGTAAAAATAATATCGGGAATTTCAAGAGTTGAAATTTGCAATGAGATTACATACCTTCTATATGATAGTAGGATCCCGATCCCACTATGAGCAAAAGTTGCTCCCAGGAGAGTTTTGCACTTTATAATTATCTAACCCATTAGGTGTCAAGAAAGGTGTCAAACGGGGCTACGCCTCTGGGAAGACGAGGTTTATTTTAATTAGGTCCGTGCGAAAGCACGGGGAACCTCCCTCAAGTACCGGCACCGGCCTGGCTGAACGGTTAGCGAAGTTGTAGAATGTAATTAATCCCGGCTAGTTTTCTTTTTAAAAGGTTTTAAAGAAAATTTGATAAAAACAGTGTGAGATATCGATTAGACAAGATAATAACCAATCTAATCTTTGCAAGAGCTTTTCGCTGAGTGTATTCTTTTCTCTCTCTTAGCAGCAGATACAAATGTCAGGACTCAAGTTTCTATTAGATAAAAATAAACTGAATGGGACCAATTATAAATATTGGCTGAGAAATCTCAACATTGCCTTGACTTATGATAAGGTATCATATGTCCTCACCGCTCCAACCACGTCCAGCCCAGGTCCTAAATCTTCAGTTGCGGATAAGGAAATCCGCAAGACATGGGACGCTGACTGTTTCATGGCCAAATACCTCGCGCTTGCATCGATGGATAACACACATCAGAAGCAGCACGAGAATATGGACGTACAATCCATATTCCTCCATACAAAAGAGTTGTATGGAGAGCAATCTCGCGTATTACGATACGAAGCATCCAGAAAGCTGTTTCAGATGCGAATGGCCACTGGCACAGCAGTAGGAGACCACGTTCTGAAGATGATAGCTCTCATAGAAGAGCTTGAGGACCTTGGGTGGACAATGGACAATGAGCAATATACGGATATTATTCTGCAGTCTTTCCCCTCTACCTTTACTCAATTTATAGTTAACTTCAACATGCACAACATGGAGAAAGAACTACCTGAACTCCTTAATATGTTAAGGAGTGCAGAGAGCACGCTGAAGTCGGTGAAGAATCCCATTTTGAGTGTTGGGCCATATTCCTCCTCTCGCCCAAAGGTTAAGGCCAAGGGAAAGATGAAGAAGAAACCCACAAAACCTAAGGGTGGAGTCAAAAAGGTTAAGGGGAAAGACAAGTCCAAGGTTGGGGAATCGGGGAAAGGAGAATGTTTCCACTGCAAGAAGACGGGACACTGGAAACGGAACTGTACTGAGTACCTTGAACTCAAGAAGAAGCATGGTGATGCTTCAACTTCAGGTGTGTTCGTGATTGAAAACTGTTTTTCTATTTACTCTGCTTTCTGGGTATTGGATACCGGTTCGGGTTCTCATATTTGCAATTCTGTGCAGGCATTGAGAAATAGCAGAGTTTTGAAGACAGATGATCATACTTTCCAAGTTGGAAATGGTTCCAATGTAAATGCAGTTTCAGTAGGAGAGTATCACCTAGGGTTGCCATCGGGTTGTATATTGGTTTTGAACCCATGTTATTTTGTGCCAAGTATGCTTTGTAATATTATATCCGTTTCTTTGTTAGACAATGAAGGATATCATTTTGCTGTGCAACACAATATTATGAACATTAGACTTAATCAAAAGAGTTGATTGGTTGTGGTATACTTAATAACGGGATATACGTCCTTAATCAACACACCATTTTCAACATTCAACACACAAGTAAAAGAAAATTTTCAGATATAAATGAAGCTTTTCTTTGGTATTATAGACTTGGTCATATTAATGAAACAAGACTAAATAAGCTTCATAAAGATGGATATTTAAATTCTTTTGAGTATAAATCTTATGCAACTTGCCATTCTTGTATCAAAGGTAAAATAACCAAAACTCCGTTTATTGGACACGGAGAAAGAGCTACTGAGCTCCTAGGCCTCATACATAGTGATGTATGTGGGCCAATGTTTACACATGCAAGAGGCGGTTTTTCCTACTTCATAACTTTTACTGATGATTTCTCAAGATTTGGTCATGTGTTTTTGATAAAACATAAATCTGAAGCTTTCGAGAAATTCAAGGAGTACAAACTTGAAGTAGAAAACCAAACAGGAATGAGAATCAAGATATTTCGATCAGATTGAGGTGGATAGTACTTAAGTACTGAATTCTTGGATTTCCTAAAAGAGAATAGGATTCTCTCTCAGCTCACTCCCCCTTACACACCACAGCACAACGGTATTTCAGAGCGACGGAATCGTATCCTATTAGATATGGTATGATCCATGATGAGTGATTCTGAGTTACCCCTCTCCTTTTGGGGGCATGCATTGGAAACTGCAGCTTTTCTGTTAAACAAAGTTCCAACCAAGACCGTGTCTACCACTCCATATGAGATATGGTATGGGAAGAGACCATCTCTTAAACGAGTTAAGATTTGGGTTTGTCCGGCTTTTGTCAAAAAGCAGAATCCAGACAAACTAGAGACATGATCGGTCAAATGTATATTTATGGGATATCCAAAACATTCGTTTGAGTATCTTTTCTACCACAAGGAGGAACAAAAGGTGTTTGTTTCTCAGTATGCCACATTTTTAGAAAATGAGATTTTTCTAAATGATACTGATGGCAATGTGGTAGATCTAGAAGAGGTTCTAGAAACACAAGTTACAAATGATGACTTGGCTGAAACTGATGTTGTAACAGAATCTAATGAACCTCAGCCACTCCGTAGACTGGTAGGACTTCTCGCCCACTGGAGAGATACTACGGTTTTATCATTGATGATGATAGAGAAGATTGCATCATGGATGATGATGATCCTGCCAGTTTTCATCAAGGTATCACGAGTAGTGACTCTGTGAAATGGCTGGATGCCATGAGATCTGAAATGGAGTCCATGTACACCAAAAAAGTATGGACTTTGGAGGATGTACCCTCCGGGATAAAACCTGTAGGCTGCAAATGGATCTTTAAAAGAAAGATCGGAGTAGATGGACAGGTGGAGACCTATAAGGCAAGGTTGGTAGCAAAAGGTTTTCGTCAAAGACCAGGTTTGGACTATGACGAGACTTTCTCTCCGGTAGCCATGCTTAAAACCATTCAGATCCTACTTCCTATTGCTGCTTACTATGACTATAAAATCTGGCAGATGGACGTTAAAACTGCATTTCTAAATGGTGATTTAGATGAATGCGTTTATATGGATCAGCCAGAGGGCTTCATTGACAGTGGGAGCAGCGAAAAAGCATGTAAGTTGCTTAAATCCATTTATGGATTGAAGCAGGCATCACGGAGTTGGAACATCTGTTTTGATGATGTTATCAAAGAGTTTGATTTCATCAAAAATCCAGATGAACCTTGTGTTTGTAAAAAGACTGTAGGGAGATCTGTCGCATTCCTCGTATTGTACGTGGATGACATACTTCTGATAGGAAATGATATTCCTATGCTAGAGTCAGTCAAATCATTTTTATCACAAAGGTTCTCCATGAAGGACCTGGGTGATGCCACGTACATATTGGGCATACATATCTATAGGGATAGATCCAAACGGTTATTGGGATTGTCCCAAACCAAGTACATCAACACCATCCTAAAAATGTTTAGTATGGAAGACTCCAAGCGGGGTGCCTTACCTGCTTGCCACGGAGTCACTCTCTCCAAGGACGATTGCCCAAAGTCTGATAAAAAGAGAGCTTGCATGAGCATTATTCCCTATGCTTCGGCCGTAGGATCGATAATGTATGCGATGTTGTGTACACACCCTGATGTAGCTTACGCACTGAGTGTAGTAAGCAGGTATCAGTCAAACCCAGGGGAGAATCACTGGACTGCTGTGAAGAACATTCTTAAGTACTTGCGAAGAATTAAAGAATTGTTCTTGGTGTATGGTAATGGGGATCTCCAAATAGAGGCCTTTGCCGATTTAAGCTTCCAGAGTGACAAGAATGACAACAAGTCTATCTCAGGGTTTACATTTACCCTCAATGGAGGGACGGTAAGTTGGAAGAGTTCCAAACAGGATACCGTTGCAGATTCAATGATGGAAGCTGAGTACATTGCTGCAAATGATGCTGCCAAGGAAGCCGTCTGGATGAGGAAGTTCATCTCGGAGTTAGGAGTAGTTCCAACCATTATTGATCCAATACCTTTGTATTGTGACAATAATGGGGCTATGGCGTTGGCCAAAGAGCCCAGGTCCCATCAGAAGTCCAGACACATCCTGAGGCGATATCATCTGATCCGGGAGATAGTTTATCGCCACGAGATCGAGATCAAGAGAGTAGATACAAAGGATAACACTGCGGATCCATTCACCAAGGCCCTTCCTCAGCCGCAGCATGAGCGACTTTTTGAGATGTTGGGTATGAGATACGCCAATAATTGGCCTTAGTGCAAGTGAGAGATTGTTGGATATATGTATGCCCTAGAGGCCATTATATGATATTGTATGTATGTGTGTGTGTGTATATATATATATATTTATATATATATTTAGAGGACAGTCTTGCTCGACATGATAGTATGCTATCCGGTTTCTCTTTATCATATGTTCACTTGATCATGTTTTTACTCATTTGGTACATGTTGATAAAGCCCTAAGGATATTGGCTTGACTATTGGGATTATGAAGTGGATCATACTAGTAGGACACCTGTAGTTTATAAGCATATCCTTGAAATGTTCCTAGTCGTAGGTATACCGAGACAGGGCATCGTTATTCCAGTGTAGACTAGCGTATACCATTCTTGTTCCATATGATGGGGCGATGGATGATCCCATATCCATCTGGTGTGCTGACACCAAAGATTGTATACGGGTGCTCAGTGAGACTGGGTATACTGAACAGATTCACCGAGAACTCCTATGTGGTATTATATCATACGTCGGATAGCAGTTCTCAGGTGACACTGGTACATGTTAGTCTGTAGACCCGAGATTGCCATAGAGTCTTATGTGTCCTCCCACTGTATCTTGATCTCCACCCTACTACGGCTCTACTGAGTCGTACAAACAGGTAGATTTTGGGTACAGTCCCGAGGCACATGGAGGCAATGAGCGATAGGAGGGGTTTCGTCTCTTCCGGTATTGGGGGTTAATATTGCGCTGTGCATGATTGGCTATAACAGGAAGTCCCTGGTCAGGGCTGCTGAGATATTACTGATAAGTGTTATCAGTAGTTTCTTGATCTATTATAGACCATATACCGGCATGACTTATTGAGTTATTTGGGTCGTAGATTCCATCCCAAGACTCAATATGCTGCATATCTGACGAAGAGACCGGACTGTACGGTAAGTGTTTCCAGTTGGATTAACGGGAGTTTTGACAGGTTCGCTTGTTCTTCTTCTGATCGCTCAATACCCGGGTGGCCGTTACGTTTAGCTGACCAATTGCGGCTTGTAGGTGTTTGATATGATCATTACCTACTGCTAGCATATTGACGAGTCTTAGAGTCCCACACAGAAGTTTTCTGGCTCAGGCGAAACGATGTGGTGTGCATATGAGATATGTTCGGGAGCTCGATTAAACACGTGTATATGATACCGTATTTTAATCGGGCGTTTTATATTGGTCGGGTCGTATAAGATATGACCGGTTTATTAAATCAAGTGTTGATTTAATATTGACTTTTATCTCATTTATTTAAACCCTTTTTTTATGATGGATGCATGCATGTATATGTACATGTTGATGTGCATACACACATACATACATGCATTTGTATCATGGTTGATGATACAACAAAGATGGCAATGCAAGACTTACATGGTTCATATTTATATATATACATATTTTTGTTTTAAGTTAAAAATAAAGGAAATTAACTTAATGACTCATTTCTTTACAAATGACTCATTGTTTCTACACACTTCCTTGGTTGACTATTGACTTAACCTTGGTTAGTTTCCTTTGCTCTTTAACTCATCACAAAATATCTAGATATTTATATTAACCATGGTTTGTGTTATGATATATATATATATATATATATATATATCATTATCCTTATGAATTATTATTCATCCAAAAGAAAAGAATTGCCATCTTCATCTTCCTCTCTCTAGCTCTCTCTTGAGTTCTAAAATTGAGTGAGGTTAAAAGAAAGAAAGGGTTTTAAGTGAGAACATAAACCACTTCATCATCCTACACATCTCTAGCTACTTTGTGTAGGGTGTTTGTTTCAAGGATTTCATAGATCAAGTGAAGCAACAAGCTTTGAGCAAAGGACTTCGGGTGGATCGTCGTGGACTTGGAAGCGTTCAAGTGAGCCGTTCCAAACCGTAGGAGATCCAAGGAGTCGCCCTAGGAGGTCTACAAAGGTTGTGGTCTCTCCACTTAGTGATACATAATCTTTTATATGTGATACTAAGAATTGTTACTCAATATTTCTAGTTAGATTCCTAGTTAAGTTTACTTAGCATCTCATAAAATCAAAGTTGTGGCATGTGTGATGCTTCCAAACCCTATACGAGGTGATAAGGAAACCCTACAGAGACCGTATGGTTTTACATGTAGGATTCTGATCACATACGTATACTAGCTGAACATATGTTGTTCGGACGGATAATACCAGTGGGCTTAGGATTAACCCGGATTCTAGTATTATATTATTGGATTATATTTATCCCTTTGTATTCTTATTTTTTGCAGTACGAATACGGGTATGTATATACGGTGAGGGCATTCTTGTAATTTTACAAGAAATGCTTCTAGAAGAGAACACCTCATTTTTGGTTATATCTATTTATTGGTAAATAGATAATGAGGTAGAAAATGGAGATATTTGTGGCATGGTTGAAGCATGGCTAATTCTTTATTTTATTGGTTTGGCCTTACTATTCAAGCACGGCTACAATTTTTTATGGAAAATAATGCATGCTTGATGTGAGAAAAAGAGTTGCCATTCTTCACTTGCGTATTCCTTCATCATTCTACACTTGCTCATTCTCTCTCCAATTTTTGCTCTCCTACTTCCTCAAAGCCTAACTCTCACATATGTTGTGAATCCTAGGGTTTTTTGAGATTAAATAGTCCAATTAACACTCTACATCTTCTAAGCTACCTAGATTAGCAAACTAGATACTTTAGTTACCTCATTCTTGATGTTGGAGCTTGAACCATAGACTCTCCAGTGGATCGTCTTCAACATGAGGAGGCCGACGACTGAGCTTGCTTCGCACCTTCTAGGAGCTCAATAAAAGGAGAAGAAGACCCGAAGGACTTGTCTAGGAGGTATAAAACACTATCATAGTAGTTTAGTACCTCTATGTGTTTAGCTAGTTAGGGTTTCTGAACGATCTTAGAAGTATAGTCAGTGTTACTTGTACTAAAATCATTTTTGGTAAATTCGGCCTCCCCACAAACCATGTGGGGTCTGTGACATCGACTTACAATACGTATCTAATACAGTACTCCCTACATCCTTCTTACTAGGTTTATCTATTGTTTTGATGAAGTTAATCACCTTGACTGTCATATCAAAACAGATGATTCGTCTCCGCTATCCATGCTTCAGTCTATGAATAGACATAAGCAGCTTGCACACCTTCCGCTGCTCCCACTGACTACGATAACCCTCTGGCAGAGTCATATACACGTACACTTCCAAATTCCTATTTGGAATGAAGTTATAGTCACCCACCTGCCAGATATCATAGCCATGAACTGCATCAATACCAAATCATATTCATATGGACTTCAGCGTAGACACTGAAGTAAAAGTCACATCACAATCCACAACGGGTATTTGATAAAAACTCTTTACAACAAGTCTAACCTTATTAGGTTAGTACCTTTTCACCTGCACAGATCTCGAAAGATCTAACTGCTCCTAATGGATTTTACCCTTTCAGGAGCACCCAGCAAAATCCAAAACCCATGATTTGCTGAAGTACGTGGAGTTCATCTTGGGTATGAAGCATCTGGTCACCAGGAAGTTACCGCTTCCTATGACTTGTTGACAACTAGTAGGACTATCATCACCATGATACTAACCTCCCTATCATCGTCTGCGATAAAACCGAAGTATCTTTCGGGTGTCTGAGGTTACCTACTAAAATCTGCGGAGTGGCTAACGGTTTGTCAAGTTCGATTGAATCTGATTCTACTAAATTTTTGGTAATCATTTGTGGTTCTGGAATCACTTCCAATTCTACCATACTCCTACTAGTTTCTTTTGCAAAAAGATCCTTTTATAAAATGGTGGCGAGTCAAGAAAAATGTAACTATTGATCTTGAAAATGGTAGAAACAAAATCCTAGCGAATACTTGAGATAATCCACAAACCGCCATTACCGATGCATGCCTCGAGTTTGTCTGGATTCTGCTTTTAAATAGAAACTAGATAACTCCATATCTTAACAACCTCAAAATATGTAACCATCCTATGTTCTTATAGAATCAAGGCACTAATTTAGATAGAATCAGATTCAAAATTCATGCAGTTGTTTCTAGTGCATACCACCTAATGGAAAAAGGCCAATACAGCATTACTCATCCACAAGCATACCCACGGATGAATAACCTGCGAGAGAATCAAATTCTTAATATTAATATGATGGAATACTTAGCATAAGTACCTACATCTTCGATCATCTCGAAGAATCTTGATACTTCCAATGTAGGGTTCTCTACTTTATTCTTATACCTATAAACTTCTCAAGATCTTTGGACCTTGCATTACTACGAATGCGTATCTAAAACCAGAGAACTCATAGCTAAACCTGAATGAAGTAAGAGTACCAACCCCTTGTCCTGAAGGACACTGGATAACATACATTTTTATGTATAAGTCCCAAGAGTATACCAACTCAAATTATGTGTTTTGTAAATTGAAAACTGTATCTTGATTAAGAATATCTTACACCGTTTATTCAATACACCGTACCTTATCCTCAACTGATAAAGGTAAATGTTTACAACACAATTTTCAAAATGTATATCTCACTTTATAAAAATAAAGGTACAGATATTTCATTTTAAAATTTGGTGCATAACAACGGTTATTCAAAACCAAATATTTGCCGTCAGGCAAAACCCATACGATTTAATCCAATATCACCAATTGCAACGAATTCTGATATTGAGGATCAAATCGTCCATTTCCTAATATTCTACTCATACTCATCATCTGTAACACCATACAGATGTGAGATCCAAATCTGGTAAATATATACCCTGGAGTCAGAATTGATTGGGAAAACAGTTCTCTTTTACAAGTATACAGAAATACTGAAATATGAAAATGTTTCATAGGGAATGGTCAGGTATTCCCAGTAATGCCTTTTCCATTATCCAGATTCATGACTGTAGTCACAATTTCCTTTGCTCTCACTTCAATCCCTTTATATGTCTTTATATCTTACCTTCTGTACACCGTTCTTAGGCTAATTTGGTTTTCTTCCTTTCCTACCTTTCAGCACCAGCCTGATATTTGGAAGAAGACTATCCAATAAGCGTAACAGGTGTACTTTCTTAATGCAAGGAGCTCTCGCTACCTAAAAGAAGGTAAAGGGAAGAGACAACCGAATAATCCTAATCAATTTTTTTAGAACCTATGGCCATTCTCGACTGAAGAAACTTCTTCGAGTTCGTATGTAACTATACGATGGCCGTTCCAAGCAATATGGATCATCGTAGTGATACGATGTGTTCTGAAAAAATGCAAAAGGTAGAGTAGAAGTAGCAGGGATATATGCGACTTTGTCGCGAATCAAGACAATCCGAAGCCTAAGGGTGTAAGAAGGTTCGGTTAACTTGGTTCATGCGTTTTTAAGGTAAGTCATGGATCGCTGTATCAGAGAGATAGAAAAGAAACACTCAGCGTGCACTCTGTCAAAATTAGATTGGTTTTCACTTTATCTAATCAGGATGGCCCCCACTGTTTTCTCGAATTCTCCTTCAAACCCTTACAGGAGAACTAGTCAGGATCATTTACGCTTTACAAGTTCGCTAACCATTCAGCCAAGCCAGTATTGGTACTCTAAGAGAGGTCCGCCGTGCTTTCGCACGGACCCAATTAATAACCCCGTTTCTGTAGAGGCGCAATCTCGTTAACAGTTTCTAGACACCTAATAGGTTAGCTAATTGTGAAGTGAAAAATCTTCCGAGATGTAATACATACTCATTAGTGGGAATCGGGACCCGACTATCATTGTGTGATAACTTTGACAGAAGCCGACCAAAATTACTACACTCCGGAAGGTATGCACATGCATGGCAAGTTTCCCGTTGTTCCATCATAAAATATCAGGAAAAACCCTAATGGAGCATCACGTACCCACACGTGACCAGAGGTCACGTGCTGACACGTGATGGTTTCTTGGGGATTCTGCTGAAATAGAATTAAATTCTAATCAAACAAGCAATTAGTGGAGTTTTTTAGTGCCCACACGTGATGGGCCTTTAAAAACCCACTGAAGAGAATTAAAAGTGTAATAAAACAGTAAGGAATACCCCAATGGGGCATCACGTGTCCACATGTGACCAAAGGTCACGTGCTGACACATGATGGGTTCTTAAGCTCTTTAACTAATAGAATTAAATTCTATTTACATGATCCAACAGTGGGATCATGTGCCAACACGTGATAGTCTCTTAAGCCTTCTAAACTAATAGAATTAAATTCTAATTCAAAGGGAATCGAGAACCCTAACTAGAAAAATATTTCTCTAAATCTTTCTAAACAAAAAAGATTGTGCTCTGTAAAGGGGAGCACCATTGGATTAAAAATCCAATGATGATTAAAAATCACCAATTTATAGAAAGATTCTATACAAGGAAAGTTTTCCCCTGAAATTCACCAAGAATAACAAACAAAATATCTTTTGGATTAAAAATCCAATGGTGAATAAAATTCACTGAATGATCTAAAAGATCATGTTGGTTACAAAATCAATTAAAATATTTTTAATGAAAGATTGACAAAACAAACTGATTCTTTTCTTTCTCCTATAAATAGGAGCCAAGAAGAAAAGAGAGTGGATTCTTTTTTTTTTGGAGAGATACACAACAACAGAGAGAAAAAAGAGAGGAGAATTTAATTCTCAAGAGAGAAAAGAAGATCTCTTCAGAGAAAAAACTCTAGGTGAGAAGAAAAAGAAGAAGTTCATTCTACAAGCTCTCATAAAATAAAAGAGAATTTAATTCTCAAACTAAGAGTTTAACTCTTCTGAATAGGAACTTAGTTCTTCCTTTGGTTGAAGGTCTGCAGAAGCAGATTTCCCCATAAGTTGAGAATTTAATTCCCATCGGGGAGATTCTGCCATGCAGATCCAAAGCTTAGAGGGAGAATCGACTTTAAAGAAAATTTAATTCTTCCAAATACATAGGAATTTAATTCCTCTAAACAAAATTAGGTTTTAACCCTACAAAAGAATTTAATTCTTAAAACAAGGGACTTAAAACTCTCCATGCACGTAAAGAAATCAATATCCAACCCGGTCACGTGGCAACACGTGACCCTCCCCCTTAATGATCAGAAAGACAATGAACAAGGCTTGATCACGTGTCCCCATGTGACCCTTAAACAGACTTCTCAAAATAAAGAAGGGCAGAACAGATTTTAGGTGCCTTACGTGTCCCCACGTGACCCTTAAACTGACTCCTCAAAATGAGAAAGAACAAGCTTGGAGGCAATGCCTCACGTGTCCCCACGTGACCCCTAACAAATCCCTTTAATACCCAATACATGGGCACTATCACGTGCCTGCACGTGATGATTACAAAGATTAAGTGTTTAACACTTGTTGATAGATTTTGAGAGTAAAACAAAAGGAAGTCTGGCCCAATTCTTTGGCGCCTCACGTGACTCCACGTGACCGCCTCATTTTTAGTGTATAACACTATTTTTGAGTGTTCTGTCCCTAGTGTTTAACACTATTTTAAGTGCATCACGTGGGAACATGTGATCGTCAAATATGTGTTAGTGTTTAACACTATTTTCAAAGCCGTCTTAGCTCAAAATCAGCTAAGTTTTCCAGAGACAAGATCTCCCCTTGGATTGAACCCCAACTACATTCTTCCAAACTTGATCATTTCATGTGACATTCAAAGTAAAGTCCAGAGCTATAATGAATGGCTACTGCTCAGCCAAAGACAAAATGTTGTCAAAGCCCCCCAAACCCCTGTTTAGCATTGCTAAATAAAGGGGGGCTGAACCTAGACAAATGTTCAACAGTCCAAACAAAGGTCCAACATTTTAAGCTTAATTGGACTTAGCCCAAGTTGGCCATAACTCCTCAATTCAGATTGGACTAAGCCCATGTGCTCATAATCCAATTAATTGATCTTAGTCCCGAATTGGACTACAGATTTCCCAATCAACATTGGTTCAAGGGTACATCTCTTCACTCCTTTGATATCTGTCATTGTAATCCTTCAACGTCTTCAGAGAGGTGACGTGTCCCGACAACCATAAATTTCATAGACTATGACGTCTTTAAAATGGACTGTGGGGTCCTTAAACCCATGGACAATGATGTCACTAACCCTAGACTATGGGATCCTTAAACCCATGGACTTGATGTCCTTAACCTCGGACTGTGGGGTCCTTAAGCTCATGGACTATGATGTCCTTAAGCTCGGACTGTGGGGTCCTTAAGCCTATGGACTATGATGTCCTTAATCTTTACAGACTATGATGTCTTCAAACTGGACCACCATGTCCTTAAACTGGTAATCGACCGCAATTTCCCTAAACTAAACAATAGAGCCCAAATGCTCTCTTGTTGGATCTAAACGATCCCGTTAAGTTGATCTTAGTCTGAAATTATACTAACGTATCCTTAACATACGTTTAAGTTGATCTTAGTCTCAAATGAGACTAACGTATTCTTAAACCCAACCCCAAACCCAAATCTATGAAAATACGGATTTGGACTAATCCACGCCCTACGGGCGACAACATAAATTAGTCTCCGTATACAATCCACGGGCAACAAAAAACAAAACAAACAAACATGACACGAAGTGACTATTTGGAGAAGGAGAAAGTGGTTACCGCGATGCGGTAGCGTAATTAACTGCAGGGGCTTGCGCCTACAGGGAAGAGCGTCCCCACAATCAAAAACCCCTCAACGAGGGGGAATCTGGCGAAGTCTGCTACATCGGCCGCATCCGTTTAAACCTTCGATATAGGGTACCATAAATCAACTTGGCATCTTCGGAGAGGTGGACGGATAGCACCAATTAGCATCTGCCCCCAAATTCAGGCAAGACGGACCTACGCGGTCTCGTCTCTGTGTTTGGCGGAGAACAGATTCTGGCACGACCGGTGGGACCTCTTCCTCTTTCCACTCCACACTTCGTGTGTCGTGTTCATGAACAAATCGTGGTTTAATATGGTTGCCCTTGGGTTCGAGGTACTAAGATTTGGTTTTGCTCTCATGCAAAAAAATAACATCAATGGCCTCTAACTTCTCCAGCTGCAACTGCAACTCCCGTTCCGCCTCATCTAGAGGTATAACCTACGGGCCCCAAGCGGCCCCCCTGTTCAAGATGCCAATGGAGCAAGTAACTCAGGCCACCACTGGGCTGTTCTTTGGGACCATGCTCCCACCGACGAACTTCAATGGCCCAATGCCGTTGTAGGAGGCTTCTAAGAAGTAGGTCCTTGATCGACTTACCACTACTGCGGCCCCTTTCAACGGGTCGTCCAGTTTCAACGCCTCAGTCTTTGACAGACTGGGCCAAAGCTCATTTGGGCCCATGAAGAATCCCGCGATACCGGAAAGGGTTATCCCTAAGCGGGTAGCCATTCCTGCTCATGAAGCCGTCAAGGAGGCTTCTCCTGCTAAAGGGTTGGTCATCACAAGACTGACTGTTTCAGCTCCTGTTCCAGGCGAAATCGTCAAGGTTGCGTCCCCTGCTCGGAAGTCTGCCTTCGATAGGCTGGTTATCCCCACTCAGAGGACATCAGTCTTCAATAGGCTGACAAGGACAACTTCTGACCAACACAGAGGGGCATGAGGAAGTCACCCCTACAGCTGAGACAATCCCAACGGCTCGACACGCTCGACGTCGCCACTGGCACTGAGTAAGGAAGGCTGGGGGCAACTCTCCTTCTGGACTGACTCCGCCGGCTCCAACGGTGGAAATCAATGCTGCTGTTCCAACTGGGAACAACTTTGAACCGCTAAGGAGGGTGCGCAAAAACTCTCTGACTGCCGTGCTGAAGAGATCTTCTCTAACTGTGGAGAATGCCCCAAAGGCGAAGCTAGAGCAGCCCCCTCAGCGGTTGCTCTCTAAAATTTACAAAGTTTGGCGGCGGGTTCAGGAATTGGTGATTGATCAAGGTTGCTCTCACCGACAGAAAAAGGTGAAAGTTCAGCGAGAAGAGAACCATCTTGTCAAGCCACAAAAGACGACAGCTGTTTGGGTGTCCACTGCAACGGCCCTCAACTTCAACTGCTCATAAGAAGAGAAAGCTAGAGAAAATTCCAGTGTATGCGGCGAACCACAAGGACGTTGAATCTAAATGCCCCAAGTCTGGGGGCATGGTAACACATACCGTTTATATGACTTCCGGAAAAGAGGAGAGCCGTGCTTCTACGGGTCATCAACCGCCTACCCGATTGATAACAAAGGCTCAGGAGCAACAGCAGCAAAAACTTCAGGAGATGCTGACTGCAATGGCCGCACTCACTGGGCCGAAAGAAAATCCAGAGTCCTCAGAGCAGCGTCAGGAACAAGAAACTGATGCTGAATTCCTCCGAAGAATGCTCGAGAGAAAAGAAAAAGAGGCCGCGGAACAGGCGGCCAACATAAAACGAATGGCTCTTTTGTTTCAAGACATGGCCGGGATGATATTATACCTGGAACCTCCAGCTGAAGACCCCCCGATTATCATTGAAGACGAAAGAAGGGAGACATCGATGTAAGTGCACGGCGGAGCCCCGGCCGTCAATCCGACGGCCAAATGCGGAAGCGGTGATAAACTTAAATTTTTCTTGAACTGGCAAACCGCCGCGCACTAATACCCGGATCGAACCATTAACTAGTCCTAGCTAACAAAAAGATGGGAAAGAGATATACCGACGATCCAAGTCCTCCGGTCTTCTCGTCGTCGTCCCAAACTCCTGCGGAATGTGCCGTCTCCTCCTTGTCGCCGGAAGTGCACCACATCGCCTACTTCTTTTACGGGCTCCCACCTCAATGCCGAGGCAACTCGGGCATGAAGCCGGCTACTCGACGTGCCCAAGGTTCGCTGTAGAATATGTAGTCCTCAAGTCTCACTTTTGGGGTTCATGGAGATGCCTTTGTGGTGGAGGAAAAAGAACTTGGAATTTTGGAGAGTCTTCTTGTGTGATTTTTGGAGCATCAAGAGAACCAAAAATTGCCCCTCATGAAAATGAAATCCCCTTCCTTTTGGAATGGTCGGCCCCCCCCTTTCCATGTGTGATTGGAGAGAGAAAAAACAAAGACAAGGGGGTGGGTGGAACAATAATGAAAAAGGGAATCATGAAAGAATATGATCACACACAAACCCACACACAACCCCAACCACCATCAACCATTATGATGACTCAAAAGTCATGCCATCATGAGGATACAAGACATGGTCAATGAAAAGCTATCATGACACAAAGAAATATGCAAAGACCCCCTCCACAATTGCTTATTTGCAACAATGCAAATAAGCCCTCCTCCACCAATCTTCGGCCAATGAACGGAACAATGGAAATTGGCCGAAACGGAAAGCAAACTGGCAACTCCAGAAAACTGGTCCCGTAATAAATTACAGGAAAACCCCGATACTGTGCATACACACCCGCATCTGTATTTCGACCGAAATACAAATGCAATGAGACAAAATCTACACTGTACTATACTAGGATCCGGCTTATACCAAAGCCGGCTAGTATTATCCGTTCGATCCTGATCCGTGCAATACCGCACGTATCTGATCGAACCCTGCCATATAACCATACGGCCTATAGTACAGACTGTCCGATCCTGATCCGTGCAATACCGTACGTATCTGATCGGACCTTGCCATATCTCCATACGGCCTCTACAACCTTTCGCCCGAAAGCTGAGTAACTGAATGTGGGGGACTCTAAAGACTCGTCAATACCTCGGTTGTGGATTTAACCACTAGCACGTCAGAGGTATAAGCCAATACGTAACGGGCTACCAAGTATTGACTAAAAGGGACGTCTGTGAGTGAACTCAGCCTGACAACCCTACTGAGCCTGTCAGTGACAATATCCGTACAGTCCGGTCCGTTCGTCTATGAGTATCGCATGGCGGGCCTAGGGGGTTGATAAAAGTCAGACCCCCAAAAGAGGTACAAGTCGTGTCGGAGTGTAGCCCAGAACACCCTGAGATACAACTGGAATACCTACCAGTAAATCTCCTTGCCTCGGCCGAGGGCTTCGTGTAATGGCTCTCCTAGACACAGCACGACCTCACCCCCAATACCGGGAGAGACGAACCCCTGAAGATACGCTCACTGCCTCCATGTGGCTCGGGACTGTACCCAACTAAAACCTGTTTGCACGACTCCTTTGAGCCGTGGTAGGGTAGTAATCAAAGTACAGTGGGAACTCACACAAGACAAATGACGATCCCCAGGTCGATGAACTAACCTGTACACATGTCACCTGGGAACTGCCATCTGACGTCTGGTATATGACCAACTAGCATGTTCCCGGCGAGTCCTGTCCGGTGTACTCATAACCCAATGAGCACCTGTATACATCTTAGGTGATCCAACTGACACCAGTGGCTTGTGAGACCGGCCACCGCCCCTCGTCGGGGTCTCGACTGTATACACTAGTCTACTATGGAGAATCGATGCCCTGTCTCGAAACTCTCACGACTAGGGACCTTTTAAGGATATGCTTATAGACCCCCAGCTCCCACTTATATGATCGCCCTCATACTGCTGGTGGTCAAGCAAGAATCTTAGGGGCTCTATCAACGTGTAATAGCGACGTGTCAGGTCACTTAAAACAGTACACGATGATAAAGGTAAACCAGATAGCATACTATCATCTCGAGTAAGACTGTCCTACCGGGATAGGTCCTCCCTCAATCATTGCAATCACGTACCTGTGATCCAATAATTGACTCTGAGGGCACTATCTCCAACAATCTCCCACTTGCACTCAAGGCTAATTATTGCGATGTCGCATACTCACAGCCCGTGTGATACCGAACACCCAACTCCTCTACTAGTCAGTCTCACAAAGCTCGTTTGCGAAACTATTGCGTTCGAGGAATAGCCTCAGTGAGTGGATCCGCTTAGTTGTTTCTTTCTATGTCTCTCTATATCTCAAGTTCGCGGAGAAAGCCATCTCCCGAAAAGAGTAATACCTGTCTCAGAATATGTCTGGATGTCTGATGGGACCTAGCTCATAAATGAACTCCAAATCCAAACTTCTTAGACTGTATCGTCCACTGAACTTAATCAGTATCCTGCGCCATACCTCCCTCAGTATTGCCTTGGACCGCCTGTCCAAAATACTGCCCCTCGTCAGAAGGAAAACTATAACTCTGACAACCTCCCTGTCGTCCAGGTCACCTTGGAAGCCTGGATTGATAACTGTCTCCTGAATGAGGCTGTCGTTATCATATCCCTAGAACATCCACTTATGTTCTAAGATTGCTTCCGACTGTTTCTCCAGGATTAGATCAATATCAACTTATTGCATCTAGTGCAAGAACAACATCTGGTGTGGTACTTGACATATCACGATTGACTCAATTGCCTGAGCAAGTGATCTGCCAATCATGCACATCCCTCTCCCCTTTAGTCTGAAAGACACCTTTAGAGAGGGTGACTCCATCTTCTGCAGGTACACTACCGTGCATGGAGTCGTCCATTCTAAATACTCTTAGAATGCTGTCTAAGTACCCTGATTGGGAAACCACCCAAATCTAGATCTAAAACCATAGATCTAGTAACCAGTATGTCTGACATAATGTCCAAATCCCATATGGAGAAAACACTGTGTGACGACCAAAGTATAACCGATCGTAGTATAGGAGTTTCCTTTCCTACTTTGTGTATGTCATCCAAATACCAGGATATCACACCCTACTACCTTCTCAACAGATCCATCCCCTATTCTGATGAAGTCAAACCTATGACTGTCACGTCAGAAATAGATGATCTATCTCCGCTACTGGTGCTTCAGTCTATAAATAGACATAAGCTACCTTTCCACCAATGCTTCCGCTGCTCCCACTGACTACGACAACCCTCTGGCAGAGTCATATACATGTACACTTCTAAAACTAGTTTAGAACGACGCTATACTCATCCTCCCACCGGGTCTCGCAGCCTGGAACAACAGCAATGGTAATTGTGGGTAAACAAGAACTTCCCTGTCACCGTCCTTGAGGCTACCGTAGTACCTCTCGGGTGCCTGAAGTTACCCACCTTATCTGCGGAGTGGCCAATGGAATGTCAATCCAGATTGAATCTTTAGGTTCCTTATCAAATCTTCAGTAATCGTTTGTGGTTCTGGAATCACTTCCAGTTCTACCATACTCCCACTACTGTTTTCTGGAAAAATGCAATTTTATTAAAACTGTGACGAGTCAAGAACAATATCACTATTGATCTTTCTTATGGTAGAAAGTCAACCCTCGTCATAGCGTGGGTCAACCCACAAACAGCCATTACAGAAACATGCCTTTGAGTTATCCAGAGTCTGGTTTTAAGCATAAGCCGGACAACTCCCCGTACCTTAACATCGTTAAGATACGAACTGTTCTATATCCAATATAGGAACAGAGGCACTGATCTATTTGAACCAGATTCAAATCATGCAGCTGTCTCCAGTGCATGTCAAGTAAATAGAGAGAGGCCGATCAGCGTTACTCAACTTAAGAGTGCTTCCAATTATGAGTAACCTGAAAGAGAAGCAAGTTCTCTTAATCATCACTATCAACTGAATACCATACACAAGTATCTACATCTTCGATCACCTTGAAGAATCCCGATACTTGCAACACTTGGTTCTATACTTCATTCAAATACCAATAACTTCTCAAAATTCGGACCCTGTGTTTCCACGAAACACTTGTCTAAATACTAGAGAAGTCATAAGTAAACCGAATATAGTATGAGAACCAAACCCTCTGTCCTAATGGACACTGGACAACATACAATACACTGTATAAGTCCCTTGAGTCTGACAACTCATTCCCTGTGTGTTGTAGGTTGAAAACTGTACCTTTGGTTATGAAGAATTACACCGCTGTTTAATGCTCCTTACCTAACCATCCGCTGATATAGGTAAATGTCATAGACATAATTTCAAAAAAGTATATCTCACTCTATGAAAATAGACGTACAGATACATCGATTTGAAATTGGTGCATAACGGCGGATATTCAAAACCAAATACTTGCCGTCCGGCAAATAACCCAGGTGATTTCCTCAAATTTCACCGATTACAACGAATCCCGATATAATGAGGATGATCACCCAATTCCCAATAACTTACTCCCACTCATCATCTGTAAAACCATACAGATGTGAGAATCGTACCTGGTAAATACATACCCTGGAGTAAGGACTAATTGGGAAATCAGTTTTCCTTTAACAGTACACAGTGAAACTGAAACATTGAAATGTTTCGTTGGGGTATCCTGGTATTCCTAGTAATGCCTCTTCCAGATTCACGACTGTAACCGTATAATTCTTTGCCACCTCTCCAAATCCCTTCATATGTCTTTAGTCATTACCTTCTGCACACCCCTTTAGGCCAAATGGTTTTCTTCCTTCCCTACCGTTCGGCACCAGCCTATGGTTTGGAAGAAGACTATCCAATAAGCATAATGGGTGTACTGTCCTAATCCTAGGAACACTCGCAATGCGAGAGGAGGTGAGGATAAAAGACAACTGAATAAACCTTATTCCTATTTCTCCTGAACCAGAATCCATCCCCGAACTGGAACAAGTTCCTTTCGAGTTCGTATATAACCATACGATGGAGTATCCAAATAAACTGTGGATCTTCGTAGTGATACGGAGTGTCCTGGAGAAATTCAAAGGTGATTTTAGGATTGGCGAAGAAATACCTGGTTTGGTCATGAATATCTGTTGCAATTTACTTTGCCCTCTTACTAATCCCTTGCTTTGTCTGAACTTAATACCTTCTGTACACCATCGTTAGGCTAATTGGTTTTCTTCATTCCCTACCGGTCGGCACCAGCCTAAGGTTTGGAAGAAGACTATCCAATTTGCATAATAGGTGTACTATCTCCTAAACCAAGGAGTACTCGCAACCTGAGAGAAGGTAAAAGGAAAAGACAACTGAATAATCCTATCCGTTTTCTCCAGAACCTGAAACCATCCTCGAATAAATTCCTTCGAGTTCGTATCTAACCATACGATGGTTTTGTCCAATGGAAGTGGACGTTCGTAGTAATACGGGGTGTCCTGGAGAAAAGGGTAAAAGTAGGAGTGGCAATGAGGTCTGCAACTCTGACAATCCAAAAGCCGGTGTCAAGAAGGTTCGGTTAATTTGGTCACTGAGTCATAGTCTTAGGGTCGGGTCAATGGTCGCTGCCAAAGAGAGAGAGAAAAGAAACACTCAGCGTGCACTCTAACCTAGATCAGAATGGTTACCAATTTATCTAATCTGGAATCCTCCCACTGTACCTCAAATTCTCCTCCAAACCTGAAAGAAGAATTAGTCGGGAACACCCGAGGAGTAAACTAACTCATCAGTGGGAATCGGGATCCAACTATCATCGCATGATAACGTGACGGAATCCGCTCACATCATCACACTCCAGAAGGTATGCGCATATCTGGCAAGTTTCAGTTCTTTTGAAACTCCCGATGTGATTTCTGCCCCATGCTCTTATGACCTTGACTTTGGCCAACAAATCATAAGTCACATGTCAAGTTCTACCCGTCATTCTCCAGGTTGATTCGAATCCACCCGCACAAGCCCTTGACTTTGGCCAACAAGGCTATACGACTGTTCCAAACCAACGCATCTATCTATGCTGCATATGAATAACCAACAGCTACCAAACACTGTGCCTTGACTTTGGCCAACAAACACAGCTTGAATACTATTGACTATCCATATGAAACGACGGAGGGCTACGAATGGTTTCTGGCGAAAACCTTTAACGTAAAGAACTTGATATCGTCGAAGGAACGGATAGCTTTTTAGAAATATAGTGACGACAACTTCCGCTAAAGAGGTCACTCCCGGTGAAGGGATCTCGGCTCTTTCCCCGTAGAATGGGGTGCAGGATATTCTAACTGAATACCACGGTGCAAAGCAAAAGTAGTCGGCTATAGTGAAGTTAATGCCCTGACGCAAACTTCTGTCCAAGGGGTCACTCCCGGTGAAGGGATCTCGGCCCTTGCCTCGTCGACTGAGGAGCAGGATATTCTAAATGAATACCGCGATGCAAAACAAAAGTGAACGTCCTTGCAATAACAGCTTTTTGAAAAGTGTTCCAACAACATCAGATTAGGTTTGTTTTTAACTTGCATTGATCCGAATCAACGCAGTCCCATCAATTGATCACACCACAAAGAACGAAAATAATATGACGTACGTATATGCCATCCGCATTCGCCACTGGGTCCCGTCATTACCCGTTAGGTTAGCTAACTAACGACAGAGCGGGGACTGGACTAGCGCGGATGCAAAACATATACAACATCTACTAATATATATATACCAATATATTATATTTCGCTCAAGGCATGAATAAAATGCAACATCACAGAAATGTACAGTATCACAGAAACAATACAGATATCTGGGATCCCCGGGTTTCACAGAGCCACTACTGAAACCCGACGTTCCCCTGGTCGTGTGGATAGCCTGTGCAATGAAATCCTAGACCCCTACGGGCGCGGCAAGTCACCCGCCAAAACCTGAGCGAGGCAGCCCCCTTCAGCGCCGTGAATGGACCACCCAGCACTTCACGGAATCCGGTAACTTGGGCACCCCTCCTGGGTCAACCTGTACCCCCTACGAGTGCGGCGAATAGCCCGCCAATCCTAGAGTGAAGCCCCCTCCGTCCCAATGCCATGAGATGCGGGCTTGTTGCCCTCCAGAATCCGGCTATCCGTGCACCCCTCCGCGGGGCAATCCTAGTACAGAAAGTAAAATATACATACACCGGGTACATCGACCGCAACCTGGTCGTGCCCCAAAATAAAAATACAAACGGGCAGTGACGGCAGTCCACATGTCGGACGCTCGCCCCGCAATATCAAATGTACATAATACAATAAAAACTGTACTAGCATTGCATCCAGGCTATCCCCCACGACCGATCCGCAACATCACAGCAATACACAGAACATCAACGTGAATGTCACGTTCGCAAATCCGTCTAACCGGGCTATAGCAGTTAGACAGGATTTACCGATCGAGTGACATTCACGGTCGCAGATATAATGTAAATACTGTGAAAAATGTGTTTAAAATATCCGACCGATCAAATTTTAACAAGTGGCCCCAAAACAATACTGTAGCAGTTAAAGAAATTATGGGCCCAATATTAATATTCCAAAAACCCCAATTAAACCCCAGAAGCCCACTGGAGAACTTTGGCCCATTGATCTCTCTGAACTGCCGCGGAACCGCGGCCCAAGGTAGGGTTTGGCCGCGGTTCCGCGCTCCACTTAAGAGATCACTTTGCCGAACTTTTCCAGTGGCCTTATATCTTCCTGTACAGTACTTTTATACAACCTGAAAAATTTTTCGACACCAAAAATTTCCAACAGAAACTGATGCTGAAGGAAGTGCGGGTTTTGGGATTTTTGATCGATCCGAATTGCAAACACATTAAACAAAGCTAGACTTACTTAATGGCGAGGCTCTAATACCACTGTAAGTGCACGGCGGAGCCCCGGCCGTCAATCCGACGGCCAAATTCGGAAGCGGTGATAAACTTAAATTTTTCTTGAACTGGCAAACCGCCGCGCACTAATACCCGGATCGAACCATTAACTAGTCCTAGCTAACAAAAAGATGGGAAAGAGATATACCGACGATCCAAGTCCTCCGGTCTTCTCGTCGTCGTCCCAAACTCCTGCGGAATGTGCCGTCTCCTCCTTGTCCCCGGAAGTGCACCACATCGCCTACTTCTTTTACGGGCTCCCACCTCAATGCCGAGGCAACTCGGGCACGAAGCCGGCTACTCGACGTGCCCAAGGTTCGCTGTAGAATATGTAGTCCTCAAGTCTCACTTTTGGGGTTCAAGGAGATGCCTTTGTGGTGGAGGAAAAAGAACTTGGAATTTTGGAGAGTCTTCTTGTGTGATTTTTGGAGCATCAAGAGAACCAAAAATTGCCCCTCATGAAAATGAAATCCCCTTCCTTTTGGAATGGCCGGCCCCCCCTTTTCATGTGTGATTGGAGAGAGAGAAAACAAAGACAAGGGGGTGGGTGGAACAATAATGAAAAAAAGAATCATGAAAGAATATGATCACACAAAAACCCACACACAACCCCAACCACCATCAACCATCATGATGACTCAAAAGTCATGCCATCATGAGGATACAAGACAAGGTCAATGAAAAGCTATCATGACACAAAGAAATATGCATAGACCCCCTCCACAATTGCTTATTTGCAACAATGCAAATAAGCCCTCCTCCACCAATCTTCGGCCAATGAACGGAACAATGGAAATTGGCCGA
This sequence comes from Agapanthus africanus, assembly GCA_030015575.1. Taxonomy (NCBI): domain Eukaryota; kingdom Viridiplantae; phylum Streptophyta; class Magnoliopsida; order Asparagales; family Amaryllidaceae; genus Agapanthus; species Agapanthus africanus. The sequence goes on along the minus strand of JASDDO010000029.1, from coordinate 328,699,274 downwards.
AACGGAAAGCAAACTGGCAACTCCAGAAAACTGGTCCCGTAATAAATTACAGGAAAACCCCGATACTGTGCATACACACCCGCATCTGTATTTCGACCGAAATACAGATGCAATGAGACAAAATCTACACTGTACTATACTAGGATCCGGCTTATACCAAAGCCGGCTAGTATTATCCGTTCGATCCTGATCCGTGCAATACCGCACGTATCTGATTGAACCCTGCCATATAACCATACGGCCTATAGTACAGACTGTCCGATCCTGATCCGTGCAATACCGCACGTATCTGATCGGACCTTGCCATATCTCCATACGGCCTCTACAACCTTTCGCCCGAAAGCTGAGTAACTGAATGTGGGGGACTCTAAAGACTCGTCAATACCTCGGTTGTGGATTTAACCACTAGCACGTCAGAGGTATAAGCCAATACGTAACGGGCTACCAAGTATTGACTAAAAGGGACGTCTGTGAGTGAACTCAGCCTGACAACCCTACTGAGCCTGTCAGTGACAATATCCGTACAGTCCGGTCCGTTCGTCTATGAGTATCGCATGGCGGGCCTAGGGGGTTGGTAAAAGTCAGACCCCCAAAAGCGGTACAAGTCGTGTCGGAGTGTAGCCCAGAACACCCTGAGATACTACTGGAATACCTACCAGTAAATCTCCTTGCCTCGGCCGAGGGCTTCGTGTAATGGCTCTCCTAGACACAGCACGACCTCACCCCCAATACCGGGAGAGACGAACCCCTGAAGATACGCTCACTGCCTCCATGTGGCTCGGGACTGTACCCAACTAAAACCTGTTTGCACGACTCCTTTGAGCCGTGGTAGGGTAGTAATCAAAGTACAGTGGGAACTCACACAAGACAAATGACGATCCCCAGGTCGATGAACTAACCTGTACACATGTCACCTGGGAACTGCCATCTGACGTCTGGTATATGACCAACTAGCATGTTCCCGGCGAGTCCTGTCCGGTGTACTCATAACCCAATGAGCACCTGTATACATCTTAGGTGATCCAACTGACACCAGTGGCTTGTGAGACCGGCCACCGCCCCTCGTTGGGGTCTCGACTGTATACACTAGTCTACTATAGAGAATCGATGCCCTGTCTCGAAACTCTCACGACTAGGGACCTTTTAAGGATATGCTTATAGACCCCCAGCTCCTACTTATATGATCGCCCTCATACTGCTGGTGGTCAAGCAAGAATCCTAGGGGCTCTATCAATGTGTAATAGCGACGTGTCAGGTCACTTAAAACAGTACACGATGATAAAGGTAAACCAGATAGCATACTATCATCTCGAGTAAGACTGTCCTACCGGGATAGGTCCTCCCTCAATCATTGCAATCACGTACCTGTGATCCAATAATTGACTCTGAGGGCACTATCTCCAACAATCGAACCCTCCTCCGGTTCTTTCAGCAGCCAAGGAGGAGACCATCTCCAAGGCCGCTCTGGATGATTACATCGCTCAGCAAATACGAGCTCATCAGGAGAGCGAAACGGTCGGGCAGATCGTTAAGACTGGACGACCCTATCCGGGCTGGAATGACCAAATAAGGTACCCGCCGGGATATACGATCCCTAAATTCTATGTATTTAAAGGGATGGGCAATCCCCACCAGCATGTCTCCCAGTTCAGGGCTCTGTGTGGCAACACTGGAGGTGATAATAAACTGCTACTTCGCCAGTTCGTCGGCAGCTTGTCGGAGACAGCGTTCGAATGGTACTCTGAACTCCCGAATGACTCTGTCAAGACATTTGCAGAAACAGAGCTGTTGTTCACACAAAGATTCGCATGCGCTAGTGATCGTACTCCGATTACCACACTAATTAACGCCAGGGTGAAGCCAGGTGGGACATGGGTCCAATACGCAATACGATGGCGAAATCTGTGGTCGAAATGTGAGCAGCGCATCGAAGAAGCGCCGGCAGTGGATATGTTCGTGGGCACTCTTGACCCTCAAGCGACTATTTCCCAATTCATGATGTTCTTCAAGCCGACCACGTTCCAGGCCTTGATTGACAAACTGGCCCAAATGGACCAGATGGGTCATAGAACGTCTCCTTCAAAGCCGGAGCCATGGAATGAAAAGGGCAAAGGGAAAGCGACATTTGTTGCAAATGCTCAACAGCAGCCCAGTGGCCCAAAACTAACTGATCGCCTGGACGAGAGACGGCAATTCTATAATGAGAAAATAACGCGCCCTTATTGTTTCCCCGGGACAAAACGAGGAGATTGTTCGAGCTGGCAATGCGCAACAGGCTCATTAATTTGCCAAATCCAAAATGCCCATTGCAACCCGGTGAGGCTAATAATCCCAATTATTACCCCTATCACCAAGCGATAGGCCATCCGATTAAAGATTGCTTCGTCTTTAAAGACTGGATTGAAGATCAATACCAACAGGGAAAATTCGCCCTATCCGAGAAGTGGAAAGTAAGCCCGCCTCAACCGCATACTCTTAAAAGGGGGGACACACCGGGGGCATCATGCTCTTTTGTCGAAGAAGTTCCATGGGAGGTCGCTCTTTCAGCCAAAACGAAAAGAATGCTGAAGGATCTCCAGACATGCCCGACAATCAGATGGAAAAATCCATTGAAACCCGAGATCATCGAGGGAATGCTGAAGCCGCGCCCAACTCCAAAAATTGGTGGTGATAGTATAAGCGCCCACACCCAGCCGTCAAAGTCTTTGAAAAGAAAGAAGAAGACCAAAAAGCTGTGAAGCCTGGTGACAAGCGCTCGGACCTGCAAAAACATATTGACGCGCTGGAAGAATATAGCCAGAAGGCGCGAACCCCGGTCACACTTCAAGAGTTTCTCAGCCACGTCCTTGAGGATGGAGATGATGACAATGGAGAAGATTCGACGGATGAACCTGAGGATTATGTGGTAAGCTGCCATGTGATCTCCCACTCGTCGATAAAAGATGAAGAAGCTCTGGATGCAGAGAAACCGGGGGAAGATCCTGAGCCGGAACTTCTAAGACCATCAGACGAAATGATTGATGCATTCCTAAATGAAGCTCTTTTGAAAAGAAAAGCTGATCGAGGGCGCGAGATGGCCATATTTGAAAAAGCCAAACGTTGGCGACTGGATGAAAGGGTTGAGGTACCCCAACCAGACCGAGGCATGCCCGCGACAGACAAGAGCAGGCTTAAAACGAAGAAAAGGTTCGCTAAAGCCATATCGATGGGAATGAAGCTGCCCCCCTTCGAGGGAAACACTTCTGAGGAGATACGCCTTAGTGAAGAGGGTGTTCATCTTAACTACTGTCTATATCATCGAAGGATTGCGCACCCTATTGAAGAGTGCATAGCCTTTAAAAACTGGTGGCAGGGATATGTTACCCACCGACAGCATTTCAAGCGGAGGAAACGCAAAACTCGTCGAGAGCAAAGAAGCGCGACGGGCGAGTGTAAAAGAGTTGCCGGTAACTGTCATATGGTTGACTCCAGGGGATCATAAGTTCTCACCTTCGGGAGTGATTCTGAAGAAGAAATGACTCTTGGCCCTCTCTTTAAAGAATCCACCTTGGGAAAAGAGGAAGAACCGAAGAGTTGCGAGAACATTCAGTTACGCAATCGCACGCTACCTGAAAAGAATCTCGGACCCGTAAACAAGGGGTCGAATAAAAAGGATAAGGGAAAAGAAAAGGCCGCTGAGGATATCACCCTCGATGACCAAGCCGTTGAAGAGCTGACAGCCAAGGATCCACCTAAGAAAAATAAGGTTGATTACAACGTTCTGGCACACCTGAGGAAGATACCCTCACAGCTAAGCATTCTCGATGCCCTTCTGTTATCCAAAGAGGCGAGAGATTCTTTGATTAAGGCACTACAAGAACCCGAGCAGTTCCAAGCTTTCCTCGCCGAAGAAAAGATGAAGGACGAACTGGAAGAAGTGCACACAGCCGATATCACCTTCGGCGATGAAGACCTCCTCCTCGGGATGTGCGAGCATAACCGTCCCCTTTATGTCTCTGGATACTGTCATGATATTAAGATAGGCAAGATCCTGGTTGATAATGGGTCCTCCGTTAATCTCCTCAATGTAAGAGTGTTGAAGGAAATCTGCATGAGCGTTCAGCACCTCGCCCGTGATAAAATCACCATCTCTGGTTTTGACTCTCAGTCATCAAGGACGCTCGGGTCAGTGATACTGACGTTACGCTTTGGGCTGCTCATCATGGACATTAAATTCCACGTCATTGACGCGAAGACTTTCTATAACGCTTTGCTCGGTAGACCTTGGTTACACGAGTACAACATCATCCCTTCTACACAACATCAGTGTATGAAGTATTTCAAGGATAGTCTCGAATACACCGTGACAGGGAAACTGAACCCATTCTCCGTGAATGAAGTCTAAAAGTACGAAGATGCAAAATACTTCTTACCAGATTTCGAAGACACGGAAAGATGCCACAAACCGAAGAATAAAGCTATCATTACTATTCCGGTCTTCGGGAGTGATACCGAGGAGGAAGAAGAAATAGTTTATTCAGGGCTGCCCCAATGCAACAAACCAGGACTGTCCACCCCTATTCTGGTCTTCGGCAGCGACTGGAAGATGAAGTCAATGCCGTGTTTTCTGTTCGGCTATCAATACAAGCCTTCGCTGGCGATGATCGGAGTTTGAAAATTTCCATGGTTCCGCAAAAGCATCACAAAGAGCTAGACTCGCTTGATACCTACATTATGGAAGAACTGCAGACATTCTACGTCCCTTCCAGGCGAAGAGATGAAAAGGAGATCCTCTTTTATCAATCCACGGAAACCAAAGTGGAGAAAGAAGTCTGGCATGGTGCTGACTCGACACTTGATAGACTTCAGCCCATCCGACTGCCCAGATACTACACAGGAGGATTAAAGAGGCTGTTGAGGCGCCAAGGCATACCCTTCAAACAGACTGCTCGACAAGCTCAGTTCTACAACAGGATCTGGGACGTCCCTGAAACTCAGCGAAAATTGCTCAACGGGAAAATGGAAACGATCGGGCTTGGATATATTTGATCCAAGAAACGGGAGCGAGTCCATGGCAGCTACGTCATACATGACTTCGATGAAGAAGGAGATGGTCTGTTAAAAGACGTTAACCCTGAACCAAAACAAGGTCTCGCCATGAAAATGCCAAGTGCATCGTTTGAAGAATAGATGGACAACCTAATAAGGGAAGCGGGTCAGAAGGTCCAGGAAGACCATAGCCGCGAAATGGCCATTTACGAGAAAGCCAGGACGCAGCGCCTCCTTCAGCAGGCCACAGAGAATGACAATGCTCTTCGTCGCCAGCCCGTCATACAAAAGCCCCGGCGCAGAGGCGTAAATAAATCAAAGAATGGAAAAACGTTCGACAGCAGCGTAGCGGATCTAAGAAGTCACGCGATCAAGAATCGAGCAGCCGGGACCCGTCTCTTATAAAGAAGATGGGTCGAGAATATTCTTTTCCCCAAGACAAGACAAAGAAGATATTTGATCTTGCTATAAAACATCAGATGATGACACTCCTGGAGCCTAAGCACCCCGAGAAAGCAAACGAGGTCTCTCACCCAGACTATTGCTCCTATCACCGATCAATAGGACATCCCCTCGAAGACTGCTTCACCTTCAAGAACTGGGTTGAAAACCAATATCAACTCGGCAGATTCGCTTTATCCAACAGTTGGAGAGTAAGCCTGCCACAGAAGCATGAACCGAAAACGACGCGTATAGCGAGAGTAGAACCAGATCAACATCGGTCTTGGAAACGATCTCGTACCTGTTACGCGATAACACTGTCAGAAGAAGAACCCGAGAATATGGATGACTTTTCTTGGTGCTTCGAAAACGATGGGGATGAATTGATCACAGAATTTCCACTAACGCCATAAGAGCTGGAAGATGGGATACATTCTACTGCAGATGACCTCAGAAAAATCGACTTGGGAACGGAAAACGACCCACGGCCGGCGTTCGTCAGTGAACTATTGTCTGAAGAAAAGGTGGCTATGCTTAAAGGCATGCTCATGCAGTATAAAGACTGTTTCGCATAGAACTATTTCGAGATGCCGGGACTAGATCCAGAGATTGCTGTATATAAATTGGCGATATCTCCGGACGTCAAGCCGATCAAACAAGCACCGAGAAGAATGCGGCTCAAGCTTGAGACGAGCATCAACGCCAAGGTCAAGAAGCTAATCGACTCCTGCTTCATCCAAGAGGTTTAGTATCCTGACTGGATCGCCAACATTGTCCCAGTAATGAAGAAAAATGGGACGGTGCGCATATGTGTGGACTTTCGGGATCTTAACAAAGCTTGCCCGAAGGACGACTTTCCAGTACCAGTCACTGAGTTGATGATAGATAATACGTCCACTCACGAAGTTTTCTCCTTCATAGACGGCTCATTAGGATACAATCAGATAAAGATGCATCCCGAGGACCAGAAGCATACCGCTTTCCGGACCCCTTTGGGCATATTCTGCTACAAGGCCATGCCTTTTGGTCTAAAGAACGCTGGTGCTACCTATCAGAGGGCCATGACGAAGATTTTCGATGACCTCATACATGAAATCGTCGAATGCTATATTGACGACCTCGTAATTAAAAGCAAATCATACGAGGAACATTTAGAGCATCTGAAGATCGTGTTTCATCGCCTTCGGAAATACAACTTGAAGATGAACCCTTTCAAATGCGCGTTCGGAGTTTTCTCGGGCAAGTTCCTAAGATTCATCGTACGATATCGAGGAATCGAGATAGACCCGTCGAAGATCAAGGCGATCATTGAAATGCCTCCGCCAAGAACTTTTAAGCAGCTGCGGTCTCTCTAAGGAAAGCTCGCGTATATCCGGCGGTTCATAACTAACCTCCCTGGAAAATGCCGTCCTTACAGTCACTTAATGAAAAAAGGAACCCTGTTCGTCTGGGACCGCAAATGCCAAAGCGCACTGGACAAAATCAAGCAATACCTATAGAATCCTCCGGTGCTAACCGTTCCAGTCAAGGAAAAGCCCCTCATTTTGTATACAACTGCCCTCGAAGTTTCCTTAGGCGCGCTATCAGCATAAGAGAACGGCCAAGGAAAGGAGAGAGTCCTCTACTATTTGAGTCGAGTTCTCCTGGGGGCAGAAAACAATTACTGTCCTATTGAAAAACATTGTCTGGCATTGATCTTCGCGATAACGAAGCTCAGACACTATGCATTGGCACATGAGGTCCATCTCATATCGAAGGTGGATCCTATCAAATATTTGATGTCAAAGGCTATATTAACGGGATAGCTCGCTAAATGGGCCCTGCTCTTGATGGAGTTCTCAATAACTTATCGTCCTCTCAAGGTAGTGAAAGGCCAGGCCATCGCCGACTTCCTCGCTGAGCATCCGATACCTGCCGACTCCCTTGAACTGCAAATTGCCAGACGAACACGCGTTTGACACGATCGACGGGGAAAGAAGAGAGAATGATACCCAGTGGGAACTCTACTTCGATAGAGCATCTTCCATGAAGAAACGTAAACAAAGCACCCCCATAATCAAATCTGGGGTAGGCCTTATCTTCGTGACTCCACAAGGAGGGATAATGCGCTTTGCCTTCTTCTTAACAGAGCCGAGGACGAACAATGAAGCCGAATATGAAGCTTTAATAGCAGTTCTTGAGATCGCCGTCAACATGGGAATTGAGAACCTCCTCATATACGGAGACTCCCAGCTGATCATTAGTCAAGTAAATGGCGACTATCAAACGTGCAAGCCTGAGTTGGTGAAGTACGGCGAGAGAGTGCAGCAACTGCTGACTCAAATTCCTTCTTACACCCTTGAAAACATACCGCGTGCGGAAAATAGCAAGGCGGATGCATTAGCTAAGCTCGCTACGGAATTGGCTGACGAGAACCTCGATAACGTGAGGATCGTTGTACAAAGTCGTCGAGTTCTTGCACCGGCAGAAATGTCTCCAGAGTTCGTCCGAAGAAAAGGAGCGAACGAGAAAGAGATCCTACAAATAAAAGACCAGGAAAAGGCTAAGGATTGGAGAGAAGTCTTTATACACTACTTCAAATCCCGCCGAACGCCTAAAGATGCATCCTCAAGACATCAGCTCACGAAACGAGCTCTATCTTTTGCCTTCGTCAATGATACTCTGTATAAGAGATCATTTGATTCTCTGTGGCTAAGATTCCTGGGACCTGAAGAGGCCAGGAGAGTCGTCCAAGAAACTCACGACGGACTATGTGGTTCTCACCAAGCCGGGCCGAAGATGAAACTAAAGATCAAGAGGATGGGCTACTATTGGCCCACGATGATCCAGGTCTGCCTCGAATACGTGAAACGGTGCCACTCATGCCAGATTCATGGGGACTTCATCCATCAGCATCCAAATCCACTACATCCGACGGTAGCTAGCTGGCCATTCGAAATGTGGGGAACCGACATAATCGAGCCCATCGAACCAGCATCGTCCAGAGGACATCAATTCATTTTGGAAACAACTGATTACTTCTCCAAATGGGCAGAAGCACTACCGCTGAGGGAAGTGAAGACGGAAAATATCTTCCATTTCTTTAAGACACACCTCATTTATCGGTTCGGCACTCTGCGATGGATTATCTCCGATAACGGGACAGCCTACAGAAGCCACAAGATCAGCCGCTTCGCACAACAACATAATATAGGCTGGAGATACTCTTCAGTCTATAATCCCCGAGCTAACGGTCTAGCTGAGACTTTCAACAAGACCTTGACGAAGATCATGAAAAAGACGGTGTCTCGAAATAAGAAAGACTGGCACGAGAGACTGCATGAAGCTCTCTGGGCATATCGAACCACGTTCAAAACAGCCACGAACATAACGCCGTATGCATTGGTATTCGGCACAGAAGCAGTACTCCCCCTCGAGATAGAGTTACCCTCTCTGCGAGTGGCAGTTCATTACGAGCTAACGGACGAAGAGAATGCTCACCTTCGGCTTGAGGAGCTCGATGCCCTCGAGGAAACCCGACTCATGATGGAGCAAAACTTGGAGGCTTATAAAGCGAAGATGACGCGCTCATATGAAAGATTGACTAGGCCGAGAACATTCCGCCAAGGCGAACTCGTGCTAGTAGTCAAAAGACCTATGATCCCCAATCATGCCAAGCGGGGGAAATTCGAGCCGAACTATGAAGGCTCGTATATCATAGACAAAGTTTACTAGGGTGGAGCTTATCTACTCATGGACATACCTTTCAGGCCAATAAACGGTCGCTTCCTGAAAAAATACTACGCCTAACGAGTCACGGCCTAGGTCAACGATAGATGACGACGCTTATGTCCGCTCGCTATCTTCCTAAGCCCAAACTCTATAAGTAGTAACCGGCTACGGACCGAAACGTCCTTAAACTAACGATGGACCATTATGTCCTAAAACTGGCTGTTGACCGAGACGTCGATAAACTACTACGGACAGCAGCATCCCAAGGCTGACACAAAAAAAGAGAAAACGGTATGTCCATAAGCAAAATGGGCACGGATGAAAACCCGAAACGGCTCCGTGAGTAAAAACAGCAGGGCTACCGACGAGTTTTGTGAAAACCCGAAAGGGCGCTATCTTGTTAAAAGACACTTACAAGGCCCTCTCGACCTTGTGAGGAGAAACCACCTGCGTGAGATCCTTACGACTCACAAGGGAGCAACACACTTAGGGATCCCCATGATTCCTAAGGAGAAATTACACTTACGAAATCCTCACGACTCGTAAGGAGAACTCCCCTTTGAGACCCTCACGGCTCATAGGATTCAAAAGCTTTAAGCTAAAGGAATTAGAACCTGTTCTTAAGCCATCGAAATCTCCAATGCTGCCCTATAAGAGGTTCAATTCCGACCCTTGTATACAATCCACGGGCGCAAATAAACATCTCCCTGACAAAGTCCTACCCGTGACTGGGGATATGCTCATATGGTGAACAACCCTTGTAAGTCTTCTCGACTTATAAGGAGAAAATACTCTTGTAAGATCCTTACGACTTATAAGATACCATACACTTAGGAATCCTTACGATTCCTAAGGAGAAAATACACCTACGAGATCCTCACGACTTGTAGGGAGAAATACTTTTATGAGACCCTTACGACTCATGAAGTCAAAATCCTTAGTCGAAAGGATCCTAACCATGTTTACTAAGCCACCTTTTTTCGACATCGACAAAGGCAAATGATGATTCGCTCCTGGCAATATCCCAGTTGTAGCGATGCTGATGCCTCAATCGGTGTCAAATCCCAAACTCGCAGCGAAAAGCCAGCGATCCACCAATGCATATGAAATAGCCGAAATGATGGGGCAACTTGCATAAAAAAATCAGCAAGTAAAAAAATGTATGCATGCAAAATAGCCGAAATGATTGGGCAGCTCGCAATAAAAAGCAGCGAGTAAAAACAAAAAAATATTGCCGAAATGATTGGGCACCGCGAAAAATAGCCGAAATGATTGGGCAATCGCGACTTTCGCGATATAAAAGCTGAAATGATAGAGCATCGCGGAAAGAAAAATATATAAAATGAAACCTTTTGCCCAACAGGTGAGATCACATCGATTCCTGTAAACAATTCAAGGGCACAAACAAAGAGGGAACCATACCTTCCCACCAGGCTCCATCAGAAAAAGAAGCCAAATCTCGACGGTTCATAAACATCCTGGAGATCATCTCAACAGACGCAACATCAGCAAATCGGCGCCGCGGCAAAGCTCCCAATTTCATGACTCGACGATGCATAGACAACCGAGAGTCAATCAATCATGGTCTAGTGGAACACGGCTAATGTCAATCCGGACCCCGTGAGAAGCGTCCAGAGCGGATCCTGGTCCATGCGGAACACGGCTAATGTCAATCCTGACCTCGTGGGAAGCATCAAGAGCAAATCCTGGTCTTTGCGGAACACGGTTTATGTCAATCCTGACCCCGTGGGAAGCATCCAGAGCAAATCCTGGTCTAGTGGAACACGGCTAATGTCAATCCTGACCCCGTGGGAAGCGTCCAGAGCAGATCCTGGTCCTTGCGGAACACGGCTAATGTCAATCCTGACCCCGTGGGAAGCATCCAGAGCAAATCCTGGTCTAGTGGAACAGGCTAATGTCAATCCTGACCCGTGGGAAGGATCCAGAGCAAATTCTGGTCTAGTGGAACACGGCTAATGTCAATCCTGACCCCGTGGGAAGTGTCCAGAGTGGATCCTGGTCCTTGCGGAACACGGCTAATGTCAATCCTGACCACGTGGGAAGCATCCAGTGCAAATCCTGGTCTAGTGGAACACGGCTATGTCAATCCTGACCCCGTGGGAAGCATCCAGAGCAAATCCTGGTCCTTGCGGAACACGGCTAATGTCAATCCTGACCCCGTGGGAAGCATCCAGAGCAAATCCCGGTCTAGTGGAACACGTCTAATGTTAATCCTGACCCCGTAGGAAGAGTCCAGAGCGGATCCTGGTCCTTGCGGAACACGGCTAATGTCAATCCTGACACCGTGGGAAGCATCCAGAGCAAATCCTGGTCTAGTGGAACACGGCTATTTCAATCCTGACCCCGTAGGAAGCATCCAGAGCAAATTCTGGTCCTTGCGAAACACGGCTAATGTCAATCCTGACCCCGTCGGAAGCATCCAGAGCAAATCCTGGTCTAGTGGAACACGGCTAATATCAATCTTGACCCCGTGGGAAGCGTCCAAAGCGGATCCTAGTCCTTGCGGAACACGGCTAATATCAATCTTGACCCGGTGGGAAGCATCTAGAGCAAATCCTGGTCCTGTAGAACACGGCTTATTTCAATCCTAACCCCGTGGAAAGCATCCAGAGCAAATCCTGGTCTAGTGGAACACGACTAATGTCAATCCTGACCCGTGGGAAGCGTCCAGAGCGGATCCTGGTCCTTACGGAACACGACTAATGTCAATCCTGACCCCGTGGGAAGCATTCAGAGCATATCCTGGTCTAGTGGAACACGGCTAATGTCAATCCTGACCCCGTGGGAAGCGTCCAGAGCGGATCCTGGTCCTTACGGAACACGGATAATGTCAATCCTGACCCGTGGGAAGCATCCAGAGCAAATCCTGGTCAAGTAGAACACGGCTAATATCAATCCTGACCCCGTAGGAAGCATCCAGAGCGGATCCTGATCCTTGCGGAACACGGCTAATGTCAATCCTGACCCCGTGGGAAGCATCCAGAGCAAATCCTGGTCCCGTAGAACACGGCTAAAGTCAATCTTGACCCCGTGGGAAATGGCCAGAGCAACTCCTGACTCTATGAAACATGGAAAAAGTCAACCCCTGGCTCCGTGAAATGAGGATAATGTCAACCTCATCCATCACTTACGGGTCCTCACGACTCGTAAGAGAGAAAACTCTTTTGTGAGATCCTTACGACTCTCAAAAGAAAACGCGCTTAGGAATTCTCATGATTCTTAAGGAGAAATTACACCTACGGGATCCTCAAGACCTGTAGGGAGAAAATTCTTTATGAGACCCTCACGGCTCATAAAGTTGAAAAGTCTTAGGAGGCAGATCCTAACCCTGTCTCTCAAGCCATTGTTGCTTCGCAGAGAGGTCAAGGTAGATTTTCTACAGGCCACCCTCTCCGACAAGAAAAGAAATAATCACTTACGGGTCCTCTCGACTTGTAAGCAAGAAAAACTCTCTCGTTAGATTCTTACAACTCTCAAGAGAAAACACACTTATGAGATCCTCATGACTCGTAAGGAGAAATACCTTTATAAGACCCTCACGGCTCATAAAGTTGGAAAGCCTTAGGAGGAAGATCTGAACCTGACTCTTAAGCCATCGCTGTCCTACAAGGAGATCAAAATAGATTACCCACGAAATGCATTTTCTAAAAGGGACACACAATCATGAAGCAAAATATGTCTTTTATTCATGAATCAAAATGAATACAAAGAACAATTTATGAAAGAATAAAAAAATATACTCTTCTTCAGGAGTATGAACAAAAGCAGAATAGAAAAAATATACAATTCTTCAAGCCGGCGGACGATTTAATAGGTTTGCCAGTTCATCCTTTTTCCGCTGGGCCTCGGATCATGATTTGTTATCGTTAAGAGACGGGCCTCCACTTGAGCCTGTTGGGCCTGGTACGAGGCAAGCCGACTTTCAAGCTCCTTTTCGGTAACCTTATGAGTTTCGACCATTTCGCGAGTGAAAATGATGGCTTTATCAATGGCTACCACCTCCCTGATAGCTTCTTGAAGCACCCGCCAAAGTTCATATGCCTGAGTGGTCTTGGCCTTAAGATTAGCTTGAAGTTCCCTCAGCGTTTTGGAAGCTAGCTCCCTCTCCGAAACTTTCGACTGTGCCTCTTCTCGCATGACAGCACATTCGCAGCGCACTGCTCAATAAGCCCCCGTAAGCTCGCCTTTGCAGCCATAAGCTCTGAAGGAAGGCGTGTACATTCAAGACTATGCAAGAAAGCCTCCACCTGACGACAGAACTCAACCAAGACTTGCACCAATGTTTCACTATGGTAAGTAGCAAGAAAGGGAAGAGAACCGTTGGCTTCAGCGGCAAATGCTTCAGCCGTGATCAGACTGCCAGCACGAAGGTCTTCGATCAGAGCTGACAAGGAGTGATAGCTTAGCTTTGCTATCCGTTCCGAGGCACGTAGATCATAGGGGCCGGGTGGCATGACGATGCGAGATTCCAGCGTCGTAAGAACTGGCATGGCTATTATGATTTATAAACAATCGGCGAGATTTGCAAGCAAAGAGCAGATGGAACAATGTTGAAACTTCACTTACCCACAGTCATTCAAGAAGGGTCTGAAGGATCCCCAGGCCCGTCAAGGATCTCAACTTCGTCATCGGCCTCCAGAACTGCAGAAGGCTTCAGTATCATTATATGAGATAATAATAATGCCACGAGGAGAAGGCAAATAACGCTAACCTTGCCCGGAAGAGAGGACGATGCGTTGAGGGGATATCGCTTGCGGAGCGGCCATCTCTAGCAGACGCTGAAAGGACTTCCTAGGGGACAAGTCCACGATGGACGCCACCAATCCTCGTAGCTCTGAAAAGACAGAAGGGTTTAGATAATGGAGAGATTATTAAAATAAAATATAGAGGGCTACCTTCGATGCTCCTCCCGCTCTGAACAGGAGGGATAGCAGCTTCGGAGTCCTCCTCCATGCCCCCAGGCACATCATCGGGGACATGAGCCGGTATAACAACTCCTAATTGAGGAGCAGCAGCCACCGCTGCAGGCTCCAATGAGAGGACGGTGGCCTCGACTACCTTTCCCACAGTCTCCGGGTCGTCCCCAGAAAGATCCATTGAATCTATGGCCAATGAAGATGCCTCTTCCGGGAGAGCAAGCACCGGGGGAACGGAAATCACCGATGGGAGCTCTGTGGCAGGAACAACAGTTGTATCGGCCCCCTCCACACTTACTAGTGTCTCATCGGGGATATTTACAAAGTCCACAGTCAAGGCGCGACTCGAACTCAGATCCTCCGCCATTGCCGAAGTCCCTGCAAAGTTTCCATGAGGATAAGGATATATATATATATATATATATATATATATATATATATATAAGCAGTGCAAAATACTACATAAAGAAATATAAATATACTAATGCGTAAAGGAGCTTCTATTATGGCTTTTTCAATCCGACGTTCCTTCCTGAGGAGGTATGATCGCCGGGGTTCGAGGGTAGACTCGTAACCACCGGTCCACAATGAAAGCGCATCTTCGGCATCGGCCGAGATAGGTTGCTTAAGGGCTATCTCGCCTCCCTCTTCCAAAGGCCCTATAAATATCCGCCATATCTATGGAGGATCTTCGTAGAAAATGACGGCAGGATAAGGCCTCTTCAGAACCCTTACATTCTCAGACTCATCCTGTGAGCGTCTTATAGCCTCAGCCAATTGTGTGGCTTCCTCGGCAGATTAACCCGGGAAACGTAGACCACCATCCGATTCTTGCATGGCTAGTGGTTCATCTTGAAGGATAGGCTCTGATTCCACTAAAAAATCGAGCAGATTGGTGACCGTCTTCTTTCGCCTCTTAGACCCAGAACTAACTGCAGAAGAGGATCGCTTCTTCCCCCTCGGTGATTTACTGCGACATTGACCCACTTCGCCTTCAATATCCTCACTCGGCGGTGCTACCGATGATGACACCGCCATTGCTGACGCCGCAGCTAATGATACTGCTATTGGCGCTTTATAAGCCCTTGCTTGAGCTCTAGTGCGCAGCGACATACCAGCTGTGGGAGTTAGATCCACTTCCGCCATCTCAGGAATAAGCACAATACCAGTATCTCTTAGGGGAGGGCGAACCACTGCTCGCGGTCGCGGCGGGACTCCCGTAGCCTGGATCGGAGTAGGAACCTTATATCCAAGGAGCATCCTCCTCTCCTCAACAATAATAGGACTGACTCGGTGGAGATACCAGCCCGTGAAAGCCCCCACACATCGAGGAATGTAGTCATCCTCGGGAATCACGAAGCGAGAACCGGTGTTCAGCCGCATGAAATGATGAGCAGCGTCATGAACGACTTCCGGCGACGGGCTGGACTCCACTGTAAACGCCTCAAAGGTGACACCCTGGTCATATCCAAGTTGCCGAGCAAAGCGGTATGGGTTGTACCGCATAAAAAGGGCCGCACCGTTTTGACGAAACACCAGATAACTCAGTCTGATCGAATATAAGTGCGTGGCTTCTTTGTGCTTCAGGGAGGGTGCTCCCTCTTTCGACGAGTGGAAAAGTTGTTGAATCGGTCCTGAAGGAGTAGAGAGGACTCGATCGTTAAATACCATCCCGCCCGTATTGGCATAGGGATTAAGCAGCACACGAATAGCTCCGGACTGGGTCGGATCACGAGCCGAAGCGTCCACCAACCTCATAAGCCACGGAAAAGTATAGGCATCATAAAAGCTAGGTCTCTGATGCGCGGCAAATGCCCCTAGCACGTGCATCTCAATCCATGACGTAAAGTAATGAAGAGAGAAACTCACTACGTTCGGGGCTGAGGTATTGGCTGCAGTGCTTAGTCCATGATAAAAATGCGCTAGTCCCACAATGCCCACGGCTAGTCGTGACCCTTCGGCGATGCGATGAGCAGGGTAAATGACCGAAGCTCTCATGAACCGACGGTGCATTGGAATAACGAACCAACTGAGCCAAACGCTGATAAAACCCATGAAGTAAGTCTCTTCATCTATGCCAAAAGCTGTGATCGACTCAAAAGGTACAGTCGACAGGATTGGAATATAGAACTGCGGCAAATCCTCTTCTTTAGCCGGCAGCTTATTTAAACCAAACCCGAAAGGGTCACTGATATTCACGAACTTCGGAGCCGTCTTTGATAGAACGTCTCCACGAAGGAAGCAGACGATAAAGCTCTTGAAAGTGACGCCCTGTTCCTCTGACTCTGTGAACGGCTTCTCAAAAATGGTCAGAGTCTTGCTTAGACTTGGGTGCTTGTGGCGGACGGCATTTTCAGTCGACAAGCCGTCAAGCATAGCCAGCTCGGTTTCAAAAACATACTCATCATGGGGCAGCAGTTCTTCGTAAAGCGTCCCTCTGATCGCAACCCCGAGATCTCGCGAAATTCTTCCAGAGAAATTGAAACTTCGCTGTCCCCTAGCAAGAAGGTGTTGGTGGGAAGATTCCATTGATTTAGGAAAGCCTTAACCCACCAGACATGGGGGGACTGATAGTGGAAGAGACACGCGTACGCCGCCTGATAGAGCCCGACCCTCTGCAGTCGCGCACGATGGGCAGACAGGATGTAACGAGCCCAGAGAAGGTAGCCCGTGGGATGTCGAGGAGTAAGCCCTATTTTGTAAACCTGTCCCCAGGGCTGGGTTTCACCTTGACAGATACGACGCCCTAAGATGTCTATAGCCGGCACGGGGTGGTTTGGAATCCCAGTTGTCAATGGCTCAAGACGTCCCATAGGGGTCCAATTCAACATCTCCACAGCAAAGGCAGTCCGTGGATGCTCCATCGGCAAAAATGGGTAGGTAGGCTCTGTGGGTATCTCGTAAAGAAAGCTGCGACGGCCCTGAATGATATGCTCGTACCAGGTCCCCCATAAAAGCAAGTTGGTGCAATTAGGGTCGTGAGCCCTGATCATCGCCATCACCTCTTCATCCGACGGTGATTGAGGAAAAGCCGCCTCCGAGCGAGTAAAGGGAAAGTAGGGAAGAGAAACCATTGTTCCTGAAATAAAGGAAGGGGAAACTGTTAGTGAAGCCAACAATTGTATATATATATTCATATATATATATATATATATATATATAAAAGACAGTGGAAGAAAGCGACACAAAACTTATTTTATGGGACCATTGGTTACAAAACACAAGGGCCCCACAAAATCAAGATGACAGCTCACTAATGATGAGGCAGGGTAATCATTATGAGGACAAAAGGAAGATTCTCAATAAATGAACAGTGGATTTCAAACAACTCTACACATTCCCCAAAGAAGAAAACCCACTGCAGAACTCTATGCAAATCAAGAAGGATCTCTCTGAATTTTTTTTGTTTTTGTAAAGAACAACTCAAGGCAAGAACATCCCAAGAAGTTCTCTGTGAAGAACTAAGTTCTTTAAAGGAATTAAATTCCCAAAAAATTGGCAGAGCTAAACTCTTGGAAATGGAATTAAATTCCAGAGAGAAACAAAGACCGTCATCAAACCTCTAAGATCAGAAAAATGCCTAACAATGGGGTTTGCTACCCAGAGATTGTACACTCCTAAAGATTAGAAAAATGGGTTCTTTGAAGGGAAAAACCCTTGGTGTGGATTTAAAGTCCAAAAAGAGTTCTTTTATGTATAAAAGTTCTTCGGCTGCTCAAAACCATTACCTGAAGAAAGGATTCTTTCTTGGACAGAGTTAAACTCTGGAAAAAAATTTGGGACAGAGAACTAAGCTCTGAGAGAGAGAATTAAATTCTCAATGAAAGAACAAGTAAGGAAGAAGATGAAAAGTGGAGGCGCTTCTGAAAAGTCCTATGCATTTATAGGATGTGATGGGAAACGGTTCATCTACCCCCTTCCTTAGGCAGATCCAACGGCCACAAAAAATGACAGCGTTGCACTCACGTACAAACATGTGAGAATAACGCTGTGGGGGCATCTGTTCCCTCATAAAATATCAGGAAAAACCCCAATGGAGTATCACGTGCCCACACGTGACCAGGGGTCACGTGCTGACACGTGATGGTTTCCTGGGGATTCTGCTGAAATAGAATTAAATTCTAATTAAACAAGCAATCAGTGGAGTCACGTGCCCATGCGTGATGGGCCTTTAAAAACCCACTGAAGAGAATTAAAAGTGAAATAAAATAGTAAGGAATACCCCAATAGGGCATCACGTGTCCACACGTGACCAAAGGTCACGTGCCGACACATGATGAGTTTTTAAGCTCTTTAACTAATAGAATTAAATTCTATTTAAATGATCCAACAGTGGGATCACGTGCCAACACGTGATAGGCTCTTAAGCCTTCTAAACTAATAGAATTAAATTCTAATTCAGAGGGAATCGAGAACCCTAACTGGAAAAATATTTCTCTAAATCTTTCCAAACAAAAAAGATTGTGCTCTGTAAAGTGGAGCATCGTTGGATTAAAAATCCAATAGTGATTAAAAATCACCAATTTATAGAAAGATTCTATACAAGGAAAGATTTCCCCTGAAATTCACCAAGAATAATAAACAGAATATCTTTTGGATTAAAAATCCAATGGTGAATAAAATTCACTGAATGATCTAAAAGATCAGGTTGGTTACAAAATCAATTAAAATCTTTTTAATGAAAGATTGACAAAACAAACTGATTCTTTTCTTTCTCCTATAAATAGGAGCCAAGAAGAAAAAAGAGAGGATTCTTTTTTTGGGAGAGATACACAACAACAGAGAGAAAAAAGAGGTGAATTTAATTCTCAAGAGAGAAAAGAAGATCTCTTTAGAGAAAAATCTAGGTGAGAAGAAAAAGAAGAAGTTCATTCTACAAGCTCTCACAAAATAAAAGAGAATTTAATTCTAAAACTAAGAGTTTAACTCTTCTGAATAAGAACTTAGTTCTTCCTTTGGTTGAAGCTCTACAGAAGCAGATCTCCCCATAAGTTGAGAATTTAATTCTTATCGGGAAGATTCTGCCATGCGATCCAAAGCTTAGAGGGAGAATCGAGTTTAAAGAGAATTTAATTCTTCCAAATACATAGGAAGGTTTAACCCTACAAAAGAATTTAATTCTTAAAACAAGGGACTTAAAACTCTCCATGCACGTAAAGAAATCAATATCCAACCCGGTCACGCGGCAATACGTGACCCTCCCTCTCAATGATCAGAAAGAGAATGAACAAGACTAGGTCACATGTCCCCACGTGACCCTTAAACAGACTTCTCAAAATAAAGAAGGGCAGAACAGATTTTGGGTGCCTCACGTGTTCCCACGTGACCCTTAAACAGACTCCTCAAAATGAGAAAGAACAAGCTTGGAGGCAATGCCTCACGTGTCCCCACTTGACCCCTAACAAATCCCTTTAATACCCAATACATGGGCACTATCACGTGCCTACACGTGATGATTACAAAGATTAAGTGTTTAACACTTATTGACAAATTTTGAGAGTAAAATAAAGGAAGTCTGGCCCAATTCTCTGGCGCCTCATGTGACTCCACGTGACTGCCTCATTTTTAGTGTTTAACACTATTTTTGAGTGTTCTGTCCCTAATGTTTAACACTAAAAGTGCATCACGTGGGAACACGTGATCGTCAAATATGTGTTAATGTTTAACACTATTTTCAAACCAGTCTTAGCCCAAAATCAGCTAAGTTTTCCAGAGACAAGATCTCCCCTTGGATTGAACCCCGACTACATTCTTCCAAACTTGATCATTTCATGTGACATTCAAAGTAAAGTCCAGAGCTATAATGAATGGTTAGTGCTCAGCCAAAGACAAAATGTTGTCAAAGCCCCCCCAAACCCCTGTTTAGCATTGCTAAATAATGGGGGGCTGAACCCAAACAAATGTTCAACAGTCCAAACAAAGGTCCAACATTTTAAACTTAATTGGACTTAGCCCAAGTTGGCCATAAGTCCTCAATTCAGATTTAACTCAGCCCATGTGCTCATAATCCAATTAATTGATCTTAGTCACAAATTGGACTACAGATTTCCTAATCAATATTGGTTCAAGGGTACATCTCTTCACTCCTTTGATATCTGTCGTTGTAATTCTTCAACATCTTCAGAGAGGTGATGGGTCCCGACAACCATAAATTTCATAGACTATGACGTCATTAAACTGGACTGTGGGGTCCTTAAACCCATGGACTATGATGTCCTTAACCCTGGACTATGGGGTCCATAAACCCATGGACTATGATGTCATTGACCTCGGATTGTGGGGTCCTTAAGCCCATGGACTATGATGTCCTTAACCTCGGACTGTAGGGTCCTTAAGCCCATGGACTATAATGTCATTAACCTTTACAGACTATGATGTCTTCAAACTGGACCACCATGTCCTTAAACTGGTAATCGACCGCAATGTCCCTAAACTAAACAATAGAGCCTAAATGCTCTCTTGTTGGATCTAAACAATCCCGTTAAGTTGATCTTAGTCTGAAATTAGACTAACGTATCCTTAACATACTTTTAAGTTGATCTTAGTCTCAAATGAGACCAACGTATCCTTAAACCCAACCCCAAACCCAAATCTAAGAAAATATGGATTTGGACTAATCAACGCCCTACGGGCGACAACATAAATTAGTCTCCGTATACAATCCACGGCAACCAAAAACAAAACAAACAACCACGACACGAAGTGATTATCTGGAGAAGGAGAAAGTGGTTACTGCGATGCTGTAGCGTAATTAACTGAAGGGGCTTACGCCTGCAGGGAAGAGCGTCCCCAAAATCAAAAACCCCTCAACGAGGGGGAATCTGACGAAGTCTGCTACATCGGCCGCATCCGTTTAAACCTTCGATATACGGTGCCATAAATCAACTTGGCATCTTCGGAGAGGTGACCAATTAGCATCTGCCCCCAAATTCAGGCATGACGGACCTACGCGGTCTCGTCTCTGTGTTCGGCGGAGAACACCCGTATGTTTGAAACTCCCGATATGGTTTTTACCCCAAGCAACTTATGACCTTGGCAAAGGTCAACAAATCATAAGTTACAAATCAAGTTAAACCCGTCATTATCCTGGATTACATTAGATCCACCCGTATGACCCTTGGCAAAGGTCAACAAAGTCATACGACTGTCCAAACTAATCGCATTATCATGCAACAGAAAAGTATTACAGAGCTACCGAACACTACGCCTCGGTAAAGGTCGACAAACGTAGCACGAATACTATGCAATAATAATCTGAAATGACGGAGGGCTATGGCTGGTTTTTGGTGAAAAATCTTTAACGTAATGAACTTGATATCGTTGAAGGAACTCGAGTGGCTTTGAAATGGAGTGGTTTAAGCTCCGCTTTTTAAAACTAGTAACATAAACTTTTGCTTAAGAGCGAACTCCCATTGAAGGGATCAAGGCTCTTCTCTCATAGAATGAGGTGCGGGATATTCCTAACCGAATACCTCTATGCGAAGCAAAAGAATACGACCATGAGTTTTGAAGAAAATCGAGTAGTTTTAAAATTGGTTCCGGCAACATTATTTAAGTTTATTTTTCTTGTATTATATCGATAATGCGTTCCCATCATTTTAAGTTTCCAAACCATAAAAGAAACAACCAAAATAACATGCTTTTTATATACCATCCGCATTCGCCAAGGAGCCCCGTCATGCACCGTTAGGTTACATAACTAACGGCAGAGCAGGGGCAGGACTAGCGCGGATGCAAAACATATAGAAGTATCTACTATATATATATACATATATATATATATACATATATATACATATATATATATATCAACATCGCAGGAAGATAATAGTCATCACAGGCAGATAAAAATCATCACAAGCATGTGAACAACAATATGGAATAGCGGATAATCTAGGAGCCCCGCATTTCATTTGAGCCATAAATGATACGCGACGTTCCCCGGTCGTGTGGATAGCCAGTGCATTGAAGATCCTAGACCCCTACAAGTTCGGTAAGTTACCCGCCAATCCTGAAGTGAGGGAACCCCAATCAACAAAGTGAATGGGCCACCCAGCACTTCATGGAATCCGGTAACTTGAGCACCCATCCATGGGTCAACCTATAACCCTTACGAGTGCGGCGAATAGCCCGCCAATTCTAGAGTAAGGCCCCCCCGGTCTCAACGTCATGAGATGCTGGCCCGTTGCCCTCTAGAATCTGGTTATTTGAGCACTCCTATACAGGGTAATCCTAGTATAGAAAAGAAAATATATATACAACAGTGACATCGACTTCAACCCGGTCATGTCCCAATAAAAGAATATACAAACTGGCAGAAACGGCAGTCCACATGTCGGACTCTCGTCCCGCAATAATGAATATACAAATGAATCTGAACTGTACATCTAACATTGCACACAAGGCTATCCATCATGACAATCCATCCATAACATCAGTGTAACACAGAACATCAACGTGAATATCATGTTCGTAAACCCGTCTGATTGTACATATAGCAACCAATCGGATTGTACCGCGCAATGATATTCACGGTCGCAGAAACTAACATATGCACTGAAAAACACGAATTCAAAATTTCGATCGATTATAACTTTCCATATTGGCCCCAAGTACAAACCATTACTCAAACAAATCTGGGCCAAAACCAAACCAAAAATCACATTTCTATATAATTGAGCACTGAAGAAAATTGGGGCACAACGGCCCCAAGATGACCGCGGAACCGCGACCAAATGCCATGATAGGCGGCAGTTCTGCGGCCAAAAATTGGGTGCATGTGCTCCAATTTCTTCCTGACCTCTATAATTGCCTGCATATAATTTTAAGGAAAAAAGAACAATTTTTTGAACAACTTTAAAATTCGAACAGCAGGCATGTAAAATGGAAATGCGATTCGGAAAAATCCATCGATCGAAATTCTAAACAAGTGAAAAGTAGCTAGTTAATATTTATGGAGTGTCTCTGATACCATGTTGGGTTTCGGTACCCATGGCGCGGAAACCGCGGCCGAAGCAGAAGCGAGAACAAAATTTTTAACCAACACCGAACGCCCGTAAAAACCATGATACGGTCTAATAATCTAAACTAGCTAACTAAGAGTGCAATGGTTAAGAAACTACAACTTTTATCGCGTATCCATCCAATTGTGGAAGGGCCCTCCAAACTCGTAGCCGCTGAGATCGTGCTTGAAGATCGACACCCCTTACCAAAGACGATCCACCCGAAGGAAACCGGAGGAGGTTCTAACCAATGATCCAAACTTGCTAGGTGAGGATGATGGGTGGCGTAGAAATATTTCACTAAATATTTCTCTCTTTTTTATCTCAAGCTCATGAGAGCAAGAGATGAAAGAAGAAGGAGAAGAGAGGTGGAAGATGGTTGCTAACACTTGCAACTATGAAACATGTTCACTAGAGTAAAAGGAAAAATCAAGTCATCAAGTGTAGAAAAGTGAATGGCCTCCTCTTTTACAACCATGCATCAATAGTGCATCCAAATAATTTTTATCCTTTTAAAAGCAAAGCAATACCTCTCTACATGTTTGCACCCATGCCTCATTCCACCTCATTTTACACCTCATTTCCTTTTATTTTTCTAAATAGAAAAATAAATATGAGGTGTCTTTCTTTTAGAAGTATTCCCGTATAAATACGGAATACTTCACCCGATATGCGTTTCGCTACATATACGTGTATCCGTATAAAAATACGGATAGCACTAAAGAGAGTAAATAAATAGCGAACAATAATACTAAAATATATGTATCAAAATACATACACAAATTATTAAATCAAAACCTTATTTAATAATTCGGCTTAATCCTAATCCGGCTAGTATTATCAACCGCCCGATTAAAGTCCGTGTATCCCGTACAGGTATTTAATCGGACCCCTGCACGTACCAATGTACGGCTCCTACATCTGTCGCCCGAACCGAGAAAACCCTTTGTGTGGGACTCTAAAGACTCGACAATACGCTGGCAGTGGGTTTGACCACAAGTACGTCAGCGACACTAGTTGTACGTAACGGCTACCCAGGTACTTGTCTAAAATGAGGGTTGACAATCAAGTACGTCCTTATCCTACTGAGCCTAAATGTTACAATCTCCGTACAGTCCGGTCTCTTCGTCAAAGAGTATTGCATATCGGGTTTAGGGGTTGGATAACGTCAGACCCCTACTAACCCGATAAGTCGTGACTGAGTTAAACTCATCACCAATAAAGATGCTACTGATCAACTATCAGTAAATCTCATCCACCGTGGCTACGGATTTCTGGTGAGAGCCAACTGAACACAGCGCGATATCGACTCTTAATACCAGGAGAGACGAATCCCTGACAGTTGACCACTGTCTCCATATGGCTCGGGACTGTACCAAACTAATACTTGTTTGCACGACTCCTTTGAACCGTGATAGGGTAGTAATCAAAGTACAGTGGGAACTCACACTAGACAAATGACGACTTCAGGTCAAAGGACTAACCTGTACTTATGCCACCTGAGAACTTCTATCTGACGATAGATATAATACCATCTAGAAGTTCTCGGCGATTCCGTCCAGTGTACTCATCTCCAGTGAGCACCTGTATACTATCTTAGGTGACACAACACCAATGGCTTATGAGACTGGCTACCGCCCTTCGTCGGGGTCTAGAAGCATATACACTGGTCTACTCCGGAATATCGATGCCCAGTCTCGATACTCCCACGACTAGGGACATTTAAGAATGTGCTTATAGACAACCCAGCTTCCACATATATGATTGCCATCATAATACTGGTTGTCAAGTAACAATCTTACGGGCTTCATCAATGATGAAGACAAACCAGATAGCATACTGTCATATCGAGTAAGACTGTTATACCTGTATAGGCCCTCTCTCGATTATCATAATCGCTTACTTGCGATCACAATAATTTCCCTAGGGCACTATATCCAACAATGTGTGCATATGCATATAGTAGGGTATCAACGTTCAAATATTTGGACTCAAAAATAGGCTCCACTTATATCTTCTCAAATCTAGTAACTCCTGATACTGGCCTTTTGGGAACAGACTCATGATAACTTATTACTAGATCCATTTAACCGTCTCTTTTTCCTATTTTTCTTAAAATCACTTTCTCTTTTTTATATATATTTTTTATTTTTTCATTTCTATTTTCGAAATTTTCTAATTATTATTATTTTTGTCAAAGAAAAGTAGTTTTTTTCCCAAAGAAAAGTAGAAGAAAATTTTTGTACAAAAGCAAACCATCCCCCACACTTAAATCAATCAATGTTCTCATTGTGTTAGAGTACATATCTTATTACACCCGTATAGTTGTGCATACCTTTGTTGAAATCTTCCCGGTTTCAAATTCTCAATATCTACAAAAGAAAATGTGGGTATGCATTTTGGTACCCAAACTAACTTGAGTTTATGGGGGTTAATTTTGGGGACCCATTTTAAATTGGCATATAAAAATTTATTTCTTTTCAACTCACGAATATATGCAAAGTGACCATGTGCACCACAATAATGGCATGTATAATTAGATGTACCCATGGAATCTGTTGGTTGGAATAAAATCAAAATTTTGGAAAGAACGAGATCTTACTTAGATTTGCCTCATGTTCGTCTCGGTCTTCTCTTTCAGTATGTTCGTCTCGATTTCTGAAATTTTAAACTGAAATTTTGCAGAATTAAATCCACTAAAGAAAATCTAGTTTAATTTACAACTAAAATCTAAAACTTAAATTTAAATGTAATTAAACTACACCTTCCCGGCAACGGCGCCAGAAACTTAATAGGAATTTTATTAGTCTCCAATTTTAACCGCAAGTATACAGCTTATCGCAGTCGTACTTGAAGATTGTTTCCATAGAGAGGTGTGTTAACTACTTTAAATGCAAGTTTGAAAAGATAGTTGATTTAAAACTAAATAGTAAGGAATTAAAAAGGTGGGTTTTTTTTTATAAGAAAAGGATCATAGGTTTTTGTTTTGCTTATCTTTCAATGGTTAGTTTAAGTTATACTACTTTTGTTTTCTAGATATCTTTCTAATATGTTTTCTATTACTTTATATAAAAGTATAGGTTATGAAAACTTAATTAACAATAGCCTATCAATATAAAAGATCATCTAGATACTATATTAAAAACTTAGTTTTAGATTATTAAGAATAATGAGCTAAGTTGAATTTATTTTAATAAAAAATATATTTTTACCGTCCCTAATTAGGGTTCTAGTTTGTCAAACCTCCATCATCTTAATTAGATTTTTGGTATATCACCTATCTCTAGATCCATTCAAATTGTCAATTATCCTTATTAAAATCTAGTTCATATGATGAAAACTTAAAAGAAAGAAATTATATTAAAATAAATTCACCATTAAACATAAGAAATAGAAAAGATAAAAAATCCAACTATAGAAATTACGCAAATACAAATCCTAGAAAAATAGATTAGTTATTCATATTATTAAAAAGGAAAACTTTATTCATAATAAAAATACGTACAATTATTCTTGATTGCTCACTCTCCAAGAGTAAACCCTAATTTTTAAACATATGCGAGAGATATATCAAACCCTAGGGTTATACATGTACTTATATAGGGCTAAGAAATTTTGGAGAGCACGTAATAAAAAATACAAAAGAATCAACTTGGTAACAACTATGAAAATCTAATCTAATTACTATGTTGAATATTGTTGCGTGTCTTCAGAATTTTCAAAAGACGAAACCCTACATCTCAAATTAATTTATGTGGAAAGACGATCGTGCCCATAAAATATCTCATCGAACGGTCCAAAACCGACAGCTGATCTTCCCCTAATTGACTTGATTCGCCGCTGATCCGATGCAGAATTTTGATTTCGTGGCTCCAGATTTTTTCTCTGGTTTTATCATCAATTTAGATGATTTTTGAGCTCATAAAATCTTGAATATCTCGATGTCTTTCTGTAGTTGCGTAGATCTCCGAATTGTTCTTAAATTTAGCATATAATTAGGCGGGTTGAATTTTTACGTTTGATTTGATTCGGTGTCTCCAACTGATTTGTTGTTGTGATGATTGATTCACCTTTATTTGTTGCAACCTTTGCTGATTTTAAAGATATTCCCAGATTTGTTTTAAATTTGCAAATTATTCTTTTGATTTTGTCATGCCCCGCTTCCCGGTGTACGGAAAAGGGGATGTGGCGGGCCACACGACGTATTTACTCAGAAGCAAACACGCTAAGCATAAATAAGCAATATAATGTAAATGTACACAAGAAAGACAACAGATGTAAATGAACAACAACTTTTATTTATTAAACATTTCTTTACAATACAACTGAAAATGTAAATACAAGAATGGAAAGCAATGCCTAAACAATGGCATGAACTGAAAGAAAAGTGAGTACAAGTGAAGCCTAGTGGTCGTGCTGCTCAGTGGCCTGCTCCAATTGCTCCTGACTGGTCTCGAACTCCTCAGAGTCGGGTCCTCCTTACAGCATTCCAAAGGAAAAAGAGAAATTGGAATGTCATCAACGAACAATCACTCGGTAAGTCCCAAAGAGAGATAGAAATAGAATAGACAGATAAGAGGATGTAACTGGTATAATGTTTGATTATTATGCTAGCGCAGTTGTTTGTAGTTTGGTACAGAATATGCCAGTGTATACGAGAGGAGTCCAACTTACACCGTGGACTATGGTAACCCATAGTACAAGGCTCCGTCGATAAAACCACGGGACAATGGTAATAGACGTATAGTTACGTCTTTTAATGACCATCTCGTGCCACTTTTAACACATTCCGTGCTAGTCTACCCCTTTAAAACCCCGTAATGATTTTTGTATTGATTGCATTGAAGTAAATTATAGATGTAAGACTTGCCGAAAGCATGATATCAGTAGTTCATATAAACAGAAGGGATATAAATGGATAGTCATGTAATCAGAGTATATCCATGGTTCGGTTTGAATTCTGGTATAAATGGATTCATATTGAATTGCAGTTATATTTGAATTGTATTCAAGCATAGATTGTATTTGGATTGTTTTCAGATTAGACTGGAACTCAGATTGAGTCAGACTCTTTAAACAGAATTGAAGTCCTGAATTAGTTTTGATGTTATCGGTAACTGTTGCACATGGACGGTAGGATTTGTCTTTTTCCAAGACAATTACCGTGTTGATAACACCATTTTTAGTTTGTCTACATTAAATAGGCAAGCATCCAAATTCTCCGGCTCCCTGAGGCTCAAAAGAACTGGTCCCGCTTAAACCTATATTTACTAGGATCCTTATTGTAATTTAATATAACTTGAGGGGGTTTTATGAAAAATAGTTTTGATATATTTTCAAAATACACCTTAAATATTTAATCATCGTCTTTAGGGTTTTCATAGATGTAATTTTTAATAGCGATGAGATAGTCTAGTGGATATAAATCTAACTTAAATAGTATATGGTATTTTCATGTAATTTGACTTGTATTAATTCTTGATAGCATTTTCATGAACTTTTGTGATTCTTTTCTTTTGATTAGAAAACATGGAATATATTATATATTTAAAATAGATATTTTTGATAATATTTATATATATATATATAATTATTAAAAATAGAATTTATTTATTAAATAGAAATCACGTTTTTTCTTAAAATTATAATACAAATTCCATCGAGATCGTATGCTCCGTAAGGAGGTCTGCTTCTCGCCCTACTAGTCCGATGGATGTGCGATAACCCGCACCAACCAAATTGGATTCTCCTGAATGGGTTGTAAGGACTTAATCGTATGGAATTTAAATAAGACAATTTAAAGAATACGATTTTGTAATAGTTTAGGGTATTTTATTGTAAACTTGTAATTATCCCACAAACTAAAGTTCCAAAAACCATCGTGCTATTTCAGGAATGAGTGTTGTGGTGAGGTAGGTCGTTACCTCGTGAGTTTTCTAAAAGTAATACAAAGGAATATGATGAAATATGTAGGATGTAAAGTTTGTGGTATTTGTTCGTAAAAATGTGATAAAAGTTGCATAACATGTTATTTCGAGATGAAACTTGTTCTAAAGTGTTTGGTTATGATCGCTAAACAATATATAAAGAATTTATAGGTTTGTTATTAAGAAAATTTAGGTTTTTAAAGAAAAGAGAATCGGAGGTCGGAATAACTCCGCTTCCGACGAGTTTTGAAATGAGAGTGTTTTAGATTAAAATGAGAGGAGGGAGAGGGGACTTACTGATTTGGAGAAGAGAGGGGAGATAGAAAGAACTTTCGAAGGCGTCGTGGGGTCACGTCGTCGCCGGATTTGTCCTGAATCGTCGCCGGAACTTTGACCTTGGCTAACTCCACTTGTACAACTTTTGGACTTAAGAATTTTAGAGAGTTTTGGCAATAGATTTCAGAATGAGGAGGGCCAAAGTGTAGGGTAGTATTTATAGGATAG
Organism: Agapanthus africanus; assembly: GCA_030015575.1. NCBI lineage: Eukaryota > Viridiplantae > Streptophyta > Magnoliopsida > Asparagales > Amaryllidaceae > Agapanthus > Agapanthus africanus. The sequence goes on along the minus strand of JASDDO010000029.1, from coordinate 328,669,724 downwards.
AATTAGGGTTTAGGGTATGAATAGAGAATTAAAATGTAATGCCCTAATTCAATTATACCATGTTGATCCAATTATTTTATTTATTCCGTGGCTATTTTCCTGCTTTATTAGTTTATGGGTGCGAATAGTGTAATTGGTATCTGTGCTTGGTTTCTGATCCGATCCGCATGCTTGAAACCTGTATGGGTTCCTGTTTACATGTTATCCCTGCTAGATCCGAGGTTCCATGCACATATGTTCCGTTTACCTGCAATTTATCTGGCATCTCCATTTTTTAATAATATAATTATAATCAAATAATATATTTTAAAAATATCTATCACGGCCGGCATCATACCCCTAACCCTGTGGTGGCATCCGTACATCATGTTCTCGTCCCGTTCAGTAAAACGGACTCGTTTGGATAGCTACGTACACGCTACGTGTATCCGTTCTTGGGGTATACATTTTCGTTACCCGGTTATCGTATTTTAGTTTTGGTTTGTACGTATAATATCCGTATTTTAAAACTAAAATTTTAGACCCAACCCGGACGTATTTTGGAGTAAATTTGTATTAGCCAGAAAACTCAAATATAATCAATATTATATTTCTTATATAATAAACTGTTCATTTATATTCTCTGCACTATATATACATCAATTCTTTATTTTATCTAAAATCCATACCAATCTTAAATCCCACTTCCTCATGTTGGAACCCACAGTAAATTTATATTAATTTCTTTATATATTTTACCCGTACCTTCACACCCTCACTCACACGTTCTCTCTCTCTCTCCATATTCTTATATATATAAATTTTAACAACCCCATACACCCACGTACACCTCTCCCTCTCTCCTCCATCATCTACGTTTTCTTCCTTTCCCGCCTTCATAAAGCTCGAACCCACGCCTGCGCTCGTCGCCGCCTTCACCTCGCCGACCCTCGACCTCGCCGCATCCTCGTCGTCCCCTCCTTCTTCCTCACCACCTCCTCCTCCCAACACCACAACCACCACCGTCATCACCCGATGCTCGCAACTCATGCCCGCACCCATCGCCTCGCCTCCTCGTCATCATCGCTACCCCACCGCCTAACCCACGTCGTCGACCTCCTCACTTCACCTCTCATCCCCGACGACGAACCCCTGCACCGTGTAACCCATAGCCCGACACCCGACGAGAACCCCAACAACCCAACACACGAACCCAGGCCTCGTCGTCTCAGCACCTCATCGCCGACCGCCTCGTCGTCGCCTTCATGCCCTTGCCGCCACCACTTCTTTCTCCTCTCCCTTTCTTCCCGACAAGAAGATCCCCAACCTTGAGTTCACCCGAGAACCCACTGGAAACCATCCCGGGTTCCCTGCATCGCCTGCACCTCGTTGCCGCCAGAGCTCGTCTCACCGTCGATCTCTTCGACACCATCTCCATCGTTCACCGACCATCACCGACCCAAGCCACCAGCCGAGTCCAAGCCGCGAAGCCGCACCAAGCTCGAGCCGAGGCCAAACTTTTGCGTTGCCGTGTTGTGCCTAGTCCGTGCATGCAACATGCCATATCGTTCATCACCGTTCGCTGCTGTCGTATCGCCGACCGTCGTCTTCAGGCAAATTCAAATACTTGCAACATGCTATTATATATTCATTTTGGTTGCGATTCAAACGTTATTATAAGTGTTCGATGCAAACCATAATCTGAAAACCCTCTTAATGTGATAGAATTTGAACATAACAGATTACACTAGTGATAGAGAATACTTTGTTAAGAGTTGGCTCAAAAATACGGACCCTAACACTATGAGATGTCATCCCCATCTGGATCCGTCGAATCTGAAAATTTTCCGTATCTGAATTTTGTGAAAATCATAGTAAATTGGTTACACATCAGAATGTTGTGTTCGAGAGCTCATATCGAATACAACTCGATAACCTAAAACCCCCTATAGTTTAATTCTCGACGTTTATAGATTTCTGTAACGATAATTGGCTGCGAATGCGGCACTGGACTGCAGTCCGGGGCAGCATTCCACGGGAAAACCTGAATTTATGCTCCTCTACATACCTGCATAAAACTGAAAATGCATGGAGCCCCATATGGTCGCGTAGATAATTTAGTTAGATAACACATTAATCTAGTCCCTTGCCGTTTCACTATCGTTTGATATTTAATTTGCATTTTAGCGTACCTCGGTGTTCTGCAGTTTCTGCAGTGACTCCTCTTGCATAGCTACACTAGACAGGACATAACTTTTAATACAGAACTGCTATCAATAATCCGTTTGATGCGTTGGAAACCTAACGGAAAGAAATAGATTCTATTCAACAGGGGAAATACCTGAATCTGTACATAATTACCGGTAAAACGCGCGCGAAGTTGGGCTTCCAGTTCTGAAACTGGAATTCCAGCAATCGATCGCAACTTTAAAATGATGATAATTCCCTAACCTGAATCCCGATTGACATGAAATTAATTTTACTGTTTATATGATCAAGTGTACTTCGTACGCCTTTTATATTATTTTGGTCGATTCTATACGTGTGATTTACCGTAAATTTTGAAGTTATATGGTATTGGTCGTCACTGAAATAGGGAATATCTATTCAGTGCATTTCTGCTTATTTTTTTCGTGTTTTCTTTATACCTGCTGCATAGTGATCATTCACGTCGAAACCTAGCGACTGATTTGCATTGTCTATATATTAGTGTTAGTGATTAGGTGGTGGCAAATACGACAGTGATACTGATAAGTGAAAAAGTGATTGAAAGTGACAGCGATACGTATTTGTTCACAAGCCATCGAATACATGAATGCATATTATAACCTGGGGAATGGGGAAATCAAGGTGGAATTAAACTCGCATTTAGCGAGGTACAGTGATTTAGAGGATGATCATTCGCTATTAGTGATATACATATATATACATTAGGTCGTGGGCCTAGCGGCACGGCTGACAGGATTATGTTCCGGGCACAGCGGACCGTAGTCTCGGGTATGTACGAGACCCTTGTTAAAAACGAGCATCCTTTCCACCAATTGATTTCATTGACTTAGTGACCAATAAGTAGTGACATACGCATTGCCAGTTTACTGACATGATACCCATATTGCAATATTCATATTCAGTTGATATTTATTATACTTATGTTCTGCATTTTATTGTACTTCTCATGTTCAATAATATTGCATACTCATTATATATATATATATATATATATATATATATATATATTGCTATATGTGTCGCCTTGAAGACCTGAGTGTGCATGCTCAGAGGACCAGGTGGATCCAGCCCAGGAGCAGGACCTGCCACTCGAGATCGCGGAAGTCTAGACTGCATCATCAACGCCATTTCTTTTGCTCCCAGCACTTTGTATTTCGTTGGTTAGTTTTTATTCTGCAAAGTAAATGTATTTCGAACTCTTTTATTGCAATACTATAAAGTTGTGAACTGTGATTTTCCTTTACTCTAGTACTGTTTACTGACTACCATGTAATGCTAGAAGCCGAAGTGTGATTACGGCGGGATTACTCCCTGACCGTAGGAGCATGGCTGGCCTAATCACCCCTCGTATTCCGTATTTTGGGAAGCGGGGTGTGACATAAAAATATGTTAAAACTTGGATTAAAGAGGTGAATTAACACTCTCTGTTAATGTGCAGAAGAATCAAACAGAATAGGAGTAGTGGGGGAGGCCAAAGGGTGCTAGGGTTAAAATTTTATAGCGTTTGCTACGGTGGGGACCGGCGGAGCTGGCCCTAAGCCCGATCTCATCGGTCCAATAGTGGGGTCGGGGTGTGGGATTGCTGCCACGTGTCCTAGTTGCTTCATATGGCTCAGTGCACATGTTTGATTTCTGAGACTTTTCATTTTTACGTGTTTTGCATGTGTAAACTTTTGGGCTTCCAAAAATTTTAATAGAAAAATCAGCAAAAATATTATGTGGCTGAGAGGATTCGAACATCGGGGCTATATCACAGCAATGTCAGGCTTTATCAATGAGCCACAAGTGCTCTCTTGTTGTTCAAAAGCAATTTAAATTTATAACTTGTGCTCAGGCTAAGGTATTCTTTTCTGCACTTTACAAAAAAAAAATTGTGCAGAAGTTTAGGGTTGTTATATTCTACCCTCCTTATAAAAATTTCGTCCTCGAAATTTATAGAAGGATGTTGTAACAGATTCAAGAATGTTTGATGACAGTGGTGGTGAAAGAATATTGGTAGTGCATGAAAAGTAACGAGATGATGCAAGGATTTGAAAAGATTGAAGAGAATTACCAATGTTATCTTGACTTATATCTTCGGCTTCCACGGCCGCTAAAGTGAAATCCTGATGCTGGAGTACATTCCTCCTAACTGGAGGCACATTCCTCTGTCTTTGGGGCATGTTTCTCTGCCCTCGAGGCATGTTCCTCATTGCCTGATGAAATTGGCGAGGAGGCTGTGCAGGAGGTCCACGTAAAGGTGGAGCTGAGAGAGCAAGACGAGGTGCAGGAGCCAAGATAGCTAGCCGCTACGAATAAGTGATGTGAGTTGGAACTGGGTTACGTCTATAAGGACATGTTCCAATTCCTTGAGTGGATACGCCACAAACTAAGCACGGGCCTTTTGCGTGCCTACAGTCCTTCCGCAGGTGTCCATCCCTCTTGCAGTAGAAGCAAAAATCTGGACTTGACTGGTTATTTATTACTTCTAGTCTCCTGGGTTCAATAGTTGGTATTGAAGAGGCTCCTCCTGCCATCTGAGTGGCAGGACGCTTCACTCCGGCAGATTGGGGTCTCCCCTTCATCTTTACTACTGTCTCATATAGACGGACAGCTTTCAGAGCTAGTTCATGGGTTGGGAAATCCCCTGTAGCTAAGGCAGCTTGGATCTCCGGATCGAACCCTTGCTGAAATCGTCTGGACCTGATCTCAGCAGTCGGAATAAAGTGTGCCGCGAACCTGCTCAACATAGTGAACTCAGCATCATACTCATCCACCAATTTGCTCCACATAGAGTCTTGTTGTAAGTGGATGAATTGTTACTCCATGTCGAATCGGGCAGTCTTGAGAAAATAATTCGCATCGAACATGTCGTGAAAAGTTTTCCATTCGATAGGCAGAGCAAGACGTCTTTCTTCCGCCTTCCACCATACTCTGGCGTTATCTGTGAGTTGCACATTCACAACTCTTACCCAAGTAATATCTGGCACTTGTGCTGCTCCCAGGTCGTCTTCAATTGATTGAGCCCATTCCTCAGCTTCCAAAGGACTTTCTTTCCCAGAAAATTGTTTCGGGTGCAATGCTTGGAATTGCTTCACACCGGGTGCATCTATTTCTGGGAGGTTCAATAATATAGCAGTATGTTGCTGCTTTCCTTCCAGGAGGCTTCGGATTGCCTCAAGCAGTACCGTCTGCTCGTTGATCGGAGCTACAACGGTAGACGTAAGTGGAAGAGGTGGCGGTGGTGTGTTGTTGACATTTGTACTCGCGTTGTTGGGAGAATCCATAACTTTGAAAAAATAGGGTTAGGATATATTCAAAGATTATGAAATATAAAGAATGTTTAGTTGCTGAGTCTTGTAATTCTTGTGTTAAGGTTCCATGCAGCACTGACCTGCATGGTAAGGTTCCATACAGCACTGGCCTGCATGGGCCGTCAGCAAAAACTGTCACGCCCCGCTTCCCGGTGTACGAATAAGGGGACGTGGCGGGTCACGTGACGTATTTATTCAGAAGCAAACACGCTAAGCGTCAATAAGCAATATAATGTAAATGTACACAAGAAACACAACAGATGTAAATGAACATCAACTTTTATTTATTAAACATTTCTTTACAATACAACTAAAAATGTAAATACAAGAATGGAAAGCAATGCCTAAACAATGGCATGAACTGAAAGAAAAGTGAATACAAGTAAAGCCTAGTGGTCACGCTGCTCAGTGGTCTGCTCCAATTGCTCCTGGCTAGTCTCGAACTCCTCAGAGTCGGGTCCTCCTGGCAACATTCAAAGAAAGAAGAGAAATAGGAATGTCATCAGCGAACAATCGCTCGGTAAGTCCTAAAAAGAGATAAAAATTGAATAGACAGATAAGAGGATGTAACTGATATAGTGTTTGATTGTTATGCTAGCGCAGTTGTTTGTAGGTTGGTACAGAATATGCCAGTGTATACGAGAGGAGTCTAACTTATACCGTGGACTATGCTAACCCGTAGTACAAGGCTCCGTCGATAAAACCACGGAACAACGGCAATGGATGTATAGTTACGTCTTTTAATGACCATTTTGTGCCACTTTTAACACACCGTGCCAGTCTACCCCTTTAAAACCCCGTAATGTCTTTTGTATTGATTGTATTGAAGTAAATTACAGATGTAAGACTTGCCGAAACCATGATATTAGTAGTTCATATAAACGGAAGGGATATAAATGGATAGTCATGTAATCAGAGTATATCCATGGTTCGGTCAAATCATGTTCATGTTGATATAGATTGAATTATGGTATAAATAGATTCATATTGAATTCCAGTTATATTTGAATTGTATTAAAGTATAGATTGTATTCGGATTGTTTTCAGAATATATTGGGACTCAGATTGAATCAGACTCTTTAAACAGAATTGAAGTCCTGAATTAGTTTTGATATTATCGGTAACTGCTGCACATGGACGGCAGGATTTGTGTCTTTTTCCAAGACAATTAACGTGTTGATAACACCGTTTTTAGTTTGTCTACCTTAAATAGGCAAGCACCCAAATTCTCCGGCTCCCTAAGACTCAAGAGAACTAGTCCCGCTTAAAGCTATATTTACTAGGGTTCTTATTGTAATTTAATATAACTTGAGGGGGTTTTATGAAAAATAGTTTTGATATATTTTCAAAATACACCTCAAGTATTTAATTATCGTCTTTAGGGTTTTCATAGATGTAATTTTTAATAGTGATTAGATAGTCTAGTGGATATAAATCTAAGTTCAATAGTATATGGTGTTTTCATATAATTTGACTTGTATTCATTCTTGATAGTATTTTCATGAACTTTTATGATTCTTTTCTTTTGATTAGAAAATATGGAATATATTATATATTTAAAATAGATATTTTTGATAATATATATATATATATAATTATTAAAAATAGAATTTATTTATTAAATAGAAATCACGTTTGTCTTAAAATTGTAATACAAATTCCATCGAGATCGTATGCTCCGTGAGGAGGTCTGCATCTCGCCCTACTAGTCTGATGGATGTGCGATAACCCGCACCAACCAAATCGGATTCCCCGGAATGGGTTGTTAGGATTTAATCGTATGGAATTTAAATAATGCAATTTAAAGAATACGGTTTTGTAATAGTTTAGGGTATTTTATTGTAAACTTGTAATTATCCCACAAACTAAAGTTGCAAAAGCCATCGTGCTATATCAAGAATGAGTGTTGTGATGAGGTAGGTCATTACCTCGTAGTTTTTCTAAAGGTAATACAAAGGAATATGAAGATTACATGCACTGAGTTTGTTCGGATTGTGCTTTTCAACATAAACCAGATAACTTCATTTCTTAACAACCTTAATATATGCTCTCATTCTATATCACATATAGAATCACATGCACTAAATTAGACAGAACCATATTCAATTGGTATGTAGCTGTTTCTAGTGCATACACTCATAATGAAAAAGATAACTCAGCAATACGCATCATAGAAGCACACCAAATCCAATAGGACACGTATCCTCCTCTCCGGTAATCCATAGTGCTATGGTACAATCGGAGGAGTAAACTGAGATAGAATCACATTCTCTAATAGATAACTAAGAAATACCGAGCTTAAGTATTCACATCCTTGATCATATCGAAAAATCTTGATACTTCCAACGTTTGGCTCTCCACTTTATTCTTATATTCTATGAACTTCTTAATATCTTTGAACTTTGCATTCCAATAAAAATGCTTGTCCAAAATCAGAGAAATCATAGGTATTCGGAATGAAGTATGATTACCTGCCCCTCGTCCGTATGGATATCGGACCACATAAATCACTATGTACAAGTCCTAAGAGTTCAGTAACTCTTATTCTGTGTGTTATAAGTTGAAACTGTATTTTGATTAAAAACATCTATACCGTAATTTTATGCACCTTACCCAACCAGCATTTGATAAAGGTAAATGTTCAAAACAATATTTTCAAAATTTATATACTTCTTTATCAAATAAAAATATGGATATATCATTTTTAAAAGTCGATGCATAACAACGGTTATTCAAAACCAAAAGTTTGCCTCTAGGCAAAAACAAGTGATAGCCCCTAATAACAACATTTGCTCCGATTTCCGACTCTGAAGATCAAATCACCCTTTTCCAATACTTTACTCATTCTCATCATCTGTAATACCTTACAGATGTAGGATTCTAATCTGGTATCCATATACCAAGGAGTCATAGTTTATTGAGAAACAGTTTTCAAATAACACACTAGAAGATGAAGCATTAATATGTTTCAAGGGGGTGTCCGGGTATTCCCAGTAATTCCTCTTCCACTACCCAGGATCATGACTGTAGTTGCAATCTCCTTTCTCTTTAACTGCAACCCTTTTATTTGTCTTTTTATCTTACATTTTGTACACCATACTTAGGCTGATTGGTTTTCTTCCTTCCCTTTCTTTCAGCTTCAGTCTAAGGATTGGAAGAAGACTATCCAAGAAACGTAACTGGTGTACGCTTCTAATTAAAGGAGTTCTCAACTTTAGAGAAGGTGGAGAGAAGAGACAATTGAATTATATCAATATACAACTCATCTTCTCCAAAACCAGTGGTCATCCTAGAAGTGAAACAATTTCTTCGAGTTCATATGTAACTATACGAGATGGTCTTCCAATCTATATGGATCTCTGTATCTAATATAGAGGGTTCTGAAGAAGGTAAAGGTGAAGTAGAAATGGGAAGGACATATGCGAATTCGTCAAGAATTAAGGCTAGTAATGTCTCTTCCATTGCCCAATCTCATGACAGTAGTTGCAATCTTCTTTCTCTTTAATTGCAACCCATTTATTTTTCTCTTCATCTTACCTTCTGAACACTATACATAGGCTGGTTGGTTTTCTTTCTTCCCTCCAGCTTCAGCCTAAGGATTCGAAGAAGACTATCCAATAAGCGTAACTAATGTACTCTCCTAATTAAAGGAGCTCTCAACTTGAGAAAAGGTGCAGAGAAGAGACTACGGAATTATATCAATATACAATTCAATTTCTCTGGAACCAATGGTCATTCTCGAAATGAAACAATTTCTTCGAATTCATATGTAACTATACGAGATGACCTTCTAAGAAATATGGATATTTGTTTCTCACATAGAGGGTTCAGGAGAAAATAAAGGGAAAGTAGGAGCGGTAATGACATATGCAATTTTGTCATGATTTAGGAAAATCATGACATTCCAAAGCCAATGATTAGTAAGAAGTTTCGGTTAACTTAGTTTTAATAGTTTTAGTTTAAGGTTAGTAATGGCCGCTGCCAGTAGTGAGAGAAAAGAAACACTCGGCGTGCGCTCTTATAAGATTAGATTGGTTTATTAATATATCTAATCAAAATGGCTCCCACTGTTTCGTCGAATCTCCTTCAATTCCTAAAAGGAGAACTAGCCGGAATCATGTACATTCCACAAGTTTGCTAACCAGTCAGCTAGGCCAGTGTAAGTACTTCAAGGGACACTCCCCACGCTTCCTTACGGACCTAATTAAATAACCTTGTTTCCTTGTAGGTATAACTTCGTAAACACCTTTCTAAACACCTAATGGGTTAGCTAATTATGAAGTGAAAATATCCCGAAAGAAACTTTTACTTATAGTGGAAACCGGGATCCAACTATCACATAAAAGGTATGCAATCACATTGCAAGTTTCAACACTTGAAACTCCCGACTTAGTTTTTACCCTTAGGACCATATGACCTTGATGAATGATAACAAATCAAAGTGTTACACCCCATTTCCCAGTAGACGAAAACGGTGACGTGGCAAGCCCGTGGCATATTTATACAGAGAATGCCATTTCCTAAATAAATATAGTAAGCGTATTGAAACAATAATACATAATGCAAGAATAAATGGAGACTGTAAAATTTTTCAACAAATATCTTTATTTACATTCAGCTTCAAATATTTACAAGTACATGAGTTTCAGCTGGAAAGTAAATACAATAAAAGAAAATGCCTAAACATATGGCATACATAAACTAAATAAAAGTGAAGCTGAGCTAGTCCTGAGTAGCGATCCGGTTGTAATCCTCCTCTGTGGCCTCCACTTTCTCTGTCTTGACCATATCTGACGAACATTCCATGAGAAGAAAAGTGGGTGAAATGCCCGTCAGCGAACTAGCGCTAGGTAAGTCCTAAGGAACAAAGTAAGAGTAAAAAAATGAAAATTGCAGAATATATATGACAAGCAAGAGTATATGTTCATGGGTAAGTATATACTATAGGTCTCTATATGGTCATTATGTTAACATTAAATTCTAAGTGTGAATGTCAACACAGCCGTAGAAGTATTCACGAGCTCAAGAGTGGGGCCCCAGGAGCAAGAAAACACGAGCCCATTTCATGTGTTAGTATCGGGGCTCTAGGCTATGGATGAGTCGACCCGACTGATATTCGAGTAAAATAAAAAAAAGGTTAATATGGAACTCATAAAGCTCCATTGGATTCTCATAAGAAACTATCCCAAACACGTCGATTATAATATGAAAGTATGTCTTAGCACCTCTACTAGATTTATATGAGTGTCAAGTATGCAATTTTAAAAAAATCTAAAGGTCTAAGTATACTAAACAAGAATCAAACTAGAGAATTAGGGTTTTATAGTTAGAAAACAATGAACTAGACTAAGTGAAGAGAGTCTACAACCTTTTTAGTTAGGTTATTCACTTCTAAAGCTCCAAGTAGTAGTCCCTAGAACTTTTGTTCGACTCCACTTGATGAAAGAATCGAGTTTGCTTGTAGTCTTTATTGCCAAAGATGATCCACCTTGAAGTCTCTCTCACTCAAGCCCACACTTCACTAATCAAGATATTAGTGAAGTTAACAATCTAAACTAATGGGCTAAATTAGTGTAGAATGATGAAGAGATTTTCTCACTAAAAATCTTCTTCTCCTTTTCTTTTCTCAACTCAAGAAAAACCCTAGAGAGGAGAAGAAGAAGGAGATGAACTTGGACTTGAATAAGAATCAACCATGTGGACAAGAGATGAGATAAGATAAGAATGATAAATATCTTAGAGTAAAACAAGAATTAGATATGAGTCATGGCTTCTCAATGCTTCTCCAGGCATCCAAAACCGTGACTCATTCTCTTCTTCTTTTCTTTTTCTCAAAAAATATAAATCATTCCATTTATATTTACTCTTGTGTGATTCTCTTACATCCATATTCTATGTATCATCAACTATGATACAATTTAAATACATATATAAATATATGTAACATTTCAGAAAAATAAAATATTATTTTTTGGGAATTTTTATAATTTAATATTAATTTTAATGAATATTTTAATATTTCAGTATAATTAAATACCGATAAATGGGGAAAATTTGGAAAATTTGGAAATTATTAAAAAGAGAGTGCTTTATGTGATTTAAGCGAATTATGAAAATTTATGAACTAATTGACACTATTTTAGTGCTAATCGCGATTAAAATCGCTAATCGGGTTTTAAGCGTGTTTTGTGCACATGACATGCACATGTCATTTTTAGCACTTTTTACATTTTCTTTTATGGTTTCCTTCTTGTTATCATGCATGGCTTTGTATTTGAAAAGAAGAGAAAAGAAAACAAAAGGAAAAAAAGGAAAAGAAATATTAAAGAATGAGGGATGGGCAAGAGAGAGAGTGGTGAGGTGGTCAACCTTGGTCATAGCTTTTCCCTCCTTCATTATTTCCTTTTCATCTTCCTCTCCTCTTCAGCCCATGGCTGAACCTCATCTCCCTCTTCATCAAACCCTCACAAACACCTCATTTCCCCCATCAAAACTCCACCTCCATTTCACAAAATTTGTGCTAGAGCTCACAAGCTACACTTTGGACCAAGAAAGTTTGCGTTTTGGCACTGTAAGGGTTTCATGAGTGCCAAACGAGGTAATCCCTTCACACTTAGTGTAGTTTTTCATTCACTTTAAACCATATATGTGTTTAGTTGTGATTTGGTGTGTTTTGGTGAACTTTAAAGAATTCTAGAGAGGGTTAGGGTTAATTTGAGTTGTGTCGGTGAAATTGAACTCTTGTGGTGACCTTAAACCCCTCCCAATTGATAGAAACCCAGACAAACCCAACTAAAACCCAAAATACGGAAAAACAGAACTTTTCATTTCGGTTTGTGAGAACTTAGAGTGTGCAGGGGAATCTGGGATGACCTGGAGTATTTTCAAGCCTAGCAAACAACTTCAGAGACCTAGTTAGAGCACCACGAGACCACCCTACAAACACGAGACCCCATCTCCCCCACCAAACCGATCTGGCCGGATTTCCCATTAATGTGCTCGGCCACTTGGTGTGGGATAGGGTCCAAGTTGCTTCAGTAGGTCATATACACGCTATATATCATCCTAGTGTTGTTTGGGAACTTTGTTTGCACCTTAATCAAAATCTGGAAGCACTTTAGTATGCTTTCTGGACATGTTTTCCGTATTTTAAATGATAAGTTTTGATATTTGGATTTGCGTTTAGTTGTTAGATGTTCGTATATCAACGATTAGGGAGGATTGGTCATGTTTTGTATGCGGAGTGATAGGTTTTGACTTATATAAGTCCCGTGTGTCGTTTTGGTTTCGATTTGGATTTTAATGTGATACAATACGTTATTATATCTAGGTACCCTTGCGAAGACTTCGAGACGACAAGCAAGCGCGTGGCGACGTCGGCATCGGCAAGCGAAGGTCTAGGTGAGTAGATTTATATGTACGGGGAGAAGTCGGGTGGATGGCGTATAGCACCCCCGCAGTTCATAGTATATTTATGATATATAAATGGATATATATGTGGTTTATGATACATGGATGATTATCAAGATATGATTATGTGTTCATGGTTAGTTTGGGGTTTTTAGAAGTGAACTAGCATAGCTTCTTAGTCGCAAAACCTAGAATATGTTTACACCCACACGCACACACACCTGCATTCATTTTATTACCTATGCGTATATGGGGATATGTATACACACACACACACACAGGTATGGGACTATGTGTGTGTGTGTGTGTGTGTGTGTGTGTGTGTGTGTGTGTGAGTATATACATATACATATACATATACATATACATATACTGGATGATGAGGATAGTACTTGGGATTGGAGATAAGTCGATGAGATTGGGCTTGAGGCCGTGAGATCGGTGATGTGACATGGTTCATATTTGAGATACGACATGATGTTCTAGCGGGTCCTTTCGACATGGTGTTTTCATACACACGCATGCATATACATATATGGTATCGGTATTGTACTAGACATATATCAGTACCCCCGATCATGATATTTGAGGATACCAGATGAATAATGTGATAGATGTGACATTGACCCGTACCCAGATTTGGGATGCCGTACGACGGATTTATCGTACGAGCTGTGTATTGATGATAGATCCACACTCTTGACTTAAGGATGCCATATTATAGATATTGTATCGTATAGGATTCTATTGAGGCGGGATCACCGACTATTTTATATATATATATATATATATGTATGTATGTATGTATGTATGTATGTATGTATCGACTCAGATGTTAGGCAATTTCCTTACCTTTCGATCAGTCTGTTAGTTTAGCCCGATAGTTTACTTGTAAATGATGGATTAGACTCGAGTCATACCTATTTCAAAACTAACGAATCGTGAGTATTTTAAAGACAGACCAAGTGATTCTATGGATATTTTAAGGACGTATCTTTTCTTTAAAACACCGTAGCCCTTATTTTCAAAAACACCACGTTTCGTTTGATTTCAAATGGCAAAACTGTATGACTCATATTTATATACATGCAGATTAGTTATCATTGTGTTTATTGTTCAGCTCTCGCATATTCTTGCTGTCCGCATCGCATCGCATGCTTATATTGTGTTTTCATATAGCATTATTGAGATCATGTTGTCAGGACACCAGCAACATTACCGATGATGCGTATGTTCCACATACACTTACTTGCCGGCTCATACACATCATTATCGGTAATTGCCATGTCACGTACACTTTAGAGAATATTACTCATTGACATAGCTTGTTAACTGATAGTTCGACATGGTATTAGCATACTCGTCTTTATATGCTAGTTTAGACATTGCAGTTATTACTTGCTACTGCATGTATATTATTATTCACTGTTATGCAGTATTATGGAGTTTTATGCCGATATTCCCTGTTTACCAGCTATTGATGATTGGATTTCGGATTTTCATGAGATTTCCTGAATTTGGCAGAAAACCGCAAAATATATATAAACTTCTCTCTCTTTCTCTCTCTTTCTAAAATGAAAAATGCGGTTTTCTCGTGATGTATGAGTCGTCCACCATGATGTTTTCTCGGTTATGAGATGGATTTCGAGACCCGATTCGAGGAGACGTATGAACCGTCTTGGGTACATGGTGGACCTGGTACGGTACCCCGGGGCAAGAGTGATTTCATGGAAGATGATGAGCCCGGCAGGGGCAGACTGCCTACCGGTGATTTTACCTGGCGTGTCGGATATCCGGAGGATACCGTTTGTGGTCATATGATTGATGATAGGGGTCGATCCGGACTGACGGAGCCCTAGATAGTGAGTTTTGAGACACTGAGATTTTGAGATTTGAGATATTGAGATTTGATGATACAGGCCAGTCCGGATAGCCGGAGCCTGAGATGTTGAGATTTTGGGATTTATGTTTTGTGTCGATACTAGACACTGATTATATTAATTTCATTGATAATACCTCGTTTTAAATATACAGAAATCTCATTAAGTTATGAAAGAAATTTCTTCATTTACATGTATTCTGTTTTCATGCATTCATACCTCATTCATATGATATGTTGCTACCTGAGGCATTGACACGAGCACATGGGATTACACTTATGTATAAATGTTTAACCTTGCCACCGTTTCCTGCTTCAGACTTATCTTTTTGAGGTTATATATATACTTGATCGTATTGACCTAGGATTGTGTCATACATACGATTTCTGCTCGGTGATGTTTTCTACTCACGAGTTGGCAACTCACCCCCGTTATGCCACAGTTTCTTGCAGGTTTTGCCATACAGGTTTCGTTATGGCTTTGCTGGCACACTGCTTCCTTTCCGGGTGATTGCATTGGTAGGTGGGTTCACTTGTATCGTGACCACCATTGTATTTATTTATATTTAGTTGTATATAGTAAACTCTATCAACCAGACATGTATATTTATTTCAGACTAGAGACCAGTGATGTTATTCTTTCGACCTAGAGTCACGCGTTGTATTATTATGGGTTTTTAGGTTGCTGATTTGAGTTTCCTTTTGAGATTTGATCCTTGCCCTTCGGCGTTGTATATTACATTGCTTGCGTGGTTGTGATCGTCGTTTGACGAAGAGCTAGCTCCCGCTCAGGGATGCTTTTATTCATTATATATGCTTTATCAGTGTTGTACCCCGTTCGGGGCCAGTATTTACAAAGGAAACTCTGCCGAAATTTTCAGAAAAGACTTGTGATTTTAAAAATGCATATTTCGGCTTATGTTGTTAAACTTCTTGGTTTTAATTTGGTTTTCCTTCACTCTACTGCTTTACTTGGTTTGGATTTCTGTGTTTTGGCTTACTTAGATTACGTACGCCTCGAGACGTTTCGTAATTTAAGTGCCGGTCATGTTCCGTACTTTTCGGGTTGTGACAAAATTAGTATCAGAGCGTTAGGTTTTACCTTCGGAGTGTTGGATGACCATTGGTTGATGGAGTTGGTAGCTTAAGTAGAGTAACGTACCGTACGTATGTTCCGCGGCATATTTACAATACGATACTCCGCTTAAGAAGTCTTAGGATGTACATTTCTTTGCACAGTATTATATTACTTCATATGATCTATCCTCATCAGTACCAGTTATGGTTTTGCTGTCACGATTACAGGCAGAGAGAGCTACGGCTAGAGTTGCGGTCAGCACGAGCTCGTCACGGACGAGGACTGATCAGGGCGTGATTCCAGGGACATACGATTTGCATAGATGCGCCGTGTTATTATGTTTTCGCGCCATGAGCGTTTGATGGATCGCTGTTATGATATTTCTCGGACGTGTAGATCAGCACCAGAGGATTGAGCCACTGATAGAGGCCAGCCAAAATGTGATGACCATTGATGTGTTGCTTGTTCATAATGATCGAGGCAATGCTCAGCGTACAAATGAATGAGCCAGTTGTTGCTGCGAACGACGAGATATTGCCCCAGATGTTGGAGCTATTGCAGTACGAGTTATACCCAGAGATATGATAGATGGTCGCTAGCCATACGAGGATGAATGACTAGGACATATGGTTCGTTCGCTTACCCCGATGCGAGGTCATCAGATAAATTGATTCCATCTTAAGAAGGCTTCAAACAGATACGTTGGGAGTCGATAGAGACGATCGAATGTCAGAAACCCATTTCCCAAGTTTAAAGTATTTGAAGAAAACATGTAAGTAACTCTACGGACCCTCTAGAAGAATGAAACCCTAACTCGACATAATGACCATGTGAAAGCCTTTGAACCTTCGGGTTTGCGGCAGTTCCGCTGTGCCATTAATAAGGCTTGGGTTTGCCCATCTACGGTTGGTCCATAGGTGCTGTGGCATGTACTCGATATTATTAATTACCCAAGATGTTGATCTGTTGAGGGATTATGAGGTCATGACGAATCTATCGAAAAGTTCGACATCATTCGGATATCATGTGATGGGATATATTGCTTGGGAGACTCCAGATACAAGTATAGCCATTGGAGCGCAGTCCATGCAGCCACGAGGAGACGAGTCCGAATCAGTCGACATTAGAGAAAAGTGGAGCAAGAGGTTCGTACGAGATCTTGATAAGATGACGTTCCACTCCGCCGACATCAGAGATGTGATACGCATGCAGAGGCATTGTATATGGATATATCTTCCAGAAGGAGTCGCAATGAGTATGCAGCCGTTCCGGAACAAGAAACAGATTTAGTGAAGGGTGATAACTTCCGGACAGTTCGGCAGAAACGAGATTTGGAGAAAGACCTCGACAGGACCTTTCTGGAATAAATTACGAGAAGACTTGGACCCAGGAGAGGTCATATTGCGCACACCCAGCAGACCAGAGTTCGGCATCGTCGACGAGATAGTTGGCCAGAGATCTGTAGAGGATGTGCCAGAGCGGGACTGTTTCCATCGTCATTCTATATTGGGCCGTTGAGCCGAGGAGCTACATATCTAGCAATGCACAGTGAGAGACAAGAGCCTAAAAGCACCAGGTGCCAGACCATGAACAGGAGGCAAGTAGATATCTTGCTCTGCTAGTATTAGATCCACCGACAACTTCTCGACCTTGAAGGAAGGACATATCGACGACAGTATTTACGATTTGTGATTTCGTGAGTTGACGATCACGTATTAGTCACTTTGGATTTCGGTATTTTGGGTGATTTATTACATGATTGAGTTGTGATGACCGAGTTTCATGATATTTGCTTTTGTGCACCATGGTTGCACCTACTGGGTATTTACGTGTTTGTGCATAGTTATTGCACTTGAGATATTCTTTATACACCGTTGTGTTAAATTATGATTTGTGCAGATTTATTGCACTTGATGTTGATTTTGAGCCTTGGCTGCACATGTTTATGACTTCATGGACTTTATACAGTTGAGTTGATTTTGTGCATATGGTACGCACACGATTTGGATTTTGCACTCGGTATAGTTCAAATATGCTTGCGGTGCATTGATACGTATTTTTGCACCGCAGTTGCACTGGACTATGATTTGATATCATTTGAGATATGGATTTTGATTTTGATACACGATATTTGTTTTGTACACCTTGTGCACCTGATTGGATTCTTGCGCATATTTGACGCGCTTGGATTAGATTTTGCGCATGTTCGGCGCTTGATATTGGATTTCATGATTCCGTGCATGATGGATGCACCTGATTTGGATTTTCGCGCATGTTGGGTGCATGTTATGAGATACGATTTGGGTGCACGCCAGATGCACTAAATCGAGATTCTTCGTGCATGTCAGATGCACCTGATTTTGCTGTCAGGCACACACGTTGCCTCTGATAGGTGTTTCATGCACACCCATTGCACTTAGATATTGTTTCTGTGCACATGTATGGCACATTCATGGATTTTGATTTCCGTGCTCACCAGACGCACGCTGTATTCTTATACACCTTTCGGGATTGATTTCTTATGGAGCAGTACATTTTTATGATATTTACTATTGTTTCGTACTGAGCAGGACTAGTCAGAGGACAGTACCTGAGTATATTTTTGCATGCATTGATAGATATCGAAGAGATTTCCAAAAAGGGATCTATAGTCCCAGTATTTACCTACGTATCTGATAGGACACGAAACGTTTAAAACAAGAGAACCCTTCTAAATTGTTTTCAAAAACGGCGGTACGTGCATGTAAAGAAAGGATATATATATATAGAGAGAGTTATTTTCTTACTAGAGACGTCTGCCACTGTGCAGTGTTATGCGCATCGCACAGCGACTTAGAACGGTTTGGCATGCATTTCTTTCAGGTGTTATATGTATAGTGTTGATGTGTATCATATTGGATTTCGTTTTGGATGTGACATTGATGTCTTCCCCATGACTCCGATGATTGCAGGATGCTTGACGGAATCTAACTTTTGAATGATATACTCGTGTTCATGCGCACGCATTGCGCTACGACGTGTTTTATGTATTGATGGTTTCGGGACACTGACGGCTTAGTCTTTTACTGAAATGTTTTAGTATTCGAGGAGTTTAAATTTAAATTCGGGGACCGAATTTCTTTAAGGGGGAAAGATTGTAACATTTCAGAAAAATAAAATATTATTTTTTGGGAACTTTTATAATTTAATATTAATTTTAATGAATATTTTAATATTTCGGTATAATTAAATACCGATAAACGGGGAAAATTTGGAAAATTTTGGAAATTATTAAAAAGAGAGTGATTTATGTGATTTAAGCGAATTATGAAATTTATGAACTAATTGACACTATTTTAGTGCTAATCGCGATTAAAATCGCTAATCGGGCTTTAAGCGTGTTTTGTGCACATGACATGCACATGTCATTTTTAGCACTTTTTACATTTTCTTTTATGGTTTCCTTCTTGTTATCATGCATGGCTTTGTATTTGAAAAGAAAAGAAAAGAAAGGAAGAGAAAACAAAAGGAAAAAAGGAAAAGAAATATTAAAGAATGAGGGATGGGCATGAGAGAGAGTGGTGAGAGGATCAACTTTGGTCATAGCTTTTCCCTCCTTCATTATTTCCTCTTCATCATTTCCTCTTCATCTTCCACTCCTCTTCAGCCCATGGCTGAACCTCATCTCCCTCTTCATCAAACCCTCACAAACACCCCATTTCCCTCATCAAAACTCCATCTCCATTTCACAAAATTTGTGCTATAACTCACAAGCTATACTTTAGACCAAGAAAGTTTGCGTTTTGGCGCTGTAGGGGTTTCATGAGTGCCAAACGAGGTAATCCCTTCACACTTAGTGTAGTTTTTCATTCACTTTAAACCATATATGTGTTTAGTTGTGATTTGGTGCGTTTTGGTGAGCTTTGAAGAATTCTAGAGAGGGTTAAGGTTAATTTGAGTTGTGTTGGTGAAATTGAACTCTTGTGGTGACCTTAAACCCCTCCCAATTGATAGAAACCCAGACCAACTCAACTGAAATCCAAAATACGGAAAAACAGAACTTTTCAGGTTGGTTTGTGAGAACTTAGAGTGTGCAGGGGAATCTGGGATGACCTGGAGTATTTTCAAGCCTAGCAAACAACTTCAGAGACCTAGTTAGAGCACCACGAGACCACCCTACAAACATGAGACCCCATCTCCCACACAAAACCGATCCGGCCAGATTTCACATCAATTTGCTCGGCCACTTGGTGAGGGATAGGGTCCAGATTGCTTCAGTAGGTCATATATACCCTATATATCACCCTAGTGTTGTTTGAGAACTTTGTTTGCACCTTAATAAAAATCTGGAAGCACTTTAGTATGCTTTTTGGACATGTTTTCCGTATTTTAAATGATAAGTTTTGATATTTGGATTTGTGTTTAGTTGTTGGATGTTCGTACGTCAACGACTAGGGAGGATTGGTTGTGTTTTGCATGCGAAGCGATAGGTTTTGACCTATATGAGTTTCGCGTGTCGTTTTGGTTTCGATTTGGATTTTAATGTAATACAATACTTTAATATATGCAGGTACCCTCGCGAAGACTTCGAGACGACAAGCAAGAGCGTGGCGACGTTGGCATCGGCAAGCGAAGGTCAAGGTGAGTAGATTTATATCTACGGGGAGAAGTCGGGTGGATGGCGTATAGCACCCCCGTAGTTCGTAGTATATTAATGATATATAAATGGATATATATGCGGTTTATGATATGTGGATGATTATCAAGATATGATTATGAGTTCATGGTTAGTTTGGGGGTTTTAGAAGTGAACTAGCATAGCTTCTTAGTCGCGAAACCTAGAATAGGTTTACACCCACACGCACACACGCCTGCATTCATTTTATTACCTGTGCGTATATGGGGATATGTATATATATATACACACACACACATGGGTATGGGACTATGTATATATATATATATACATATACATATACTGGATGATGAGGATAGTAGTTGGGATTGGAGATGAGTCAATGAGATTGGGCTGGAGGATGTGACATGGTTCATATTTGAGATACGACATGATATTCTAGCTGGTCCTTTCGACATGGTGTTTTCATACACATGCATGCATATACATATATGGTATCAGTATTGTACTAGACGTAGATCAGTATCCCCGATCATGATATTTGATAAAGAGGATACCAGATGAATAATGCGATAGATGTGATATTGACCCGTACCCAGATTTGGGATGCCGTACGACGGATTTACCGTACGAGGTGTATTGATGATAGATCCGCATTCTTGACTTAAGGATGTCAATATTATAAATATTGTATCGTATGGGATACTATTGAGGCAGGATCACCGACAGTTATATGTGTGTGTGTGTGTGTGTGTATGTATGTATCGACTCAGATGTTAGGCGGTTTTCTTACCTTTCGATCAGTCTGTTAGTTTAGCCCGATAGTTTACTTGTAAATGATGGATTAGACTCGAGTCATACCTATTTCAAAACTAACGAATCGTGAGTATTTTAAATACAGGCCAAGGGATTCTACGGATATTTTAAGGACGTATTTTATCTTAAAAACACCGTAGCCCTTATTTTCAAAAACACCACGATTCGTTTGGTTTCAAACAGCAAAACTGTATGACTCATATTTATATAAATGCAGATTAGTTATCATTGTGTTTATTGTTCAGCTCTCGCATATTCTTGCTGTCCGCATCGCATCGTATGCTTATATTGTGTTTTCATATACCATATTGAGATCATGCTGTCAGGACACCAGCACCATTACCGATGATGCGTATGTTCCATATACACTTAATTGCCGGCTCACACACATCATCATCGGTAATTGCCATGTCACCTACATTTTAAAGAATATTACTCATTGACATAGCTTGTTAACTGATAGTTCGACATGGTATTAGCGTACTCGTCTTTATATGCTAGTTTAGACATTGCAGTTATTACTTGCTACTGCATGCATATTATTATTCACTGCTATATAGTATTATAGAGTTTTATGCCGATATTCACTATTTACCTGCTATTGATGATTGGATTTCGGATTTTCATGAGATTTCCTGGATTTGGGAGAAAACGACAAAATATATATAAACTTCTCTCTCTCTCTCTTTAAAATGAAAAGTGCGGTTTTCTCATGATGTATGAGTCGTCCACCATGATGTTTTCTCGGTTATGAGATGGATTTCGAGACCCGATTCTCAGAGATGTATGAACCGTCTCGGGTATATGGTGGACCCGGTACGGTATCCCGGGGCAAGAGAGATTTCATGGAGGATGATGAGCCCGGCAGGAGCAGACTGCCTACCGGTGATTTTACCTTGCGCGTCAGATTTCCGGAGGATACCGTTTGTGGTCGTGTGATTGATGACATGGGCCGATCCGGACTGACGGAGCCCTAGATAGTGAGTTTTGTGACACCGAGATTTTGAGATTTGAGATATTGAGATTTGATGATACAGGACAGTCCGGATAGCCAGAGCCTGAGATATTGAGATATTAGGATTTATGTTTTGTGTCGATGCTAGACACTGATTATGTTGATTTCATTGATAATACCTCGTTTTAAATATACAGAAATATCATTAAGTTATGAAAGCAGTTTCTTCATTTACATGTATTCTGTTTTCATGCATTCATACCTCATTCATATGATATGTTGCTACCTGAGGCACTGATACGAGCACATGGGATTACACTTATGTATACATGTTTACCCTTGCCACCTTTTCCTGCTTCAGACTTATCTTTTTGAGGTTATATATATACTTGATCGTATTGACCTAGGATTGTGTCATACATACGATTTCTGCTCGGTGATATTTTCTACTCACGAGTTGGCAACTCACCCCCGTTGTGCCACAGTTTCTTGCAGGTTTTACCGTACAGATTTCGTTACGGCTTTGCTGGCACACTGCTTCCTTTCCGGGTGATTGCTTTGGTAGGTGGGTTCACTTGTATCATGACCACCATTGTATTTATTTATATTCAGTTGTATCTAGTAAACTCCATTAACCATACATGTATATTTATTTCAGACTAGAGACCGGTGATGTTATTCTTTCGACCTAGAGTCGCGCGTTGTATTATTATGGGTTTTCAGGTTGCTGATTTGAGTTTCCTTTTGAGATTTGATCCTCACCCTTTGGCGTTATATATTACATTGCTTGCGTGGTTGTGATCGTCGTTTGACGAAGAGTTAGCTCCCGCTTGGGGATGCTTTTATTCATTATATATGCTTTATCAGTGTTGTACCCCGTTCGGGGCCAGTATTTACAAAGGAAACTCTGCCGAAATTTTCAGAAAAGACTTGTGATTTTAAAAATGCATATTTCGGCTTATGTTGTTAAACTTCTTTCTTTTAATTTGGTTTTCTTTCACTCTACTGCTTTACTTGGTTTGGATTTCTGGGTTTTGGCTTACTTAGATTACGTACGCCTCGAGACGTTTCGTAATTTAAGTGCCGGTCATGTTCCGTACTTTTCGGGTCGTGACAATATATATCACACACACACACATATGTATATAAAGAGAAGAAAATCTTAAGTGAGCTTTAATACTAGTTTATATATATATATATATATGTATATATATATAGAGATTAATGGAGGAAAGAGGCCATATGAGGGGATTTCCTCCTGTGGCGTGGAAAAAATACAACCTCCGCCATTTTTTCCGACGATCGGCACCTATCATCATTATCGTTATCATCTAAGATGTGCGTACACCAAATTTGATGTGATTCCACAACTTTATCACCGTTGATTTAGTGGGTTCAAAATTAACAGTTTACCGACAATAGAACTTTTTACATTGCTAAATCAACGGTGAAAAAGTTGTAGAATCACATGAAATTTGGTTTACCCACATCTTAGATGATAACGATGAAGATGATGGGGGCCGATCGTCGGAAAAAATGGCGGAGGTTGTATTTTTTCCACGCCATAGGAGGAAATTCCCTCCTATAGCCTCTTTTCTCCATTATTCTCATATATATATCTATGTATGTATATATATATATATGTATGTATATATGTATGTATATATCTATATATATGTATGTATGTATGTATGTATGTGTATGTATATATATGTATGTATGTGTGTGTGTGTGTGTGTGTGTGTATGTATATATATGTATGTATATATGTGTGTGTGTGTGTGTGTGTGTGTGTGTGTGTCTGTATATATATATATATATATATCAAATTATTAAATCAACACTTGATTCAATAATCCGGTTATATCATATATAACCGACTAATATCATATATATGTATATAAAACATTAAATCAACACTTGATTCAATTATCCGGTTATATCACATATAACCGGCTAATATTCAATATTAGATATTAAATCAACACTTGATTCAATAATCCGGTCATATCATCTATAACCAGCCAATATCAAATGTATTAACATATATATATATATATATATATATATATATATATATATATATATATTAATCAGATCATTGAATCAACACTTGATTCAATAATCCGGTTATATCATATAAAACCCGACCGATATGAAATATCGCTAGATTAGAATACAGTATCATATACTCGTATTTAATCAAGCTCCCACACATATCTCCATGCGTGCCCTACTTTGTTTTGGTTGAGTTAGGAAACCTCTATGTGGGACTCTAAAGACTCGCCAATACTCCAGCAGTAGGTAATGATTACATCAGATACCACAAGCCATCAGCGGTACTAGCTGGACGTAACGGCTATCCGGATATTGAACGATTAGAAGATCAACAAGAAAACTTGTCCAAACTCCCGTAGAGCCTATAAGCAACACTTACCGTATAGTCTGGTCTCTTCGTCTGATATGCCGTATATCGAGTCTTGGGTGAAATCGTCAGACCCCAAGAACTTAATAAGTCATGCCGATGTGTGGCCTATAATCTTTCGAGAAACTACTGATAACACTTATCAGTAAATCTCATCAGCCTTGGCCAGGGAATTGCTGTTATAGCCAATAGAGTATAGCGCAACATCAACTCCCAATACCGGCAGAGACGAAACCCTTCCTATCGCTCACTGCCTCCATATGAATCGGGACTGTACCCAAAATCCACCTGTTTGCACGACTCCTTTGAGCCGTGGTAGGGAGGAAATCAAATCACAGTGGGAACCATACAAGACACTATGACGATCTCGTGTCTACAGACAAATCTGTACAAGTGTCACCAGAGAACTGCTATCTAACGATAGGTATGGTACCATCTAGGAGTTCTCGGCGAGTCCTGTTCAGTGTACCCATTCTCTAATAAGCACCTGTGTACAATCTTTGATGTCAAACACCAATGGTTATGGGATCAACCATCGCCCCATACAGGGTCAAGAAATGTACACACTAATCTACTCTAGAATATCGGTGCCCTCTCTCTTTATTCCCTCGACTAGGAACTGTTAAAGGATGTGCTTATGGACTACACAAGCCCCACCAGTATGATCTGCATCATAGTCCTGGTAGTCAAGCCAACATCCTAAGGGTTTTATCAACATGTATCAATGATAGAGTAAACTAAAACAAGTGTACATGTTAAAATAAAAAGCAACTAGATAGTATAGTATCATGTCGAGCAAGAAAGTCCTCTATATATATGTCCAAGCATCCACTATAATATACAATAATAGCCTCTAGGACATACATATTCCTGACAATCTCCCACTAGCACTGAGGCCAGTTGTTATAGTATCTGTTGGATATGTATGCCCTAGAGGCCTTTATTGTATAGGATACTAGGGATATGTATGTACAGAAACAATCTTGTTCAATATGATAATATGGTATTTGGTTTACCTTTATCTTAACATGTGATGTGTTCTACTTAGTATTTTATATCTTGTATACATATTGATAAAGCCCTTAGGATGTTTGCTTGACTACCAGGACTATGATGTATATCATACTAGTAGGGCTTGCACAGTCTGCAAGCACATCCTTTAACAGTTCCTAGTCGAGGGAACATTGAGACAGGGCATCGATATTCCAGAGTAGACTAGTGTGTACGTTTCTTGACCCTGTATGAGAGCGATGGTTGATCCCATAACCATTGGCGTTTGATATCAAAGATTGTACACAGGTGCTCATTAGAGAATGGGTACATCGAACATGACTCATCGAGAACTACTAGATGGTATCATACCTATCGTCAGATAGCAGTTCTCTGGTGACACTTGTACAGATTAGTCTGTAGATCCGAGATCGTCATAGTGTCTTGTGTGGTTCCAACTGTGCTTTGATTTCCTCCCCACCACAGCTCTTTAGAGTCCTGCAAACAGGTGGATTTTGGGTACAGTCCCGAATCACATGGAGGCGGTGAGCGATAGTAGGGGTTTCGTCTTTCCCGGTATAGGGAGTTGATGTTGCACTATGCTCGATTGTCTATAACAGCAGTTCTCTGGCCAGGGTTGTTGAGATTTACAGATAAAAGTTATCAGTAGTTTCTCGAACCATTATGAGCCACACATCGACATGACTTATCAAGTTACTGGGGTCTGACATTTACCGCCCCTAGACCCGATATGCGACGTATCAGACGAAGAGACTGGATTGTACGGTAAGTGTTACTTATAGGCTCATTGGGGTTAAGATGAGTTTGCTCGTCGGCCACCTTTTCGACATGTACCTGGGTAGACGTTATGCACAGCTAGTGCCGCTTATGGGCTTGTAGTTAAACCCACAGCCAGCATACTGTCAAGTCTTTAGAGTCCCACACATAGGAGTTCCCTGGCTCAGGCAAAACGATGTAGAGGTCGTAAGGTGTTACGGTAGGGTTTCGATCATATACCTGTACCGGCTACACGAATGATGTTCGAAAGGATAATACTGGTAAGCTTTGCTTTAAGCCGGATACCGGTATTATATTTTTTGGATTATTGGTATCTCATTGTATTCATATTTTTCGGAATATTAATACGGGTATATTTATAGATATACGGTGAGGGGCTGTAATTGTACAAGGAAAGGCTTCTAGAAAGAGACACCTCATATATGGATTTTATTTTGTGAAAATAAATAAATGAGCTGGAATTTGGAGACTTTTTCAAAGCATGGATGAAAGAATGGCTGATGAATATTATATTCATTTGGCTTCACTATTGAAGAATGGTTGATTATTTTTGAGAAAAATAATCCATGCTTCAATAATTGGAAGTTTAGGCATATCATTTGGTTCATGCTTGACCAAGCTCATTCTTACTTTCGCATTCTCTTTCCAAATTATCTCCTCCTCTCTAGCTCAACCCTAACCCTTCACATGAGTTGTGATTCATAGGGTATTAAGATCAAATAATCCTCTAGATATTCTCTGCATCATCTAAGTAGTCTCTCTTAGCAAGCTTGACTTCTTAGTTATCTCTTTAGTGGTGGTTAAAGCTTGATCCAAAGCTCTCGGTGGATCATCTATGGCTTAGCGGTGACCGGAGATCGAGATCGTTTCAAAAACCCAAGGAAACAAGAAGAGCAGCGAGAAGTGGAAAGAATACCCGAATGACCGGTTTCAAGAAGGTATAATCTCTATCATAGTAGCTAAAACTCCTAGATAGGGTACTAGTTATGGTTTAGGATACGATCCGGGTTCAAAAGTTGATGTTGCATGCTTCAAAATTATTTTTTGCTGCTTCCGCCTCCCCACAAGTGTTGTGACGATGTGCAACATCTACTAACATGGTATCAAAGCCTAACTAAACTGAAACTAGTATTTTAGATGACGTTTAAAGCTTCGAAACCGAAACAACTCCGAAACCGTAAATCAAAAACCATGTTTCTGTCATTTTTTAAAAAGTCTTCTAAATATTTTTTAAACATGTGCAGAAAACTAGTTAAGAGATAACTAGAACACCCTAGAAAAATGAGCCCAAAATTCAAAAATCTCGCCGGCCAAAACTCCAAAATTCCCGGCGTCGCCGGTTCACTGTTGAGATTTGGGCTTGGATTTTTTACGGTGTTCTGATGACTTGGTTTTAGGTTTTATGGTACTGTTTATTTATTTCCAGATTGCATGTGATGTAATCTAAGTGTTAGGGACATCCGGAGTGCTTCGAAGTCAAATATTTAACGTCGTTTATCCGTTTTCAGTTTGATATGTGTTATGAAACGTCCACTAATTGCTATACGACGATTAGTGTGGGTTGCACATATGTGTATTATGTGATGGTATGTGTATATGAATGTGTTGGATCGTCGAAGATGAATAGCCGGGGGATGTGAGAAGAGTGTTTTCTTTTGTTTCATTCTTGTAATTTGTAAAAGTGATGTAATATTATTTTGCGAGGCACATCCGGGTTGAGCTTGTAGCCACCGTTGTATTATTTCTTTTTACCGTTATTGCTCGTAGGATAGACCCAATGTGGGGTGTACAACCTACCGGGTTCTTGAAGTGCCGAGTGGCCTACTCATTTTATTGAAAGAGGTTTCTTCACTTCGGGAATTTGGCGGGTAGTTTGCCGCACCCATAGTGGTCTAGGGTGGGGTTTAGCTATTCATCACGACCGTGGAATCCGTCTTTCATTCAGAGCATAAAAAAACACGGAATTCCTAGTATATCCAATGTATTCATCTGTGATCTGGAATGCTTATTATTGCGTGAGAAGAATGGCTATATATATATGAGATATATAATAAACGTTACTTATGTTTTGCACCCGCACTAGTACAGCCCCCGCTCTGCCATTAGTTAAGTAACCTAACGATGTATGACGGGGCCCCGTGGCGAATGCGGATGGCATAAGCGTACGTTCTATTTTTGTTTCTTTTTTTTTTGCAATGATAAGGTTAAATGATGGGAAAACATTGATGAGATTAATGATAAGAAAAGGAACTTAAAGATGTTGTAGAATCAAAATTTTCAAAAATGGTAGCTCTAGTTCTTGCTTTGCTTAGTGGTATTCCTTAATGAATATCCAGCACATCATTCGACGAGGAAAGAGCCGGGATCCCTTGACCAGGAGTGACCTCTTTAGAAAAACTAATAAATACTACAACCCACTCGGTTTATTATGATAGCCTCCCTAGTTCTTGCTTTGCATAGTGGTATTTCTTGATGAATATCCAGCACCTCATTCGATGAGGAAAGAGCCGAGATCTCTTCACCGGGAGTGACCTCTTTAGCAAAAGCTATTTGGTTTGTTTTTTAGAAAACCACTTGATTTTTAAGCGGAACTTAAACCACTCCTTTTCAAATCATTAGATTCTACAACGATATCAAGTTCATTAGGTTAAATGTTTTCATCAAAACCATTCGTAGCCCTCCACCATTTTAGAAATTAGAGTACTTAGTATTCATGCTACGTTTGTTGACTATAGTTAAGGCGTAGTGTACGGTAGCTAAGTGATGACTTCTTGCAATGCGTATGATGCGATCGATTAGGGCATTCGTAAGACTTTGTTGACCATAGTTAAGGTTCATACGGGTGGGTATAAATCGATCATGAAATAATGGGTAGAACTTGACTAGCGCTTATGATTTGTTGATCATAGTTAAGGTCATTAGTCGCTATGGGTAAAAACCATATCGGGAATTTCAAGTGTTGAAATTTGCAATGAGATTGCATACCTTCTATTTGATAGTTGGATCTCGATCCCACTGTGAGTAATAGTTACCCCCAGGAGAGTTTTACTCTTTACAATTAGCTAATCCAGTAGATGTCTAGAAAGGTGTCAACGGGTTATGCCTATAGGAAAACGAGGTTTATTTTAATTAGGTCCGTGCGAAAGCACGGGGAACCTCCCTCGGAGTACCGACACTAGCCTGGCTGACCGGTTAGCGAACTTGTAGGATGTAATTAATCCTGGCTAATTTTCTTTTTAAGGTTTGAAGAAAAATTTGATAAAAAGCAGTGGGAAACATCGATTAGATAAGATTAATAAACAATCTAATCATGCATGAACAATCTCTGAGTGTTTTCTTTTCTCTCTCCTAATGGCAGATACCAATATCGGGACTTAAGTTTCTATTAGACAAAAATAAACTCACGGGACCAAATTATAAAGAATTGCTGAGGAACATAAATGTTGCCCTTACTTATGACAAGGTTGCATACGTCCTTACTGTTCCAGCCCCTCCCCTTCCAGGCCCTGATTCCTCTATTGCGGATGAGATACGCAAAACATGGGATATAGATTGCGCCAAAGCCAAATGCCTCACGCTTGCTTCGATGGACAACAAACATCAGAAGCAGCACGAGAAGATGGATGTGCAATCCATCTTTCTCCATACAAAGGACATGTATGGGAAGCAATCTTGTGCACTGCATTACGAGGCCTCAAGAAAGTTGTTTCAGATGAGGATGGCTGCTGGCACATCTATAGGTGATCATGTGCTGTAGATGATAGGATTTATTGAAGAACTAAAGGACCTGGGATTGACGATGGAGAATGAACAATATGTTGATATAGTTCTACAGTTTCTCCCCTCGCCTATGCCCAGTTTATAGTGAATTTCAACATGCACAATCTGGAGAAGTCACATCATAATCTTCTCAATATGTTGAGGAGTGCAGAGAGCATGCTAAAAGTAATGAAAACTCCCTCTCTAGTTGCTGGGCCATCTTCCTCTTCCGTCCTGAAACCTAAAGCTAAGGGAAGGAAGAAGAAGAAACCCATCAAACCGAGAGGTAGAGTTAGAAAGTCACCGCGGAAAGACAAGACTAGGGATGCGGCATCCAGAAAAGGGGAATGTTTCTACTGCCACAAGACTGGGCACTGGAAGAGAAACTGCGTTGGGTACCTCGCTGATGTCAAGAAGAAGAAGCATGCTGATACTTCCGCTTCAGGTGTGTTTGTTATTGAAAACTGTTTTTCAATTAACTCTGCTTCCTGGGTATTAGACAGCGGGTCAGGATCTCATATCTGCAATTGTGTGCAGAGATTGAGAAATAGCAAGGTTTTGAAGAAAGGTGATCACACTCTCCGTGTTGGGAATGGTTCGAATGTACATGCTGTATCAGTGGGAGAGTGTCACCTTGGTTTACCTTCAGGATGTATATTGGTTTGAACCCGTGTTATTTTATGCCTTCTATGTTGTGTAACATAATATCAGTATCTCTGTTGGACAATGAAGGATATAATTTTATGTTACAAAGTAATGTTATGAACATTAACCAAAATCAACAGTTGATTGGGTATGGTACATTAAATAATAGAATCTACATCCTGAATCAACATACGGTTTTTAACATACAATACACAAACAAAAGGAAGATTTCAGAGATAAATGAAGTTTTCATTTGGCATTGTAAACTTAGTCATATTAACGAAACAAGACTAACCAAGCTATATATAGATAGATATTTAAATCCGTTTGAATATAAATCTTATGCGACTTCAGTCTTGTATCAAGAGTAAAATGACCAAAACTCCATTTACTGGATACGGAGAGAGAGCTACTGAACTCTTAGGCCTCATACATAGTGATGTATGTGGACCAATGTCTACGTATGCAAGAAGTGATTTTTCATACTTCATAACTTTTACTGACGATTTCTCAAGATTTGGACACGTGTTCTTGTTGAAACATAAGTCTGAAGCTTTCGAAAAATTCAAGGAGTATAAACTTGAAGTAGAAAAACAAACTGGGTTGAGTATCAAGATACTTCGATCAGATCGAGAAGGAGAGTAACTAAGTACAAAGTTTCTAGATTTCCTGAAAGAGAATGGGATTCTTTCTTAGCCCACTCCTCCGTACACACCACAGCACAACGGTGTGTTAGAACAGAGAAATCGTACCCTATTAGATATGGTACGTTCGATGATGAGTAATTCCCAGTTGCCACTTTCGTTCTAGGGGCATGCATTAGAGACTGCAATATATCTATTAAACAGGGTTCCGACCAAAACCGTGTCTACCACTCCATATGAGATATGGTATGGGAAGAGACCATCTCTTAAACGAGTTAGGATATGGGATTGTCCTGCTTTTGTTAAAAATCAAAATCCAGACAAACTCGAGACACGATCGGTTTTGTGTAAATTTGTGGGGTATCCCAAACATTCATATGGGTATCTTTTCTACTACAAGGAGAAACAAAGAGTGTTTGTCTCTCAATATGCCATATTTTTAGAAAATGAATTTTTTACAAATGATACTATTGGCAATGCGGTAGAATTGGAAGAAATTTCAGAGCCACAAACAAATACTGACAATTTGGTTGAACCTGATGTTTCAATAGAACCCAACGAGCCTCAGTCACTTCGTAAATCTAGTAGAACTTCTCGCCCACCTGATAGATACTATGGTTTTCTAATTGATGGTGATAGAGAAGATTGCATCATAGATGATGATGACCCTACTAGTTTTCAGCAAGCTATTACAAGTAGTGACTCGGTGAAATGGCTGGATGCTATGCGATCTGAAATGGAATCCATACACACCAACAAAGTATGGACTTTGGAGGTTGCACCTTCTGGAGTAAAACCTATAGTGTGCAAATGGATCTTTAAGAAAAAGATTGGTGTGGATAGACAGGTAGAGACCTATAAAGCTAGGCTTGTGGTTAAAGGATTTCGTCAAAGTCCAGGATTGGACTATGATAAGACTTTTTCTCTAGTTGCAATGCTTAAATCCATTCGAATCCTCCTTGTTGTTGCTGCTTACTACGACTATGAAATCTGGAAGATGGACGTTAAAACAGCATTTCTAAATGGTGATTTAGATGAATGCGTTTTTATGGATCAGCATGAGGGCTTCATTGATAATGGGAGCAGCGAGAAAGCATGCAGGTTGCTTAAATCCATCTATGGATTAAAGCAGGAAGCACGGAGTCGGAACATCTGCTTTGATGATACAATCAAAGGGTTTGATTTTATCAAAAATGTAGATGAACCTTGCATTTATAAAATTATTGTAGGAAGTACAGTCATATTCCTCGTATTGTATGTAGATGACATTATCCTGATAGGAAATGACGTTCCTATGCTACAATCAATCAAAATATTCTTATCGCAAAGGTTCTCCATGAAGGACCTGGATGATGCCTCATGCATTCTGGGCATTAAGATCTATAGAGATAGGTCTAAGAGATTATTGGGATTGTCCCAATCGAGGTATATAGACACCATACTAAAGAGCTTTAGTATGGAAGATTCCAAGTGAGGTAATTCACCCGCTTGTCATGGGATCACCCTCTCCAAAGAGATGTCTCCATAGACTGATGAAGAGAGGGCTCACATGAGCATTATACCATACGCTTCGGCAGTAGGATCTATAATGTATGCGATATTATGTACTCGCCCAGATATAGCTTACGCAATGAATGTAGTAAGCAGGTATCAATCCAATTCAGGGGAGAAACACTAGACGGCTGTGAAGAACATTCTTAAGGACTTGCGAAGGACTAAAGAAATGTTCATGGTGTATGGTAATGGAGATCTCCATATAGAGGCCTTTATCGATTTCAGTTTCCCAAGCGATAAGGATGACAACAAGTCCATCTCAGGGTTTGTATTTACCCTCAATGGAGGGACGGTATGTTGGAAGAGTTCCAAGCAAGATACCGTTGCTAACTCTACGATGGAAGCTGAGTATATTGCTGCTAATGATACCGCAAAAAAGGCGGTCTGGATGAGGAAGTTCGTTTCTGAACTTCAGTTGGTTCCATCCATTGCTAATCTAATACCTTTGCATTATGATAACAAAGGTGCCATGGCTTTAGCAAAGGAACCACGGTCCCATCAGAAATCCATACATATCTTGAGGCGGTATCACCTCATCAGGGAGATCGTGGATCGCCAGGAGATCTAGGTGCGGAGAGTGGACACAAAAGATTGCACAACCAATCCGTTCACCAAGGCCATCCCTCAAGTCCAGTTCGAGAGACTATATGAAATGTTGGGCATGCGGTACACCAGCAACTGGCTATAGTGCAGACAGTGGGTACTTATTGCGCCAACTAAAGGCCTCAGTGCAAGTGGGAGATTGTTGGATATGTATGCCATAGAGGCCTTTATTGTATAGGATGCTAGTGATATGTTTGTACAGAAACAATCTTGCTCAATATGATAGTATGCTATTTGGTTTATCTTTATCTTAACATGTGATGTATTCTAATTAGTATTTCATATCTTTTATACATGTTGATAAAGCCCTTAGGATATTTGCTTGACTACCAGGACTATGATGTAGATCATACTAGTGGGGCTTGCGTAGTCCGCAAGCACATCCTTTAACAGTTCCTAGTCGAGGGAATATCGAGATAGGGCACCGATATTCCAGAGTAGACTCGTGTGTACGTTTCTTGACCCTGTATGGGGGCGATGGTTGATCCCATAATCATTGGTGTTTGACATCAAAGATTGTACACATGTGCTCATTAGAGAATGGGTACATCGAATTGGACTCGCCAAGAACTCTTAGATGGTATCATACTTATCGTCAAATAACAGTTTTCTGGTGACACTTGTACATGTTAGTCTGTAGACCCGAGATTGTCATAGTGTCTTGTGTGGTTCCTACTATGCTTTGATTTCCTCCCTACCACAGCTCTTCAGATTCGTGCAAATAGGTGGATTTTGGGTACAGCCCCAAATTACATGGAGGCGGTGAGTGATAAGAGGAGTTTCGTCTCTCCCGGTATAAGGAGTTGATGTTGCGCTATGCTCGATTGGCTATAATGGAAATTCCCTGGCCAGGCTTATTGAGATTTACTGATAAGAGTTATCAGTAGTTTTTCGAACCGTTATGAGCCACACATCGGCATGACTTATCAAGTTACTGGGGTCTGACATTTACTGCCCCTAGACTCGATATGCGATGTATCAGATGAAGAGACCGGACTGTACGGTAAATGTTACTTATAGGCTCGTTGGGGTTAGAATGAGTTCGCTCGTCGGCCACCTTTTCGACATGTACCTGGGTAGCCATTACGCACAGCTAGTGCCGCTGACGGGCTTATGGTTAAACCCACTGCCAGCATACTGTCGAGTATTTAGATTCCCACACAGAGCGTTTCCCTGGTTTAGGCGAAACGATGTAGAGGCCGCAAGGTGTTACGGCAGGGTTTCGATCATATACGTGTACTGGCTACACGAATGATGTTCGGAAGGATAATACTGGTAGGCTTTGGTTTAAGCCGGATACCGGTATTATATTTTTTGTATTATTGGTATCTCAATATATTCGTATTTTTCAGAATATGAATACGGGTATATTTATACGATATATGGTGAGGGGCATTCTTGTAATTGTACAAGGAAAGCCTTTTAGAAGGAGACACCTCATATATGGATTTTATTTTCTGAAAATAAATAAATGAGGTGGAATTTGGAGACTTTTTCAAAGCATGGATGAAAGAATGGCTAATGAATATTATATTCATTTGGCTTCACTATTGAAGCATGGTTGATTATTTTTGAGAAAAATAATCCATGCTTCAATAATTGGAAGTTTAGCCATATCATTTAGTTCATGCTTGACCTAGCTCATTCTTACCCTCGCATTCTCTCTCCAAATTATCTCCTCCTCTCTAGCTCAACCTTAACCCTTCACATGAGTTGTGATTCATAGGGTATTGAGATCAAATAATCCTCTAGATATTCTCTACATCATCTAAGTAGTCTCTCTTAGCAAGCTTGACCTCTTAGTTACCTCTTTAGTGAAGGTTGAAACTTGATCCAAAGCTCTCGGGCGAATTATCTATGGCTTAGCGGTGATCGGAGATCGAGATCATCTCAAACACCTAAGGAACCAAGAAGAGCAGCGAGAAGCAGTAAGAAGACCCGAAGGACTGGTTTCAAGAAGGTATAATCCCTATCATAGTAGCTAAAACTTCTAGATAGGGTACTAGTTATGGTTTAGGATACGATCCGGGTTCGAAAGTTAATGTTGCACGCTTCAAAATTATTGTTTGCTACTTATTCCTCCCCACAAGTGTTGTGAGGATGTGCAACATCTATAACAGTATCGCATGCCCAACATCCCAAAAAGTCTCTCAGACTGCGTCTGGGAGAGGGCCTTTATGAGTGGATCTGTCGTATTGTCCTTCGTATCTACTCTCCTGATCTCAATCTCGCGGCGATCAACTATCTCCTGAATTTGGTGATACCGCTTTAGAATATGTCTGGATCGCTGATAGGACCAGGGTTCCTTGGCCAAAGCCACAGCTCCATTGTAATCACAATACAAAGGTTTTGGATCCTCAATGGATGGAACCATACCAAGTTCAATAATGAACTTTTTCATCCAGATGGCCTCTTTGGCAGCATCGTTGGCAGCGATGTATCCAGCCTCCATCGTCGAGTCTGCAACGGTATCTTGCTTGGATCTCTTCCAACATACCACCCCTCCATTGATGATGAAGACAAATCCCGAGACAGAATTGTTGTCGTCCTTATCACTCTGGAAGCTCGAATTGGTAAAGGACTCCATTCGAAGTTCTCCGTTACCATACACCAAGAACATTTCTTTAGTCCTTCTGAAGTACTTAAGAATGTTCTTCACAGCTATCCAGTGCTTCCCCCTGGGTCTGATTGATACCTACTTACCACAGTAAGTGCGTAAGCTATATCCGGTCTAGTGCATGACATCGCGTACATGATAGACCTAACTGCAGAAGCATAGGGTATCACGTTCATGCGAGCCCTTTCTAAATCAGTCATGAAGACATCTCTTTGGAGAGAGTGATTCCTGAACAAGCGGGTAAATTACCACACTTAGAATCTTCCATACTAAATCTCTTTAATATGGTGTCTATGTACCTAGATTGGGACAATCCCAACATTCTTTTAGATATATCTCTATAGATCTTTATCCCCAGGATGTAGGAGGCATCACCCAGATCTTTCATGGAGAACTTTTGTGATAGGAAGAGTTTGACCGAGTGTGAAATAGGAACTTCATTTCCTATCAAGACTGTCATCTACGTACAATACGAGGAAGACAACCTTACTCTCTACAACCTTTTTATATATACATGGTTCATTTATATTTTTGATGAAGTCAAACTCTTTGATTGCTACATCAAAAGAGATGTTCCAACTCCGCAACGCCTGCTTTAATCCGTAAATTAATTTAAGTAACTTGCACACCTTTCCGCTGCTCCCACTATCTACGAAGCTCTCTGGCTGTGTCATATACACGCTCTCTTCTAA
Source organism: Agapanthus africanus (assembly GCA_030015575.1). Taxonomy (NCBI): domain Eukaryota; kingdom Viridiplantae; phylum Streptophyta; class Magnoliopsida; order Asparagales; family Amaryllidaceae; genus Agapanthus; species Agapanthus africanus. Next base: position 328,632,743 of record JASDDO010000029.1, on the reverse strand, counting down.
ATCACCATTTATAAAATCGGTCTTGATGTCCATCTGCCAAATTTCATAGTCATGGTATGCAGCAATGGCAAGTAGGATCCTGATGGACTTAAGCATAGCCACTGGAGAAAATGTCTTGTCATAGTCGACACTTGGTCGTTGACAGAAACCTTTTGCTATAAGTCTAGTTTTGAAGGTCTTAACCTTTCCGTCTACACCAATTTTCTTCTTAAAGATCCACTTGCTCCCAATGGGTTTTACCCCTTCAGGAGAAACTTCCAAAATCCATACTTTGTTGGTGTACATGGATTCCATCTCAGATCGCATGTGTTGGGTTGTGCCAGCGCCCTGGCCATCAAACCGTAGCCGATCGCGGAACAAAAAATTTACAAACTGGCGCTAACACAGCCCCCGAATACGGATCTACCATTAACCCTAAACCTATCAAGCAATACAAAGAGTTAGGAATGTTATACTGAATGATCCGTGTCCTTCGGTCCTTAAACACCTTCCCAAGCTCCTACTGGCCACAATGATCAAGTTTGGTTGTCGGTCTTCATCCATCGAAGATGATCCACCCGAGATTCTATGAATCGAGCTCCAACCTCATAACCGAGGTAACTAGGGTATCTAGCTTGCTAAACTAGTTAGCCTAGAAGATATAGAGTCTATTGAAGGATTAATTTGTCTTTAAACACCCTAGGTTTCTCAACACATGAGACGATTAAGGTGGAGAAAGAAGAAGAAGCCACGAGAGATGAGAGTGTGAAGCTAGAGCTCAACTCATGAAAAAAATCAAGTGTCGTGAGAGTGTGAGAAAAGAATGAAGCTACTTAAGAAAAATCTCAGGTTTTCATAAAATATCTCACAATCACAACAAATGTCAAGCATGCCTCAATAGTGTTTCCATGAGTCACATCCATGAGTCACCAAGTGAGTCATGCTTGAATAAATCCTAAGCACACTCATCCCTCCACCTCAATTAACCATTTAACCAAATGGTTAATAAACAAAATGAGGTGTAATCTTTTAGAAACCATATTGTAATAAATTACATGAATGCCCATATCCATATATACATACCCGCATCCGTATTCCAAAAAATACAAATACAATGAGACGAAAATAATCCAACAATATAATACTAGGATTCGGCTTAAACCAAAGCCCACTACTATTATCTGTCACGTATATGATCGAACCCTGCCGTAAATCCATACAGCCTCTATATTGTTTTGCCCGAAGTAGGGAAACCCTCTGTGTGGGACTATAAAGACTCATCAATATGCTGGCAGTGGGTTTAACCACAAGCACGTCAGCGGCACTAGTTGTAAGTAACGGCTACCCAGGTATTGAGCGAAAGGAAGGCCGACGAGCAAACTCATCCTAACCCCTACTGAGCCTGTCCGTGGTAATATCCGTACAGTACGATCTCTTCATCTAAGAGTATCGCATATCGAGTCTAGGGGGTGGATAAAGTCAGAATCCAAATAACACGACATTTAGTGTCGGTATGAAGCCTATCACAACCTGAGAAACTACTAATCCAAATCAGTAATTCTCGACTACCTTGATCAAGGATTTCTGGTGATGGCCACCCGTGCATAACGCGACATCAACCCCTAATACCGGGAGAGACAAATCTCTAACGATCCGCTCACTGCCTCCATGTGGCTTGTGACTGTACCCAACTAAAACCTGTTTGTACGACTCCTTTAAGCCGTGGTAGGGTAGTAATCAAAGCATAGTGGGAACTCACATGACATAAATGATGATCTCAGGTCAACAGACTAATCTGTACACACACCTGGGAACTGCTATCTGACAATAGGTATAATACCAACTAGCATGTTCCTGGCGAGTCTGTCCAGTGTACTCATAACCCAATGAGCACCTGCATACTATCTTAGGTGAACAAACAAACACCAATGGGTTTTGAAACCGGCCACCGCCTCTCGTTGTAGGGTTCCTAGGCACCCTAGTGAGGTCTCACAAGGCATCGATCATGCCAAATTAAAATTTTAACGGTGCCGAGAAACCCTAATACGTATCGTCGGCTAGAAATCTAGGCGAAAAAAATCTAGTTAACAACTTAACTAATGGGATATCGGAAATACAACCTTTGTAGATCCGGTGCTCCACCTCCATAGCTCCGCAACGAAGTCGTCTCCGCTGTCCAAAAGGAATCCGGGCTCTAGAGTCGGCTTCGTCGGAGAAAAAGCGAGCTAGGTCGTCGATGTCCATGCCGAAGATGATCTACGTCGAGGCATCGCTAAATCAAGCTCCACCTTCACCAAGCCCTAAAAACTTGTGAAGGAAACACACTCTACTACTTGGCAAGAGGTAGAGGATGAAGAAGAAGAATATTATGATAAGAATTTTGAAAAGAAAAGAATAATAATTCTTATCATAAAGGTAACCATCGTAAAGTGCAGAGATTAAACTAGGGTTAGTGGGAATGGTTAGGGTTAAGGATGAGATAAGAATGGTTGACTTCATCAAAGCTTCAAGAAGCTTCAACATAAAACAAAAATAGCCACCATTCTTTTCTCTTGCCTTTTATTTTCCAAAAATCCATACATAAATAAGTGAATGAAACAAAACCCTAACCATAATCATGTAACCATGGTTTGATCTTTACACAAAAAACCCTAGGATAACATGTATCATCAAACATGATACAATCAAGTGCACAAAACGTATATCACATATACAATGTGCACATCCGAGTGAGAATATCCATCTAAAGTGAACCAATACTAGTTAATGCAAAGTAATATATCAAATATATAATTAAATCATTAAATCAACACTTGATTTAACGATCCGGTCATATCGCATATAACCGACTAGTATCCAATGTATCGGCTTATCGAATCAACGCTTGAATCGATAACTAGGTTATATCGCATACAACCATTCGACACATTGATCGCGAGAATGAAATACGGTATCACATACACGCACTATTCTCGGTCCCGCACATATCTCATATGCGCTCCTATTTCGTTTTGCTTGAGCCAGGAAACCTCTGTGTAGGACTCTAAAGACTCGTCAATACGCCGGCAGCAGGTGATGATCATATCAATCACCCACAAGCCGCAAGCGGTCTGCTAAACGTAACGGCCACCCGGGTATTGAGCGATCTGAAGATCGACGAGCAAGCCCGCTCACACTCCAGTGAATCCAACCAGTAACACTACCGTACAGTCCGGTCTGATCGTCTGATATGTCGCATATCTCGCCTAGGGGTGGTAAACGTCAGACCCCAATAGCTCGATGAATCGTGTCGATATGAGGTCTATAACTATTCGAGAAACTACAGGTAACACTTACCAGTAAATCTCAGCAACCCTGGCCAGGGATTTCCTGTTATAGCCAATCGAACACAGCACAACATCAACTCCCTATACCGGGAGAGACGAATCCCCTCCTATCGCTCATTGCCTCCATGTGACTCGGGACTGTACCCAAAAACCACCGTTTTGCACGCCCTCTTGGACGTGGTAAGATGGAAATCAAAGCACAGTGGGAACCACACAAGACTCTATGACGATCTCGGGTCAACAGACTACTCTGTACCAGTGTCACCAGAGAACTGCTATCTGACGTGAGGTATAATACCATCTGGGAGTTCTCGGCGAGTCTGTCCAGTGTACCCAGTCTCTACTGAGCACCCGTATATGATCTCTGATGTCAAACACCAATGGATATGGGATCATCCATCGCCCATCTGTATGGGTCGAGAAGGTACACGCTAGTCTACTCTGGTATATCGATGCCCCGTCTCGATACACCCACAACTAGGGACTTTGAAGGATGTACTTATGGACTACCATGTCCCCACTAGTATGATCCGCATCATAGTCCAGGTAGTCAAGTACAGATCCTAAGGGCTTTACCAACATGTAACAGGGAGACAATCAGTGTACATGTTAAGGTAAAGAGCAACCAGATAGCATACTATCATGTCGAGCAAGAAAGTCCTCCCTATATACGTCCCAGCATCCACTACAATATACATCCTATGTACAGTAATGGCCTCTAGGGCATACATATAACTAACAATCTCCCACTTCCACTAGGGCCATCTGTAGCAGTGGTTGTAGTATCTCATACTGAACCATCCCATAAAAGTCTCTCTCTGGGAACAGGCCTTTGTGAGTGGATCCGCTGTGTTGTCCTCTAAGTCTACTCTCCTAACCTCGATCACCCTGGAGATCAACTATCTCCATGATCAGGCGATACTGCCTTAGAATAAGTCTGGATCACTGATGGGACCGGCGTTCCTCGGCATAAGCCACAACTCCATTGTCGCACAATGGCAGGAACATAGTTCATCTTATGAACCAATATATACCCAAACAGCCTCTTTGGTAGTATCTTAAGAAGCGATGTATCCTGCCTTTATCGTCTAGTATGTCACGGTATCTAGCTTGGAACTCTTCAAACATACCGTCCCTCCACTGAGGGTAAAGACAATGCCTGTGACTGACATTCAGTCGTCTTTATCACCCTGGAACCCTTCCAGTGATTCTCCCCAGGATCGGTTGATACCGTCTCACTACAACTAGTGAGAGTCCTAACATCCAATTAGATCTATCTCATAGATCCAAAAACCCAGGATTTAGGAGGTATCACTTTGATCCTATATGGAGAATCATTGTGATAAGCGGAGATTGATCGAGCGTAGCATAGGAAACTCCTTCCCTATCAAAGAGTATGTCATCCACGTACTCTGCGAGGATCGTTACCATACTCCCTACTACCTTCTTGTTTATACAAGGTTCATCTACCATTTTGATGATGTCAACTTCTTTGACCGCTTCATCAAAACAGATGTTCCAACTCCGCGATGCCTGCTTTATCCTATAAAGCATCTTGCACACGTTTTCGCTGCTCCCACTGTCTACGAAGCCTTCTGGCTGTGTACTTATAGACACTCTCTTCTAAACATCATTTAGAAAAGCTGTCATGACACCCAACCACCAGATATCGTAGTCATGGTATGTAGCCGTGGCAAGTAGGATCTGGATGGACTTAAGCATAGCTACTTAGAAAAGGTTTCATCATCATCCATACCTGGTCAATGATGTAGACCTTTAACAAGTCTAGCTTTGAAAGTCTCAACTTTTCCATGTACACCAAGTAATCTTCTCAAGATATACTTGCTCCTGATGGGGATTTAACCCTTCAGATATAGCAACCAAAGTCCATACTTTGTTGGTGTATAAGGATTCCATCTCAGATCGCTAAACATCCAGCCATTTTTACAGAGTCTCACTCCTGATGGCCAGCTCAAAACTAGTTGGGTCATCATCTCATGATGCAATCCTCGCTCCCACTGTCATAGAGAAACCGAAGTATCTCTCAGGTGGATGAGGAACCCTACTAGATCGGCGGAGAGGCTGAGGTTCATTGGTATCTATTGAATCCTTTTTGGTTCTACCAAATCATCTGCTGTTGTTTGTATAGCTGGAACCTTTCCAGTTCTACATAACAAACCATGCCTCGAGCTTGTCCGGATTTTGCTTTTAGACATAGGCCGGACAACCCCAAATCTTAACTAACTTAAGATATGGGCTCTTCCCCTTCCATATCACATATGAAGTGGTAGGCAATTGATTTGATTCGAACCCTATTCAATAGGTATGCAGCTTCTCAAGTGCATAACACCCAAAAAGGAAATAGGTAACTCAGTAATACTCATCATAGAGCACACCTTATCATATAGGGTGTATCTGCTCCGTCCCGATATACCATCGTGCTATGGTGTATACGGAGGAGTAATGCTGAGAGAGAATCTCATTCTCCTTTAGAATAGTCCTGGAATTCCGTGCTCAAGTATTCTCCTCCTTGATCTCATCATAGGACATAATACTTATACCCTTATTGGTTCTCTACTTCTAACTTATATTCTGTGAATACCTCAAAAGGTTCGGACTTGTGTTTCAACAGGAACATAGGTCTGAATCTTGAGAGATTATCAGAGAATGTAACGAAGTACAAAGAACCAGTCCTGGCATGTGTAGACTGGGGACCTACATACATCAACATGTATCATCCCAAGAGTTTACTAACTCTTTCTCTGTTTCCAATAAACAGAGCTAGTGTCATTTTATCTTTGTGACATGACTGGCGAGTTTCACAAGATGTAAATTCAAACCAATTTAAATATGCATCTAAATGTAACTTCAGCTAGTCGGGTCGCATTGATATGACCTAGTCTACAATGCTTCAAGAAGGATTCGTTCATTTCTGAACTCTTCCTCTTGTGTGTGTTCCGTGTACTAAGAACTGTAGTTTGATTTAGAACATCAATGCTTTTAGATAACGTGCCTGAACCGATCAACTTTTGATATAGGAAATGTTCAAAACATTATCCAACAATACAAAATTATATCCTTTCTTTACTAATAAAGAGACTGATATGATTTTGTATATCAGGTTCGGTATCTAACAACATTCGTTCAGAATCAATATTTTGGTAATACAGGGTGACAGTGACCAACAGACTTGGCTGCAACACTTGCCCCGTTTTCTGCCTCATGAAACTTATCACCCGTTCTCAGTTCTCTACCTTTCTGTAGCCCTATGTAACAGATTACATATCTGGGATCCTGATCTGGTATCACATACCCAGGACGTAAAGGACTCTGAGAAACAGTTCTATATAATGAACACACCCGAAGATGATGCATCAGCATGCACTCTCTTCGTTTGGGCGGCACGGGAAATCTGGTATTCCCCAATTTCCTGCTCTGTCTTATAACTATTATAAGTTGGAGCGGGACCAACGTTCCCCAGCTCAGTATAACAAGCGGGTTCGGTCAATAATCCGTATTATTATCTTGATTAAGGCGTGATATGGTCTCTACCTGGAGAGAGAGAGAAGAAAACACTCAGCGTGCGCTCTGTCAAGAATAGATTGGTTATTATTTTATCTAATCAGGATGGCTCCCACTGCTTTTTATCAAATCTTCCTTCAAACCCTAAAAGGAAAGACTAGCCGGGATTAATTACACACTACAAGTTCGCCAATCTTTCAGCCAGGCCAGTGTCGGTACTTTGAGGGAGGTCCCCCGTGCTTTCGCACGAACCTAATTAATGTAAACCTCGTTTTCCCAGAGGCGTAACCCCGTTGACACCTTTCTAGACACCTACTTGATCGGCTAATTGTAATGTATAAAACTCTCCCAGGAGTAACTCTTACTCGCAGCGGGTATCGGGATCCAACTATCTCATAGAAGGTATGCAATCTCATTGCAAATTTCAACACTTGAAATTCCCGATAATATTTTGCCCCTAGCTCTCTATGACCTTGACGAATGCCAAACAACCCATAGTCCACTAGTCAAGTTCAACCCGTACATTTCTTGATCGAATTAAACCCACCCGCACGACCCTTGACGAATGCCAAACAACGCCGTACGAATACCCTAATCCAATCGCATCATATGCTCAAGCAGATAAATACTAGTTAGCTACCGTACACTACGCCTTGACGAATGCCAAACTACCGCAGCACGAATACTAACTAGTAAATATCTGAAATGACGGAGGGCTACGACAGGTTTTTCTGAAAACCTATTGCGTAATGAACTTGATATCGTTGTAGGATCGAATGAATTTTGAAATGGAGTGCTTTTGAGGCTTTTCTAGTTTTGCTAAAGGAGTCACTCCCGGTGAAGGGATCGTCGGTCCTTTCCTCGTCGAATGAGGTGCGGGATATATCATATATATCACTGTGCAAAGCAGAACTCTTAAAAGCAATCAAAAGACAAACCGAGTGTGTAGCATCTGCCAGTTATTGCTAAAGGAGTCACTCCCGGTGAAGGGATCTCGGTCCTTTCCTTATCGAATAAGGTGCAGGATATATCATATATACCTCTGTGCAAAGCAAGAACTGTAGCTACCTGTTTTATTTTGAAATTCGATTCTACAACATCTTAGGTTTCTTTTATTTCATTAATCACATTAATGAAGTCCCATCATTTAAGTATCTAAACATCACAGATAAATACGACGTACACTTATGCCATTCGCATTCGCCTCGATGTCCCCTCGTGCACCGTTAGGTTAGGTAACTAACGGCAGAGCGGGGCAGGGCTAGCGCGAGTGTAAAACATAAGTAACGCCTATATAATATATCATATATACTATATACTGTATCTATCACAGAACATCATATGATCACATCACAGATATCGCAGCAGAAGAATCATATGAAATATTGGATATACTAGGACGTCCGTGTTTTTAATACGAGCCAGTATAAAACACGGATTCCACGGTCGTGATGAATAGCCAAACCCACACCCCTAGACCCCTACGAGAGCGACAAGCAACCCTGCCAATTCTAGAGTTAGGAGACCCGGACTCGACTCCTCGAGTTGGTCTCCCATTGGACTCCAGAACCCGGTTACTTGTGCTCCCCTCCTTGGGTCTATCCTAGTGCGGAAAAGTAAATAATATACAACGGGTGACAACTTCCGCAACCTGGAAGCGCCCCAATAAAAGAATATTACATACAAGTTTTTACATGAATGAAAATGAAAAACACTCATCTTACATAAAAAAACCCCGGCTATTCAAACACGACGATCCAATATAACATATCCAGCAACACATAACATCACATGTCATCAACGTAAGTAAATATGCGCATCCCAATTGTCGTTGACATATAGCAACGAAACCGGCGATATCACATATTACACTTACGGTCACAGAAAAGAAAGTGTAAAACTACAACAGTTGGAATTCGCAACCTCCATAGACATCGCATGCCTAACAATTATAAACCCCGCATTTTAGTCTCATTATCGAAAACACTTTTCAATATCAAGTCGGGCAATTCAACAGGATTCCCGACATTCTGATCGAATGCTCGTCGCAAACTTCAGTAGACGGCCGCACCCCCAACGCCGTCGACGAAGTGCACCAAGGCGGAACACCGCTACCGTGAGCACCCGAACGGATGCTTTCGGCGACGGGGTTCTCCTACAGTCACTTGGTCGGGGCTATGGGGTGTAGCTGTCTATTAAGTTTACCCGGCGAGTATCCGCGTACGCTACGTGATTGCGACGGACTTTTGATCACATCAAAATTCCGTGGCAACCGATCAAGTGAGACTAAACCGCTAGATTTATAACATTCATTCAGTTATCTCATAACTTCTTGTGAATTCCAATTATTGTATCCCATTCCGGATAAATAGAAAATGTCAAACTTTCCGATCGAACAATCGAACACCCAAGTTTTCCCGATACAGATCAACACATGAAATAAGTCTAACAACATTCAGTTCGTGCCTCAGTAGCAACGGTCCAGCCGTAGAAAGGTCAAGCCAACGCCTCACATGTGGCACGCCGTACTGTCCCAAACCCGAAGGTTCAAAGGGCAGTTCAAGATGGTCACATAATCGAGTTAAGGTTTGTTGTCTTCTAGAGGGTCCATCGCGTTACTTGCACTACTTAGAACGTCGTTAAACTTCGGAAAAATCCAACACTTGGAAATTTCCGGACAGGGGAAAAATTGGGTATTTATATCCGGTCGAACTTTTTAACATATTCTAAAATTTATCCGGAAAGCCACACAGACAAAATTTGATAATCCGATCGAACATTCGAATCCCCAAAACAACCCAGAAAAATTCAACTCTTGAAAAAAATATTAAAAATACCCAGGAAAACCAGCACAGTCAAATAGGAGTTACTGTGCAAAGATCACCTCATAATATGACAAACAGGCCGCGTTTCCGCCGCACGAGCCATGCTCGTGCCGCGGAAACGCGGCGCTTTAATGGAATTAGGGCACACGATTTCACAGTAACTCTTAGATTTTCCTGCACGTTTTTCTGCATATTTTTAATATAGAAAAACTCACTGTTTTCAAAAAAGGACAGAGAGCATGTTAGAAATGGGTTTTCGGATTCGTTCGGACTTCAAACTCCGTCTGGACTTCGCCTAAGGCTCTAGCTAGTCTCTGATACCACTGTAGGGTTCCTAGGCACCCTAGTGAGGTCTCACAAGGCATCGATCATGCCAAATTAAAATTTTAACGGTGCCGAGAAACCCTAATACGGATCGTCGGCTAGAAATCTAGGCGAAAAAAAATCTAGTTAACAACTTAACTAATGGGATATCGGAAATACAACCTTTGTAGATCCGGTGCTCCACCTCCATAGCTCCGCAACGAAGTCGTCTCCGCTGTCCAAAAGGAATCCGGGCTCTAGAGTCGGCTTCTTCGGAGAAAAAGCGAGCTAGGTCGTCGATGTCCATGCCGAAGATGATCTACGTCGAGGCATCGCTAAATCAAGCTCCACCTTCACCAAGCCCTAAAAACTTGTGAAGGAAACACACTCTACTACTTGGCAAGAGGTAGAGGATGAAGAAGAAGAATATTATGATAAGAATTTTGAAAAGAAAAGAATAATAATTCTTATCATAAAGGTAACCATGGTAAAGTGTAGAGATTAAACTAGGGTTAGTGGGAATGGTTAGGGTTAAGGATGAGATAAGAATGGTTGACTTGATCAAAGCTTCAAGAAGCTTCAACATAAAACAAAAATAGCCACCATTCTTTTCTCTTGCCTTTTATTTTCCAAAAATCCATAAATAAATAAGTGAATGAAACAAAACCCTAACCATAATCATGTAACCATGGTTTGATCTTTACACAAAAAACCCTAGGATAACATGTATCATCAAACATGATACAATCAAGTGCACAAAACGTATATCACATATACAATGTGCACATCCGAGTGAGAATATCCATCTAAAGTGAACCAATACTAGTTAATGCAAAGTAATATATCAAATATATAATTAAATCATTAAATCAACACTTGATTTAACGATCCGGTCATATCGCATATAACCGACTAGTATCCAATGTATCGGCTTATCGAATCAACGATTGAATCGATAACTAGGTTATATCGCATACAACCATTCGACACATTGATCGCGAGAATGAAATACGGTATCACATACACGCACTATTCTCGGTCCCGCACATATCTCATATGCGCTCCTATTTCGTTTTGCTTGAGCCAGGAAACCTCTGTGTAGGACTCTAAAGACTCGTCAATACGCCGGCAGCAGGTGATGATCATATCAATCACCCACAAGCCGCAAGCGGTCTGCTAAACGTAACGGCCACCCGGGTATTGAGCGATCTGAAGATCGACGAGCAAGCCCGCTCACACTCCAGTGAATCCAACCAGTAACACTACCGTACAGTCCGGTCTGATCGTCTGATATGTTGCATATCTCGCCTAGGGGTGGTAAACGTCAGACCCCAATAGCTCGATAAGTCGTATCGATATGAGGTCTATAACTATTCGAGAAACTACAGGTAACACTTACCAGTAAATCTCAGCAACCCTGGCCAGGGATTTCCTGTTATAGCCAATCGAACACAGCACAACATCAACTCCCTATACCGGGAGAGACGAATCCCCTCCTATCGCTCATTGCCTCCATGTGACTCGGGACTGTACCCAAAAACCACCGTTTTGCACGCCCTCTTGGACGTGGTAAGATGGAAATCAAAGCACAGTGGGAACCACACAAGACTCTATGACGATCTCGGGTCAACAGACTACTCTGTACCAATGTCACCAGAGAACTGCCATCTGACGTGAGGTATAATACCATCTGGGAGTTCTCAGCGAGTCCGTCCAGTGTACCCAGTCTCTACTGAGCACCCGTATATGATCTCTGATGTCAAACACCAATGGATATGGGATCATCCATCGTCCATCTGTATGGGTCGAGAAGGTACACGCTAGTCTACTCTGGTATATCGATGCCCCGTCTCGATACACCCACGACTAGGGACTTTGAAGGATGTACTTATGGACTACCATGTCCCCACTAGTATGATCCGCATCATATTCCAGGTAGTCAAGTACAGATCCTAAGGGCTTTACCAACATGTAACAGGGAGACAATCAGTGTACATGTTAAGGTAAAGAGCAACCAGATAGCATACTATCATGTCGAGCAAGAAAGTCCTCCCTATATATGTCCCAGCATCCACTACAGTATACATCCTATGTACAGTAATGGCCTCTAGGGCATACATATAACTAACACTCGTCGGGGTCTCGATCAGTATATACTACTCTACTCTGGAGTATCGATACCCAGTCTCGATACTCTCACGACTAGGGACATTTAAGGATGTGCTTATGTAACGTTTTAAAAATAAATAAATAAATAAATAAAATCCTTTAGGTGAATTTTCTGATAATCGGTAAAATAAATCATATTTTTGGTAAAACTTAACTACAATTATTTTTCATTATAGACTTAAATACGCCCATTTTAACTATGTAATTACTAGTATTTGATATTTATTTAGTCACTTATAATTATTGGTTTACTTAAATATTTTTCCTAAATTAATTATTTTAAGCTTTCAACTATACATTAAAATTAGTGAAAATTACAAATGAGAATGGGTTAATTATACAAATGTGAACCATGACAACTTAGGATCAAGTTTTTAACATACTCTTTTCTTCACAAGTTGTCTCCAAGTTTCTGGAGATTTCTAGGATTAAAATGATTGGAAAAATAATTTAATTAAGAAATGAATTAGTATATGTAATATTGGGACTTGTCTTAACCTAGAAATTCCACACACATCCACTCACACACCCCTCTCCCCATGGGACTGAGCCCCCTTAGCAGCCCCAAAAATTTGGTTCACCTCAATTCACTTCTAGAAGCTAGGATTAATTAGAAAAGAAGAAAAGAATAAGATAATTATGAAATGATTTAAAGGAAGTAATAATTGGGGAACTTTCTATACATGTCCACACATTTCTCAATCTCTCTCCCCTCCTAAAATAATGGCCGAGCCTCTCTCCTGCTGCAGCTCACTTCCCTATCTCATTTCTTCATCTAAAATCTTCAATTTCCATTTAAAAATCCACTCAAATTCTCACTAGATTATAGTTAAACCTTTACCCTATTCTCCATGGCCTATTCTAGCTTGAATCCTTGGAGCAAGAGGCCAAATTTGGAGGCTAAGTTTGGATGTTTGATCTCATATTTATGGAGGTATAATCTTAACTCAATGGTTACTTGATGTTTAATTACTTCAATTGAGTTAATTTGGGTGTTTAATTATGGTTTTAATTGCTAACTTGAAAATTCAAGAAAGGGTTTAAACTAAAGATAGGGTTTTATCACATCATTAAGATTGCCATGAGTGGTTTAACATTTTAAATTATGCAAAATCTAGTTTAGTTGTTAATTTGTTAAGTGTTACTTTAAAATTGTTAAAATTAGAAAATTTTGCAAACTAGATTTTTATGATTTAATTAAATTGGTGATATAAAATTTAAGTAATGGTTTGTGTGACTTAGTTAAGATAGTTAAAACATCAAGGTTTGAATTAAAACAGATAATGGTTGCTTACTAGGTTTTTGAAATAAATAGATTTGAATTAAGTTTGAAGTTTTGTTTATTAACCACCTATTTCATATAATATTTAATGTTTTGAGAATGCACAATTGGTACGATTAGGTTCTAGGCTCGGTAGTTTTCATGTATAGCGACCCTAGTTGTAGGTTGTGGTGTTATCGCGAGCGCGTTTTGTGCACCAAGTGCGTGCGCGTCTAGTTTGTGTGCGTGGTTGATTTGCATCATTGTATCCGTGACTATCATATATTTATCCTCTTAATTTCTTATGTGTTTGATTCTAGGATCGGGTGCAGAGGCATCGGAAGTGGCGCGGAAAGACAAGGCGGATTTCGGATCGGATTAGCAGAGGTGTCTCGGTGAGTAGATGTATACATCTATGGGTGGATCGTCAGGATGGCGCGAAGCGCCCGACGGTTTAGTATTACTTATAGTATTTACATTATATGTGTAGTTTCCTAGTTAGCCATCTCATTGTATAGCATCGTTATATGTATATATCTGTGTGTGTGTGTGTGTGTGTGTGTGTGTGTGTGTGATATCATCTTATAGGACACTTGCACTATTACCATTGGTTCCTGCCGCACGTGCACTAATTATGCGAACACACACGCCATTGGTAATTGCTATGTCACGAATACTATAGAACTTACTTAGAATAGATATTTATGCATTTGCATAGTATTTGATCCGTATATTTATACCTGCATTTTCATCTCATCAAATGGATACGTAGGATTGTTAATCATGTATACATACCTCATTGCATCATGATTTATGCATAGCTTCTGGCCGTATTTCGTATGGTATATACCACCGTATCATATATTTCCATCATCATCGGCATATTTATATATTGTGATTCTTCTCGAGGATTTCAGTATTTATGAGATTTCTGGATTTTGGGGAAAACCGCAAGAATTTTATAAAAACTTATTATCGTCATTTTAAAATGCAAGTTGCGGTTTTCTCGTGATGTATGTATCGTCCACCATGAGTTTTTATGATTGTTGTTGGTTTTCGAGACCCGATTTGAGGAGTAGGATGAACCGTTTCGGGTACATGGTGGGCCCGGTACGGTACCCCGGGGCAAGAAGCTCGAGTTGTAGACGATGAGCCTGGAAGGGGCAGACTACCTACCGGTGATGTCTGGCGCGACGGATATCCGGAGGATACCGTCATAGTCATGAGATTTGATGATATGGGTCGATCCAGACTGACGGAGCCCGAGATATTGAGATATTGAGACATTGAGATATTAAGACATTGATATATTGAGACATTGAGATATTGATACATTGAGACATTGAGATATTCGTATTTTGTGTCGATACTTGACACGGATTTCTGATGATTTCATTTATGATACCTCGATGATTTTATAAAAGTTTTACGAAGCTAAGAGTACAGATTTTCTCATACCAAGCATATTCAGGTTTCATGTTGATTATGCATTCATATCGCACAAATACTAGTGCATCGTATCATATCGGAATATGTAGGTTATGACGCATTTGCATACATACTTACGATAGCCTTATTAGATGTTACTTACTACTCACGAGTTGGCAACTCACCCCCGTTGTGCCACAGTATCTTGCAGTTCTGACCCGTCAGCGTGGTAGCGGCGGGTGTATCTTCTATTTTGCTTCTTTGGTTCGGCTTGCAGCTTGCTCACAGGTGGGTTTCGGAGGATTTACTTTTGCTCTCACCATGTATTTTTATTTTGTATCTAGTATACTCCATCTACCCTTGTATATTAGACTAGACGGTGAGATTTGAGACTTGTATTTGTGGTGTTTGGTGTCGATGCTCACTTGAGCCGACGTGATGTTTTCATGCTTTTATGCTTTTATACTTATTTCGCATTATTATGATACATTCATTGCATGTGGTTGTGATTCCTCCTTTGGCAAAGAGTTAGCTCCCGCTTAGAGATGCCATTATTCATTATATATTTTTACTTGTTTTGTACCCGTTTTGGGGCCAGTATTTACAAAGGAGACTCTGCTGAAAATTTCGGTAAATTTCGATATTTTAAAAATGTTTAATGCGACTTATTTTGTAAAAATCGTTTTCGTTAAACAATGTCTTCCTTCACTCTATTTCTTTAAATGGTTTAGATTTCTGGGTTTTGGCTTACTTAGATTATGTTACGCCTTGAGACGTTTTGTAATTTAAGTGCCAGTCACGTTCCATACCTTCGGGTCGTGACAGCTTATAGACCACCCATCTCCCACGTATATGATCGCCATCATAATAATGCTGGTAGTCAAGCAAGAATCCTATGGGCTCTATCAATATGTAATGGTGATCTGTAATACCACCTAAAGCATGTACATGATAATAAAAATAAACCAGATAGCATACTATCATTTTGAGTAAGACTGTTCTACTTGTATAGGTCATCCCTCAATCATCACAATCGTGTGCCTACAATTCAATAATTGACTTGAGGGCACTATAGCCAACAATCTCCCACTTGCACTTAAGACTAATTATTATGGTGTCGCATACTCATAGCCCGTGTGATACCGAACACCCAACTCCTCTACTAATCAGTCTCACAAAGTTTGTTTGTGAAACTATTGCATTCGAGAAAAGCCTCAGTGAGTGGATCCGCTCCAATGTTTCTTTCTATATCTTTCTACATCTCAACTTCGCAGAGAACGACTATCTCCCGGAATGAGCAATACCTGTCTTAAAATTTGTCTGGATATCTGATGGGATCCAGTTCACAAATGAACTCCAAATCCAACAAACTTCTTAGACTGTATCATCAACTAAATTTAATAAGTATCCTGCACCATGCCTTTCTCAGTATCTGCTTAGACTACCTGTCTAACATGATGTCCCTTAAAAGAGGGAAAACTATAACTTTGACAGCCACTCTATCATCTAAGTCACCTTGGAAGCCTTAACTGATAACCGCCTCCCGAAGAAGGCTGCCGTTACCAATTACCAAGAACATCCACTTATGTTCAAAACCGCTTCCCTACGTTTCTCCAGGATTGGATTAATATATGCTTTTTGCAGCCTGTGCAAAAACAGTATCTAGTGTTGTACTTGACATCTCATGATTGACTCAATTGCCTAAGCAAGTGATATACCAATCATGCAAATCTCTCTCCTCATCAGTCTAGAAGACATCTTTTTAGAGTAGGTGACTCCATCACCTGTTGGTATACCACCATGCCAGGAGTCGTCTATTCTAAATGTCACGACCCGAAATATTGTTCGTGACCGACACTTAAATCACGCGACGTCTAAAGGCGTAACGTTACTCAAGTAAGCTGAAACCCAGAAATCTAAACCTTTTTAAGAAAATAAAAGAGGTGAAGTTTTGAAAATAAAGGTATGATGAAATTAAACGTTTTCTTAAATGTATGAATAATGGAACATGAAAATGCAAGTGGACTTAGTAGTTGGAAAACATGTTTCGTCTTTTAAAATTTTAGGCAGCACTTCCTTTGTATATTTTGATCCAAAACCACATATACATAATAATAATAAGGCATACCTAAGTGGGAGCTAGCTCTTCGCCAACCGACGGATCACAACCACGCAAGTCACAATATAAGTATACGACATCCAACGGAGAAGATCAACACCAAAAAGATAATGTAAAGAAAGATATCAAACCCACCAAGCGAACATAAACCCTCGCTCTAAGTCTCGCAACCACAAGTCTCACTAAGTCTTACTAGTTATGCAAATACTAGTTTCTGATTGATGGAGTTAACTAGATACAACATGAATAATAATACAAGAGTGGCATGATCCAACATTTACCACCTACCAAAGCAAATCACCCGAATGCAAGCGTGTGCCAGCGATACCGCTATTGATCCATACGGTCAACCTGCAAGAACTGTAGCACAACGGGGGTGAGTTGCCATCTCGTGAGTAGAAAACATCATCAGATAGAAATCGAATAAAACAACAATTCCTAGGTCAACTATATCATAAAGGTAATACTATGATATCTAGGGTGACCGTATCTACATATATGCCAACAATATAATCAATGCCTATCAGCATGTGGATAATATCTACGTGTCCATTAATGACACAGCAACATCATGTATGTAAATATCATGAAAGCATATGCATGTAAATATGAGGATATTAACCAACGTGTGTCCATCAACGACACATCAAAATCATGGAACCTGAGTGTCCAACATCGACACTCAAAATATCATGAAACCAGTGTCCTACATCGACATGTAAATCCTCATATCTCGGGCTCCGTTGGTCCAGATCGGCCCACGGCCTCCGTCTGTCTGGATCGGCCCTTGGGCTCCGGCAGTACGAATCGGCCCATATCCATCTCTCGACTCCGGTCGGTATCCTCCGGATAACCGCCGAGTCCAAATACTATCACCGGTAGGTAGTAGTCTCTCTACCAGGCTCATTGTCTACACCACAAAAATCATTTCTTGCCCCGGGGTACCATACCGGGTCCACCATGTACCCGCAGATGGTGCCTCCCGCTCCTCGAATCAGGTTCACATGCTAATCTCAGAACCGAGAAAACACATGGTGGACGTCTCGAAATATCATATCAAGAGAAACCGGGTTCTTAAAACAATACATAATTTCCTTTGAAATTTGACCACAGTTCTCAAATCTAGAATCTCATGAAATCAGCATCTCAATGCGTATAATCATAAAGCATGATGTATGCAAACATATAACAAAAATGCGAGCATATCAAGTATATCATGCGATATGGTATGGTGATGTGAACATAGCAAGTATATCATGCGATATGGTATGGTGATGTGAACATAGCAAGTATATCATACAACATGGTATGGTGATGTGAACATAGCAAGTATATCATACCATGATGTAACAATTCTACTATGTAAGTGGCATAGCAATTATCGATGATGAAAGTGTGTGAGCCGGCAATTCTGTGTAAGTGTAACATACGCATCATTGATATTGGTGTAGGTGTACTAGCACAGGTATATATAATGCAATAAGAATGTCATGAACGTAACATAAGGTACATCGTACGCGAAATGCTAACAAGTATATGTATCATCAATATATCCGAGTCGGTGAATCTATCAATCAGTATCCAGCCTCATAACATTGTTGGATATAGTGCCCTCAGAGTCAATTATTGGATCGCAGGCACGTGATTGCAATGATTGAGGGAGGACCTATACCGGTAGGACAGTCTTACTCGAGAGGATTGTATACTATCTGGTTCATCTTTATCATCGTGTACATGCTTTAGGTGACATTGTAGTTCACTATTACACGTTGATAGAGAATAGTATGCTACCGTGGTTCATCTTTATCATCGTGCACTGCTTTAGGTGACATTACAGGTCACTATTGCACGTTGATAGAGCCCATAGGATTCTTGCTTGACTACCAGCAGTATGATGGCGATCATATACGTGGGAGCTGGGGTCTATAAGCACATCCTTAAAGTGGTCCCTAGTCGTGGGAGTTTCGAGACTGGGCATCGATACTCCATTAGTAGACTAGTGTATACAGTCGAGACCCCGACGAGAGGCGGTGGCCGGTTTCACAAGCCATTGGTGTCAGTTGGTTCACCTAAGATGTATACAGGTGCTCATTGGGTTATGAGTACACCGGACAGGACTCGCCGGGAACATGCTAGTTGGTATTATACCTGACGTCAGATAGCAGTTCCCTGGTGACATGTGTACAGGTTAGTTCATCGACCTGAGATCGTCATTTGTCTCGTGTGAGTTCCCACTGTGCATTGATTACTACCCTACCACGGCTCAAAGGAGTCATGCAAACAGGTTTTAGTTGGGTACAGTCCCGAGCCACATGGGGGCAGTGAGCGGATCGGAAGGGGTTTCGTCTCTCCCGGTATTGGGGGTGAGATCGCGCTGTGTCTAGGAGAGCCATTACACGAAGTCCTTGGCCAAGGCAGGAGATTTACTGGTAGGTATTCCGGTAGTATCTCAGGGTGTTCTGGGCTACACTCCGACACGACTTGTACAGCTTTTGGGGTCTGACTTTTACCAACCCCCTAGGCCCGACATGCGATACTCATAGACGAACGGACCGGACTGTACGGATATTGTCACTGACAGGCTTAGTAGGGTGTCAGGATGAGTTCGCTCATCGACTTCCCTTTTGGTCAATCCCTGGTAGCCAGTTATGTACGGCTAGTACCTCTGACGTGCTAGTGGTTAAATCCACAGCCAATGTATTGACAAGTCTTTAGAGTCCCCCACAGACAGTTTTCAAGTTTCGGGCGAAACGTTGTAGAGGCCGTATGATATATTGCAGGGTCCGATCTTATACGTGCAGTATTGCACGGATCATGATCGGGTGGATCATACTAGTGGGATTTGGTTTAAGCCGGATCATAGTATTAGATTTGTTGGATTACTTTAGTCTCATCACATATGCATTTAGTCGGAATGCGGGTGCAGGTATATATATACAGGTGAGAGGTATCCTTGTGATCCATCACGAGTTTACTTTAGATGTTGTCGTATCTTTTTATTGTTGCAAACATTTGGATTAATGTTTGCATATGGAAATAATGAGCTAGAATTCATCATGAGATGCATTAAATGTGACATGGACATATATAATGACTCATGGTCTCTTTTTTGTGTAAAATGTCACATTAGTGTTTGTTTTGTGTGTTGAATTGATAAGAGGAGAGAGAGGGGCAGCCATGATATGGTAAGAAAAAGCAAATTCCTTCCTTTTGCCTCGTGAGCTCTCATATTATTGTTCTAACTCACTCTCATTTGATGATTCCATCATAAAAGAAAAGAAAGAGAAAAACTTCTTCTTCTCCTTCTTTCTTCTCTAGCTCATAATCTCCATCAATGGCAACACCTTCAACCTCCATCCACACAATAGATCCAAGAGACAATGTGATCACAAACATTCTCTACAACACCTTGGACACGTCGGTTAGCACACTTCATGCCCGAGTTGCTTCGGATGAAGCGGGAGCCCGTAAAAAGACTCGTAAATGTGGTGCCCTTTCCGACGAGGAGATCGAGACCGGAGTTGCCGCGAGAAGCTGGGATGGTGGCCAAAGACCGAAGGACACGGATCGATCAGTATAGCTTTCCAACCCTTTCTCTAGTTGCTAGTTGTAGGTTAATGGTTCGATCCGGGTTTATAGTATACGATAGCGCCGGTTTCAAGTTTTGAAAAAGTTTTTGTTTCCGCATTTTGGCCTCGGAAAGACGGCCGGGGCGCTACCGTAGACTTACATGGTATCAGAGCTACGCCATTAATCTTTACTAGCTTGCTCTAACGTATTTAAAATATCGATCGAACGAATTTTCTAAAAACCGCATTTCCAAGTCATCAGTTTCTGTCGAAATTTTTTTGTGGTCAAAAAATTATTTGGTGTGTTGCAGAAAATCAGGCAGGCTGCTCTAAGAACACTGCAGAAAATTGGTGGCATGATAGCACTGTAGCGCCGTGGAACCGCGGCCGTAACCCCGTTTTGGCCGCGGTTCCACCGCAGCACTATAGCTGCACTGCACCAATTTTTCTACAGTGCTCTCTGACATGGAATTGGGGTTTCTGGTATTTTTTGTTTGGGCCCAAATTATTTTGAGTGCTGGATTTGTGCTTGGGGCCCACTTCGGGAAATTTTGTCGATCGAAAATTTTAAATATGTTAGTTCACAGTATTTGCATTATATCTGCGACCGTGAATGTCATCTGATCGGTAAATCCTGTCTAATTGCTATAGCCCTTTTAGATGGATTTGCGAACGTGACATTTACATTGATGTTCTGTGTTGTGCTGTGATGTTGCGGATTTGTCATGGTGGATAGCCTGGTGCAATGGCAGTACAGTTTGGTTATTATGTACATTTGATATTGCGGGGCGAGCGTCCAACATGTGGACTGCCGTCACTGCATGTTTGTATATTATTCTTTTGGGACACGACCGGGCTGAGGTCGATGTACCCGTTGTATATTTTACTTTCTGTACTAGGATTACCCCGTGGAGGGGTGCACGGATAGCCGGGTTCTAGAGGGCAACGGGCCCGCATCTCATGGCTTTGAGACGGAGGGGGCTTCACTCTAGAATTGGCGGGCTATTTACCGCACTTGTAGGGGGTACAGGTTGACCCAAGGAGGGGTGCTCAAGTTACTGGATTCCATGAAGTGCCGGGTGGTCCATTCACGTTGTTGAAGGGGGCTGCCTTGCTTCAGGTTTTGGCGGGTAACTTGCCGCACCCGTAGGGGTATAGGATTTCGTTGCACAGGATATCCACACGACCAGGGGAACGTCGGGTTTCACTAGCGGCTCTATGAAACCCGGGGATCCCAGATTATCTGTATTGTTTTGTGATGCTTATTACATTTCTATGATGTTTCATTTTATCACGCCATGAGCGATTATTATATATTGATATATATATTCTAAAAGATATTGTATATGTTTTACACCCGAGCTAGTCCATTCCCTGCTCTGTCGTTAGTTAAGTAACCTAACGGGTGATGACAAGACCCAGTGGCGAATGCGGATGGCATATACGTACATCGTATTTTCGTTCTTTTGTGGTGTGATCAATTGATGGGACTGCATTGATTCGGATCAATGAAAGCTAAACAAACCTATTCTGATGTTGTTGGAACATTTTTTCAAAAAGCTGTTATTGCAAGGACGTTCTCTTTTGTTTTGCACAGTGGTATTCGGTTATGAATATCCAGCACCTCAGTCGACGAGGCAAGGGCCGAGATCCCTTCACCGGGAGTGACCCCTTGGAAAGATGGTTGCGTCAGGGTAATAACTTCACTATAGCCGATTAATTTTTGCTTTGCATCGTGGTATTCAGTTGGAATATTCTGCACCTCATTCTACGGGGAAAGAGCCGAGATCCCTTCACCGGGAGTGACCTCTTTAGCAAAGGTTTTCGCCACTATATTTTTTTATAAAAAGCTATCCGGTTCCTTCAACGATATCAAGTTCATTACGTTAAAGGTTTTTCGCCAAAAACCAGCCGTAGCCCTCCGTCATTTCGGATTAGTATTGCTTAGTATTCGCGCTACGTTTGTCGTTGCTATTCGCCGAGACGTAGTGTGCGGTAGCTCTGTTGTGCTTTTTGTCGCATGGATATATGGATTGGTTAGGACGGTCATACGACTTTGTTGATTATTCATCAAGGGTCGTGCGGGTGGGTTTAACGCAATCAAGATAATGACTGGTTGAACTTGACTAGGACCTTTTGATTTGTTGATTATTCGTCAAGGTCACTTGGGTCCTAGGGGTAAAAATCACATCGGGAGTTTCTAAAGAAAATGAAACTTGCCAGATATGCGCATACCTTCTGGACTGTGATAACGTGAGTGGATTCCATCACGTTATCATGCGATGATAGTTGGATCCTGATTCCCACTGATGAGTTGGTTTACTCCTCGGATGATCCCGACTAATTCTTCTTTTAGGTTTGGAGGAGAATTTGAGGCTACAGTGGGAGGTTTCCTGATTAGATAAATTGATAACCATTCTGATCTAGGTTAGAGTGCACGCTGAGTGTTTCTTTTCTCTCTCTCTTTGGCAGCGACCATGACCCGACTCTTGACTATGACTCAGTGACCAAGTTGACCGAACCTTCGTATAAAACTGGCTTTTGGATTGTTAGAGTTGCATGCCTCATTGCCACTCCTACTTTTACCCTTTTCTCCAGGACACCCTGTATTATTACGAACATCCACTTTCATTGGATAAAACCATCGTATGGTTGTATACGAACTCGAAGGATTTTTTTCCAGATTCGAGGATGGTTTCTGGTTCTGGAGAAAATGAATAGGACTATTCAGTTGTCTTTTCCTTTTACCTTCTCTCAGGTTGCGAGTGCTCCTTGGATTAGGACAGTACATCTATTACGCTAATTGGATAGTCTTCTTCCAAACTATAGGCAGGTGCCGAACAGTAGGGAATGAAGAAAACCAATTAGCCTAACGATGGTGTACATAAGGTAATAAGTTAAGACAAATAAAGGAATCAGTAAGAGGGCAAAGTAAACTGCAACTGCTATTCACGACCAAACCAAGTATTTTATCGCCACTCCTACTTCACCTTTGTATTTCTCCATGACACTCCGTATCACTACGAAGATCCACAGTTTATTGGATACTCCATCGTATGGTTATATACGAACTCGAAGGGACTTGTTCCAGTTCGGGGATGGATTCTGGTTCAGGAGAAATAGGAATAAGGTTTTATTCAGTTGTCTTTTATCTTCACCTTCTCTCAGGTTACGAGTACTCCTAGGATTAAGAGAATACACCTATTACGCTTATTGGATAGTCTTCTTCCAAACCATAGGCTGGTGCCGAACGGTAGGGAAGGAAGAAAACCATTTAGCCTAACGATGGTGTGCAGAAGGTAACGACTAACGACATATAAAGGGATTTAGAGAGATGGCAAAGAAATGTACGGTTACAGTCATGGATCTGGATAATGGAAGAGGCATTACTAGGAATACCCGGATACCCCTTCGAAACATATTTATGTTTCTGTTTCACTGTGTATTGTTAATAGAAAACTGATTTCCCAATTAGTCCTTGCTCCAGGGTATGTATTTACCAGGTATGATTCTCACATCTGTATGGTTTTACAGATGATGAGTGGGAGTAAGTTATTGGGAATTGGGTGAGCATCCTCACTATATCGGGATTCGTTGTAATTGGTGATATTTGAGGAAATCGCCTGGGTTGTTTGCCGGATGGCAAATATTTGGTTTTGAATATCCGTTGTTATGCACCAATTTCAAATTGATATATCTGTACGTTTATTTTTATAAAGTGAGATATAACTTTTTGAAATTATGTCCATGACATTTACCTATATAAGTGGATGGTTAGGTAAGGAGCATTAAACAGCGGTGTAATTCTTCAGAACCATAGCACAGTTTTCAACCTACGATACACAGGGTTTGAGTTATTCAACTCAGCGGACTTATACAAAGCATTGTATATTGTCTAGTGTCCATTAGGACAGAGGGGTTGGTCCTCGTACTATATTCTGTTTACTTATGACCTCTCTAGTTTTTGGACATGTGTTTCGTAGAAATACAAAGTCTAAGTTTTGAGAAGTTATAGGTATAAGAATAAAGTAGAGAACCAGGTGTCGCAAGTCTCGGGATTCTTCAAAGAGATTATAAGATGTAGATACTTGTGTATGGTATTCAGTTGATAGTAATGGTTTTGAGAAACTTGTTTCTCTTTCAGATTACTCATAATTGGATGCACTCCTAAGTTGAGTAATGCTGATCGGCCTCTCTCCATTTAATTGACATGCACTGGAGACAGCTGCATGATTTGAATCTGGTTCCAATCAAATCAGTGCCTCTGTTTCTATATTGGATATAGAATAGTTCATATCTTAACAATGTTAAGGTACGGGGAGTTGTCCGGCTTATGCTTAAAACCAGACTTTGGATAACTCAAGGCACGTTTCCGTAATGGCTGTTTGTGGGTTGACCCGGGCTATGACGAGGGTTGACTTTCTACCATCTGGAAGATCAATAGTGATATTGTTCTTGACTCACCACAATTTTGATAAAAATGTTATTTTTTCAGAAAACAGAAGTGGGAGTATGGTAGAACTGGAAGTGATTCCAGAACCGCAAATGATTACTGAAAATTTGATAAGAACCTAAAGATTCAATCTGGTCTGACATTCCATTGGCCACTCCGCAGATATGGTGGGTAACCTCACGCACCCGAGAGGTACTCCGGTAGCTTCAAGGACGGTGACAGGGAGGTTCTTGTTTACCCAGGCTTGACACTACTGTTGTTCCAGACTATGAGACCCGGCAGGAGGATGAGTATAGCGTCGTTCTGAACTGGCTTTAGAAGTGCACGTGTATATTATCCTGCCAGAGGGTTGTCTAAGTCAATGGGAGCAGCGGAAGCATAGTGGACAAGTAGCTTATGTCTATTTATAGACTAAAGCAGATATAGCGGAGATAGATCATCTATTTCTGATGTCACAGTCATAGGTTTGACTTCATCAGAATAGGGGATGGATCTGTTAAGAAGGAAGTAGGGTGTGATGTCCTGGTTTTTGGATGACATACACAGAGTAGGAAGTGAAATTCCTATACTACGATCAGTTATACATTGGTTGTCACACAGTGGTTTTTCCACAAAAGATATAGATATAATATCAGACATTCTGGTTGCTAGATCTATGGTTTTAGATCTAGATTTGGGAAGTGTCCCAATCTGGGTACTTAGACAGCATTCTAAAGGTGTTTTAGAATGGACGACTCCTGGCACGGTAGTACACCTGCAGGTGATGGAGTCACCCTCTCTAAAGGTGTCTTACAGACTAATGGGGAGAGAGATGTGCATGATCGGCAGATCACTTGCTTAGGCAATTGAGTTGATCATGAGATGTCAAGTACCAAACCAGATGTTGTTTTTGCACGAGATGCAATAAGTTGATATTAATCCAATCCTGGAGAAACGATTGGAAGCAGTTTTAGAACATAAGTGGATGTTCTAGGGATTTGATAACGACAGCCTTCTTCGGGAGACGGTTATCATTCCAGGCTTCCAAGGTGACCTGGATGACAGAGTGACTGTCAGAGTTATAGTTTTTCCTCTGACTAGGGGCAGTATTTTGGACAGGTGGTCCAAGCAGATACTGAGGGAGGTGTGGTGCAGGATACTGATTAAATTCAGTTGACGATACAGTCTAAGAAGTTTGGATTTGGAGTTCATTTATGAACTAAGTCCCATCAGATATCCAGACATATTCTAAGACAGGTATTGC
This sequence comes from Agapanthus africanus, assembly GCA_030015575.1. Classification (NCBI taxonomy): domain Eukaryota; kingdom Viridiplantae; phylum Streptophyta; class Magnoliopsida; order Asparagales; family Amaryllidaceae; genus Agapanthus; species Agapanthus africanus. The sequence goes on along the minus strand of JASDDO010000029.1, from coordinate 328,606,546 downwards.
TCATTTCGGGAGATAGGTTTCTCCGCGAACTTGAGATAAAGAGAGACATAGAAAGGAACATCAGGGCGGATCCACTCACCGAGGCTATTCCTCGAACGCAATAGTTTCGCAAACGGACTTTGTGAGACTGATTAGTAGAGGAGTTGGGTGTTCGGTATCACACGAGCTGTGAGTATGCGACATCGCAATAATTACCCTTGAGTGTAAGTGGGAGATTGTTGGATATAGTGCCCTTAGAGTCAATTATTGGATCGTAAGCACGTGATTGCAATAATTGAGGGAGAACCTATACCGGTAGGACAGTCTTACTCGAGAGGATTGTATACTATCTGGTTCATCTTTATCATCGTGTACATGCTTTAGGTGACATTGTAGTTCACTATTACACGTTGATAGAGAATAGTATGCTACCGTGGTTCATCTTTATCATCGTGCACTGCTTTAGGTGACATTACAGGTCACTATTGCATGTTGATAGAGCCCATAGGATTCTTGCTTGACTACCAGCAGTATGATGGCGATCATATACGTGGGAGCTGGGGTCTATAAGCACATCCTTAAAGTGGTCCCTAGTCGTGGGAGTTTCGAGACTGGGCATCGATACTCCATTAGTAGACTAGTGTATACATTCGAGACCCCGACGAGGGGCGGTGGCCGGTTTCACAAGCCATTGGTGTCAGTTGGTTCACCTAAGATGTATACAGGTGCTCATTGGGTTATGAGTACACCGGACAGGACTCGCCGGGAACATGCTAGTTGGTATTATACCTGACGTCAGATAGCGGTTCCCTGGTGACATGTGTACAGGTTAGTTCATCGACCTGAGATCGTCATTTGTCTCGTGTGAGTTCCCACTGTGCTTTGATTACTACCCTACCACGGCTCAAAGGAGTCGTGCAAACAGGTTTTAGTTGGGTACAGTCCCGAGCCACATGGGGGCAGTGAGCGGATCGGAAGGGGTTTCGTCTCTCCCGGTATTGGGGGTGAGATCGCGCTGTGTCTAGGAGAGCCATTACACGAAGTCCTTGGCCAAGGCAGGAGATTTACTGGTAGGTATTCCGATAGTATCTCAGAGTGTTCTGGGCTACACTCCGACACGACTTGTACCGCTTTTGGGGGTCTGACTTTTACCAACCCCCTAGGCCCGACATGCGATACTCATAGACGAACGGACCGGACTGTACGGATATTGTCACTGACAGGCTCAGTAGGGTGTCAGGATGAGTTTGCTCATCGACTTCCCTTTTGGTCAATACCTGGTAGCCCGTTACGTACGGCTAGTACCTCTGACGTGCTAGTGGTTAAATCCACAGCCAATGTATTGACGATTCTTTAGAGTCCCCCACAGACAGTTTTCAAATTTCGGGCGAAACGTTGTAGAGGCCGTATGATATATGGCAGGGTCCGATCATATACGTGCTGTAGTGCACGGATCATGATCGGGCGGATCATACTAGTGGGCTTTGGTTTAAGCCGAATCCTAGTATTAGATTTGTTGGATTACTTTAGTCTCATCGCATTCGCATTCAGTCGGAATGCGGGTGCAGGTATGTATATACAGGTGAGGGGTATCCTTGTGATCCGTCCCGAGTTTACTTTAAATGTTGCCGTTTCTTTTTATTGTTGCAAACATTTGGATTAATGTTTGCATATGGAAATAATGAGCTAGAATTCATCATGAGATGCATTAAATGTGACATGGACATATATAGTGACTCATGGTCTCTTTTTTGTGTAAAATGTCACATTAGTGTTTGTTTTGTGTGTTGAATTGATAAGAGGAGAGAGAGGGGGCAACTATGATATGGTTGTGAGCTCTCATATTATTGTTCTAACTCACTCTCATTTGATGATTCCATCACAAAAGAAAAGAAAGAGAAAAACTTCTTCTTCTTCCTCTTTCTTCTCTAGCTCATAATCTCCATCAATGGCAACACCTTCAACCTCCATCCATACAATGGATGTAAGAGACAATGTGATCACAAACATTCTCTACAACACTTTGGACACGTCGGCTAGCACACTTCATGCCCGAGTTGCTTCGGATGAAGCGGGAGCCCGTAAAAAGACTCATAGATGTGGTGCCCTTTCCGACGAGGAGATCGAGACCGGAGTTGCCGCGAGGAGCTGGGATGGTGGCCAAAGACCGAAGGACACAGATCGATCGGTATACCTTTCCAACCCTTTCTCTAGTTGCTAGTTATAGGTTAATGGTTCGATCCGGGTTTATAGTATACGATAGCGCCGGTTTCAAGTTTTGAAAAAGTTTTTGTTTTGGCCTCGAAAAGACGGCCGGGGCGCTACCGTAGACTTACAAACATCACGTACGGTATAATCCATCATACGACATCCTCTAATCAAGGGTATGGATCAATCATCATAACACTCATCACGTACGGTAAATCATCGTACGGCGGCATTAAACCATTAGGGATCCTATCAACCTATATGACAATGAGGGTACGGACCTAACGTCTCGTACGGCATATCACTCATGATTCGCAACATTATATATATCTATATACTTATATCCTAGGTCACATCCATAACGATCTCATATCAGGGAACCGGCAAAGGTATCAATCATATCATATCGACTCGCATCCGTATACCGACATATCAATCAAGTCATCATATCACATCGTATATCCTTTACATCACATTAAGTCATCTTACATATACATTCTAGCTTATTAATCTCATATCATGCTGCTATAAATCTCATACTTATTCTCTTATAACTACATATCTATAAGTCATGATTCACATTCACTTTTCATATCCTTATTTATCAATTCGAGACATCATTTCTATCATCAAAGGTCTAAGAGTGATATCCTTATAGTTTTCATCTCATATCTCGATATATAAATATATAAATATATCTATAATTCTTCATATCATCTCTAACTATCTTTTTAACCATATCCATAGTTTTCTAATATAGGTTTCCTTAACCATATTCTATATATCGGTTTCCATCAAAGTTTGCGGGGGTGCTATACGACATCCAACCGACTTCCCCCGTAGATATAAATCTACTCATCTACAGAACTCCTTGTCCGGCCATAGTCGATGTGCTTCTTCGTCTCGGAATCCATGCGAAGGTACCTATAATAAACACACAATCGCAAATGCTATTAACATTAAGTTCCGAAATCCAATACGGCACGCGGTGCGCTCATAGGTTAGAACCTATAGTCTACGCATGCAAAACCAACCAATTATTCCTTGTCGTTGACGTACAAACATCCAACGACCGAATACAATATCAAATACCAAACCCAAATTCAGAAATCGCAAAACACAAAAACAGCAAGCTAGGAAAACCACTTACAGATTTCACCCTAGGTCAAACTAGTGAATTTTGCACATAGGTGTTTCTGCCAAAATTCTGGTTCAAAACTTGCTCCCTTATAAAATAATAACAATAAAATAAAAATAAAAATAAAGGAAAAACTCCATATGCAAAGCATGTAGGTACTGCCTCGGATAGAATTAAATTCTATGATGGTGCCTCACGTGCTCCTCACGCGGGCGCCAATGTGCAAAACACAAAAAGAAATCTATTAAATAAGAGTTAAACTCTTAGGAGGCAGCGCCTCACATGCAAAGCACGAGAGCTCCAGCGCCAAAAGTTAAAAACTCTGAGGCAGCGTCTCACGTGCAAAGCACGTGAGCGCTTGCCCCAGAACTAAAATTTCTCCACCCTTGGATAAAAGATCCAACGGAGATGATAAATCATCATAGCGCAAAATTAAATTCTGATTGAGGAAGTACTCCTCAAATCTTTCTAAACAAGAAAAATCATGCTCTGTAAATCAGAGCACCGTTGGATCAAAGATCCAATGGTGATTAAAAATCACAAAGATACAGAATAAGTTCTGTATGGGAAAATATTTTCCCAATCTTGTTAAGAACAAGAAAATGACTTTTGTAAAACAGAAGCTCTTGAATCAAAGATCCAAGGGTGGGAAACATCTCGAAATCAATCAGAGATCTCTCAATGAGGGATTTCCTTAACTGATTCAACAAATCATTCTCCCCTATATAAAGGACCCAAGACTCCAAGCCTTCCAAGGAGGAAACCCCACATAAACTTCAAGTTCAAAAAGAGAGAAACACGCAGAGGGAGAAGGGAAGAAAAATAGAGAGAGAATTTAATTCTCTAAAGAAGAGGAACCCCTCCCAAAAGCTCCCATAAAAAGAGAATTTAATTCTCAAACCAAGAGTTTAAATCTTCTCAAAGACCTTAGTTTTTTCTCTGGTTAAGATCTGCAGAAACAGATCTCCCCACAAGTTGAGAATTTAATTCTCAACGGGGAGATTCTGTCATGCATATTCAAAACCTAGAGGAAAGATCTGAATCCAAAAGAGTTTAACTCTTACAAAACATATAGGAATTTAATTCCTCTGAAATTAGGGTTTAAACCTTTAAAAAGAATTAAATCTCTACAAAGAACAAAAGGAGAATTTGATTCCTCAGAACCATAGAAGAACAGCCTGGTGATTCATTAGCGTTCAACGCTACACAATAAAAGCTCACGTGTTCCCACGTGAGCACCTTTGAGGAACGAGAAAGGAAAGACTGAGATCTAGCCACGTGACCCAACGTGACCCCTGAGAAGTTCTCAGCACTTATAAAAGAGAAAAGGGAATAAACCCTATTTTTTAGGGCGCCTCACGTGACCCACGTGACCCCTGAGAAGTTCTCAACACTTATAAAAGAGAAAATGGAATAAACCCTATTTTTTTGGGCGCCTCATGTGACCCGCGTGACTCCTGAGAAGTTCTCAGCACTTATAAAAGAAAAAATGGAATAAACCCTATTTTTGGGGCGCCTTACGTGACCCACGTGACCCCTGAGAAGTACTCAGCACTAAAATAAGAGAATAAAAGATGCAGTGCCCAACTCTATAGCGCCTCACGTGCCACACGTGAGCGCCCCAACTTTCAGTGTCTAACATTGCTGTGGCGCCTCACGTGCCACACGTGAGCATCTCAGATCTTGGTGTTTAACAGTGTCTTAGAATATCACGTGGGAGCACGTGGGCACTAAGCATACACTAGTGTTTAACATTATAAGATGCCAACTTCAACCCTGGATTGGCTAAGTCTTTCCTGAGATTAAATCTCTAAATAAACCGAGTCTCCATGCTCATGACTTATGATTCCTCAATCTGAAATTTGGTTCAAGGGTACATCTCTCCACACCTCTGATACATGTCATTGTAATTATTCAACGTCTTCAGAGAGGTGGTGGGTCCCGACAACCAACAAGCTCTGGACCGTAATGTCCTTAAACTAACTATGGACCGTAATGTCCTTAAACTAACTATGGACCGTAATGTCCTTGAACTGAACCCTCACCTCAAAAATGGTGATCTTTGGACCGTAATGTCCTTAAACTAACTATGGACAATGATGTCCTTAAACTCCACGGACTATGATGTCCTTAAACAATGGACCGTAACGTCCCTAAACTAAACTTTATAAACTATGATTTCTTTAAACTATGGACTATGAGGTCCTTAAACTCATGGACTATGATGTCCTTAAACCCAATGGACTGCAACGTCCCTAAACTAAACTCTATGGACTATGATGTCCTTAAACCCAATGGACTGCAACGTCCCTAAACTAAACTCTATGGACTATGATATCCTTAAACTTCACGGACTATGATATCCTTAAACCCAACGGACCGTAATGTGCCTAAACTAAAACGATAGAGCTCAAATGCTCTTTCGTTGGATCTAAATGATCCTAAAACCTTGTTAAGTATATCTTTGTCTAAAACTTAAACTAACGTATCCTTAACAAACATTTAAGTTGATCTTAATCTCAAACGAGATTAACGATCCTTAAATCAACCAAACCCAAATCTATGAAAATACGGATTTGGACTAATCCATGCCCTACGGGCGACAACATAAATTAGTCTCAGTATACAATCAACGGGCAACCAAAAATAAAACAAACTTACACGACACGAAGTGAACATCTGGAGAAGGAGAAAGTGGTTACCGCGATGCGGTAGAGTAATTAACTACAGGGGCTTGCACCTGCAGGGAAGAGCGTCCGCACAATCAAAAACTCCTCGCAAACGAGAAGGAATCTGACGAAGTCTGCTACAACGGCCGCATCCGTCTAAACCTCCGATACACGGTGCCATAAATCAACTTAGCATCTTCGGAGAGGTGGACGGATAAAACCAAATAGCTTCTGCCCCCAAAATTCAGGCCAGACGTCCCAACGTCCCGGTCGCGTCTTTCGGTGGTGAACAGATTCTGGCATGCCCGGTGGGACCTTTTCCTCTTTCTACTCCACACTTTGTGTGTCATGTTTTTCTGCGATCAAATAATCGCGGTATATATGTTTGTGGTTGCCCTTAGGTGATGGGATACTGAAGCCGGTATTTCGTCTCTATGAAGAATGGCATTTGCTTCCACCCTAGCAACTCTGGCTCTGTCATGTCTGGTGGAGTCAAGTATGGGCCACTTGCAACCTCAAATCTCTGCAATCCTGCTCTTCAAGAAATCAACGGGCTTCTCTTTGGGCCGATACCTTCCACCTCCCACCCTCGGTGCCTTAACACCGATGGAAGAAGTCCAGAGAAAGTCTGTCTTCCACAGGCTGGCTCCCTAAGATGTATCTTTGCTGACGAAATCAGTCCTCAAACAACTGGCACCTGTCGAAGACCAAGGTAGACGCAGGGGGCAGAATATTCAAGCTCTCAAAGGAAACAGGGGGCAGGCTCAGTAAAATCCTGAAGCTAATCAAATCTCGACCGTAAGAAACAGTCGACGTCAATATCGGCATAATACAAAATGAGCTGGGGGCAGTTCTCCTTATGGTCTTGTTTCAATCCCAGTGGTGAATGTTGTTGTTCCAACTGGGAATAGTTTCAAACTGTTGCGAAGGGTCGACAAAATTCTCCCACCGCAATATTGAAGAAATCTCCGCAGCCTATGGAGATCCCACAAGACCAGGAACCAGTTCGCTCCCTAAAACAACTTTCCTCATCTATATATAAGGTGTGGAAGAAGGTGAAGGTCCTTATCGTTAACCGCGGCTTTTCCCTAGATGTCAGCCAAATTCTGACAAATCCCCTTTAAAATACAAGGGGATCCATCCCAAGACGGATCCTGATACAGCGGTTCCTCCCAAAACCAAAGCGGCTTTTCACAAAAAAGAGTGGCCTAATAAAGCTCAAGTGCCCGAAGCAAAAACACCCTAAGCCTGGGGGCATGGTAGTTCATATAGTCTATGCGGTGAATTCCAAAGACGAAGTTTGAGCTTCAACTAGTCACCGGCCTCAAACTCGGTCCCTGACAAAGTTCAACTGCAACGTGAAAAGCTGCAGGAGATGCTCGCTCAGGCGGCAGTAAACACTAATCCATCGCCTAAGGAAAACACTGAAGACGCACCCGAAGAAAGAATAGAGAAGGAGTCGGATATTGATTTCCTAAAGCGCGCTCCGAAAAAGAGGGATGAAGAAGCGGCAGAAATGTCCACTCAAATGAACCAGATGGCCCTTCTGATTCAGAATATGGCTGGAATGATGGTTCAATCGGAACCACTGATAAATGAACCGTGGGTAGTCAGTCTTAAAGATAAGGATGGCATTTCAAATCCTCTGCAAATCTCATCAATGGCTGAGAAGTAAATGATTCCTAAAAGAAAAGCTGGACGCAGATATCGCTGAGTGAATCAAAGCTCACCACGCCAGTAAAGCCACAAATAGATCAATCAAGACTGGTCGACCGTATCCGACGTTATACGATCAAATACGGTACCTGCCAGAGTACACACTTCCAATGTTCCATATGTACAAAGGAACAGAGAATCCTCGCCAGCACATTGCACGATTTAAATCCATGTGCAGAAATACTAGAGGAAATAACATACTACTCCTCTGACAGTTCGTCAGCGGTCTGGCGGGCATCAGCTTCGAATGGTATACGGAACTCCCAAATGATTTCGTGAAGAGCTTCGACGAAATGGATATTCTCTTCTATCAGGGATTCGCTAATGAGAACGAACATACTTCCATGGCAGCGCTGGTCAACGAAAGGGTTAGACCGAATGAGACTTGGGTTCAATATGTTACCCGATGGCGAAATCTCTGATCAAATGCGAGCAACGCATCGATGAACTTGCAGCCATGAGAATGCTCATAGCCACACTTGACCTAAATTCAAAGGCGTTCCTGACCTTCCAAGAACTCATGGATAAAATCGCTCGATTGGATCAAATGGGTCATAACTCTTTCTCATCCGATGATGACGAGTGAAAAGCGGAGGTAAGATGGCATTTGTCGCCTACGCTCAACAAAATAAGTGGCTCTGAAGCAACCTTTCACCGAAATAGCGACGGCGTAGGTACTCGTTCCCCACGAGATATACACAGGGGGCATATTCCTCACTAGCAGAAGAATCTCTATGTAGAATGGTCTTTTCTTCTCAAAAGATAGGAAGGATATTAAAGGGCCTACAAACAGATCCCACAACCTAGTGGAATGCCCCGCTTAAAAAGAAAAAGAAAAAAAGGTACATCCGCAAGCAAAATGGGCACGGATGAAAACCCGAAAGGGCGCCGTGAGTAAAAACAGCAGGACTGCCGACGAGCTTGTGAAAACCCGGAAGGGCGAAATCTTGTTAAAAAACGATATGTCCGCAAGCAAGATGGGCATGGATGAAAACCCAAAAGGGCGCCGTGAGTAAGAACAGCAGGACTTTCAGCGAGCTTGTGAAAACCTGGAAGGGCGCAACCTCGTTAAAATAAATGCACTTACGAGATCCTCACAACTCATGAGGAGAATCCCCCTGTGAGACCCTCACGGCTCATAGGATTCAAAAGCCTTAAGATACAGGGACCTGAACCTGTTCTTAAGCTGTCATATCTCTCAAATTTCCCTATAAGCGGTCCATATTGACCCCTGTATACAATCCAGAAGCACGAATAAATATTTCTTTGCCAAGTTCTACAAATGGCAAGAAATGTACCCATATGGTCAATAACACTTGTAAGTCTTCTCGACTTATAAGGAGAAAATACTCTTATGAGATCCTTACGACTTATAAAAGGAAACACCACTTAGAAGTTCTTACGACTTCTAAAGAGAACATACACCTACGAGATCCTCACGACTCGTAGGGAGAAATAACTTTGTGAGACTCTTACGGCTCATAAAGTTAAAAGTCTTAGTCGACAGGATCCTAACCCTGTCTACTAAGCCACCTTTGTCGCAAATGATGAGTCGCTCCTGGCAATATCCCAGTTGTAGTGATACCGATGCCTAAATAGGTGTCAAACTCTAAAGTCAACCTCTCCGGCAAATACCGCCCCTACAGTCATCTAATGTAGAAGGGGACCCCATTCGTTTGGGCTCGTAAATGCTAAAGCACACTGGACGAAATCAAGCAATACCTGCAGAATCCGCCGGTACTGACCGCTCCAGTCAAGGGAAAACCCTTCATTCTATACACAACAACCCTTGAAGGTTCTTTAGGCGCGCTATGGGCACAGGAGAATGATCAAGGGAAAGACAGAGCCCTCTATTATTTGAGTTGGGTTCTCCTGAGGGCAAAAAACAACTACTCCCCCATCGAAAAATACTGCATGGCATTAATCTTCATGATAACAAACCTCAGACACTATGCGTTGGCGCATAAGGTCCATTTCATATCAAAGGTGGATCCTCTTAAGTATTTGATGTCAAGAGCCATACTAACGGGATGGCTCACTAAATGGGCCCTACTCTTAATGGAATTCTCGATAACATACCGACCTCTCAAGGCGGTGAAAGGCCAGGCCATTGCCGACTTCCTCACTGAGCATCCGATACCTGCCAATTCACCCCTAAATTGCAAATTGCCAGAAGGGCACGCGTTTGACACGATCGACAGGGAGAGAGGAGGGAGTGATACCCGATGGGAACTCTACTTCGATGGGGCATCTTCCATGAAGAAGAGAAAGCACACTACCCCTATAATCAAATCTGGGGTAGGCCTTATCTTCGTGACTCCGCAAAGATAGATAATGTGCTTTGCCTTTTCCTTAACAGAGCTGAGGACAAACAATGAAGCGGAATATGAGGCTTTAATAGCAGATCTTGAGATCGCTGTCGACATGGGAATTGAAAAATCTCCTTATATATGGAGACTCCCAGTTGATCGTTAGTCAAGTAAACGATGACTATCAAACATGCAAACCAGAGTTAGTGAAGTACAGCGAAAGCGTGCAACAACTGCTGACTCAAATCCCTTCCTACATTCTGGAAAGCATACCGCATACAGAAAATAGCAAAGCTGACGCATTAGCCAAACTTGCTAAAGAACTGGCTGACGAAAATCTCGATGACGTAAGGATCGTTGTGCAAAGCCATCGGGTTCTTGCACCAGCGGAAATATCTTTGGAGTCGTTTGAAGAAAGGGAAGCGACCAAGCAAACGGCCCTACAAATAGGGGACCAAGAAAATGCTAAGGATTGGAGAGAAGTCTTTATAGACTAATTAAAATCCCGTCAAACGTCGGAAGATGCATCCTCAAAACATCAACTCATGAAACGAGCTCTGTCTTTCGCCTTCGTCAATGATACTCTATATAAGATATCGTTCAACTCTCTATAGCTGAGATGCCTGGGACCGGAAGAAGCAAGAAGAGTCGTGCAAGAAACTCACAACGGTCTCTGCGGTTCTCATCAAGCCGGGCCAAAGATAAAACTGAAGATCAAAAGAATGGGCTACTATTGGCCCACGATGATTCAGGACTGTCTTAAATACGCAAATCAGTGCCACTCGTGCCAAATTCATAGAGACTTCATCCAAACCCGCTACATCCAACAGTGGCTAGCTGGCCGTTCGAAATGTAGGGAACCGACATAATAGGGCCCATCGAACTAGCATCGTCCAGAGGACATCGGTTCATATTGGCGACAACCGCTTATTTCTCTAAGTGGGCAGAAGCATTACTGCTAAGAGAAGTGAAGACGGAGAACATTCTCCATTTCCTCAAAACACACGCCATCTATCGGTTCGGCACTTCGCGACGGATTATCTCTGATAACGGTCCGACCTACAGAAGTTACAAAATCAACCGCTTCCCACATCAGCATAATATAGACTGGAGATACTCTTCGGTCTATAATTCCCGAGCTAACGGTCTAGCTGAGGCTTTCAACAAGACCTTGACGAAGATCATAAAGAAGACGGTGTCCAAAAATAAGAAGGACTGGCACGAGAGACTGCATGAAGCTCTCTGGGCTTACCGGACTACGTTCAAAACGGCCACAAATACAACGCCATTTGCGTTGGTATTCGGCACGGAAGCAGTACTCCCTTTGGAGATAGAGCTACCTTCTATACGAGTGGCGGTTCATTACGAGCTAACAAATGAAGAAAATGCTCATCTTCGGCTCGAGGAGCTCGACATCCTTGATGAAGCTCGTCTCATGGCGCAGCAAAACTTAGAGACTTACAAAGCAAAGATGATGCGCTTATACGAGAGATTGACCAGGCCGAGAACATTTCGCCAGGGCGAACTCGTGCTAGTGGTCAAGAGACCTACTATCCCCAATCGTGCCAAACGGGGGAAATTCGAGCCGAACTATGAGGGCCTGTACATCATAGACAAAGTCTGCCAAGATGGGGCTTACTTGCTCATGGATATGCATGGCGAAAGGTCCTTCAGGCCAATAAACGGCCGGTTCCTGAAGAAATACTATTCTTGATGAGTCACGGCCTAGGTCAACGATAGATGACGACACCTATGTCCACTCGCTATCTTCCAAAGCCCAAACTCTATAAGTAGTATCCAGCAAAACTGTTGTCTCCAAAACGGCAACAATGGACTGAAACGTCCCTAAACTAACAATGGACCGAAACGTTCCTAAACTAACAATGGACCGCAATGTCCTGAAACGAGCTACGGACCGAAACGTCTTTAAACTACTACAAACCGCAGCATCCTTGGGCTGGAAAAAAAACGGTACGTCCATAAGAGAAAGGGGAACGGATGAAAACCCAAAAGGGCTCCGTGAGTAAAAACAGCAGGGCTACCGGCGAGTTTATGAAAACCCGAAAGGCCATAGGCTCGTAAAAAATTCATACACACTTCCAAGGTCCTCTCGACCTTGTGAGAGGAAAATACCTGCGTGAGATCCTTACGACTCACAAGGGAGCAACACGCTTAGGAATCCCCATAATTCCTGAGGAGAAATTACACTTACGAGATCCTCACGACTCGTAAGGAGAACCCTCTTATGAGACCGTCACGGCTCATAAGATTCAAAAGCCTTAAGCTACAGGGATCTGAACTTGTTCTTAAGCCATCACATTTCCCAGACTGCCCTACAAACGGTTCAATGTTAACCCTTGTATACAATCCACGGGCACAAATAAACGTTTCCCCCCACCCAGTTCCACTAATGGCATGAAATTTCCTCATGTGGTGAATGACACTTATAAGTCCTCTCGGCTTATAGGGAGAAAACGCTCTTATGAGATCCTTACGACTTATAAGAGACCATACACTTAAGAATCCTCACGATTCTTAAGGAGAAAACGCACTTATGAGATCCTCACGACTCGTAAGGAGAAACATTTTTATGAGACACTTACGGCTCATGAAATCAAAAGCCTTAGTCGACAGGATCCTAACCCTGTTTGCTAAGCCACCTTTGTTCGAATCGATGGGGGCAAATGATGATTCACTCCTGGAAATGTTCCAGTAGTAGCGATGTTGATGCCTAAATTGGTAACAAATTCCAAATCCTTTTGCAGCAAATGATGATTCGCTCCTGGCAATATTCCAGTCACAGCGATACTGATGCTAAGATTTGTATCGATCCCAGGTTCCATACTCACGGCGAAAAGTCAGCGAGCCATAAATGCATATGAAATAGCTGAAATGATAGGGCAACTTGCAACAAGATCAGAATGTAAAAGATATGCATACAAAAATAACCGAAATGATTGGGCAACTCACAATAAAAAGCAGCGAGTAAAAAGAAAAATAGCCGAAATGATTGGGCACCGCGAAAAAAAGCCGAAATAATTGGGCAATCTCAACTTTCGCGATATAAAAAGCTGAAATGATAGAGCATCGCGAAAAGAAATAAAAAAGAAAGAATGAAATTTTTGCCCTGCAGGTAAGTCCATACTGACCCCTGTATACAATCCATGGGCATAAACGAAAGGGAACCACATGTCCCAACAAACTCTGTCAAAGGAAAAGTCAGATCTCGACAGCAACATCTGCATCCTAGAAGACCAACAACCGCATTCCTCCTCATACCAGCAGGGCACGGACGCGATACCACCAATCGGAGCTACGGCAAAGTCCCCATTTCCAAGACTCTACGATTCACAGACGACCTAGAGTCAGCCCCGACACCGCAGAAAGTGGAGCAAGTCAACCCGACATCGCAGAAAGCGGAAATACATCAGCAAATAACCCCGTCACGGAAATACGTCATCCAATGACCCCGTCGCGGAAATATGTCATCCAATGACCCCGTCACGGAAATACGTCAGCAAATGACCCCGTCTCGGAAATACGTCAGCAAATAACCCCGTCTCGGAAATACGTCATCCAATGACTCCGTCGCGGAAATACGTCATCCAATGACCCCATCTCGAAAATACGTCATCCAATGACCCCGTCGCGGAAACACGTCATCCAATGACCCCGTCTCGGAAATACGTCAGCAAATGACCCATTCTCGGAAATACGTCATCCAATGACCCCGTCGCGGAAACACGTCATCCAATGACCCTGTCTTGGAAATACGTCAGCAAATAACCCCGTCTCGGAAATACGTCATCCAATGACCCCATCACGGAAATACGTCATCCAATGACCCCATCATGGAAATACGGCATCCAATGACCCCGTCGCGGAAATACGTCAGTAAATAACACCGTCTCGGAAATATCTCAGCAAATGACCCCTTCTCGGAAACACGTCATCCAATGACCCCATCTCGGAAATACGTCAGCAAATGACCCGGTCTTGGAAACAAGTCAACCAACCTCTAGGGAAATTAGTGTCCTTGGCTAAACCTCTCGATTCAGGAAAATCAGCGTCCTTGGTGAGAACCTCGATTTGCGTCAACCCGCAAGGAAATCAGGGTCTTTGCAGGAATCTCTCGATTCGTCTCGACCCCAGGGAAATTAGTGTCCTTGGCTAAACCTCTCGATTCAGGGAAATCAGCGTCCTTGGTGAGAACCTCGATTTGCGTCGACCCGCAAGGAAATCAGTGTCTTTGCAGGAATCTCTCGATTCGTCTCGACCCTAGGGAAATCAATGTCCTTAGCTAAACCTCTCGATTCAGGAAAATCAGCGTCCTTGGCGAGAACCTCGATTCACGTCGACCAGCAAGGAAATCAGTGTCTTTGCAGGAATCTCTCAATTCGTTTCAACCCCAGGGAAATCAGTGTCCTTAGCAAAACCTCTCGATTCAGGGAAATCAGTGTCCTTAGCAAAACCTCTCGATTCAAGGAAATCAACATCCTTAGCGAGAACCTCGATTCGCGTCAACCCGCAAGGAAATCAGTGTCTTTGCAGGAATCTCTCGATTCGTCTCGACCCCAGGAAAATCAGTGTCCTTGGCAAAACCTCTCAATTCAAGGAAATCAGCCTCCTTGACGAGAACCCCTCGATTCGTTTCGACCCGTAAGGAAATCAGTCTCTTTGCAGGAATCTCTTGATTCATCTCGACCTACTGGAAAATTAGTGTCCCTGCACATAATGAAAATTCTCTTGTGAGATCCTTACGATTCTCGAGAGAAAATGCACTTAGGAGTCCTCACGACTCCTAAGGAGAAATTACACCTACAAGATCCTCTCGACCCAGCAGGGAGAAAAGTATTTATGAGACCCTCACGGCTTATAAAGTTGAAAAGTCTTAGGCGGCAGATCCTAACCCTGTTTCCTAAGCCATCGCTGCCTTACATGGAGGTCAAGTTGGACAATCCACGGGCCACATTCTCCAAAGTCGAATATCGACAAGGAGGGAAAAAACCACTTACGAGTCCTCTCGACTTGTAAAGGGGAAATTCTCTTGTGAGATCCTTATGACTGTGAAGAGGAAACGCACTTAGGAGTCCTCACGACTCCTAAGGAGAAAATACACCTAGGGGATCCTCTCGACTCGCAGGGAGAAAAAATCTTCTTAAGACCCTTACGGTTTATGAAGATGGAAAAAGTCTAAGGCTACAAGAAGCCTAAACTTGTCTCCTAAGCCATCAATTCTCTGGTCACGCATAACATTGCACTACTTCACCCACGTACATACTTACGTGGGCAAAGTAGTAGGGGGCATTTATTCCAGCCAAAATTCTGGCTCAAAACTTGCTCCCTTATAAAATAATAACAATAAAATAAAAATAAAAATAAAGGAAAAAGTCCACATGCAAAGCATGTAGGTACTGCCTCGGATAGAATTAAATTCTATGATGGCGCCACACGTGCTCCTCACGCAAGCGCCAATGTGCAAAGCACAAAAAGAAATCTATTAAATAAGAGTTAAACTCTTAGGAGGCAGTGCATCACGTGCAAAGCACGAGAGCGCCAGCGCCAAGAGTTAAAAACTCTGAGACAGCACCTCACGTGCAGAGCACGAGAGCGCTGGCGCCAGAATTAAAAGTTCTCCACCCTTGGATCAAAGATCCAACGGAGATGATAAATCATCAGAGCGCAGAATTAAATTCTGATTGAGGAAGCACTCCTCGAATCTTTCTACACAAGAATGATTGTACTCTGTAAATCAGAGCACCGTTGGATCAAAGATCTAATGGTGATTAAAAATCACCAAGATACAGAATAAGTTCTGTATAGGAAAATATTTTCCCAATCTTGTTAAGAACAAGAAAAATGTCTTCTGTAAAACAGAAGCCCTTAGATCAAAGAGCCAATGGTGGGAAACATCCCCAAATCAATCAGAGATCTCTCAATGAGAGATTTTCTTAACTGATTCAACAAATCAGCCTCCCCTATATAAAGGACCCAAGACACCAAATCTTGCAAGGAGGAAACCCCCCATAAACTTCATGTTCAAAAAGAGAGAAACACACAGAGGGAGAGGGGAAGAAAAATAGAGAGAGAATTTAATTCTCTAAAGAAGAGGAACCCCTCCCAAAAGCTCCCACAAAAAGAGAATTTAATTCTCAAACCAAGAGTTTAACTCTTCTCAAAGAACTTAGTTCTTTCTCTGGTTAAGATCTGCAGAAGCAGATCTCCCCACAAGTTGAGAATTTAATTCTCATCGGGGAGATTCTGTCATGCAGATTCACAACCTAGGAGAAAGAACTGAATCCAAAAGAGTTTAACTCTTACAAAACATATGGGAATTTAATTTCTCTGAAATTAGGGTTTAACCCTTTAAAAAGAATTAAATCCCTACAAAGAACAAAAGGAGAACTTGATTCCTCAGAACCATAAAAGAACAGCCTGGTGATTCATTGGCGTTTAACGCTACACAATAAAAGCTCACGTATTCCCACATGAGCACCTTTGAAGAACGAGAAAGGAAAGACTGAGATCTAGTCACATGACCCAACATGACCCCTGAGAAGTTCTCAGCACTTATAAAAGAGAAAAGGGAATAACCTATTTTATTGGGAGCCTCACGTAACCCCTGAGAAGTTCTCAGCACTTATAAAAGAGAAAAGGGAATAAACCCTATTTTTTTTGGAGCGTCTCACGTGACCCACGTGAACCCTGAGAAGTTCTCAGCACTTATAAAAGAAAAAAGGGAATAAACCCTATTTTTGGGGCACCTCACGTGACCCACGTGACCCCTGAGAAGTGCTCAGCACTAGAATAAGAGAGTAAAAGAGGAAGCGCCTAACTCTATAGCGCCTCACGTGCCACACGTGAGCGCCCTAACTTTCAGCGTCTAACACTGTTGTGGCGCCTCACATGCCATACATGAGCATCTCAGATCTCAGTGTGTAACACTGCCTTAGAATATCACGTGGGAGCACATGGGCACTGAGCATATACTAGTGTTTAACATTATAAGAGGCCAACTTCAACCCCAGATTGGCTAAGTCTTTCTTGAGAGTAAATCTCTAAATAAACCGAGCCTCCATGCTTATGACTAATGATTCCTCAATCTGAAATTTGCTTCATGAGTACATCTCTCCACACCTCTGATATAAGTCGTTGTAATTATTCAATATCTTCAGAAAGGTAGTGGGTCCCGACAATCAACAAGCTCTGGACCGTAATGTCCTTAAACTAACTATGACTCGTAATGTCCTTAAAATAACTATGGACCGTAATGTCCTTAAACTGAACCCTCAACTCAAAAATGGTGATCTTTGGACCGTAATGTCCTTAAACTAACTATGGACTATGATGTCCTTAAACTCCACGGACTATGATGTCCTTAAACAATGGACCGTAACGTCCCTAAACTAAAATTTATAGACTATGTGTTAGTTATATGTATGCCCTAGAGGCCATTACTGTACATAGGATGTATATTGTAGTGGATGCTTGGACATATATAGGGAGGACTTTCTTTCTCGACATGATAGTATGCTATCTGGTTACTCTTTACCTTAACGTGTACACTGATTGTCTCTCTGTTACATGTTGGTAAAGCCCCTAGGATGTGTACTTGACTACCTGGACTATGATGCGGATCATACTAGTGGAGACATGGTAGTCCATAAGTACATCCTTCAAAGTCCCTAGTCGTGGGTGTATCGAGACGGGGCATCGATATACCATAGTAGACTAGCGTGTACCTTCTCGACCCATACAGATGGGCGATGGATGATCCCATATCCATTGGTGTTTGACATCAGAGGAGATATACGGGTGCTCAGTAGAGACTGGGTACACTGGACGGACTCGCCGAGAACTCCCAGATGGTATTATATCTTACGTCAGATGGCAGTTCTCTGGTGACACTGGTACAGAGTAGTCTGTTGACCCGAGATCGTCATAGAGTCTTGTGTGGTTCCCACTGTGCTTTGATTTCCACCTTACCACGTCCAAGAGGGCGTGCAAAACGGTGGTTTTTGGGTACAGTCCCGAGTCACATGGAGGCAATGAGCGATAGGAGGGGATTCGTCTCTCCCGGTATAGGGGGTTGATGTTGCGCTGTGTTCGATTGGCTATAACCGGAAATCCCTGGCCAGGGTTGCTGAGATTTACTGGTAAGTGTTACCTGTAGTTTCTCGAACTGTTATAGACCTCATATCGACACGACTTATCCAGCTATTGGGGTCTGACGTTTACCACCCCTAAGCGAGATATGCGACATATCAGACGACGAGACCGGACTGTACGGTAAGTGTTACTGGTTGGATTCACAGGAGTGTGAGCGTGCTTGCTCGTCGATCTTCTGATCGCTCAATACCCGGGTGGCCGTTATGTTTAGCAGACCGCTTGCGGCTTGTGGGTGTTTGATATGATCATCACCTGCTGCCGGCGTATTGACGAGTCTTTAGAGTCCTACACAGAGGTTTCCTGGCTCAAGCGAAACGAAATAGGAGCGCATATGAGATATGTGCGGGACCGAGAATAATGCGTGTATGTGATACCGTATTCTATTCTCGCGATGAATGTATCGATTGGTTGTATGCGATATAACCTAGTTATCGAATCAAGTATTGATTCGATAAGCCGATACATAGGATACTAGTCGGTTATATGCGATATGACCGGATCGTTAAATCAAGTGTTGATTTAATGATTTAATGTATAATTATATATTTGATATATTACTTTGCATTAACTAGTATTGGTTCACTTTAAAGGATTTTCTCACTTGGATGTACAAGTTGTATATGTGATATACTTTTTGTGCAAATGATTGTATCATGTTTGATGATACATGTTTACTTGGTTAAGTGTAAAGAATTAAACCATGGTTAAACTTATGATTAGGGTTTTGTTTTCTTTTTTTCATTTATTTGTCTATTTATTCTTTTTGGAAAAATAATAAGCATAAAGGAAAATGGTGGCTTAATTTGTTTTCTAGTTAAAGCTTCATGAAGCTTTGACCAAGTGACCATTTTGTCTCCATGCTTAACCCTAACCATTCCCACTAACCATGATTTATTCTCTACACTTGACCATGGTTGAGATATGATAAGTATTCTTATTATTTTCTTTTTACAAAAGAACTTATCATATTCTTTTCATCATCTTCTTCATCTTCTACTTGAAGAAAAAGCTTGCCTCATCAATGGCAACTTGAGAAAAAGAGTGAGAAATCCAATTCTAAAGTGAACCCACCTCCTATTTCTTCATCCCCTACCTCTTTCCATGTAGTATAGGGTGTTTCCTTCACAAGTTTTCTTGACTTGGTGAAGTTGGAGCTTGATCTAGCGATGCCTCGACGTAGATCATCTTCGGCATCGTCGTCGATGACCTAGCCCGCTTTTTCTCCGATGAAGCCGACGCTAGAGCCCAAGATCCGATTTGTACAGCGAGGAGACTTCATCGCGGAGCCATGGAGGTGGAGAACCGGATCTACAAAGGTTGTATTTCCGTTCTTTTAGTTAAGTTGATAACTAGTTGCATGTTTCGCCTATATATCTAGTCAACGATCCGTATTAGGGTTTCTCGGCACTTGTAATTTTTGAAATTGGCATGGTTGATGCCTTGTGAGACCTCTTGAGAGTGCCTAGGAACCCTACACTATGATGTCTTTATACTACGGACTATGAGGTCCTTAAACTCATGGACTATGATGTCCTTAAACCCAATGGACCGCAACGTTCCTAAACTAAACTCTATGGACTATGATGTCCTTAAACTTCATGGACTATGATGTCCTTAAACCCAACGGACCGTAATGTCCCTAAACTAAAACGATAGAGCCCAAATGCTCTTTCGTTGGATCAAAATGATCCTAAAACCTTGTTAAGTATATCTTAGTCTAAAACTTAGACTAACGTATCCTTAACATACATTTAAGTTGATCTTAATCTCAAACGAGATTAACGATCCTTAAATCAGCCAAACCCAAATCTAAGAAATTACAGATTTGGACTAATCCACGCCCTACGAGCGACAACATAAATTAGTCTCCATATACAATCCACGGGAAACCAAAAATAAAACATACACGACACAAAGTGAACATCTGGAGATGGAGAAAGTGGTTACCGCGATGCGGTAGGATAATTAACTGCAGGGGCTTGCGCCGGCAGGGAAGAGCATCCCCACAATCGAAAACCCCTCGCAAACGAGGGGAAATCTGACGAAGTCTGCTACAACGGGTGCATCCGTCTAAACCTCCGATACACGGTGCCATAAATCAACTTGGCATCTTTGGAGAGGTGGACGGATAAAACCAAATAACATATGCCCCCAAAATTCAAGCTAGACGTCCCAACGTCCCGGTCGCGTCTTTCGGCGGTGAACAATAGGGTTTCCTAAGATATCCGATAACAAGACCACTGAACAAAATTCACACCATTCTACTCTGATGTGGTCGCAATTTGCGGCCACAATGAATTAATCTGCGGCCAGATTCTAAAAAGGATCAGTAATCCTTAACTTTTCAAGGAATTTGGGTCTCGGGTTTCATGGGTTTCTTCATGGTTTCCTGGATGTCTCACTGTCATGGGAACTTAATTTATAGTGGTCTCGGGTCACTCCAGATTTCTATAAACCATCACAAACTGTCAAATTACGATGTCAGGAAAATTCTACGTCCGTGTTTTGGTTTTCTAGTCTCTGGTCTTGGCCATAAACTCAACATTAATGCCTTGTAAATAGCCACTACATATCACCAATCCACACAATTACCCAACCCTCTCTTGGGATTTTCCAAACATCACTAATCTAACAAGTTGAACTCTAAACTAAACTAGGATGCTAGGAAACTTAAAACTAAACTAAATGAAAGAAGATATACCTCATTTAGGCAACTCAAGATAAACCCTAACTTCTCAATGTCCCCAAAATTCAACTTTGATTGGTCCAATGTGTTGAGAATGAAGAGGGGATCATTTTTAATGCAGAGGGTGTTGGGTTTTGATGAAGATTTGGAGATGATATTTAGAGGTGGAGGTGGAGGTGGAGGGAAATGAGGAGGAAGAAGAAGTTGAAGAAAAGCAATGGGAGGAAATGGATGGTAGCCCTCTCTCTCTCCTACCCTCACTCTCTCTTATTCTCACCCCTCGCAAGCCCATGCCTTACTCTCTCTCTCTCTCTCCAATCATTCTCTTTTTAACTCTTTTCTCTTTTTCTTTTCTTTTTCTCCCACTCATTAGAACCATACACATAACAAAATGAAATGAAACAACAAGCAACATGTCATGATGCACTAGCCATAGAAAACTGTAGAAACACGGATTTGGCTTAATCGCGATTAGTAGTGCACTAATCAATTTTTATCCAAATTGCATATAATTAATTATAAAAATGCCAAATCCAATAAATATATTTTTAAATGAATAAATCATTTTAATCTCCAATTATTTCACAATTATTGGTATATATGTATACAATTTTACGAAAACCCCAATTTCGCAAGTCTGGTAGTTTTCGCGAAATATATTATTTTAATATTAAATTCCAAAAATAATATTTTATATTTTCTTAAATGTTACACTAAAACACTTTAGAATAGTGTCAAGTACCCGAATTAGGACACTTTCCAAATCTAGATCTAAAATCATAGATCTAGTCACCAGAATCCCTGATATTATATCCATATCCTATGTGGAGAAACCACCTTGTGACAACCACAATATAACCGATCGTAGTATAAGAATATCTCTTCTTATTTAGTGCATGTCATCCAAATACCAGGACATCACACCCTACTATCTTCTTACCAGATCTATCTCTTATTTTGATGAAGTTAAACTCTATGACTGTCACATAAAAAATAAATGATCTATCTCCGCTATATCTGCTTTAATCTATAAATAGACATAAGAAATTTGCCTACTATGCTTCTACTGCTCCCACTGACTAAAACAACCCTCTGGTAGAGTCATATACACATGCACTTCTAAAGCTAGTTTAGAACAACGTTATACTCATCCTCCTGCCAGATCCCATAGTCTAGAACAGCAGCATTGGCAAGTTTGGGTAAACAAGAACCTCCCTGTCACCGTCTTTGAGGAGACCGAAGTATCTCTCGGGTGCCTGAGGTTACCCACCAAATCTGCGGAGTGGCTAATGGAATGTCGAATCCAATTGAATCTTTAGGTCCTACTAAATTTCAGTAATCGTTTGTGGTTCTGGAACCACTTCCAGTTCTACCATACTCCCACGTATGTTTTCTAAAAAAAAAATCCATTTTACTAAAACTGGTAGCGAATCAAGAACAATATAACTATTGATCTCCCAGATGGTAGAAAGTTAACCCTCGTCAAAGCCCGAGATAACCCACAAACTGCCATTACTGAAACATGCCTTGAGTTTATCCGGATTCTGGTTTTAAGAATAAGCCGGACAACTCCATATACCTTAACATCGTTAAGGTACGAATCCATTCTATATATCCAATATAGAAACAAAGGCACTGATTTAATCGGAACTAGATTCAGAAATCAAGCAGCTGTTTCCAATGCATATCAACCAAATGGAAGGAGACCAATCAGCATTACTCATCTAGGAGTACATCCGCATATGAGCAATCTGAAAGAGAAGCAAGTTCTCAAAACTATTACTATCAACGGAATACTTAACACAAGTATCTACATCTTCGATCACCTTGAAGAATCCTGATATTTTGCAACATATGGTTCTCTACTTTATTCTTGTACCTATAACTTCTCAATATCTGGACCCTGTATTTCAACGAAATACTTGTCTAAAACTAGAGAAGTCACAAGTAAACAAAATATAGTACGAGTACTAACCCCTTTGTCCTAATAGACACTGGACAACGTACAATACTTTGTATAAGTCCCTTGAGTTAAATAACCCATTCCTTGTGCGTCGTAGGTTCAAAACTGTACTATGGTTAAGAATAATTACACCACTGTTAAATACTCCTTACCTACACACTAACTGATATAGGTAAATGTCATAGACATAATTTCAAAAGGTTATATCTCACTTTATAAAATAAACGTAATGATATATCAGTTTGAAATTGGTGCATAACATCGGATATTCAAAACCAAATATTTGTCGTCAGGCAAAACCCAGATGATTTCCTCGCATGTCACCAATTACAAAGAATTCCGATATGCTGAGGATATAATCACCCAATTCCCAATATTCTACTCCCACTCATCATCTGCAGAACTATACAGATGTGAGAATCGAAACTCGTAAATACATACCCTGGAGTCAGAATCTAATTGGGAAAACAGTTTTCAATTAACACTACACAGTGAAACTGAAACATGAAAATATTTCGGAGGGGTATCCGGGTATTCCTAGTAATGCCTCTTCCACTATCCAGATTCATGACTGTAACCGTATATTTCCTAGCCTTTACTCCAATCCCTTTATATGTCTTTACTTATTACCTTCTGTACACCACACTTAAGCTAATTAGTTTTCTTCCTTCCATACCTTTCGGCACCAGCCTAACGTTTGGAAGAAGACTATCCAATAAGCATAATAGGTGTACTCTCCTAATCCTAGGAGCCCACGCAACCTGAGAGAAGGTAAAGATAAAAGACAACCCGAATAGTCCTATTCGATTTCTCCTGAACCAGAAACCATCCTCAAACTGGAACAAGTTCCTTCGAGTTCGTATGTAACTATACGATGGCGTATCCAATAAATGTGGATCTTAATAGTGATACGGAATGTTTCAGAGAAATGCAAAGGTGAAGTAGGATTGGCGATGATATACGCGGTTTCGTCGTGAATAATAGCAGTCGCAATTTCCTTTTGCCCTCTTTCAAATCCCTTTATATGTCTTTACTTATTACCTTCTGTACACCACACTTAGTCTAATTGGTTTTCTTCCTTCCCTACCCTTCAGCACCTGCTTATGGTTTGGAAGAAGACTATCCAATAAGCGTAATAGGTGTACTCTCCTAAATACCAGGAGCTCTCACAACCTGAGAGAAGGTAAAGGGAAAAGACAACTGAATAGTCCTATTCTATTTCTCCAGAACCGGAAACCATCCTCAAACTGAAACAAGTTCCTTCGAGTTCGTATGTAACTATACGATGGCATATCCAATAAATATGGATTTTCGTAGTGATACGGAATATTCCGGAGAAATGGAAAGGGTAAAAGTAGGAGCAGCAATGATATATGCAACTATGACAATCCAAAAGCCAAAGTATTTTAAGAAGGTTCGGTTAACTTGGTTCATGAGTTTTAGTTTTAGGTCGGGTCATGATCGCTACCTAAGAGAGAGAAAAAAGAAATACTCAGCATGCACTCTAACCTATATTAGATTGGTTAATTATTTATCTAATCAGTATGGCTCACACTATTTTCTCGAATTCTCCTTCAAACCCTAAGTCGGAATCATCCAAAATCACCCGAGGAGTAACACTTACTCATCAATAGGAATTGGGATCCAACTATCATCGCATGATAACTTGATGGAATCCACTTAAGTCACCACACTCCAGAAAGTATGCACAGATAGCATACTATCATCTTGAGTAAGACTGTTCTACCGGCATAAGTCATCCCTCAATCATTGCAATCATGTACCACTATGCAGGTAGAATAGTCTTAATCAAGATGATAGTATGCTATCTGGTTTATCTTTATCATCGTGTACTGCTTTAGGTGACCTTACAGGTCACTATTGCGCGTTGATAGAGCCCTTAGGATTCTTGCTTGATGGCCAGCAGTATGATGGCGATCATATACGTGGGAGCTGGGGTCTATAAGCACATCCTTAAAAGGTCCCTAGTCGTGGGAGTTTTCGAGTCAGGGCATCGATACTCCAGAGTAGACTAGTGTATACAGTCGAGACCCCAACGAGGGGCGGTAGCCGGTCTTACAAGCCACTGGTGTCAGTTGGTTCACCTAAGATGTATAAAGGTGCTCATTGGGTTATGAGTACACCGGACAGGACTCGCCGGGAACATGCTAGTTGGTATTATACATGACGTCAGATAGCAGTTCCCTGGTGACATGTGTACAGGTTAGTTCATCGACCTGAGATCGTCATTTGTCTCGTGTGAGTTCTCATTGTACTTTGATTACTACCTTACAACGGCTCAAAGGAGTCGTGCAAACAGGTTTTAGTTGGGTACAGTCCCGAGCCACATGGAGGCAGTGAGCGGATCTACAGGGGTTCGTCTCTCCCGGTATTGGGGGTGAGGTCGCGCTGTATCTAGGAGAGCCATTACACGAAGTCCTTGGCCAAGGCAGGAGATTTACTGGTAGGTATTCCAGTAGTATCTCAGGGTGTTCTGGGCTACACTCCGGCACGACTTGTACCGCTTTTGAGGGTCTGACTTTTACCAACCCCCTAGGCCCGCCATGCGATGCTCATAGACGAACGGACCGGACTGTACGGATATTGTCACTGACAGGCTCAGTAGGGTGTCAGGATGAGTTCGCTCATCGACGTCCCTTTTTTTCAATACCTGGTAGCCCGTTACGTATGGCTAATACCTCTGACGTGCTAGTAGTTAAATCCACAGCCAAAGTGTTGACGAGTCTTTAAAGTCCCCCACAGACAGTTTCTTAAGTTTCGGGCGAAAAGCTGTAGAAGCCGTATGGATATATGGCAGGGTTCGATCATATACGTGTGGTATTGCACGGATCATGATCGGACGGATAATACTAGCGGGCTTTGGTTTAAATCGGATCCTAATATTGTACGGTGTAGATTTTGTCTCATTGCATTTGTATTCGGTCGGAATACAAATGCGGGTATGTATATACAGTCGCGGGGTTTTCCTGTAATTTATTACGGGATCATTTTTCTGAAGTTGCCAGTTCGCATTCCGTTTCGGCCATTTTTCCTTTGTTCTTTCTTTGGCTGAAAATTGGTGTGGAGGGGGTTATTTGCAAATGTGCAAATTAGTAAATTGGAGGGTGGTTTTTGTAAGTGGTTGTTTCATGATGGTTCTACCATCCATTGACTTCTTTTTGTTTATCATTGCTTGCTATGATGGGTTGGGTGATGGGTTATTGATTTGACTTTGGGGTGATGATTATTCCTCATCATCACCCATTTCTCTCTCTTGCATTATTGTCACACTCCCTCTCTTTTCCATGGGGCTTGGGCCGGCCATTAGGGGATGGGGTCTCCATTTCTTTGAGAGAAATTGATTCATATCAATTTACACACCAAATTCCTTAGCTCATCAGAAAATGGTTTTATTCCTCCACCTCCATCCAAACATGGCAACTTCATACCCCCTTGAGACAAACCATTCTACACTATTCTACAGCAATCTTGGACACGTCGGCTTGCCAACTTCATGTCCGAGTTGCCTCGGTTAAGAGGTGGGAGCCCGTAAAAGGACTTCTCGAAGTGGTGCCCTTCCGACGAGGAGATTGAGACCGGAGATGCCGCGGGAAGATCGGGATGGTGGCCAAAGACCGAAGGACACGGATTGCTCGGTATAGCTCTCTACCCTTTCTCTAGTTAGCTAGTAATAGGTTAATGGTCCGATCCGGGTTTTATAGTCCGCGGTAGCGCCGGTTTCTAGTTAAGAAAAGTTTTTGTTTTCCGCATTTTGGCCTCGTACAAACGGCCGGGGTGCTGCCGTGCACTTACATTGGTATCAGAGCCATGCCATTAACCTAGTCTAGCTTGCTCTAACGTGTTTACAAGTTCGATCGAACGGATTTTCTATAAAACCGCATTTTCAAGTCCAGTTTCTGTCGATTTTATTTTGTGCTCTAAAAATATTTTTGAGCATCTCAGAAAATTGTGCAGGGTTTTTTGAGAATTCTGGAAAAATTTGGTTCGCTGATTTTACTGTAGCGCGGCTGATCCACGGCCAAAACCACATTTTGGCGGCGGATCAGCGGCCGTACTATAGCAATAGTGCGCCAAATTTCTTTAGTAGGTCTCTGTATTGGAATTGGGGTTTTTGGTATATTCTGTTTGGGCCCAGATTTATTTTGTGTACTGAGTATTGTACTTGGGGCCCACTTCAGGAAATTTAGTCGATCGAAAATTTTAAACATGTTAGTTCACAGTATTTACATTATATCTGCGACCGTGAATGTCACTTGATCGGTAAATCCTGTCTAACTGCTATAGCCCTTTTAGACGGATTTGCAAACGTGACATTCACGTTGATGTTCTGTGTTGTGCTGTGATGTTGCGGATTTGTCATGGTGGATAGCCTGGATGTAATGGTAGTACAGTTTGGTTGTATATGTACATTTGATATTGCGGGGCGAGCGTCCGACATGTGGACTGTCGTCACTTCCTGTTTGTATATTATTCTTTTGGGGCACGGCCGGGCTGAGGTCGATGCACCCGTTGTATCTTTTACTTTCTGTACTAGGATTACCCCGCGGTGGGATGCATGGATAGTCGGGTTCTAGAGGGCAACGGGCCCGCGTCTCATGGCGTTGAGACGAAGGGGGCTTCACTCTAGAATTGGCGGGCTATTCGCCGCACTCGTAGGGGGTACAGGTTGACCCAAGGAGGGGTGCCCAAGTTACCGGATTCCGTGAAATGCTGGGTGGTCCATTCACGTTGCTGAAGGGGGCTGCCTCGCTTCAGGTTTTGGCGGGTAACTTGCCGCGCCCGTAGGGGTCTAGGATTTCATTGCACAGGCTATCCACACGACCAGGGGAACGTCGGGTTTCAGTAGCGGCTCTATGAAACCCGGGGATCCTAGATATCTGTATTGTTCTGTGATACTTATTATATTTCTGTGATGTTGTATTTTATCACGTCTTGAGCGAATATTATATATTGATATATATACTAGTATATGTTGTATATGTTTTGCATCCGCGCTAGTCCAGTCCCCGCTCTGTCGTTAGTTAAGTAACCTAACGGGTGATGACGGGACCCAGTGGCGAATGTGGATGGCATATACGTACATCATTATTTTCGTTCTTTTGTAGTGTGATC
Organism: Agapanthus africanus; assembly: GCA_030015575.1. Lineage (NCBI taxonomy): Eukaryota > Viridiplantae > Streptophyta > Magnoliopsida > Asparagales > Amaryllidaceae > Agapanthus > Agapanthus africanus. The sequence continues at coordinate 328,578,576 of JASDDO010000029.1, read as the reverse complement.
AATTGATGGGACTGCATTGATTCGGATCAATGCAAGCTAAACAAACCTAATCTGATGTTGTTGGAACAATTTTTCAAAAAAAGCTGTTATTGCAAGGACGTTCTCTTTTGTTTTGCACAGTAGTATTCGGTTATGAATATCCAGCACCTCAGTCGACGAGGCAAGGGCCGAGATCCCTTCACCGGGAGTGACCCCTTGGACAGAAGTTTGCGTCAGGGCAATAACTTCACTATAGTCGATTACTTTTGCTTTGCATCGTGATATTCAGTTGGAATATCCTGCACCTCATTTTACGGGGAAAGAGCCGAGATCCCTTCTCCGGGAGTGACCTCTTTAGCAAAGGTTTTCGTCACTATATTTTTATAAAAAGCTATCCGGTTCCTTCAACGATATCAAGTTCATTACGTTAAAGGTTTTTCGCCAAAAACCATTCGTAGCCCTCCGTCATTTCAGAAAGGTAGCACTTAGTATTCATGCTATGTATGTTGGCCTACGTCAAGGCATAGTATATGGTAGCTATTTGTTACTTTTCTGTTGCATAGATAGATGCGTTAGTTTGGGACAGTCGTACTACTATTTTGGCCTACGTCAAGGGTTTGTATGGGTGGGTTCAAATTAACCTGGTTAATGACGGGTAGAACTTAACATGTGACTTATGATATGTTGGCCTACGTCAAGGTCATAAGAGCATGGGGTAAAAATCATATCGAGAGTTTCTAAAGAAACTGAAACTTGCCAGATATGCGCATACCTTCTGGAGTGTGATAACGTGAGTGGATTCCATCACATTATCATGCGATGATAGTTGGATCCCGATTCCCACTGATGAGTTGGTTTACTCCTCGGATGATCCCAACTAATTCTTCTTTCAGGTTTGGAGGAGAATTTGACGTTACAGTGGGAGGTTTCCTGATTAGATAATGTGATAACCATTCTGATCTAGGTTAGAGTGCACGCTGAGTGTTTCTTTTCTCTCTCTCTTTAGCAGTGACCATGGCCTGACCCTAGACTATGACTCAGTGACCAATTTGACCGAACCTTCTTAAACACTAGCTTTTGGATTGTCAGAGTTGCATACCCTATTGCCACTCCTACTTTTACCCTTTTCTCCAGGACACCCCGTATTACTATAAACATCCACTTCCATTGGATAAAACCATCGTATGGTTATATACGAACTCGAAGGAGTTCCAGATTCGAGGATGGTTTCTGGTTCTGGAGAAAACGAATAGGACTATTCAGTTGCCTTTTCCTTTTACCTTCTCTCAGTTTGCGAGTGTTCCTTGGATTAGGACAGTACACCTATTACGCTAATTAGATAGTCTTTTTCCAAACCATAGGCAGGTGCCGAACGGTAGGGAATGAAGAAAACCAATTAGCCTAACGATGGTGTACAGAAGGTAATAAGTTAAGACAAATAAAGGGATTAGTAAGAGGGCAAAGTAAATTGCGACTGCTATTCATGACCAAACCAAGTATTTCATTACCACTCCCACTTCACCTTTGTATTTCTCCAGGACACTCCGTATCACTATGAAGATCCACAGTTATTTGGATACTCTATCGTATGGTTATATACGAACTCGAAAGGAACTTGTTCCAGTTCGGGGATGGATTCTGGTTCAAGAGAAATAGGAATAAGCTTTATTCAGTTGTCTTCACCTTCTCTCGCATTGCGAGTGCTCCTAGGATTAGGACAGTACACCCATTATGCTTATTGGATAATCTTCTTCCAAACCATAGGCTGGTACCGAAAGGTAGAGAAGGAAGAAAACCATTTCGCCTAAAGGGGTGTACAGAAGGTAATGACTAAAGACATATAAAGAGATTTGGAGAGATGGAAAAGAAATATAGGGTTGCAGTTGTGAATCTGATAATGGAAGAGGCATTACTAAGAATACCTGGATACCCCTACGAAACATTTCAATGTTTCAGTTTCACTGTGTACTGTTAAAAGAAAACTGATTTCCCAATTAGCCCTTGCTCCAGGGTATGTATTTACCAGGTATGATTCTCACATCTGTATGGTTTTACAGATGATGAGTGGAAGTAAGTTATTGGGAATTAGGTGATTGTCCTCATTATATCAGAATTCCTTATAATTGGTGATATTTGAGGAAGACACCTGGGTTGTTTGCCGGACGGCAAATATTTGGTTTTGAATATCCTCTGTTATGCACCGATTTCAAATTGATATATCTGTACGTCTATTTTTATAGAGTGAGATATACCTTTTTGAAATTATGTCTATGACATTTACCTGTATCAGTTGATGGTTAGGTAAGGAGCATTAAACAGCGGTGTAATTCTTCTTAACTATAAGTACAGTTTTCAACCTACGACACACGGGAAATGAGTTATTAGACTCAGGAGACTTATACAGAGTATTGTATGTTGTCCAGTGTCCATTAGGACAGAGGGGTTGGTCCTCGTACTATATTCGGTTTACTTATGACTTCTCTAGTTTTTTGACAAGTGTTTCATAGAAATACAAGGTCCAAGTTTTGAGAAGTTATAGATATATGAATAAAGTAGAGAACCAGGTGTTGCAAGTATCGGGATTCTTCAAGGTGATCGAAGATGTAGATACTCGTGTATGGTATTCAGTTAATAGTAATGATTAAGAGAACTTGCTTCTCTTTCAGGTTACTCATAATTGGAAGCACTCCTAAGTTGAGTAATGCTGATCGGCCTCTTTCCATTTAGTTGACATGCACTTGAGACAGCTGCATGATTTGAATCTGGTTCAATTAAATCAGTGCCTTTGTTTCTGTACTGGATATAGAACAGTTCATATCTTGACATTGTTAAGGTATAGGGAGTTGTCCAGCTTATGCTTAAAACCTGACTCTGGATAACCCAAGACACGTTTCTGTAATGGCAGTTTGTGGGTTGACCCGGGCTATGACGAGGGTTGACTTTCTACCATCTGGAAGATCAATAGTGATATTGTTCTAGACTCGCCACAGTTTTAATAAAAAAGGATTTTTTCAGAAAACAGTAGTGGGAGTATGGTAGAACTGGAAGTGATTCCAGAACCGCAAACGATTACTGAAAATTTGTTAAGAACCTAAAGATTCAATCTAGTTTGACATTCCATTAGCCACTCCGCAGATATGGTAGGTAACCTCAGGCACCCGAGAGGTACTCCGGTATGCTCAAAGACGGTGACAGGGAGGTTCTTGTTTACCCAGACTTGCCATTGCTGTTGTTCCAAACTATGAGACCTGGCAGGAGGATGAGTATAGCGTCGTTCTAAACAAGCTTTAGAAGTGCACGTGTATATGATTCTGCCAGAGGGTTGTCGTAGTCAGTGGGAGCAGCGGAAGCATTGGTGGACAAGTGGCTTATGTCTATTAAGAGAATAAAGCAGATGTAGCGGAGATAGATCATCTATTTCTGATGTAACAGTCATAGGTTTGACTTCATCAGAATAGGGGATGGATCTGTTAAGAAGGTAGTAGGGTGTGATGTCCTAGTATTTGGATGACATACACAGAGTAGGAAGTGAAATTCCTATACTACGGTCGGTTATACTTTGGTTATCACACAATGGTTTCTCCACAAAGGATATGGATATTATATCAGACATTCTGGTTACTAGATCTATGGTTTTAGATCTAGATTTGGGTAGTTTCCCAATCTGGGTACTTAAACAGCATTCTTAAGGTGTTTTAGAATGGACGACTCCTGGCACGGTAGTGTACCTGCAGGTGATGGAGTCACCCTATCTAAAGGTGTCTTACAAACTAAAGGAGAGAGGGATGTGCATGATTGGCAGATCACTTGCTTAGGCAATTGAGTCAATCGTGAGATATCAAGTACCACACCAGATGTTGTTTTTGCAGTAGATGCAATAAGTTGATATTGATCCAATCCTGGAGAAACATTCGGAAGCAGTTTTAGAACATAAGTGGATGTTCTAGGGATATGATAATGACAGCCTCATTCGGGAGACAGTTATCATTCCAGGCTTCCAAGGTGACCTGGATGACAGAGTGACTGTCAGAGTTATAGTTTTCCCTCTGACGAGGGGCAGTGTTTTGGACAGGTGATCCAAGCGGACACTGAGGGAGGCATTACGTAAGATACTGATTAAGTTCAGTCGACGATACAGTCTAAGAAGTTTGGATTTAGAGTTCATTTATGAACTAGGTCCCATCAGATATCTAGACATATTCTAAGACAGGTATTGCTCATTTTGGGAGATGGCTTTCTCCGCAAACTTAAGATAAAGAGAGACATAGAAAGAAACATTAGGGCGGATCCACTCACTGAGGCTATTCCTCGAACGCAATAGTTTCGCAAACGGGTTTTGTGAGACTGATTAGTAGAGGAGTTGGGAGTTCGGTATCACACGGGCTGTGAGTATGCGACATCGCAATAATTAGCCTTGAGTGCAAGTGGGAGATTATTGGATATAGTGCCCTCAGAGTCAATTATTGGATCACAGGCACGTGATTGCAATGATTGAGGGAGGACCTATGCCGGCAGAACAGTCTTACTCAAGATGATAGTATGCTATCTGGTTTATCTTTATCATCGTGTACTGCTTTAGGTGACCTTACAGGTTACTATTGCGCGTTGATAGAGCCCTTAGGATTCTTGCTTGACGGCCAGCAGTATGATGGCGATCATATACGTGGGAGCTGGGGTCTATAAGCACATCCTTAAAAGGTCCCTAGTCGTGGGAGTTTTCGAGACAGGGCATCGATACTCCAGAGTAGACTAGTGTATACAGTCGAGACCCCGACGAGGGGCGGTGGCCGGTCTCACAAGCCACTGGTATTAGTTGGTTCACCTAAGATGTATACAGGTGCTCATTGGGTTATGAGTACACCGGACAGGACTCGCCGGGAACATGCTAATTGGTATTATACCTGACGTCAGATAGCAGTTCCCTGGTGACATGTGTACAGGTTAGTTCATCGACCTGAGATCGTCATTTGTCTCGTGTGAGTTCCCACTGTACTTTGATTACTACCCTACCACTGCTCAAAGGAGTCGTGCAACCAGGTTTTAGTTGGGTACAGTCCCGAGCCACATAGAGGCAGTGAGCGGATCTGTAGGGGTTCGTCTCTCCCGGTATTGGGGGTGAGGTCGCGCTGTGTCTAGGAGAGCCATTACACGAAGTCCTTGGCCAAGGCAAGAGATTTACCGGTAGGTATTCCAGTAGTATCTCTGGGTGTTCTGGGCTACACTCCGACACGACTTGTACCGCTTTTGGGGGTCTGACTTTTACCAACCCCCTAGGCCCGCCATGCGATGCTCATAGACGAACGGACCGGACTGTACGGATATTGTCACTGACAGGCTCAGTAGGGTGTCAGGATGAGTTCGCTCATCGACGTCCCTTTTTGTCAATACCTGATAGCCCGTTACGTATGGCTAATACCTCTGACGTGCTAGTAGTTAAATCCACAGCCAAAGTGTTGACGAGTCTTTAAAGTCCCCCACAGATAGTTTCTTAAGTTTCGGGCGAAACGCTGTAGAGGCCGTATGGATATATGGCAGGGTTCGATCATATACGTGCGGTATTGCACGGATCATGATCGGACGGATAATACTAGCGGGCTTTGGTTTAAGCCGGATCCTAGTATTGTACAGTGTAGATTTTGTCTCATTGCATTTGTATTCGGTCAGAATACAAATACGGGTATGTATATACAGTCGCAGGATTTTCCTGTAATTTATTATGGGATCATTTTTCTGAAGTTGCCAGTTCGCATTCCGTTTCGGCCATTTTTCCTTTATTCTTTCTTTGACTGAAAATTGGTGTGGAGGGGGTTATTTGCAAATGTGCAAATTAGCAAATTGGAGGGTGGTTTTTGTAAGTGGTTGTTTCATGATAGTTCTACAATCCATTGACTTTTTTTTGTTCATCATTGCTTGCTATGATGGGTTGGGTGATGGGTTATTGATTTGACTTTGGGGTGATGATTATTCCTCATCATCACCCATTTCTCTCTCTTGTATTATTGTCACACTCCCTCTCTTTTCCATGGGGCTTGGGCCGGCCATTAGGGGATTGGGTCTCCATTTCTTTGAGAGAAATTGATTCATATCATTTTACACACCAAATTCCTTAGCTCATCACAAAATGGTTTTATTCCTCCACCTCCATCCAAACATGGCAACTTCATACCCCCTTGAGACAAACCATTCTACACTATTCTACAGCAATCTTGGACACGTCGGCTTGCCAACTTCGTGTCCGAGTTGCCTCGGCTCAGAGGTGGGAGCCCGTAAAAGGACTTCTCGACGTGGTGCCCTTCCGACGAGGAGATCGAGACCGGAGATGCCGCGGGGAGATCGGGATGGTGGCCGAAGACCGAAGGACACGGATCGCTCGGTATAGCTCTCTACCCTTTCTCTAGTTAGCTAGTAATAGGTTAATGGTCTGATCCGGGTTTTATAGTCCGCGGTAGAGCCGATTTCTAGTTAAGAAAAGTTTTTGTTTTCCGCATTTTGGCCTCGTACAGACGGCCGGGGCGCTGCCGTGCACTTACATGCACAGGCCTGGCAAGTTTCCTGTATGTTTGAAACTCCCGATATGATTTTTACCCCTAGGACCCAAGTAACCTTGACGAATAATCAACAAATCAAAAGGTCATAGTCAAGTTCAACCAGTCATTATCTTGATTGTGTTAAACCCACCCGCACGACCCTTGACAAATAATCAATAAAGTCGTACGACTATCCTAACTAATCCACATTTTCTTGCAACAGAAAAGTATTACAGAGCTACCGCACACTACGTCTCAGCGAATAGCAACGACAAACATAACACGAATCCTAAGCAATACTAATCTGAAATGACGGAGGCTACGGATGGTTTTTGGCGAAAAACCTTTAACGTAATGAACTTGATATCGTTGAAGGAGCCGAGTGGTTTTACAAATATATAGTAGCGAAAACTTTTCCTAAAGAGGTCACTCGCTGTGAAAGGATCTCGACACTTTCTTCGTCGAATGAGGAACAGGATATTCCCAATCGAATACCATGATGCAAAGCAAAAGAGTCGATGTTCAGTCGAAAATATCGCACATTTGATATAACATTTTTCTTACTTTTCTTAAATATTTAAAAGTGTTTATTATAAATATAGAAAATATTTGGGTTTATCTGAAAAATACTATTTACCATATGTTTATATATTATAATTAACATTATGAAGGAAAATATATGCATATAATATTTATATAATATTTTGATAATTTAAATATGCATATCATATCAAATATCCTTAACCAATATTCTCGAAATATAATATCATATAAAATGGTTAGGATAATATCCCAAAAATACCAAATATTACTAACATTATTCATTGAGATATTGTGCAAGGTTTAGCTCAGGTCAAAAGATCAGGATATTGAGATGTCGGGAATCAAAAATCTGCCGATAAAGTTAAATAAAATCAAAGAATCAATACTAGCAGAGACTCAGGAAATATTTTCAAGTTCTAGACATCAAATAAATCTCCATGTGTCATTATGAAGATGCCCCATAATTTTGAAGCCAAGATCTCACCAAACGGCCGCAGTTGAGCGGACAAAATACCCAATAAAAGGCGGATCCACGGCCGAGTTGGCAAGTTAGGGTTTGGGAATTTTAGGTTAGATCTTCAACAACAAACACTAATTCTGGCGATCTTTGGTTTCTGGTTTTAGGACTATATAAAGGACCGAGGGCTAAACTTAGAGATCATCAATCTTTTACATGAAGCAAATCATCGTCAAAGAACAAGTGATCCACGACAGGTCCGCGATTCAACGTGATAAAACGACATGAGATTCGACGGAACATCTACTTCGTACGAGGCAAAGATAATGAGCAACTTCTTCCTCTTGTAATCTAAACTCGAAGGTTTTGTAATTGTGAAGTTGATTAATAAAGGTAGATCATTAAATTAATTAGTTCGCATTTATTTTCTGTATTTACATTCTGGTCTCTATCTGTTCTTCTTCTATGAGTAATTCTCCGCTTGATAGGGTTCGTAGGATTAGGGTAGAACAATGGATGAGAAAATATTTTAATTTCTTTTAAGTCTTATGAAGTTTATAAATTTTAGCAAAAGAATTGTTAACATCCTAATCAGGCGCGCTACCAATTTATTGCTAGTCTCGACCGCGATTTGAGATTAGATTAACAATTGTTTTGTTAAGAGCTAAAAATGAATAGAGATCAATGAAAAAACAAGGGTCAATAGTGTGGAAACCCTAATTTTTTCCAAGAACCCTAATTCTCATTCATCACTATCAACCTAGTTTTAAATCTATCAACAGATGAAAGGAGTAATCTTTATTAGTCATCCATGACTACTAAATTCGAACGAACCCTATAAGCCCTCTTCTTATATATTCTATATCCGTAATTAAACTAGATCTGTATTCTACATCCGTGTTTAACATAAATCTAGAATCTATATTTCACTATTCTTTATTCTTCTATTCTTTCTCTTTTCAATCAACACGTCTAAAGTAAGATTAAAAGATTTCACATATCACTAAGGACGACCCGTACTTATCTCGTCTAGCTACACGCGACACCGTTATTGATTGCGGTTATAACTACACAATCACACAGGAATCAACCAATCGACTATAGTAAAGTTATTACGATGACGCAAACTTTTGCCCAAGGGGTTAATCCCGATGAAGGGATCTCGACCCTTGCCTCGTCGAATGAGGTGCAGGATATTCCCAATCGAATTGTAACATTTCAGAAAAATAAAATATTATTTTTGGGAATTTTTATAATTAAATAATAAATATAATGAATATTTTAATAGGGCGTATAATTAAATACCGATAAATTAGGAAAAATTTGGAAAATTATGGAAATTACTGAAATGAGGGTGTTTTATGTGATTTAGGCGAATTATGAATTTTTATGATTTTTATATTCACTATTAGTGTTAATCGCGATTAAATATCGCTAATCGCGTATTATGCTTGTTTTGTGCACATGACATGCACCAAGTTATTTTTAAACTAGTTATATTTTTCTATCATGATCTTTTCTTCATTTATCTTGCATGGTTGTTGATTTTAGAAAAGAAAAAAAAAGGAAAAAGAAAGGAAATGATGAGAGAGGGGACACAATCATGACATGAGATAAAGCATGCTTGAGAGAGAGAGAGTGTGTGTGTAAGGGGTCAACCCTGGATCTTGGCCATTCCTTCTCTTCTCATCATCTTCATCATCTCTTTTTCTCTCCCTCTTCACCATGGCAGCCCCATCTCCCTCCTCCACTTCAAGCTTCAAAACACCCCCAAAACAAACCCAAAACCCCACCTCCACTTCACAAAAATTTTGTACAAGCTCACAACAAGCATGGGGAAACAAGAACAACCAGATTTTGATGATCTAAAGGGATTCATAAGTTCCAAATGAGGTAACCCCTTCACCATTTGTGTAGTTTTTCATTCACTTTAGTATCCATACGTGTTTAGTTGTAATTTAGTGTGGTTTAGTGAACTTTGAAGATTTCTAGAAGAGGTTATGTGGGATTTTGAGTGGTGTTGTGCAATTGGACTTTAGAGATGACCTTAAACCCCCCTATGAGGTTAGAAACCCAGATCTATTTGAAACAAACCAAGTTTACTAAAAACAGAAACTTTCCATGTCGGTTTGTGAGGAATTGGGGCGTGCAGGTGAATCTGGGATGACCTGGGAATTTTGCGAGAAAAATAAACAACTCCAGTGACCAATTTAAGACCATAAGAGACCACCCTGTGAGTATGAGGCCGTTTCACCAAGGGAAAACCGGTCCCGCCGGAATTTTTGGGGTAGGGTCCGGCCACCTGGGTGGGTTAGGTGCCCAGGTGGTGTCTGTAGTTCATAGGACCCCTATACATGACCTCAGTATTGTTTGCTTACCTAGTTTTGACCTAAACTGAAATCTGGAACATGTTTTCTAGGTTGCTGCCATGTGTTTCATGATGTTTATGGATTTAAGTTTTGATATTTGGTATTGTATTCGATTATTTGACGTTTGTACATCTATATCGATTGGTATTTGGTTGAATTGCAAGATGTAGACCATAGGTTTTGACCTATGGGTGATTCGTGCGACATTTTGGTTTTCGTGTGTCGTTTTGGCTTTGATTTGGATTTTGATGTGATACGATACGTTGTGATGTGTAAGTACCCCCACGAAGACTTAGAGGCGACGAGCAAGCGCGTGGCGACATCGGCATTGGCAAGCAAAGGTGAGTAGATCTATATCTACGAGGAGAAGTCGGGTGGATGGCGTATAGCACCCCCGCAAAGTCGTAAGAAATGTTGTGATATGATGTTGATATGCATTTATATGTTATGGAGAGATTTGAACACTTAGCAAGAAGAGGTTAGGAGATCATGAGTAAGTGTTAGCAAGATTTGAGGAAAATGATTTAGTTGATTGCATAGTCACGAAACCTAGAGTAAACTTGTTACACACACACATACACGCACGGGATAGGGTTTTGGGTGTATGTGTTACATGTTTATAGATGGATGTGGATGCGTGGATTGATACACACATACACACACACACACACACACACACACACACACACACACATACATACACGGATGATTGAGGATGTTATATGATGCTTGGGATTGAGTTGATATGATCGGACATGTTGCCGTGGGATATTTAATATATGACCGAGATATGTCATGATGTTATAGCGGATCGTTGGACGATGATACTATGTGGATGATGATAGATATATGATAGTTGACATATGATCGAAATATGAGATAAGATATGTTATGATATTTATAATGGATCGCTTGGGCGATGTATACTTCTGTATGATAATATGTGTTGATGACATCGTATTGTATGAGACTTTAGATCAGTAGCCAGATCATGATATTGTTGATGATATTAGTGGTGTACTAGACTTAGATCAGTACCCCCCTATTCACGATATGTGATGATAAAGATATCAGATGAGTAATGAGATAAATTTGATATTTGACCCATACCCAGATTTGGGATGCCGTACGACGGATTTACCGTACGAGCTATATTGATGTTAGATCCGCACTCTTGACTTGAGAATGTCATGTTATAGATATTATATCGTATGTGATACTATTGATGTGGGATCACCGACTATTATATATATATATATATATATATATATATATATATCGACTTAGATGTTAGCCGGTTTCCTTACCTTTCGATCAGTCTTTTAGTTTAGCCCTGCAGTTTACTTGTAAATGATAGATTAGATTCGAGTCATACCTATTTCAAAACTAACGAATCGTGAGTATTTTAAAGACAGGCCAAGAGATTCTACGGATATTTCAAAGGACGTACATTTTCTTTAAAACACAATAGCCCTTATTTTCAAAACACCACGATTCGTGTTATTTCAAACGGCAAAACTGTACGATTCATAATTAGAAATATGCAGATTCGTTATCATTATATTTGATATTCAGCTCCCGCATATTCTTGCTGCTCGCATCGCATTGCATGCTTATATTGTGTTTTCATATGTTAATATTGAAATTATGCTGTTAGGACACTAGCACCATTACCGATGGTGCATATGTTCCACATACACTTACTTGCCGGCTCACACACATCATCATCGGTAATTGCCATGTCACGCACACTTTAGAGAATATTATTTCATTGATATAGTTTGTTAGCTGATAGTTTCGACATGATATTAGTGTACTTGCCTTATATGCCAGTTTAGACATTGCAGTTATTACTTGCTACTTCATGCATATTATCATTCATTGTTATGCAGTATTATGGAGTTTTATGCCGATATTCATTGTTTACTCGCTATTGATGATTGGATTTCGGATTTGTAGGGTTCCTAGGTACCCTAATGAGGTCTCACAAGGTATCAACCATGCCAATTTCAAATTTAAACGGTGCCGAGAAATCCTAGAACGGATCGTTGGCTAGATTTCTAGGCGAAAAACAAACTAGTTAACACTTAACTAAGAGAATACGGAAATACAACCTTTGTAGATCCGGTGCTCCACCTCCATAGCTCCGCAATGAAGTCCTCTCGCTGTCCAAAACAAATTCCGGGCTCTAGCGTCGGCTTCATCGGAGAATAGGCGAGCTAGGTCGTCGATGTCCATGCCGAAGATGATCTACGTCGAAGCATCGCTAGATCAAGCTCCAACTTCACCAAGTCAAGATAACTTGTGAAGGAAACACACTCTACTACTTGGCAAGAGGTAGAGGATGAAGAAATAGGAAGTGGGTTCACTTTAGAATTGGATTTCTCACTCTTTATCATCACTTGCCATTGATGGAGGCAAGCTTTCTTCACATGAAGAAATGAAGAAGAAGAAGAATATTCTTATGATAAGTTAATTAAAAAGAAAAGAAAAAGGATACTTATCATAATAATAACCATGATTAGGTGTAGAGAATAGACCATGGTTAATTGCAAGGGTTAGGGTTAAGCAAGAGACAAAATGGTCACAAAGTCAAAACTTCATGAAGCTTCAAAGAAAGAAACAAAATTTGTAACCATTTCATTTCTAATCTTTTCCAAATAAATAAATAAATAAATGATTAAGAAAAAGAAAACCCTAATCATCAATTTAACCATGGTTTAATCTTTACACTTAACCAAGTTAACATGTATCATCAAACATGATACAATCATTTGCACAAAAAGTATATCACATATACAACTTGTACAATCAAGTGAGAAAATCCTTTTAAAGTGAACCGATACTAGTTAATGCAAAGTAATATATCAAATATATAATTATGCATTAAATCATTAAATCAACACTTGATTTAACGATCCGGTCATATCGCATATCACCGACTAGTATCCAATGTATCGGCTTACCGAATCAATCCTTGAATCGATAACTAGGTTATATCGCATACAACCAATCGATACATTCATCGCAAGAATGAAATACGGTATCACATACACGCATTATTCTCGGTCCTGCACATATCTCATATGCGCTCCTATTTCGTTTCGCTTGAGCCAGGAAACCTCTGTGTAGGACTCTAAAGACTCGTCAATACGCCGGCAGCGGATGATGATCATATCAAACATCCACAAGCCGCAAGCGGTCTGCTAAACGTAACGGCCACCCGGGTATTGAGCGATCAGAAGATCGACGAGCAAGCCCGCTCACACTCCAGTGAATCCAACCAGTAACACTACCGTACAGTCCGGTCTGATCGTCTGATATGTCGCATATCTCGCCTAGGGGTGGTAAACGTCAGACCCCAATAGCTTGATAAGTCGTGTCGATATGAGGTCTATAACAATTCGAGAAACTACTGGTAACACTTACCAGTAAATCTCAGCAACCCTAGCCAGGGATTTCCTGTTATAGCCAATCGAATACAGCGCAACATCAACTCCCTATACCGGGAGAGACGAATCCCCTCCTATCGCTCATTGCCTCCATGTGACTCGGGACTGTACCCAAAAACCACCGTTTTGCACGCCCTCTTGGATGTGGTAAGGTGGAAATCAAACCACAGTGGGAACCACACAAGACTCTATGACGATCTCGGGTCAACAGACTACTCTGTACTAGTGTCACCAGAGAACTGCCATCTGACGTAAGGTATAATTCCATCTGGGAGTTCTCGGCGAGTCCGTCCAGTGTACCCAGTCTCTACTGAGCACCCGTATATCTCCTCTGATGTCAAACACCAATGGATATGGGATCATCCATCGCCCATCTGTATGGGTCGAGAAGGTACACGCTAGTCTACTCTGGTATATCGATGCCCCGTCTCGATACACCCTCGACTAGGGACTTTGAAGGATGTACTTATGGACTACCATGTCCCCACTAGTATGATCCGCATCATAGTCCAGGTAGTCAAGTACACATCCTAGGGTCTTTACCAACATATAACAGAGAGACAATCAGTGTACACGTTAAGGTAAAGATCAACCAGATAGCATACTATCATGTCGAGCAAGAAAGTCCTCACTATATATGTCCCAGCATCCACTACAATATACATCCTATGTATAGTAATGGCCTCTAGGGCATACATATAACTAACAATCTCCCACTTGCACTAGGGCCATCTGTAGCAGTGGTTTGAAGTATCTCATACTCAACCATCCCATAAAAGTCTCTCTCTGGGAACAGGCCTTTGTGAGTGGATCCGCTGTGTTGTCCTCTGAGTCTACTCTCCTGACCTCGATCCCCTGGAGATCAACCATCTCCATGATCAGGTGATACTGCCTTAGAATATGTCTGGATCACTGATGGGACCGGCGTTCCTCAGCATAAGCCACAACTCCATTGTCTCACAATGGTAGGAACGTAGTTTATCTCATGAACCAATATACACCCAAACAGCCTCTTCGGTAGCATCTTAAGTAGCGATGTATCCTGCCTTTATCGTCTAGTATGCCACAGTATCTAGCTTGGAACTCTTCCAACATACCGTCCCTTTACTGAGGGTATAGACAATGCCTGTGACTGACATTCAGTCGTCTTTATCACCCTGGAACACTTCCAGTGATTTTCCCCAGGATCGATTGATACCATCTCACTACAACTAGTGAGAATTCTAATATCCAATTAGATCTATCTCATAGATCCAAAACCCAGGATTTAAGAGGTATCACTTTGATCCTATATGGAGAATCATTGTGATAAGCGGAGATTGATCGAGTGTAGCATAGGAAACTCCTTCCCTATCAAGAGTATGTCATCCACGTACTCTACGAGGATCATTACTATACTCCCTACTACCTTTTTGTTTATACAAGGTTCATCTACCATTTTGATGATGTCAAACTCTTTGACTTATCCATCAAAACAGATGTTCCAACTCCGCGATGCCTGCTTTATCACATAAAACATCTTGCACACGTTTCCGCTGCTCCCACTGTCTACGAAGCCCTATGGCTGTGTTCTTATAGACGTTCTCTTCTAAATCATCATTTAGAAAAGCAGTCATGACACCCAACCACCAGATATCGTAGTCATGGTATATAGCCGTGGCAAGTAGGATCTGGATGGACTTAAGCATAGCTACTTAGAAAAGGTTTCATCATCATCCATACCTGGTCAATGATTTAGACCTTTAACAAGTCTAGCTTTGAAAGTCTCAACTCTTCCATGTACACCAAGTAATCTTCTCAAAATTTACTTGCTCCTGATGGGGATTTAACCCTTCAGATATAGCAACTAAAGTCCATACTTTGTTGGTGTATAAGGATTCCATCTCAGATCGATAAACATCCAGCCATTCTCACAGAGTCCTACTCCTGATGGCCAGGTCGAAACTAGTTGGGTCATCATCTCATGATGCAATCCTCGCTCCCACTGTCATAGAGAAACAGAAGTATCTCTCAGGTAGGTGAGGAACCCTACTAGATCGGCGGAGAGGCTGAGGTTCGTTGGAATCTACTGAATCCTTTGGTTCTATCAAATCATCAGCTGCAGTCTGTATAGCTGGAACATTTCCAGTTCTACATAACAGACCTTGCCTTGAGCTTGTCCGGATTTTGCTTTTAGACAAAGGCTGGACAACCCCAAATCTTAACTAGCTTAAGATATGGGCTCTTCCCTTTCCATATCACATATGAAATGGTAGGCAACTGATTTGAGTGGAACCCTATTCAATAGGTATGCAGCTTCTCAAGTGCATAACTCCCAAAAGGAAATAGGTAACTCAGTAGTACTCATCATAGAGCACACCATATCAAATAGGGTGTATCTGCTCCATCCCGATATACCATCGTGCAATGGTGTATACGGAGGAGTAATGCCGAGAGAGAATCTCATTCTCCTTTAGAAAAGTCCAGAAATTCCGTGCTCAAGTATTCTCCTCCTTAATCACATCAAAGGACATAATACTTATACCCGTATTTTGGTTCTCTACTTCTAGCTTATATTCTGTGAATATCTCAAAAGGTTCGGACTCATGTTTCAACAGGAACATATGACTGAATCTTGAGAGATTATCAGAGAATATAATGAAGTATAAAGAACCGGTCTTGGCATGTGTAGACAGGGGACCTTACATACATCAACATGTATCATCCCAAGAGTTTACTAACTCTTTCTCTGTTTCCAATAAACAGAGCTGGTGTCATTATATCTTTGTGACATGACTGGCAAGTTTCATAAGATGTAAATTCAAACTGATTTAAATATACATCTACATGTAACTTCAGCTAGTCGGGTCGCATTGATATGACCTAGTCTACAATGCCTCAAGAAGGATTCGTTCAGTTCTGAACTCTTCCTCTTGTGTGTGTTCCGTATACTAAAGAACTGTGGTTTGATTTAGAACATCAACGCTTTTAGATAACGTGCCTGAACCGATCAACTTTTGATATAGGAAATGTTCAAAACATTATCCAACTATACAAAATTTTATCATTTCTTTACTGATAAAGGGACTGATATAATTTTGTATATCAGGTTCGGTATCTAATAGCATTTGTTCAGAATCAATGTACTGATAATACAGGATGACAGTGACCAACAGACTTGGCTGCAACACATGCCCCGTTTTCTGTCTCATGAAACTTATCACCCGTTCTCAGTTCTCTACCTTTCTGTAGCCCTATGTAACATATTACATATTTGGGATCCTGATCTGGTATCACATACCCAGGACGTAAAGGACACTGAGAAACAGTTCTCTGTAATGAACACACCCGAAGATGATGCATCAGCATGCACTCTCTTCGTTTGGGCGGCACGGGAATTCTGGTATTCCCCAATTTCCTGCTCTGTCTTATAACAATTATAAGTTGGAGCGGGACCAACGTTCCCCAGCTCAGTATAACAAGC
Organism: Agapanthus africanus; assembly: GCA_030015575.1. NCBI lineage: Eukaryota > Viridiplantae > Streptophyta > Magnoliopsida > Asparagales > Amaryllidaceae > Agapanthus > Agapanthus africanus. The sequence continues at coordinate 328,561,786 of JASDDO010000029.1, read as the reverse complement.
GGGTTCGGTCAATATTCCGTATTATTATCTTGATTAAGGCGTGATATGGTCGCTACCTGGAGAGAGAGAGAAGAAAACACTCAGCGTGCGCTCTTGCAAGAATAGATTGGTTATTATTTTATCTAATCAGGATGGCTCCCACTGCTTTTTATCAAATCTTCCTTCAAACCCTAAAAGGAAAGACTAGCCGGGATTAATTACACACTACAAGTTCGCCAATCTTTCAGCCAGGCCAGTGTCGGTACTTTGAGGGAGGTCCCCCGTGCTTTCGCACGAACCTAATTAATGTAAACCTCGTTTTCCCAGAGGCGTAACCCCGTTGACACCTTTCTAGACACCTACTTGATCGGCTAATTGTAATGTATAAAACTCTCCCAGGAGTAACAATTACTCACAGCGGGTATCGGGATCCAACTATCTCATAGAAGGTATGCAATCTCATTGCAAATTTCAACACTTGAAATTCCCGATAATATTTTGCCCCTAGCGTCCTATGACCTTGACGCAGGCCAACAAACCATAGTGCGCTAGTCAAGTTCAACCCGTCATTTCCTGATTGAATTAAACCCACCCGCACGACCCTTGACGCAGGCCAACAAAGTCGCACGACTACCCTAATCCAATCTGCATCATATGAATAAGCAGATAAATACTAGTTAGCTACCGCACACTACGCCTTGACGCAGGCCAACAAACGTAGCACGAATACTAACTACCATTTATCTGAAATGACGGACGGCTACGACAGGTTTTTCTAAAAACCTATTGCGTAATGAACTTGATATCGTTGTAGAATCAAATGATTTTAAAATGGAGTGCTTTTGAGGCTTTTCTAGTTTTGCTAAAGGAGTCACTCCCGGTGAAGGGATCGTCGGTCCTTTCCTCGTCGAATGAGGTGCAGGATATATCATATATATCACTGTGCAAAGCAAAAACTCTTAAAAGCTATCAAAAGACAAACCGAGTGTGTAGCATCTGCCAGTTATTGCTAAAGGAGTCACTCCCGGTGAAGGGATCTCGGTCCTTTCCTCATCGAATAAAGTGCAGGATATATCACATATACCTCTGTGCAAAGCAAGAACTGTAGCTACCTGTTTTATTTTGAAATTCGATTCTACAACATCTTAGGTTTCTTTTATTTCATTAATCACATTAATGAAGTCCCATCATTTAAGTACCTAAACATCACAGATAAATACGACGTACACTTATGCCATCCGCATTCGCCTCGATGTCCCCTCGTGCACCGTTAAGTTAGGTAACTAACGGCAGAGCGGGGCAGGGCTAGCGCGGGTGTAAAACATAAGTAACGCCTATATAATATATCATATATACTATATACTGTATCTATCACAGAACATCACATGATCACATCACAGATATCGCAGCAGAAGAAACATATGAAATATTGGATATACTAGGACGTCCGTGTTTTCAATACGAGCCAGTATAAAACACGGATTCCACGGTCGTGATGAATAGCCAAACCCACACCCCTAGACCCCTACGAGAGCGGCAAGTAACCCTACCAATTCTAGAGTTAGGAGACCCGGACTCGACTCCTCGAGTTGTCTCCCACTGGACTCCAGAACCCGGTTACTTGTGCTCCCCTCCTTGGGTCTATCCTAGTGCGGAAAAGTAAATAATATACAAACGGTGACAACTTCCGCAACCTGGAAGCGCCCCAATAAAAGAATATTACAAACAAGTTTTTACATGAATGAAAATGAAAAACACTCATCTCACATAAAAACCCCCGGCTATTCAAACACGACGATCCAATATAATATATCCAGCAACACATAACATCACATGTCATCAACGTAAGTAAATATGCGCATCCCAATTGTCGTTGACATATAGCAACGAAACCGGCGATATCACATATTACACTTACGGTCACAGAAAAGAAAGTGTAAAACTACAACAGTTGGAATCCGCAACCACCTCAGACATCACATGCCTGACCAAATGAATTCCTTAGACATCGCATGCCTAACAATTATAAACCCCGCATTTTAGTCTCATTATCGAAAACTCTTTTCAATATCAAGTCGGGCAATTCAACAAGATTCCCGACATCCTGATCGAATGCTCGTCGCAAACTTCAGTAGGCGGCCGCACCCCCGACGCCGTCGACAAAGTGCACCAAGGCGGAACACCGTTGCCGCGAGCACCCGAACAGATGCTTTCGGCGACGGGGTTCTCCTACAGTCACTTGGTCGGGGCTAAGGGATGTAGCTGTCTAATAAGTTTACCCGGCGAGTATCCGCGTACGCTACGTGATTGCGACGGACTTTTGATCACATCAAAATTCCGTGGCAACCGATCAAGTGAGACTAAACTGCTATGTTTATAACATTCATTTAGTTATCTCATAACTCTTTGTGAATTCTAATTATTGTATCCCATTCCAGATAATTAGAAAATGTTAAACTTTCCGATTGAACATTTGAACACCCAAGTTTTCCCGATACAGATCAACACATGAAACAAGTCTAACAACATTCAGTTCGTGCCTCAGTACCAACGGTCCAGCCGTAGAAGGGTCAAGCCAACGCCTCACATGTGGCACGCCGTACTGCCCCAAACCCTAAGGTTCAAAGGGCAGTTCAAGACGGTCACATAATCGAGTTAAGGTTTGTTGTCTTCTAGAGGGTCCATCGCGTTACTTGCACTACTTAGAACGTCTTTAAACCACGGAAAGATCCAACACTTGGAAATTTTCCGGCAGGGGAAAAGTTGGGTATTTATATCCGGTCGAACTTTTTAACATATTCAAAAATCATCCGGAAAGACACATAGACAGAGTTTGACAATCCGATCGAATAAACGAACTCCCAATACAACCCAAAATACTCAACTCTTTATTTCAGATCAAAAATTCCCAGGAAAACCAGCACTGCAAAATAGGAATTACTGTGCAAAATTGAGTGCCTAATAAGACAAAACGGCAGCGGAACCGCCGCATTAGCATGCTAATGCCGCGGTTCCGCCGCACTTTTGAGGGATCCTTAGTTACTTTTTGCACCGTAATTCTTAGAATTTCCTGCTGATTTTTCTGCATATTTTTAATTCTCAAAAATCCACGAAAACAGAAAATGTCCAGAGAGCACTTTCAAGTCGGGGTTTCGAGTCGATCGGACTTCTAACTCCGTCTACGCATCGCCTAAGGCTCTAGCTAGGCTCTGATACCACTGTAGGGTTCCTAGGCACCCTAATGAGGTCTCACAAGGTATCAACCATGCCAATTTCAAATTTAAATGGTGCCGAGAAACCCTAGAACGGATCGTTGGCTAGATTTCTAGGCGAAAAACAAACTAGTTAACACTTAACTAAGAGAATACGGAAATACAACCTTTGTAGATCCGGTGCTCCACCTCCATAGCTCCGCAATGAAGTCCTCTCGCTGTCCAAAACAAATTCCGGGCTCTAGCGTCGGCTTCATCGGAGAATAGGCGAGCTAGGTCGTCGATGTCCATGCCGAAGATGATCTACGTCGAAGCATCGCTAGATCAAGCTCCAACTTCACCAAGTCAAGATAACTTGTGAAGGAAACACACTCTACTACTTGGCAAGAGGTAGAGGATGAAGAAATAGGAAGTGGGTTCACTTTAGAATTGGATTTCTCACTCTTTATCATCACTTGCCATTGATGGAAGCAAGCTTTCTTCACATGAAGAAATGAAGAAGAAGAAGAATATTCTTATGATAAGTTAATTAAAAAGAAAAGAAAAAGGATACTTATCATAATAATAACCATGATTAGGTGTAGAGAATATACCATGGTTAATTGCAAGTGTTAGGGTTAAGCAAGAGACAAAATGGTCACAAAGTCAAAGCTTCATGAAACTTCAAAGAAAGAAACAAAATTTGCAACCATTTCATTTCTAATCTTTTCCAAATAAATAAATAAATAAATGATTAAGAAAAAGAAAACCCTAATCATCAATTTAACCATGGTTTAATCTTTACACTTAACCAAGTTAACATGTATCATCAAACATGATACAATCATTTGCACAAAAAGTATATCACATATACAACTTGTACAATCAAGTGAGAAAATCCTTTTAAAGTGAACCGATACTAGTTAATGCAAAGTAATATATCAAATATATAATTATGCATTAAATCATTAAATCAACACTTGATTTAACGATCCGGTCATATCGCATATCACCGACTAGTATCCAATGTATCGGCTTACCGAATCAATCCTTGAATCGATAACTAGGTTATATCGCATACAACCAATCGATACATTCATCGCGAGAATGAAATACGGTATCACATACACGCATTATTCTCGGTCCCGCACATATCTCATATGCGCTCCTATTTCGTTTCGCTTGAGCCAGGAAACCTCTGTGTAGGACTCTAAAGACTCGTCAATACGCCGGCAGCGGATGATGATCATATCAAACATCCACAAGCCGCAAGCGGTCTACTAAACGTAACGGCCACCCGGGTATTGAGCGATCAGAAGATCGACGAGCAAGCCCGCTCACACTCCAGTGAATCCAACCAGTAACACTACCGTACAGTCCGGTCTGATCGTCTGATATGTCGCATATCTCGCCTAGGGGTGGTAAACGTCAGACCCCAATAGCTTGATAAGTCGTGTCGATATGAGGTCTATAACAATTCGAGAAACTACTGGTAACACTTACCAGTAAATCTCAGCAACCCTAGCCAGGGATTTCCTGTTATAGCCAATCGAACACAGCGCAACATCAACTCCCTATATCGGGAGAGACGAATCCCCTCCTATCGCTCATTGCCTCCATGTGACTCGGGACTGTACCCAAAAACCACCGTTTTGCACGCCCTCTTAGACGTGGTAAGATGGAAATCAAAGCACAGTGGGAACCACACAAGACTCTATGACGATCTCGGGTCAACAGACTACTCTGTACCAGTGTCACCAGAGAACTGCCATCTGACGTAACGTTTAATTCCATCTCGGAGTTCTCGGCGAGACCGTCCAGTGTACCCAGTCTCTACTGAGCACCCGTATATCATCTCTGATGTCAAACACCAATGGATATGGGATCATCCATCGTCCATCTGTATGGGTCGAGAAGGTACACGCTAGTCTACTCTGGTATATCGATGCCCCGTCTCGATACACCCTCGACTAGGGACTTTAAAGGATGTACTTATGGACTACCATGTCCCCACTAGTATGATCCGCATCATAGTCCAGGTAGTTAAGTACACATCCTAAGGGCTTTACCAACATGTAATAGAGAGACAATCAGTGTACACGTTAAGGTAAAGATCAACCAGATAGCATACTATCATGTCGAGCAAGAAAGTCCTCACTATATATGTCCCAGCATCCACTACAATATACATCCTATGTATAGTAATGGCCTCTAGGGCATACATATAACTAACAGGATTTTCATGAGATTTCCTGGATTTACGAGAAAACCGCAAGAATATATAAACTTCTCTCTCTCTCTCTTTTTAAAATGAAAAGTACGGTTTTCTCATGATGTATGAGTCGTCCACCATGATATTTTCTCGGTTATGAGATGGATTTCGAGACCCGATTCGAGAAGTTGGATGAACCGTCTGCGGGTACATGGTGGACCCGGTAAGGTACCCCGGGACAAGAAGATCGAGGTATAGACGATGAGCCTGGCAGGGGCAGACTGCCTACCGGTGATTTTACCTGACGCGGCGGATATCCGGAGGATGCCGTTCGTGGTCGTATGATTGATGATATGGGCCGATCCGGACTGGCGTAGCCCGAGATATTGAGATATTGAGATTTGAGATACAGAGATATTGAGATTTGATATTGAGATACTGAGATTTATGTTTTGTGTCGATGCTTGACACTGATTTCCCTGTTGATTTCATTAGTGATACCCGATTGACATACATATAGAAATCTCATTAAATAAAGAAAAACAGTTCTTTGATTCTTGATATACTTTGCTCTCATTATATGCATCTGCATGTCATTCTAGTGACACATTGCTACCTGACATTTGTACATCATATTAGTGACATGTTGTGTAACACCCTAGTTTATTTATACCAGTTCTAATTCGAGTATTTCTTTATTTATGGTATTTCCTGATTTATTGTGTTTTTGGTGCGAATAGTGTATTTGACATTTGTATTTGCATCCGACCCGACCCGCATGCTTGAAACCAGTCTTGATTCATGTTTATGATTTATCCTGACCTGTTACATGGACTCGTGCACTTTCATTTTAATTTATACATCTTGAATACTGGCATTTTATCTGGCATTTGCATTTTTACAATATAACATTTTAAGTCACATAAAATATTTTAAAAATACATTGTATGGCCTGCATGATACCCCTAGCCCCGTGGTAGCATCCGCGTATCTTGTTCTCGTCCCGTTCAGTGAAATGGACTTATTTAGATGGCTACGCGCACGTACGTGCATCCGTTCTTGGGGGTATGCGTTTTTCGTTATCCGGACATTCATTTTTTTATTTTGGTCGACATGTATATTTTTCGTATTTTAAAACTGAATTTTAGACCCGACCCGGGCATGTTTTGGACTATGTTTGTATTTACCAGAATATCAAATTTTATTTATATAATATAAATTTTATAAATTGATACAAATTAAAATTTAGTTAACTAATAAAAGATTTTTTAAATTTAAATCTAAACTAATTTCCTAACAAACTAACAACCCCTTTCTCTCTCTCTCTCCCCTCTGCATTTATATATTTTATTTATTTAATTTTTTCTTTCCTTATTTAATACACAGCCTTTTCTTCTTACTTCTTCTTCTTCTTTCTTCTTTTTTCTTTCTTTTTCTTGATCTTGTTTCTTGATTCCAGTGATCACCGCCGGAGCCGTGCTCGTCGCTGACGATCCGAGTGATCCAGTGAACGTGCCTGACTTGCGTGATCACCCTCGTGCGTTTTTTGGAACCGTTCCATGTACCGTGCGCGAGTCGCGACATTTCGCCGACGAAGGACGTTTCGTACACATCCGTTCTTGTTCCGTCTAGGCAAGTTAATCTTGCTACATGCTATATAACTCATTATATATCTATTTAAATAAATATCACACCTGTATTTTAAATCAAGCATCCCATGTTTCATATTACAGCCTTTCGACGTTCCGTTTACATTTGTATACTGCATTTCAGATCTAGGGTATGCAAACCAATCTTAATTATATGCTACATTACTTTAAACGCATCTATTTTAACAAATGGAATACCTATATTTAAAATCATGCACCCCATATTTAATTTTATAACTTTTCGATGTTCCGTTTGTATCCATTCATATCATTTCAGATCTAGGTCATGAAAACTTATCTTGTTACATACTATACTATCATATACTGTATCAAATTGAATAGTTACATTTCATATTGGTTAGTTATATGTTCCGCTCTTGTTAGTTTATCATTTTACGATTATGTGATACCCGTTTGCATCTATATCATTTAAAATATATATCATCGTAATATTTCTTATTATTATCTTTAATTAGTTTATAATCTGCATTTTATAATGTTATACATTTGAAAATATTATAGTTTACACATGAAACGTCGTTGAAAAGCGGATACGACAAATCTGAAATTTACTGTAAACCTTACCTTATAAAATTCATTATAAATCATAAAAAAAATCATTAGTATACGTTCTTTAGTTCGTTACGAAACTAAATCAAAATAATATAACTCTATGAAATATTTACTTGCAAAATAAATTGTTTAAATAACGTAAAATGCAAATGAAAATATCTCTAAACTGCTGTCCAGGGAAATTCCAGCAGCAAACTTTCAATTTCGAATGTTCATACCTTTTTGTAGGGACAACCTGAGATGCTTATACTTATAAAAATGAAAACCTTATTGAATTATCTTTGTTTTGGTATAATACACATCCCTTTTGAAGAACGTTTGTTATTTTTAAGCTATTTTACAAATCAGGGTGACGCTGAATTTCTGAACGGAACTTTCTTGTGCATGGTTAATCAATACCACTTTTATAGTTATTAATCGGTTTGAATATGTTATACATGTTAATATTATTATATCAATATCTATTTAATAAAAAATAGTACTTGTGTTTAAATATTCAGCAAATTTTACCGATTTACAGTTTTATAGTATCCGTCTGTATCTGTACGGTTTATTACATATCTAGTTGCACGCCAAGACCATATTATTTCATGTTACTGTTGTATTAGTGCACCATGCTTGATAATTGTGCATCCTACATAGTCATGATGTAACCCCTGACAAAATATTTGTGCATCCATGATTTACCGTGCATCCGTACTTGCTACAGTTTTAGTATGAGCATCCGCTTGACACATGTGCACTACCTGTCATGACCTGATATACCACTGCTTGACTTGATACCTGATACACCACTACTTGACATGACTTGATACATGTACACTACCTGACATGACCTGATGTACCACAGCTTGACATGTTACCTAATCTTGTTACTATTGCCGACAATCTTGACCTGTTGTCCCTACGGACATTTCCTGTTGTCTATTTAGACAAACCTGTACCTGCTTGATCCTGTGTTGGCATTAGCTCCAGATTTATCAATACCTGACCTACACACATAACCTTGGGGGTATGGGGAAATCAAGAATGTATCCGAACGTAACTCAAAGGGCTATTACATCATTTTACCGTGGTCCCGTGGGGAATGAACGGGACATAGACTCACAGTCTATTACGTCATTTTACCGTGGTCCCGTGGGGAATGAACGGGGCATAGACCGATGGGTTACGATGAGGATTACATTAATTAATTTCGAATAACTTTAGAGTAGATAACCCTATAGCACAGTTTAGACTACTCACTGCACTTCACCTATTTATATCCTGTTCACTGATCTATATTCATGTTACGGTTTACTTGCTACTGATGACTTGTTACTGTTCATACTTCATGACTGCATATTTCATCACATCCTGCTTGCTTAGAATTATTGATATTTTGACGCACCGACGTCTGGGTTTTGCATGGCCCAGATCCCTTATCTTTATCGCAGGCTGTCCAGGAGTATTTTGATCAACAGACCGAGCAGTGAGGACCTGTTATTAGTTTAGTTTAGTTTCCTTTCAGTATTTTCATTCCTAATGTGATCCCGCATTATGGGACGTACATTCCAGTTTATTATTGTATTGGATCCTTTTGCTTCCGCATTATTTTTATTCTTGACTCGTTATTCTGGCTCATGGACATGTATTAGATAGTTGTTTATTATTTTACTGTTCTTGATATCTCTACAGCCGTAATGTGACTGTGGAGGGATATTTCCTATCTACAGGTAGTATGGTTGGCTCTGTCACGTGCCTATCTTAACGCACTCTGGGAAGCGGGGCATGACAGGGTTTGTTTGGTATCAGAGCCATAGGATTTAGGTTAATCGGGTTTAATTCTTTTGTAGTTGGGTATTGGACCCAATACACGAATCGGAAAATCCGTAATTAGGAACATGTCCTGCCACATTGTTATCATGATTCTTGAATCATATCTTTCTCTTGATCCTTTTCCTTGACGATATGCAAACCACTTTGCATCTCGGCTTGAATCCTTTTGGTTCCTTATTGTTTCTTCCGTCCTATTCCTTTGATTCTGATACTAGGATTTAGGCGACTTGAACGGAGTTGTGTGATTGTAACTATGAACTGCAGCATGGTTACAATGCGGTACTCTATTTAAGTAACTTGGAGTCCTGGTCTTGTTTCATTTCCTTGTTTCATGGTCGTTCTATTACCTTGGTTCTCTCCGTTTCATTGCTTACCAGTTTATATTTTGCAGATTTCTTGGTGACCGATACCGGCAGTTATGAAGTTGTCTTGGAAATTGATGGTCTCACTTTCCACGCTCACATTGATTGTAGGGCAAAGAAAGTGATTTTCCAGATTCCCGGACATCCGGAGTTTGTTTTGCTGGAGGTAGCAGTTCTGTCGGGCTAGTCGAGTTTAGGGCTAGGCCGACAAGCAATGTTCTTTCGTCAATGGAAGTTGATAAGACGCCAGCTGTAATTTGAGAGTTCATGGACATGTTCGAGGACATCTCGGGTTTACCGCCAAAACGAGATGTGGAGTTCGTGATCGATCTTGTTCCTGGTGCAGCGCCAATCTCAAAGGCGTACTATCCGATGGCACCAGTGGAGTTAGAAGAAGTAAAGAAGCAGGTTACCGAATTGCTAGAGAAGGGTTGAATTTGCAGCAGCAATTCACCTTGGGGAGCTCCAGTTCTTCTAGTAAAGAAGAAAGATGGCACAAGGAGGATGTGTATCGATTATCGAGAATTAAACCGGGTGACTATTAAGAACAAGTACCCGATCCCTCGCATTGGCGAATTGTTCGAGCAGCTTAGTGGTGCGAGGGTATTCTCGAAGCTGGATTTGCGGTCCGGATATCATCAGGTCCGAGTTAAATCAGAAGATATTTGCAAGACTGCGTTCCGAACTCGGTATGGACATTACAAGTATTATTGATGCCATTCGGAGTCACGAATGCACCGGCAATATTTATGGACTTGATGAACCGAATCTTTTCACCGTTCTTGGACCAGTTTATAGTGGTGTTCATCGATGATATTCTGGTCTACTTGAGGAGCATTGAAGAGCATGCGGAACACTTGAAGATCGCACTGCAGACATTGAGGCAAGAAAGATTATATGCAAAGATGAGTAAGTGCAAGTTTTGGTTTGAATAAGTGATGTTTTTGGGGCACGTCGTAACCGGAAATGGAATCGCCGTTGATCCCGAGAAGATTGCAGCAGTTCAAAATTGGCTGATTCCGAAGAATGTAGCAGAGATCAGAAGTTTTCTTAGACTTGCCGGCTATTACAGAAGGTTCGTGGAGAATTTTGCTCGTTTGGCTGAGCCTTTGACCAAGCTTACGCGCAAGGAAGTACCATTTGTGTGGACGGATAAGTGTGCGTCATCTTTTGAGGCGTTGAAGCAGAGATTGATAACCGCTCCTATTTTGACCGTACCAGACAGTTCCGGAGGATTGGTGATTCACAGCGACGCATCTGGGAAAGGATTGGGATGTGTTTTGATGCAGCATGGGAAGGTTATAGCCTACGCATCGAGACAGTTGAAGACCCATGAGAAGAATTACCCAACTCATGATTTGGAACTTGCAGCAGTGATTTTTGCTTTTAAGATTTGGAGACACTACTTACTGGGCGAAAAGGTCAAAGTATTCACCGATCACAAAAGCCTAAAGTATGTGTTCACACAGAAAGAGCTTAACATGAGACAGCGTAGATGGTTGGAGCTGATGGCTGACTACAATCTTGATCTCAAGTACCATCCGAGGAAAGTTAATGTAGTGCCGGATACGCTTAGTCGGTTGCCAGCAATTCGGATGTTGGCTGCACAGAAGGAGGTTATGGAAGACTTTCGGAGATTCGAGTTGGAGATCGTGCTACCGCATTCTTCAGGACAGTTGATACAGCTGCAAGTACAGTCATCATTGATCGAGAGTATTAAAGCAGCGCAGTCGAAGGACCCAAGATTGCAAAGGTTTCGAGAACAGGTTGAAGCTGGACTTCGAACGAACTTGTTAATTCATGAAGATGGTTCGTTGCGATATGGTAGCCGTTTGTGTGTGCCAAAAGGAGATATCCGTGAAGAAGTTATGAAGGAGGCACACAGTTCCGCGTATTCCGTACATCTAGGAGGCACGAAGATGTACCGTGATCTACGACAGCAATTCTAGTGGGAAGGCATAAAAAGGGAGATTGCTCGCTTTGTAGAAAAGTGCTTGGTGTGTCAGCAAGTTAAGGCTGAACATCAAAGGGTTGCTAGTTTATTGCAACCACTTCCGATTCCTCAATGGAAGTGGGAACATATAACCATGGATTTCGTGACAGCTTTACTGCGGAGTCCAAAGGGCAACAATGCAGTTTGGGTGATTGTTGATCGATTGACCAAGGCAGCTCACTTCATACTGTTTCTAGTTGGTCAGTCAACAGAAGCGTTAGCAGAACGGTATATGCAGGAGATTGTGAGATTGCATGGAGTACCTGTGAGTATCGTGTCCGACCGTGACACCCGATTCTTATCGCACTTCTGGAGGAGTTTACAGGAAAGTTTGGGGACGCGATTGAAGTTTAGCACAGCTTATCATCCTCAGACAAATGGCCAATGAGAGAGAACGATCCAAACTCTTGAAGACATGTTGAGAGCTTGCATGTTAGACTTCAAGGGTTCATGGGAGGATCATCTACACTTGGTGGAGTTTTCGTACAACAACAGTTTTCAGGCGACTATTCAGATGGCTCCATTCGAAGTACTGTATGGTCATAAATGTCGCACACATGTTTTTTGGGACGATGTTGGAGAACGAAGATTGTCGGGACTGGATTTGATCGTGCAAACCGTGGAGAAAGTTAATACTATCCGGAATTATATGAAGGAAGCACAAGATCGGCAGAAGAGTTAGGCCGACACATCGAGAAGACCTTTAGAGTTCGCTGTTGGTGATCTGGTATTCTTGAAGATATCACCAACTAGGGGAGTGATTCGTTTTGGGAGTCGAGGCAAACTTAGTCCTCGATTCGTAGGGCCTTTCGAGAGTTTGGAGCGTGTTGGAGTAGTGGCTTATCATTTGGCCTTACCACAATCTTTGGCGAATATTCATGACGTGTTTCATGTATCTCAACTCCGTAAGTATGTTCGAGATGAAACACACGTGTTGGATCACTCGGAGCTGAATGTAAGAGAGGATTTGACCTTTGAGGAACGACCGATGTCGATTGTTGATTGAAGAGAAAAGGTCCTTAAGAACAAGGTTATCCCTCTCGTACTTGTTTCATGGGGGAATCGCTCGCACGGAGAATCGACTTGGGAACGAGAAGATGAGATTCGACAGAAGTTTCCAGATCTCTTCCTGTAGTTTCATGTTTGTTTATCTTTTCTTTTTCCTGGAATTTCGAGGACGAAATTCTTTTTGTAGTTGGGTATAATGTAACACCCTAGTTCATTTATACCAGTTCTAATTCGAGTATTTTTTTATTTATGGTATTTCCTGATTTATTGTGTTTTGGGTGCGAATAGTGTATTTGACATTTGTATTTGCATCCAACCCGACCCGCATGCTTGAAACCAGTCTTGATTCATGTTTATGATTTATTCTGACCTGTTACATGGACTCGTGCACTTTCATTTTAATTTATACATCTTGAATACTGGCATTTTATCTGGCATTTGTATTTTTACAATATAACATTTTAAGTCACATAAAATATTTTAAAAATACATTGCATGGCTTGCATGATACCCCTAACCCCGTGGTAGCATCCGCGCATCTTGTTCTCGTCCCGTTCAGTGAAACGGACTTGTTTAGATGGCTACGCGCACGTGCGTGCATCCGTTCTTGGGGGTATGCATTTTTCGTTATCCGGACATTCATTTTTTTTATTTTGGTCGACATGTATATTTTTCGTATTTTAAAACTGAATTTTAGACCCAATCCGGGCATGTTTTGGACTATATTTGTATTTACCAGAATATCAAATTTTATTTATATAATATTAATTTCATAAATTGATACAAATTAAAATTTAGTTAACTAATAAAAGATTTTTTAAATTTAAATCTAAACTAATTTCCTAACAAACTAACAACCCCTTTCTCTCTCTCTCTCCTCGGCATATATATATATTTATATATATTTTATTTATTTAATTTTTTCTTTCCTTATTTAATACACAGACTCTTCTTCTTACTTCTTCTTCTTCTTTCTTCTTTCTTTTTCTTGATCTTGTTTCTTGATTCGATGATCACTGCAGGAGCTGTGCTCGTCGCTGACGATCCGAGTGATCCAGTGAACGTACCTGAATTGCGTGATCACTCTCGTGCGTTGTTTGGAACCGTTCCGTGTACCGTGCGCGCGTCGCGACATTTCGCCGACGAAGGACGTTTCGTACACATCCGTTCTTGTTCCGTCTAGGCAAGTTAATCTTGCTACATGCTATATAACTCATTCTATATCTATTTAAATAAATATCACACATGTATTTTAAATCAAGCATCCCATGTTTCATATTACAGCCTTTCGACGTTCCGTTTACACTTGTATAGTGCATTTCGGATCTAGGGTATACAAACCAATCTTAATTACATGCTACATTACTTTAGACGCATCTATTTTAACAAATAGAATACCTATATTTAAAATCATGCACCCCATGTTTAATTTTATAACTTTTCGATGTTCCGTTTGCATCCATTCATATCATTTCAGATCTAGGTCATGAAAAGTTATCTTGTTACATACTATACTATCATATACTGCATCAAATTGAATAGTTACATTTCATATTGCTTAGTTATATGTTCCGCACTGTTAGTTTATCATTTTACGATTATGTGATACCCGTTTACATCCATATCATTTAAAATATATATCGTCGTAATATTTCTTATTATTATCTTTAATTAGTTTATAATCTGCAATTTATAATGTTATACATTTGAAAATATTATAGTTTACACATGAAACGTCGTTGAAAAGCGGATACGACAAATCTGAAATTTACTGTACACCTTACCTTATAAAATTCATTATAAATCATAGAAAAATCATTAGTATACGTTCTTTAGTTCGTTACGAAACTAAATCAAAATAATATAACTCTATGAAATATTTACTTGCAAAATAAATTATTTAAATAACGTAAAATAAAAATGAAAATATCTCTAAACTGCTGTCCAGGAAAATTCCAGCAGCACACTTTCAACTTCGAATGTTCATAGCTTTTTGTAGGGACAACCTGAGATGCTTATACTTATAAAAATGAAAACCTTATTGAATTGGTTTTTCTCTCACTCTATTGCTTTACTTGGTTTTGATTTCTGGGTTTCGGCTTACTTAGATTACGTACGCCTCGAGACGTTTCGTAATTTATGTGCCGGTCATGTTCCGTACTTTTCGAGTCGTGACACGAATACCACCGTGCAAAGCAAAGCAAACGTCTGTAATGTCTATTTTCAAAAAACTTGGTTCCAACAACATCATATAGGTTTTTTTTCCTTGCATTGATCAGAATTAACGCAGTCCACTCAATTAAAATATATCATACCAGATAAAGGAACGAAAATATAATGTACGCCTTCCGCATTCGCCACTGGTCCCGTCATCATCCGTTAGGTTACCTAACTAACGGCAGAGCGGGGGCTGGACTAGCGCGGGTGCAAAACAAATACAACATCTACTAGTATATATATGAATATATATAATAGTCATCACAGGCATGATATAAAGCAACATAACAGAATCTTAGCCAAGCAACACAGAGTGGTAGATAATCCTGGAGCTTCGGGTTTCACTTGAGCAGCAAATGAGACCCGGCGTTCCCTGTCGTGTGGATAGCCTGTGCAATGAAAACTTAGACCCCTATAAGTGCGGCAAGTTACCCGCCAATCCCAGAAGCGATGCAACCCTAATCAACAACGTGAATGGGCCACCCAGCACTTCACAGAATCCGGTAACTTGAGCACCCCTCCGTGGGTCAACCTGTACACTCTACAAATGCGACGAATAGCCCGCCAATTCTAGAGTAAGGTCCCCTCCATCTCAACGCCATGAGATGCGGACCTGTTGCCCTTTAGAACCGGACTATTCGTTCACTCCGCTGCAAAGTATCCTAGTACAGATAAGAAAATATATGTATAACGGTGACATCGACCTCAACCCGGTCGTGCCCCAAACAAATAATATATAAACAGGCAGAGACGGCAGTCTACATGTCGGACGCTCGCCCCGCAATATCAAATGTACAAACTGAAACTAAACTGTACTATCATTGCACCACCTGGCTATCCACCATGACAATCCAGCCACAACCACAGCACAACACAGAACATCAACGTGAATGTCATGTTCGCAAACCCGTCTAAAAGAGCATATAGCAATTAGACATGTTATACCGCTCTAATGACTTTCACGGTCGCAGATAGTAATGCATGTACTGTAAACTTACGCATTTAAAATTTTGATCGACAAAAAACATTCTGTATTGGCCCTTAGTGCAATCCAATACTCAAACAAATCTGGGCTAAAATGTTAGTTGTATGTATGCCCTAGAGGCCATTATTGTACATATGATGTATATTATAGTGGATGCTTGGACATATATAGAGAGGACTTTCTTGCTCGACATGATAGTATGCTATCTGGTTGCTCTTTATTTTAACGTGTACACTTGTCTCTTACTGTCTTATGGTTACATGTTGGTAAAGCCCTTAGGATGTGTACTTGACTATCAGGATTATGATGCAGATCATTCTAGTGGGGCCATGGTAGTCCATAAGTTCATCATTTAATGTTCCTAGTCGTGGGGGTATCGAGAAGGGGCATCAATATACCAGAGAAGACTAGCGTATACGCTTCTCGACCCATGTGATGGGCGATGGATGATCCCATGTCCATTGATGTTTAACATCGGAGATGGTATACATGTGCTCAGTGGAGACTAGGTACACTGGACGGACTCGCCGAGAACTCCTAGATGGCATTATACCTGACGTCAGATAGCAGTTCTCTGGTGACATTGGTACAGGTTAGTCTGTAGACCCGAGATTGTCATAGAGTCTTATGTGATTCCCACTGTGCTTTGATTTCCACCTTACCACGTTCAAAAGGACGTGCAAAATGGTGGGTTTTAGGTACAGTCCCGAGTCACATGGAGGCAATGAGCGATAGGAGGGGATTTCGTCTCTCCCGGTATTGGGGGTAGATGTCGTGCTATGCTCGATTGGCCATGACAGGGAAGTCCCCGGCCAGGGCTGATTTAGAGATTTACTGATAAGTGTTATCAGTAGTTTCTCGACCCGTTATGAGCCTCGTATCGGCATGACTTATCGAGTTATTGGGGTCTGACGTTTACTACCCCTAAACTTGATATGCGGCATCTTAAATGAAGAGACCGGACTGTACGGTAGTGTTACTGACAGGCTTTACAGGAGCTAGAGCGGACTTGCTTATTGATCTTCTGATCGCTCAATACCCGGGTAGCCGTTATGTCTAGCTAGTACCGCTGACGGCTTATGGGTGTTTGATGTGATCATCACCTACTGCCGGCGTATTGACGAGTCTTTAGAGTCCTACATAGAGGTTTTACTGGCTCAGGCAAAACGAAGTAGGAGCACATATGTGATATGTGCGAGACCGAGAATAATATGAGTATGCGATACCGTATTTTATTCTCGCGATATTTGTATCGGTCAGTTATATGTGATATAGCCGGGTTATCGAATTAAGTGTTGGTTCGATAAGTTGGTACATATAATATTAGTCGGTTATACGTGATATAGCCGGATTATTAAATCAAGTGTTGATTTGATAATTTAATGTATAATTGTATATTTGATATACTAGTTTACATTAACTAATATTAGCACACTTAAGCATTTATTTTCTCACATGTGCACACTTAATATATATGTGATATATATTAATTGTGTTTTCTATTGTGTCATGGTTGTTGATACATACTACATGGGTGAATGAGACTTACACCATACTAATTATAATGTGGGGGTTTAATATTTAAAGTAAATCCAAATTAGTGGATAATTGCTCACATGCATGAAGCTTGTAGAAGCTTGTGGATGCATTGACTTAGTCCACTCATTTTGTTTTACTTAAGATATTTATTAACCTAACCATTATAATTTAGCTATGATTATCTCTCTACATGAGTTAGTATATGATACAAACTCACCCATGGTAGATTCTCTCACCTTATTTTTAGTTCATTCTCATCTCTTTGCTTCATCTTCTTCATCCTTGAAAAAAAGCTTGCTAGGTTTTTCCAAAGTGAGAAAATATTGTGAGAAAAATAAAACTAAAGTGAGCCCACTTTCTACTTCATCATCCTCTACTAGATTAGCACTTTAGTATAGGGTGTTAGCTTCACTAATCTCTCATTAGTGAAGTAGTAGCTTGAGTTAGTGTCTCCTCGTCGTAGATCATCTTCGGCCTCGAAGACTTCAAGCAAGATCGTTCCTTTCACCTTGAGAAGCCATGCAAGAGTCCGGGAGTTCCATGATCGCAGCGAAGGGACCACTACAGGGAGCCATTGAAGTGAAGGACCGGTCTATAAAGATTGTATTCCGTTATCACTTAGAAGTAAAGATGTTTACTTTCTAGTTTTGCTCCTAAAACTCTAGTTAGTTCCTTGGTTAGGGTTGTTTTGCACACTAAATTTTTAAATATAGCATGTTTGATGCCTTGTGAAACCTTATGGTTGTGCCTAAGAACCCGACAGTGGTATCAGAGCCTTACTAGAGCATTAGGAGTTATCTATGTGAAGTTAAAAATCCGATCGAACCCCTAAAACCCACTTGATACCCCCTCTCTGGAAATTTTTCAAAAAGTTGGATTTTTCCGTATTAAAATTTCTCAAAAAATCGTGCAGGTAATTCTATGGATCTCTTAGAAGTACGATTCCCTAACTCGATCAACTCACTGCGGAACCACGGCCATTCCATGCATTTGGCGGCGGTTCCGCGGCAGAACTTGTGATTTATGGAATCGTACTTCAAGGGGTGATCCATAGCTACTACATCATGCTTCTGGGAAATTTTAATATTACTCAAGTGTTGAGCTTTCTGGAATTTATTAGGAATTCGTTGATTCGATCGGAATGTTTAACGTCGTTTAGCCTTTTTCGGGTATTCACATGTTATCTATGCGAAGTTAAGAAGCTCGAACGAATGTCAAAAACTCATTTTTCCAAGTTTAACGTATTCGGAAATACATGCAAGTAATCCTGTGGACCCTCTAGAAGAATGAAACCCTAACTCGACATAATAACCATGAAACCGCTTTGAACCTTAGGGTTTGTGGTTGTTCTGTGGTGCCATTAATGAGGCTTGGGTTTGCCCTTCTACGGTTGGTCCATAGGTACTGTGGCATGTTCTGGGTATTATTAAAATTGTGCTCAAGTGTTGAGCCGTCTGGGAATTGTGGGATTTCGATGAATCGATCGAGAAGTTTAATATCATTCGGATATCATGTGATGTGATACAATATATGGAATTCATATAGTTAGGCATGAAATCCGAAGTATGTGATACTTCGGGTTTATGATGTCTAAGGTGATTATGGATTCCAAATGTTGTAGTTTGACATTTTCTTTTCTGCGACCGTGAGTGTAATATGTGGAGTATCGCCGGTTTCGTTGCTATATGTCAACGACAACTGGGATACGCATATTTACTTACGTTGATGACATGTGATGTTATGTGTTGCTGTGATATGTTATATTGGATCGTCGTGTTTTGGATAGCAGGGGGTTTTATGTGAGATGAGAGTTTTTATTTTCATTCATGTAAAGTTCAATGTATGTAATATTCTTTTATTGGGGCGCTTCCGGGTTGAGGATGATGTCACCATTGTTGTATATTATTTACTTTTCCGCATTAGGATAGACCCAAGGAGGGGAGCACAAGTAACCGAGTTCTAAAGTCCAGTGGGAGACCAATTCAAGGAGTCGATTCCGGGTCTCCTAACTCTAAGAATTGGTAGGGTTGCTTGCCGCTCTCGTAGGGGTCTAAGGATGTGGGTTTGGCTATTCATCGCGACCGTGGAATCTGTGTTTTATACAGGCTCAAAATAAAACACGGACCTCCTAGTATATCCAATATTTCATATGTTTCTTCTGCTGCTTTGTGATGTGATCACTGTGGATTTTGAGACGAATGGATATTTATTATATATGAGATATATAGTAGACGTTGCTTATGTTTTGCACCCGCGCTAGTCCCGTCCCGATATGCCATTAGTTAAGTAACCTAACGGTGTATAACGGGACATTGTGGCGAATGCGGATGGCATAAGCGTACGTTGTATTTTCGTTTCTTCTGTGATGCTTAGGAAGCATAAATGATGGGACTTCATTAATGAGATTAATGAAAAGAAAGAAACCTAAAAGATGTTGTGGAATCAAATTTTCAAAATGTGTAGCTACTATATTTGCTTTGCATAGTGATATATGTGATATATCCTGCACCTTATTCGATAAGGAAATAGCCGAGATCCCTTCACCGAGAGTGACCTCTTTAGTAATAACTGGCAGATGCTACAACACACGGTTTGTCTTTTGATTGCTTTTGGAGTATTTGCTTTGCATAGTGATATATGTGATATATCCTGCACCTTATTCGATAAGAAAAAAGCCGAGATCTCTTCACCGGGAGTGACCTCTTTAGCGAAACTAGGAAAAGCCTTAAAAACACTCCTTTTCAAAATCACTCGATTCCACAACGATATCAAATTCATTAAGTAAAAGGTTTGATAAAAACCTGCCGTAGCCCTCCGTCATTTCAGATAAGTCCTATTTAGTATTCGTGTTGCGTTTGTTGGCCTTTGTCAAGGCGTAGTGTGCGATAGCTGAATGGTGCTTATCTGCTTATGCATATGATGCAGATTGGATTAGGGTAGCCGTACGACCTTGTTGGCCTTTGTCAAGGGTCGTGCGGGTGGGTTTAATTCAATCAGAAAATGACGGGTTGAACTTGACTAGCATCCTATGATTTGTTGGCCTTTGTCAAGGTCATAGGGGTTAGGGGCAAAATATTATCAGGAATTTCAAGTGTTTAAATTTGCAATGATATTGCATACCTTCTATGAGATAGTTGGATCCCGATACCCATTGCGAGTAAGAGTTACTTCTGGGAGAGTTCTACACAAGACAATTAGCCGATCAAGTAGGTGTCTAGAAAGGTGTCAACGGGTTTACCCCCCTGGGAAAACAAGATTTATTTTAATTAGGTTCATACGAAAGCACGGGGAACCTCCCTCAAAGTACCGGCACTGGTCTGGCTGAAAAATTGGCGAAGTTGTAGGTGTAATTAATCCCAGCTAGTCTTTCCTTTTAATGTTTGAAGGAAGATTGATAAAAACAGTGGTTGCCATCCTGATTAGATAAAATAATAACCAATCTGATCTTGCAAGAGCATACGCTAAAGTGTTTTCTTCTCTCTCTCTCCAGGTAGCGACTATGTCACGTCTTAATCAAGATAATAATATGGATGTATTGACCAAACCCGCATATTATACTGTGCTGGGGAAAGTTGGTTCCGTTCTTTCTTATAAGAGTTATAAGACTGAATAGGATATAGGGGAATGCCAAGATTCCCATGCCACCCGATTGAAGAAAGTACATGATGATGCATTTTCTTCGGGTGTGTTCGTTGCAGAGAACCGTTTCTCCCTTTGCTCTACGTCCTGAGTATTGGATACCGGGTCAGGATCCCATACATGTAATCTGTTATATGGGCTAAGGAAAGGTAGAGAACTGGAAGAAGGTGATAAAGACATAAGGCTTGGAAATGGTGCAATTGTTGCAGCTAAATCCGTCGGGGAATATCACCTTGTATTACCAAATGGTAATACATTGATTCTGAACGAATGCTATTACATGCCGAACCTGATATGCAACATTATATCAGTTTCTTTATTAAGTAAAGAGGGATATAATTTTGTATTACAGGATAATGTTATGAACATTTTCCTGAACCAAAAGTTCGTTGGATCAGGCACGTTGTGCAATGGCATTTATGTACTAAATCAATCAACAGTTCTGAGCATAACAAACACACACAAGTGGAAGAGTTCATAAATGAACGAATCCTTCTTGTGGCATTATAGACTAGGTCATATAAATGTGACACGACTCGCTAAGTTACATAAAGATGGTTATTTGAATTCGTTTGAATTCTCATCTTATGACACTTGCCTGTCCTGTCTCAAAGGCAAAATGACCAAGACTCCGTTTAGTGGACACGGAGAAAGAGTTACTGAACTCTTGGGACTGATACATAGTGATGTATACGGTCCCATGTCTACACATGCCAGGGATGGTTCCTCATACTTCATTACATTCACTGACGATCTCTCTAGATTCGAATATGTGTTCCTGATGAAACATAAGTCTGAAACTTTTGAGAAATTTAGAGAATATAAACAAGAAGTTGAGAACCAAACGGGCAAAAGTATTAAAGTCCTACGATCTGATCGAGGAGGTGAATACTTGAGCACGGAGTTCCTGGACTTTCTAAAAGAGAATGGGATTCTCTCTCAGCTTACTCCTCCGTATACACCACAGCACAACGGTGTATCGGAGCGGAGAAATCGCACCCTATTAGATATGGTGCGCTCTATGATGAGCACTGCTGAGTTACCTATTTCCTTTTAGGGTTATGCGCTTGAGACAGCAGCATACCTATTGAATCAAGTTTCGTCTAAATCTGTACCTACCACACCATATAAGATATATGGTGGGAAGAGCCCATGTCTTAAACGAGTTAAGATATGGGGTTGTCCGGCCTATGTCAAAAAGCAAAATCCAGACAAACTCGAGGCACGGTCAGTTCTATGCAAGTTTGTGGGATATCCCAAACATTCACATGGATATCTTTCCTACCATGGAGAGGAACAAAAGGTGTTTGTTTCTCGACATGCTATCTTTTTAGAAAAGGAATTTCTTGCAAAAGAAATTAGCGGCAACGAGGTAGAACTGGAAGAAATTCCGGCTACACAAACTGAAACTGAAGATTTAGTGAAACCAGAGGATTCGGTAGTTCCCAAAGAACCCCAGCCTCTCCGCCGATCTAGTAGGGTTCCTCGTCTACCTAAGAGATACTACGGTTTTCTCATTGATGGTGGAAGCGAGGATTGCATCATGGAGGATGATGACCCAACTAGCTTCGAGCAGGCCATCACGAGTGGAGGCTCTGTGAAGTGGCTGGATACAATGCGATCCGAGATAGAATCCATGTACACCAACAAAGTATGGACTTTGGAAGATACTCCTGAAGGGGTAAATGTAACATTTCAGAAAATATAAAATATTATTTTTGGAATTTAATATTAAAATAATATATTTCCCGAAAACTGCCCGATTTCCGAAACTGGGGTTTTCGAAAAAGGGTATAAATATATACCAATAATTGTGAAATAAATGGAAATTTAAAATAATTTATTGATTTAATAATATATTTAAAGGATTTGGCATTTTTAAAATTTATTATATACAGTTTTGATAAAAACCCGATTAGTGCACTACTAATCGCGATTTAAGCCAAATCCGCTTTTCTGCAGTTTTTCATAGCTAGTGCGCCATGACATGTTACATGTTATTTCATTTGTGGCTTTATATGAGTGTATGTGTGTTTGGTGAGAAAAAGAAAAGGAAAAAGAAAAGTCAAAGGGGGACAAAATGAGTGGGGTAGGTGTACTTTTGGGGGAAGAGAGAGTGTGTGTGAATATGTGAGAGAAAGGGGGCTGCTGCTGCCATGATCCATTTCCCCCCCCCCCCATTTTCATCTCCCTCTCCATCTTCCTCAACTCCACATCCCTCCACTTCAAAACCCTAGATCCATCTCTAAATAAGCCCCAAAACCCTACACTCCCTTCACAAAACTTAATCCCCATCTCTTCCTCTACACTTTGAACCAAGTAAAGTGGGATTTTGACGACATTGGGAAGTTAGTGCTACCTAGAGTGGACTAAATGAGGTATAACTCTTCCCTTTATGCTAGTTTTGTGAGATATCGTATTTTGAATGTCGTTTTGTGATGTCGCTAACCTGCTGTGACCCCGAGTGTTCACTGTAAAAACAAACAGTGTGACAGCGTTGTACTCGAGACCCTGAGTGTTCACCTAAAACCCTAACCCTTTCCCACCGGTTTTGGACGGCGACTTGTGGGACAATTCCGGCGACCTCGGCCCTGTAGGGGACTGGGGGTTGTATTTTCTAGGGTAGCTGTTTGAAGTGGTTTTGTGATGTTTAGTACTACTAGATTTTTTTGTAATGGCTATAGGTGAAATCTAGGAACATTGGTGAATGCTTACATGACCATGGTGACACGATCCCTGACCTGAGCCATATAGGTGAACCCGATGCACGAACTTAGGATTTGTTCCGTATTGGTTTTGTGACTTTTAGTGTGCCTATAATGAATCTGGGATGACCTGGGGAATTTCTGATACAACCAAACAATACCAGGGGCCTGGATACACCACCACGAGACTACCCTATGAAGACAAAGCCTAGAGGAGCCAGTAAAACCGTCCTGGCCGGAATTCCTCCTTAAGTGGCCGGCCACCCTAGTGTGTTAGGTTCCCAAGTTGCTTCAGTAGGTCACACACTCCCTATACTACACCCTGGACTTGTTTGCTTACCTTGTTTTCACCTGAGTCAAAATCTGGGAACACTTGTGTGTGATTTTGGCTATGGTTTTTCATAATTTGAATGATGAGTTTTGATATTTGGATTCGTTTTTGGTTGTCACATGTTTGTACATCGACAACAAGGGTGGTTTTGTTGATTTTGTACGCGTATGCTATAAGTTCTAACCTACGAGCAAGGCGCATGCCGTTATGGATTTTAGAACTGATTCTAATAAGCGTTGCGATATGAGTTGTTGTTGTAGGTACCTTCGCGTGGATTCCGAGATGATGGAGCGTGGCATCAACGACTTCGGCAAGCAAAGACTACGGTGAGTGGATCTATATCCACGGGGGAAGTCGGGTGGATGGCATATAGCACCCCCGCAAAGTTTTGGTGGAAACTGATTTGTAGCTTATGGTTAAGAAAACCTAGATTTGGAAACTAGGGTTAGAGTTAAGGGATAGTTAGTGAAACCATATTAGAAACTAAGGATAGTCAGAAGTGATATAATACGGCTAATATGTGATGACGGTATTTGAGGATGATGCATGACGATATTGCCGTTTAAGATATTATAGGACTAGATATTCAACGTAGATGTGTCATCCGAACCATACATATTTTCTAAACTAAAGAATCGTATGTATCTTTTAAACAGATACCTTGAGGGACGTTACGGAATTTCAAATGATATCTTTTCCTTAAAAACACCGTAGCCCCTATTTTCAAAACTACGATTCGCTTCTTTAAAAATCTGATTGTATGGTTCGGATGTGTGTATGTTAGATTAGATACTTATACTTTTAGTAGAGATAGAATGTTATGTAAACTCGACTTGATGTGAGATATAAATGCGATGAAAGAATATAAGACGGATATGATGATATGATGATATGATGATATGTTGGTATACGGATGCAAGTCGATCGAGATGATTTATACCCTACTGGTCCCCTGATATGAGATTATTGCGGATGTGGCCTGGGACATAGGTGTGTGTGTGTGTGTGTGTATATATATAGAATGTTGTGAATCATGGATGATAGGCCGTACGTGATATTAGGCCGTATCCTCATTTGTCGTATAGGATGTTAGGATCCCTATTAGCTTAACGCCGCCGTACGATGATTTTCCGTGCGTGATGTGTTTGACTTGATGATTGATCCATATCCTTGACTAGAGGTTGTCAAACAATAGATTATACCGTACGCGATATTGTTAGGCTGGATGCCGATTAATAGATTCACCGACTCGATCATGTTAGATATGTATACCTTATAACTTTTAACTGTTGATTTACCTTATGATGTATTCATGTTATTCACATTGTACTACTTATACCTGTGATAGTACACCTGCACCATTATCGATGATGAGTATGTTACACGCACACAGACTGTAGGCTCACACACTTCATCATCGATAATTGCCATGTCACTACACAGTAGGATTGCTGCATCATGATATGACTTTTCGCATAACCTGCTTGCGTATATACATTGATACATCCTTATTTGCGCACATACACATTGTATATTCATATTGGTGCACATATACATTGATACATCCTTATTTGCGCACATACACATTGTATATTCATATTGGTGCACATATACATTGATGCATCCTTATTTGCGCACATACACATTATATATTCATATTGGTGCACATAGATAACTGGTTTTATTAGAAAATTGGGAACCGCATGTTATATTTTAAAAACTGGAATCATTTAAAAGAGCGGTTTTCCCTTAATATGTCATATCACTTTTCCATGTCGCATGATATACGGATATGCTTATATTTCTATTATATGTTGCATACATCATGCTCTATGATTTTACGCATTGAGATATGCTGTTTTCATGAGATTTCTGGATTTGAGAACCGTGGACATTTAAAAAGAGATTATGTGTTGTTTTAAAAACCCGGTTTCTCTTGATATGATATTTCTATGCGTCCACCATGCGTTTTCTCAGTTCTGAGATGTGTGATATGTGAAACCCGATTCGAGGAGGCGGATGAGACCGATTGCGGGTACATAGTGGACCCGGTATGGTACCCCGGGGCGAAAGAGAGATTTCGTGTGGATGACGATGAGCCTGGCAGAGGGACTACTACCTACCGGTGATAGTATTTGGGCTCGGCGGATATCCGGAGGATACCGACCGGAGTCGAGAGATGATATGGGCCGACCCGGACTGACGGAGCCCGTGGGCCGATCCGAGCTGACGGAGCCCGATATATGAGGATTTACATGCCGATGCTAGGCACGGTTTTCATGATGTTTTCGAGTGTCGATGCTAGGCACTCAGGTTCCATGATTTTGATGTGTCGAGAGGGACGCACGTTGATTTATATCCTCATACTTACATGCATACAGACACTGATTATATGGTTGGATGAGATCCACATGCATACAGACATTGATTATATTGTTGGACGAGATCCACATGCATACATACACTGATTATATGGTTGGACGAGATCCACATGCATACAGACACTGATTATATGGGTGGACGAGATCCACATGCATACATGCATTGATTATTACTGTTGGATGTTATCCACATGCATATAGGTATTGACTACCTTGACGGCACATATACAGACCCGGTCACCCTAGATATCATAGTATTACCTTTATGATATAGTTAACCTAGGAGTCGTTGTTTATTAGATTTCTATCTGTTGATATTTTCCTACTCACAAGCTGGCAACTCATCCCCGTTGTGCCACAGTTCTTGCAGGTTGACCGCTTGGATCAGTAGCGGCTTCGCTGGCACACAGTTGCATTCGAGTGTTTTGCATTGGTAGGTGGGACATTTGTATCGTACCCACTCTTGTATCTATATTTCATATTGTATCTAGTTAACTCCATCAATCAAAATTAGTAAATTGTATAAGTAATGAGACTTAGTGAGATTGTGGTTGCGAGACTTAGAGCGAGGGGTTTTTCGCTACTTGTAGTTGATGTCTTGCATATTTCCTTATCTTTTATGGTGAACTTCGCCGTTGGGCATCGTATACTTATTTATATTGTCTTGCGTGGTTGTGATCCGCCGTTTGGCGAAGAGCTAGCTCCCGCTTGGGGATGCCATTATTCTTATTATGTATTTATGGTTTTGGATCAAAATATACAAAGAAGGTGCTGCCAAAATTTTTAAAAGACGAAACATGTTTTCAAACTAGTAAATTTCACTTGCATTATTCATGTTCATTTTCTATGCATTAAGAAAACTTGATTTTATTATACCTTTATTTCAAAACCTCACCTCCTTTATTTTTCTTAAAAAGTTTAGATTTCTGGGTTTCAGCTTACTTGAATTCAGTTACGCCTTTAGACGTGGCGTGATTCAAGTGCTGATCACGAGCTAATATTTCAAGTCGTGACAAAGTTGGTATCAGAGCGCTAGGTTTAACCTTGGTTCGAGTCTATGTTTGACTATACGGAGTCTAAGGCGGGTATGTATTTCGGAACCTAGGCTTGACCTTACGGAACGTAGACTTGAACAGGGGGGTATTAGATCCGAACTTTCATTTCATAGGCTGACCCTGATTGATGGAGTAGGTAGCTTGAGTAGAGTGACGTACCGTACGTATGTTCTGCGGCATATTTACGATACGATACTCCACTT
Organism: Agapanthus africanus; assembly: GCA_030015575.1. Classification (NCBI taxonomy): domain Eukaryota; kingdom Viridiplantae; phylum Streptophyta; class Magnoliopsida; order Asparagales; family Amaryllidaceae; genus Agapanthus; species Agapanthus africanus. Next base: position 328,533,946 of record JASDDO010000029.1, on the reverse strand, counting down.
AAGAAACCTTAGGATGTACAAATTTTTTTGAGACTTATGATTCTCTTTATACCTATGATTATATATCCATTGGAGATCCTCGATTCTATTAGTTTCGTGATCATACTTTTATTGATGATATTCCTTCTTATGATCATGTATCCATTCTGGATCTGTCGTTTCCTCTTGTGCCGTTGATCTGCTTTCTTCGATACTCGATTGAGGTTCCTGTCACCATAGTTTGAGCGCAGTTTGAGCTGCTGCTAGTGTTGCGGTCATGGCGGGTACGAAGGCCGACCATTGTGTTTTCTGGTGACATGGGAACGTCTCGATGTAGTGTTATGTTGTGGCCTCTTGTGGGGGCGAGTGCTTAGTTTTGCACCGGATGATCGGGCCATTGTTAGAGCTGCCAGTTGCGAGAGGACTGTTGATGTACAGCATACCTCAGAGATTTTGATGTCGCCTACCATGCAGACAGATGACCCAGTTGTTGTTGAGATTGATAGGATGTCGCTTCCAGAGCTTACGAGCTGAGATCGCCGGAACTTCCAGGCAGAGATGTGACAGGTGATGGCTAGTCTACCCCGATTTGAGAGACGAAGGTGATTCGTCAGATTGATGTGCCGACGTAGGCCCAGTTGAGTTGAAGATTTCCAGTGTGGGAGTCTTACTCAGATCTAGAGCAGACCGATCCAGAGATGACCACCGGTGTATCGCCTTTCCTGGAGGATTGAGGCATTGTTTAGCATGCGGACGAAGGGTATTCACATGTTGTATAGGCGAAGCTAAAAAGGTCGAACGAGTGTCAAAAACCCATTTTCCCAAGTTTAAAGTGTTCGGAAGAACATGCAGGTAATTCTGTGGACCCTCTAGAAGAATGAAACCCTAACTCGACATGATGACCATGGAACCGCTTTGAAGCTTAAGGTTTGTGGCAGTTTAGTGGTGCCATCAGTGAGGCTTGGGTTTGCCCTTCTACGGCTGGTCCAGAGATACTGTGGTATGTACCAGATATTTTTAGACTGTGCTCAGCTGTTGAGCCTTCGGGAAATTTTGGGACCTCAATGACTCGATCGAAAAGTTTGACGTCCTCCAGATACCATGTGATAAGAGATCAGTAAACTGACCAGCTTCGTATAGAGGACCTCACCCTGATGTGTTGTGAGTTGATCGAGGACGGACAAGTATTGAGTATTCTTCCAATGGTTGGGACGAGTTCCCGAGGACGTGTTCGGCCAGATATCTTCTACAGAGTGATGAAGTTACAGAGTACGCGATTTCGAGTCCGTGCAAGAGACTTCGGATTGACCGTGGCCGAGAACAGTTGTAGTGCGCAGATAGCATGGCGTGACGTCATAGTGGGAGATGATGAAGACGAGTGGAACCAGAGGTTGGTGCGAGACGCTAACGAGCTGTTATTATTTCCCGTCGAGATCAGAGACCCGATATGCTTACAGAGGCGTTGGGACACGGCCAGTTTCCGAGGAAATGTGTGCGGAACACACGGATGTCCAGAAAACGAGAAAGGATTATGTAAGAGTACCAGCCTCCGTACAGTTCGGCATAGGCGAGATCGGAAGAGACCTTGAGCAGGATTCCTTCCAGGATACTGCTGCAATGAGATTTGCACGCAGGATCAGATGCGTCACGTGTATTCTGAGGACCAGAGGCCGACGCCAGTAACGTGCTGCTTTACGAGTGGTCATGATGATTGACTGAGAGATGACCAGAGAAGTGCTAGAGCGGAATCATTCCCGTTAGCACACCTGACAGGGCCGATGAGCCGATGGATTGTGGGGTTGGTAATCCATAGAGAAGATAAGGACCCAGAGACAGAGGATGCCAGGCCGTGAGCAGAAGGCGAGCGGATGTTCTTGCCCTGCCAGTTTTGGGCGCTCCGACTTTTTCGACATTGTAGGAGGTGTATCTCGATGTCATTTATTGCGATTTGCGTTTGTGATCCGAGTATCACGCTTATATCGCTTGGATTTGAGTTTTGATGACGAGTTTCCTAATATTGATTTCGTGCACCATGGTTGCACCTACTGGGTATTTACATTTTGCGCATAGTTGTCGCACTTAATATATATTTTATACACCGTTGTGTTGATTTGCGATCTATGCATATCTATTGCATTGATGTCGATTTTGTACCTTCGTAGCATGTGTTTATAATTTCGTGGATTTTATACGGATGATTTGATTTTTGCACTCGGTATAGCTTATATGTGCTTGTAGTGCATTGATATGTATTTTGTGCACCACAGTTGCACCTGACTTCGTTTTGATGTCATTTGAGATATTTATTGTGATTTCATGCCTAGGGCATGCATATGATTTGATTTATGCTTTCGGCATAGTTTTCATGCACTTTTAGTATTTAATTTGCTTTTATGCACGCTGATGCACATGGTTATGAGATTATATACCACGGTATACCTGATTTGGATTTGGATTGAAATGTGTTGTATACTGTCGATTTCGATTTTGATACTCGATATTTGTTTTGTGCACCTTATGCACCTGATTGGATTCTTGCGCATGATCGGCGCTTGATATTGGATTTCATGATTTCGTGCATGTTGGATGCACATGATTGAGATTTCCGTGCATAATAGATGCACCAGGTATTGTTGTCGTGCACACCCGTTGCAGTGGACAGATGCTTTTGTGCACACCCGCTGCACTTAGTTTTGCTTTGTGCGTATAGTGGCACCTGTATTTGGGTTTTATTTTCATGCGCACCAGACGCATGTGATTATTGGGTACACCTTTTGAGGCTGATTTTGCTTTTAAGCACTTTGTTTTTATGTTGGGCACTATATGGTGTAGTAGCCAAACAGGACTGATCCGAGGACAGTATCTGAGTACTTTGCATGCATTAAAAGTTTACCAAGAGGTTTTAAAAAAAATGGGAGCTATAGTCTCGCTATTTCCTACGTGTCCGTGAGTGACACGAACGTTTATAAAGGAGAACCTTTTGGGGATATTTTGAAAACGACGGAACGTGTATTTAGGAAAACATATATGGACATATATTATTATTTTAAAATGAGCGTCCATCACTTATTCCATGAGTTACGCATTCACGTAGCGATTTAGAAAAGATTTTCGCATGAGTTTTATTCAGATTTTGAAAGTTTTACAACGATGCGTACTAGACACGTATTATAGTATTTGACTAGTGTATATTGGATTTCGGTAGTGGATTTCGAGATTTGTATCTCTATAGTAACTCCGAGGATATGCGTACAATCCGAAGATTTGCGTGACGCTTGACGGAGTTCGATTTTGAGTTTTGTACTCGTTTTCATGCGCACTTAATGCGCTGTGTTATTTCTGCGTTTTCCATGATTTCGGAGCCCCGTTGTTTTGAGCAGATCATTGAAATGTTTTAAATTTTAGGGGTTAAATTTAAATTCGTGGACCGAATTTATTTAAGAGGGGAAGACTGTAACATTTCAGAAAATATAAAATATTATTTTTTGAATTTAATATTAAAATAATATATTTCCCGAAAACAGCCCGATATGCGAAATTGGGGTTTTCGAAAAAAGGTATAAATATATACCAATAATTATGAAATAAATTGAAATTTAAAATGATTTATTCATTTAATAATATATTTAAAGGATTTGGCATTTTTAAAATTTATTATATGCAGTTTTGATAAAAACCCGATTAGTGCACTACTAATCGCGATTTAAACCAAATCCGCGTTTCTACAGTTTTTCATGGCTAGTGCGCCATGAAATGTTACATGCTATTTCATTTGTGGCTTTATATGGGTGTATGTGTTTTTGGTGAGAAAAAGAAAAGTCAAAGGGGGACAAAATGAGTGGGGTAGGTGTACTTTTGGGGAGAGAGTGAGTGTGTGTGAATATGTGAGAGAGAGGGGGCTGCTGCTGCCATGATCCATTCCCCCCCCTCCATCATTTTCATCTCCCTCTTCATCTTCCTCAACTCTACATCCCTCCACTTCATAACCCTAGATCCATCTCCAAATAAGCCCCAAAACCCTACACTCCCTTCAAAAAACTTAATCCCCATCTCTTCCTCTACACTTTGAACCAAGCAAACTAGGATTTTGACGACATTAGGAAGTTAGTGCTTCCAAGAGTGGACTAAATGAGGTATAACTCTTCCCTTTAGATTAGTTTTGTGAGATATCGTGTTTTGAATGTCGTTTTGTGATGTCGCTAACCTGCTGTGACCCCGAGTGTTCACTGTAAAAACAAACAGTGTGACAGTGTTGTACTCGAGACCCTGAGTGTTCACCTAAAACCCTAACCTTTTCCTACCGGTTTTGGCCGGCGACTTGTGGGACAATTCCGGCGACCTCGGCCCTATAGGGGACTGGGGGGTTGTATTTTCTAGGGTAGCTGTTTGAAGTGGTTTTGTGATGTTTGGTACTACTAGATTTTTTTGTAATGGCTATAGGTGAAATCTGGGAACATTGGTGAGTGTTTACATGATCATGGTGACACGATCCCTGACCTGAGCCATGGAGGTGAACCCGATGCACGAACTTAGGATTTGTTCCGTATTAGTTTTGTGACTTTTAGTATGCCTATAGTGAATCTGGGATGACCTGGGGAATTTCTGAGACAACCAAACAAAACCAGGGGCCTAGATACACCACCACGAAACCACCCTACGAAGAAAAAGCCTAGAGGAGCCAGTAAAACCGGCCTGGCCGGAATTCCTCCTTAAGTGGCCGGCCACCCTACTATGTTAGGTTCCCAAGTTGCTTCAGTAGGTCACACACTCCCTATACTACACCCTAGACTTGTTTGCTTACCTTGTTTTCACCTGAGTCAAAATCTGGGAACACTTGTGTGTGATTTTGGCTATGGTTTTCCATATTTTGAATGATGAGTTTTGATATTTGGATTCGTTTTTGGTTGTCACATGTTTGTACATCAACAACAGGGGTAGTTTTGTTGATTTTGTACGCGTATGCTATAGGTTCCAACCTACGAGCAAGGCGCGTGCCGTTATGGATTTTAGAACTGATTCTAATAAGCGTTGCGATATGTGTTGTTGTTGTAGGTACCTTCGCGTGGATTCCGAGACGACGGAGCGTGGCGTCAACGACTTCGACAAGCAAAGACTACGGTGAGTGGATCTATATCCACAGGGGAAGTTGGGTGGATGGCGTATAGCACCCCCGCAAAGTATTAGTGGAAACCGATTTGTAGCTTATGGTTAAGAAAACCTAGATTTGGAAACTAGGGTTAGAATTAAGGGATAGTTAGTGAAACCATATTAGAAACTAAGGATAGTTAGAAGTGATATAATACGGCTAATATGTGATGACGGTATTTGAGGATGATGCTTGACGGATATTGCCGTTTATGATATTATAGGACTAGATAGTCGACATAAATGTGTCATCCGAACCATACATATTTTCTAAACTAAAGAACCGTATGCATCTTTTAAACAGATACCTTGAGGGACGTTACGGAATTTCAAATGATATCTTTTCCTTAAAAACACCGTAACTCCTATTTTCAAAACTACGATTCGCTTCTTAAAAAATCTGATTGTATGGTTCGGATGTGTGTATGTTAGATTAGATACTTATACTTTTAGTAGAGATAGAATGTTATGTAAACTCAACTTGATGTGAGATATAAATGCAATGAAAGAATATAAGACGGATATGATAATAAGATGATATGATGATATGTTGGTATACGGATGCGAGTCGATCGAGATGATTTATACCCTGCCGGTCCCCTGATATGAGATTTATAGCAGATGTGACCTGGGACATAGGTATATGGAGATATATATATATATATATAGAATGTTGTGAATCATGGATGATAGGCTGTACGTGATATTAGGCCTTACCCTCATTTGTCGTATAGGATGTTAGGATCCCTATTAGCTTAATGCCGCCGTACGATAATTTTCCGTACGTGATGTATTTGACTTGATGATTGATTCATACCCTTGACTAGAGGTTGTCGTACGATGGATTATACCGTACGCGATATTGTTAGGCTGGATGCCGATTGACAGATTTACCGACTCGATCATGTTAGATATGTATACCTTATAGTTTCTAACTGACGATTTACCTTATGATGCATTCATGTTATTCACAATGTACTACTTATACCTGTGATAGTAAACCTGCACCATTATCGATGATGTGTATGTTATACGCAAACAGACTGTAGGCTTACACACTTCAACATCGATAATTTCCATGTCACTACACAGTAGGATTGCTGCATCGTGATATGACTTTTCGCATAACCTGCTTGCGTATATACATTGATACATCCTTATTTGTGCACATACACATTGTATATTCATATTGGTGCACATATACATTGATACATCCTTATTTGCGCACATACACATTGTATATTCATATTGGTGCACATAGATAACTGGTTTTATTGCAAAATTAGGAACCGCATGTTACATATTAAAAACTGGAATCATTTAAAAGAGCGGTTTTCCCTTAATATGTCATATCACTTTTCCATGTTGCATGATATACGGATATGCTTACATTTCTATTATATGTCGCATACATCATGCTATATGATTTTACGCATTGAGATATGCTGTTTTCATGAGATTTCTGGATTTGAGAACCGTGAACATTTTAAAAGAGATTATGTGTTATTTTAAAAACCCGGTTTCTCTTGATATGATATTTTAGTGCGTCCACCATGCGTTTTCTCGGTTCTGAGACGTGTGACATGTGAAACCCGATTCGAGGAGACGGATGAGACCGATTGCGAGTACATGGTAGACCCGGTATGGTACCCCGGGGCGAGAGAGAGATTTCGTGTGGATGACGATGAGCCTGGCATAGGGACTACTACCTACCGGTGATAGTATTTGGGCTCGGCGGATATCCGGAGGATACCGACCGGAGTCGGGAGATGATATGGGCCGATCCGAACTGACGGAGCCCGTGGGCCGATCCGGACTGACGGAACCCGATATATGAGGATTTATGTGCCGTTGCTGGGCACGGTTTTCATGATGTTTTCGAGTGTCGATGCTAAGCACTCAGGTTCCATGATTTTGATGTGTCGCTAAGGACACACGTTGATTTATATCCTCATACTTACATGCATACAGACTCTGATTATATGGTTGGACAAGATCCACATGCATATATACACTGATTATATGGTTGGACGACATCCACATGCATACATACACTGATTATATGGTTGGACGAGATCCACATGCATACAGACATTGATTATATGGTTGGACGAGATCCACATGCATGCATACACTGATTATATGGTTGGACGAGATCCACATGCATACAGACACTGATTATATGGGTGGATGAGATCCACATGCATACATATATTGATTATTACTGTTGAATGTTATCCACATGCATATAGGTATTGACTACCTTGATGGCATATATACAGACCCGGTCACCCTAGATATCATAGTATTACATTTATGATATAGTTGAGCTAGGAGTCGTTGTTTATTCGATTTCTATCTGTTGATATTTTTCTACTCACGAGTTGGCAACTCACCCCCGTTGTGCCACAGTTCTTGCAGGTTGACCGCTTGGATCAGTAGCAGCTTCGCTGGCACACAGTTGCATTCGAGTGTTTTGCATTGGTAGGTGGTACATTTGTATCGTACCCACTCTTGTATCTATATTTCATATTGTATCTAGTTAACTCCATCAATCAAAATTAGTAAATTGTATAAGTAATGAGATTTAGTGAGATTGTGATTGCGAGACTTAGAGCGAGGGGTTTTCCGCTACTTGTAGTTGATGTCTTGCTTATTTCTTTATCTTTTATGGTGAACTTCGCCGTTGGACATCGTATACTTTTTTATATTGTCTTGCGTGGTTGTGATCCGCCGTTTGGCGAAGAGCTAGCTCCCGCTTGGGGATGCCATTATTCTTATTATGTAATTGTGGTTTTGGATCAAAATATACAAAGAAGGTGCTGCCAAAATTTTTAAAAGACGAAACATGTTTTCAAAAGTTTAAATTTCACTTGCATCATTCATGTTCCTTTTCTATGCATTAAGAAAACTTAATTGCATTATACCTTTATTTCAAAACCTCACCTCCTTTATTTTTCTTAAAAGGTTTAGATTTCTGGGTTTTAGCTTACTTGAATTCCGTCACGCCTTTAGACGTGGCGTGATTCAAGTGCTGGTCATGAGCTAATATTTTGGGTCGTGACAGTAAAACTCATTGGGGGCAAGTGGATCTTCAAGAAAAAACTTGGTGTAGATGGGAAAGTAGAGACTTTCCAAGCTAGACTTGTTGCAAAGGGTTTTCGTCAACGACCAGGTGTGGATTATGACGAAACCTTTTCTCCAGTGGCTATACTTAAATCCATCCGGATCATGCTTGCCATTGCTGCATACCGTGACTACGAAATCTGGCAAATGGATGTTAAGACAGCCTTTCTGAATGGTGATTTGGAAGAGTGCGTGTACATGACTCAGCCAGAGGGCTTCGTAGATAGTGGGAGCAGCGGAAAGGTGTGCAAGCTGCTTAAATCCATCTACAAGTTAAAGCAAGCATCGCGGAGTTGGAATATCTGTTTTGATGTCCTTATCAAAGAGTTTGATTTCGTCAAAAACGTAGATGAACCTTGTATATACAAGAAGGTGGCAGAGAGTAAGGTTGTCTTCCTCGTATTATACATGGATGACATACTCTTGATAGGAAATGACATTCCTATACTGCAATCAGTCAAGCTCTTCTTATCACATAGATTCTCAATGGAAGATCTAGGTGATGCCTCCTACATCTTGGGGATTAAGATCTATAGAGATAGATCTAAAAGGATACTAGGATTGTCCCAATCCAGGTACATTGACACCATACTAAAGCGGTTTAGTATGGAAGAATCCAAGCGTGGGTTTTTACCCATGATCTCAGGACTCACTCTTTCCAAAAAGATGTCTCCCAAGATAGATTTGGAGAGAGCTCGCATGCAAGAGATACCCTATACTTCGGCAGTAGGCTCTATCATGTAAGCGATGCTATGTACCAGACCCGATGTAGCGTACTCACTACGTATAGTGGATAGGTATCAAGCAGATCCTGGAAAGAGTCACTGGACAGCTGTGAAGAGCATTCTCAAGTACTTGAGAAGGGCTAAAGAGATGCTCTTGGTGTATGGTAACGGAGAACTCCAAGTGGAGTCCTTTACCGATTCGAGCTTCCAGAGTGATAAGGATGACTCTAAGTCGCACTCAGGATTTGTCTTTACCCTCAATGGAGGGGCGGTATGCTGGAAGAGTTCTAAGAAGGAAACTGTGGCCTCGACGATGGAAGCTGAATACATCGCTGCCAACGATGTTGCCAAAGAGGCTGTCTAGATGAAGAAGTTCATAACTGAACTTGGAGTGGTTCCATCCATTGAGTATCCAATACCTTTGTATTGTGATAACAATGGAGCGGTGGCTTTGGCCAAGGAACCCAGGTCCCATCAGCGATCCAGGCATACTCTGAGGCGGTATCACCTGATCCGGGAAATAGTTGATCGTCGGGAGATCGAGGTCAGGGGAGTTGACACGAAGAATAACACAGCGGGTCCACACACGAAGGCCATTCCCCAGATACAGTTTGAGAGACTCTTCGGGATGTTGGGTATGCGATACTACAGCAGCTGGCCCTAGTGCAGTAAGAGATTGTTTGTTGTATGTATACCCTAGAGGCCATTATTGTACATATGATGTATATTATAGTGGATGCTTGGACATATATAGAGAGGACTTTCTTGCTCGACATGATAGTATGCTATCTGGTTGCTCTTTATCTTAACATGTACACTTGTCTCTTACTGTCTTATGGCTACATGTTGGTAAAGCCCTTAGAATTTGTACTTGACTACCAGGATTATGATGCAGATCATACTAGTGGGGCTATGGTAGTCCATAAGTTCACCCTTTAATGTTCCTAGTCGTGGGTGTATCGAGATGGGGCATCGATATACCAGAGTGGACTAGCGTATACGCTTCTCGACCCATGTGATGGGCGATGGATGATCCCATATCCATTGATGTTTGACATCAGAGATGGTATATGGGTGCTCAGTGGAGACTGGGTACACTGGACGGACTCGCCGAGAACTCCTAAATGGTATTATACATGACGTCATATAGCAGTTCTCTGGTGATACTGGTACAGGTTAGTCTGTAGACCCGAGATCGTCATAGAGTCTTGTGTGATTCCCACTGTGCTTTGATTTCCACCTTTCCACGTTCAAAAGGACGTGCAAAATGGTGGTTTTTGGGTACAGTCCCGAGTCACATAGAGGCAATGAGCGATAGGAGGGGATTTCTTCTTTCCCGATATTGGGGGTAGATGTCGTGCTGTGCTCGATTGGCCATGACAGGGAAGTCCCTGGCCAGGGCTGATTTAGAGATTTACTGATAAGTGTTATCAGTAGTTTCTCGACCCGTTATGAGCCTCGTATCGGCATGACTTATCGAGTTATTGGGGTCTGACGTTTACCACCCCTAGACTTGATATGCGACATCTTAGACGAGGAGACCGGACTGTACGGTAGTGTTACTGACATGCTTTACAGGAGCTAGAGCGGACTTGCTTGTTGATCTTCTGATCGCTCAATACCCGGGTAGCCGTTACGTCCAGCTAGTACCACTGACGGCTTGTGGGTGTTTGATGTGATCATCACCTACTGCCGGCGTATTGACGAGTCTTTAGAGTCCTATATAGAGGTTTTACTGGCTCAGGCAAAACGAATTAGGAGCACATATATGATATATGCGGGATCGAGAATAATACGAATATGCGATACCGTATTCGATTCTCGCGATATTTGTATCGGTCGGTTATATGTGATATAGCCGGGTTATCGAATCAAGCGTTGATTCGATAAGTTGGTACATATAATATTTGTCGATTATATGTGATATAGCCGGATTATTAAATCAAGTGTTGATTTGATAATTTAGTGTATAATTGTATATTTGATATACCAGTTTATATTAACTAATATTAGCTCACTTAAGCATTTATTTTCTCACATGTACACACATAATATATATGTGATATATATTAGTTGTGCTTTCTATTGTGTCATAGTTGTTGATACATACTACATGGGTGTATAAGACTTACACCATACTAATTATAATATGGGGGTTTAATATTTAAAGTAAATCCAAATTAGTAGATAATTGCTCACATGCATGAAGCTTGTAGAAGCTTGTGAATACATTGACTTAGTCTACTCATTTTGTTTTATTTAAGATATTTATTAACCTAACCATTATAATTTAGCTATGGTTATCTCTCTACATGAGTTAGTATATGATACAAACTCACCCATGGTAGATTCTCTCACCTTATTTTTAGTTCATTCTCATCTCTTTGCTTCATCCTTGAAAAAAAGCTTGCTAGGTTTTTCCAAAGTGAGAAAATATTGTGAGAAAAATAAAACTAAAGTGAGCCCACTTCCTACTTCATCATCCTCTAGTAGATTAGCACTTTAGTATAGGGTGTTAGCTTCACTAATCTCTCATTAGTGAAGTAGTAGCTTGAGTTAGTTTCTCCTCGTCGTAGATCATCTTCGGCCTCGAAGACTTCAAGCAAGATCGTTCCTTTCATCTTGAGAAGCCATGTAAGAGTCCGGGAGTTCCATGATCGCAGCGAAGGGACCACTACAAGGAGCCATTGAAGTGAAGGACCGGTCTACAAAGGTTGTATTTCGTTATCACCTAGAAGTAAAGATGTTTACTTTCTAGTTTTGCTCCTAAAACTCTAGTTAGATCCTTGGTTAGGGTTGTTTGGCACACTAGATTTTTAAATATAGCATGTTTGATGCCTTGTGAAACCTTGTGGTTGTGCCTAAGAACCAGTCAGGAAATAATTTTTTGGCCACTTTGAAAAATCGGCAGAAACTAGAAATTTGGAATTTTGATTTCGGATATTTAACTCGATCGATCTTTTAAGCACGTAAAAACAAGCTAGATTAGGGTTAAAGGGTTGGTTCTAATACCATGTTGGGTTGTGCCGGTGCCTTGGCCATCAAACCGCGGTCGATCGCGGAACAAAAAATTTACAAACTGGCGCTAACACAGCCCCCGAATACGGACCTACCATTAACTCTAAACCTAGCAAGCAATATAAAGAGTTAGGAATGTTATACCGAATGATCTGTGTCCTTCGGTCCTTAAACACCTTCCCTAGCTCCTAGTGACCACCTTGATCAAGTTTGATTGCCGGTCTCCCTCCATCGAAGATGATCCACCCGAGAGTCTATGAATCGAACTCCAACCTCATACCCGAAGTAACTAGGGTATCTAGTTTGCTAAACTAGTTAGCCTAGAAGATGTAGAGTCTAATGAAGGATTAATTTGTCTCTAAACACCATAGGTTTCTCAACACATGAGACGATTAGGGTGGAGGAAGAAGAAGAAGAAGAAGAAGAAGAAGGCATGAGAGATGAGAGTGTGAAGCTAGAGCTCAACTCATGAAAAAATCAAGTGTTGTGAGAGTGTGAGAACAGAATGAAGCCACCAAGAAAAATCTCATGTCTTCACAAAATATCCCACAATCACAACAAATGTCAAGCACGCCTCAATAGTGTTTCCATGAGTCACACCCATGAGTCACCAAGTGAGTCATGCTTGAATAATGCTAAGCACGCTCATCCTTCCATCTCAATTAACCATTTAACTAAATGATTAATAAACAAAATGAGGTGTAATCTTCTAGAAAAAATCTTGCAATAAATTACAAGAATGCCCCTCATCTGTATATACATACCTGTATCCGTATTCCGAAAAATACAAATACAATGAGACAAAAATAATCCAAAAATATAATACTAGGATCCGGTTTAAACTAAAGCCCACTAGTATTATCACTCCGAATCATGATACGTGCACAAGTGCACGTGTATGATCGAACCCTGCCGTAAAACTATACGGCCTCTACATCGTTTTGCCTGAAGCACGGAAACCCTCTGTGTGAAACTCTAAAGACTCGTCAATACGCTGGCAGTGAGTTTAACCACAAGCACGTCAGCGACACTAGCTGTACATAACGGCTACCCAGGTATTGAGCGAAAGGAAGGCCGACGAGCAAACTTATCCTGACCCCTACTGAGCATGTCCGTGACAATATCCGTACAGTACGGTCTCTTCGACTAAGAGTATCGCATATCGAGTCTAAGGAGTGGATAAAGTCTGACCCCTAATAACACGATATTTAGTGTTGGTATGAAGCCCATCACAACCTAAGAAACTACTGATCCAAATCAGTAATTCTCGACTACCTTGATCAAGGATTTCTGGTGATGGTCATCCATGCACAACGCGACATCAACCCCCAATACCGGGAGAGATGAATCCTCGACGATCCCCTCACTGCCTCTATGTGGCTCAGGACTGTACCCAACTAAAACCTATTTTCACGACTCTTTTGAGCCATGGTAGGGTAGTAATCAAAGCATAATGGGAAATCACACGAGACAAATGACGATCTCAGGTCAACAGACTAATCTGTACACATGTCACCTGGGAACTGCAATCTGACAATAGGTATAACACCAACTAGCATGTTCCCAGCAAGTCCGTCCAGTGTACTTATAACCCAATGAGCACCTGCATACTATCTTAGGTGAACAAACTAACACCAATGGCTTGTGAGACCGGCCACCGCCCCTCGTCGGGGTCTCGATCAGTATACACTAGTCTACTCTGGAGTATCGATGCCCAGTCTCGATACTCCCACTGCTAGATTCCATAGCACGACTACTGGGTTTCGGAAGGCATCAACCATGCCATTTTTAAAAATTTAGCATGCTAAAGAACCCTAGCCAAGGATCTAACTATAGTATTAGACGTAAACAAGCATATAATTAAACATTACACTAAGTGAATAAGGAATACAATCTTTGTAGACTGGTCCTTCACTTCAAAAGCTCCGTGTAGGAGTCCCTTCGCTCCAAGTAGTGATCTCCCGGACTCTAGTAAGGCTCCACAAGGTGAAATGAACAAACTTGCTTGAAGTCTTCGAGGCCGAAGTTGATCTACGTCGAGAAGACACTAACTCAAGCTACCTCTTCACTAATTAGGAATTAGTGAGACAACATAAACTAAATGGCTATTCTAGTGTAGGTTGATAAAGTAGGAATTTTGCTCACTTTAGAAATATTTTTCTCACTAATTTTCTTCACCTCCTCAAAACCTAGAAAGCTTTTGGAGATGAAGAAGAAGATGAAGTGGAGAATGAATGAATGATAATAGCAACCATGGGTGAGATAATATCTCATACTAACTCATGTAGAGACTTAACCATGGCTAATCATAATGGTTGGGTTAATAAATATCTCAAGTAAAACAAAATTAGTGGACTAAATCAATGGTTCTACAAGCTTCAACCATGTGACTAATTTCCAACTAATTTTGATTTACTTTAAATAAATAAAACCCTTCATTATGATAAACATGGTGTGAGTTTCATACACCCATGTTGCATGTATCAACTAGCATGACACAATAGTATATATCACATATATATTAAGTGTACACAAGTGAGAAAAAGAAATACTTAAGTGAGCTAATATTAGTTAATGTATGTTAATATATCAAATATATAATTATACATTAAATTATTAAATCAACACTTGATTTAATAATCCGGCTATATCACATATAACCGACTAATATCATGTGTATCAACTCATCGAATCAATACTTGATTCGATAACCCGGCTATATCGCATATAACCGACCGATAACACAAATCGCGAAAAAAGAATACGGTATCACATACACGTATTAATCTCGGTCCCGCAAATATCACATATGTGCTCCTACTTCGTTTCGCCTGAGCTAGAAAACCACTCTAAAGACTCGTCAATACGCCGGCCGTGGGTGATGATCATATCAGTCACCCACAAGCCGTCAGCGGTACTGCTAGACGTAATGGCCACGAAGGTATTGGGCGATCAGAAGATCAACAAGCAAGCTTGCTCATACTCCTGTGAATCCAATAAGTAACACTACCGTACAGTTCAGTCTCTTCGTCTGATATGTCGCATATCTCGCCTGGGGTGGTAAACGTCAGACCCCAATAGCTTGATAAGTCATGCCGACGTGAAGCCCATAATGGTTCGAGAAATTACTGATAATACTTACCAGTAAATCTCAGCAACTCTGGCCAGGGATTTCCTATTATGGCCAATCGAGCATAGCGCAACATCAACCCCCAATACCGCGAGAGACGAAATCCCCTCGTATCGCTCATTGCCTCCATGTGACTCGGGACTGTACCCAAAAACCACCGTTTTGCACGTTCTCTTGAACATGGTAAGGTGGAAATCAAAGCACAGTGGGAATCACATAAGACTCTATGACGATCTCGGGTCTACAGACTAACCGTACCAGTGTCACCAGAGAACTGCTATCTGACGTGGGGTATAATACCATCTAGGAGTTCTCGGCGAGTCCTGTTCAGTGTACCCAGTCTCCACTGAGCACCCGTATACCATCTTTGATGTCAAACACCAATGTATGTGAGATCATCCATCGCCCATCATATGGGTCAAGAAGCATATACGCTAGTCTACTCTGGAATATCGATGCCCCGTCTCGATACTCCCACAACTAGGAACAATTGAAGGATGTACTTACCGACTATCCTGGCCCCACTAGTATGATCTGCATCATAATCCCGGTAGTCAAGTACTCATCCTAAGGGCTTTATCAACATGTGACAGAGAGACTATCAGTGTACATGTTAAGATAAAGAGTAACCAGATAGCATACTATCATGTCGAGCAAGAAAGTCCTCCCTATATATCAAAGAATCCACTATAATATAAATCATATGTACAATAATGGCCTCTAGGGCATACATACAACTAACACCCATGACTAGGGACATTTAAGGATGTGCTTATAGACCACCCGCTCCCACGTATATGATCTCCATCATAATGCTAGTAGTCAAGCAAGAATCCTATGGGCTTTTCCAACATGTAATAGTGATCTGTAATACCACCTAAAGCATGTACATGATGATAAAGATAAACCAGATAGAATACTATCATTTTGAGTAAGACTGTTCTACCCGTATAGGTCCTCCCTCAATCATCGTAATCGCGTGCCTATGATTCAATAATTGACTTGAGGGCACTATAGCCAACAGCATAGCATCCAGCCATTTCACAGAGTCCCTACTTATGATGGCCTGCTCGAAACTAGTTGGGTCATCATCTTCTATAATGCAATCCTCGCTCCCACCATCTATAGGAAAACCGTAGTATCTCTCAGGTGGACGAGAAACCCTACTAGATCTGCGGAGTGGCTGAGGTTCATCGGGGACTATTGAATGCTCCGGTTCTACCAAATCTTTAGTTATAGTTTGTGTTTCTAGAACTTTTTCCAGCTCTACCTCATTACCACTAATTTCTTTCACAAGAAATTCCTTTTCTAAAAATGTGGCATGTTAAGCAACAAACACCTTTTGTTCCTCGGTATGGTAGAAGATATACCCTCGCGAATATTTGGGATATCCAACAAACTTATAAAGAACAGACCTTGCCTCGAGCTTGTCCGGATTTTGCTTTTTAATATAAGCCGGACAATCCCATATCTTAATAAAATTAAGACATTGTCTCTTCCCCCTCCCCATATCTCATATGGAGTGGTAGGCGTGGATTTGGTAGGAACCCCATTCAATATGTATGCAGCTGACTCAAATGCATAACTCCAAAAGGAAATAGGTAACTCAGCAACACTCATCATAGAGCGCACCATATCTAATAGGATGCAATTCCTTCACTCCGATACCTCATTGTGCTGTGGTGTATATGGAGGAGTAAGTTGAGAGAAAATCCCATTCTCTTTTAGATAATATCGGAATTCTGTGCTTAAGTATTCTCTTTCTCGATCAGATCGAAAGATTTTAATAATTTTACCCATCTGGTTCTCTACTTCGCTCTTATATTCCTTATATTTCTCAAAAAATTCAGATTTGTGTTTCAACAGGAACACATGTCCGAATCTTAAAAGATCGTCGATGAATGTAATGAAGTACGAGAAACCATTCCTGGCATGTGTAGACATAGGACCGCATACATCACTATGTATCAGTCCTAAAAGTTCAGTAGCTCTTTCTCCGTGTCCCGTAAACGGAGTTTTGGTTATCTTTCCTTTAAGACATGACTGACAAGTTTTATAAGATGTAAATTCGAACGGATTCAAATATCTATCTTTATGCAACTTAGCTAGTCTGGTCGCATTGATATGACCAAGTCTACAGTGCCACTAGAAGGCTCCATTCATTTCTGAACTTTTCCTCTTGTGTGTGTGCTGTATATTTAGAACTGTATTTTGATTTAGAACGTATATACCATTACACAGCGTACCAAACCCTATCAACACTTGATTTAGGAAAATGTTCATAACATTTTTCTCTAATCCAAAATTATATCTTTCTTTATCTAATAAAGAAACAGATATTATATTGCACATCATCGACAGTACGAAATAACAGTCGTTCAAAATCAATGTATTACCATTTGGCAATACTAGATGATATTTACCGACAGCTTCGGCAGCAACAATTGCTCCATTCCCTACTCTGAGAGACATATCACCCTTTTCCAGTTCTCTACTTTTCTTTAACCCTTGTAACAGATTACAAATGTGGGATCATGATCTGGTATACAATACCCAGGATGTAGAGCAGGCTGAGAAACAGTTCTCAATAACTAACATACCCGAAGAAGATGCATCAGAATGCTCTTTCTTCATTCGAGTTGCGTGGGAATCCTTACATTCCCCTATCCCATGCCCAGACTTAAGACTGTTTTCATAAGAAAGGGTGGAACCAATGTTCCCCAGCCCAGTATAATAAGTGGGTTCGGTCAATACATCTATATTATTATCTTAATTAAGGCGTGACATGAACCTGGAGAGAGAGAAAAAACACTTTAGCGTGCGCTCTTACAAGATTAGACTGGTTATTATCTTATCTAATTAGGATGGCTCCCATTGTTTTTATCAAATCTTCCTTCAAACCCTGAAAGTTAAGATTAGCCGGGATTAATTACACCCTACAAGTTCGCTAATCGGTCAGCCAGACGGGTATTGGTACTCCGAGAGAGTCTCCCCGTGCTTTCGCATAGAAATAATTAAATAACCTCATTTCCATAGGGGCATAACCCCGTTAACACCTTTTTTAGACCCCTACTGGATTAGCTAATTGTAAAGTGGAAAATTCTCCCAGGAGTAACACTTACTCGCAGTAAGTATCGGGATCCAACTATCTTATAGAAAGTATGCAATTTTATTGTAAATTTCAACACTTGAAATTCCCAATATCTGTTTTTAACCCATACGGTTTATGACCTTGACAAGGTCAACAAATTATAAACCGCAAGTCAAGTTCAACCCGTTATTTCGTGATTGAATTAGATCCACCCGTACGACCTTGACAATGTCAACAAGGCCGTATGACTACCCTAACCAATCGTATCAACATGTGGCAGAAAAGCACTAATCAGCTACCGAACACTACGCCTTGATAAGGTCAACAAACGTAGCACGAATACTAAATAGTACCTATCTGAAATGACGGAAGGTTGTGACTGGTTTTAAAGAAAATAATTAATGTAATGAACATGATATCGTTGTAGAATCTAGTGATTTGAAAAGAAGTGGTATAAGCTCCGCTTTAAAATCGAGTAGTTTTCAAAACAAACCGAGTGGGTTGTAGCATATACTAGTTTTGCTAAAGAGTTCATTCCCAGTGAAGGGATCTAGGCTCTTTCCTCATCAAATGAGGTGCTGGATATTCATAATAGAATACCGCTATGCAAAGCAAGAACTAGAGCTACCTTTTTGAAAAATTTGATTCCACAACATCTTTTAGATTTCTTTTCTTTTCATTAATCTTATTAATGACATCCCATCTTTTATGTTTCTTAAACATCACAGAAGGAAGGAAAATAAAACACATATATACCATCCTCATTCGCCACAGAGACCCGAGTTTTCACCGTAAGGTTACTTAATTTACGGCAGGACGGGGTCAGGACTAGCGCGGATGCAAAACATATAAAGTGTCTACTAGTATATCATATATATAAGTAGCATTCGTCTCAGGCAGTTATATGATCACATCACAGAATATTACAGATCAGCAGAAGTATATATATGAAATATAGGATATATTAGGAGGTCCGTGTTTTAGATTAAGCCAGCAATGAAAAATACGGATTCTACAGTCATGATGAATAGCCAAGCCCACATCCCTAGACCCCTACAAGAGCGACAAGCAACCCTGCCAATTCTAGAGTTAGGCGACCGGTCTCGACACCTCGAGATGGCATCCCACTGGACTCTAGAACCTAGTTACTTGTGCTCCCCGTCTTGGGTCTATCCTAATGCGGAAAAGTAAATAATATATATCGAATGGAGACAACAACCTCAACCCAGAAGTGTCCCAATAAAAGAATATTTACATGAATGAAAATTGAAAAACTCTTATCTCACGTAAAACCCCCGGCTATTCAATCACGACGATCCAATATAATATATCAATAGCAACACAATAACATCACATGTCATCAACGTAAGCAAATATGCGTATTCCTAATGTCGTTGACGTATAGCAACGAGATCGGGAATACTGCCACATATTACACTTACGGTCGTAGAAAAGAAATGAAAACTACAGTAATTAGAATCCGCATCAATTTTAGACATCATAATCCCGGATTATCATATATTCCAAATTTCATGCCTAACCCAATAAACCTTGCATTTAAGTCTCGAATTGAAAACACTTTTCAAAATTTAAGTCGGGTAATTCAACAAGATTCCCGATTATCTAATCGAATGCTCGTCGGGAACTTTAGTAGATGGCCACACCCCCGGGGCCGTCAACGAAGTGCACTTGGGCGGAACACCATGGCCGCGAGTACCCGAGTGGATGATTAAGGCCATAGGGTTCTCCTATAGTCACTTGGTCGGAGTTATGGGGCGTGGCTATCTAGTAGTGTCTCCTGGCGAGTATTCGCGTACGATACGAGATTGCGACGAAGTTTCGATCCAAATCCAAATTTCATGGCAATCCATCATTAGAGACTAAAATGTGAGATTTACATATCATTAACTAGTTTTTGCAAAACTAATCAATATGGATTCCAAAAATTGTATCACATATCTAAAGCTATCTAGACGATGGTAAACATTTCGATCGATATTTCAAACAATACCAATTCAAAGAGATCTCAACAACTTGAGCCTCATTAAAAACTTCCAAAAAACCAAAAATGACAACATGAAACAACATAGGAAGAACGAGCACTTAACGCATCAAGTCGGTGGCGGAACCGCGGCCAAGACTTGGTCTAGGCGGCGGTTCCGCGGCCACTTAAAGAAATTAGGTCATTGTTTTTCTTATGCCTCCATAGTTTTACCTGCATGATTTTCTGGATATTTTTAATTATGAAAATTGTTGGGTTACGGCAGCGCCCGGGCCATCAAACCGTGGCCAAATGCGGAACAAAAATTTTCAAAACTAGCGCTACCATTATCTAATGCCCGGATCTACCCTAAACCCTATACTGGCAAGCATATATAAAGAAGTTAGAATGGTTATACCGAATGAACAAAGTCCTTCGGATCTTCTACTTCCTCCTTAGCTCCTTGAGGCATGCCCGGTTGAGCTTGGCCACCGGTCTCCTTTCGGCGAAGACAATCCATCCGAGGGATGTAGTTATGGCTCTAGCTTCACATAATGTATGCAAGTGAAGCAACTAGGGTTTCTAGGATGCTATTCTAAAAATCCTAGGATTTAGTGTATGAACTTAGTTTAGGTCTATCCCATCTCACCTCCTCTCATATTTCTCAACTCATGAGAAGGTTGAGAGGAGGTGGAGAATGAAAAGTGGAGGCAACCATGGAAAATCAAGAGAGGAGTCAAGCACAAATGGTGATGATGAGCTCAAGAAAAACTCATGCTCAAAAATAATGAAGCTCTCATGAGAGAGAAAATTAAGCATGCTAGGTTTTTTAAAACAATATCTTTCATTTTAAAAAACCACCCATACTTGAATAGTATGCACAAATGAATTAATAATTCATTTATGCATACTATTCAAGCATGGTCATCACCATACTCCCCATTTTCCAATTTCCACCTCATCTACCATTTTCTAAAAAATGGTTAAATCCAAAAATGAGGTGGCCACCTTCTAGAATGTTTTCTAGATAAAATACGGATTACATTCTACTATATATACATACCTGCATTCGTACTGAAATACGAATACCCTAAGAGATAGAATAACACAAAGAACATAATACTAGAATATACGTATCGAAACACATATACGTAAATTATTAAATCAATACCTGATTTAATAATCCGGCTTAAACCCGAGCCGGCTAGTATTATTAACTGTCCGATAGAAATTCCGGGTACAAAGTACATCAATCGATCGAAACCCTGCACGTATCCAATACGACTACTATATCATTTCGCCTGAACCAAGGAAACCCTCTGTGTGGGACTCTAAAGACTCGTCAATACGCTGGCAGTGGGTTTAACCACAACCACGTCAGCGGCACTAGCTGTACGTAATGGCTACCCAGGTATTGAGCGAAAGGGAGGCCGACGAGCAAACTCATCCTGAACCCCTACTGAGCCTGACAGTGACAATATCCGTACAGTCCGGTCTATTCGTCTAAAAGTATCGCATATCGAGTCTAGGGGGGTGGATAAAGTCAGACCCCTAATAACGCGACATTTAGTGTCGGTATGAAACCCATCCCCACCTGAGAAACTATCGATCCTGGATTGGTAATTCTCATATACCCCAACCGAGGATTTCTGGTGATGGCCACCCGTGCACAACACGACATCAACCCCCGATACCGGAAGAGACGAATCCCCGAAGATCCGCTCACTGCCTCTATGTGGCTCGGGACTGTACCCAACTAAAACCTATTTACACGACTCCTTTGAGCCGTGGTAGGGTAGTAATCAAAGCACAGTGGGAACTCACACGAGAAAAATGATGATCTCAGGTCGACAGACTAACCTGTACACATGTCACCTGGGAACTGCTATCTGACAATAGCTATAATACCAACTAGCAGGTTCTCGGCGAGTCCGTCCAGTGTACTCATAATCCAATAAGCGCCTGTATACTATCTTAGGTGAACAAACTAACACCAATGGCTTGTGAGACCTGGCCACCGCCCCTCGTCGGGGTCTCGATCAGTATACACTAGTCTGCACTGGAGTATCGATGCCCAGTCTCGAAACTCCCACGACTAGGGGCATTTAAGGATTTGCTTATAGACCCCCAGCTCCCACATGTATGATCGCCATCATAATACTGGTAGTCAAGCAAGAATCCTATGGGCTCTATCAACATGTAATAGTGATTGTAAAGACAAACCAGATAACATACTATCATCTCAAGTAAGACTGTTCTACCGGTATAGGTCCTTACTCAATCATCACAAAATCGTACCTGCGATTCAATAATTGACTTGAGGGCACTATAGGCAACAAAAATATCAACTTCTGAAAAATGGACAGAAACTAGTAAAAATCTGTATTTAAAACTTCGATCGAACACTTTAACGTCGTCTAGACTTCGCCTCAGTCTTTAGCTTGGCTCTGATACCATGAACGTATGTATTAGCACCTCTACTAGGTTTATATGAGCATCAAGTATGTAATTTTTAAAAAAATCTAGAGGTCTAAGTATACTAAATAAGAATCAAACTAGAGAATTAGGGTTTTATAATTAACAAACAATGAACTAAACTAAGTGAAGAGAGTCTACAACCTTTGTAGTCAAGTCCTTCACTTCTAAAGCTCCAAGTAGCAGTCCCTAGAACTCTTCTTTGACTCCACTTAATGAAAGGATCGAGCTTGATTGTAGTCTTCATTGCCGAAGATGATCTACCTTGAAGTCTCTCTCACTCAAGCTCACACTTCACTAATCAAGGTATTAATAAAGTTAACAACCTAAACTAATGGATTAGATTAGTGTAGGTTAATGAAGTAGATGATTTGCTCACTAAAAATCTTTTTCTCTTTTTCTTTTCTCAACTCAAGAAAAACCCTAGAGGGTTGAAGAAGAAGGAGATGTGAATGAGAATCAACCATGTGGAAAAGAAATGAGATAAGATAAGAATGATAAATATCTTAGAGTAAAACAAGAATTAGAGATGAGGCATGACTTCTCAATACTTCTCCAAGTATCCAAAACTATGACTCATTTTCTTCTTCTTTTCTTTTTCTCGAAAAAATATAAATCATTCCTTTTATCTTTACTCTTGTTTGATTCTCATACATCCATGTTCTATGTATCATCAACCATGATACAATTTAAATACATATATAAATATATCACGCGCGCGCGCGTGCGCGCACACACACATATATATAAATGTATATAAAGAGAAGAAAATCTTAAGTGGGCTTTAATATTAGTTTATATATATATATATATATATATATATATATATATATATATCAAATATATAAATATATATCAAATTATTATATCAACACTTGATTCAATAATCCGGTTATATCATATATAACTAACTAATAAATATATATAACATTAAATCAACACTTGATTCAATTATCCGGTTGTATCACATATAACCGGCTAATATTCAATATTATATATTAAATCAATACTTGATTCAATAATCCGGTCATATCATATATAACCGGCTAATATCAAATGTATTAACATATATATATATATACATATATATATATATATATATATATTAATTAATTATATCAGTGAATCAACACTTGATTCAATAATCCGGTTATATCAAATATAACCTGACTGATATCCATCGCTAGATTAGAATACGGTATCATATACTCGTATTTAATCAAGCTCCCGCACATATCTCCATACATGCCCTACTTCGTTTCGCTTGAGTTAGGAAACCTTTATGTGAGACTCTAAAGACTCGTCAATATGCCAGCAGTAGGTAATGATCATATCAGATACCCACAAGCCGTCAGCGGTACTAGCTGAACGTAACGGCTACCGAGGTTTTGAACGATTAGAAAATCAACAAGCAAATTTGTCCAAACTCCCATAGAGCCTATAAGCAACACTTACCGTACAGTCCGGTATCTTCGTCTGATATGTCGCATATCGAGTCTGGGGGTGGAATCGTCAGACCCCAATAACTTGATAAGTCATGCCGATGTGTGGCCTATAATCTTTCGAGAAACTACTGATAACACTTACCAGTAAATCTCATCAGCCCTGGCAAGGGACCTGCTGTTATAGCCAATTGAGCATAGCGCAACATCAACTCCCAATACCGGGAGAGACGAAACCCCTCCTATCGCTCACTGCCTCCATGTGACTTGGGACTGTACCCAAAATCCACCTATTTGTACGAATCTTTTGAGCCATAGTAGGGAGGAAATCAAAGCACAGTGGGAACCACACAAGACACTATGACGATTTCGGGTCTACAGACTAATCTGTATAAGTGTCACTGGAGAACTGCTATCTGACGATATGTATGGTACCATCTAGGAGTTCTCGGCGAGTCTTGTTCAGTGTACCCATTCTCTAATGAGCACATGTGTACAATCTTTGATGTCAAACACCAATGGTTATGGGATCAACCATCGCCCCATACAGGGTCAAGAAACGTACACACTAGTCTACTCTGGAATATCGATGCCCTGTTTCGATACTTTCTCGACTAGGAACTGTTAAAGGATGTGCTTGTGGACTACACAAGCCCCACTAGTATGATCTGCATCATAGTCCTGATAGTTAAGCCAACATCCTAAGGGCTTTATCAACATGTATCAATGAGATAGTAAACTAAAACAAGTGTACATGTTAAGACAAAGAGCAACTAGATAGCATACTATCATGTCGAGCAAGAAATTCCTCTATATATATGTCCAAGCATCCACTATAATATACAATAATGGCCTCTAGGGCATACATATTTCTAACATAATATATACTATAATTTAAGATAGCCTTAGTTGATTTGATTGGTTGATTATAACATGACTTGATCAAAACCATAGATTACAAAGGTGAAATGAAGTCGAGTGAGTCGAGTAATGTGTGAGTCGTGTCCATTGCAATCTTGGGTCGAGTCAAGTTAGTTCGAGTAGATTGGGTTCGAGTTCATGTTTGAGTTTAGATTTGAGTTCAAGTTCAAGTTTAGATTCGAGTTTCAAGTTTGGATTTGATTTCGAGTTTAGATTCAAGTTTAGATTTGAGTTTGGATTCGAGTTCAGGTCTTTTTCCTATGGATTGATTTAACTTTTGAAGATCTTATGTTCGGGAGAAATCAGACAACTGTTGCACATGGACGGCAGGATTTGTGTCTTTTTCCAAGACAATTGCCATTTGATAACTCCGTTAAGTTGTCTAACCTGAATAGGCAAGCACTCACTTCCTTCGGCTCTCTGGGGCTCAAGAGAATTGATCCCGCTTAAACCTATATTAAACTAGAGTTCTTAAATATTGTTTGCATATCTCGAGGGGTTTTTATTAAAAATACTTTAATATGGTTTAAAAATAAATCTCGAAGGTGATTTGTAATATTTAGGGTTTTCATGAACATGTATTTTAATTATTATGGTATTTTAGTGATAGACCTAAATTTTTGAAAAGTTTATGGTATTTTAATGAAAACTGCCTCTTTTGAATACTTTGTGCTATTTTATTAAAATTTTCATTTTCATTTTAAAAATAAAGTTTCATAATATATTTTTATTGAAAATATGAATTCATAGTTTTATATAATTTTTTCCAATGTTTAGTTTTGTTTAGAAAAGTCATATTTCTTAAAAACTATATTTTTAGTTCCTTATCGAATACTCCGTGAAGAGTTCTGCATCTCGCTCTACTATCCCAAGGATGTGTGATAATCTGCACTATCCATTAGCGGTTTCTCTAACGAGAGTTGTAGAGGCGTAATTGCCAAGAATTTAAAATATCGATTTAAAAGAACCTGGTTTTAAAAAAATTGTTGTATTTTAGTGTAAAACTTATTCTTTAAATAAACTATATGTTTAGAATCTCGTGCTATGAAACCATAGTGTGCGTGTGGAGTAGGTCTTTACCCCGTGAATGATCTCTAAGTATATACTCTAGTCATTGAGATTACGGTTATATTAAAGTTCATGGTATTTTTCTGAAAAATTCATTTATATGATTATTGAACATGAAATTGTGGTTACATCAAAAAGAAATTGATGTAAATATTACCTTGAAATGATATTAGAGAATTTGTATAAACTTTTAGACATGGTAAAGTGAGAAAAATTGTTTTAAAGACAAGAGTTATATGCTAACTCCGCTTTTGTCGATATATCTTAAAAATTATATAGAAGTGAAAAGAGAGAGATGAAGAGACTTACTCGTTGTGTAGTGTTAGAAAGAGGTTAAGGAAGAGAGAGGGCGTCTTGGTCTCTTCGAAGAGGCTCTGTTCATCAGAATTTGATCGCTACTCCCTTTGCTTTGCTTAACTCCACTTGAATAGCCTTAACCCTTCTTGAACTAAGAGAATTTTGAGAAAATTTTCAGAATAGAAGAGAGGTAAGGCATGGGGTGGTATTTATAGGGTAAAAATGAGAGAGAGTGTTAAATAAAATGAATTAAAATAGATTCAATGGTGTTAATTAGAGAATTGAAGAGTCTCTGTTTGATTGCAGGAAAATCAAACAGTGTAGAGGAGTAGAGGGGAGCTGAAGGGACGAGTGTGCAAAATACGGAGGATTTTGGATCAAATCGGACAGTCGGCGAAGGTTCTTTTGGAGAAATGGATGGTCAGATCTTGGGGGTTTGGCTCGAGATTTGTGCCACATGTCTAGTTTGATGTTTACTCCTCTTTGCTCCTGTTTTATTTTTCTAAAACTTTTCATTTCTCCATGAATTGCACGTGCAACTCTTGGGCTTCCGAAAAATTAAAAAGAAAAATCTTTAAAAATAATTTAGACTGATGGAAATCGAATACGCGGGCTATATCTGAAAGTCTACCCTAGCACAACCATGAAGTTTTCACAAGCATCTAGCATGCTATATTTAAAACTTTCGGGTGATAAGCTAGACTAACTAAGGATCTAAACTAGATTATTATGGCTAACTGTGATGATATCACAAAAAATAGCTAAGAGAAGGAGGCAACAACCTTTGAAGACCAAGTCCTTCTCTTCAAAAGCTCCGGGTTGTAGTCCCTACGACTCCACAAGGGTTCACTTGAAGATTGAATCGAGCTTCCTTTGCGATCTTCGTGCTGAAGATGATCCACCCGAAAATCCTCTAATCCAAGCTACCTCTTCACTAAACTATCTTTAGTGAAGAAAACACACTACACCTAAGTGCTAATCAAGTGTAGGATGGTGAAGTAAGGGTTTTTAGCTCACTAAAGATCCTCACAAGTCGTAGGTTTCACAACTCATGTGAGTGTTCAGGCGTGGATGTGAAGGTGAAGAAAATGGTGAGAGCTAGAGAGATGAGCTCAAGAAATGGCTAAGGCAAAAGTGAACCAAGTAAAGAATGGCTTAAAACCCACACATTATTGAAGCAACCAATATCCATCAATATAGAATTGTAACCATGCTTCAATAGTGTAGGATGATGAATAAAAAATTCATCAATCCATGCTTTGCACCATACCACAAAAGTCTCCCCATTTTTCCACCTTATTTTCTATTTTCTCAAAATAGAAAAGCAAACCATGCTTCATATAATATATATATATATATATATATATATATATATATATTATGAAGAAAATAATTAGTGAGCAAAAATATTAGTTAACATATAATTATATCAAATATAAATATATATCAAATTATTAAATCAACACTTAATTTAATAATCCGGTTATATCACATATAACCGACTAATATCATTTATCTGTATATCACATTATCAAATCAACACTTGATTCAATAATCTGATTATATCATATATAACCTAACCGATATCAAATAACCGCCAGATTAGAATACGGTATCACATACTCATATTTAATCAGGCCCCGCACATATCAAAATATGTGCCCTACTTCGTTTCGCTTAAACTAGGAAACCTCTGTGTGGGACTCTAAAGACTCGTCAATATGTCAGCAGTAGGTAACGATCACATCAGTTACCCACAAGCCGTCAGCGGTACTAGCTGGACATAACGGCTACCCAGGTATTGAGCGAATGGAAGATCAACAAGCAAGCTTGTCCAAACTCCCATGAAGCCTATAAGTAACACTTACCGTATAGTCCGGTCTCTTCGTCTGATATGTTGCATATCGAGTCTAGGGGTGGAATCGTCAGACCCCGTTAACTTGATAAGTTATGCCGATGTATGGCTCATAACGGTTCAAGAAACTACTGATGACTCTTACCAGTAAATCTCATCAACTCTGGCCAGGAACTTACTGTTATAGCCAATCGAGTATAGCGCAACACCAACTCCCAATACCGGAAGAAACGAAACCCCTCCTATCGTTCACTGCCTCCATGTGACTCGGGACTGTACCTAAAATCCACCTGTTTGTACGACTCCTTTGAGCCGTGATAGGGAGAAAATCAAAGAACAGTGGGAACCACACAAGACGCTATGACGATCTCGGGTCTACAGACTAACCTGTGCCAGTGTCACCGGGGAACTGCTATCTGACGATAGGTATAGTACCAACTATGAGTTCTCGGCGAGTCCTGTTCGATGTACCCATTCTCTAATGAGCACCTGTATACAATCTTTGATGTCAAACACCAATGGTTATGGGATCAACCATCGCCCCATACAGGGTCAAGAAATGTACACACTAGTCTACTCTGGAATATCGATGCCCTGTCTCGATACTCTCTCGACTAGGAACAATTAAAGGATGTGCTTGTGGACTACACAAGTCCCAGTAGTATGATCCATATCATAGCCTTGGTAGTCAAGCAAACATCCTAAGGGCTTTATCAACATGTATCTGAGAAACTGTATAATAATACAAGTGTACATGTTAAGATAAACAGCAACCAGATGGCATACTATCATGTCGAGCAAGAAATTCCTCTATATATATCTCCAAGCATCTACTATATCATACAATAATGGCCTTGGGGCATATATATTCCTAACAATTTCCCAGTTGCACTAAGGCCAGTTGTTGTAGTATCTCATACCCAACATCCTACAAAGTCTCTCAAACTGTGTCTGGGGGAGGGCCTTCGTGAGTGTATCCGCTACGTTGTCCTTCGTGTCAACTCTCCTAATCTCGATCTCCCGTCAATCTACTATCTCTCGGATCAGGTGATACCGCCTAAGAATATGTCTAGATCTCTCATGGGACCGAGGTTCCTTGGCCAAAGCCACTGCTCCATTGTTATCACAATACACAGGTATTGGATGCTCAATGGTTAGAACCACACCAAGTTCAGCTATAAACTTTTTCATACAGACAACCTCTTTGGCAGCATCGTTGGCAGCGATGTATTCAGCTTCCATCATCAAGTCTGCTACGGTATCTTTTTTAAAACTCTTCCAACATACCGCCCCTCCATTGAGGGTGAAGACAAAATCTGAGACCGACTTACTGTCGTCCTTATCACTCTAGAAACTCGAATCGGTAAAAGACTCCACCTGGAGGTCACCGTTACCATACACTAAGAACATTTCTTTAGTCCTTCTTAAGTACTTAAGAATGTTCTTCATAGCTGTCCAGTGTTTCTCCCTAAGATCTGATTGATACCTACTCACTACACCTAGTGAGTAAGCTACATCCAGTCTGGTACATAACATCGCATGCATGATTGACCCGACTACCGAAGCATAGAGTATCCCTTGCATGTGAGCCTTCTCCAAATCAATCTTGGGAGACATCTCTTTGGAGATGGTGATTCCTGAATAAGCGGGTAAATTACCACGCTTAGAATAAGCGGGTAAATTACCACGCTTAGAATCTTCTATACTAAACCTCTTTAGTATGGTGTCAATGTACCTGGATTGGAACAATCCCAACATCCGCTTAGATCTATCTCTATAGATCTTTATCCCCGAGATGTAGAAAGCATCACCTAGATCTTTCATGGAGAACTTGTGTGATAAGAAGAGCTTGACCGAGTGTAGCATAGGAACATCATTTCCTATCAAGAGTATGTCATTCACGTACAATACGAGGAAGACAACCTTACTCTCTACAACCTTCTTGTATATACAAGATTCGTCTACGTTTTTGATGAAGTCAAACTCTTTGATAGCTTCATCGAAACAGATGTTCCAGCTCTGTGATGCCTGCTTTAATCCGTAAATTGATTTAAGCAGTTTGCACACGCTTCCGATGCTCCCACTATCTACGAAGCCCTCTGACTGTGTCATGTACACGCTCTCTTCTAAATCACCATTTAGAAAAGTGGTCTTGACGTCCATCTGCCAGATTTCATAGTCATGGTATGCAGTAATGGCAAGTAGGATCCTGATGGACTTAAGCATAGCGACAGGAGAAAAGGTTTCATCATAGTCGACACCTGGTCGTTGACGAAAACCTTTTGCTACAAGTCTAGTTTTGAAAGTCTCAACCTTTCCATCTACATCAATTTTCCTCTTAAAGATCCACTTGCTCCCGAAGGGTTTTACCCCTTCAGGAGCAACTTCCAAATTCCATACTTTATTGGTGTATATAGATTCCATCTCAGATCGCATAACATCCAGCCATTTCACAGAGTCTCCACTAGTGATGACCTGCTCGAAACTAGTTGGGTCATCATCTTTCATGATGCAATCCTCGCTCCCACCATCTATGAGAAAACCGTAGTAACTCTCAGGTGGATGAGGAACCCTACTAGATCTGCGGAGTGGCTGAGGTTCGTCGGGGACTATTGAATCTTTCGAATCTACTAAATCGTCAGTTATAGTTTGTGTAGCTGGAACTTCTTCCAGCTCTACCTCATTACCACTAATTTCTTTCATAAGAAATTCCTTTTCTAAAAAGGTGGCATGTTGAGCAACTGTGACATTTCAAAAAAATAAAATATTATTTTTGGGAATTTTTATAATTAAATAATAAATATATTGAATATTTTAATATTGCGGTATAATTAAATACCGATAAATTGGGGAAAATTGGAAAATTATGGAAATTACTAAAAAGAGGGTGCTTTATGTGATTTATGCAAATTATAAGATTTTATGATTCATTATACACTATTTTAATGCTAATCGCGATTAAATATCGCTAATCGCGCATTAAGCTTGTTTTGTGCACATGACATGCACCGTGTCGTATTTTACACTTGTGTTACATTTTATAACCATGGTTTCATTTGGGATTTATGTGTTTGGTTTTAAAAATGAAATGAAAAATAAAATAAAAGAAAAGAAAAAGGAAAACATTAAACAATATGGTATGGGCAAGAGAGAGAAGGGGTGAGGGGTCAACCCTTGGTCATGGCCCTTTGTTTCTTTCACCATCTTCATCTTTTGCTTCTCCCTCTTCAGCCCATGGCAGCACCCCTCCTCCACCTCCACTACAACCTCACAACATCATCAAAAACTCATCCAAAGTTCATCCCCACTTCACAAAAAGTATGCACAAGCTCACAAGCTACACTTTGGACCAAGAAAGGAAGGATTTTGGACACTTGGGGCAACTCAAGAAAATTCTTGAGTTGCCAAACGAGGTATTCTCTTAACCATTAGCATAGTATTTCCATTGCTTTTACATCCATGTTTGATTAGAACCGATTTAGTGTCGTTTAGTGAGGTTTGGAAATTTCTAGTTAGGGTTTGAGGAATTCTTGAGTTGTGATGTGTAATTGAGGCTTATAGTGACCGTAAACCCCTGTAATGATTGTATTTTGGACCTAAAACAGAGACTCAAACCCCAATTCACGAACTTTGAAATTCTGCAGATACGGAAATTGAGGGAATTGTGATGGCTTTTGGTAATCTGCTAACACCCGGGTGACCTGAAAATTATTTAGCAAAGACAGTGATACATGCAGGCAACCTAGGACCCCCCACTGAAACCCTAGCCACATACCCCAACACCAGGCCGCAAAATAATCCTTCTGGCTGCAATTTGCGGCCAGACCTGGGGCAATTTGGCTCGTGTTTGTTTCATGGCTCCAGTATCTGTAATCTAGACCCTCCTCCACTAATGCAAAATTGGCTAATTTGACCTAGGGTAAAATCTGGGACTAATTTCATGAGTTGCTGTTTTGATTCGGGGTTATATTTCTCATATTTTGGATTCTTGATTTTAGTATTTATGTTTTACCTCGATCAATTGACGTTTGTATGACGATATCGAGGGTTGGTGGTGGTTTGAAAGGCGTAGTCCGTAGGTTCTAACCTATAGGCTTTTAGCATGTCGTTTTGGTTTTGATTTAGATTTTAAATACGATACGATACGTTGTGACATGTAGGTACCCCCATGTAGACTTCGGGACGACAAGCAAGCGCATGGCGACGTCGGTAACGGCAAGCGAAGAGCAAGGTGAGTAGATTATATCTACGGGAGAAGTCGAGTAGATGGTGTATAGCACCCCCGCAGTTCGTAGTGTAGTGTATGGTATATATATATTATATGGATATATTTATATGTTATTGTGAGCTTATGATTATCTATATATACTTTGGGAGTCATGGATAATTTTAGTATAACTGGATAATGGTGTCGCTAGTTAGTTTAGTCGCGAGCCCTAGAATGAGGTTTACACCCACACGCACACACATGCTTACTTTGTTATACTGGTGCGTATATGGGGATATGTATACATATATATATATACACACACATAGGTATGGGACTATATATATATATATATATGGATGAAGAGGATTGTACATGGTATTTGGAGATGAGTCGATGAGATTGGGCATGGTGCTATGAGATCGGTGATATGATGTGGTTCGTATTATGAGATACGACATGAAATTTTAGCGGGCCTTTAGGCGTGTGTTTTCATACACGCATATATATGCAGATGGTATCAGTTTGTACTAGACCTAGATCGGTACTCCCAGTTCATGAGATATGATGATAAGGATACTAGATAATTGATGAGATAAATGTGATATTTGACCCGTACCTAGATTTGGGATGCCGTACGACGGATTACGTACGAGCTTTATATTGATGATAGATCCGCACTCTTGACTCAAGGATGTCATAATATATATTGTATCGTATGTGATACTATTGAGGTGAGATCACCAACTATTATATTTATATGTATCGACTCAGATTTAGGTGGTTTCCTTACCCTTCGATTAGCCCTGTAGTTTACTTATAGATGTTAGACTAGACTCGAGTCATACCTATTTCAAAACTAACGAATCGTGAGTATTTTAAAGACAGGCCAAGAGATTCTACGGATATTTTCAAAAGACGCATCTTTTCTTAAAAACACTGTAGCCCTTATTTTTCTAAAACCCACGATTCGTGTTATTTCAAATGGCAAACTGTATGACATATATATTTTGATGTATATTCTTCACTGTTGTGTTTATTATTCATTTCCGCATATTCTTGCTATTCGCATCGCATTGCATGTTTAAATGTGTTTATTGTTATATTAAACCCATGCTGTCAGGACACCAGCACCATTATCGATGATGCGTATGCTCCACGTACACCTGCTTGCCGGCTTACACACTTCATCATTGATAATTGCCTTGTCACTACACAGTAGGATTGTTGCATCAGGATATGACTCCTTGCATGACATACTTGCGTACATACATATTGTACACCCATACTTGCGTACATACATATTGTACACCCATACTTGCATACATACATATTTGCACATACATGGATGATTTTGGCTAGATTTTGGAGATTTGGGAACCGCAAGATATATTTTAAAACTGCATTCATTTAAAAGAGCGGTTTTCCCTCGATATGTGCATATTACTGTTTATGTTGCATGATATACTGATATGCTTACATTTCTATTATATGTCGCATACATCATGCTTTATGATTACATGCATTAAGATATGTTGTTTTCATGAGATTTCTAGATTTGAGAACCGTGGCTATTTCAAAAGAAAGCATGTACTGTTTTAAAAACTCGGTTTCTCTTGATATGATATTTCAGTGCGTCTACCATGCGTTTTCTCGGTTCTGAGACGTATGATATGTGAAACCCGATTCGAGGAGTCGGATGAGGCCGATTGCGGGTACATGGTGGACCCGGTATGGTATCCCGGGGCGAGAATGGATTGCTGTGTAGCAGACGGTGAGCCTGGCAGAGAGACTACTACCTACCGGTGATAGTATTTGGGCTCGGCGGATATCCAGAGGATACCGACCGGAGTCGAGAGATGATATGGGCCGATCCGGACTGACGGAGCCCAAGATATGAGGATTTACGTGTCGATGCTGGGCACGGTTTTCATGATGTTTCGAGTGTCGATGCTGGACACTCAGGTTCCATGATTTTGATGTGTCGTAAGGGACACACATTGATTTATATCCTCATACTTTCATGCATATGCTTTATGATATTTACATGCATGATGTTTTGTGTCATTGGTTGACCCGTGGACGAGATCCACACGCATACAGGCATTGATTACATTGTTGGATGATATCCACATACTTATAAACTTCATGATATAGTTGACATTGATTTCATGGTGATTACATTGATCGCACCTCATGTTTATGATATGTTGCTACCTAAAACACTGACACGAGCACTTGGTATTACACTTATGTATAGATGTTTACCCTTGTCACCTTATCATGCTTCATACTTTCTCATATTGAGGATATATACTACTGATCGTATTGACCTAGGATTGAGTCATACATACAATTTCTGCTCTGTGATATTTTCTACTCACGAGTTGGCAACGCACCCCCGTTGTGCCACAGTTTCTTGCAGGTTTTGTCGTACAGGTTTCATTGCGGTTTTGCTGGCTCACTGCTTCCATTCCGGGTAATTTGCTTTGGTAGGTGGGTTCACTCGCATCGTGACCACCATTGTACTTATTTATATTCAGTTGTATCTAGTAAACTCCATCAACCAGACTTGTATATTGATTCAAACTTAGAAAACCAGTGTATTATTCTTTCGACCGTAGAGTCACGCTTGTATTATTATGTTTTCTTGATGGTTTTGAGTTTCCTTTGAGTTTTGATCCTCGCCCTCGGCGTTGTATATTATATTGCTTGCATAGTTGTGACCGTCGATTGACAAAGAGCTAGCTCCCGCTTGGGGATGCCTTTTATCATTATGCATATATTATTCATGTTGTACCCCATTTGGGGCCAGTATTTACAAGGAAACTCTGCCGAAATTTTCAGAAAAGACTTGAGATTTTAAAATACATATTCTGCTTATGTTATTTTAAAAACCCCTTGTTTTAAAACATATTTTCTTCACTTCTTTCTTTTAATGGTTTAGATTTCTGGGATTTCTTAGCTTACTTACATTAGATGGGATCCTATAGACTTCATATGATTCAAGTGCCAGTCGTGTGCTATTTCGGATCATGACAGCAACAAACACTTTTTGTTCCTCGGTGTGGTAGAAGATATGCCCTCGCAAATGTTTGGGATATCCTACAAACTTGCACAAAATTGACCTTGCCTCAAGCTTGTCCGGATTTTACTTTTTGACATAGGCTGAACAACCCCATATCTTAATGTAATTAAGACATGGTCTCTTCCCCTCCCATATCTCATATGGAGTGGTAGGTACTGATTTGGTTGGAACCTTAATCAATAGGTATGCAGTTGTCTCAAGTGCATAACCCCAAAAGGAAATCGGTAATTTAGCAACACTCATCATAGAGCGCACTATATCTAATAGGGTGCGATTTCTTTGCTCCGAAACACCGTTGTGCTATGGTGTATATGGAGGAGTACACTGAGAGAGAATCCCATTCTCTTTTAAATAGTCTCGAAACTCTGTGCTCAAGTATTCTCCTCCCTGATCAGATCGAAGGATTTTAATACTTTTACCCGTCTGGTTCTCTACTTCGTACTTATATTCCTTGAATTTCTCAAAATCTTCAGATTTGTGTTTCAACCAGAACACATGTCCGAATCTTGAGAGATCGTCGATGAATGTAATAAAGTACGAGGAACCATTCCTGGTATGTGTAGACATATGGCCATATACATCACTATGTATCAGTCCCAAGAGTTATGTAGCTCTTTTTCCGTGTCTAGAAAATGGAGTTTTGGTCATCTTACCATTGAGACATGACTCACAAGTTTCATAAGATGTAAATTCGAACTGATTCAAATATCCATTTTTATGCAACTTAGCTAGTCTTATCGCATTGATATGACCTAGTCTACAATACCACAAAAACGCTTCGTTCATTTCTGAACTTTTCCTCTTGTGTGTGTTCTGTATGTTTAGAACTATAGTTTGATTTAAAACGTATATACCATTACTTAACGTACCAAACCCAATCAACACTTGATTTAGAAAAATGTTCATAACATTATCCTCCAATACAAAGTTATATCCTTCTTTGTGCAACAAAGAAACTGATATAATATTCCACATCATATTTGATACATAATAACAGTCGTTTAGAATCAGTGTATTGCCATTTGGTAATACTAGGTGATATTCGCCTACTGTTTTGGCCGCAACAATTGCTCCATTTCCTATTTTTAGAGACATGTCACCATTTCCCAGTTTTCTATCTCTCTTTAGCCCATGTAACAAATTACATACATGGGATCCTGATCCGGTATCCAATACCCAGGACGTAGAGCAAACTGAGAAACAGTTCTCGGTTACGAACGGACTCAAAGAAGATACATCAGTATGCTTCTTCTTCATTCAAGTGGCGTGGGAATCTGGGTATTCCTCTTTTCCTTGCTCAGACTTATGACAATCATAAGAAAAAGCGGAACCAATGTTCCCCAGCTCAGTATAATAAGCGGGTTCGGTCAATAGATCCATATTATTATCTTAATTAAGGCGTGTCATTGGTCGCTACCTGGAGAGAGAGAGAAGAAAACGCTTTAGCGTGCGCTCTTTGCAAGATTAGATTGGTTATTATCTTATCTAATCAGAATGGCTCCCATTGTTTTTATCAAATATTCTTTCAAACCGTAAAAGGTAAGATTAGCCGGGATTAATTACACCCTACAAGTTTGCCAATCGGTCGGCCAGACAGGTATCGGTACTCCGAGAGAGTCTCCCTATGCTTTCGCATGGAACTAATTAAATAACCACTTTTCTGCAGGGTCATAACCCCATTAACACCTTTCTTAGACACCTACTGGATTAGCTAATTCTAAAGTGGAAAACTCTCCCAGAAATAACTCTTACACACAGTGGGTATCGGGATCCGAATATCTCATAGAAGGTATGCAATCTTATTGCAAATTTTAACACTTGAAATTCCCAATATCTGTTTTTACC
Source organism: Agapanthus africanus (assembly GCA_030015575.1). Taxonomy (NCBI): domain Eukaryota; kingdom Viridiplantae; phylum Streptophyta; class Magnoliopsida; order Asparagales; family Amaryllidaceae; genus Agapanthus; species Agapanthus africanus. The sequence goes on along the minus strand of JASDDO010000029.1, from coordinate 328,496,553 downwards.
CCTAACGACCTATGACCTTGACGGAGGTCAACAAACCATAGGCCGTAGTCAAGTTCAACCCGTTTATTTCGTGATTGAATTAAACCTACCCGCACGACCCTTGACGGAGGTCAACAAGGCCGTACGACTACCCTAATCCAATCGCATCATATGCAGCAGATAAGCACTAATCAGCTACCATACACTACGTCTTGATGGAGGTCAACAAACGAAGCACAGATACTAAATAGCACTTATCTAAAATGACAGAGGGCTACGACTTGTTTTGATGAAAACTTTTAACATAATAAACTTGATATCGTTGTAGAATCTAGTGATTTGAAAATGAGTATTTTTGTAGCTTGTGCTAGTTTTGCTAAAAAGATCACTCCCGGTGAAGAGATCTCGGCTCTTTCCTCATCGAATGGGGTGTTGGATATTCATCAAGGAATACCACTATGCAAATCAAGAAATAGAGAAGCTATTAAAACAAAACCGAATGGGTTATAGCATTTTCTAGTTTTGCTAAAGAGGTCACTCCCTGTGAAGAGATCTCGGCTCTTTCCTCATCGAATGAGGTGCTGGATATTCATCAAGGAATACCACTATGCAAAGTAAGAACTAGAGCTATCTTTTTAAAATTTTGATTCTACAATATCTTTAGGTATCTTTTCTTTCCATTAATCTCATTAATGATGTCCCATCATTTATGTTCCCTAAACATCACAGAAAAGAAACGAAAATAGAACGTACGCTTATACCATCTGCATTCGCCACGAGGCCCCGTCATGCACCGTTAGGTTACTTAACTAACGGCAGAGCGGGAGCTGGACTAGAGCGGGTGCAAAACATAAGCAACGTTTATTATATATCATATATATAATATAGCAATCGTCTCACGCGGTTATATGATCACATCACAGAACCAAGCAACAGAAGTCAACATATGAAATATTGGATATACTAGGAGGTCCGTGTTTTAAATTAAGCCAATAATGAAAAACACGGATTCCATGGTCGTGATGAATATCCAAACCCACATCCATAGACCCCTACGAGAGCGGCAAGCAACCCTGCCAATTCTAGAGTTAGGAGACCCAGTCTCGACTCCTCGAGATGGTCTCCCACTGGACTCTAGAACCCGGTTACTTGTGCTTCCCGTCTTGGGTATATCCTAATGCAGAAAAGTAAATAATATATATCAATGGTGACATCATCCTCAATCCGGAAGTGTCCCAATAAAAGAATATTGCATACAAATTTTACATGAATGAAAATTGAAAAACTTTCATCTCACGCAAAATACCCCGGTTATTCATTCACGACGGTCCAATATAATATATCACAGCAACACATAACATCACATGTCATCAACGTAAGTAAATATGCGTATCCCAAATTCCGTTGACATATAGCAATGAGATCAGGGATACACTACATATTACACTTACGGTCGCAGAAAAAAAAATGAAAACTACAATATTTAGAATCCGCAAATACCTTAGACATCATAAACCCGGAATATCTCATATTCCGAATTTCATGCCTAACCTATAACCCTGCATTTTAGTCTCAAACCGAAAACTCTTTTCAATAAGCAGTCGGATAATTCAACAAGATTCCCGACTAAGTGATCGCGTACAATACGCGATTGTGACAGAGTTTTGATCCAAATCGAAATTCCGTAGCAATCGATCAACCAAGACTAAAACGCTAGATTTATAAAACACTAACTATTTTTCTCAAAACTAATTATTGCGGATTCTAAATATTGTATCACATATCATCATAATCTATACGATGCTAAACATTTCGATCGATTTATCGAACACCCACAAATCACAGAGACCTCAACAACTTGAGCATCATTAAAAATACCCAGAAAGTGCCAAATATAACAATGGAGCAGCACAAGAAAAATGATGCCATATTGCCACAAAAGTGTGGTGGAACCACGGCCAAACATGGATTTAAGCCGCGGTTCCGTGGCTCTTTGATGGAATTAGCCCCTCAAATTTCTTGGGGCTCCATTAAATACCCTGCACGAATTTCTACATATTTTTAATCTCTAAAATTCTAACTTTTGAAAAATTGACAGAAACTTGATAAAATCGGGCTTCCAAAAATCAATCGAACACTTTAACACCGTAAAGATTTTCCCTAATGTTCTACCTTGGCTCTGATACCATGAAAGTCTACCCTAGCACCACCATGAGGTTTTCACAAGCATCTAGCATGCTATATTTAAAAATTTCTGGTGCTAAGCTAGACTAACTAAGGATCTAAACTAGATTATCAGGGTTAACTATGATGATATCATAAAAACTAGCTAAGAGAAGGAAGCAACAACCTTTGAAGACCGAGTCCTTCTCTTCAAAAGCTCCAGGTTGTAGTCCCTACGACTCCACAAGGCTCCACTTGAAAATTGAATCGAGCTTCCTTTACGATCTTCGTGCCGAAGATGATCCACCCGAATCTCCTCTAATCCAAACTACATCTTCACTAAACTATCTTTAGTGAAAGTGCTAAGCAAGAACTAGAGCTCACTAAGGATCCTCATAAGTCCTAAGTTTCACAACTCATGTGAGTGTTAGGGCTTGGAGGTAGAGGTGAAGAAAATGGAGAGAGCTAGAGAGATGGGCTCAAGAAATGGCTAAGGAAAAAATAAACCAAGTAAAGAATGGCTTAAAACCCTCACATTATTGAAACAACCAATATCCATCAATATAGAATTGTAACCATGATTCAATAGTGTAGAATGATGAATAAAAAATTCATCAAGCCATGCTTTGCACCATACCACAAAAGTCTCCCCATTTTTCCACCTTATTTTCTATTTTCTCAAAATAGAAAAACCAACCATGCTTCATATATATATATATATATATATATATATATATATATATATATATATATATATATATATATATTATGAAGAAAATAATTAGTGAGCAATAATATTAGTTAACATATAATTATATCAAATATAAATATATATCAAATTATTAAATCAACACTTGATTTAATAATCCGGTTATATCATATATAACCGACTAATATTATTTATCTGTATATCACATTATCAAATCAACACTTGATTCATTAATCCGATTATATCACATATAACCTAACCGATATCAAATAACCGCCAGATTAGAATACGGTATCACATACTTGTATTTAATCAGGCCCCCACACATATCAGCATATGTACCCTACTTCATTTCGCTTGAACTAGAAAACCTCTATGTGAGACTATAAAGACTCGTCAATACGCCAGCAGTAGGTAACGATCACATCAGTTACCCACAATCCGTCAGCGGTACTAGCTGGACGTAACGGCTATTCAGGTATTGAACGAATAGAAGATCAACAAGCAAACTTGTCCAAACTCCCATAAAGCCTATAAGTAACACTTACCATACAGTCCGGTCTCTTTTTCTAATATGTCACATATCGAGTCTAGAGGTGGAATCGTCAGATCCCGGTAACTTGATAAATCATGCCGATGTATGGCTCATAATGGTTCGAGAAACTACTGATAACTCTTACCAATAAATCTCATCAGCCCTGGCTAAGGACTTACTGTTATAGCCAATCGAGCATAGCGCAACATCAACTCCCAATACCGGGAGAGACGAAACCCCTTCTATCGCTCACTGCCTCCATGCGACTCGGGACTGTACCCAAAATCCACCTGTTTGCACGACTCCTTTGAGCCGTGGTAGGAAGGAAATAAAAGCACAGTGAGAACCACACAAGACTCTATGATGATCTCGGGTCTACAAACTAACATATACTAGTGTCACCAGAGAACTGCTATCTGACGATATGTATAGTACCAACTAGGAGTTCTCAGCGAGTCCTGTTCGGTATACCCATTTTCTAATGAGCACATGTGTACAATCTTTGATGTCAAACACCAATCGTTATGGGATCAACCATCGTCCCATACAGGGTCAAGAAACGTACACACTAGTCTACTCTGGACTATCGATATCCTGTCTCGATACTCTCTCGACTAGGAACAATTAAAGGATGTGCTTGTAGACTACACAAGTCCCAGTAGTATGATCTGCATCATAGTCTTGGTAGTCAAGCAAATATCCTAAGTGCTTTATCAACATTTATCTGAGAGACAGTATAATAATACAACTGTCATGTTAAGATAAAGAGCAACCAGATGGCATACTATCATGTCGAGCAAGAAAGTCCTCTATATATATGTCCAAGCATCCACTATATCATACAATAATAGCCTCTAGGGCATACATATTCCTAACAATGTCACAGCAGTGTAGAGGCTTAACCAGCGAGCTGCAACTTGTTTCTTACTTTTATTAAACAAAAATGACTTATAACTCCTACAGGTTGAAATACCATTTTCTATACATTTAAACAATAATTCTGTATAGGGATTTCAGAGTCATTATACAAAGGGTCCTAGTCAAATTCAACCCGTCATTTCATGATTGATTTAGACCCACCCGCACAACCATTGATGAATGATCAATAAAATCATACGACTGTCCTAACCAATCGCCTCGTATGCAGCAGACAATCATCACTTAGCTACCGTACACTATGCCTTGATGAATAATCGACAAACGCAGCACGAATACTAAATACTCTAATCATCTAAAATGATGGAAGGCTATGGATGGTTTTGAAGAAAACCTTTAACGTAATGAACTTAATATCGTTGAACGAACCGAATGGTTTTGAAAACATAGTTGTTTTGAAAATTGATTCTTACAATATCGATTTAGGTTTATTTTCATTGCATTAATCATATTAACGCAGTCCCATTATTTAGACAATAACGCTTATTATCTAGTGTTCTAACACACCATAAAAGATATGATAGGAAAAATGAAAATAGAGTGTTTTATATGGTATCCGCATTCGCCAAGAGGCATTAGGTCTTCACCGTAAGGTTACTTAACTTACGGCAGGGCGGACGCAGAACTAGCATGGATACAAAACATATAGAAACACTTATTTATATATATCATACATATATATATATATACATCACAGGAAAGTAATCACATTACAGACAGGCGGTAAACATCACAGAAAATGGAATAGACGGATATCCTAGAAATCCCGCATTTTGTTTGAGCCGCAAACGAAATACGACATTCCACGGTCGCATGAATAGCCCATACATAGCCAAATCATGACCCCTACGAGCGCGAATAGCCACCCGCCAATCCTGGAAAAAAAAGGCAACCCAGCCTCAATACTATGAGAGGGCCATCCAACGCTTTCTAGAACCTAGCAACTCGAGCACTCCTCCGTGGGTCTAACCTATACCCTTACAAGCGCGGCGATCAACCTGCCAATTCTAGAATGAGGCAGCCCGGTTTTAACTCCTTAAGATGGCCACCAAGCACATTCTAGAACCCGACGGCTCGAATGCTTCTCCGCGGGGTAAAACATAAGGTATTATATATATACAACGGTAACGACGATCTCAACCCGACTGTGTCCCGAATAAAAGAATATACAATTGGAATTATACATGAATACAAGAATAGAAATACAAATTTATACATCACATTCACCCGCGGGGGTATTCATTCGATACAATCCGACCAAACCATTACAAACATACCAACAACACAAATAACTAATGTGTAATCTCGTCTAATTGATCACACATCAATTAGGTGACGTTTACCAACACATGTCATTATCCGTTTTCGAGCCGACTCATTTAAATACTTTGATCGAGTCACTTTGAAGCCATGCCTATAGAATTTCACAACCCGCGAGGCCGATCACTCGAAATTTCCAAACAATAATATTCAAGCACATCCTGACACCCAAAAACCCATCATTTTCCAATTTCTGAATCCTGAAGGACCCGAAATGTGACCAAGAACCCGATGGCGCGCTCGGGCATGACCCAAGAACACCCGAAGGGCTATGGAGGGGACCTCCAAACCCGAGACCACTGATATGTGGCCTCGGGTCTGCAAGTGTGCTCTCGGGTTAGGGTTCCCTCCCACAGCCTCTGGGACGCTCTTGGGGTATCCCCGATCCCCAAGGCATGTGTTAGTTCAAATCGAGAGCACGTGGGGATCGACTATTTGGCAAAATGTTGGATTTTTGGACAGTTTTAAAAAAAACAGTTTTGAAATCAGTGGGCTTTAATGAATTCTAAAGGCATGAAAGCTATTTCTAATGTATGGATCGGCTTTGATACCATATTAGTTAATTATGTGTCACGTCCCGCTTCCCAAAAGAAGGAGAAGGATGACGTGGCATGGTCCGCAAGCTAACTGTATTGAAGGTGGTCTATTCAATACAATTACGTTAAGCGTATGAATATTTAACATGCAGGATGCGTACCAAAACAAAAATAATAAAAGCGAAAGGCATTTATTTCTATTAACCAAACTTTATTACATCCCAAAAGAAAGAGTAAAATAAACTAAGTAGTTTAATTACATCGAGGAAAAACAAAAGCCCTAAACATGTGGGCAACAACAAAAATTAATTCTAGCTAATCTTCCATTGTCCAGTCTGCATAATCTTCATAAGTTGGTTTCATACCTTGATCCTCGCCATAATACTCATTCTTATCTGACGGACATTCCAAACATAAAGGAAAAAAAGGAAGGTCCGTCAGCAAGTTATACTCGGGTAGGATTGCCTCATAAGGAAATAGGAGTATAAAAATAAACAGGTGTATATAAGAGTATGATGTATGCATGCAGACATAAAATAAGGGGTGTAAATATTTGAAATGCACAAACTTAAAACGTTTTGAAGAGAGGTATATATGAGCATGAGTATGTTGTAAGTTATATGTAGATAAGTAGTAGGAAGTGAAGGTAAAAGTTCGTATTAGTTTGTTAAACAAGGGTCCGGATACTCGCGATTATTCCGTTGTAGCCACAGAACAACAATTAGGAAAGTGAAATGTACCGTTGCACTTCCCGGGATCATGATCGAGTAGTAGGGGAATCCGAGTTTCGAATTTCCTTGCCTAATCAAACTACCCATCCCCATGATTCAGTATAAAGGTTCGGACGAATTAGAGTTAGTGCGTATACCTCTAGGTATGGAATTTCCACATTGTATAGTCTCCACATTTTGGACTGGTCACCCGGAATATCGGGATCTTCATATTTGTATAGTCGTCCATATTTTGGACTGGTCACCTAGAATATCGGGATCTTCATATTTGTATAGTCGTCCATATTTTGGACTGGTCACCAGGAATATCAGGATCTTCATATTTGTATAGTCGTCCATATTTTGGACTGGTCACCCGGAATATCGGGATCTTCATATTAAGTATTCCATACCTAGGTCCGCGCATTCTAACCCTAACCGTATCATATGTCAGGTATGTCATAAACTGGAAATTTTTAAAAAGTATTGATCTCATTTAATATGGCCTTCCACAACTACTCGTTTTATTTTCTAAAGTTCGTAAAGTACTTCGTGTCATCTTAGGAAATGCTTAGTAAAAATAATAATAGTGTTTAATTATCTTTTATTACTTCTAAGAAAAACCATGAGATATGGGATATTTATCATTTTGGAAAAACATAATATTTTACGGAAAAATATCCTTTCGATAAAAGGTTGTGGTGTTTATTTGAAAATCTTTTGCAAGACATTTTTATAAGGACAAGTTGCAAGAGGTTTTTATTTGAAAAACTAGACTGCTCCTAACTATTCCAAAGGGCAAGTTGTGAGATTCTCAAATCGCCTCTTCACCGCCAATTGTGGCCAGGTAAGCACAAATAAGGAAAGGAGGGATCCGCTCATGAATCACCGTGAGACGGTCCTTTTAAAATTACCTTTCCTACTTGTCTAGCCTAGGCACCACAAAATCTGGTTTAGATAAACGACCGATGCCTACAACCTTTCCTTTGTCCTAAATTGGTGTTATTTGAATATTTCCTTTTAATAAGGTACTAGATATTCCTTTTGAAAAGATATCGTTATACGGGTTATGATCCTTGTGGAAAATGGCCCTTCAATAAAGGCCGAGGTATAATTTTATGAAATTATAGTGTTTTAGATTCGGGGTAACGTTTTAGAAAATGCGTTCGTTTTGGAAAAACCATAAGTCGTTATTTAAATTTAGTATTTTCTTCTTTAAAAAAGTTGAAGGGGGTTTAACAATATTATAGTAGTTGATGAAAATGTGTAAGTAAAATATATGTAATGTCGTATCTAAAATATTTATTTCACATATCTCATCTCTTATGGATATTTTAAACAAATATAACATTTTAATTAAACGAGGGTATTTTATGGAAGTAACCTATTTCGAGATCATTTTGATAGTATTGGTAAGTGTGGGTATATCAGAGGTGAATTGACAATTCATGGGTTATGACATTAAGCATATCAAATTCCAGGTAGTATGAGAGTGCAATATATTTTTTTGCGTACAGAGAAAATTAAACACTATTTTAAAACATGGGTTAACATTATCATCATAGAGGGTACAAGGAATAGCCATGCACGAATATTATAACATCATTTTAAATAGGGGGTTGATGATTAGAAGTTAGAACTAGGTTATTGAGAAACGAAGAAGGCGACAGAAAAAGGGGAGAGAGGCGAATCCTACCTTTGATTAGAGTTGGATGTAGACGGGTTGAAAATGTAGGCTTGTGCAAGCTCCTCAATAGATCCGCGCTCAGATTTTTCCTTGGTGATTGGGTGGAGCCGTAGCGTCGGCGTCGTCGATACGGAGGCGCCGATATTTTTTTTTAGAATTTTTGGAGTTCTGAGGTGTGAGAAATCAATGTTTGAAGTGCCTATTTATAGGGCTTTTTCACCAACCAGAAAATCCAAAAAATCTGTTAAAATACACGAAAATCTGCGCCGGCCAATGATTGCGAATCATCAGTTGATGATTGTGCCCGCTGCCTCTGCTTCGTGGCCGTTGGATCTGCATCCAACGGCTCACGAGCCGCCGCCTCTGCGCCACGTGTCACGTGTGGGGGAATCACGCGTTTTCGCATGGTCCCCACCACGTGGGCGCGTCGGTGAGTTCTGGGACGTTGGATCGAGCATCCAACGGTCCAGGTTAAAGGGGTTTTTAAAAAAATAAAAGTAAAAATTAATGAAAATAAAAATTCAGAAGATTATTTAAAAATATTGATTTGGCATTAAAAATTTGGTAAAAATGTTTTAAAATATGGAAAAATTATGGGAAAATTTCAGAAATTATGTTTTATTGTTATCTTAAGTATAAAAATAATTTTGGGCTAAAATAAATAATATTTCCATTTCTATGTTGTTAGCTAGTTATTATAATTATTTAAAATCTAGTTTATCCTTTAAAATATTTTTAATTACGAATTAATTATAAAAATATTCCTATTATTTTAAGGCATTATAAAATTTTATTAAAACATTTTAAGTCTAGGAAAATAATAAATAGATTTTATAAAATTTCCTAAATCATATTTCACTGCTCTAAAATTTATTGATATTACAAAAAATATTTTTCTATCAAAAAAACACGTAAATAATTATTTGATACTAGAATTTAAATAGAAAATATTTTATTAAGTATTAGAAAACACGGTCGTTACAATCTACCCTCCTTAAAATAATTTCGTCCTCGAAATTTCAGAAGGTAGGTCAAGAAAAAAAATCACTAAGAAGGGATTATCGTGGTTAAAAATTTTGGGTCTCGCTCTCTCGTCCCGTTTTCTCACTTCCATGTATGTCTGCCTAGTAGTTCTTTCTCCAGATAATTCTAGCCAGCTGGATTGTCTTGTCCCTCAAGGTTTCATCCTTCTAGTATTCCAACCGGTTGCTGCTCGTAGGTTATGCTAACCTTTTCGTGATCTCGGAACGATCAAAAGTATGGCTAGGGTTGCCAGCATACCCTCCAAGGAAAGTAGCAAAAGTAGGCTATACATAAACCCACCGTCTCCTTCCAAGATGTTAAACGGCCGATGAGTCGTGGGTTGAGCTTTCCGTGCTCGCTGCAGTGTATCACCATCTCCACTTTTTTTCCTACAATTATGTCAATCTTACAATTCTCCATCTTCAGGGTCGTCCTAATCGATCGGTACTTTTCCCATATAAAACTTGACCCTTCTCATCCGCTTCATGTGTTTCAACCATCCGTGTTCCCATGTTCTCCTTAGAGTAGTGTTTCTATATCTTCAAGATGAAAATTACCATCGCCAGATCTAAATCTGAACATGATAGTTGCGTCCACAAGTCGTTAGTTGTCTTGACGCATATGCGACTATATCGCCGCGCTGATACATCACATCACCAAGTCCCTTCTCCGAAAAATCGTTGTGGATGTTTAAAACTTCTGGGTTTGCTAAGAATTGCAAGAATGGTTGTGATAATTACGATCTACCCTCCTTAGAATAATTTCATATTTGAAATCTTCAAAGGGGTGGCCACTACTAGGCACGGAAATCAGAACGCTGTCAGGAATCCTCTTTGCTCCATGTGTCGCTCCCGCGAGTTGGTGTATCACTTGATGCATGTAAAGTCTCTGAAGGGTTTAGGTATAAGGAATTGGAAATGTAAAATCAGTAGTTGCTTCCGGGTAGAAAGGTTTGGAAGTTGAAGGATGGTTGTGAATTGATGGAAGACTTGAGAGATATAAAGGCAAGTAGTCGAAATTATGAAAACTAGAGGAATTATAGTGAGTCCAACTAAGATGTGCATCGAAAGATAAATAAGAATGGTTCGAAAGAAAGGTTGAAAAAGAAAAGAGTGTCTCTGCTGTCTTGCCACGTGGTATCAGCCTTCTCGGCTGTCATGGTGAAAGTCTGGCGCTTGGGTCCATTCCTCTGCGCTTGTTGAAAAACACACTCCTGTGATGACAAGAGTGGTCCCTTTGGTGATACCCCTTGACCGGTTGGTTTAGTGGCGGAAAGTGGCCGGTTTCCCTGTGTTAGTGCCACATAGTTAGCCGGCTTGTTGACGGGGCCTGATTGTCTCCCTCTCTGAGGACAGTCCCCAATAACATGATCCAGAGACCCACAGACTATGCAAGGTTTATTCACAATGCGACAGTCTCTCATGAAGTGTCTGGCTCTACCGCAATGGTTGCATATAACGGCCGGTTTTCTGAAGATAGTTGGTCCTGCGGGTCTCTTGGGTTGTTGTCTCCCGTTGAATCTGGAAGATGATCCTTCAAGAATTTGATTGGCTGGTTGCTTAATGCCAGACAAACGGTCATCCTTCCTCATCGATCTTTGAAGGACTTCAAAGTTTCGTTCCGCCTCTAAGATTTCATCATAAGTCGAAAGGGTGGCAGAAGACATGGAGGACTGCGTCTTCAGGTCCAATCCTTTCCGGAATCTCTTAGCATAAAGTTCTTGGGTTGCCACCAGATGATGCGCGAACCGACATAACCTTGCGATCTCCGAAGCGTACTCGTCCACCGACTTATCCCACATGCTCCCTTGTTGGAAATGTATAAACTCTCTTTCCATCCTTAAGTGTGTCACGACTGGAAAATACTGGGTATCAAAACGCTGTTTGAACGTTTCCCAGTCGATGGGCTCCTTCAATCTACTTTCCTCTGCCTCCCACCATATCCTTGCATTATCCGTAAGTTATAGCTTAGCGATGTTCACCCACGCGTCCTTCGGAATTTGAGCGGCACTGAGATCATTGACTGTTCCCTTGAGCTATTCCTCAGCTTTAAAGAGAGTTTCCTTCCCTGAAAAGTCTTAGGATGGAGTGATCTGAACTGCTTCACTCCCGCCGAACCTTGAGGAACTGGGGTTAGTGCCTTACTTAAAACCTCTACTTGCTGCTGCCTACTTTCTCGTAGCTCCTGATGAAAGGCAGCTGTCTGCTGCTGCTGTTGCTCCAGTAGTCCCTGCATCATTTGTGGCATAGTTGCTTGCTGAGCAACGGCTTCATTGACTCCATTTCCCCTTCTGTTGCGGTTATGGTGTCGTCCGGCCATTGATGATCCGAATAGATTAGGTTACAAATAGGCTAAGGGATGAGACAAGATAATAGCTTGCATGGAAGAACAACAATTAATACAAAAGAGATACTAATAAGAAGAGCAAGAGACGCGAGAGATTTTTGCTCGAAACTAAGATTTTATTATCCAACTTCAATATGGAGAGTACAACCGAAAAGTAAGGACATGCATCGTTTTATTCGGCCAAAGAAAAGGAAAAAGACTTATTAATCTCGATTATGGGAGTTCAACAAGTTGCGATAGGCCTCCGCACTAAGAAAGGTACGACCATTCTCATGGTGCCTTGCGAGGACAACTGCCTGAGTTTCTTCGGCCTCGAGTTCTTCCTCACTCGAAACTTCGTCCTTCGACTCATCCTTCGGCAGGAGCCTCTGTAACATTTTCAAAAATATAAAATATTAATTTTGGGAATTTTTATAATTTAATATTATTTTATTGATTATTTTAATATTAAATGCAAATAAATAGGAAAAATGTTAGAAAAAATTATGAAAAATTATGGAAAATTCTAAAATAGGGTAAATTAGTGGATTATGGCATTTTTAAGTTTTTGTGATTAGTTTGACAATAATTTAGTGCTAATCGCGATTAAAATCGCTAATCGGGTTTTTTGGCAATTTTGTGCAAAACTTGCACATATCACTTTTTCTACACTTGTGCATTTTTCTAGCCATGGTTTTCTTTTGGGATTACTATTGATGTGAGAAGGTTTGGATTTTAAAAGAAAAGGAAAAGAAAGGAAAATATAATGATGAGGGTAGGTGAGAGAGAGGTGGACTTTGACTTAGCATACTTAGCCATTCTCCTCGTTTTCTGTGCACAGCCCCTGTTCCTCTAGTGTTGACCCAGGGTACTTCTAGTTTTGACAGATTCTATCTAGGGTGAAATCTGGGACATATATCCTAAGTTGCTATTTTGGATTCGTGTTTCCGTATTCCGTATTTTTGATTCTGAAATGGTGGAATGTGTTTTGCCTCGACTAATTGTCGTTTATACGACGATGTAGAGGATTTATTGATGGTTTTGAAGGCGTGCCATAGGTTCTCACCTATAGGCCCCCTTATCGTATCGTTTTGGATTTCGTGCGCCGTTTTAGATTGGATTTGGTTTTAATGCGCATATACGATATTTTGATGTGTAGGTACCCATGAAGACTTCGGGACGACAAGCAAATACGTGGTGACGTCCGCAATTGGTGATGCAAGGTGAGTAGATTATATCTACAGGGGGAAGTCGGGTGGATGGCGTATAGCACCCCCGCAGTCCGTAGATAGATTACTATGTAGTTTATTGTGATATTAGGTGTATTGTGGATAATGTAGGGTTAGAAGTGACTAGTGTAGTTCATAGTCGCGAACCCTAGGGTAGAATTACACCTACACACACCCTTGCTTATCACTTGTACTTGCACTGTGATTGATGATATGTGATGACTTTGGAGATGAGTCGATGATGTGGGCTGGGTGCCCTGGGATCGGTGATTTTATACGATTCATATGTGGGATATGACTTGTGATTCTTGCGGGCTTGGGATATGTGTTTACCCCCGCATGCATACTTACTGAGGTTACCGTTTTGTACTAGACATAGAGTAGTACTCCAGACTATATGATCTGACGATGGTGATATCTGTTATGTGATGAGACAGTGAGATACTGACCCCTACCCAGCTATGGGGATGCCGTACGATGATTTACCGTACGAGCCGATATTGATGATAGATCCGCACTCATAACTCGAGGATATCTTATGATATGACATTGAGGCGAGATCACCGACTATATACTTTTATACATGTATCGACTCAGATTTAGGTGGTTTCCACACCTACCCCTCCTGATTGACCGGATACTTAGATGTAGTTTGCATAGTAGATACTTCACTGTGGTGTTGACTACTAGATATCTGCATTTTCCTGCTATTCGCATTGCTGGCATATGTTCATTGTTATATTATTATCATGCTGTTAGGACACCAGCACCATTATCGATGATGCGTATGTTTCACGTACACTATTTGCCGGCTCACACACTTCATCATCGATAATTGCCATGCCACTACACTGTAGTACTGTTGCATTCATGATATGATTACTGCTTGGCATATTGTACACATGTACCTGTACACAAACATAGATGATTCTGACTTGATTGAGATTGAGGACCGCAAGATATTCTTTAAACTGATTCATTCTAAAGGAGCGGTTCCTCCCGACATATGTACATTACTATTCCATGTTGCATGATTTCCGATATGATTATCTCTCTTTACATGTCGCATACATCATGGATTGATTGCATAGCACATTGCATTGGATTTACTTCTTGATGTGGATTTTCATGTGATTTCTGATTTTGAGGACCGTGGGATTATTTAAGAAAAGATGTTCTTTTATGAAAACCCGGTACCTCGTGATATGATATTTGGGTGCGTCCACCACGCGTTTTCTCGGTGCTGAGACGTGTGCTTGAAACCCGATTCGAGGAGTGATGATCCGTTTGCGGGTTCGTGGTGGGCCCGGTATGGTTCCCCTCGGCGAGATGATCGATGGGTTATGCCGATTGAGCCTGGAGGCGGGCGAGTACCTACCGGTGATTGTATTTGAGCTCGGCGGATATCCGGGGGATACCGCCTGGAGCCGAGAGATGGGCGTGCTGCCGGGGGCCGACGGGCCGCTACCGCAGACGGAGCCCAGAGATGGACATGGGTTGACTCGTGCTGCCGGGGCCGAGGGCCGATACCGCAGACGGAGCCCCATATGGATGAGGATTTACGTGTCGATGCTTGGCACGGGTTTCATGATGTTTTCCATGATATTGTTTATATCCTCATACTTGCATACATGATGCTTACTGTCAGTGGGTGACAGGTGGACGGGTTCCACATATATACAGACATGGATCATATACAGACTGGATTTACACTTGTCATACTTCATTTGTATATATAACAGGGTATGAGGGCGCTGTTATATATACCCTTACACCAATATTAGTGGTATGGGACGCTAATATATGTGTATTGATATCATTGATATTTCATCATACTTACCTCATGCAGGCATACCTTACATTGATGACATGTTATTACCTGAGTACCTGGCACTACATACATGATTAGATGTTACCTTGCCACCTTATTACACTCAGATGCACTCTTGTGGATTGTATTACTGATCGTTGACTTAGGTTTATGTCTTGCATTCGGTTTCTGCTTGTAGATATTTCTATTCACGAGTTGGCAACTCACCCCCGTTGTGCCACAGTCCTTGCAGGTTCTGCCGTACAGGTTTCATTGCGGCATTTCTGGCACACTACCTTCTTGCGGGTGATTTGCTTTGGTAGGTGGATTCTTTCGCATCAAGAATCACCATTTTATTCATGTATTTCATTGTATCTAGAAATTGTCCATCAACCAAAAACTTGTATATTCTTTCAGACTTAGAGACAGTGTGGTATTATTCGACCTTAGAGTCGCGCTGAGTAGTATTGCGGTTTTCTTGCTGCTTTTTGAGCTTTCCTTGATTTTGATCCTCGCCACTTGGCGTTGTATATTATCATATCATCGTGTGGTTGTGACCGTCGATTGACGAAGAGCTAGCTCCCGCTTGGGGATGCCTTTATCATTTTATATATTGTTATTCATGTTGTACCCCATTCGGGGCCAGTTTTACAAGAGAAACTCTGCCGAAAATTTTAGAAAAGACTGTACGGTTTTCAAATGCACATTCGGCTTAGTTATTTAAAAACCTTGATTTCAAACATGTTTTTCTTTACTTCTTTAAACCAGTTTTCTTTACTTATTCTCAAAAATGGTTTTAGATTTCTGGGCTTTTGGCTTACTTGGATCAGATGGAGTCCTATAGACTTCATATGGTTCAAGGGCCAGTCACGTGCTCTTTCGGGTCGTGACAAAGTTGGTATCAGAGCGCTAGGTTGACCTTGGTTCGAGTCTAAGTTTGACTATGTGGAGCCTAGGGAGTTGTTTATATACGGAACTTAGGCTTGACCTTACGGAACTTAGACTTGGTCGAGGGGGTGTAAACCCGAACTTTCGTCGTTTTAGGATGACCCTTGGTTGATGGATTTGGTGACTAAAGTAGAGTGACGTACCGTTGGTATGTTCCGCGGCATACTTACGACACGCCACTCCGCTTAAGGAACCTTAGGATGTACATACTTTCGAGATCAGTGATTCTCTTTATATCCAGGATTATTCATCCATTTGAGATCCCCGATTCTATTAGTTTCATGATCATACCTTCATTGATACTGTTCCTTCCTATGATCATGTATCCACTTTGGATCTGTTGTTTCCCTTCTTGCCACTGATGTGCTCTCTTTGATACTCGATTGAGATTCCTGTCACCGTGTTTGAGCGCAGTTTGGGCTGCTGCTAGGGTTACGGCCGGTGTGAGCTCGTTTGGTACGAGCGCCGACCTTTGTGTTTTCTGGTGACATGGGAACGTCTCGAGTTAGTGTTGGTGATTGTGACTTCTAGTGGAGGCGAGTGCTTGGTCTTGCACCGGATGATCGGGCCTTTGTTAGAGCTGCCAGTTGAGAGAGGACTGTTGATGTACAGCATACCTCAGAGATGGTGATGTCGCCTACCGTGCAGACAGATGGACCAGCTGTCGCTGAGATTGACAGGGTGTTGCTTTCGGAGCTTACGAGCTGAGATTGCCGGAGCTTTCAGGCAGTTATGCGACAGATGATAGCTAGTCTACCCGATTTGAGAGACGAAGGTGATTCGTCCGATTTTGCGCCAGAGCGGGTCCAGTTGAGTTGAAGATTTCCAGTGTGGAGAGTCTTACTCAGATCTAGAGCAGGCTGATTCAGAGATGACCGCTTATGTATTGCCTTCCCTGGAGGATTGAGGCGTTGTTCGGCGTACAGGCATATGAGCCAGTTGTTGCTGCAAATGATGAGATATCGCCCAGATGATTGGAGCTACTGCAGCATGAGCATGTTCTTAGAGAGATGATAGCGAGTTGCTAGTCACCGAGGATGGATGACTAGGACGCGTGGTGAGTTCGCTTACCCCGATGCGAGGTCATCAGGTGGATTGATTCCAGCTAGAGACGACTTCACGCAGATTCGTTGAGAGTCGATTGAGACGATCGAATGTCAGGAGCCTATTTTCCAAGTTTAAAGTATACGGAAAGACATGCAGGTGATTCTATGGACCCTCTAGAAGAATGAAACCCTAACTCGACTTAATGACCGTGTGACAGCCTTGGAACCTTAGGGTTTACGGCGGTTCCGCGGCGCCATTAGTGAGGCTTGGGTTTGCCCTTCTACGGCTGGACCACCGACGCTGTGGCATGTACTCGATACTATTAAACTGTACCCGAGATGTGAGCTCTTGGGGGATTATGAGGATCTGACGAGTCGATCGGATGGTTCGACATCTTTCGGATATCGTGATGGGACACTGCTTGGGAGACTCCAGGTGCGAGCATAGCCGTCGGAGCGCAGTTCGTGCAGCCATGATGAGACGAGTTCGAATCAGTCGACACTGATGCAGAGTGAAGAAAAGAGTTCGCAAGATATTTCGACGAGATGACGTCCCACTCCGCCGACATCAGAGATGTTATACGCACCCAGAGGCGTGGTATATGGATATACCTTCCAGAAAGAAGCGCGATAGGTATGCAGCCGTTCCGGAAAGCTTTAGCTTCAGCATTGGATGATGACTTCCGGGCATTTCGGCAGGATTGAGATTTGAGAAAGGAACCTCGGCAGGACCTTTCTGGAGTACGATACGAGAAGACCTAGACCAGGAGTGGTCGTGTTGCGCACACCCAGCAGGCCAGAGTTCGGCATTGTCGACGAGGTAGTTGACCAAGTTCGGATAAAGGAACTTACCCAGATGCGTTGCGAATGGATCAAGGACGGACGAGTGATGAGTATTCCTCCGATGGTTGGGACGTGTTCCCGAGGACCAGTTCGGCCTGACATCTGCTACAGAATGATGAAGCTACAGAGTACGCGATTTCGAGTCCGTGTGAGAGACTTCAGATTGACCGTGGCCGAGAGCAGTGCAGTGTATAGTAGCTTGGCGTGACGTCATAGTGGACGACGATGGAGACAAGTGGAACCAGAGGTTCGTGTGAGACACTGACGAGCTGTCATTGCTTCCCGTCGAAACTAGAGACCTGATATGCTTACAGAAACGTTGGGATGTGACCAATTTCCGAGAAATGTTGTGCTGAGGACACAGATGTCTTTCCAGCGAGAAGAGATAGTACAAGAGAGCCAGCCTCTGTACAGATCGGCATAGGCATGATTGGAAGAGACCTTGAGCAGGATTCCTTCCAGGACATTGCTGCAATGATGTTTGCACCCAGGATCAGATGTGTGACGTGCATTCAGATAGCCAGAGACCGACGTCAGTGATATGCTGCCTTACGAGTGGTCGTGAGGTTTGACCGAGAGGTGACCAGAAAAGTGCCAGAACGGAATCGTCCCCGTTAGCACACCTGACAGGGCCGATGAGCCGATTGACCGCGTGATAGGTAATCCGCAGAGAAGATAAGGACCTAGAGAGTCAGAAGACGCCAGACCGTGAGCAAGAGGCAGGTAGATATCCTGCGCTGCTAGCAGTGGATTACACTGACTCCTTCTCGACCTTGAAGGAGAAACTACCGAAGACGGTATTTATGATTTGTGATTTTGTGATTCGATTATCACGTATCCGTCATTTTGGATTTCGGTATTTTGGGCGTTCTATTTGCACGATCTAGTTTTGGTGACTGAGTTTCATGATATTGGTTTCATGCACCCACTGGATATTTATATATTTTGCGCAGAGTTTTCATGCATTTTAGTGTTAGGCTTTGATTCGTGCACGCTGATGCACACGGTTGTGAGATTTTCCTTGCGGTACCCTGATTTTGGTTTGAGCCGCATTATATCGTTGATTTTGACCCGGATTTTGATGGTTGATTTTTGCACTCCATGCTGGCGATGTGCTTTACGCCTGTTCGGTGTTTGCTATTGGATTTCGTGATTTCCGTGCATGTTGAGTGCGCAGGGTTTAGATTTTCATTCGTGCACGATGGATGCACCGGTTTGGATTTTCGCGCATGTTGGGCGCATGTTTTTAGATACGATTTTGGTGCACGCCAGATGCGCTAAATCGGGATTCTTCGTGCATGTCACATGCACCTGATTTATTTTGCTGTCAGGCACATACGATGCCCATGACAGATGCTTCGTGCACACCCGTTGCACTTGGATGTTGTTTTGTGCACCTGTTTAGCACATATATGGATTTTTTTTTGATTTCAGTGCGCACCAGACGCACAGGATGGTGTTATGTTTAGATTGGATGTCTACATGTGTAGTTCCGATCCATATCATATCGGTTTTGTATTGGATTTGACATTGTGTTTTTTTTACATTGACTCCGATGATTGCGGGATGCTTGACGGAGTTTTGTTTTCGAGTTATCTGCTCAGTACCCTTGCGCATGCATTGCGCTGTGACGTTCTATGTGTTGATGATTTCGGAGCCCCGACGACTTTGGTTTATTACTGAGATGTTTTTGTATCTGGGGGTTTAAATTTAAAATTCGGGGACCGAATTTCTTTAAGGGGGGTAGATTGTAACATTTTCAAAAATATAAAATATTAATTTTGGGAATTTTTATAATTTAATATTATTTTATTGATTATTTTAATATTAAATGCAAATAAATAGGAAAAATGTTAGAAAAAATTATGAAAAATTATGGAAAATTCTAAAATAGGGTAAATTAGTGGATTATGGCATTTTTAAGTTTTTGTGATTAGTTTGACAATAATTTAGTGCTAATCGCGATTAAAATCGCTAATCGGGTTTTTTGGCAATTTTGTGCAAAACTTGCACATATCACTTTTTCTACACTTGTGCATTTTTCTAGCCATGGTTTTCTTTTGGGATTACTATTGATGTGAGAAGGTTTGGATTTTAAAAGAAAAGGAAAAGAAAGGAAAATATAATGATGAGGGTAGGTGAGAGAGAGGTGGACTTTGACTTAGCATACTTAGCCATTCTCCTCGTTTTCTGTGCACAGCCCCTGTTCCTCTAGTGTTGACCCAGGGTACTTCTAGTTTTGACAGATTCTATCTAGGGTGAAATCTGGGACATATATCCTAAGTTGCTATTTTGGATTCGTGTTTCCGTATTCCGTATTTTTGATTCTGAAATGGTGGAATGTGTTTTGCCTCGACTAATTGTCGTTTATACGACGATGTAGAGGATTTATTGATGGTTTTGAAGGCGTGCCATAGGTTCTCACCTATAGGCCCCCTTATCGTATCGTTTTGGATTTCGTGCGCCGTTTTAGATTGGATTTGGTTTTAATGCGCATATACGATATTTTGATGTGTAGGTACCCATGAAGACTTCGGGACGACAAGCAAATACGTGGTGACGTCCGCAATTGGTGATGCAAGGTGAGTAGATTATATCTACAGGGGGAAGTCGGGTGGATGGCGTATAGCACCCCCGCAGTCCGTAGATAGATTACTATGTAGTTTATTGTGATATTAGGTGTATTGTGGATAATGTAGGGTTAGAAGTGACTAGTGTAGTTCATAGTCGCGAACCCTAGGGTAGAATTACACCTACACACACCCTTGCTTATCACTTGTACTTGCACTGTGATTGATGATATGTGATGACTTTGGAGATGAGTCGATGATGTGGGCTGGGTGCCCTGGGATCGGTGATTTTATACGATTCATATGTGGGATATGACTTGTGATTCTTGCGGGCTTGGGATATGTGTTTACCCCCGCATGCATACTTACTGAGGTTACCGTTTTGTACTAGACATAGAGTAGTACTCCAGACTATATGATCTGACGATGGTGATATCTGTTATGTGATGAGACAGTGAGATACTGACCCCTACCCAGCTATGGGGATGCCGTACGATGATTTACCGTACGAGCCGATATTGATGATAGATCCGCACTCATAACTCGAGGATATCTTATGATATGACATTGAGGCGAGATCACCGACTATATACTTTTATACATGTATCGACTCAGATTTAGGTGGTTTCCACACCTACCCCTCCTGATTGACCGGATACTTAGATGTAGTTTGCATAGTAGATACTTCACTGTGGTGTTGACTACTAGATATCTGCATTTTCCTGCTATTCGCATTGCTGGCATATGTTCATTGTTATATTATTATCATGCTGTTAGGACACCAGCACCATTATCGATGATGCGTATGTTTCACGTACACTATTTGCCGGCTCACACACTTCATCATCGATAATTGCCATGCCACTACACTGTAGTACTGTTGCATTCATGATATGATTACTGCTTGGCATATTGTACACATGTACCTGTACACAAACATAGATGATTCTGACTTGATTGAGATTGAGGACCGCAAGATATTCTTTAAACTGATTCATTCTAAAGGAGCGGTTCCTCCCGACATATGTACATTACTATTCCATGTTGCATGATTTCCGATATGATTATCTCTCTTTACATGTCGCATACATCATGGATTGATTGCATAGCACATTGCATTGGATTTACTTCTTGATGTGGATTTTCATGTGATTTCTGATTTTGAGGACCGTGGGATTATTTAAGAAAAGATGTTCTTTTATGAAAACCCGGTACCTCGTGATATGATATTTGGGTGCGTCCACCACGCGTTTTCTCGGTGCTGAGACGTGTGCTTGAAACCCGATTCGAGGAGTGATGATCCGTTTGCGGGTTCGTGGTGGGCCCGGTATGGTTCCCCTCGGCGAGATGATCGATGGGTTATGCCGATTGAGCCTGGAGGCGGGCGAGTACCTACCGGTGATTGTATTTGAGCTCGGCGGATATCCGGGGGATACCGCCTGGAGCCGAGAGATGGGCGTGCTGCCGGGGGCCGACGGGCCGCTACCGCAGACGGAGCCCAGAGATGGACATGGGTTGACTCGTGCTGCCGGGGCCGAGGGCCGATACCGCAGACGGAGCCCCATATGGATGAGGATTTACGTGTCGATGCTTGGCACGGGTTTCATGATGTTTTCCATGATATTGTTTATATCCTCATACTTGCATACATGATGCTTACTGTCAGTGGGTGACAGGTGGACGGGTTCCACATATATACAGACATGGATCATATACAGACTGGATTTACACTTGTCATACTTCATTTGTATATATAACAGGGTATGAGGGCGCTGTTATATATACCCTTACACCAATATTAGTGGTATGGGACGCTAATATATGTGTATTGATATCATTGATATTTCATCATACTTACCTCATGCAGGCATACCTTACATTGATGACATGTTATTACCTGAGTACCTGGCACTACATACATGATTAGATGTTACCTTGCCACCTTATTACACTCAGATGCACTCTTGTGGATTGTATTACTGATCGTTGACTTAGGTTTATGTCTTGCATTCGGTTTCTGCTTGTAGATATTTCTATTCACGAGTTGGCAACTCACCCCCGTTGTGCCACAGTCCTTGCAGGTTCTGCCGTACAGGTTTCATTGCGGCATTTCTGGCACACTACCTTCTTGCGGGTGATTTGCTTTGGTAGGTGGATTCTTTCGCATCAAGAATCACCATTTTATTCATGTATTTCATTGTATCTAGAAATTGTCCATCAACCAAAAACTTGTATATTCTTTCAGACTTAGAGACAGTGTGGTATTATTCGACCTTAGAGTCGCGCTGAGTAGTATTGCGGTTTTCTTGCTGCTTTTTGAGCTTTCCTTGATTTTGATCCTCGCCACTTGGCGTTGTATATTATCATATCATCGTGTGGTTGTGACCGTCGATTGACGAAGAGCTAGCTCCCGCTTGGGGATGCCTTTATCATTTTATATATTGTTATTCATGTTGTACCCCATTCGGGGCCAGTTTTACAAGAGAAACTCTGCCGAAAATTTTAGAAAAGACTGTACGGTTTTCAAATGCACATTCGGCTTAGTTATTTAAAAACCTTGATTTCAAACATGTTTTTCTTTACTTCTTTAAACCAGTTTTCTTTACTTATTCTCAAAAATGGTTTTAGATTTCTGGGCTTTTGGCTTACTTGGATCAGATGGAGTCCTATAGACTTCATATGGTTCAAGGGCCAGTCACGTGCTCTTTCGGGTCGTGACAGCCTCGCTCTCTGATTCCACCTCTATAGGGTTTTGTTCTTTTGCAGGGACCTCATCATCCGGATCATATTCTATAGGATTCTCTCCCACCGCAGGAGCCTCTTTTTCTGGCACATCCTTTATATGCTCCTCTTCCATGGGATCTTCTTCTTCGTCTTCGGAGTCATTGGCCATCGCAGGTTCCAGAGTTGCGGTATCGACTTCTTCGTCTCCCGAGTCGCTGTCGGAAATAACCGCCTGAGAGTCTACGACTTCGTCGTCTGAATCTCCAGATGTAGCTTCAAAAGTAATATCGGACATGTCATCCTCGTTGGAAAGATTTGCCATGACCAGAAGGGAAGGTCATGGACAGGTACAGAATGTCAAGGAAGGGAGATGGGACATAGGAAAACTATGAAATCGGTATAGATGGATGAGATTCAAAAATATAATAAGTCAGTTAACGGTTTCATTTTAGTACACAAGAGGACCTGCATGGGCCACCACAAAAACATGTCACGCCCCGCTTCCCAAAAGAAGGAGAAGGATGATGTGGCATGGTCCGCAACCTAACTGTATTGAAGGTGGTCTATTCAATACATACGTTAAGCGTATAAATATTTAACATGCAGGATGTGTACCAAAACAAAAATAATAAAAGTGAAAGGCATTTATTTCCATTAACCAAACTTTATTACATCCCAAAAGAAAGAGTAAAATAAACTAAGTAGTTTAATTACATCGAGGAGAAACAAAAGCCTTAAACATCTGGGCAACAACAAAAATTAAATCTAGCTAATCTTCCATCGTCCAGTCTGCATAATCTTCATAAGTTGGCTTCACACCTTGATCCTCGCCATAATACTCATTCTTATCTGACGGACATTCCAAAGATAGAGGAAGAAAAGGAAGGTCCGTCAGCGGGTTATACTCGGGTAGGATTGCCTCATAAGGAAATAGGAGTATAAAAATGAACAGGTGTATATAAGAGTATGAAGTATGCATGCAGACAAAAAGTAACGGGTGTAAATGTTTGAAATGCACAAACTTAAGACGTTTTGAAGAGAGGTATATATGAGCATGAGTATGTTGTAAGTTATATGTAGATAAGTAGTAGGAAGTGAAGGTAAAAGTTCGTATTAGTTTTTTAAACAAGGGTCCGGATACTCGCGATTATTCCGTTGTGGCCACGGAACAACAACTGGGGAAGTGAAATGTACCGTTTCACTTCCCGGGATCATGATCGAGTAGTAGGGAAATCCGAGTTCCGAATTTCCTTGCCTAATCAAACTACCCATCCCCGTGATTCAGTATAAAGGTTCGAACGAATTAGAGTTAGTGCGTATACCTCTAGGCATAAAATTTCCACATTGTATAGTTGTCCACATTTTGGACTGGTCACCCGGAATATCGGGATCTTCATATTTGTATAGTCATCCATATTTTGGACTGGTCACCTGGAATATCGGGATCTTCATATTTGTATAGTCATCCATATTTTGGACTGGTCATTTTGGACTGGTCACCCGGAATATCGGGATCTTCATATTGGTATAGTCGTCCATATTTTGGACTGGTCATCCGGAATATCGGGATCTTCATATTAAGTATTCCATACATAGGTCCGCGCATTCTAACCCTAACCGTATCATATGTCAGGTATGTCATAAACTGGAAATTTTTAAAAAGTATTGATCTCATTTAATATGGCCTTCCACAACCACTCGTTTTATTTTCTAAAGTTCGTAAAGTACTTCGTGTCATCTTAGGGAATACTTAGTAAAAAGAATAATAGTGTTTAATTATCTTTTATTACTTCTAAGAAAAACCATGAGATTTGGGATATTTATCATTTTGGAAAAACATAATGTTTTACGGAAAAATATCCTTTCGATAAAAGGTTGTGGTGTTTATTTGAAAATGTTTTGTAAGAGATTTTTATAAGGACAAGTTGCAAGAGGTTTTTATTTGAAAAATTAGACTGCTCCTAACTATTCCAAAGAGCAAGTTGTAAGATCCTCAAATCGCCTCTTCACCGCCAATTGTGGCCAGGTAAGCACAAGTAAGGAAAGAAGGGATCCGCTCACGAATCACCGTGAGACGGGCCTTTTAAAATTACATTTCCCACTTGTCTAGCCTAGGCACCACAAAGTCTGGTTTAGATAAACGACGATGCCTACAACTTTTCCTTTGTCCTAGATTGGTGTTATTTGAAATTTCCTTTTAATAAGATACTAGATATTCCTTTTGAAAAGATATCGTTATACGGGTTATGATCCTTGTGGAAAATGGCCCTACAATAAAGGTCGAGATATAATTTTATGAAATTATAGTGTTTTAGATTCGGGGTAATGTTTTAGAAAATACGTTCGTTTTGGAAAAACCATAAGTTGTTATTTAAATTTAGTATTTTCTTTTTTAAAAAGGTTGAAGGGGGTTTAACAACATTATAGTAGTTGATGAAAAGTGTAAGTAAAATATATGTATGTCGTATCTAAAATATTTATTTCACATATCTTATCTCTTATGGATATTTTAAACAAATATAACATTTTAATTTAATGAGAGTATTTTGTGGAAGTAATCTATTTCGAGATCATTTTGATAGTATGGGTAAGTGTGGGTATATCAGAGGTGAATTGACAATTCATAGGTTATGACATTAAGCATATCAGATTCCAAGTAGTATGAGAGTGCAATATATTTTTTTGCGTACAGAGGAAATTAAACACCATTTTAAAACATTGGTTAACATTATCATCATAGAGGGTACAAGGAATAGGCATGCACGAATATTATAACATCATTTTAAATAGGGGTTGATGATTAGAAGTTAGAACTAGGTTATTGAGAAACGAAGAAGGCGACAGAAAAAGGGAAGAGGCGGATCCTATCTTTGATTAGAGTTGGATGTAGACGAGTTGAAAATGTAGGCTTATGCAAACTCCTCAATAGCTCCGTACTCAGATTTTTCCTTAGTGATTGGGTGGAGCCGTAGAGTCGGCGTCGTCGATACGAAGGCGCTGGTATTTTTTTCAGAATTTTTGAAGTTCTGAGGTATGAGAAATCAATGTTTGAAGTGCCTATTTATAGGGCTTTTTCACCAACCAGAAAATCCAAAAAATCTGTTAAAATACACGAAAATCCACGCCGGCCAATGATTACGAATCATCAGTTGATGATTGCGCCCGCCGCCTCTGCTTCATGGCCGTTAGATCTGCATCCAACGGCTCACGAGTCGCCGCCTCTGCGCCACGTGTCACGCGTGGGGGAATCACGGTTTTCGCGTGGTCCCCACCACGTGGGCGCGTCATAACCTATGAAAAGTGTAAGTAAAATATATGTATGTCGTATCTAAAATATTTATTTCACATATCTTATCTCTTATGGATATTTTAAATAAATATAACATTTTAATTAAACGAGAGTATTTTGTGGAAGTAACCTATTTCGAGATCATTTTGATAGTATGGGTAAGTGTGGGTATATCAAAGGTGAATTGACAATTCATAGGTTATGACATTAAGCATATCAGATTCCAGGTAGTATAAGAGTGCAATATATTTTTTTGCGTACAGAGGAAATTAAACACCATTTTAAAACATTGGTTAACATTATCATCATAGAGGGTACAAGGAATAGGCATGCACGAATATTATAACATCATTTTAAATAGGGGTTGATGATTAGAAGTTAGAACTAGGTTATTGAGAAAAGAAGAAGGCGACAGAAAAAGGGGAGAGGTGGATCCTATCTTTGATTAGAGTTGGATGTAGACGAGTTGAAAATGTAGGCTTATGCAAACTCCTCAATAGCTCCGCGCTCAGATTTTTCCTTGGTGATTGGGTGGAGCTGTAGAGTCAGCGTCGTCGATACGAAGGCGCTGGTATTTTTTTCAGAATTTTTGAAGTTCTGAGGTATGAGAAATCAGTATTTGAAGTGCCTATTTATAGGGCTTTTTCACCAACCAGAAAATCCAAAAAATCTATTAAA
Source organism: Agapanthus africanus (assembly GCA_030015575.1). Classification (NCBI taxonomy): domain Eukaryota; kingdom Viridiplantae; phylum Streptophyta; class Magnoliopsida; order Asparagales; family Amaryllidaceae; genus Agapanthus; species Agapanthus africanus. Next base: position 328,469,493 of record JASDDO010000029.1, on the reverse strand, counting down.
ATACACTAAAATCTGCGCCGGCCAATGATTACGAATCATCAGTTGATGATTGCACCCGCCGCCTCTGCTTCGTGGCCATTAGATCTGCATCCAACGGCTCACGAGTCGCCGCCTCTGCGCCACGTGTCACGCGTGGGGGAATCATACGTTTTCGCGTGGTCCCCACCACGTGGGCGCGTCGATGAGTTCTGGGCCGTTGGATCGAGCATCCAACGGTCCAGGTTAAAGGGGTTTTAAAAAATTAAAAATAAAAATTAATGAAAATAAAAATTCAGCAGATTATTTAAAAATATTGATTTGGCATTAAAAATTTGGTAAAAATGTTTTAAAATACGGAAAAATTATGGAAAAATTTCAGAAATTATGTTTTATTGTTATCTTATGTATAAAAATAATTTTGGGCTAAAAATAAATAATATATCCATTTCTATGTTGTTAGCTAGTTATTATAATTATTTAAAATCTAGTTTATCCTTTAAAATATTTTTAATTACGAATTAATTATAAAAATATGCCTATTATTTTAAGGCATTATAAAATTTTATTAAAACATTTTAAGTCTAGGAAAACAATAAATAGATTTTATAAAATTCCCTAAATCATATTTCACCGCGCTGAAATTTATTGATATTACAAAAAATATTTTTCTATCAAAGAAACATGTAAATAATTATTTGATACTAGAATTTAAATAGAATATATTTTATTAAGTATTAGAAAACACGGTCGTTACATCATGCTAGGGTCGCTACACTAGCGGACCAATGCAGAATGAATAACAAGGATTTTAAAGGCTAGCACAATCAACATAAACCCAAATGATCATCCATATAAAAAAAATAGCAAAAACTAGAAAGCAATATGAATCAAGATTGAGTTTTATCGAAACTGCAACCTTTAAAGCGTGACTACAAGATTTTAGTTGACTCTAGCTAGACCCCGAGAGCTCCGGAATAAGATTGCAATTCCATCTCCTCGCCGAAAATGATCTACGTTGAGGAAATGCCAACACAAGCTCCACTCTACCAAGACTACTCTAAGTAAAGTAACTAGCTCTCACTTTTTCAAGAAATGAGATCACTAGAAGATGTAGAATTGTTTCACTCTTTTTCTCTCTCTTTTTTCTCTTTCAAGAATGAAGAAGGAGGAGGAGAGAGAATATGGATGAAAGAAAGGATGAAAGAATAAGAATAAACAATTAGCAACCATAGTGAAACATTTTAGAATAAAAAATCACACCATTCCTCCATGCTCATACCTGTAACGTTTTGAAAATTCGTTTAGGTTAATTATATGTTAATTAGTGATAATACGTTTTTGCGTAAAACCTAGTTAATAATTATTTTCCACATAAACATAAATATATCTATTTTGATTATGTGATTATATATATAATTGTCTTTTATTAGTTAATATTTAAATTATTGTTTACTTAATTATTTAGTTTACTTATTTATTAATTACTAAACTGTTTTTTTTTAAAACATGCGCACATACATCTTGTGTTGATCCTAAGTTACTATATGTTTTAGCAACCATGACAACTTAACCATTTTTTATGTAAGATGCTCTTTCTTCATTCCTCTCAATGATTATAGATTTTTCTGTTAAAAGAAAATGAAAAAGAAAAAAGAAAATGAGGTATGGAGGCATTTAATGCATGACATGGTTCTCTCTCTCTCACAACTCTCTAGAACCCTCTCTCTTTGAGGCAGCCACCCTCCTCCTCCTCCTTCTCCCATTGTTTAATCTCTACCTCACACACAAATCCTTCAAACCTTCACAAAATCTAATATAAACACTTCAAAACAAATCTTTTTATGGTTTTTTAGGCAAGTTTTCAATTTGGGAAGCAAGATTAGCAAGTTAGAATCATTCCCATCTCCTCTTGAGGTATAAAACCTTGCTTAATTATTTCGTTACTAAACTTTTGGTTTATTAAGCTTAATTTGGTGTTTAAATGGAAATTAATGCAAGTTTTGAGACTTAAAGAGAAGATTAGGTTGAGTTAGGGTTTTTATGGCTTAATTAGGGTAATTAAGAGTAGTTAGTGCATAATAACCCTATTAATCCAACAAGTTTGCACTAAAATACCTTAATGTCTCAAATTAGAGTTTTAAAACGGTTTTTAATCTAGTTTTATGATACTGAGAATCTGCTATCACTGTGATAGTTTTTAATTTAAACAAACATATACATTAGAACATATATAGAGTTATGAGTGTATTGTAGAGACCCGGACCCCTTTCACCAAGCATGGCCCGGCGAGATTGGTAGAATTCCCGGCGCCGCTGGCCCCCATGAAAAGATGAATGTTGGGTTTTGCAAGTAGCTGTCTGTAGGAATTGTTAGTTATATGTATGCCCTAGAGGCCATTACTGTACATTGGATGTATATTGTAGTGGATGCTGGGACATATATAGGGAGGACTTTCTTGCTCGACATGATAGTATGCTATCTGGTTAATCTTTACCTTAACGTGTACACAGATTGTCTCTCTATCACATGTTGGTAAAGCCCTTAGGATGTGTACTTGACTACCTGGACTATGATGCGGATCATACTAGTGGGGACATGGTAGTCCATAAGTACATCCTTCAAAGTCCCTAGTCGAGGGTGTATCGAGATGGGGCATCGATATACCAGAGTAGACTAGCGTGTACCTTCTCGACCCATACAGATGGGCGATGGATGATCCCATATCCATCGGTGTTTGACATCAGAGATGATATACGGGTGCTCAGTAGAGACTGGGTACACTGGACGGACTCACCGAGAACTCCCAGATGGTATTATACCTCACGTTAGATGGCAGTTCTCTGGTGACACTGGTACAGAGTAGTCTGTCGACCCGAGATCGTCATAGAGTCTTGTGTGGTTCCCACTGTGCTTTGATTTCCATCTTACCACGTCCAAGAGGGCGTGCAAAACGGTGGTTTTTGGTTACAGTCCCGAGTCACATGGAGGCAATGAGCGATAGGAGGGGATTCGTCTCTCCCGGTATAGGGGGTTGATGTTGCGCTGTGTTCGATTGGCTATAACAGGAAATCCCTGGCCAGGGTTGCTGAGATTTACTGGTAAGTGTTACCAGTAGTTTCTCGAAGTGTTATAAACCTCATATCGACACGACTTATCGAGCTATTGGGGTCTGACGTTTACCACCCCTAGGCGAGATATGCGACATATCAGATGATCAGACCGGACTGTACGGTAGTGTTACTGGTTGGATTCACTGGAGTGTGAGCGGGCTTGCTCGTCGATCTTCTGATCGCTCAATACCCGGGTGGCCGTTACGTTTAGCAGACCGCTTGCGGCTTGTGGGTGTTTGATATGATCATCACCTGCTGCCGGCGTATTGACGAGTCTTTAGAGTCCTACACAGAGGTTTCCTGGCTCAAGCGAAACGAAATAGGAGCGCATATGAGATATGTGCGGGACCGAGAATAATACGTGTATGTGATATCGTATTTCATTCTCACGAACAATGTGTCGAATGGTTGTATGCGATATAACCTAGTTATCGAATCAAGGATTGATTCGATAAATCGATACATTGTATATTAGTCGGTTATATGCGATATGACCGGATCGTTAAATCAAGTGTTGATTTAATGATTTAATGCATAATTATATATTTGATATATTGCTTTGCATTAACTAGTATTGGTTCACTTTAAATGGATTTTCTCACTCGCTTGTGCACATTGTATATGTGATATATTTTTTGTGCACTTGATTGTATCATGTTTGATGATACATGATTGTGTAAAGAGTTAAATCTTAGTTAAGTAAATGGTTAGGGTTTTTACATATTTATTCTTTCATTTATCTTTTAATTTGGATTAAAAGAAATGAGGAAAGAAAAACAAAAGGGTTGCTTTCAACATGAAGCTTGTTGAAGCTTCATAAAGGTTTGATCAAAGTGACTCTTTTGTCTTCATCTCCTAAACCCTAACCATTCATTTAACCTAAGTTAATTCTATACACTTTACCATGGTTAATATTATGATAAGAATTCATTTTCTTTTCTTTTTAATTATCTTATCATAATACTAGCTTCTTCTTCTTCATCTTCTTCACATGAAGAAGCTTACTTCATCAATGGTGATTGATGAAAACAAGTGAGAAATCCAATTCTAAAGTCTACCCACTTCCTATTTCTTCATCCTCTACCTCTTGCCAAGTAGTAGAGTGTGTTTTCTTCACAAGTTTCTTGACTTGGTGAAGTGAGAGCTTGATCTAGCGATGCTTCGACGTAGATCATCTTCGGCATGGACATCGACAACCTAGCTCGCCTATTCTCCGATGAAGCCGACGCTAAAGCCCGGAATTTGTTTTGGACAGCGAGAGGACTTCATTGCGGAGCTATGGAGGTGGAGCACCGGATCTACAAAGGTTGTATTTCCGTATTCTTGTAGTTAAGTGTTAACTAGTTTACTTTTCGCCTAGAATTCTAGCCAACGATCCGTTCTAGGGTTTCTCGGCACCGTTTAAATTTTAAATTGGCATGGTTGATGCCTTGTGAGACCTCATTAGGGTGCCTAGGAACCCTACAGTGGTATCAGAGACTAGCTAGAGCCTTAGGCGAAGTCTAGACGGAATTTGAAACCCGAACGAACCCGAAACCCAACTCACAAATTGCTCTCTGTCTTTTTTTCAAAAACTGGGATTTTTCCAAATTAAAAATTGCTAAAAAATTCAGCAGGGAAATATAAGAATTACGGCGCAAAAATATTTTCATGAACAGTATAAACGGCGGCGGAACCGCGGCAGAAGCCTTGTTTCTGCGGCGGTTCCGCGGCAACATGGTAACGTCATCCTCCCCTTTCTGCACAGTAATTCATATTTTCAGATGCTGATTTTTCTGGGAATTTTTAATATTTATTCATGAGTTGAATTTTCTGGGGTTGTTTTGGGGATTCGGTGTTTCGATCGGAGTATCAAATTTTGTCTATGTGGCTTTCCGGATAAATTTTAGAATATGTTAAAAAGTTCGACCGGATATAAATACCCAATTTTTCCCCTGTCGGGAAATTTCCAAGTGTTGGATTTTTCCGTAGTTTGACGACGTTCTAAGTAGTGCAAGTAATGCGATGGACCCTCTAGAAGACAACAAACCTTAACTCGATTATGTGACCGTCTTGAACTGCCCTTTGAACCTTCGGGTTTGGGGAAGTACGGCGTGCCACATGTGAGGCGTTGGCTTGACCCTTCTACGGCTGGACCGTCGGTACTGAGGCACGAACTGAATGTTGTTAGACTTATTTCATGTGTTAATCTGTATCGGGAAAACTTGGGTGTTCGAATGATCAATCGGAAAGTTTAACATTTTCTAATTATCTGGAATGGGATACAATAATTGGAATTCACAAGAAGTTATGAGATAACTGAATGAATGTTATAAACATAGCACTTTAGTCTCACTTGATCGGTTGCCACTGAATTTTGATGTGATCAAAAGTCCGTCGCAATCACGTAGCGTACGCGGATACTCGCCGGGTAAACTTAATAGACAGCTACACCCTATAGCCCCGACTAAGTGATTGTAGGAGAACCCCGTCGCCGAAAGCATCCGTTCGGGTGCTCGCGGTAGCGGTGTTCCGCCTTGGTGCACTTCATCGACGGCATCGGGGGTGCGGCCGTCTACTGAAGTTTGCGACGAGCATTCGATCAGGATGTCGGGAATCTTGTTGAATTGCCCGACTCGATATTGAAAAGTGTTTTCGATAATGAGACTGAAATGCGGGGTTTATAATTGTTAGGCATGTGATGTCTAAGTAAGTCATTTGGTCAGGCATGCGATGTCTGAGGTGGTTGCGGATTCCAACTGTTGTAGTTTTACACTTTCTTTTCTGTGACCATAAGTGTAATATGTGATATCGCCGGTTTCGTTGCTATATGTCAACGACAATTGGGATGCGTATATTTACTTACGTTGATGACATGTGATGTTATGTGTTGCTGGATATGTTATATTGGATCGTCGTGTTTGAATAGCAGGGGGTTTTTATGTGAGATGAGTGTTTTTCATTTTCATTCATGTAAAAACTTGTATGTAATATTCTTTTATTGGGGCGCTTCCAGGTTGCGGAAGTTGTCACCGTTTGTATATTATTTACTTTTCCGCACTAGGATAGACCCAAGGAGGGGAGCACAAGTAACCGGGTTCTGGAGTCCAGTGGGAGACCAACTCGAGGAGTCGAGTCCGGGTCTCCTAACTTTAGAATTGGTAGGGTTGCTTGCCTCTCTCGTAGGGGTCTAGGGGTGTGGGTTTGGCTATTCATCGCGACCGTGGAATCCGTGTTTTATACTGGCTCGTATTGAAAACACGGACGTCCTAGTATATCCAATATTTCATATGTTTCTTCTGCTGCGATATCTGTGATGTGATCATGTGATGTTCTATGATAGATACAGTATATAGTATATATGATATATTATATAGGCGTTACTTATGTTTTACACCCGCGCTAGCCCTGCCCCGCTATGTCGTTAGTTACCTAACCTAACGGTGCACGAGGGGACATCGAGGCGAATGCGGATGGCATAAGTGTACGTCGTATTTATCTGTGATGTTTAGGTACTTAAATGATGGGACTTCATTAATGAGATTAATGAAATAAAAGAAACCTAAGATGTTGTAGAATCGAATTTCAAAATAAAACAGGTAGCTACAGTTCTTGCTTTGCATAGCGGTATATATGATATATCCTGCACCTTATTCGATAGGGAAAGGACCGAGATCCCTTCACCGGGAGTGACTCCTTTAGCGATAACTGGCAGATGCTACACACTCGGTTTGTCTTTTGATTGCTTTTAAGTGTTTTTGCTTTGCACAGTGATATATATGATATATCCCGCACCTCATTCGACGAGGAAAGGACCGACGATCCCTTCACCGGGAGTGACTCCTTTAGCAAAACTAGAAAAGCCTAAAAAACACTCCATTTCAAAATTCATTCGATCCTACAACGATATCAAGTTCATTACGCAATAGGTTTTCAGAAAAACCTGTCGTAGCCCTCCGACATTTCAGATAAGTTGTATATAGTATTCGTGCTGCATTTGTTGGCTTTCGTCAAGGTGCAGTGTGCGGTAGCTATATGCTGCTTATCTGCAGCATACGATGCGATTGGATTAGGGTAGTCGTGCGGCTTTGTTGGCTTTCGTCAAGGGTCGTGCGGGTGGGTTTAATTCGATCAAGAAATGTACGGGTTGAACTTGACTAGCGGGCTATGGTTTGTTGGCTTTCGTCAAGGTCATAGCACGTTAGGGGCAAAAGATTATCGGGAATTTCAAGTGTTGAAATTTGCAATGAGATTGCATACCTTCTATGAGATAGTTGGATCCCGATACCCGCTGCGAGTAAGAGTTACTCCTGGGAGAGTTTTATACATTACAATTAGCCGATCAAGTAGGTGTCTAGAAAGGTGTCAACGGGGTTACGCCTCTGGGAAAACGAGGTTTACATTAATTAGGTTCGTGCGAAAGCACGGGGGACCTCCCTCAAAGTACCGACACTGGCCTGGCTGAAAGATTGGCGAACTTGTAGTGTGTAATTAATCCCGGCTAGTCTTTCCTTTTAGGGTTTGAAGGAAGATTTGATAAAAAGCAGTGGGAGCCATCCTGATTAGATAAAATAATAACCAATCTATTCTTGACAGAGCGCACGCTGAGTGTTTTCTTCTCTCTCTCTCCAGGTAGAGACCATATCACGCCTTAATCAAGATAATAATACGGATTATTGACCGAACCCGCTTGTTATACTGAGCTGGGGAACGTTGGTCCCGCTCCAACTTATAATAGTTATAAGACAGAGCAGGAAATTGGGGAATACCAGATTTCCCGTGCCGCCCAAACGAAGAGAGTGCATGCTGATGCATCATCTTCGGGTGTGTTCGTTACAAAGAACTGTTTCTCAGTGTCCTTTACGTCCTGGGTATATGATACCGGATCAGGATCCCGCATATGTAATATGTTACATGGGCTACAGATAGGTAAAGAACTGAGAACGGGTGACAAGTTTCATGAGGCAGAAAACGGGGCAAGAGTTGGAGCCAAGTCTGTCGGTCACTGTCACCCTGTATTACCTATACATTGATTCTGAACGAATGTTATTAGATACCGAACCTGATATCCAAAATCATATCACTCTCTTTATTAGTAAAGAAATGATATAATTTTTTATTGTTGGATAATGTTTTGAACATTTCCTATATCAAAAGTTGATCGGTTCAGGCACGTTATCTAAAAGCATTGATGTTCTAAATCAAACTACAGTTCTTAGTATATGGAACACACACAAGAGGAAGAGTTCAGAAATGAACGAATCCTTCTTGAGGCATTATAGACTAGGTCATATCAATGCGACCCGACTAGCTGAAGTTACATTTAGATGCATATTTAAATCTGTTTGAATTTACATCTTATGAAACTTGCCAGTCATGTCACAAAGATAAGATGACCATAGCTCCGTTTACTGGAAACAGAGAAAGAGTTAGTGAACTCTTGGGATGATACATGTTGATGTATGTAGGTCCCCTGTCTACACATGCCAGGACTGATTCTTTGTATTTCATTACATTCTCTGATGATCTTTCGAGATTCGGACCTATGTTCCTGTTGAAACACAAGTCCAAACCTTTTGAGATATTCACAGAATATAAGTTAGAAGTAGAGAACCGATAAGGGTATAAGTATTATGTCCTTTGATGTGATCAAGGAAGAGAATACTTGTGCACGGAATTCCTGGACTATTCTAAAGGAGAATGAGATTCTCTCTCAGCATTACTCCTCCATATACACCATAGCACGATGGTATATCGGGGTGGAGCAGATACACCCTATATGATAAGGTGTGCTCTATGATGAGTACTACTGAGTTACCTATTTTCTTTTGGGTGTTATGCGCTTGAGAAGCTGCATACCTATTGAATAGGGTTCAAATCAAATCAGTTGCCTACCACTTCATATGTGATATGGAAAGGGAAGAGCCCATTTCTTAAGTTAGTTAAGATTTGGGGTTGTCCGGCCTATGTCTGAAAAGCAAAATCCGGACAAGCTCGAGGCAAGGTCAGTTATGTAGAACTGGAAATGTTCCAGCTATACAAAACTGCAGCTGAAGATTTGACAGAACCAAAGGATTCAATAATTACCAACGAACCTCAGCCTCTCCGCCGATCTAGTAGGGTTCCTCACCCACTTGAGAGATACTTCGGTTTCTCTATGACAGTGGGAGCGAGGATTGCATCATGAGATGATGACCCAACTAGTTTCGAACTGGCCATCAGGAGTAGGACTCTGTAAGAATGGCTGGATGCTTAGCGATCTGAGATGGAATCCTTATACACCAACAAAGTATGGACTTTGGTTGCAATATCTGAAGGGTTAAATCCCCATCAGGAGCAAGTATATCTTGAGAAGATTACTTGGTGTAGATGGAAAAGTTGAGACTTTCAAAGATGGACTTGTTAAAGGTTTTCGTCATCGACCAGGCGTGGATAATGATGAAACCTTTTCCAGTACCTATGCTTAAGTGCATCCAGATACTACTTGCCACGGCTACATACCATGACTACGATATCTGGTGGTTGGGTGTCATGACTGCTTTTCTAAATGATGTTTTAGAAGAGTGCGTCTATAAGTACACAGCCAAAGGGCTTCGTAGACAGTAGGAGCAGCGGAAACGTGTGCAAGATGCTTTATAGGATTAAAGCAGGCATCGCGGAGTTGGAACATCTGTTTTGATGGATTTGTCAAAGAGTTTGACATCATCAAAATGGTAGATGAACCTTGTATAAACAAAAAGGTAGTAGAGAGTATGGTGACGATCCTCGTAGAGTACGTGGATGACATACTCTTGATAAGGAAAGAGTTTCCTATGCTACGCTCGGTCAATCTCCGCTTATCATAATGATTCTCCATATAGGATCAAAGTGATACCTACTAAATCCTAGGTTTTGGATCTATGAGATAGATCTAAATGGATGTTAGGATTCTCACTAGTTGTAGTGAGAAGGTATCAATCGACCCTGGGGAGAATCACTGGAATGGTTCCAGGGTAAAGGGACGGTATGTTGGAAGAGTTCCAAGCAAAATACCGTGACATACTAGACGATAAAGGCAGGATACATCGCTACTTAAGATGCTACCAAAGAGGCTGTTTGGGTGTATATTGGTTCATAAGATGAACTACGTTCCAACCATTGTGAGACAATGGAGTTGTGGCTTATGCCAAGGAACGACCGTCCCATCAGTGATCCAGACATATTCTAAGGCAGTGTCACCTGATCATGGAGATGGTTGATCTCCAGGGAGATCGAGGTTAGGAGAGTAGACTCAGAGGACAACACAGCGGATCCACTCACAAAGGCCTGTTCTCAGAGAGAGACTTTTATGGGATGGTTGAGTATGAGATACTACAACCACTGCTATAGATGGCCCTAGTGCAAGTGGGAGATTGTTAGTTATATGTATGCCCTAGAGGCCATTACTGTACATTGGATGTATATTGTAGTGGATGCTGGGACATATATAGGGAGGACTTTCTTGCTCGACATGATAGTATGCTATCTGGTTAATCTTTACCTTAACGTGTACACAAATTGTCTCTCTATCACATGTTGGTAAAGCCCTTAGGATGTGTACTTGAGTACCTGGACTAGGATGCGGATCATACTAGTGGGGACATGGTAGTCCATAAGTACATCCTTCAAAGTCCCTAGTCGAGGGTGTATCGAGACGGGGCATCGATATACCAGAGTAGACTAGCGTGTACCTTCTCGACCCATACAGATGGGCGATGGATGATCCCATATCCATCGGTGTTTGACATCAGAGATGATATACGGGTGCTCAGTAGAGACTGGGTACACTGGACGGACTCGCCGAGAACTCCTAGATGGTATTATACCTCACGTCAGATGGCAGTTCTCTGGTGACACTGGTACAGAGTAGTCTGTTGACCCGAGATCGTCATAGAGTCTTGTGTGGTTCCCACTGTGCTTTGATTTCCATCTTACCACGTCCAAGAGGGCGTGCAAAACGGTGGTTTTTGGGTACAGTCCCGAGTCACATGGAGGCAATGAGCGATAGGAGGGGATTCGTCTCTCCCGGTATAGGGGGTTGATGTTGCGCTGTGTTCGATTGGCTATAACAGGAAATCCCTGGCCAGGGTTGCTGAGATTTACTAGTAAGTGTTACCAGTAGTTTCTCGAAGTGTTATAGACCTCATATCGACACGACTTATCGAGCTATTGGGGTCTGACGTTTACCACCCCTAGGCGAGATATGCGACATATCAGACGATCAGACCGGACTGTACGGTAGTGTTACTGGTTGGATTCACTGGAGTGTGAGCGGGCTTGCTCGTCGATCTTCTGATCGCTCAATACCCGGGTGGCCGTTACGTTTAGCAGACCGCTTGCGGCTTGTGGGTGTTTGATATGATCATCACCTGCTGCCGGCGTATTGACGAGTCTTTAGAGTCCTACACAGAGATTTCCTGGCTCAAGCGAAACGAAATAGGAGCGCATATGAGATATGTGCGGGACCGAGAATAATACGTGTATGTGATACCGTATTTCATTCTCTCGAACAATGTGTCGAATGGTTGTATGCGATATAACCTAGTTATCGAATCAAGGATTGATTCGATAAATCGATACATTGTATATTAGTCGGTTATATGCGATATGACCGGATCGTTAAATCAAGTGTTGATTTAATGATTTAATGCATAATTATATATTTGATATATTGCTTTGCATTAACTAGTATTGGTTCACTTTAAATGGATTTTCTCACTCGCTTGTGCACATTGTATATGTGATATATTTTTTGTGCACTTGATTGTATCATGTTTGATGATACATGATTGTGTAAAGAGTTAAATCTTAGTTAAGTAAATGGTTAGGGTTTTTACATATTTATTCTTTCATTTATCTTTTAATTTGGATTAAAAGAAATGAGGAAAGAAAAACAAAAGGGTTGCTTTCAACATGAAGCTTGTTGAAGCTTCATGAAGGTTTGACCAAAGTGACTCTTTTGTCTTCATCTCCTAAACCCTAACCATTCATTTAACCTAAGTTAATTATCTACACTTTACCATGGTTAATATTATGATAAGAATTCATTTTCTTTTCTTTTTAATTATCTTATCATAATACTAGCTTCTTCTTCTTCATCTTCTTCACATGAAGAAGCTTACTTCATCAATGGTGATTGATGAAAACAAGTGAGAAATCCAATTCTAAAGTCTACCCACTTCCTATTTCTTCATCCTCTACCTCTTGCCAAGTAGCAGAGTGTGTTTTCTTCACAAGTTTCTTGACTTGGTGAAGTGAGAGCTTGATCTAGCGATGCTTCGACGTAGATCATCTTCGGCATGGACATCGACGACCTAGCTCGCCTATTCTCCGATGAAACCGACGCTAGAGCCCGGAATTTGTTTTGGACAGCGAGAGGACTTCATTGCGGAGCTATGGAGGTGGAGCACCGGATCTACAAAGATTGTATTTCCGTATTCTTGTAGTTAAGTGTTAACTAGTTTACTTTTCGCCTAGAATTCTAGCCAACGATCCGTTCTAGGGTTTCTCGGCACCGTTTAAATTTTAAATTGGCATGGTTGATGCCTTGTGAGACCTCATTAGGGTGCCTAGGAACCCTACAGGAATTTTATAATGTATGGTATTACTTGTTTTTCCTATTTTTGCTCCAGATAAAATCTGGGACCATTTATCTGTATTTTGAGTGTTGTGTCTTGCGTGATACGTACGATTCGAGTCGCATTTCTGTGAGATCAGCCAAATCGGGTTAGGTTGAACGATGCCATGCACGTCTTGCGCACCAAGTGCACACATATTTTAACTCATGGCGTTAATTCTTTCGTATCGTTTTGTCTTCGCGTTTTATCGAATGCTTAGCTTTCTATATATTGATATTTGTGTGATTCTAGGATCGGTTGTGGAGATGTCGGACGCGGCAAGAAAAAGAAAGGCAGTGATTGGGTCAGATTAGCCGAGGCGTTCCGGTGAGTAGATGTACACATCTATGGGGGTATCGTCTGGATGGCGCAAGACACCCGATAATTAGGATTGTTAGTAGTTCTTGTATTCATATGTATAGTCTCCCAATCATTCATATCATGGCATAGCATCTTCTTACATAAGATATTATTACCTAAGACACTTGCACCATTATCATTGGTTCATGCCGCACGTGCACTATCTTATGCGAACACACATGCCATTAGTAATTGCTATGTCACGAACACTATAGAACTTGCTTCAAATCGGTATCTGTGCATTTGCATAATATATGATATGTAAACTGTAGTTGTATATTCATTGTATCAGGATGGATATATAAGTTTGATAGTCATATACTCGTCGTATTATCATTCATACATAGCTTCTATTCATACATCGCATTGCATATTATCGATATCATAGACATCCATCATTACCGACATGTTCATATATTGTGATTCTTCTTGGAGATTTCCGTATTTATGAGGTTACTGGATTTAGGTGAAAAACGCAAGAATTTTATAAACCTATTATCATTTTAAAAATTCAAGTTGCGGTTTTCTCGTGATATGATGTATATGGCGTCCACCATGAGTTTTCCTGATTTGAGTTGGTTTTCGAGACCCGATTCGAGGAGTAGGATGAACCGTCTCGGATACATGGTGGACCCGGTAAGGTACCCCGGGGCAAGAAGCTCAAGTTGTAGACGATAAGCCTGGCAGGGGAGGACTACCTACCGGTGATATTTGGCGCGGCGGATATCCGGAGGATACCGACCGTAATCGTGAGATTTGATGATATGGGCCGATCCGGACTGACAGAGCTCGGGATATTGAGGATCCTGTGTCGATGCTTGACACGGATTTTCTGTCGATTTTACTGATGATACTCCAGTTTTATTATACAAAAGTTTTATTAAAATAAGAATACAGATTTTCTCATACCAGATATATCCAGATTTCGTGTTTGATTATTCATTCATGTCGCATTCATACTAGTGCATCGCATCATAATTGTATATGTAGATTGTGACGCATTTGCGTGCATATTTACGATAGCCTTATTAGATGTTACTTACTACTCACGAGTTGGCAACTCACCCCTGTTGTGCCACAGTATCTTGCAGGTCCGACCCGTCAGTATAGTAGCGACGGGCATACTTCTTTTTTTGCTCCCTTTGTATCGATTTGCGGCTTACTCTTAGGTGGGTCGTGAGGATACTCTTTTGTTTCCACCTTATATATTTACTGTTATATCTAGTATACTCCATCTACCCTATCTACCATTTCCACCATTTGTATATTGGACTTAGACTGTAACCTTGAGAGACTTGTGTATATATATTCTGATTTCTTGTGTCCGGCTCTTGTGAGCCGATTTTATACTTGGTTTCTGTTTTCTTGGTTTTAAATGTTGATTTCATATTATGATAATATATCTTATATGCGGTTGTGTTCCGCTGTTCGGCGAAGAGCTAACTCCCGCTTGGGGATGCCTTTATTCATTACTTATGTATATTCATGTGTTGTACCCATTTGGGACCAGTTTTTACAAAGGAAACTCTGCCAAAATTTTTATAAAACTTGAGTTATTGTAAGGGGTTTTCAAAGTAACTTTTCTATGTTTAAATCACTTTTTTAAAACAAGTTTTCCTTCACTCTATTTCTTTAAACGGTTTAGATTTCTGGGCTTTAAATTATTTAGATTACGTTACACCTCTAGACGTTACGTAATTTAAGTGACAGTCGCGTTCCACATATTCGGGTCATGACAATACCTCTCTACACCTCATTTTCTTTTTATAAAAAAAAATGAGGTGTCCCCTTCTAGATGTATTTGTGTATCAAATATACAATACATACTTGTATATGTATCGTATACATATACACGTATTCGTATCAAATACGAATAGCAAATGAGAGAGAAATAGAAAGTGGATATATATATATATATATATATATATATATATATATATTAAATCAACACTTGATTTAATAATCCGGTTTTATCATAAACCGGTTAGTATTAATAAACGTCCGATTAATGTACGTGTATCAAATACACGTGTTTAATCGAACTCCCGCATATATCAACATACGCACTCTACATCATTTCACTTGAACCGGGAAACACTCTGTATGGGACTCTAAAGACTCGACAATATGCTAGCAGTAGATTAGAATCATATCCGATTGATCTTAAACACTTCCAGATCAATCCCTTCATGAGTTAATCCATTAGCACGTCAGCGGTACTAGCTGTATATAACGACTACCCATGTATTGATCAAAAGAAAGGTCGACAAGAAAGCTCATCCCTACCCTATAGAGCCAATCCTTGACATTCACCGTATAGTTTGGTCTCTTCATCAGTGAGTGTCGCATACCGGGTCTGAAGGGTGGATTCTGTCATACCCCCAATAACTCGATAATGCATGCTGATGTCAAACTAATAACCACCTAGTCAAAAAAGTATGGCAATCAAGCACAACTCGACATCAACTTCCTATACTGAGAGAGATGAATCCCTTCGACTGCTCACCGACTTCATGTGCTTCAGCGCTTTACCCAACTAAAATCTGTTTGCATGACTCATTAAAACCGTGATAAGATAGTAATCAAAGTACAATGTGAACACACACAAGACACTATGGCGATCTCAGGTCAAAAAACTATCATGTACTCATGTCACCAAAAAACTGCTATCTAACAATTGGTAATACCGAGTAATTTATATCATCTTTTTCACTTTTAAGTTTTATAAAGGTCTTTGTGCAAGTGTCTCATCAATATCTTTTATCACAATGTAAACTTATGCAGGTTTTAAGATGCCATTTGCTCACAGCCAAATACTACATGCATATATAATTAAATAGGAGTGTGCTAGATTAAGTAGCAACTGCTTTGCGTGTCGAATTAGGCGATCAACGTTAACAGATGATTTGTGTTTATGGTCAGGATCGACTTGGGATTCAGGAGATGGTACCTAAATGACATAATAATGTGTAGGTCCGAAATTTAAGCTTACATATTCCAAAGATGGTGCATCTTTATCAAGCATTATAATGAAGGTACTCCGTGCATGTTTCTTGTACATGTTGGATAGCTTTGAGGAATGGAATTATGCTCTGTAACCTTCATCAGAAACATTTTATACCTTTACTTCACTTTTCTAAAGACAATTTTTCACCTTCATAGAGTCTCATAAACTCCTACCATGGATCTTTTAACAACAGACTGGCATTGCGAGAACTCGCATTCGAAATAACGAGCTTGGAGAGACGAAGAAATTATACGGCTGATTTGCAGTCCTAATTGGATCAAGGTTGTACCGTTATTCTATCAAATTAACCAGGAAACCATGTCAGAGATCAACAAACAGTATCAAAGTCACAAAATGAAGGCATGGACACAATTTTTGCCCCAATTGACACAACGAATAAGACTCAAAAATCAAACACTGCAAGATAAAGTCGCCATAGAATTAGAAAACTACAGCGCATATATCATCATGTTAGGGTTCCAGCCCAAAACAACAGAAGTAGCTTTTAGGACTTTCATTTAATGCGTGAAAGTGAAAGCTACAATTGCTTCCAAAATATTTGTCCTGTCTAGACTTTCAATCTTAGAGAAAAACTACATCATTTAGCAGATAATCACAAGGACCTGATGGTCACAAGGACGAGCCGTCTCAAGAACTCGATGCTGCAGCTGCTGCTGCTGCTGCTGCTGCGATCGATCATCATCATCGATATCATCACCACCGCCATGAAAGGTCTTCTCGACAAGTTTCCCGCCAGGAGAACGAACAGAGAGAGCCACGTGAACGCCACAGAGGACAGAGAGCTCCTCTGCGAGCTTCAAAAGCCCGCGCCTTCGCTTAGAGAAGGTCACATTGAGGGACTCTCTGTTGCGGATCCTCTCGATATTCTTCCTCCTCCCCTTTTCGCCCTCCTCTGTAACAATCACCACTGGATTAGGAGAAGAAGACGAAGAAGAGCAGCCATCGAATGCGGCTTGGATGAGTTCACCGGCGGTGGTCTGATGAGGAGACTGAATGGAGACCGAGACTGGAACCCCGCAGAGGATGGAGAGCTGCTCGGATTTGGTGACGAGGGTCTTCATACGCTTGTTGAAGGTGGAAAGGAGGGACCTTTTGTCCCCGATCCTCGCCATCGGGATCTTCCTGCGCCCTCTTCTTCCTCCATTGGATGCCGCCGCCATTGATGATGATGATGATGATGAGAGAGAGAGAGAGAGAGAGAGCGAGCGAGAGAGAGAGCTGTACTGTTGCCGCCGCTTCAGTGAATAAGAGGGGGCAGTTAGTTAGGGTTAACAGCAGCGGGTGTTCCTATATATATATATACTATTCTCATTGAGAGCTAACCGTTTCCTTGTAAGAATATTAATTAATTAATTATTACTTTTGTTGCTTTTGTGTTAAGCAACTCCCATCAACTCATCAACAAACGGTTATTGTGTTTGACCTGTTTTGACTCTAGAGCAGCTACTTTCTTGATTAAGTTGCCGCATATAATGGGCCCCACAAAAATCTAAGCCCATTTCTTGTTTGTTTATTAATTTTCAGTTGTTTATTTACATCGGTTAATTACTAATTATGGAAAATTACATTTGGTTGTGTGTGTGTGTGTGTATGTATATATGCTGAGCAAAATTTGTAAACTATTATTTAAGATGAATTACACTAAAATAGCCTCAAATGTCATGTTTTTTCATTACAATACCTTATTGTTTTTCTTCCAGTAAAATAAACTGTACTTTTAAAGGGAATTTTTTCACTACAGTATCTCAAAAGTAGCATATCAGGTGTTTTACCGTAAAAAGAACAGCTTTAACATATTTTACTGGAAATAATATGATGGTTGAGTGTAATTTTAGTGTAATTTACCCTATTTGTGCATTTGGTTTAGATCAATAAGGCATAGATCCTAATCCAAATTATACCTCTACATTCATATACTACTGGTTGTTTCAAAATTGACCGGTTGAAATAGCTGTTTTTTTTTGAGAAAAATGGATAGGATCAAAAAGGGTCTTGATGGATAAAATATTTCATTAAAATTATGAAATAAAAGCAATTACATGAGAAAAATAAAAACGAAAAAGAAAAATAAAACAATACAACTTATGAATCTCATAAGAATTTACCTTTCAAAAAAATAAATAACATTAGATAGCCTAATAGATTCAAACCTAGTTTACACTCTACATATTATAAGTAAATTTTATGTATTATTAAATATCCAGTTTCTATTCAAATTGTAGAAGGCGGAAGTATGTAGCAACGTTAAAGACAAATTGAGAAACACGCGGAACTACTGCAGCCTTCCGGAGGAGTTTTGGAACTTTTGATTTCTTTCTTTTATTTTGCTGATCATAATTTTATAAACGATTTTGATGTAATTTAACTTTTTTAATCAATATACTTGATGATGCTCAATATCGGGGATCTCTCGGATCACGACGCGTGGCAAATGACGTGTCCAAGAACTCAGAAGAAAGGGCCCACAGGGACCGACCCGGCCACCTGTGTACCCGACCTGCAAGCCCTAGCCGGCTCTCCTCAGAGCCCCTTTTGAAATTGGCCTCCTCGGCTACTCAACTCGTCCCGAGCCGCCACAAGACCAAGACTCCTCGGCCCTTTCGCTCGTCCAGAGCTTCCCTCCCGAGGCCATCTTCCTCGGTTCTCCGACCGACTCCACCACTCGCAGGCGTAACCGTCGCTCCGCGAATCTCGCCATGCGCAGATTCTCCGCCAGCAACATCGCCATGTTCCACGCCATCACGATCCCCATTAATGGGCGATCCGCTCTTCACGCAGGCGTGACATCGGGAGTGTAACTGCCGGTGAGATCTTCGCGTCTGCTGCTGCGTGTTGCCGCCGCTATATAAACCCCCATCAAAGAGGGGTCAAGTAAGCCAATTTTATTCCACTTAGCCGTTACTCTACTCGGATCTAGTACTAACTTGATCATCGGAGGGTCCTCGGTGGTACCAAACCATCCCGGGACTTCTTTGCAAGTATTCAGCGTTAAACTCCTCAAGTCGCCAATCTCCTCAAAACCCATTGAGACCCACACGCAACAGGAGATCGCCCTCAAAATCCACCGGGAGATCGACGGAAGACAACATCTGACGGAGACCTTAAAAAGGACCTCCATCAGTTGGCGCCATCTGTGGGAAACGCTACACAAAACACAAAGTTGGCCTTCCGATCTCCGTCCATGGCAAGCGATCCCCCTGAAGATCCAAACGCCCGTTGTCACCTCCCTCTTAACTGAGGCGTAGGCGAACCCTCACCGAATGTCGTCAGCCTCCCCCCCCCTCCCGCTGGCTGCCGTTTCACAGATTCCGGCGACCGCCCAAGCAAAAGGGCCAGGGGCCATGAGACTATCACCTTTGGCGACGGAGACCTTCACGGCATCTCCATGCCCCACAACGACCCTCTGGTGATCACAGCCCGGATCCACCGGTACGAGGTCCACCGGATACTTGTCGACTCGGGCAGCTCGGCAGACATCCTCTTCCACGACTGCTTCATGCGCATGGGGCTTACCCCAGCGGATCTGAGGCCAACCTCACACGTCCTGTCAGGGTTCACCAACCACTCCATTCCCGCGCAAGGGGTGATCACCCTGCAGTTCAATATCGGTGAGCCTGGCCACACCCGTACGTTGCCCGTGGACTTCATCGTAGCAAAGGTCCCATCTGCCTACAACGTCCTCCTCGGCCGCCCGACGCTCAACTCACTCCAAGCCCAGATATCGACCTACCATCTGGTGATGAAGTTCCCCCTTGATCAGGGTGGAACAGGTCGAGTCTACGGAAACCAACGGATCGCGAAGGTATGCCTTACCGAAACATCTTCACCCGAACAACCGACCGACGACGCTGAAGGAAAAGGCGACATCAAGGGTTCTTTGGACACCCGAGACGAGCAGAAAGAGGTTCGGGGAACTCCGGTCGAACCACTGATCGAGGTGCCCCTCACCGAAGGAGACAATGAAAAAACCGTCCAAGTCTGATCACTCCTGACAGGGGCTCGGCGAGACGACCTAGTCAGATTCCTCAGAAATAACTCTGACGTATTCGCCTGGGCGCCCGCCGACATGCCTGGGATCGACCCCAGAATCATTTCTCATAAGCTCGGAGTTGATCCTACGGCCCGACCTGTCAGACAGAAAAAGCGGAGCTTCGCCCCAGTCAAACAGAAGGCTATCGAAGATGAGATTGATCGACTTCTCGCCGCCAACTTCATCCGAAATGTACCGTACTCGGAGTGCCTGGCAAACGTAGTTCTGGTCAAGAAGTCAAGCGGGAAGTGGCGGATGTGCGTCGACTTCACCAACCTCAACAAGGCCTGCCCCAAGGACAACTATCCGCTCCCTCGGATAGATCAACTCGTCGACAGCTCAGCCGGCCACGAGCTGTTGAGATTCATGGATGCTTTCTCCTGCTACAACCAGATCCGTATGAATCCGGAAGATGAAGATCTCACCGCATTCACGACGGACCGGAAGGTATATTTCTATAAGATGATGCCCTCCGGCCTTAAGAACGCCGGGGCCACGTACCGGCGGTTGGTCAATCGCATGTTCAAACCAGAGATCGGCAGGAATATGGAGGTCTACGTCGACGACATGCTCGTCAAATCCGTCTCAGTGGCTGACCATGCCAGGGATCTGGGCGAGGCCTTCGAAGTGCTCCGCAAGTTCAAGATGAAGCTGAACCCCGCCAAGTGCGCATTCGGAGTCACCGGGGGAAAGTTCCTCGGGTTCATAGTCACCCATCGTGGAATCGAAGCCATCCCAAAGAAAATCGACGCTATCCTCAACATGGCCGCGCCCAAAACCAACGTCGAGATCATGCGGCTCACAGGACGAGTCGCCGCTCTGAGCCGCTTCATGTCCAGGTCAGGAGAGAAATGCCTCCCGTTCTTTAGGGCCTGAGGAAGATCCCGAGCTTTGAATGGTCGAGGGAGTGCCAAGCCGCCTTCGACCAATTGAAGAAGCACCTCGCGATGCCGCCACTGCTCACACGACCCGTCGAAGGAGACGAACTGTCGCTGTACCTGGTAGTATCTCATCAAGCAGCAGGCTCGGTGCTCGTCCGGGAGGTCGAGGGAGCGCAGAAGCCGGTGTACTTTGTAAGCCACATATTTAAGGACGTGGAAACGAGGTACCCAGCTATAGAGAAGATTGTCTTAGCCCTCGTGGTGGCCTCAAAGAAGCTGCGGCACTACTTCCAAGCGCACACCATCATCGTCCTTACCGAGCGCCCGTTGGGGGCCATTCTTGCGTCACCGGAATCCTCGGGACGCTTAGAAAAGTGGAGGTGGGAGCTATCCCAATTTGATGTGAAATATCGCCCGAGGCAGACCATCAAAGCACAGGCCCTGGCCAACTTCATCGTTGAGTGCACCATTCCCCTCAAGGAACCGGAGTCCGCACCGCCCTCCGTGACTGAGTGTCCCATCACAGGGAGGCCTGGTTCGGTTCCTGAGTGGATCATCTACGTCGACGGATCTTCAACCGAAGAAGGGTGTGGAGCCGGCCTCATTATACGAGGCCCGAACGAAGCGGAAATGGAGTACTATCTGAAGCTCGGTTTCAAGGCCTCGAACAACGCGGCAGAGTACGAGGCCCTTCTAGCCGGACTGCGCATGGCCGCTGGGCTAGGGATGAAGATAATTCGAATCCGCAGCGACTCGTCCCTTGTTGTCGGACAAGTGACTGGCCGCTTTGAAGCTCGGGAACCTCTGATGGTGAAATACCTGGACGAGGTGAGGAAACTCCGGAGAAACTTCGAAGAAGTCCAAGTAGAACAAATACCAAGGCAGCTGAATGCCCAAGTCAATGCCTTGAGCAAGCTGGCTTCATCATACTCAGCTAACAATAAGCGGTCCATCCTCTTCGAAACCTTGCCTCAGCCCAGTGTGGAAGACGGGGCAGCCACGCTCCACGTGTATGCGGCGCAAGAAGGCGGCCAAGATTGGAGGAAACCCCTCATGGAATTTCTGAAGGACGGTGCGCTCCCGGATGACCGGGGGACCGCCCGCCGCCTCCCGGCCAAAACCCGCCACTTCATCTGGAGCAACGGAAATCTTTACAAAAAGTCTTTCACTCAACCCCTGCTCCGATGCGTCGACCCCCACGAAGCCGACTACGTCCTCCGGGAAATCCATGAAGGGGTTGGCGGTGCACACCAAGGGGCCCGAACCTTGATCCAAAAGGCGTTGCTCCAGGGGTACTACTGGCCCACTATTCATGAGGACGCCCAGAAGCTAGTCAGAAGATGCAAGAGTTGCCAGCTCCACGGCAGCATCCCTCGCCTCCCCGCCACCGAGCTGACCGCCCTAACATCCCCATGGCCGTTCGCCCAGTGGGGATTGGACATGATCGGCCAGTTCCCAACCGGTACAGGCGGGCACAAATACGTCCTCGTCACAGTAGACTACTTCACCAAGTGGATCGAGGCTGTTTCCATCAGAAAACCGGACGCCACCACTGTTAGTGTATATGCCCTAGAGGCCATTACCGTATCATACTAGTTTGTATATTACTTAATGGAAGCTTGGGATATTCACCTTGTTTAGAAAATCTTGCTCAAAATGGTAGTACGCTACTTGTTTTGTTTCTACTTTAATGTGTACATGTGTTTTCTTTTAGTATATCACCTATACACATTAGTGGAGCCCTTAGGATCTTTGCTTGATTATCAGCGTTGTGATGGCAGTCACACTCGTGGGGGCTGGGTAATCCATAAGCACATCCTTATGCAGGTCCCTAGTCGTAGGACTATCGAGACAGGGCATCGATACTCCAGAGTAGACTAGCGTATGCGCTTCTCATCCCAGCAGGGGAGACGGTCTGTCCCACAGCCGTCAGTACGTCGTACTTGAGATAGTATGCGGGTGCTCGTTAGGTTATGAGTACACTGGACAGGACTCGTCGGGAACTGATGGTTGGTACTATACCTATCGTCAGTTATCAGTTCCCAGGTGACATGAGTACAGCTTAGTCCGCTGACTTGACACTGTCACTTCGCCTCGAGTGTGTTCCCACTGTACTTTGATTACTGTAGGGTGTTTTTCGTCACCCCATTGAGATGGGAATACGCGCGCGTTTGTCAGGCGTACTACAGATTCCCCCTGCCTAGGGTAGGGCGGGGTTTAATGATTGTGGGGATCCGAATCTCCGGCAGCCGCGGACTAAGCTGCCGTTAATTACCCCTCGCCTTTGGGGCGAGGGAACCTCCGATTAACGGGTTAAACTGGTCATGCGAATTCAATGTGCAGTGTACGTGTGTTCTGTTCTGAAAGGGGGGTTTTGGATATATCGGGAGCCACGCAGAGTTTTTACGGGGGTCCCGCTACCCGGATAGCGGGCTGGGGGTCAAGGGGGCTAGCAGCCCCCTTGCGGGGTTCGGGGCAGCGCCCCGGCCCGAAAATTTTTTGGAGGGGGAGAATGTTGCGGAGTATGTGTATGTGTACATTTGTATACAAATGTATATATATATGTATATACATAAAAAGAGGGGGAAAAGGCATCCAAGGGATGCGTGGGGCAGCACCTTGGGCGCTGTGCGCTTAGGTGCTGTGCGCAGGTGCGCAAGCGCGCGCGCCACGTGTCGGCACGCGGGCGCCTTGCGCACTTGCGCAAGCGCGCGCGCCACGTGTCGGCACGCGGGCGCCTTGCGCTCTTGCGCAAGCGCGCGCGCCACGTGTCGGCACGCGGGCGCCTTGCGCAATTGCGCAAGCGCGCGCGCCATGTGTCGGCACGCTGGCGCCTTGCGCACTTGCGCTGCGCGCCGGAGAGGCACAAGAGGCTTTTAGCCTGAAAAAAAGGATTTCTCAAAGGAGAAATCAGAGAGGAGTCGGGCTCCTGAATGTGTTTTGGGTTTAATGGAAGTGGTTCTTCTTCTTCCTCCTGTCGCTTGCTGGATCTTGAAGATCAAGAGATGTGAAATCTCAAAATCTCTCCTTTTTAAGATCTGATGACAGATCCAAGTTCCCCTTTGTGGGTTTTGTGGTGGAAAACTATTTAGTTTTGAAAAAGGAAGAGTAAAACTCTTGATTTAATTCAAAAGAAAGAAGAAGGTTTTGGAACCTTGAAGAAGGAAGAAAGAGCTCAGCTCTGAAACTTTTTTGGAGAGAGAAAAAGTTATGAGATATTTTCATTATCTTTGCCTTTATAGGCCATACATTTTACACATAGCCCCTTGGGCTTCACAAAATGGTATTTTGCCTATTTCATGGCTCATGTGCCATTTCTTTTTGCACATAAGCCATGGGCTTTACAAAAATTTGGCTTTATGCCCATTTTCTTACATTTATCCATAAAATAAAATAAAAGAAAATGCAACAAGATTATTTATTACAAAAATTTTATCTTGGCGTGGAGGAGGCCGGCCGCTTCATGTTCGGGCTCGACTCGGGCATGGGCCCACTGGGTCTGGGCTTGGGCCCACTTGGCTTGGGGTTGACTTAGATTTTGACTTGGTCAACCGGGGTGTAAATTTTTACCCCAACAAATTGCCCCCCATCAATAAATGCACACCACATATGTGGGTCGTGTGCATGAAATTGATGGATCTTCTTTCGCGTGGAGGCGACTTGATTTGGTTCCCACCTTTTGGGAAGCTGGCACTGCCCTTTTTACGACATGGACGGTCGGTTCTGCCCTTTTTGCGTCTTGGACGGTCGGTGCTGCCCTTTTAGCGACGTGGACGGTCGGTTCTGCCCTTTTTTGCGACTTGGACGGTCGGTGCTGCCCTTTTAGCGACGTGGACAGTCGGTGCTGCCCTTTTAGCGACGTGGACGGTCGGTGCTGCCATTTTAGCGACGTGGACGGTCGATGCTGCCCTTTTAGCGACGTGGACGGTCGGTTCTGCCCTTTTTGCGACTTGGACGGTCGGTGCTGCCCTTTTAGCGACGTGGACGGTCGGTGCTGCCCTTTTAGCGACGTGGACGGTCGGTGCTGCCCTTTTAGCGACTTGGACGGTCGGTGCTGCCATTTTAGCGACGTGGACGGTCGATGCTGCCCTTTTAGCGACGTGGACGGTCGGTTCTGCCCTTTTTGCGACTTGGACGGTCGGTGCTGCCCTTTTAGCGACGTGGACGGTCGGTGCTGCCCTTTTAGCGACGTGGACGGTCGATGCTGCCCTTTTAGCGACGTGGACGGTCGGTGCTGCCCTTTTAGCGACGTGGACGGTCGGTGCTGCCCTTTTTGCGACTTGGACGGTCGGTGCTGCCATTTTAGCGACGTGGACGGTCGATGCTGCCCTTTTAGCGACGTGGACGGTCGGTTCTGCCCTTTTTGCGACTTGGACGGTCGGTGCTGCCCTTTTAGCGACGTGGACGGTCGGTGCTGCCCTTTTTGCGACTTGGACGGTCGGTGCTGCCATTTTAGCGACGTGGACGGTCGATGCTGCCCTTTTAGCGACGTGGACGGTCGGTTCTGCCCTTTTTGCGACTTGGACGGTCGGTGCTGCCCTTTTAGCGACGTGGACGGTCGGTGCTGCCCTTTTAGCGACGTGGACGGTCGATTCTGCCCTTTTTGCGACGTGGACGGTCGGTTCTGCCATTTTAGCGACGTGGACGGTCGATGCTTGATTTGACTTGCTCTGCTTCTTGCAATGTCAGGGGCAGACTTGACTTGCTCCGCTTCTTGCGGTGTCGGAGTGGAAGTTGACTTATTGATTTTGATTTGGGTTGACATCAGCATCGCTATACTGGAATATGGTACCAGGAGCGAATCATCATCTGTCATGGAGAGGATTTTGGGATTTTGGTTTTTGTTTGGCATCTGCATTGCTGCACTGGAATAATGCCAGGAGCAACTCATCATTTGCCCTGAGAGGATTTGGGAGAAATTGGGATTGTTTTACGCCCGTGGATTGTATACGGTTTTGCAGGATGTATGATCCAGACCGTAGGGCCGGAAAAATTTTGGGACTTTGTCGGCGTCTGCATCGCTGCACTGGAATATGGTACCAGGAGCGACTCATCATTCGCCGTTGGGGTATGGGATTTGGAATTTGGTTGGCATCTGCATCGCGGCACTGGAATATGGTACCAGGAGCGACTCATCATTCGCCATTTGGGGATTGGGGAGCGATGGCTTAGGAGACAGGTTTAGATCCCTATCGCCTAAGGCTTTTCAATTTTATGGGCCGTGAGGGTCCCATAAAAGCATTTCCTCCCTACGAGTCGTAAGGATCCCGCAGGTGTATTTTCTCCTTAAGAGTCGTGAGGACTCCTAAGTGTGTTTTTCCTTTATGAGTCGTAAGGATCCCACAAAGGTTTGTTCTCCTCATGTATCGTGAGGACACATGAGTGGGTCTTCTTAATGGAGCATAATTCCAAAGGCGGAGACCAGCCGCGTAACTGGTAATTGTGGTGGGGCATGGATATGACGAGAATTATTTGAGCCCGTGGATTGTATACGGTAGTCAACTTGGGGACCAACCGTAGGGCTGGGAGAATTTTGAGAAATTGGATTTTGGTTGGCGTCTGCATCGCTGCACTGGAATATGGTACCAGGAGCGACTCATCATTCGCCGTTTGGGGATTTGGAATTTGGTTGGCGTCTGCATCGCTGCACTGGAATATGGTACCAGGAGCGACTCATCATTCGCCATTTGGGGACTTGGAATTTGGATCTTGTTTGGCATCAGCATTGCTGCATTGGAATAATGCCAGGAGCAACTCATCATTTGCCTTGGGAGGACTTGGGATTTGGGTTTTTGGTCGGCATCAGCACCGCTAACACTGAAGCGAAATGCTAGGAGCGACTCATCATTTGCCATTGTCCGTTGGGGAACGATGGCTTAGGAGATAGGTTTGGGTCCCTACCACCCAAGGCTTTTCAATTTTATGGGCCGTGAGGGTCCCATAAAAGCATTTTCTCCCTGCGAGTCGTAAGGATCCCGCAGGTGTATTTTCTCCTTAGAAATCGTGAGGATTCCTAAGTGTGTTGCTCCATTGTGAGTCGTAAGGATCTCACGCAGGGGTTTTCTCCTCACAAGGTCGAGAGGATTTTGTGAGTGTATTTCATCTCTTTTCACGAGTTTGCGCCCTTTCGGGTTTTCACAGACTCGCCGGTAGTCCTGCTGTTTTTACTCACGGAGCCCTTTCGGGTTTTCATCCGTGCTCGTTTTTCTTGTGGACATACCTTTTTATTTTTCCTCTTTTTTTTTCTTTTTATTCTTCTCTTCTTTTTTTTCTTTTTTTTTGTGCCGCTGGTGGGACTTTAAAAGTAGTCTTACCAGCAGAATTTGGGAGAGATAGGGGTCATTTACGCCCGTGGATTGTATACGGTTTTGCAGGATGTATGATCCAGACCGTAGGGCTGATGTGCTCAATTCGCCTGCGACATGGAGCATTCACGTGTAGTATTTCTTGAGATATCGTCCATTGATGGGTGGCATGGGCCTTTCTCCCTCGGCACTTATTAGTTGGTAGGATCCTCCGTCGAACACTTTCTCGATGACGTATGGTCCTTCCCAGTTTGGCTCGAATTTTCCCTTGGCATGTCGATTGGGGATGATCGGTCTTTTGAGGACCAACACTAATTCACCTTTCTTGAAAGCGCGGAGACGGGTTATCTTGTCATAGGCCCGTGACATTTGGGCTCGGTATAGCTCCAGATTTTGCTGTACCGCGAGCCTCTTTTCTTTGAGGGCATCGAGCTCTTCAAGTCGAAGGAGCACGTTTTCCTCCTCCGTCAACTCGTGCTGAACGGCCATTCTTAAACTTGGAACTTCGACTTCGAGGGGGAGGACCGCCTCCACTCCGAAGAGCAATGAGTATGGAGTGGACTGAGTTGGAGTACGGTGCGTGGTACGATATGCCCACAACGCCTCGTGAAGTTTGAGATTCCAGTCTCTCTTGTTGGCTGAAGCATTTTTCCTCAGGAGCTTGCATAGAGTCTTATTGAAGGCTTCGGCTAGCCCGTTGGCTCTTGGATTATAGATGGAGGAATATCTCCAGTCTATCTTGTGCTGAGTAGCGAACCTTGAGACATTGAAGCTCTTGAAAGAAGGCCCGTTGTCAGAAATGATTCTTCTTGGTGTACCGAAGCGGTATAGAATATTATGCTGGAAGAATGTCAGAATATCTTTTGTCTTGACTTCTTTTAGCGGGACAGCTTCAGCCCATCTGGAGAAGTAGTCTGTCGCGGCCAGTATGAACCGGTGGCCTTTAGATGACGGAGGATCAATTGGGCCAACAATGTCGGTGCCCCAGACTTCGAAGGGCCACGACGCCACTGTAGGATGCAATGGATTGGGATGCTTGTGAATAAAATCACCGTGAATTTGGCAGATATAACATTTCCTTGCATGCTCTCCGCAATCCCGTATCATGGTGGGCCAGTAATACCCAAGCCGTTTAATTTGCAGTCGCATCTTGGGGCCAGATTGGTGAGCACCGCAAATGCCTGAGTGAACTTCTTTCATGACTTTTTGGGCTTCGGCCGATGACAGGCACCTGAGCCAGAGTTGGTCATATGACCTGCGGTATAACGTGTCATTTACAAACACGTATCGGAGAGCTCTTTTCTTCAGCTGAATCCTCGCAGATTTTTCTTCGGGCAGCTTGTCGTATCGGAGTTACTCTATAAAGGGTTCTCTCCAATCGGGCTCGTCTTGGATGATCGAAGCTTCTTCCGCAGGACTGCTCTTCTGTTCCGCGCTTTCCTCTTCTCGTAGAGAGACTGGGGGTAGAATTTGCCGGCTCCTGACTGTGATCAGAATTTCGTCCATTTCAAGATCAGCCAGTTCCTTGGCCAAGCGAGCGAGCACATCAGCCTTTCCGTTCAACGCTCTAGGGACTCTCGTTAGTTCAATATGAGTGAACCGTTTCATGAGTTCCACCACTCGACCTCTGTACCGAGCTAACTCTGGTTTGTATATCTTATAGTCGCCGCTTACTTGGTTGACGACAAGCTGGGAGTCACCGTAAACCCGTAGCCGAAGGATTTCCATTTCTATGGCAAGCTCCAAACCAGCTATCAGAGCTTCATACTCAGCTTCATTGTTTGTCCGAGGCTCGGTGAGAGCAAAAGAACGCCGTAGGGTTCCCATTGATGGTGTGATGAACACCAATCCTATCCCTGCTTTTATCTCCGGGACGCTTGATTTACTGGAGGTCCTTATTGACGAGGCTCCATCGAAGTAGAGCTCCCAACATGGCTCATCTTCCTCGAGGTGCAGCACTTGTTCATCGGGTAACTCACAATTTAGCGGCGACCCTTCTGGTATGGGATGAGCAGCGAGAAAGTCTGCAAGAGCTTGCCCTTTTACTGCTTTCTGAGGGGTATAAACTATGTCAAACTCAAGTAGCATGACAGCCCATCTTGCCATTCTGCCGGCTAGGCTTGCTTTGGTCATCAAGTGTTTGAGCGGGTCGACCTTGGAGATCAGCATAACCCGATGAGCGAGCAAATAGTGCCTCAGCTTCTTCACAGCAAATATCAGAGCCAGGCATTGCTTTTCGATTGGGGAGTAGTTGTGTTCCGCCCCGACTAGAGTTCGACTGAGGTAGTAGAGGGCATTTTCTTTTCCCTCCTCATTATTCTGGGCAAGGAGCGCACCGAGTGACTCGTCCAGCGCGGCAGTGTAGAGAATCAGCGGTTTATTTGGAATGGGAGCGGCCAGCACTGGAGGGTGCAACAAGTACTGTTTGATGCTTTCGAAAGCTGCTTGACATTCGGCATCCCAGATAAAAGGAGCTCCTTTCTTCATGAGCTTTGAGAGGGGCCTGCATCTCCCTGATAAATTTGAGATAAACCTCCGTATATAAGCAAGCTTGCCTTGAAAAGATCTCAGCTGCGTCAGACTCTTCGGAGGGGGCATCTCCATGATGGCCTTTATCTTTGATGGGTCAACTTCGATCCCTAGATGTCGAACTATGAAGCCCAGGAATTTTCCCGATGACACGCCAAAAGCGCACTTTAAAGGATTCATCTTCAGATCGTATTGCCTCAGTCTGGTGAGAACGGTCCTGAGATCTTGGATATGATCGGCCTTGGCTTTAGTCTTGATGACCAGATCATCAACATAGCATTCGACGACTTTATGGATTAGGTCATCAAAGATATTAGTCATTGCCCTCTGATATGTAGCACCCGCGTTCTTCAGTCCGAATGGCATTACCTTGTAGCAATATATCCCGATCGGGGTTCGAAATGCTGTGTGCTTCTCATCCCCAGGCGACATCTTGATCTGATTATATCCAGACGAGCCGTCCATAAAGGTGAACAGTTCATAATTTGAGGTGTCATCGACCATCATTTCCATGACCGGTAGCGGGAAGTCATCTTTAGGACATGCCTTATTGAGGTCCCTGAAATCGACACAGACTCGGATCTGCCCATTTTTCTTCTTCACTGGGACTATGCATGCGATCCAGTCTGCATATTTCTCTTCCCTGATGAAGCCGGCATCGATGAGTTTCTTGGTTTCCTCAATGACCTTTTCTTCCAACTCCCTTCTCATTCTTCGAGGAGCTTGTTTGACTGGCTTAACATCAGGAGATATAGCCAGCTTATGCACGGCTACCTCAGGGGAAAGGCTAGGCATTTCTTTGTATGTCCACGCGAAGCAGTCAACGAACTCACGCAACAGGGCAATTATCTGCTCTTTCATTTCCTCCGACAAGAGTGAGCTGATGTAGGTCGGCCTTGGATTATCGGGCGTTCCTAAGTCAATCTCGGTTAGCTCATCAAAGGTTGCTTGTCCGCCATCTTCGAGCTCTTGAGGAGCTTCTTCTGGCTCGGCTATCTCGTCGTCATCATTTGATCTTTCGCTGGCCTCACCAACATGGATCATGTAGCACGCTTTGGAATCAGGTTGAATGTAGCCTATGCCCCGTCTATCTGGAACTCGTCCATCGATGAGTGCTCGGACCTGGGGCGGATGCCATAGGCCTTCGTAAAACTTTGCTTCGGACTCCGTTTGATATAACCGGCATCCGCACTTCTTAAAGTATTCCCGCATCTCGGGCGCATAGTATCTGGGATTGAGGACGGCTCTTATGCCTCTCTCATATGGAAGGCACGCAACAGACAAATCGTCCGGGTGCGCAACGGGGTTTGACCCATAAAACAGGATGCCCTTCTGTCCACTATTCCTCCCGGGAACGTAGAAAGTCTTCAGCTGGTCCACGGTGGAGACTGATAACGCATCGAGCTCTTTGTACATCTGCTCTGGTACCCTTGTCACGGCTAGGGACCCTTCTGCAACTTCGAAGGTCTCTCGTAGTTTCTCTTGTTGCATAGGGGTCCAATCTGCATCGCTGTTGCACGGCAGGTCCTCTTCCTCCGACTCTTCAGTGTCGCTGCCAAGATGAGGGCGGACTTTGCTGCTAGATGGGCCTTCAGTAACAGATTCGTCTGTATCGCTGCCGAAACGAGGACGAGTTTTACGGGAGGACGGGCTTCCAGCGTCGGACTCGTCAGTGTCGCTACCGAAATGCGGGCGCACTTGGGTGTTTTTGCTCTTGAAAGTGACAGCCGGCGCAGATTTGCTTTTGAGTCTTGGGGCCGGTCTATCCTCAGTCAGTTGTGGCTTAGCATTTTGGTGGTTCATAAAGTACCGAGAATCTTCATAGCGGACTTCATGCACACCGAACGGCTGGATGTCTCCGTCAATGCGTCTTTCTTCGCCATTTTTAGTATACTTCATGCATTGATGGAGAGTCGACGGAATGATGCCGTAATCATGGATCCACGGCCGCCCCAAGAGAATCTTATAAGATGTGTCGGCGTCGATCACGTATATCTTAGCTTCAGTTTGCAGATCCCCAAATTTGATTGGCAAAGCTATAGACCCTAGAACTTGCTGGCAATTTTGGTTGAACCCTTGAATGACAATCCTTTCCCTCGACAGGTGTCGGACGTCCATTGACAAACTCTTCAGAGTTCGCAAGTTCATGATGTTCACTGAGGACCCCGGATCAATCAATATACGATTAATTCGATCTCCGTCGCTGTACCCGGTCACGTAAAGCGGCCGATTATGCTCAGCCGTTCCCAGTAGCAAGTCTTCATCCTTAAATGTGACTGCGGCGGCATGCAAAGCGTGCTGGGCTTCTTTCATATTAATTTCCGCAAAGTGAGCCTGATACCGCTCGGGGTTTTGTAGAGCGTGAATGAGAACGTCTCTAAGCTCCTTAGATAGGACCAAGGCGTCGTAGATGCTCAGGAGAGATGGAAGCTTTCGGAGATGTGCCAAGACATTATAGTCCACCGAGGAAGGATTTGTGTTTTCATCAGCTGGTTCTCTGCCATCTTCTTCATTAGCGACTTGTTTTTCCTTCCCTTTTGGGGCGTTGCCCTGATTTGGCGGTAGAGCCCTGCCGCTTCTGAGCTGGATTTGATTAGCCTTTGTGGTGAGCTCCTCGTCCTCTTCGGGAAAACAGAGCTCATCCTCGGAGTCGCTGCCAAGATGGATGGCGTAGCAGGTCACTACTGGGATCTCTTCATTGGAGTCTTCTTCTAACTCCTCCAGAATTTCAGCCGCTTGTACAGGGAAGAACTCATTCAATTGAATCAATGTTCTTTCCCTTTGTTCATATTCTTCGAGGGAATCGATATATTTTTGAATGGTCGATCTCCCTGCAGGCTCCTTTTCGCGCCGAGCTACACTTTTCTTCTTCTTGAGCTTCTTGGATTTTGAGCCTGATGGAGCCGCATAGGCAGCTGGACTGGTAGGCTTCTTCTGTCCTTCCCATTCCATCCTGGGCTCTTTCTGAAGTAGCTTTAGCATCTTCTGCGTCTTATTAGATATGTGCGTACTCCACGGAGGCCGCGATGAGTCCGTTTCATTTCTTAGGGCCGCGGGTTCGGCTGTCTGCTCCCAGAAGGCTTCGGCTTCCGTCTGTATAAAGTTGGCGGTTGCAACTTGATTGTTCACCAACACGCTTTTGGATAGCTCGATCTCTCCAGCCTTGTACTGCTTCTCGACCCAGTCTTTGAAGATATAGCAATCCTCGATCGCATGGCTCACTACTCGGTGGTACGGGCAATACAGAGGATTGTCGGTCATTTTTGCTTCTTGGGGTCTTTTCGACTCCGGCAATTGTAAGCCGTTGTTCAAGGCATCTTTAAATATCTTGCGGACCTTGTCCCTTCTGAAAGAGTAAACCTTGTTCTTTTTCTCCTTTAGGGAAGGCCCATCTCCTCCCAGCAATGGCTTTCGCGACCGGTTGGTTTTGGATTCGCCCGCCCTTCGCTTTTCTTCATTGTCGGACGCATTGAAGACATTGGTACTGCTGGAACTCCCGCTTCTACGGTTGTCGTCCCGCTTGCTTTTCCAGGTTTTGTCTCTCTGAGAGTCCGGCGGGGACTCTTGCTTCGAGCGTTCTAGCATTTGAACTTTCTTGGTTAGCTCCTGAAATGTCTTGAGGCCCGCTGTACACAAGAATGGGACCATCCAATTGCTGAGGTTCCCAATGAGAAGGCTGACGGACTGGTCCTGCTCCAGCGGCGGTTCGCATTTGACTGTGAGATTACGCCATCGGGCGATAAAGTCGGTGTTGCTTTCATTCTTCCCCGGCTTAGTCCTCACAAGGTCGGCAATGGAGATTTTATCACTGACACTCATGAACCTTTGCCGAAACAGGGACTCCATTTGGGCAAAGGTAATGACGGACCCGTCCGGTATACTCGCATACCAGTCGAAGGCGACGCCGGTCAGGCTGTTGACAAACTGACGAAGAAGGAGCGCGTCATTGCCCCCTGTATTTCCGCACGATGCTTTGAAGTGGGCGACGTGCTGATTTGCATTCCCCGTTCCATTAAATCTTCCGAACTTAGGAATAACGTAGCCGCTTGGGAACTCAATCAGGTCGTACTGCGCGGGATATGGCCGCCCGCTACTGCCGATTTCTTTCTAAGCTTCAGCTTCGGCCACCAATGTTTTAACCTTGCTGGTGACCAAATCCATTATCCGATCCTGTATTAGCGGGATAATGCTATCTGGGGCCAAGGCGTCCCCAGAAGTAGAGTGTGGCCGGCTTTCATGTGGCTCGACCAGTCTTGGACCCGAAGGAACAGGCATTGGCTGCCTCGGATTGTCATCACCCGGCTGATTAGTAGCGGCTTGTGCTTGATTGGGAGGCGCTCGAGCAATTTGAGCCGTAAGC
This sequence comes from Agapanthus africanus, assembly GCA_030015575.1. Lineage (NCBI taxonomy): Eukaryota > Viridiplantae > Streptophyta > Magnoliopsida > Asparagales > Amaryllidaceae > Agapanthus > Agapanthus africanus. Next base: position 328,435,297 of record JASDDO010000029.1, on the reverse strand, counting down.
TGCATCACAACATTTGTTAGGTCGTCAATTTTCGAATAGAGCTTGGCCATCTCTTTATCCTTGCTCCTGAGCTGTTTTCGAAGCTCTTGAAGCAGCTCTTGCTCCGCAGTCCTAGGGCGGAAAGTCGGCTCTTCCTCGCTGTCCGAGCTTGACACTACATGGACCGAGGGGTCTATCTGCCTATCATCCTCATCGAGAGGGTTTTCTTCATCCAGCAGGGGCGGCTGTTCTTGGGCGGCGGCAACCACATTCAGGCTAGATTGGGCTTGGGATGTGGTGGCCCCGTCCTTGCTTTTGCTGCGAAGGTTGTCGCTGGGGCGCCCGCCCGCCATATAGACAGTATGGATGATATATCCGGCTGTCTTTCGATCATTGGTGGCTGATTTCACGGATCGCTGTCTTGACCCCCTTGCTTCGGTAACTGGTAGTCGATTGAAGGCGGCTGGCTTAACCAGCTTCTTGAATGGTGTTGGCGCATCTTTTCTGGGTTTGCCCCGCTTCTTTCGTGCGGCACAGAGCGCTTGATAGACTCTTGAAGAGATAGTGTCGTACTTTTTCTGTTGGGGCGGGGACACGTCTCTTTGTGGCACTGTTCAGACCGCTGTCTTCTTGATTCTGGCGGTCATGGCGTTTTTCTGAACCCACTTCAGAGGCTCGAAGGAATTGCTGATTCTTACGTCCGACTCAGCCGTCGTCGCGGGGAAACCCTGCACTTGGAACTTCACATGGTTCCATTTGGCCGAAGCCTTGGCCCTCTTGTTGGCTCGATACCTGAGCCGCTTCTGCCTTAACTTTTCTGTTCTAAGCACCTGGCAGACTTCAACTCTTTGGGAAGATGTCGCAGACCGGGCGACGGAGGGCTTTGGAGATACGCTCGATTGTGTGTTTGTTGGAGTCATCGCTTGAGCTCGTCCGCGACATTTGTTGTTGCCCTTCGCACCGGAAGTCTTGCCCCCAGCTAGAGTGTCAGGGAATCGTTCAGACACCATCTTAAGTTTCGGTTGTGGTGCCTTAGCAATCACAACATTCGGCCTCTTGCCCCTTGGGACCGGCTTGACCACCTGTTCCGCCGGGATTTCCGCCAGATGAGCGCTTCCAGCAGGGTAGATGATGACGGAGCCAAACTGGCGGGGCGGTTCCTCCCACTGTCGACTGAGGCTTGCAGGGAGAACCACACGAGCGTTGATCTTGACCACGTATGGAATCGGGGTCACGTTGGAAGCTGAATTCATCTGGAGAGACATTGTCGTTGAAAGCTGATTGCTGCACGCAAAGAAAACATCATTTCAGTATAGACAATCGATATGTATATTGATTGAGTTCGTATAAACGTTTAACCCGAAATATGGAAGGATAGATTGGTCCCACCGGGCGTGCCAGAATCTGTAGGGTGTTTTTCGTCACCCCATTGAGATGGGAATACGCGCGCGTTTGTCAGGCGTACTACAGATTCCCCCTGCCTAGGGTAGGGCGGGGTTTAATGATTGTGGGGATCCGAATCTCCGGCAGCCGCGGACTAAGCTGCCGTTAATTACCCCTCGCCTTTGGGGCGAGGGAACCTCCGATTAACGGGTTAAACTGGTCATGCGAATTCAATGTGCAGTGTACGTGTGTTCTGTTCTGAAAGGGGGGTTTTGGATATATCGGGAGCCACGCAGAGTTTTTACGGGGGTCCCGCTACCCGGATAGCGGGCTGGGGGTCAAGGGGGCTAGCAGCCCCCTTGCGGGGTTCGGGGCAGCGCCCCGGCCCGAAAATTTTTTGGAGGGGGAGAATGTTGCGGAGTATGTGTATGTGTACATTTGTATACAAATGTATATATATATGTATATACATAAAAAGAGGGGGAAAAGGCATCCAAGGGATGCGTGGGGCAGCACCTTGGGCGCTGTGCGCTTAGGTGCTGTGCGCAGGTGCGCAAGCGCGCGCGCCACGTGTCGGCACGCGGGCGCCTTGCGCACTTGCGCAAGCGCGCAAGCGCGCGCGCCACGTGTCGGCACGCGGGCGCCTTGCGCTCTTGCGCAAGCGCGCGCGCCACGTGTCGGCACGCGGGCGCCTTGCGCAATTGCGCAAGCGCGCGCGCCATGTGTCGGCACGCTGGCGCCTTGCGCACTTGCGCTGCGCGCCGGAGAGGCACAAGAGGCTTTTAGCCTGAAAAAAAGGATTTCTCAAAGGAGAAATCAGAGAGGAGTCGGGCTCCTGAATGTGTTTTGGGTTTAATGGAAGTGGTTCTTCTTCTTCCTCCTGTCGCTTGCTGGATCTTGAAGATCAAGAGATGTGAAATCTCAAAATCTCTCCTTTTTAAGATCTGATGACAGATCCAAGTTCCCCTTTGTGGGTTTTGTGGTGGAAAACTATTTAGTTTTGAAAAAGGAAGAGTAAAACTCTTGATTTAATTCAAAAGAAAGAAGAAGGTTTTGGAACCTTGAAGAAGGAGGAAAGAGCTCAGCTCTGAAACTTTTTTGGAGAGAGAAAAAGTTATGAGATATTTTCATTATCTTTGCCTTTATAGGCCATACATTTTACACATAGCCCCTTGGGCTTCACAAAATGGTATTTTGCCTATTTCATGGCTCATGTGCCATTTCTTTTTGCACATAAGCCATGGGCTTTACAAAAATTTGGCTTTATGCCCATTTTCTTACATTTATCCATAAAATAAAATAAAAGAAAATGCAACAAGATTATTTATTACAAAAATTTTATCTTGGCGTGGAGGAGGCCGGCCGCTTCATGTTCGGGCTCGACTCGGGCATGGGCCCACTGGGTCTGGGCTTGGGCGCACTTGGCTTGGGGTTGACTTAGATTTTGACTTGGTCAACCGGGGTGTAAATTTTTACCCCAACAATTACTATCCTACCATGGCTCAAAGGAGTCGTGCAAACAGGTAGTAGTTGGGTGCAGTCCCGAAGCACTTGGAGGCAGTAACGGTTAGAAAGATTCGTCTCTCCCAGTATTGGGAGTTGATATCGCGCTGTGTCTAGGAGAGCCATTACACAAAGTCCCTGGCCAGGGCAAGCGAGATATACTGGTAGGTTTCCAGTGTTATCTCAGGGTGTTCTGGGCTACACTCCGACACGACTTGTACCGCTATTAGGGGACTGACGTTTACCTCCCCCATAGGCCCGCCATGCGATATCCTCAGACGAACAGACCGGACTGTACGGAGATTGTCATATTCAGGCTCAGTAGGAGTTCAGATGGGTTTCACCTCGTCGGTCTTCTTATCGGTATCTAACTGGGGGCCGTTACGCACAGCTAGTGTCGCTTGCAGTCTGTGGTTAAACCCACTGCTAGCGTAGTGTCGGGTCTTTAGAGTCACACACAGAGAGCTATTCGCCTTTAGGCAAAAGAGTAGAGGTCGCATGGTTTTGCGACAGGGTTCGGTCACATCCGTGCACTTGTGCACATTTAGTGTCCGGGCAGTTTATACTAGCGGGCTTTGGTTTAAGCCAGATCTTAGTATACATTTTGGGATTGGTTTTATCTCGGTTGTATTCGTATTCCTCGGAACGCGGATGCGGGTGTGTATGCACGGTTGACAGAGAGACGGAGGCAGAGGATTCTCATCAGGGTTGTTGACTGTTGACTTTTGCTAAACCCTAATGAGAATAAGAAATATGATTAATGATAATATTAATTAAGTATTATTGTGCCATGGTTGGGTTGAAGGGTTGACTTTGTTGACTTTGTTGACCGGTTGACTAGGTTGGACTAGTTGACCATCATCATGAAATGGCTATCATTTCTTGGCATTGACCTTGGCTTGCTTGTTGGTTCACAAATTGCATTTAATGCAAGAAATGATATTGCCATTTGATACGATAACAACCATCACATAATACTCAATTATTATTATATGTTATCATGATTTTGGATTATGAGAGCTTGGATGGCAAAAGGCTTGCTCATTCTCTCATTTCCTTTCTCTCTCATGCTTGAGCTCTCCCTCTTCCTCTTGCTCTCTCTCTAGTTCATGGTTCACTTGTCTCATGTGTTGAGAAGCAAGAACCATAGAGATAAAACCCAACACACTCCTCTACTCATCCTAGTTCACAAGGTCTAGCAAGCTAAGTGTTCTAGTTTCTTCAAGTTTGAAGTGAAGCCAAAGGTAGAAGCTTTCGGGTGGATCCATCTTCGGCACGAGGAGACGACGAGGTGAGGCCGATCCGACCACCGCAAGGAGTTGAAGACAAAGGAGTTCAAGTTAAGGTATAACCCCCTAACCGAGTAGGTAAAACTCTTGTTAGGATTGTTAGATAGTTGTTTAACAAAGATCTGTATTTTGAGTCCATGTTACCACCAAAAGAAAAATCGTTTTTCATTATTTCCGCAAGCACGTAAGTACCGGGAGAGGTAACGTGGACTTACAGTGGTATCAGAGCCTAGTTAAATACTATCTAACATGTTAGCAAAGTAACTAGAACTTCGATCGGAGAAAAAGTCGCGAAACATGCCCGAAAAATCAAGTTTCTGCCGATTCTATTTTCTGTTCAAAAAATAATAAATCTTACACTAAAAATCGGCTCAGGATTTTTATTACACACTGTAGAAAATTGGTCCAGGGACTCGATCAAACCGCCGCAGAACCGCGGTAGGAGCATGCTCCCGCCGTGGATCCGCGGCCGAGTTGACTCGGTCGTGGGCGAATTTTCTTGCAGTGTGTTCAGTGGGGTGTTTTGGGATTTTTACAATATGTTTTTTCTGCCCAGATTTTCCAGAAAGAAAAATTTGTATTTGGGGCTTAAAAATCCCTATTTTGATCGAACTTCTAAAGACTTAAGCTGACTGGTATATATCTGTGCTGTGATATATGTATTGAACGTCTGCTAATCGCTATACGTCGATTAGTGGGGGTTATACATATCTGTGATCTGTAATGTTGATGGTATGTGTATATGAACTCATTGGATTGTCGCGGATGAATAGCCGGGGGGTTGTGAGATGAGAGTTTTCTTTATCTTTCAATTCATGTAAATTTGTAATTGATGTAATATTATTTTTTTGGCCGCACAACCGGGATGGGGTTGTAGCCGTCATTGTATAATTTCTTTTACTGTTTTTGCTCCTAGGATAGACCCAAGATGGGGTGCACAAACTACCGGGTATCTCGAAGTGCCGAGTGGCCTACTCACGGAGTTGAGGGAGGTTGCTTCGCTTCGGGTACTTGGCGGGTAGTTTGCCGCACCCGTAGGGGTCTAGGGTGGGGTATTGGCTATTCATCGCGACTGTGTAATCCGCTTTTCGTTACAGGCTCGTACGGAATGCGGATTCCTAGTATATCCAATGTGTTCATCTGTGATCTGGAATGGCTATCATTGCATGTAACGAATGTAAATATCTATATATGATATCTATTTTGGCGTTGCTTATGTTTTGCATCCGCGCTAGTCCAGCCCCCGCTCTGTCGTTAGTTAAGTAACCTAACGGGTAATGACGGGGCCCCGTGGCGAATGCGGATGGCATAAGCGTACGTCATATTTTCGTTGTTTTCTGCAATGGTAGGATTAAATGATGGGACGCATTAAAATTAATGCAAGAAAATAAACCAAGTAAAAGTCGTTGGAACACTTTCAAAAACCACTCGGTTTCTTTTCAAAAACAACTTTTAAACGCGGAGCTTAAGCCACTCCTTTTAAAATCTATCTCGTTCCATCGATTATATCAAGTTCACTACGTTCATGGTTTCGCCAAAACCATTCATAGCCCTCCGTCGTTTCACATGGATAGTCAATAGTATTCAACCTATGTTTGTTGGCCAAAGTCAAAGCATAGTGATTGGTAGCTATTGGGTGTTCATGTGCAGCATAGATAGATGCGTTGGTTTGGGACAGTCGTATTACCTTGTTGGCCAAAGTCAAGGGTAAGTACGGGTGGGTTCAAATTAACCTGGAGAATGACGGGTAGAACTTGACATGTGACTTATGATTTGTTGGCCAAAGTCAAGGTCATAAGAGCATGGGGCAAAAATCCACATCGGGAGTTTCAAAAGAAACTGAAACTTGCTAGCGCTGCATACCATTTGGAGTGTGATGATTCTGGTAGGATTCCTTCAGTTTTGTCACGCGATGATATTTGGATCCCGATCCTACTGTGAGTATATGCTACTCTTCGGGAAATTTCTCATTTAACGATCAATGCTATAAACCAAGTAGGTGTCTAGAAAGGTGTTAGCGGGGCTACGCCCCCAGGGAAAAGAGGTTATTTAATTAAGGAACTTCGTGAAAGCGTTGGAAAACCTCCTTCGAAGTACCAACACGGGCCTGGCTGAACGGTTAACCAAGTATTGTACGGTGAGATTGATCCTGACTAATTCTTCCTTTTTGGTTTGAGGAGGGATTCGAGAGACAGTGGGAGCCATCCTGTTTAGACAAACTAAAAACTACTCTAAACTTGCAAGAGTATCATGCTAAAGTGTTTCTTCTCTCTCTCCTAATTGCAGCGACCAAACATCATGACTGGACTTAAGTTACTACTAGATAAAAACATACTGACAGGGCCAAACTACAAAGATTGGCTCAGGAATGTCAAAATGGCAATCACTTATGACAAGTTGGGGTATCTCCTTACCACCAAAGCTCCCCCTGTCCCAGGTCCCAAAACCAGCATCACGGATAAGGAAATCCGTAAGACCTGGAAAATCGACTGCGCGAAGGCCAAATGCCTCGTGCTTGCCTCTATGGACAATGAACATCAGAGGAGGCACGAGAATATGGACCTCGAATCCATATTTCTCTATACAAAAGAACTGTATGGAGAGCAATCTCGTATCGCCAGATACGAAGTGTCGAAAAAGCTGTTTTCGGCAAGATTGGCCGTCGGATCATCGATAGCGGAACACGTGCTTAAGATGATTGGATTCATTGAGGAGCTCGCGGACCTTGGGACCACGTTAGAGAACGAGCTCTATACAGACTTGATTCTCCAGTCCCTTCCTTCCACTTACGCCCAGTTTATCCTGAACTTCAACTTACAAGAAAAAGAAGTTGAACTTTCAGAACTCCTCAACATGCTGAGGAGTGCAGAGGGCACCCTACAGAAAGGTAGGGAAACATCCACTTTGTTTGTAGGAGGATCTTCCTCTTCTAGGTCCAAGGCGAAAGCCAAGGGAAAGAAGAAGAAAGCCCCCGCCAAACCAAGGGGCGGTGTTAGTAAAGTGGATACGAAGGGAAAGACAAAGGCAACAAAGGTAGCGGGAAAGCTTGTGTGAAAGGAAGAATGCTTTTACTGTCACAAGAGTGGATACTGGAAGAAAGATTGCAGGGCTTGGAAGGCCAGAAACCAGGATCTGAAGCAAGTTGCGGCTTCAGCTTCAGGTGTGTATGTTATTGAAAACTGTCTATCAATAAACTCTACATCCTGGGTATTGGATACCGGATCAGGATCTCATATCTGTAATTCTTTACAAGCACTGAGAAGGCGTAGGGTTTTGAAGGCAGGTGATATGACCCTCAGAGTTGCAAACGGAGCTGGTATGGATGCTGAGTCCGTGGGGGACTATCACCTGGGATTGTCAGATGGACACGTTTTGGTTTTGCGTAATTGCTATTTTGTACCCAATGCAACTTGTAATATCATTTCTGTATCTTTATTATCTAAAGAAGGTTATGAATTTGCATTTGTAAGTAATGTTGTGAACATTCACCTTAATCAAGTTTTGATTGGGTCAGGTACATTAAGCAATGGTATATACGTATTAAACCAACCACAGATTTTCAATGTCCAGAATACACACAAAAGAAAGTCTCCGGAAACAAATCAGGCTTTCTTATGGCATTGTAGACTGGGTCACATCAATGAGATAAGGTTGACGAAGTTACATACAGAAGGATATTTGGATCCATTCGAATATCAATCATATGCAACTTGTCAATCATGTCTCAAAGGAAATATGACAAAGACTCCGTTCACTGGATACGGAGTAAGAGCGAGCGAGCTCTTTGGACTCGTACACAGCGACGTGTACGGTCCAATGTCTACACATGCGCGAAGCGGTTATTCTTACTTCATTATTTTTACGGATGACTTTTCAAGGTACGGATATGTCTTCTTAATGAAACATAAATCCGAGGCCTTTGGAAAATTCCAGGAATATAAGAATGAAGTAGAAAAACAAACCGGCAAAAGTATCAAGACACTGAGATCTGATCGAGGTGGTGAATACTTGAGTGCCGAGTTCCTGAATTACCTAAAAGAGAATGGAATTCTCTCTCAGCTTACTCCTCCATACACTCCGCAACATAATGGTGTATCGGAGAGACGGAACCGGACCCTATTGGATATGGTACGTTCCATGATGAGTAACGCTGAGTTACCGCGATCATTCTGGGGATATGCACTAGAATCAGCTGCATACCTTTTGAACCGAGTTCCAACTAAGACTGTGCCTACCACACCATATCAGATGTGGTGTGGGAAGAAACCCTATCTTAAGCACATTAAGACATGGGGATGTCTAGCTTTTGTTAAAAAGCAGCATGCGGACAAACTCGAGGCACGCTCAGTACAGTGCAAGTTTGTGAGATATCCAAAGAACTCCAAGGGATATTTCTTCTATTGCGAAGAGGAACAAAAGGTTTTTGTTTCTCGTCATGCCCACTTCTTGGAAACTGAGTTTTTGGAAAATCAGATAAGTGGGAGCGCAATAGAACTGGAAGAAATTCCAGAACCACGAGCTATTACTGAAAGCTTAGTAGAACCAGAGGGTTCGAAAGAATATGACATTCCTGCGCCACTCCGCAGGAGTAGTAGGCAGTCTCATCCACCCGAGAGATACTACGGTTTTCTCATAGACGGGGATAGAGAGGATTGCATCATTGATAGTGATGAGCCGACTAGCTTCCAGCAGGCCATTCAGAGCGTTGACTCGGTAAAATGGCTGGATGCAATGCGGACCGAAATGGAGTCCATGTACACCAACAAAGTATGGACGTTAGACGTTGCTCCAGATGGGGTAAAACCCGTAGGATGCAAGTGGATCTTCAAAAGGAAGATTGGTGTAGATGGACAGGTTGAGACCTATAAGGCTAGACTTGTTGCAAAGGGTTTTTGTCAAAGACCTGGTTTGGACTATGACGAAACCTTTTCTCCAGTGGCTATGCTGAAATCCATTCGGATCTTTCTTGCCATTGCTGCCTTCCACGATTATGAGATTTGGCAGATGGACATAAAGACCGCTTTTCTAAATGGAAATTTAGAGGAGTGGGTCTATATGGACTAGCCAGAGGGTTTCATTCAGAGTGGGAGCAGCAGAAAGGTGTGCAAGTTGCTTAAGTCCATCTATGGACTAAAACAGGCATCGCGGAGTTGGAACATCTGTTTTGATGAGACGGTCAAAGAATTTGGCTTTATCAAAAATCCAGATGAACTATGCATCTATAGTAGATTTGTAGCAAGAACTGTCGTATTCCTCGTTTTATACGTGGATGATATTCTCTTAATAGGAAATGACATTCCTATGCTACAATCTGTCAAAGGGTTCTTGTCACACAGGTTCTCCATGAAAGACCTGGGTGATGCCTCTTACATTCTGGGGATCCGGATCTATCGTGACAGATCCAAGAGGATATTAGGACTTTCACAGTTCAGGTACATCGACACCATACTGAAAAGATTCAGTATGGAAGATTCCAAGCGCGGTAATCTACCGGATTGTCACGGGATCACCCTCTCCAAAGAGATGTCTCCCAAGACTGATTTGGAAAGCGATCGCATGTCTATTATACCCTACGCTTCTGCAGTAGGCTCTATAATGTATGCGATGTTGTGTACCAGATCAGATGTAGCTTATGCACTGAGTGTGGTAAGCCGGTATCAGTCTAACCCTGGGGAGAAGCACTGGATAGCGGTAAAGAACATTCTCAAGTACCTAAGAAGGACTAAGGAGATGTTCTTGGTGTATGGCGGAAAAGACCTCCAAATCGAGGCCTTTGCTGACTCCAGCTTCCAGAGTGACAAGGATGATTCCAAGTCCATGTCGGGTCATGTCTTTACCCTCAATGGAGGGGCGGTGTGTTGGAAGAGTTCCAAACAGGAAACCATTGCTGACTCGACGATGGAAGCGGAATATATCGCTGCTGCAGATGCCGCAAAAGAAGCCATCTGGATAAGGAAGTTCTTGACAGAACTTCAAGTGGTTCCGTCCATTGTTGATCCAATACCTCTGTATTGCGACAACAACGGGGTTATAGGTTTAGCGAAGGAACCCAGGTCCCATCAGAGGTCCAGACACATCTTGAGGCGGTATCACCTGATCAGGGAGATCGTGGGTCGCCAGGAGATCGAGGTTCGGAGAGTTGCTACGGAAGATAACACTGCCGATCCACTCACGAAGGCCTTACCCCAGACTCAGTTCGAGCGGCTGATCGAGATGATAGGTCTTCGATACGCCAGTACATGGCCTTAGTGCAAGTGGGAGATTGTTAGTGTATATGCCCTAGAGGCCATTACTGTATCATACTAGTTTGTATATTACTTAATGGAAGCTTGGGATATTCACCTTATATAGACAATCTTGCTCAAAATGGTAGTATGCTACTTGGTTTTTTTCTACTTTAATGTGTATATGTGTTTTCTTTTAGTATATCACCTATACACATTAGTGGAGCCCTTAGGATCTTTGCTTGATTACCAGCGTTGTGATGGCAGTCACACTCGTGGGGGCTGGTTAATCCACAAGCACATCCTTATGCAGGTCCCTAGTCGTAGGACTATCGAGACAGGGTATCGATACTCCGGAGTAGACTAGCGTATGCGCTTCTCATCCCAGCAGGGAAGACAGTCTGTACCACAGCCGTCAGTACGTCGTACTTGAGATAGTATGCGGGTGCTCGTTAGGTTATGAGTATACTGGACAGGACTCGTCGGGAACTAATGGTTGGTATTATACCTATCGTCAGTTATCAGTTCCCAGGTGACATGAGTACAGCTTAGTCCGCTGACTTGACATTGTCACTTCGCCTCGAGTGTGTTCCCACTGTACTTTGATTACTATCCTACCACGGCTCAAAAGAGTCGTGCAAACAGGTAGTAGTTAGGTGCAGTCCCGAACCACTTGGAGGCAGTAACAGTTAGACAGGATTCGTCTCTCCCAGTATTGGGAATTGATATCGCGCTGTGTCTAGGAGAGCCATTACACAAAGTCCCTGGCCAGGGCAAGCGAGATATACTGGTAGGTTTCCAGTGTTATCTCAGGGTGTTCTGGGCTACACTCTGACACGACTTGTACCGCTATTAGGGGACTGACGTTTACCGCCCCCATAGGCCCGCCATGCGATATCCTCAGACGAACAGACCGGACTGTACGGAGATTGTCATATTCAGGCTCAGTAGGAGTTCAGATGGGTTTCACCTCGTCGGTCTTCTTATCGGCATCTAACTGGGGGCCGTTACGCACAGCTAGTGTCGCTTGCGGTCTGTGGTTAAACCCACTGCCAGTGTAGTGTCGGGTCTTTAGAGCCCACACAAAGAGCTATTCGCCTTTAGGCAAAAAGGTAGAGGTCGCATGGTTTTGCGACAGGGTTCGGTCACATCCATGCACTTGTGTACGTTTAGTGTCCGGGCAGTTTATACTAGCGGGCTTTGGTTTAAACCAGATCCTAGTATACGTTTTGGGATTGGTTTTATCTCGGTTGTATTCGTGTTCATCGGAACGCGGATGCGGATGTGTATGCACAGTTGACAGAGAGACGGAGGCAGAGGATTCTCATTAGGGTTGTTGACTGTTGACTTTTGCTAAACCCTAATGAGAATAAGAAATATGATTAATGATAATATTAATTAAATATTATTGTGCCATGGTTGGGTTGAAGGGTTGACTTTGTTGACTTATTGACTTTGTTGATTGGTTGACTAGGTTGGACTAGTTGACCATCATCATGACAATGGCTATCATTTCTTGGCATTGACCGTGGCTTGCTTGTTGGTTCACAAATTGCATTTAATGCAAGAAATGATATTTCCATTTGATATGATAACAACCATCACATAATACTCAATTATTATTACATGTTATCATGATTTTGGATTATGAGAGCTTAGATGGCAAAAGGCTTGCTCATTCTCTCATTTTCTTTCTCTCTTATGCTTGAGCTCTCCCTCTTCCTCTTGCTCTCTCTCTAGTTCATGGTTCACTTGTCTCATGTGTTGAGAAGCAAGAACCATAGAGATAAAACCCAACACACTCCTCTACTCATCCTAGTTCACAAGGTCTAGCAAGCTAAGTGTTCTAGTTTCTTCTAGTTTGAAGTGAAGCCAAAGGTATAAGCTTTCGGGTGGATCTATCTTCAGCGCGAGGAGACGACGAGGTGAGGCCGATCCGACCACCGCAAGGAGTTGAAGACGAAGGAGTTCAAGTTAAGGTATAACCCCCTAACCGAGTAGGTAAAACTCTTGTTAGGATTGTTAGATAGTTGTTTAACAAAGATCCGTATTTTGAGTCCATGTTATCACCAAAAAAAAAATCGTTTTTCATCATTTCCGCAAGCCCGTAAGTACCGGGGGAGGTAACGTGGACTTACAACCACTACCATCAAGTTCCTGCAAAACAATCTGATACTCCGGTTCGGCATCCCGAGGTGCATCATCACCGACCACGGGACGAACTTCGAGAACGAGAAAGTGAAGGACTTCTGCAAAGAATACCATATCCTCATGAAGTTCGCCGCAGTCGCGCATCTCCAATGCAATGGGCAGGCCGAAGTCGCTAACCGAGACATCCTCCGGGGTCTCCGAACCCGCCTGGAAGGGTGACAAGGCAGTTGGGTCGAAGAATTGCCCCGGGTCTTATGGGCCCTGCGCACGTCGAAGAAGACCCCCACTAGGGAAACTCCCTTCAGTCTCTGCTACGGGACCGAGGCGATGGTCCCAGCGGAGATCTGGCTACCCAGTCATCCGGGTCGAGCACTTCGACGACGATGCGAATACCTCGGCGCTACAAACCAACCTGGACATCTTGTTGGAGAAGAGAGACCGGGCCCAGATCAGAGCTGCCGCTTATCAGCAGCAAACGGCCCGATACTTCAACGCTCGGTTCAAGCACCGCTCCTTCCAGACCGGGGATCTGGTCCTACGGCGAAACAAGTTCGTTGATCAAGGCAGGCTACACAAGTTCTTCCCGAGGTGGGACGACCCCTTCCTCGTCTCTGAGGTGCTCCCCGGCGGGGCCTATCGCCTGCAAGATGCGGACGGACGCAAGCTCCCGCGGCCTTACAACGCCGAGAAGCTCAAGCTATACCAATGAGGCTAAGGCCAACAAGTGGGTACCCCTCCTTTCACAAAGACGATGTAAACGCTTTCCGAAAATCCCTTCCATTCGAATAAAGGAACGTCAAAACATTGCAAATAAAGTTTTGTATTTGGGATCACAAAGCCCTCCTTAGAAGCAGCCCAGCAGCTACCCTGCTCGGCTATCCCCGGCTGGTAGCTTCCTACCATGACCGACAGGGATCACAAAGCCCTCCCAGAAGCAGTAGAACCCGAGGATCCTTCGCTCGGCTATCCTTCAGGACAAAAGCCCTCGCCAAGAGGCACCGGGCAGTAACCCTGCCCGATCAAGGGTCCTTGGTAGGTTTCTTACAGCCCTTCCCGCGCTAAGGACCAAAGTCCTCCCAGAGGCAGTCGAGTCCTTGCTCGGCTATCCCCGGCTGGTAGCTTCCTACCACAACCGACAGGGATCAAAGTCCTAGCCAAGAGGCACTGGGCAGTAACCCTGCTCGGTCCCCGTCCTGAAGGATCAAAGCCCTCGCAAGAGGCAACCGAGCAGCTACCCTGCTCGGTCATCTCCGGCTGGTAGCTCCCTACCCATGAAGCCAGGGATCAAAGCCCTAGCCAGAGGCACCCGAGCGGCTACCCCGCTCCTTCCTCCCAGGCTGGTAGTTGCCTACCCACGACGCCAGAGATCCAAGCCCTCACCAAGAGGCAACCGCGCAGCTTCACTGCCCAGTCATCCTTAGCTGGCTTCTTACAGCCCCTCCAACGTTAAGGACCAAAGTCCTCCCAGAGGCAGTCGGGTCCTTGCTCGGCTATCCCCGGCTGGTAGCTTCCTACCACGACCGACTGGGATCAAAGTCTTCACCAAGAGACACTGGGCAGTAACCCTGCTCGGTCCCCGCCCTGAAGGGTCAAAGCCCTCGCAAGAATCAACCAAGCAGCTACCTTGCTCGGTCATCTCCCACTGGTAGTTGCCTACCCGCGACACCAGGGATCTGAGCCCTCGCCAAAAGGCAACCGCGCAGCTTCACTGACCGGTCATCCTTAGTGGGCTTCTTACAGCCCCGCCGATGCAGAGGATCCGAGGCCCCAAAAAGGGCAACAAGTCTATCCATGTCTAAGCGATCCCCTTCGACTTCGGGGCCACGGAGACTTCTCCTCGGCAGCGCTTGGCAAGTGATCGAAATCAATTCGACGAACGATCGCTAGACAGATAGCTGAATCAACAGTACAAGTAGAGATATTTCACAAACATTCTTCACGCACAAAAGATAAAATGCAAACCGATGAAATAAGAATTTTCTTTTATTACCAAAGGCAAAGTTTTTACAAAGGGTATTCTGGGCTCCCCAGCCTTACAAACTGCCCAGAGGCTTACTTCGGTCCCCTCATCGCTGGCATCACGGGCTGCCAGGAGCTTTACCACCGGATATTGGCCCCCAGGGGGCGCCCCGCTCCCCTCGCCATCTTCCACCGGAGGCCTCGCCACCGGGAGCGGAACCCGAGCACGGAGCTCGTAATTGGCGAACTCGGGAAGCTGCTCCTTCACGGCGTCAAGGTCATTATTCCACGCGACGATAGAATACTTCCCGAGCTCAGCGTAAAACTGCTCTGACACCTTATAATCGGCCACAGCTCTCTTAGCCCGAACCTCGGCGGTCTGGGCCTCCAGAAGCGCCGCCTCATCATCTTTCCTGCTGGCGTCCCTCTCCCTCTCCATAGCCGTGAAGCGTTCGGCCAGATCTGCCAGCTTCCTATCGGCGACCCGGAAAGACGCACTCAGGCGACGATGGGTGTTCACATCATAATATTGTATTATTATATTCCCCATTCTTATTCTTTTTATAAATAAACAGGTACTTTTGACGCATGTCTGCTACATGTTACAGGTTACAGGTTCTTGAACAGAAAACAGTGCAAACGATGTAAAGACGATGAAAAAGTGAATTTTAACCAATGAACAGAAGATCTTGATCAAGCCTACATAAGAAACAGTTCACAAAGTAAGGTTCAAGACGTCAACACAAAGCAACAGTTAAAAATCCACTACAAATGTTCACTGAAGATCTGGAACCAATGTAGAAGCCCAATTGAGAAAAGTATTGAAGAATAAGAAAGCCCAGGAAACCCAGAGCCTACAGCAGAAATTACATAACCCAACTCTTCTGTTTGGCCGCGGAACCGCGGCCAAACCAGGCCTAGGGCAGCGGTTCCGCGGCCGAGTTAGGGATTTAGGAGCATTAAATTTTTGGTAAATGTTGTGGCGGCGTTGACTGGTCTTTCTAGGGCTATTTTTGTAATTGTGGACATGCGGATCAAAATATAACCTAGGGTTTCTATTTCCTATAAATAGAACTCTAATTCATTGTAATTCCTTATGCCTCCTTTTAATAAAAATTCAGAAATTCTTTAGGAGAGCATCGGTGTTTCTTTTCCATTCAGAAATTCAGATCTGACAACCCTGCATGGATGATTGGAGGGATGCATCTGTAAGTAGATTTAATTTCTCGCCCTAATTTAGATTTCAATTCTTTGCCCTAGGTAGATTTAATTTCATGCCATAGGAACTTGTTTAGGGTTTAGCTTTAGGGAAGGATTTTGAGAGATGAGATCTCTCATCCCTTTCTTACCCACCAAATATTTACAATAGGACTCCATGCATATACGCACACACCGCGCCCTACGGCATCCTACCCCTCGAGGTAACGATGACACCGTAGTGGAAAGGCCCGGTTACACGCGTTTTCCATGGAGGTTAGGGTAAGGATCTCTAAAGGAAGAACAAGAACCTAGAGGAAGGAGCATCTTCCCGAATGGATCTAATCCCCTTTATTGATAATTACCATAACTCCTCATAGATCTTCATTCGGGTATGAAAGCGTTGAGATTTACTTGCATTTCCAAACTATCCCTAAACCTAACCCTAGCAAGAATAGATCTAGATAATCGTAGATAGAATAATTTAGGTTTTTAGATTTAATAACCAATCCGAACACCCTTCGGAATTAACTCGTTAGCGCGACTAGGAAATTCACAAAATCCCTGTGGACCGACCCGTACTCACCGGCTAGCTTCATGCGACGCCGTTCTTGATTGCGGTTATAGAAATAGTTTTTGACATACAAATCAAATGGCGCCGTTGCCGGGGATGGCGTAGAAATTTCCTTTTCGCAATTTCGGGTTAATCATAAAATAAAAAAATCATAAAAATCTGAAAAACCCCAAAAATTATAAAAATATATCAATTGTTATTTTTGGAAGGGATACTTTGTTGTTTTAATTTTTGCAGGATATACAAATTTGGATCTGGAGATTTCCAGAAAGCAAAACAGGAAACAAAATATCGGAACAGAAGAGATTTTGAACAACAGAACAAGGAATTTTTTTTTGGAGACCCAAATCGTCCAAACCGCCGCGATTCCGCGGCCAAAACCCACCTTAGGCCGCGGAACGGCGGCCGTCTTGTCGTATCAGAGCATCAAAAAATTTTTGGGGACTCGTGCTGTTTAGACTGCGGCGAAAACGCGGCAATAACGCGTTTATACCGCGGAACCGCGCCCTTTTGGTGATATCATCCTCTGCAATTTGCACTGTAAGCTCCTCTGTTATTTCTCTTCTATAATTTTTAATAAATTTTCTGAAAAATGCCTGCAGGATTTTGTGCACTTTAAAAATATATTCCCTTCCAAATAACGATCTTGTGCAGGATTTCTGTGCCTTGCTTAAAATGAAATTAGATTGCAAGTAATATTTTGCTGTTGCATATCTTGTGTTAAAAATCTTTTTGCAACAAAATTTTCCTAATAAAGAGAAAAAGAATAAAAAAAAAGAATAAGGAAAATTTTGATAGAAACTTGCAAAGTTTTTAGCCGCAAATAAATCCTTGCACCACAATAAACTTTCCTTCTTTCCCCCTTTCTTCAAACATGGGTACCCCACATAATAAATCATTAGCCGAAGTTTGGTATCCCGAACCTAATTTTGCGTCGTACGTTAATTTGTTCGGTCAATTTAAAGACGATCCTTCCTTGCCAAAAAAATCTTTGAAAGATCAAATAGAGGCGTCTAGGAGAAACAGTTTGACTTTTCAACCCACTTTGTATCGACCAAGTCCATCTTTACCACCTACATATGTTGACACCACTTTTCCAAGTCCTGCTGTAACTTCTAAGCCGATGTCAATTGCTGAGCATATTGCTCAATCTCGCAGCCAATCTTTCACCCCTCTCCACTCATCCAGTTCTAGGGATCAACACGACTATTCACCTTTTTATCCATATGTTGACCCTACCCCTGTCTAATCACCCACTTCCTACCAGTCATACCCGACTTTTCCACCTTCACTAGACACTGTTTCTACACAGCCATTAGGGAGTTTCACATATCCAACCAATTTTGAATCTTTTACCGAAACCCCCTCAACACCTAAGTCTAGTTTGGAGGAGTCGTTGGAAGCTTATATTGCAGCAACAAATAAAATGACTAGGAATGTGGAAGCGTCCGTGGCCGCCCTTATGCAACCTAGTGAACCGGTGGCTCAAAATTTTTCAATGTATAAGGAGGCGGTTGGACAGAGTGAGAATGCGAGAGGATTTCCAAATCAAACCTACCCTTACCCAGTTGAAGACCACAACTCCTGTTTTCCATCGATTGCCCTAAATAGTTCACTTGTTGAAAATAAAAATGAGTTGTGTGATTTTGTAGTGCTTGATTTGCCAAATTGTGAAGAACCCCTCTCGAGTGAAACCGCACCTAATCCGTTGGACCTTTACACCTCCACTCTAGAACCTAAATCGATAAATATCCATGCTTTTGAGGAGGTGTCTAAAGAAATTGATTTTCACTTGATTGAGGATATAGACGCCGGGAATATTTCGGATGATGAACCTGTCGATTTAATTGAAATTTTATGTTCAAATCATCATCCTGAGTTATTAAATGTTTCTCCCGAACTTCATATGCGTCTCGACTTTGATGATAATGGCATGGATGAGATAAATGTTGAGGAAAACTATAAGGATAGTATTGAGGAGAGTTTTGAGAACCATATTGAGGTTGAACCATTTTTATTTGATATGTCTGATTTTCCAATTCAGCCTCCTGAACCTTTAGCTGTTATATCACCCTCCCTCCTTTCCATCGTTCCGGCCACGCTTGACGACTGTGAGCTTGAAACCATTTCCTTTGAATCTGACACAATTCTCACAGATGATAACACTTACGAGTGTTTCACTTTTTCGGACGATATTGATGACTCACCGTCCGAGTTAGAGTCCTTTACATTTTTAGATGAGTTAATTGAACCATCAGACTCGGTTGCTTACAGTAGTTTTGAACCATTGATGGAATCTTTTATGTTCGAGACAATTTACTACGGTGAGAAAGAGACTATCCCTAATTCCCTCCCTGTCGTCATTCCTATTGTTCCGACTGTACAAGTGACCGTTACGCTTTCATCTCCTATACCAAGTTCGGCGTACCCATATTTTCTTGCGAATCTTGAGGGATTTGACCCCATTTCCCGACGGGTTGATAGGTTAGCGCAATCGCTTATAACATATCGATCATCACATATTGCGCTAATTTATTCACTCGATTTACACCCTCAAGTTCGCGCGATCCTTCTTTCTCCTTTCCATCCTTCTTTCCCCCCACCGAGACCATATTCTACCATTCTTCTTTCCACACGGTCTCGCGTGTTTCTCATTTCTTTCATCTCCATCCCATTCTTGCACCGACTATACCATTACCATGATAAAATTTTTGAATGGTTGGTGCTAACATTTGGCTTGTGTAAGGCCAAGCTTAAGTTTGGGGGGAACCTTTGTATATATGTACATATTTTTTTTGTTTTCTTTTTATAAAAAAAAAATTCAAAACATTAAAAAATGAAAAAAAAATTATAAATAAATAAACAGGGGAGTATCGACATTTTGACCCTCTTGGTTTAGCATGACAGTGAGGACACTGTCAAGTTCAAGTTTGGGGGTATGCTCGGTACGTCTTCTTCCTTCGCATTCATTTGTATATATTTTTGCATTTGCATATTTATTTGAAAACCCATAAAAATTTCAAAAATTATAAAAATTATTGTATTCAATATTGGCTAATTGATTTGAATTTGACAAATAGGTTAACTGGCTAGGAACAACTAGATCTTAGACTTAGTGAATTGAAAACCTTAAAGATAACCGTCCTTAAAAGTTTAACGGTAGAAAGTATATGCCTTGTAGTTTATTTAGAAATAGGCAAATTTTGGGTTCACTTCTTGGGCTAAGTCAAAACAAGGAAAGAGTATTGATGTTCTTATTAGAGTATAAGTTTGAAAAATAGTTCCTAACTTAAGTCTAGATTCTGAAAATGTATACCCTACAATTTGCACAATCACGCACCTTGAAACTTGGAATAGTAGAGGAGACCTTGAAATGCTCTTGTCTAAAGTCCTTAGTACGAAGAAAATGAAAAAATATACAAGTGTGAATAAAGAATAAAAAAAATGGACACTGGTTTTTGTGATTACTTAAGGCTGCAAAAATAGAAAAATATTTAGCGAGGGTGCTTCATCACCCAGTGCCTTAGACCAACTGGTTTGGGAGTCACTGCTAAAACCCTTAGGTGTTGCAAGACTAGGAATTACGCTTTAAAGTGCTAACATATCTTGTAATCGGTTGTTGGTACCTCAAGAAGTATTAACGGTCGCATGAAGGATGTGTAAGCGAAATTCAATTAAAAATTCACCAATTAATAAGTGCTTTGGACAATGGACAAGAGTACGATTGCTTGATTTGAATTTCCAAGTGTAGGGGTGATTTATACACACACGTAGGAGTATGTGATTGGAGTTTAGATGAAGGAAAGGGATGAAAAATAGAACTTGTATCTTTAGTAGAGTTGATAGAAATTCCTAAGTGGAGATGGAACCCTAGAAGGAAAACTTAAGAGATGTTGAAAGCTAAGTAGGTCTGCAGAACATATATAATCTTAAGTTAAATGATAAGGAAGTGTGAAGAATGTGGGTGGATAATTTACAAGTAGAAGATAATAGAATTCCTTGTTATGAACCCTAATTGGAGAACAAAAGTCAATAGGCCAAATTGATAGGATTTTGTGGGTAGTATCCGCTGAAAACCCTGAGGAGACAACACTCCTCCTACTAGGGACACCTAGAGGTTTAACGGCTTGTTGCACGAGCTCAGTGCAATCGCGTTTCCCTGCGAAAGTGCGGTTAGGATTTTAGTGAATAAAAATAAGTTGCTCGAGGACGAGCAACAGATAAGTTTGGGGGTATTTGTTCACATCATAATATTGTATTATTATATTCCCCATTCTTATTCTTTTTATAAATAAACAGGTACTTTTGACGCATGTCTGCTACATATTACAGGTTACAGGTTCTTGAACAGAAAACAGTGCAAACGATGTAAAGACGATGAAAAGTGAATTTTAACCAATGAACAGAAGATCTTGATCAAGCCTACATAAGAAACAGTTCACAAAGCAAGGTTCAAGACGTCAACACAAAGCAACAGTTAAAAATCCACTACAAATGTTCACTGAAGATCTGGAACCAATGTAGAAGCCCAATTGAGAAAAGTATTGAAGAATAAGAAAGCCCAGGAAGCCCAAAGCCTGCAGCAGAAATTACATAACCCAACTCTTCTGTTTGGCCGCGGAACCGCGGCCAAACCAGGCCTAGGGCCGCGGTTCCGCGGCCGAGTTAGGGATTTAGGAGCATTAAATTTTTGGTAAATGTTGTGGCGGCGTTGACTGGTCTTTCTAGGGCTATTTTTGTAATTGTGGACATGCGGATCAAAATGTAACCTAGGGTTTCTATTTCCTATAAATAGAACTCTAATTCATTGTAATTCCTTATGCCTCCTTTTAATAAAAATTCAGAAATTCTTTAGGAGAGCATCGGTGTTTCTTTTCCATTCAGAAATTCAGATCTGACAACCCTGCATGGATGATTGGAGGGATGCATCTGTAAGTAGATCTAATTTCTCGCCCTAGTTTAGATTTCAATTCTTTGCCCTAGGTAGATTTAATTTCATGCCATAGGAACTTGTTTAGGGTTTAGCTTTGGGGAAGGATTTTGAGAGATGAGATCTCTCATCCCTTTCTTACCCACCAAATATTTACAATAGGACTCCATGCATACACGCACACACCGCGCCCTACGGCATCCTACCCCTCGAGATAACGATGACACCGTAGTGTAAAGGCCCGGTTGCACGCGTTTTCCATGGAGGTTAGGGTAAGGATCTCTAAAGGAAGGACAAGAACCTAGAGGAAGGAACACCTTCCCGAATGGATCTAATCCCCTTTATTGATAATTACCATAATTCCTCATAGATCTTCATTCGGGTATGAAAGCGTTGAGATTTACTTGCATTTCCAAACCATCCCTAAACCTAACCCTAGTAAGAATAGATCTAGATAATCGTAGTTAGAATAATTTAGGTTTTTAGATTTAATAACCAATCCGAACACCCTTCGGAATTAACTCGTTAGCGCGACTAGGAAATTCACAAAATCCTTGTGGACCGACCCATACTCACCGGCTAGCTTCATGCGACGCCGTTCTTGATTGCGGTTATAGAAATAGTTTTTGACATACAAATCAATGGGCACCCCGATTCGCTGAATTGGCAAGTTCCGCAGTCTCCGCACGAGCTGCCAGGACGTCGGCCCTTGCCCTTTCCAAGCGCAGGTCACGACGCAAAACCTCGACCTCCGAGGGAAATGCTTCTACTGTCTTCGGTGCGTGGAACGCCCCCTCGGCCTCCATACAAGTGGCAAGGGCGCAGTGTTGAAGGACCTGACGGAAAGCGGGTGAGAAACCGGGAGGCGCTCAAGCCCAAAGAAGGGAACACCAGAAAAACTACGCGTAGAGGAATTCGTACCTCGACCGCTCCTTGGGCCATGGCCTCCAGTTGGGCCCTCAGGGAGCCATGCGGAAGCTTTACCCCAGCCGACTCCTCCAACCCGGCGAGCAGGCCGGCAGCCACGGAAAGCCCAGACGGAACCGTGAAGACGGCGCTACCCTCCAACACGGAAATCCCGTCAGGGACCCTCGACGACGACGCACGAGAAATTGTCCTTTTACTCTTAAAGGGGCCCCGTCCTCGCCTTTCCCTGTGTCCCCCGTCTGGGGCTCGGATAACTGTGGACGTCTCTGGCCGCCACCGGAATAATCGCCAGGAGCCGTCAATGAAGCAGACGGCCCTATCGCCGGCAGAACATCCTGCGCGGGACATGAGCCAACCAGGGGCTCGGCCGTGTCACTAGCCTTCCTCTGGCGCGAGCAACCCAAAGAGTGGGAACGAACCATGTATTCAAGAGAAGAAGAACACCGAGCAGCCGGGATTTAGAAGCAGGAAATATAGAGGAGTGGGGCCCAGGACGGGCCCCATCCCTATTTATCGCTGCAAGCGTCCACATCCTACGGCGCCCGCCGTCTCCCGCTAGAACGCCTCCTCGTGTCCAACGGCTTCGATCGCTCCACGTGTCGTTCCCACACTAGGCCGCATCCCATCAGACGCCGCAGGCCTGCATATGTCGCGTCGGCCAACCGTGCTTGACACGTGGACCGTCGCTTCAGTGGCAAGATGCACGAACCGGCACACCTTCCTTAAATGCAGAAGATCTCGCCCTGATTCGCTAGCAGAAAGGAAAGCTGACAGCCTGGGAACGCGTCCCGATGAAACCTTAGGAGAGAGCTCACCTCGGGTGGCCCGGCAGTCCACTCCTGACCCGACCCGCCAGCTGGTCGGGACAGGAGTGTGGGGCTAATGATGATGCTCAATATCGGGGATCTCTCGGATCACGACGCGTGGCAGATGACGTGTCCAAGAACTTAGAAGAGAGGGCCCACAGGGACCGACCCGGCCACCCGTGTATCCGACCAGCAAGCCCTAGCCGGCTCTCCTCAGAGCCCCCTTTGAAATTGGCCTCCTCGGCCACTCAACTCGTCCCGAGCCGCCACAAGACCAAGACTCCTCGGCCCTTTCGCTCGTCCCGAGCTTCCCTGCCGAGGCCGTCTTCCTCGGTTCTCCGACCGACTCCACCACTCGCAGGCGTAACCGCCGCTCCGCGAATCTCGCCATGCGCAGATTCTCCGCCGGCAACATCCCACGTTCCACGCCATCATGATCACCATTAATGGGCGATCCACTCTTCACGCAGGCGTGACGTCGGAAGTGTAACTGCCGGCGAGATCTTCGCGCCTGCTGCTACGTACTGCCGCCGCTATATAAACCCCCATCACGGAGGGGTCAAGTAAGTCAATTTTATTCCACTTAGCCGTTACTCTGCTCGGATCTAGTACTAACTTGATCGTCGGAAGGTCCTCGATGGTACCAAACCACCCCGGGACTTCTTTGCAGGTATTCGGCGTTAAACTCCTCAAGTCACCAATCTTCTCAAAACCCATTGAGACCCATACGCAACAGGAGATCACCCTCAAAATCCACCGGGAGATCGACGGAAGACAACATCTGACGGAGACCTTAAAAAGGACCTCCATCAATACTATTGAGGTGAACTACAGCTCAACTTTTCATCAAAAAAGAGAGAAGAAAAGTGGATGTTGCAAGTAGTTATAATGAGCAGTAGCTCAATAATTGGTATAGGCACTTCTCCTGTTGGAGAGAGTGCAGGGTTCGAACCCAGAAACCCCGAGAGGGGAAGTGACCATAAATTAACGTTTTCGGGACAAATTCGTGGATCCCATAGCAGCGTATGTGTGTCGTGTGCTTGTGTGTGGTATGAGTTGGTGTTGTGTTGTGTGCATATATATATATATATATATATATATATATATAGAGAGAGAGAGAGAGAGAGAGAGAGAATAATGGAGGAAAAAGGCCCTAAAAGGATTTTTTCGTTAGATGGCGCAAAAAATTTCACCCTCCGTCATTTTTTCCGACGATCGGCATTCATCAATATCATCTTTATCATCTAAGATGTTGATACACCAAATTTCATGTGACTCCATCACTTTTTCACCGTTGATTTAGTGGGTGCAAATTTAACGGTTTACCGACAATAGAACTTTTTACATTGCAAAATCTACGGTGAAAAGGTGTTGGAATTACATGAAATTTGATGTATCCACATCTTAGATGATAAAGATGATGATGATGGGTGCCGATCGTCGAATAAAATGGTGGAGGGTGTAGTTTTTTGATGCCACCTAACGAAAAACCCTTCTAGGGCCTCTTTTCTACATTATTCTCATATATATATATATATATATATATATATGTTACGGCTCACGGCCCAATGCAAAAAAAAGTTGGTTATAATGCGTATGACTAAATTTGTTTTATTAATTTAACTCCAACTTAAATTAATGATGGGTCTTTGATAGGTACTGTATTGCTTGTGTAAATTATTTTATTTTATAAAATAATTTATTTCATCCGATGTGTTGCTCTAGTTTTTCTCAGCTCCATACACTGATTCACTTCAAGGAATAAATTGTAATCATATACCAATAGATTTGGTAAAACGCTTTATACCTGCTTGTTATGTTAAAAATTAAGCGGAAAATGGGTTTGCAACTTGGGACAAAAAAGCAACAAGGAAATCTCTCTTGACCGTCGTGAAAAACTCTTCATGTCCAAAAAGCAATATGTTTAAGCCCCTCAAGTATAACCAGTCATTTTTCAATATTCCGCTTCTACCCTTGTGATTTTTTGCCAGATAACTACCGCATTTATTATATAACCATTACATTTAGCAGATAATCACTATATCTAAGAAATGTAATAGTTATCTGCTAAAGGTGGTAGTTATCCGTCAAAAATTTACAAGGGTAGCATAGGAATATTGAATAAAAGGTGGCCGAATCTACATGACGGATTTTAACCTACTGTTTTTTAGACCACCAACCGATTTTATCTTGGTTGGTATTAATTTCTTCTTCGATATGAGAGGTCGTAAGTTCGACCCCCGAGAGGAGGTTGATTTCAAATAAAACATATTGCGTTTTAGACCAAGGTAGTTTTTCACGGGTTTTTCTGGCCCATGGAGTTTTTCCTAATGACTTTTTGGATCAAGGAGTTGGAGACTTTTTTTTTGGCACCGGACCTTAAGCGCTAACCTAAGCACACACCCACACACACCATACACAGCACATCCATTCGAACACCACACTCTCTTTAAAAGGGGAAGCGCCCATACCAACTAAGCAAATGCTCATTGGTAATATTAGGAGACTAAACCCCTAGTTAGATTAAAAGTCTCATATGAGTTATATTTGGGCTCAAACGGCCTAGCCGATTTCTAATTAGGGGCCCAAGAATAATTCAGTTTCCTTTGCCCAAGTCTGTTAATAATTGTATGGGTGGAATTTGGAAATCTAGTCCATGATTGGTCCACGTGTGAACAATAGGGCCCAATCTGTTAATTCTGTTACATAGGGATCTTTGATTCCCCTCCTTCTTCATTGTTAATTAAATAACACTAATTTGCTTTTATTATCACATGTTGTGAAATCATAATTATTTTTTTTATATAAAAAGATCTGTCTCGTTTCCGTCCTCTCGAAAACCCTAGAAACCAGTAAAGCAGACCTCCCCCCCCAAACTACTCTTCTGTTCAGTTATCAATGATGAAATGGAGATTGCAGCGGCGATGCCGCCGGTGTAGTTATATTGAGTTGTCTTGTCAAAGGGTCGATGCAAACTAAACAAGGTTAGGGAAGCGTCCCAACCACTCGACAAAATGCCTGTCTTGTTTAAAATCAAGGAGGAAGCAATCACATTTTATATGGGAAGCATTGGACCGGTAGACTAATAAGGTGATTTTATGCATGATTTCATCCAATTTACTGTTCTATTAACTCTTTTCTTTTATTTTTTACCGTAAGGGCATTTTGTATCCTGTATTAACCTCAAATTGATCAGTTACTACAGGACGGTCGGAACTTTTGCAGTACATTGTTCAATCTAGCTATTTATTCGTCCGTTTAGCCAATATCAGATTTAGACTTTTTATATTGGCCTACGATGTTTTACAAACATGGAATGATAACTAAAAATATGGTTTTTTTGGGAATAAATGGTTCAAGAGATGCAGCATAAATGCAGAGATCGGCAGTACATGAACATTTAAATTTTGTACTTTACTTTGCTTTGCAATTGATACAAGTCACCAGATGTGATTGATCCATATCTGCCGCCGTAAAACTTATAAATAATCAGACAATATATCAGCTTAGGTCCAAAAATTTGAATGATAATTCTGGAATGATAGTCAACATTTAAATTATCTTAGGCTTCCAGATTATAGGTTCTAACATGTGTTGAGGATAATATAGTGCGCTTGCAAGTTTATCAAATTTTGTACTGTGATATATAAATTGCATCTGTGCATATTTCTTGTGCACACGCGGGATCTGTGAGGGATAGAGCTAATTCATGATTCACACCAGGTGACTTTATGCTATTGAAACTTTTACCTCTGTAACGTATATTTCCGACACAGATAACAGGGGATCAACAATAACATTCTGAGAGAAGAAAAGATTCCTTCATTGTCATACATATTTAAGAGTTCATCGTAAGGAATGATAAATGTCCGCATATTTTTCTATTCTATTTTGCAGCTTCATACGATATATGTCAAATTTGGCATGGTTAACTACCGGCCTTATTAACCAGGCATGCATGATTACAATTAACTAAGGTGGTCCTTACATACATTGTTTTTCTAAACAATCTTTAGGATTAAGGGTTTTTTTGGAAACAGGGTATTATAAAATTAAAATTATTAAAATAAAATGAATTTTTTTAAATTTATCAAAATAGGATGGTTTGAACCCGACCCCACCCTCTGTGGTTTAGAGGACGGGTTCTAGGAATCCGACCACTACCCTATATAGGAGAGGGTGGGTTCTAGCAGGTTCCTAGAACCCGCCCTCTCCTATATAAAAGAGAGGGCGGGTTCTGGGAACCGTCCCTATTTTTTAAAAAAAATATTTAAATTAAAAACAGAAAATCAAATAAATATCGAATAAAAAAATAAAACAATAATATTAGTGTTGTTTAAACATGTATCTTGTATACACTCTAATAATAAAATAAATCCGTCAAATTTATAATACAAAAAAATCATCTGTTTGTAAAAATATAGAACTATCGCTTTCCCTTTCCCTTTCCCAATCCGAGGAGCCTTGACATAAGCTTATGCCTCTTGGGATGACTGGAGGACCCTCCCGTTTCATGGGTATATGGCGGCGGCGTCTGCTCTTCTGTTTCGGCTTCTGCTTCTTCTTCAGCAGCGTCTTGGACAGGCTGTTGTTCCGCAAATCCTGAATGTGGGACAGGTGTCGGATATGTGCTGCCTCCCAACAACTGTATGTAGGACGAAAAATCCGTCTCCCAACTGAGTTGTTGTTGCGAAGAACCTGCCCCGGTTTCATGTGGCTGCTGTTGCACAAAACTTGGGCCCCATGGCTGCGCAAATCCTGACCCCCAAGATTGTTGTTGTGCAAAACTTGACCCCCAAGACTGCTGTTGTGCAAAACTTGACCACCAAGACTGCTATTGTTGCGCAAAATCGGTCCTCTAAAACCGTTGTTCCTCCGGTTGTTGCACTTGTTCGGTATACCATGGTTGCTGCTGACAGTATGATAATCCAAACCACTGATCCCGCTGCTCTGGATCTTCCTGATGCTGCGGCTCTGGTGCCGGCTCATGCTACGGCTCTGGTGCCAGCTCATGCTGCTGCTCTGGTGCCGGCGATAAATGTGGAAGCATATTATATGAACCGAATATACCACCAATATATGAGTCTACATTTGAAAATCAAGCCTGAGTATCCGGACCAGCATCAGTCGGATATGGATCCTGCATCATTGATTGTATATGATGCAACCCATGAGCCTGTCGTTACATTAAAAATAAGAAATAATTATTGACTCATACCGCCGAATGTTAAAAACTAATATAATTTAAAGAATTTAACTTACCATTTCTCGTTCCGCATGGCCTCTAGGCTCGTACCGTTGGATATTTAGGAAGTCGTTAGGGGGAGCAGAAAGATATCTTATAGTGACACGCTTATACCATTATAGATATATTTCGGTAGCGTCGGTGGTTGTTTGGTCACCTATTTGCTGTAAGAAAATATTACGCTGTATATCCTCCCATCTCAGCAAATATTGATGATGATACTCCCTCCAATCACGCTCTGCCTTTCCCCCTTGCATATCTCCCTCTATTGTCATAGGCGCAGACGGCGGGACAGGAATATGTTGCAATCTACTGAACTGTCGCAACACCCGGTCCGGTAGGCGCATGACCACGATATTAATGCAGAGGAGTGGGCATCAAGCCCGCCAAACCGGCTCTCCTTCGATACAAATGCTGGATAATCCTTACAGACGATATGTTGTATAAGGCGTCCACGTGAACTGCACAAATAACATAGTACAAAATTATAATGAATGTAATTTAAAATTTTAAAACAAAGTTAATTACCTAAGTTATGGTTACCTGAGTCGCCTCCATGCGATCCAACTCATCTCAATAGTACCTAAGTACTCGACGATGAGTCTTATAAGATTTCTTGTCATTCCACCAAGAGCCGAGAGGCTTTCCAGGGGTATCCACGGCAGAAATATTAACTCGATCCAGTCTTTCCATACACATGTGCTTCCATGACCAAATCTATAAATAAAGTGTCAGATGATAAGAGAAAAAACCAATATTACAATTTTACAAATGTCTAGTTGTTAAAAACAAGGAATGTACCTGAAATAATGTAATGTAGCCATAAATTTTATTCTTCGTAGGTGCACATGCCTTATCGAGTTCCTTGTAAAGATAGGCCAGGACCCCTGCTTTCCAAGCATACTGGCCACACACATCAAAATCCGTAAGGAACTCAAGGTATAAAGGATGGACATGCGTTGGCGAATGGTCCGACATCAACCAAGAACCGATCATGTACAGAATGTAGACACGTGCATGTCTATCCAAGACATCATCGGCGGCTTCATCAGGAATATTAGTAAATGTATCTTTCAGCCAGTTTAAACTGATCTTATACCCTTTAGTATAGCCTCCTGGTGCCTGAAATTTACAAATAATTATTAATTAATATAACTGTAACATACTTAAACTTTTGATTTAATAAATTACGAATTATACCTGTCCGAGAGTAGACTCGGCATATGTATCCCAGTATGGGTGATCGGTATCTGGACCAACAATTTTACCTCCGACCAATCCAAGCCCATTGACCCGTAAACCGAGTAAGAGGCCAATATTCTGGAGTGTGATAGTGGCCTCACCCAATCTTAAATGAAAAGTGTAGATCTCTTTTCTCCAACGCTCAACAAGAGAGGTAACGAGACTGTGGTCGATTTGGATATGATGAAGCAATGAAGCTTCATAAAATCCGGCTTTTCGAATCCGCTCGATTATACGCTGATCGGTAACTTGCCACTTGTCAGAACTATGACTAACGACTGTAAAATTATCTCCACACTGCAAAATTTAATCATATTATTTTCAACTATTAGAATTAAAAGAAATGGGGAATTAAAAAAATTGAATAAGTTTTGAATCTTTCCTTCCCGTATAATATATTGAAAGATCTGTGTTCGTTTTGATCTACGAGCAGTGATTTGTCGAATGGTTGATTCTCCATTGAAATTATTTTGATATTTTAATCCCTGAAAGATTTAGATAGGAGACAGAGCTTTAGAAGGGAATTTGAACACAGGGTTAATTTGAACACAAAGGGCGGGTTTTTATAAGAAAAGGAGGGTCGGTTCTCTGAACCCGCCCTCATCTTTGCAAGCAGAGTGAGTCATGTCAAATCAATTCCCCATTCATGATTTTTATTTTTTTAATGTTTTTTCTTTTGTTTTTTTCTAGTGTTGTCAAATCATGTTTTTTTCTTAGTGTCATGTCAAATCATATTTTTTAATGTTTTTTTCTTAGTGTTGTCAGAACTATGACTACTAATTTTGCTAGAGAAACGAAGAGGGCGGGTTCTTAGAACGCGCCCCCTTCAGCCCACTCCCTTCAATAATTTAATGCGGGCGTGTTCTAAGAACCCGCCCTCATCTTTTATTATTTTTCCCTTTTTGTTTTTTTTCAAACAGTGTGTTGTCAAATCAAACAGAACTAATAATAATAAAATGAAGAGGGTGGGTTCTTAGAACACGCCCCCTTCAATAATTTAATGCGGGCGTATTCCAAAAACCCGCCCTCATCTTTTATTATTTTTCCCTTTTGTTTTTTTCAAACAGTGTGTTGTCAAATCAATCAGAACTAATAATAATCATTTTGAAACGAAGAGAGCGGGTTCATAGAACGCGTCCCCTTCAATAATTTAATGCGGGCGTGTTCCAAGAACCCGCCCTCATCCTTCCCTTTTGTTTTTTTCAAACAGTGTGTTGTCAAATCAAGCAGAACTAATAATTATCATTTTGAAACGAAGAGGACGGGTTCTTAGAACGTGCCTCCTTCAATAATTTAATGCGGGCGTGTTCCAAGAACTCGCCCTCATCTTTTATTATTTTTCCTTTTTGTTTTCTTTCAAACAGTGTGTTGTCAAATCAAGCAGGACTAATAATTATCATTTTGAAACGAACAGGGAGGGTTCTTAGAACGCGCCCCCCTCAATAATTTAATGCGGGCGTGTTCCTATAAAAACAGCTCTCTCTCCTCTCCATCTGCTCTCCATTCCGCTCCAATTTCCCTTATTCTGAAATCTATAGCAAAAATTCTCTAAAAATTTCCAAGTCCAAGAGAAATTAAACTAGTTAAGTGGAGTTAGCTCGATTCAAGTTAGTTTTTTCTAAGACCGGAGCCGTTCTCGACGCTACCACGATTTCACGAAGGTCTCCTCCCCTCTCCCTCCCTTTTTAAAGCTCGAAAACCCGTAAGTTGCTTCTCTCTTTCCTTCATTTCATTATGGTTTCATAACATGATATTTTAGACACAATGTTTTATCCTAAATGAAACGATTTTTCATTAAAACACTCTCACTTTATAAAAATACTTTTTTATCGCTATTTTTAACCTTTTACAATTATGACTCTACAACTCTCGTTAGAGAACCCTTTTGTGAATGGTACGGGTTATCGCATCGTATTTATTTTAACGTTTATTTATTTTTCAATGAATATAATCATTATATAAGTTGTTAACGCTTTTTTTATTGTTGGCTTGATATTGTTTAATGCAGATAATGGCAAATTCAAGTTTATTTGTTGTATGTAAATACGATGGCCGGATTATCACAAGTGCATAAGGTCCCGAGTATATGGGCGGGTGCGCAAGAATTATGCGATTAGAACCATCAACAACTTATAATAAAATCGAGAATAAAGTGTTTAAAATCACGAAATACGATCCCCGTGAAATTAAGCTTAAGTTAAGTTGTATATGTCCTATATTTAGTGGAAATGTATTGGTTGAAATTATAGACGATGCATCAATATCTTCGATGATAGACTTCGGTCTGGAAAATATCCAGCATTGTTTTGAACTTTTGGTTCAGAAGGAACAATTGGAAGTATCAGATGCCGCTCCAACGGGTAATTTTGATGGTAATGCTGGAGGTAGTTTCTGGGGATACGGTTACATGGTTAACGATGATATCAATAGTCTCAGTGGATATGACTATACACAACATTATTCAAACCTTCAAACTCAAGGGTAAACATTTTATAAATCCATCTTTTGTAATACCAAATTACTAATATATTTTATATATTGAATATAGGTTTTCTCAATCGACTGTTGCAGTTACATGCACCCCTGAAGAACAACAAGGATTACCATATACAACCTTCCAAAGGTAAATAAATCTGAAACAAGTGGTGATTATGTTTATATTCTTCGTAATACGAAAATATTAAGGAATAATTATATAAGAACAATTTATATACTAAACGCAGATTTTGCCATACCTCCGCATCATTCCAATACGATCCAAGTAGCTCATTCCAAGCATGTTCGTTCACATATTTCCGGTCTTTTCACCCCGAACCATCCACATTACACCGACCTCAACCATCATATATTGCACCCGAGCCTTATGTTACTACGGGTGACATTGATATGTGTGTCAGTGATGATGATGAAACCGGTGAAGGTCATTAAGGGGAGGATAGCGTGGAATATGCCGCTGGATTGAATGAAGTAGTATTGTTTGATGATATGGCTGCGAATAATGATTTTGTCGAACTAGAAGATCCCGGCCTCGATCCCCTGGAAGATGATAGTTGGATAGACTTAGCCGTGGCAGAAGTAAATACTGAACCCTATTTGGAAGCGACAGTAGCAAGCGAAGATTGCGTCACTGTTGGGGATATGTTTCAGGAAAAATAAGATCTTATTTGTAAGATGAAGTCTTGGGCTATTCAAGAAAACGTTACATTTAAAATCGAAGAGTCAAATAAGACGTACTATACCGTGGTATGTACGAAAGCTCCTGAATGTAAGTGGAGATTGCATGCATGTTGTTCCAAAAGAGCCAAAGCTTGGAAGGTCACGAAATACAACCAAGAACATGCTTGCATCAATTCTATTATGTTAAAAGATCACAGGAATTGCACTTCATCTTACATTTGCTCACTAATCATGCCACTAATCCGTACAGATGTGGCGATGACTCCCTGAGAGATACGGCTCTACGTTAGCGGAGAGCACAAAATTCAGATTTCGTATGTGAAGGCATGTGATGCTCGTAGAATGGTTTTATGCAAGATATTTAGGGATTGGAAAAGCTCGTATAACTCACTAGTCCCTTTTATGGAAGCCATGAAAGTATCAAATCCGGGGTCCGTATACCGGTTAAAAACCACAGAAACAGATGTCGATGGCTGTGTCAGGTTTCAAAGAATTTTCTGGTGTTTTGCTCCTTGTGCGGCTGGTTTCACACACTGTCGGCCGGTATTGTGTGTGGATGGGACGTATTTATATGATAAGTACAGAGGTTGCATGTTAATTGCTACAGGTGTTGATGCTAATAACGGTATATTTCCGTTGGGATTTTCTATTGTCGAGAGTGAAAATACATCATTCTGGTCATGGTTTTTCCGTCAACTCAAAAGTATCTCATCTGTTATTGATAAAAACAGATTTATGTATCATATCTGATAGACATTTAGGAATACTAGCTGCAATGAGAGCTATATTTCCGATGACCCCACATAGGTTTTGCCTGCGGCACTTCAGGCAAAATTTTGATAGAAAATTTAAAAATTTTGATAGAAAATTTAAAAATTTAGATCTATATAAGCTTATATACAAATCCGGTGAATCGTCTGATCCTAATATTCATGACATGTATATGACGAAAATTGGAGAGATGAGTCAAGCCGCGAAAGCGTGGTTAGATAAGTATCCAGTACGCATGTGGTCTTAAGCACATGATAATTGATGCAGATATCTACTAATGACCACTAATATGTCTGAAAGCTTCAACGGGGTCCTTAAAAGTGTTATAAGCTTACCGATACAGGGGTTGATTGTTCGAATCTTTTTCAGAGTGAATACTTACTTTGTGCAAAGAAGGGAAAAGTCCTTGGCGATGGAGACTCCACAAACCGCGTATTACGAAGATATATTCCGGAAAAGAGAGTGCGGAGCACAATACTACAGATCTGAAAGGTTTGACACAGCAGAGTTTCAAGTAACGGGGAGTAATGGGAATCAATATACCGTAAATTTTAGAGATGAAGGGCTTTCTTCGTGCACATGCGGTGTTTTCCAGCAGCAACATTTACCTTGTGCCCACGCAATTGCTGCTGCAAGCAGCATGCATGACTCACATTACAATTTTGCTTCCCGTTACTATACAGTTTCTAATTACCAAGGCGCATACGATCCAAAATTTCATCATATAGCAGACAGTCACTATTGGCACTATTATACTGGGAACAGACAAACACCAACTGTATTACCGCTGGAAAAAAATATAGGGCCCGGAAGACCTAAGGTGCGTCGAGATCGAATGACAATTGATGCCGATCCTCAGCAAAGGCATGCCAGATGTAGGTTATGCAAACAATCAGGACATTATAAGACCAGATGTTCAGGACAGTCAACAGGGGCGGGACCTTCGAGATCGTGACAAGTGCACCGGAAGAAAATCGGTTAGCGCTCGTAAAGAAACTTGTACAATTTACATTTTAGAAACAGATATGATTTTTTTGTATTTTAAATTTGACTTATTCATTTTGTTATTGGAGTGTATACAAGATTCATATTATAGTAATTCTACATGAACTGTAATAACAATTGTCCGGAACCAAAACAACACTAATATTATTGTTTATTTTTTTATTCGATATTTATTTGATTTTCTGTTTTTAATTTTAATTTTTTTTATAAAAAAAAATAAGGGCGGGTTCCCAGAACCCGTCCTCTTCTTCATATAGGAGAGGGCAGGTTCTAGGAACCCGCCCTCTAAACCACAGGGGGTGGGGTCGGATTCAAACCATCCTATTTTGATAAATTTAAAAAATAATTTTATTTTAATAATTTTAATTTTATAATACCTTATTTCAAAAAAAAAAACCTTGGGATTAATTTACAAAAACATACAAGGTAACTGACATCTGAACTAGTTGAAAATGCTCTGTTGAAGCTATATTTCTTTTGTTACTGGACAAAGGTTTCTCAGATATGCTGTGGAAGATGCATTTTCACATGATTTCTAGAAGGTCCTTAGAATTATTCTATTGGCTAAAAGGGCACCTTAAGAACCCTAACAAGGAAAAAATTTCCGAAAATTTCAGACATTTGATAAACCCTGGAATCAAAGAATCACCTTGAAATGGCAAATCCATTAAAATGATTCCCTATTTTGTTCAACTTCCTTTAAAGTTTTAATCTCGTCCTGTCATGTGTAGCTCAATGCTTCAATTACTTTACAAAGTGTATTATTTTCCAAACTAAATCCAGGTTATTAGATAGTGAGTGGCAAATGCACAATATCATTAAGCATGATGAAAGATCTTTTCTAGCCTTATTTTGTTTTTGTTTTAAGGCCAAGATTTCAGAATTTGATCTCAAGTAATTAATAAGTTATGTGAGTAAATTATTCTAGCAAACTAACGGCAGAATATATAAAATATAAACTATATGATAGATATGAGCATAATTCAAACTCTCAGGGTCTAATACAAATTCTGGAACAAGCTAGGCACAGGATCAGAAAACCACAAAATGAATTAACATAGAATTAAAGAACTACAACACATTAGATTATATCTAAGAAAGTAAGACCGTTATTTAACTCGGGAAAAAAAAAACACTTAAACTTTATTTAATAGACAAAAAAAATTACATAAAACACCATACATATATATGGAAAGTGTGAACCCAATTGATCCCGCCGAGAATCCCAAAACGATCAATTGGCTCCGGTGTCGAGGCTACACGTATAAGATCAGTAGCAGCAGTCGATAAGAGAAGAGAAACAGGAATCTGCGAACGCGACACCCTCTGCCCATGCCCTCGTGATTTCGTCCAAGTAAACGAGATCATCGGACGACCACCCAATATCCCTTAAGCCAGAAGAAGAAGAAGAAGAAGCCGCAGCGTAGTCATCATGATGAGGCTCACCAACCTCCATCAATTGTTCTTCCAAGCCCATAATCTCTTCAATCATCTCATCCAGCGGAAGATAAGTAATTCCTCCTCCATCAATGAACTCATTATCAGAATCAATGTCGATAATATTGTCTCGTTGTTGTGGCTGCTGTTGGTGCTCAAGAGAAGAAGATGGCAACAGGGAAGGGGCCTTATGATCACAATTAGGAGTCGTCACAAGAACTCAATGCTGCTGCTGCTGTGATCGATCATCATCATCGATATCATCACCACCGCCATGAAAGGTCTTCTCGACGAGTTTCCCGCCAGGAGAACGAACAGAGAGAGCCACGTGAACGCCACAGAGGACAGAGAGCTCCTCTGCGAGCTTCAAAAGCCCGCGCCTTCGCTTAGAGAAGGTCACATTGAGGGACTCTTTGCGGGCAATCCTCTCAATTTTCTTCCTCCTCCCTTTGCCTCCCTCATCAAATCGCAGCGCCGCTGCCTCCTCCTCTGCAATCATCATCATCATCGAATTTGAAGAAGAAGAAGACTCCCCATCAAATGCGGCTTCGATGAATGTGTCTGTGGTCTGAGGGGACTGAATCGAGACGGCCACCCGAATCCCGCATAGGACCGAGAGCTGCTCGGATTTAGCGAAGAGAGTCTTGTGGCGCTTAATGAAAGTTCGAAGGAGGGAGTTTTTGTCGGAGATCTTGACCATGGGGACCCTTCGCCTTCCTTTGCCTCCCTTGGAAGCCATCGGCGGCGCCGATGATCGAAAATTGAAATTGAAGAAGAAGAAGAAGAAGAAGAAGCAACGCAGAGAGATGGAACAGAGCTGCCGCCCCTGTTTTTTAACAGTGTTGGTAGCTGGGAGGTTATGATGCCCTAAAAATTCTTATCTATGCAGGGAGCTAACCGTTGTAATTAAGAATTTTTTTTTGTTGGGTTGGCGTCAGCTGCAAGCAAAAGCAACTGAATCAAAACTGCCATTGACTGCTTTGACTTATCAGTTAGTTGCACGCTTAGTTGTGGTCCCCACAAAAATCTAATACTACTACATCAGGTTCTTTCTTTATTTTGGGCCCCCACAAAAATTTCATCCTAAAGTGACCGCACTATTTATTATTTGAAAAATAAAACTTATATTTATTGTTACAAAAAATTCAACCGGTCATATATGTCCCATCACAAGAGAAATAAATAAGAATATGAAAAGCCAACAAGTTATCTGAAAGATACCCGAAATTCTACCTCTCTTTCTCTCTTCTTTTTCGGTGTATCATATCCGGCACATCGAACAATTTCTCAAGTTTTAGCCTAAAATGCAAGAAACTCACATTTTTGCTCGAAAAACAGGAAACTCTCTTAAACTTGAAAACATGGCCTTTATCTCAGAAAACATAATGAGAATACATTTTCCATCCATAACTTTTTTATGTAAGAAATATCCTTTTTCTAAACTTAATTAACTAAATGACTATTCTTTTTTTCTTAGTCTTTTCGACATTCATATTTTTTTTTTAAAGTAAGGTGCATATATTATTAAGTTTAACAGGATTTTCTATTTTTTGAGAGAAGGTAAGAAAGGTTTTCTGCATTTTGGCCAAAGTTTTATAGAGAAAAATGTTCAATTCTACCACATCCTAAAATGGACATCTAAGTATTCGGCCATTATATGATAGGTGAATGCAAGGAAACCACCGATTTGAGTTGAGGGCGTGGCATTGGATCGGGCTTCTATAAGCTTGAGTTCCTAGCAATTTTTCTTTTCAGTCCAACCCAGATATCTTCGAGATTGGGGTTTAAATGTTAAGACCATTGGCCGTCTTCAAATTATGATAACTCAAAATTTTGTTTCAAATATAAATTTCTCTCTCCAGAAGATGATAACTTTTCCAATAAAAACATCACTAGCGTGCGATGTGCATGTAACTAAAATTAATAAAACATCAAGAATAAAGCTTGATGCTTGATTTGGTTCATATCTATGTTGATCTTGTTGGAACAACTTTTTCAAGTCCCATAAAATTTAAGGCTTACATGTTTATTTTATCTATTCTTAAAAAGAAAATATGTACCCTACACTTGCTAAAATGATTAAGTTATTTAAATGAGGGCCAAAATATATTCTCAAATTTATAAGCAGAATGCATATCGGCTGGAAATTCGATAAAGTAAAAAGAATTTCTTATATAAACAATTCTTGAAATGAATATCTTATATTCGACAATCAGGATTTGCAATCGAACAGTCACGAAGAGTGCCAACATATCATACTTCAATTACACTATACAAGCTTGAGCCTGTGTCCATTTTTCCCCCTTGATTACAAATCTTGTGCGTTTAGATCAACACGAAAATTAAGGTATGGATTCGAATCCAAATTATAATTCAACATTCATGGCAGACCAAACCGTGTAAAAATTGACCGATTTTTAACTCAAATGTCAAAATTTTATAGTAAATAAGCAAATGAATATTACATTTAACACATGATGGAGGTCGGAATCTCCCTCAAATGTTGTCCTTCGTCGATCTTGTGGTGAACTAAACGATTGAGATTTGAAGTGGGAGGTTGGGTGTGAATCTCAATGGGTTGTTGATTGTTATTGACGCCTAGTCATCTGCAAAGGAAGTCTCGGAGTGGAAAACCACTGTAGGACCCTCCGACGATCAAATAAGTTCCGAAGAATAATTTGGCAGAATAGCGGCGTATTGGAATGAGTTCGAGTTACCTGAATCGTCCGGCGGAGGGGTTTATATAAGGGTCGCATCGGATCTCGTCGTTGCGAGATTCTCGCCGTCAGTTACGCCCAGACTTAACATTCGTATTAATGGCGAGATGCGCTCATTAAAGATGATATACGCTAGCGCGGGACGCAGGATGTAGAGCGGCGGAAATCTCATCGTGGCGAGATACACGTAGCCATTACGAGGGCGCTCGTATTCCATGCCCCAAATCAAACAGGGAAGCTGAGGAATCTCTGTTATAAGATAGCTCGGAGATGAGAAAGGGAGCCGAGGAAGCTCATTCTATGATTGTTCGGAGACGGGCTATTGACCGATGGTCGGTTGAAGGAGGAATGTACGAAGGGGAAGTCTCTTAGAGGTCGGGTTATATTCTTCGGACTGAGCATTGGAGGCACCGAGAATTGTTCCTTTCGCATAATCCTTAGTTTGGCAGCCCTTCAGGAATCTAGGCGGCGTGCATGGAGGACACGTCATCTACTACGTGTCAAGATCCGAGGAATCCCCAACTGTGAGTATCATCATTAGCCCATCCCATTTGTCCCGGCCTATTTTATGGGCCGGGTCATGGGTGGATTGCTTGTTCTTCTCTCTCCTGCTTTTTGCCGAGAAATCTACGCGGTGGAACGTTTGGGAACGGCACGACATTTGGGGTTTGTGTCTTCCCGATTTCTGGGTCCATGTAGCCTTCACCGTGCGTCTTAATTTTCGTTCGTATTTTCGATGACGTCAGCGGATCGCTGAGAGGACGACGCCATCATGGAGATGTTGCTTCGCTTACTCAGGTTGTCGTGGCGACAATCCAACCATCGATTTCGTGCTATGTGGCTGCATTCGGATGGCGAGTTGTGAGACGTCGCTTCAGCCGATCGGATCCGCGTGAGGGGAAAGTGTCCAATAGTTGACTACCGCGTAGTGCCATCTGGATCGTTGGGAGCGACGATTCGTTTTAGCGGGAGCGGATCTGGGCCGCTGGATGGCCTTCGTTGAGTGTATAAATAGGGGCGGCTTATTCTCAGGAAACACCTTTGCTTCGCTTGCCTTATGTTTTCTTTGGATTGCTCGACGCCCCCGCTCTTAGGTCAGATCTATAGTTCAAACCCTCCTTCAGCTCCGCCTCCTTTGAATCAGGTCAAATGTCTTCTTCTAATCCTCTAGTAAATGTAGTTAGGGTAGAGTCAGTCGATGAGGGTTCGACCTCTAAAGCCGAGTCTAGTGGGTCTTCCTCGGCTTCTGATAGCCGAGGAAGTTCTTTATCTTCTGTGTTGGGTTCGCTCCTAAGGGGTGGGATTCCCTTGTTCCCCGTCGTCGAGAGGACAAGAAGGCCCTTAAGGTGCGTATCGAGAACACTCGTAAAGCTACATCGGCGCTGAACAGGTTGGACGAGATTTCCAACATACGGACTCGTTTCCACATTCCCTCTGGCTACACGCTCTGTCTGGCTAGGGAGGGTGAACGGGCAGACCAGGTACAGGGTAATGAGATTGCTCTGTACTTTGAAGCGCCGAGCAGGGATGCGTCTGCTTTTTTGGCCCGAGATTTGTACAGTCCTTCACTGCTTTCAACTCGCCCCAGGTTAGCTCGTACCGAATTCGTCGACGATTCTCCTCGAATTCCTGGTCCGGCTTAAAATAGATCGGATCCCCTTTAGTCCAGGGCTCCTCTTGTCCTTTATCTGATATAAGAACCATTCGGGTACCCATAAGGACGAGCCGAGTTGGTTATACTTTTCTTTTTAAGAAGCTCGAGTTTTTAGAGTGCCACACAGAGAATTTCCCGGCTCAAGAGAAACGATGTAGTATACGTATTTTGATATGCTCGGATGTTCGATTAAACACGTATATTTTATACACGTGCTTTATTCAGACATTTTGGTAATACCAGCAGGTTTGAAAGATAACCAGATATGTGAGCTATTATTATATTGCTCTCCTTAGGTATTTGTATTTTAACACGAATACGGCATTTTGTACCCTGTATTAACCTCAAATTGATCAGTTACTACAGGACGGTCGGAACTTTTGCAGTACATTGTTCAATCTAGCTATTTATTCGTCCGTTTAGCCAATATCAGATTTAGACTTTTTATATTGGCCTACGATGTTTTACAAACATGGAATGATAACTAAAAATATGGTTTTTTTTTGGGAATAAATGGTTCAAGAGATGCAGCATAAATGCAGAGATCGGCAGTACATGAACATTTAAATTGTGTACTTTACTTTGCTTTGCAATTGATACAAGTCACCAGATGTGATGATCCATATCTGCCGCCGTAAAACTTATAAATAATCAGACAATATATCAGCTTAGGTCCAAAAATTTTGAATGATAATTCTGGAATGATAGTCAACATTTAAATTATCTTAGGCTTCCAGATTATAGGTTCTAACATGTGTTGAGGATAATATAGTGCGCGTGCAAGTTTATCAAATTTTGTACTGTGATATATAAATTGCATCTGTGCATGTTTCTTGTGCACACGCGGGATCTGTGAGGGATAGAGCTAATTCATGATTCACACCAGGTGACTTTATGCTATTGAAACTTTTACCTCTGTAACGTATATTTCCGACACAGATAACAGGGGATCAACAATAACATTCGGAGAGAAGAAAAGATTCGTTCATTGTCATACATATTTAAGAGTTCATCGTAAGGAATGATAAATGTCCGCATATTTTTTTATTCTATTTTGCAGCTTCATACGATATATGTCAAATTTGGCATGGGTAACTACTGGCCTTATTAACCAGGCATGCAGATTACAATTAACTAAGGTGCTCCTTACATACATTGTTTTTGTAAACAATCTTTAGGACTAAGTTTTTATTTTTTTGAAATATGGTATTATAAAATTAAAATTATTAAAATAAAATGAATTTTTTTAAATTTATCAAAATAGGATGGTTTGAATCCGACCCCACCCCCTATGGTTTAGAGGGCGGGTTCTAGAAACCCGTCCCCTACCCTATATAGGAGAGGGCGGGTTCCTAGAACCCGCCCTCTCCTATATAAAGAAGAGAGCGGGTTCTCGGAACCCGCCCCTATTTTTTTTTAATTTAAATTAAAAACAGAAAATCAAATAAATATCGAATAAAACGATAATATTAGTGTTGTTTAAACATGTATCTTGTATACATTCTAATAACAAAATGAATCCGTCAAATTTATAATACAAAAAAATCATCTGTTTGTAAAAATATAGAACTATCGCTTTCTCTTTCCCTTTCCCAATCCGAAGAGTCTTGACATAAGCCTATGCCTCTTGGAATGACTGGAGGACCCTCTCGTTTCTTGGGTATATGGCGGCGGCGATGTCTGCTCTTCTGCTTCGGCTTCTGCTTCGTCTTCAGCAGCGTCTTGGACAGGCTGTTGTTCCGCAAATCCTGAATGTGGGATAGGTGTCGGATATGTACCGCCTCCCAACAACTGTATGTAGAACGAAAAATCCGTCTCCCAACTGGGCTGTTGTTGTGAAGAACATGTCCCGATTTCATGCAGCTGCTGTAGCACAAAACCTGGGCCCGTGACTGCGCAAATCTTGACCCCCAAGATTGATGTTGTTGCGCAAAACATGATCCCCAAGATTGCTGTTGTTGCGCAAAACTTGACCCCCAAGACTGCTATTGTGCAAAACCTGACCCCCAAGACCGCTGTTGTTGCGTAAAACCGGTCCCCTAAAACTGTTGTTCCTCCGGTTGTTGCGCTTGTTCGGTATGTCAGGGTTGTTGCTGACAATATGGTAATCCAAACTACTGATCCCGCTGCTCTGGATCTCCCTGATACTGCGGCTCTGGTACCGGCTCATGCTGCGGTTCTGGTGCCGGCTCATACTACTGCTCTGGTGCCGTCTATAAATGTGGAAGCATAGTATATGAATCGAATATACCACCAATATATGAGTCAACATTTGAAAATAAAGCCTGAATATCCGGACCAGTATCGGTCGGATATGGATCCTGCATCATTGATTGTATATGATACAACCCACGAGCCTTTCGTTACATTAAAAATAAGAAATAATTATTGACTCATACCGCCGGATGTTAAAAACTAATATAATTTAAAGAATTTAACTTACCATTTCTCGTTCCACGTGGCCTCTAGGCTCATACCGCTGGATATTTGAGAAGTCATTAGAGGGAGCAGAAAAATATCTTATAGTGACACGTTTATACCACTGTAGATATGTTTCGATAGCGTCGGTGGTTGTTTGGTCATCTATTTGCTGTAAGGCAATATTACGCTGTATATCCTCCCATCTCAGCAAATATTGATGATGATATTCAACCAATCACGCTCCGCCTTTTCTCCTCGCATGTCTCCCTCTATTGTCATAGGCATAGTCACATAATTCGCGAATTATTCACCGAATTCGCGAATAATCTGCGAATTTTTGATCAGACGAATTAATCGCCGTTGCCGAACTGGCCGAATAATTCGCGAATTATTCCCGAATTATGTGAAAAAACAGCGAATAATTCAAAAAACAGCAAATAATTCACAAAATCAAAACCCAGTATCTCATATATTAATTTATTGCTCGAAATCCTTCCCGAACATTTCCCGAAGACTTACCGAATCTTTCCCGAATACCTGCATATTTTTTCCGAATGGTTCTCCGAATCCGAATTTTCGACCTCGCCGATTTATACCCGAACGACGAATTTGTGACTATGGTCATAGGCGCAGGCGGCGGGACAGGAATATATTGCAATCTACTGAACTGTCGCAACACCCGGTCCGGTAGGTGCATGACCATGATATTAATGCAGAGGAGTGGGTATCGAGCATGCCAAACCGGCTCTCCTTCGATACAAATGCCGGGTAATCCAAGAGGAGTTAAACTAGTTAAGTGAAGTTAGCTCGATTCAAATTAGTTCTTTATAAGTCCGGAGCCGTTCTCGACACTACCACGATTTCACGAAGATCTCCTCCCCTCTTCCTCCCTTTTTAAAGCCCGAAAACCCGTAAGTTCCTTCTTTCTCTCCTTCATTTCATTATGGTTTCATAGCATGATATTTTAGACACAATGTTTTATCCTAAATGAAATGATTTTCATTAAAACACTCTCACTATATAAAAATACTTTTTTATCGCTATTTTTAATCCTTTACAATTATGACTCTACAACTCTCGTTAGAGAACCCTTTTGTGAATGGTACGAGTTATCGCATCGTATTTATTTTAACGTTTATTTATTTTCAATGAATATAATCAGTATATAAGTTGTTAATGCTTTTTTTATTGTTGGCTTGATATTGTTTGATGCAGATAATGGCAAATTCAAGTTTATTTGTTGTATGTAAATACGATGGCCGGATTATCACAAGCGCACAAGGTCCCGAGTATATGGGCGGGTGCGCAAAAATTATGCGATTAGAACCATCAACAACTTATAATAAAATCGAGAATAAAGTGTTTAAAATCACGAAATACGATCCCCGTGAAATTAAGCTTAAGTTAAGTTGTATATGGCCTATGTTTAGTGGAAATGCATTGGTTGAAATTATAGACGATGCATCAATATTTTCGATGATAGACTTCGGTCTAGCAAATACCCAGCATTCTTTTGAACTTTTGGTTCAGAAGGAACAATTGGAATATTCAGATGCCGCTCCAACGGGTAATTTTGATTGTAATGCTGGAGTAGTTCCTGGGGGTACGGTCACATGGTTAACGATGATATCATTAGTCTCAGTGGATATGACTATACACAATATTATTCAAACCTTCAAATTCAAGGGTAAATATTTTATAAATCCACCTTTTGTAATACCAAAATACTAATATATTTTATATATTGAATATAGGTTTTCCCAATCGACTGCTGCAGTTACATGCATTCCTGAAGAACAACAAGAATTATCATATACAACCTTCCAAAGGTAAATAAATCTGAAACAAGTGGTGATTATGTTTATATTTTTCGTAATACGAAAATATTAAGGAATAATTATATAAGAACAATTTATATACTAAACGCAAATTTTCCCATACCTTCGCATCATTTCAACACGATCCTAGTAACGCATTCCAAGCATGTCCGTCCACATCTTTCCGGTCTTTTCACCCCGAACCATCCACATTACACCGACCTCAACCATCATATATTGCACCCGAGCCTTATGTTGCTACGGGTGACATTGATATGTGTGTCAGTGATGATGATGAAACTGGAGAAGGTCATCAAGGGGAGGATAGCTTGTAATATGTCGCTGGATTGAATAAAGTAGCATTGTTTGATGATATGGCTGCGAATAATGATTTTGTCGAATTAGAAGATCCCGGCCTCGATCTCCTGGAAGATAATAGTTAGGTAGACTTAGCCGTGGCAGAAGTAAATACTGAACCCTATTTGGAAGCGACAGTAGCAAGCGAAGATTGCGTCACTGTTGGGGATATGTTTCAGG
This sequence comes from Agapanthus africanus, assembly GCA_030015575.1. NCBI lineage: Eukaryota > Viridiplantae > Streptophyta > Magnoliopsida > Asparagales > Amaryllidaceae > Agapanthus > Agapanthus africanus. Next base: position 328,390,352 of record JASDDO010000029.1, on the reverse strand, counting down.
AAAAATATGATCTTATTTGTAAGCTGAAGTCTTGGGCTATTCAAAAAAACGTTACATTTAAAACCGAAGAGTCCAATAAGACGTACTATACCGTGGTATGTATGAAAGCTCCTGAATGTAAGTGGAGATTGCATGCATATTGTTCCAAAAGAGCCAAAACTTGGAAGGTCACGAAATACAACCAAGAACATATTTGCATCAATTCTATTATGTTAAAAGATCACAGGAATTGCACTTCATCTTACATTTGCTCACTAATCATGCCACTAATCCGTACAGATGTGGCGATAACTCCCCGAGAGATACGGCTCTACGTTAGCGAAGAGCACAAAATTCAGATTTCGTATGTGAAGGCATGTGATGCTCGTAGAAAGGTTTTATGCAGGATATTTGGGGATTGGGAAAGCTTGTATAACTCACTAGTCCCTTTTATGGAAGCCATGAAAGCATCAAATCCGGGGTCAGTATACCGGTTAAAAACCACTGAAACAAATGTCGATGGCTGCTGGTTTCACACATTGTCGGCCGGTATTGTGTGTGGGTATCTATATGGTAAGTACAGAGGTTGCATGTTAATTGCTACATGTGTTGATGCTAATAACGGTATATTTCCGTTGGGATTTTCTATTGTCGAGGGTGAAAATACATCATTCTGGTCATGATTTTTCTGTCAACTCAAAAGTACCTCATCTGTTATTGATAAAACAGATTTATGCATCATATCTGATAGACATCTAGGAATACTAGCTGCAATGAGAGCTATATTTTCGACGACCCCACATAGGTTTTGCCTGCGGCACTTCAGGCAAAATTTTGATAGAAAATTTAAAAATTCAGATCTATATAAGCTTATATACAAAGCCGGTGAAGCGTATGATCATAATGTTCATGACATGTACATGACGAGAATTGGAGAGATGAGCCAAGCCGCGAAAGCGTGGTTAGATGAGTATCCAGTACGTATGTGGTCACAAGTACATGATAATGGATACAGATATCTACTAATGACCACTAATATGTATGAAAGTTTCAACGGGATCCTTAAAGGTGTTAGAGGCTTACCGATACAAGGGTTGATTGTTTGAACCTTTTTCAGAGTGAATACTTACTTTGTGCAAGGAAGGGAAAAGTACTTGGCGATGGAGACTCCACAAACCGCGTATTATGAAGATATATTCCGGAAAAGAGAGCGCAGAGCACAATACTACAGATCTGAAAGGTTTGACACAGCGGAGTTTCAAGTAACGGGGAGTAATGAGAATCAATATACCGTAAATTTTAGAGATGAAGTGCTCTCTTCGTGCACATGCGGTGTTTTCCAGCAACAATATTTACCTTGTGCCCACGCAATTGCTGCTGCGAGCAGCATGCATAACTCACATTACAATTTTGCTTCCCGTTACTATACAATTTCTAATTACCAAGACGCATATGATCCAAAATTTCATCATATACCAGACAGTCGCTATTGGCACTATTATACTGAGAACAGACAAACACCGACTGTATTACCGCTGGAAAAAAATATAGGGCCCGGAAAACCTAAGGTGCTTCGAGATCGAATGACAATGGATGCCGATCCTCAGCAAAAACACGCCAGATGTAGCCTATGCAAACAATCAGATCATTATAGGACCAGATGTCCAGGATAGTCAACAGGGACGGGACCTTCGAGATCGTGACAAGTACACCGGAAGAAAATCGTGTAGCGCTTGTAAAGAAACTTGTACAATTTACATTTTACAAACAGATATGATTTTTTTGTATTTTAAATTTGACTTATTCATTTTGTTATTGGAGTGTATACAAGATTCATATTTATAGTAATTCTACATGAACTATAATAACAATTGTCCGGAACCAAAACAACACTAATATTATTGTTTTATTTTTTTATTCGATATTTATTTGATTTTCTGTTTTTAATTTTAAATTTTAAAAAAAAAATAGGGGCGGGTTCCCAGAACCCGCCATCTCCTTTATATAGGAGAGGGCAGGTTCTGAGAACCCGCCCTCTTCACAATATAGGAGACGACGGGTTCTAGGAACCCACCCTCTCCTATATAGGATAGGGGGCGGGTTCCTAGAACCCGCCCTCTAAATCACAGGGGGTGGGGTCGAGTTCAAACCACCCTATTTTGATAAATTTAAAAAAATTCATTTTATTTTAATAATTTTAATTTTATAATACCCTATTTCAAAAAAAAAAACTTAGGATTAATTTACAAAATCATACCAGGTAACCGACACCTGAACTAGTTGAAAATGCTCTGTTGAAGCTATATTTCTTTTGTTAGTGGACAAAGGTTTCTCAGATATATTGTGGAAGATGCATTTTCACACGATTTCATTAGTTGACAAATATTGGAAGGTCCTTAGAATTATTCTATTGGCCGAAAGGACAACTTAAGAATCCTAACAAGGAAAAAATTTCCGAAAATTGCCGACATTTGATAAACCCTGGAATCAAAGAATCACCTTGAAATGGCAAATCCATTAAAACGATTCCCTATTTTGTTCAACTTCCTTTAAAGTTTTAATCTCGTCGTGTCATGTGTAGCTCGATGCTTCAATTACTTTACATAGTGCATTATTTTCCAAACTAAATCGAGGTTATTAGATAGTGATTGGCAAATGCACTATATCATTAAGAACGATGAAAGATCTTTTCTAGCCTTATTTTGTTCTTTTTTTAAGGCCAAGATTTCAGAATTTGATCTCAAGTAATTAATAAGTTATGTGAGTAAACTATTCTAGCAAACTAACAGCATAAAATATAAAATATAAACTATGATAGATATGAGCAAAAATTCAAACTCTCAGGGTCTAAAACAAATTCTGAAACAAGGCACAAGATCATAAAACCACAAAGTGAATTAACATAGAATTAAAGAACTACAACACATTAGATTATATCTAAGAAAGTAATACCGTTATTTAACTCGGAAAAAAAACACTTAAAACTTTATTTAATAGACAATAAAAAAATTACATAAAACACCATACATATATATGGAAAGTGTGAACCCAATTGATCCCGCCGAGAATCCCAAAACGATCAATTGGCGCCGGTGTCGAGGCTACACGTATAAGATCAGTAGCAGCAGTCAATAAGAGAAGAGAAACAGGAATCTGCGAACGCGACACCCTCTGCCCATGCCCTCGTGATTTCGTCCAAGTAAACGAGATCATCCGACGACCACCCAATATCCCTTAAGCCAGCAGCAGCAGCAGCAGCAGCAGCAGGCTCCCCAACCTCCATCAATTGTTCTTCCAAGCCCACAATCTCTTCAATCATCTCATCCAGCGAAAGATAAGTAATTCCTCCTCCATCAATGAACTCATTATCAGAATCAATGTCGATAATATTGTCTCGTTGTTGTGGCTGCTGCTGCTGCTCAAGAGAAGAAGATGGCAACAGGGAAGGGACCTTATGATCACAATTAGGAGTCGTCACAAGAACTCGATGCTGCTGCTGCTGCGATCGATCATCATCACCGATATCATCACCACCGCCATGAAAGGACTTCTCGACAAGTTTCCCGCCAGGAGAACAAACAGAGAGAGCCACGTGAACGCCACAGAGGACAGAGAGCTCCTCTGCGAGCTTCAAAAGCCCGCGCCTTCGCTTAGAGAAGGTCACATTGAGGGACTCTTTGCGGGCAATCCTCTCAATTTTCTTCCTCCTCCCTTTGCCTCCCTCATCAAATCGCAGCGCCGCAGCCTCCTCCTCTGCAATCATCATCATCATCGAATTTGAAGAAGAAGAAGACTCCCCATCAAATGTGGCTTCGATGAATGTGTCTGTGGTCTGAGGGGACTGAATCGAGATGGCCACCCGAATCCCGCATAGGACCGAGAGCTGCTCGGATTTAGCGATGAGAGTCTTGTGGCGCTTAATGAAAGTTCGAAGGAGGGAGTTTTTGTCGGAGATCTTGACCATGGGGACCCTTCGCCTTCCTTTGCCTCCCTTGGAAGCCATCGGCGGCGGCGATGATCGAAAATTGAAATTGAAGAAGAAGAAGAAGCAACGCAGAGAGATGGAACAGAGCTGCCGCCCCTGTTTTTTAACATTGTTGGTAGCTGGGAGGTTATGATGCCCTAAAAATTCTTATCTATGCAGGGAGCTAACCGTTGTAATTAAGAATTTTTTTTTGTTGGGTTGGCGTCAGCTGCAAGCAAAAGCAACTGAATCAAAACTGCCATTGACTGCGTTGACTTATCAGTTAGTTGCACGCTTAGTTGTGGTCCCCACAAAAATCTAATACTACTACATCAGGTTCTTTCTTTATTTTGGGCCCCCATAAAAATTTCATCCTAAAGTGACCGCACTATTTATTATTTGAAAAATAAAACTTATATTTATTGTTACAAAAAATTCAACCGGTCATATATGTCCCATCACAAGAGAAATAAATAAGAATATGAAAAGCCAACAAGTTATCTGAAAGATACCCGAAATTCTACCTCTCTTTCTCTCTTCTGATTCGGTGTATTATATCTGGCACATCGAACAATTTCTCAAGTTTTAGGCTAAAATGCAAGAAACTCACATTTTTGCTCGAAAAACAGGAAACTCTCTTAAACTTGAAAACATGGCCTTTATCTCAAAAAACATAATGAGAATACCTTTTCCATCCATAACTTTTTTATGTAAGAAATATCCTTTTTCTAAACTTAATTAACTAAATGACTATTCTTTTTTTCTTAGTCTTTTCGACATTCATATTTTTTCTTAAAGTAAGGTGCATATATTATTAAGTTTAACAGGATTTTCTATTTTTTGAGAGAAGGTAAGAAAGGTTTTCTGCATTTTGGCCAAAGTTTTATAGAGAAAAATGTTCAATTCTACCGCATCCTAAAATGGACATATAGTATTAGGCCATTATATGATAGGTGAATGCAAGGAAACCACCGATTTGAGTTGAGGGCATGGCATTGGATCGGGCTTCTATAAGCTTGAGTTCCTAGCAATTTTTCTTTTCAGTCCAACCCAGATATCTTCGAGATTGGGGTTTAAATGTTAAGACCATTGGCCACCTTCAAATTATGATAACTCAAAATTTTGTTTCAAATATAAATTTCTCTCTCCAGAAGATGATAACTTTTCCAATAAAAACATCACTAGCGTGCGATGTGCATGTAACTAAAATTAATAAAACATCAAGAATAAAGCTTGATGCTTGATTTGGTTCATATCTACGTTGATCTTATTGGAACAACTGTTTTTAAGTCCCATAAAATTTAAGGCTTACATGTTTATTTTATCTATTCTTAAAAAGAAAATATGTACCCTACACTTGGTAAAATGATTAAGTTATTTAAATGAGGGCCAAAATATATTCCTAAATTTATAAGCAGAATGCATATCGGTTGGAAATCGATAAAGTAAAAAGAATTTCTTATATAAACAATTCTTGAAATGAATATCTTATATTTGACAATCAGGATTTGCAATCGAACAGTCACGAAGAGTGCCAACATATCATACTTCGATTACACTATACAAGCTTGAGCCTGTGTCCATTTTTTCCCCTTGATTACAAATCTTGTGCGTTTAGATCAACACGAAAATTAAGGTACGGATCTGAATCCAAATTATAACTCAACATTCATGGCAGACCAAACCGTTTAAAAATTGACCGTTTTTTAACTCAAACGTCAAAATTTTATAGTAAATAAGCAAATGAATATTACATTTAACACATGATGGAGGTCGGAATCTCTCTCAAATGTTGTCCTCCGTCGATCTTGTGGTGGACTAAACGATTGAGATTTGAAGTGGGAGGTTGGGTGTGGATTTCAATGGGTTGTTGATTGTTATTGACACCTAGTCATCTGCAAAGGAAGTCTCGGAGTGGGAAATCACTGTAGGACCCTCCGACGATCAAATAAGTTCTGAGAAATAATTGGGCAGCATAGCGGCGTATTGGAATGAGTTCGAGTTACCTGAATCGTCTGGTAGAGGAGTTTATATAAGGGTCGCATCGGATCTCGTCGTTGCGAGATTCTCGCCGTCAGTTCTGTCCAGGCGTAACATCCGCATTAATGGCGAGATGTGCTCATTAAAGATGAGATACGTTAGCACAGGACGCGGTATGTAGAGCGGCGGAAATCTCATCGTGGCGAGATACACAGAGCCATTACGGTGGATTGCTTGTTCTTCTATCTCCAGCATTTTGTCGAGAAATCTACGCGGTAGAACGTTTGGGAACGGCGCGACGGTTGGGGTTTGTGTTTTCCCGGTTTCTGGGTCCACGTGGCCTTCACTGTGCGTCTTAATTTTCGTTCGTATTCTCGATGACGTCAGTGGATCGCTGAGAGGACGACGCCATCATGGAGATGTTGCTTCGCTTACTCAGGTCGTCGTGGCGACAGGCCGACCGTCGATTTCGTGCCATGTGGCCGCATTCGGATGGTGGATTGTGAGACATCGCTTCAGCCGATTGGATCTGCGTGAGGGTAAAGCGTCTAATGGTTGGCTATCGCGTGGCGCCATCTGGATCTTTGGGCGCGACGATTCGTTTTAGTAGGAGCGGATCTGGGCCGCTGGATGGCCATTGCTGAGTGTATAAATAGGGGTGGCTTGTTCTCAGGAAACACCTTTACTTCACTTGCCTTATGTTGTCTTTGGATTGCTCGACGCCCCCGCTCTTAAGTCGGATCTACAATTAAAACCCTCCTTCAACTCCCCTCCTTTGAATCAGGTCAGATGTCTTCCTCTAATTCTCTAGTAAATATAGTTAGGGTAGAGTCAGCCGATGAGGGTTCGACCTCTGAAGCCGAGTCTAGTGGGTCTTCCCCAGCCCAATATAATAAACGGGTTCGGTCAATACATCTATATTATTATCTTAATTAAGGCGTGACACGGTCGCAACCTGGAGAGAGAGAAGAAAACACTTTAGCGTGCGCTCTTGCAAGATTAGACTGGTTATTATCTTATCTAATCAGGATGGCTCCCACTGTTTTAATCAAATCTTCCTTCAAACCCTGAAAGTTAAGATTAGCCGGGATTAATTACACCCTACAAGTTCGCTAATCGGTCAGCCAGGCGGGTATTGGTACTCCGAGGGAGTCTCCTCGTGCTTTCGTATAGAACTAATTAAATAACCTCATTTCCACAGGGGCATAACCCCATTAACACCTTTCTTAGACCCCTACTGGATTAGCTAATTGTAAAGTGAAAAATTCTCCCAGGAGTAACACTTACTCGCAGTATGTATCGGGATCCAACTATCATATAGAAAGTATGCAATCTCATTGTAAATTTCAACACTTGAAATTCCCAATATCTGTTTTTAACCCATACGGTTTATGACCTTGACAAAGTCAACAAATTATAAACCGCAAGTCAAGTTCAACCCGTTGTTTCATGATTGAATTAGATCCACCCGTACGACCCTTGACAATGTCAACAAGGCCGTATGACTACCCTAACCAATCGTATCAACATGCGGCAGAAAAGCACTTATCAGCTACCGAACACTACGCCTTGATAAGGTCAACAAATGCAGCACGAATACTAAATAGTACCTATCTGAAATGACGGAGGGTTGTGACTGGTTTTAAAGAAAATCATTAATGTAATGAACATGATATTGTTGTAGAATCTAGTGATTTAAAAAGAAGTGGTATAATCTCCGCTTTAAAATTGAGTAGTTTTCAAAACAAACCGAGTGGGTTGTAGCATATGCTAGTTTTGCTAAAGAGTTCATTCCCAGTGAAGGGATCTAGGCTCTTTCCTCATCGAATGAGGTGCTGGATATTCATAATAGAATACCGCTATGCAAAGCAAGAACTGGAGCTACCTTTTTGAAAAATTTGATTCCACAACATCTTTTAGGTTTCTTTTCTTTTCATTAATCTTATTAATGACGTCCCATCTTTTATGTTTCGTAAACATCACAGAAGAAACGAAAATAAAACACACATATATACCATCCTCATTCGCCATAGGGACTCGAGTCTTCACCGTAAGGTTACTTAACTTACGGCAGGGCGGGGTCAGGACTAGCGTGGATGCAAAACATATATAGTGTCTACTAGTATATCATATATATAAGTAGCATTCGTCTCAGGCAGTTACATGATCACATCATAGAACATTACAGATCAACAGAAGTATATATATGAAATATAGGATATATTAGGAGGTCCGTGTTTTAGATTAAGCCAGCAATGAAAAATACGGATTCTATAGTCATGATGAATAGCCAAGCCCACATCCCTAGACCCCTATGAGAGTGACAAGCAACCCTGCCAATTCTAGAGTTAGGCGACCGGTCTCGACACCTCGAGATGGCCTCCCACTGGACTCTAGAACCTAGTTACTTGTGCTCCCCGCCTTGGGTCTATCCTAATGCGGAAAAGTAAATAATATATATCGAATGGAGACAACAAGCTCAGCCCAGAAGTGTCCCAATAAAAGAATATTACATACAAATATTTACATGAATGAAAATTGAAAAACTCCCATCTCACGTAAAACCCCCGACTATTCAATCACGACGATCCAATATAACATATCAATAGCAACACAATAACATCACATGTCATCAACGTAAGCAAATATGCGTATTCCTAATGTCGTTGACGTATAGCAACGAGATCGGGAATACTGCCACATATTACACTTACGGTCACAGAAAAGAAATGAAAACTACAGTAATTAGAATCCGCATCAACTTTAGACATCATAAATCCGGATTATCATATATTCCGAATTTCATGCCTAACCCAATAAACCTTGCATTTAAGTCTCGAATTGAAAACACTTTTCAAAATTTAAGTCGGGTAATTCAACAAGATTCCCGATTATCTAATCGAATGCTCGTCGGGAACTTTAGTAGATGGCCACAACCCCGGGGCCGTCAACGAAGTGCACTTGGGCGGAACACCATGGCCGCGAGTATCCGAGTAGATGATTAAGGCCATGGGGTTCTCCAATAGTCACTTGGTCGGAGTTATGGGGCGTGGCTATCTAGCAGTGTCTTCTGGCAAGTATTCGCATATGATACGAGATTGCGACGAAGTTTCGATCCAAATCCAAACTTCATGGCAATCCATCATTAGAGACTAAAATGTGAGATTTACATATCATTAACTAGTTTTTGCAAAACTAATCAATGTGGATTCCAAAAATTGTATCACATATCTAAAGCTATCTAGACGATGTTAAACATTTTGATTGATGTTTCAAACAATACCAATTCAAAGAGATCTCAACAACTTGAGCCTCATTAAAAACTTCCAAAAAACCAAAAATGACAACATGAAGCAGCATAGGAAGAACGAGCACTTAACTTATCAAGTCGGTGGCGGAACCGCGGCCAAGACTTGGTCTAGGCAGCGGTTCCGCGGCCACTTAGAGAAATTAGGTCATTGTTTTTCTTATGCCTCCATAGTTTTACCTGCATGATTTTCTGGATATTTTTAATTGTAAAAATTGTTGGGTTACGGCAGCGTCCCGGCCATCAAACCGTGGCCAAATGCGGAACAAAAATTTTCAAAACTGGTGCTACCATTATCTGATGCCCGGATCTACCCTAAACCCTATACTGGCAAGCATATATAAAGAAGTTAGAATGGTTATACCGAATGAACAAAGTCCTTCGGATCTTCTACTTCCTCCTTAGCTCCTTGAGGCATGTCCGGTTGAGCTTGGCCACCGGTCTCCCTTCGACAAAGATGATGCATCCGAGGGATGTAGTTATGGCTCTAGCTTCACATAATGTATGCAAGTGAAACAACTAGGGTTTCTAGGATGCTACTCTAAAAAGCCTAGGATGTAGTGTATGAACTTAGTGTAGGTCTATCTCATCTCACCTCCTCTCATATTTCTCAACTCATGAGAGGGTTGAGAAGAGGTGGAGAATGAAGGTGGAGGCAACCATGGAAAATCAAGAGAGGAGTCAAGCACAAATGGTGATGATGAGCTCAAGAAAAACTCATGCTCAAAAATAATGAAGCTCTCATGAGAGAGAAAATCAAGCATACTAGGTTTTGTAAAACAATATCTTTCATTTTAAAAAACCACCCATACTTGAATAGTATGCACAAATGAATTAATAATTCATTTGTGCACACTATTCAAGCATGGTCATCACCATACTCCCCATTTTCCAATTTCCACCTCATTTACCATTTTCTAAAAAAAGGTCAAATCCAAAAATGAGGTGGCCACATTCTAGAATGTTTTCCGGATAAAATACGGATTACATTCTGCTGTATATACATATCTGCATTCGTACCGAAATACGAATACCCTAAGAGATAGAATAACACAAAGAACATAATACTAGAATATACGTATCGAAATACATATACGTAAATTATTAAATCAATACCTAATTTAATAATCCGGCTCAAACCCGAGCCGGCTAGTATTATCAACTGTCCGATAGAAATTCCGGGTATAAAGTACATCAATCGATCGAAACCCAGCACGTATCCAATACGACTACTACATCATTTCGCCTGAACCAAGGAAACCCTTTGTGTGGGACTCTAAAGACTCGTCAATACGCTGGCAGTGGGTTTAACCACAACGACGTCAGCGGCACTAGCTGTACGTAACGGCCACCCAGGTATTGAGCGAAAGGGAGGCTGACAAGCAAACTCATCCTGAACCCCTACTGAGCCTGACAGTGACAATATCCGTACAGTCTGGTCTGTTCGTCTAAAAGTATCGCATATCGAGTTTAGGGGGTGGATAAAGTCAGACCCCTAATAACACGACATTTAGTGTCGGTATGAAACCCATCACCACCTGAGAAACTATCGATCCTGGATCGGTAATTCTCATATACCCCGGCCGAGGATTTCTGGTGATGGTCATCCGTGCACAACACGACATCAACCCCCAATACTGGGAGAGACGAATCCCCGAAGATCCGCTCACTGCCTCTATGTGGCTCGGGACTGTACCCAACTAAAACCTATTTGCACGACTCCTTTGAGCCGTGGTAGGGTAGTAATCAAAGCACAGTAGGAACTCACACGAGAAAAATGATGATCTCAGGTCGACAGACTAACCTGTACACATGTCATCTGGGAACTACTATCTGACAATAGGTATAATACCAACTAGCAGGTTCTCGGCGATTCCGTCCAGTGTACTCATAACCCAATGAGCACCTGTATACTATCTTAAGTGAACAAACTAACACCAATGGCTTGTGAGACCTGGCCACCGCCCCTCGTCGGGGTCTCGATCAGTATACACTAGTCTACACTGGAGTATCGATGCCCAGTCCCGAAACTCCCACAACTAGGGGCATTTAAGGATTTGCTTATAGACCCCCAGCTCCCACATGTATGATCACCATCATAATGCTGGTAGTCAAGCAAGAATCCTATGGGCTCTATCAACATGTAATAGTGATTGTAAAGACAAACCAGATAACATACTATCATCTCGAGTAAGACTGTTCTACCGGTATAGGTCCTCACTCAACCATCACAATCGCGTACCTGCGATTCAATAATTGACTTGAGGGCACTATAGGCAACAAAAATATCAACTTCTGAAAAAATGGACAGAAACTAGTAAAAATCCGTATTTAAAACTTCGATCGAACACTTTAACGTCGTCTAGACTTCGCCTCAGTCTCTAGCTTGGCTCTGATACCATGAAAGTATGTCTTAACACCTCTACTAGGTTTATATAAGCATCAAGTATGCAATTTTAAAAAAAAATCTAGAGGTCTAAGTATACTAAATAAGAATTGAACTAGAGAATTAGGGTTTTATAGTTAGCAAACAATGAACTAAACTAAGTGAAGAGAGTCTACAACCTTTGTAGTCAAGTCCTTCACTTCTAAAGCTCCAAGTAGCAGTCCGTAGAACTCTTCTTTGACTCCACTTAATAAAAGGATCGAGCTTGATTGTAGTCTTCGTTGCCGAAGATGATCCACCTTGAAGTCTCTCTCACTCAAGCTCACACTTCACTAATCAAGGTATTAGTAAAGTTAACAACCTAAACTAATGGGTTAGATTGGTGTAGATTGATGAAGTAGGTGATTTTCTCACTAAAAAACTTTTTCTCCTTTTCTTTTCTCAACTCAAGAAAAACCCTAGAGGGGAGAAGAAGAAGGAGATGTGAATGAGAATCAACCATGTGGAAAAGAAATGAGATAAGATAAGAATGATAAATATCTTAGAGTAAAACAAGAATTAGAGATGAGTCATGACTTCTCAATACTTCTCCAAGTATCCAAAACTATGACTCATTCTCTTCTTCTTTTCTTTTTCTCGAAAAAATATAAACCATACCTTTTATCTTTACTCTTGTTTGATTCTCATACATCCATGTTCTATGTATTATCAACCATGATACAATTTAAATACATCGCGCGCGCGTGCGCACACACACACACACACATATAAATGTATATAAAGAGAAGAAAATCTTAAGTGGGCTTTAATATTAGTTTATATATATATATATATCAAATATATATCAATACTTGATTCAATAATCCGGTTATATCATATATAACTAACTAACTAATATATATATATATAACATTTAATCAACACTTGATTCAATTATCCGGTTGTATCACATATAACCGGCTAATATTCAATATTATATATTAAATCAACACTTGATTCAATAATCCGGTCATATCATATATAACCGGCCAATATCAAATGTATTAACATATATATATATATATATATATATATATATATATATATATATGTATGTATATATTAGATCATTGAATCAACACTTGATTCAATGATCTAATATATCATATATAACCTGACTGATATCCATCGCTAGATTAGAATACGGTATCATATACTCGTATTTAATCAAGCTCCCGCACATATCTCCATATATGCCCTACTTCGTTTCGCTTGAGTTAGAAAACATTTATGTGAGACTTTAAAGACTCGTCAATATGCCAGTAGTAGGTAATGATCATATCAGATACCCACAAGCCGTCAGCGGTACTAGCTGGACGTAACGGCTACCGAGGTTTTGAACGATTAGAAAATCAACAAGAAAATTTGTCCAAACTCCCGTAGAGCCTATAAGCAACACTTACCATACAGTCCGGTATCTTCGTCTGATATGTCGCATATCGAGTCTGGGGGTGGCGTCAGACCCCAATAACTTGATAAGTCATGCCGATGTGTGGCCTATAATCTTTCGAGAAACTACTGATAACACTTACCAGTAAATCTCATCAGCCCTGACTAGGGACCTGCTGTTATAGCTAATTGAGCATAGAGCAACATCAACTCCCAATACCGGGAGAGACGAAACCCCTCCTATCGCTCACTGCCTCCATGTGACTTGGGACTGTACCCAAAATCCACCTATTTGTATGAATTTTTTGAGCCATAGTAGAGAAGAAATCAAAACACAGTGGGAACCACACAAGACACTATGACGATTTCGGGTCTACAGACTAATCTGTATAAGTGTCACTAGAGAACTGCTATCTGACGATATGTATGGTACCATCTAGGAGTTCTCGGCGAGTCTTGTTCAGTGTACCCATTCTCTAATGAGCACATGTGTACAATCTTTAATGTCAAACACCAATGGTTATGGGATCAACCATCGCCCCATACAGGGTCAAGAAACGTACACACTAGTTTACTCTGGAATATCGATGCCCTGTCTCGATACTCCCTCGACTATGAACTATTAAAGGATGTGCTTGTAGACTACACAAGCCCCACTAGTATGATCTGCATCATAGTCCTGATAGTTAAGCCAACATCCTAAGGGCTTTATCAACATGTATCAATGAGATAGTAAACTAAAACAAGTGTACATGTTAAGATAAAGAGCAACTAGATAGCATACTATCATGTCGAGCAAGAAAGTCCTCTATATATATGTCCAAGCATCCACTATAATATACAATAATGGCCTCTAGGGCATACATATTCCTGACATAATATATACTATAATTGTAAGATAGCCTTAGTTGATTTGATTGGTTGATTATAACATGACTTGATCGAAACCATAGATTACAAAGGTGAAATGAAGTCGAGTGAGTCGAGTAATGTGTGAGTCATGTCCATTGCAATCTTGGGTCGAGTCAAGTTAGTTCGAGTAGATTGGGTTCGAGTTCATGTTCGAGTTTAGATTTGAGTTCAAGTTCAAGTTTAGATTCGAGTTTCAAGTTTGGATTTGATTTCGAGTTTAGATTCAAGTTTAGATTTGAGTTTGGATTCGAGTTCAGGTCTTTTTCCTATGGATTAATTTAACTGTTGAAGATCTTATGTTTGGGAGAAATCAAACAACTGCTGCACATGGACGGCAGGATTTGTGTCTTTTTCCAAAACAATTGACATTTGATAACTCCGTTAAGTTGTCTAACCTGAATAGGCAAGCACTCACTTCCTTCGGCTCTCTGGGGCTCAAGAGAATTGATCCCGCTTAAACCTATATTAAACTAGAGTTCTTAAATATTGTTTGCATATCTCGAGGGTTTTTTTTATTAAAAATACTTTAATATGGTTTAAAAATAAATCTCGAAGGTGATTTGTAATATTTAGGGTTTTCATGAATATGTATTTTAATTGTTATGGTATTTTAGTGATAGACCTAGATTTTTGAAAAGTTTACGGTATTTTAATGAAAACTGCCTCTTTTGGATATTTGGTGGTATTTTATTAAAATTTTCATTTTCATTTTAAAAATAAAGTTTCATAATATATTTTTATTGAAAATATGAATTCAGAGTTTTATATAATTTTTTCCAATGTTTAGTTTTGTTTAGAAAAGTCATATTTCTTAAAAACCGTATTTTTATTTCCTTATCGAATACTTCGTGAAGAGTTCTGCATCTCACTCTACTATCCCAAGGATGTGTGATAATCTGCACTATCCAGTAGCGGTTTCTCTAACGAGAGTTGTAGAGATGTAATTGCCAAGAATTTAAAATATCCATTTAAAAGAACCTGGTTTTGAAAAAATTGTTGTATTTTAGTGTAAAACTTATTCTTTAAATAAACTATATGTTTAGAATCTCGTGCTATGAAACCATAGTGTGCGTATGGAGTAGGTCTTTACCCCGTGAATGATCTCTAAGTATATACTCTAGTCATTGAAATTACGGTTATATTAAAGTTCACGGTATTTTTCTGAAAAATTCATTTATATGATTATTGAACATGAAATTTTGGTTACATCAAAAAGAAATTTATGTAAATATTACCTTGAAATGATATTAGAGAATTTATATAAACTTTTAGACATGGTAAAGTGAGAAAAATTGTTTTAAAGACAAGCGTTATATGCTAACTCCGCTTTTGTCGATATATCTTAAAAATTATATAGAAGTGAAAAGAGAGAGATGAAGAGACTTACTCGTTGTGTAGTGTTAGAAAGAGGTTAAGGAAGAGAGAGAGCGTCTTGGTCTCGTCGAAGAGGCTCCGTTCATCAGAATTTGATCGCTACTCCCTTTGGTTTGCTTAACTCCACTTGAATAGCCTTAACCCTTCTTGAACTAAGAGAATTTTGAGAAAATTTTCAGAATAGAAAAGAGGTAAGGCATGGGGTGGTATTTATAGGGTAAAAATGAGAGAGTGTGTTAAATAAAATGAATTAAAATAGATTCAATGGTGTTAATTAGAGAATTGAAGAGTCTCTGTTTGATTGCAGGAAAATTAAACAGTGTAGAGGAGGAGAGGGGAGCTGAAGGGACGAGTGTGCAAAATACGGAGGATTTTAGATCAAATCGTACAGTCGGCGGAGGTTCTTTTGGAGAAATGGATGGTCGAATCTTGGGGGTTTGGCTCGAGATTTGTGCCACATGTCTAGTTTGGTGTTTACTCCTCTTTGCTCCTGTTTGATTTTTCTAAAACTTTTCATTTCTCCATGAATTGCACGTGCAACTCTTGGGCTTCCGAAAAATAAAAAAAAAAATCTTTAAAAATAATTTAGACTGATGGAAATCGAATATGCGGGCTATATCTGAAAGTCTACCCTAGCACCACTATGAGGTTTTCACAAGCATCTAGCATGCTATATTTAAAAATTTCGGGTGATAAGCTAGACTAACTAAGGATCTAAACTAGATTATTATGGTTAACTATGATGATATCACAAAAAATAGCTAAGAGAAGGAGGCAACAACCTTTGAAGACCGAGTCATTCTCTTCAAAAGCTCCGGGTTGTATTCCCTACGACTCCACAAGGCTTCACTTGAAGATTGAATCAAGCTTCCTTTGCGATCTTCGTGCCGAAGATGATACACCCGAAGATCCTCTAATCCAAGCTACCTCTTCACTAAATTATCTTTAGTGAAGGAAACACACTATAGCTAAGTGCTAATCAAGTGTAGGATGGTGAAGTAGGGTTTTTTAGCTCACTAAAGATCCTCACAAGTCGTAGGTTTTACAACTCATGCGAGTGTTAAGGCGTGGATGTGGAGGTGAAGAAAATGGTGAGAGCTAGAGAGATGAGCTCAAGAAATGGCTAAGGCAAAAGTGAACCAAGTAAAGAATGGCTTAAAACCCACACATTATTGAAGCAACCAATACCCATCAATATAGAATTGTAACCATGCTTCAATAGTGTAGGATGATGAATAAAAAATTCATCAAACCATGCTTTGCACCATACCTCAAAAGTCTCCCCATTTTTCCACCTCATTTTCTATTTTCTCAAAATAGAAAAGCAAACCATGCTTCATATAATATATATATATATATATATATATATATATATATATATATATATGAAGAAAATAATTAGTGAGCAAAAATATTAGTTAACATATAATTATATCAAATATAAATATATATCAAATTATTAAATCAACACTTAATTTAATAATCCGGTTATATCATATATAACCGACTAATATTATTTATCTGTATATCACATTATCAAATCAACACTTGATTCAATAATCTGATTATATCATATATAACCTAACCGATATCAAATAACCGCCAGATTAGAATACGGTATCACATACTCGTATTTAATCAGGCCCCCGCACATATTAAAATATGTGCCCTACTTCGTTTCGCTTAAACTAGGAAACCTCTGTGTGGGACTCTAAAGACTCGTCAATATGTCAGCAGTAGGTAACGATCACATCAGTTACCCACAAGCCGTCAGCGGTACTAGCTGGACATAACGGCTACCCAGGTATTGAGCGAATGGAAGATCAACAAGAAAGCTTGTCCAAACTCCCATGAAGCCTATAAGTAACACTTACCGTATAGTCTGGTCTCTTCGTCTGATATGCCGCATATCGAGTCTAGGAGTAGAATCGTCAGACCCCGTTAACTTGATAAGTTATGCCGATGTATGGATCATAACGGTTCGAGTACTGATAACTCTTACCAGTAAATCTTATCAGCTCTGGCTAGGAACTTACTGTTATAGCCAATCTAGTATAGCGCAACACCAACTCCAAATACCGAAAGAGAAAAAACCCCTCCTATCGCTCACTGCCTCCATGTGACTCGGGATTGTAACCAAAATCCACCTGTTTGCACGACTCCTTTAAGCCATGATAGGGAGAAAATCAAAGCATGGTGGGAACCACACAAGACGCTATGACGATCTCGGGTCTACAGACTAACCTGTACCAGTGTCACCGGGGAACTGCTATCTGACGATAGGTATAGTACCAACTAGGAGTTCTCGGCGAGTCCTGTTCGATGTACCCATTCTATAATGAGCACCTGTGTACAATCTTTGATGTCAAACACCAATGGTTATGGGATCAACCATCGCCCCATACAGGGTCAAGAAACGTACACACTAGTCTACTCTGGAATATCGATGCCCTGTCTCGATACTCTCTCGACTAGGAACAATTAAAGGATGTGCTTGTGGACTATACAAGTCCCAGTAGTATGATCCACATCATAGTCTTGGTAGTCAAGCAAACATCCTAAGGGTTTTATCAACATGTATCTGAGAAACTGTATAATAATACAAGTGTACATGTTAAGATAAACAGCAACCAGATGGCATACTATCATGTCGAGCAAGAAAGTCCTCTATATATATGTCCAAGCATCTACTATATCATACAATAATGTCCTCTGGGGCATATATATTCCTAACAATTTCCCAGATGCACTAAGGCCAGTTGTTGTAGTATCTCATGCCCAACATCCCAAAAAGTCTCTCAAACTGTGTCTGGGGGAGGGACTTCGTGAGTGGATCCGCTACGTTGTCCTTCATGTCAACTCTCCTAATCTCGATCTCCCGTCAATCTACTATCTCTCGGATCAGGTGATACCGCCTAAGAATATGTCTGGATCTCTGATGGGACCGAGGTTCCTTGGCCAAAGCCACTGCTCCATTGTTATCACAATACACAGGTATTGGATGCTCAATGGTTGGAACCACACCAAGTTCAGCTATGAACTTTTTCATCCAGACAACCTCTTTGGCAGCATCGTTGGCAGCGATGTATTCAGCTTCCATCATCAAGTCTGCTATGGTATCTTTCTTGAAACTCTTCCAACATACCGCCCCTCCATTGAGGGTGAAGACAAAATCCGAGACCGACTTACTGTCCTCCTTATCACTCTAGAAGCTCAAATCGGTAAAAGACTCCACCTGGAAGTCACCGTTACCATACACTAAGAACATTTCTTTAGTCCTTCTTAAATACTTAAGAATGTTCTTCATACCTGTCCAGTGTTTCTCTCTAGGATCTAATTGATACCTACTCACTACACCTAGTGAGTAAGCTACATCCAGTCTGGTACATAACATCGCATGCATGATTGACCCGACTGCCGAAGCATAGAGTATCCCTTGCATGTGAGCCTTCTCCAAATCAATCTTGGGAG
Organism: Agapanthus africanus; assembly: GCA_030015575.1. Lineage (NCBI taxonomy): Eukaryota > Viridiplantae > Streptophyta > Magnoliopsida > Asparagales > Amaryllidaceae > Agapanthus > Agapanthus africanus. The sequence goes on along the minus strand of JASDDO010000029.1, from coordinate 328,371,551 downwards.
ACATCTCTTTGGAGAGAGTGATTCCTGAATAAGCGGGTAAATTACCACGCTTAGAATAAGCAGGTAAATTACCACGCTTAGAATCTTCTATACTAAACCTCTTTAGTATGGTGTCAATGTACCTGGATTGGAACAATCCCAACATCCGCTTAGATCTATCTCTATAGATCTTTATCCCCAAGATGTAAGAAGCATCACCTAGATCTTTCATGGAGAACTTGTGTGATAAGAAGAGCTTGACCGAGTATAGCATAGGAGCATCATTTCCTATCAAGAGTATGTCATTCACGTACAATACGAGAAAGACAACCTTACTCTCTACAACCTTTTTGTATATATAAGGTTCATCTACGTTTTTGATGAAGTCAAACTCTTTGATAGCTTCATCGAAACAGATGTTCCAGCTCTGTGATGCCTGTTTTAATCCGTAAATTGATTTAAGCAATTTGCACACGCTTCCGATGCTCCCACTATCTACGAAGCCCTCTGACTGTGTCATGTACACGCTCTCTTCTAAATCACCATTTAGAAAAGCGGTCTTGACGTCTATCTACCAGATTTCGTAGTCATGGTATGCAGCAATGGTAAGTAGGATCCTGATGGACTTAAGCATAGCGACAGGAGAAAAGGTTTCATCATAGTCGACACTTGGTCGTTGACGAAAACCTTTTGCTACAAGTCTAGTTTTGAAGGTCTCAACCTTTCCATCTACATCAATTTTCTTCTTAAAGATCCACTTGCTCCCGATGGGTTTTACCCCTTCAGAAGCAACTTCCAAATTCCATACTTTGTTGGTGTATACAAATTCCATCTCAGATCGCATAACATCCATCCATTTCACAGAGTCTCCACTAGTGATGGCCTGCTCGAAACTAGTTGGGTCATCATCTTCCATGATGCAATCCTCGCTCCCACCGTCTATGAGAAAACCGTAGTATCTCTCAGGTGGATGAGGAACCCTACTAGATCTGCGGAGTGGCTGAGCTTCGTCGGGGACTATTGAATCCTTCGGATCTACTAAATCGTCAGTTATAGTTTGTGTAGCTGGAACTTCTTCCAACTCTACCTCATTACCACTAATTTCTTTCATAAGAAATTCATTTTCTAAAAAGGTGGCATGTTGAGCAACTGTAACATTTCAAAAAAATAAAATATTATTTTTCGGAATTTTTATAATTAAATAATAAATATATTGAATATTTTAATATTGCGGTATAATTAAATACCGATAAATTGGGGAAAATTTGGAAAATTATGGAAATTACTAAAAAGAGGGTGCTTTATGTGATTTATGCAAATTATAAGATTTTATGATTCATTATACACTATTTTAATGCTAATCGCGATTAAATATCCCTAATCGCGCATTAAGCTTGTTTTGTGCACATGACATGCACCGTGTCGTATTTTACACTTGTGTTACATTTTATAACCATGGTTTCATTTGGTATTTATGTGTTTGGTTTTAAAAATGAAATGGAAAATAAAAGAAAAGAAAAGAAAAAGGAAAACATTAAACAATATGGTATGGGCAAGAGAGAGAGAGGGTGAGTGGTCAACCCTTGGTCATGGCCCTTTGTTTCTTTCACCATCTTCATCTTTTTCTTCTCCCTCTTCAGCCCATGGCAGCACCCCTCCTCCACCTCCACTACAACCCCCAAAACATCATCAAAAACTCATCCAAAGTTCATCCCCATTCACATAAAGCATGCACAAGCTCACAAGCTACACTTTGGACCAAGAAAAGAAGGATTTTGGACACTTGGGGCAACTCAAGAAAATTCTTGAATTGCCAAATGAGGTATTCTCTTAACTATTAGCATAGTATTTCTATTGCTTTTACATCCATGTTTGATTAGAACCGATTTAGTGGTGTTTAGTGGGGTTTGGAAATTTCTAGTTAGGGTTTGAGGAATTCTTGAGTTGTGATGTGTAATTGAGGCTTATAGTGACCTTAAACCCATGTAATGATTGTATTTTGGACCTAAAACAGAGACTCAAACCCCAATTCACAAATTTTGAAATTCTGCAGATACGGAAATTGAGGGAATTGTGATGGCTTTTGGTAATCTGCTAACACCCGGGTGACCTAAAAATTATTTAGCAAAGACAGTGATACATGCAGGCAACATAGGACCCCCACTGAAACCCTAGCCCCATACCCAAACACCAGGCCGCAAAAATAATCCTTCTGGCTGCAATTTGCGGCCAGACCTGGGGCAATTTGGCTCGTGTTTGTTTCATGGCTCCAGTATCTGTAATCTAGACCCTCCACATATGCAAAATTGGCTGATTTGACCTAGGATAAAATCTGGGACTAATTTCATGAGTTGCTGTTTTGATTCGGGGTTATATTTATCATATTTTGGATTCTGGATTTTAGTATTTGTGTTTTACCTCGATCAATTGACATTTGTACGACGATATCGAGGGTTGGTGGTGGTTTGAAAGGCGTAGTCCGTAGGTTCTAACCTATAGGCTTTTAGCATGTCGTTTTGGTTTTGATTTGGATTTTAAATGCGATACGATACGTTGTGACATTTAGGTACCCCCATGTGGACTTCGGGACGACAAGCAAGCGCGTGGCGACGTCGGTAACGGAAAGCGAAGAGCAAGGTGAGTAGATTATATCTACGGGGAAGTCGGGTGGATGGCGTATAGCACCCCCGCAGTTCGTAATGTAGTGTATGGTATATATATATATATATATATATATATATATATTATATGGATATATTTATATGTTATTGTGAGCATATGATTATCTATATATACTTTGGGAGTCATGGATAATTTTAGTATAACTGGATTATGGTGTCGCTAGTTAGTTTAGTCGCGAGCCCTAAAATGAGGTTTACACCCACACGCCCACACATGCTTACTTTGTTATACTGGTGCGTATATAGGGATATGTATATATATACACACACACACACACACATAGGTATAGGACTATATATATATATACTTATATATATATATATATACTTATACATGGATGAGGAGGATTGTACATGGTATTTGGAGATGAGTCGATGAGATTGGGCATGGTGCCATGAGATCGGTGATATGATGTGGTTCGTATTATGAGATATGACATGAGATTTTAGCGGGCCTTTAGACGTGTGTTTTCATATACGCATATATATGCAGATGGTATCAGTTTGTACTAGACCTAGATCAGTACTCCCAGTTCATGAGATATGATGATAAGGATACTAGATAATTGATGAGATAAATGTGATATTTGACCCGTACCTAGATTTGGGATGCCGTACGACGGATTACGTACAAGCTATATATTGATGATAGATCCACACTCTTGACTCAAGGATGTCATAATATATATTGTATCGTATGTGATACTATTGAGGCGAGATCACCAACTATTATATTTATATGTATCGACTCAGATTTAGGTGGTTTCCTTACCCTTCGATTAGCCCTGTAGTTTACTTATAGATGTTAGACTAGACTCGAGTCATACCTATTTCAAAACTAACGAATCGAGAGTATTTTAAAGACAAGCCAAGGGATTCTACGGATATTTTCAAAAGACGCATCTTTTCTTAAAAACACCGTAGCCCTTATTTTTCTAAAACCCACGATTCGTGTTATTTCAAATGGCAAACTGTATAACATATATATTTTGATGTATATTCTTCACTGTTGTGTTTATTATTCATTTCCGCATATTCTTGCTATTCGCATCGCATTGCATGTTTAAATGTGTTTATTGTTATATTAAACCCATGCTGTCAGGACACCAGCACCATTATCGATGATGCGTATGCTCCACGTACACCTGCTTGCCGGCTTACACATTTCATTATCGATAATTGCCATGTCACCACACAGTAGGATTGTTGCATCAGGATATGACTCCTTGCATGACATACTTGCGTACATACATATTGTACACCCATACTTGCGTATATACATATTGTACACCCATACTTGCACACATACATATTTGCACATACATGGATGATTTTGTCTAGATTTTGGAGATTTGGGAACCGCAAGATATATTTTAAAACTGCATTCATTTAAAAGAGCGGTTTTCCCTCGATATGTGCATATTACTGTTTATGTTGCATGATATACTGATATGCTTACATTTCTATTATATGTCGCATGCATCATGCTTGATGATTACACGCATTGAGATATGTTGTTTTCATGAGATTTCTAGATTTGAGAACCGTGGCTATTTTAAAAGAAAGCATGTACTGTTTTAAAAACCCAGTTTCTCTTGATATGATATTTCAGTGCGTCCACCATGCGTTTTCTCGGTTCTGAGACGTATGATATGTGAAACCCGATTCGAGGAGTCTGATGAGGCCGATTGCGGGTACATGGTGGATCCGGTATGGTACCCCGGGGTGAGAACGGATTGCTGTGCTGCAGACGGTGAGCCTGGCAGAAGGACTACTACCTACTGGTGATAGTATTTGGACTCGGCGGATATCCAGAGAATACCGACCGGAGTCGAGAGATGATATGGGCCGATCCGGACCGACGGAGCCCGAGGGCCGATCCGGACTGACGGAGCCCGAGATATGAGGATTTACGTGTCGATGCTGGGCACGGTTTTCATGATATTTCGAGTGTCGATGCTGGACACTCAGGTTCCATGATTTTGATGTGTCGCGAGGGACACACGTTGATTTATATCCTCATACTTTCATGCATATGCTTTATGATATTTACATGCATGATGTTTTGTGTCATTTGTTGACCCGTGGACGAGATCCACACGCATACATGCATTGATTACATTTTTGGATGATATCCACATACTTATAGACTTCATGATATAGTTGACACTGATTTCATGATGATTACATTGATCGCACCTCATGTTTATGATATTTTGCTACCTAAGGCACTGACACGAGCACTTGGTATTACACTTATGTATAGATGTTTACCCATGTCACCTTATCATGATTCATACTTTATCATATTGAGGATATATACTACTGATCATATTGACCTAGGATTGAGTCATACATACGATTTCTGCTCTGTGATGTTTTCTACTCACGAGTTGGCAACTTACCCCCGTTGTGCCACAGTTTCTTGCAGGTTTTTCCGTATAGGTTTCATTGCGGCTTTGCTGGCACACTGCTTCCATTCCGGGTGATTTGCTTTGGTAGGTGGGTTCACTCGCATCGTGACCACCATTGTACTTATTTATATTCAGTTGTATATAGTAAACTCCATCAACCAGACTTGTATATTGATTCAGACTTAGAAAACCAGTGTATTATTCTTTCGACCGTAGAGTCGCACTTGTATTATTATGGTTTTCTTGATAGTTTTGAGTTTCCTTTGAGTTTTGATCCTCGCCCTCGGCGTTGTATATTATATTGCTTGCGTGGTTGTGACCGTCGATTGATGAAGAGCTAGCTCCCGCTTGGGGATGCCTTTTATCATTGTGCAAATATTATTCATGTTGTACCCCGTTTGGGGCCAGTATTTACAAAGGAAACTCTGCCGAAATTTTCAGAAAAGACTTGAGATTTTAAAATGCATATTCGGCTTATGTTATTTTAAAACCCCTTATTTTAAAACATGTTTTCTTCACTTCTTTCTTTTAATGGTTTAGATTTCTGGGATTTCTTGGCTTACTTGCATTAGATGGGATCCTATAGACTTCATATGATTCAAGTGCCAGTCGCGTGCCATTTCAGGTCGTGACAGCAACAAACACTTTTTGTTCCTCGGTGTGGTAGAAGATATGCCCTCGCAAATGTTTGGGATATCCTACAAACTTGCACAAAATTGACCTTGCCTCGAGCTTGTCCGGATTTTGCTTTTTGACATAGGCCGAACAACCCCATATCTTATTGTAATTAAAACATGGTCTCTTCCCCTCCCATATCTCATATGAAGTGGTAGGTACTGATTTGGTTGGAACCATATTCAATAGGTATGCAGTTGTCTCAAGTGCATAACCCCAAAAGGAAATCGGTAACTTAGCAACACTCATCATAGAGCGCACCATATCTAATAGGGTGCGATTTCTCTGCTCCGATACACCGTTGTGCTATGATGTATATGGAGGAGTAAGCTAAGAGAGAATCCCATTCTCTTTTAAATAGTCTCGAAACTCTGTGCTCAAGTATTCTCCTCCCTGATCAGATCGAAGGATTTTAATACTTTTACCCGTCTGGTTCTCTACTTCGTACTTATATTCCTTGAATTTTTCAAAATCTTCAGATTTGTGTTTCAACCAGAGCACATGTCCGAATCTTAAGAGATCATCGATGAATGTAATAAAGTACGAGGAACCATTCCTGGTATGTATAGATATAGGGCCACATACATCACTATGTATCAGTCCCAAGAGTTATGTAGCTCTTTCTCCGTGTCTAGAAAACGGAGTTTTGGTCATCTTACCATTGAGACATGACTCACAAGTTTCTTAAGATGTAAATTTGAACTGATTCAAATATCCATTTTTATGCAACTTAGCTAATCTTATCGCATTGATATGACCTAGTCTACAATGTCACAAAAAGGCTTCGTTCATTTCTGAACTTTTCCTCTTGTGTGTGTTCTGTATGTTTAGAACTGTAGTTTGATTTAAAACGTATATACCATTACTTAACATACCAAACCCAATCAACACTTGATTTAGAAAAATGTTCATAACATTATCCTCCAATACAAAGTTATATCCTTCTTTATGCAACAAAGAAACTGATATAATATTCCACATCATATTTGATACATAATAACAGTTGTTCAGAATCAGTGTATTGCCATTTGGTAATACTAGGCGATATTCGCCAACTGCTTTGGCCGCAACAATTGCTCCATTTCCTACTTTTAGAGACATGTCACCATTTCCCAGTTCTCTACCTCTCTTTAGCCCATGTAACAAATTACATACATGGGATCCTGATCCGGTATCCAATACCCAGGACGTAGAGTAAACTGAGAAACAGTTCTCGGTTATGAACACACTCGAAGAAGATACATCAGTATGCTCATTTTTCATTCGGGTGGTGTGGGAATCCGGGTATTCCTATTTTCCTTGCTCAGACTTATGACAATCATAAGAAAAAGCGGAACCAATGTTCCCCAGCTCAGTATAATAAGCGAGTTCGGTCAATAGATCCATATTATTATCTTAATTAAGGCGTGTCATTGGTCGCTACTTAGAGAGAGAGAGAGAAGAAAACGCTTTAGCGTGCGCTCTTTGCAAGATTAGATTGGTTATTATCTTATCTAATCAGGATGGCTCCCACCGTTTTTATCAAATCTTCTTTCAAACCGTAAAAGGTAAGATTAGCCGGAATTAATTATACCCTACAAGTTTGCCAATCGGTCGGCCAGACAGGTATTGGTACTCCGAGAGAGTCTCCCTATGCTTTCGCATGGAACTAATTAAATAACCGCTTTTCCGCAGGGGCATAACCCCATTAACACCTTTCTTAGACACCTACTGGATCAGCTAATTGTAAAGTGAAAAACTCTCCCAGAAGTAACTCTTACTCACAGTGGGTATCGAGATCCGAATATCTCATAGAAGGTATGCAATCTTATTGAAAATTTTAACACTTGAAATTCCCAATATCTGTTTTTACCCCTAACGACCTATGACCTTGACGGAGGTCAACAAACCATAGGCCGCTAGTCAAGTTCAGCCCGTTCATTTCGTGATTGAATTAAACCCACCCGCACGACCCTTGACGGAGGTCAACAAGGCTGTACGACTACCCTAAGCCAATCGCGTCATATGCAGCAGATAAGCACTAATCAGCTACCATACACTACGTCTTGATGGAGGTCAACAAACGAAGCACGGATACTAAATAGCACTTATCTAAAATGACAGAGGGCTACGACTTGTTTTGATGAAAACTTTTAACATAATGAACTTGATATCGTTGTAGAATCTAGTGATTTGAAAAGGAGTGTTTTTGTAGCTTTTACTAGTTTTGCTAAAAAGATCACTCCCGGTGAAGAGATCTTGGCTCTTTCCTCATCGAATGGGGTGTTGGATATTCATCAAGGAATACCACTATGCAAAGCAAGAAATAGAGAAGCTATTAAAACAAAACCGAGTGGGTTATAGCATTTTCTAGTTTTGCTAAAGAGCTCACTCCCTGTGAAAGGATCTCGGCTCTTTCCTCATCGAATGAGGTGCTGGATATTCATCAAGGAACTATGCAAAGTAAGAACTAGAGCTGCCTTTTTAAAATTTTGATTCTACAACATCTTTAGGTTTCTTTTCTTTCCATTAATCTCATTAATGGTGTCCCATCATTTATGTTCCCTAAACATCACAGAAAAGAAACGAAAATAGAACGTACGCCTATACCATCCGCATTCGCCACGAGGCCCCGTCATGCACCGTTAGGTTACTTAACCAACGGCAGAGCGGGGGCTGGACTAGCGCGGGTGCAAAACATAAGCAACGTTTATTATATATCATATATATAATATAGCAATCGTCTCACGCAGTTATATGATCACATCACAGAACCAAGCAACAGAAGTCAACATATGAAATATTGGATATACTAGGAGGTCCGTGTTTTAAATTAAGCCAATAATGAAAAACACGGATTCCACGGTCGTGATGAATATCCAAACCCACATCCATAGACCCCTACGAGAGCAGCAAGCAACCCTGCCAATTCTAGAGTTAGGAGACCCGGTCTCGACTCCTCGAGATGGTCTCCCACTGGACTCTAGAACCCGGTTACTTGTGCTTCCCGTATTGGGTCTATCCTAATGCGAAAAAGTAAATAATATATATCAATGGTGACATCATCCTCAACCCGGAAGTGTCCCAATAAAAGAATATTACATACAAATTTTACATGAATGAAAATTGAAAAACTTTCATCTCACGCAAAATACCCCGGTTATTCATTCACGACGATCCAATATAATATATCACAGCAACACATAACATCACATGTCATCAACGTAAGTAAATATGCGTATCCCAAATTCCGTTGACATATAGCAATGAGATCAGTGATACACTACATATTACACTTACAGTCGCAGAAAAAAAATGAAAACTACAATATTTAGAATCCGCAAATACCTTAGACATCATAAACCCGGAATATCTCATATTCCGAATTTCATGCCTAACCTATAACCCTGCATTTTAGTAACCGAAAACTCTTTTCAATAAGCAGTCGGATAATTCAAAAAGATTCCCAACTAAGTGATCGCGTACAATACGCGATTGTGACAGAGTTTTGATCCAAATCGAAATTCCGTAGCAATCGATCAACCAAGACTAAAACGCTAGATTTATAAAACACTAACTAGTTTTCTCAAAACTAATTGTTGCGGATTCCAAATATTGTATCACATATCATCATAATCTATACGATGCTAAATATTTCGATCGATTTATCGAACACCCACAAATCACAGAGACCTCAACAACTTGAGCATCATTAAAAATACCCAGAAAGTGCCAAATATAACAATGAAGCAGCACAAGAAAAATGATGCCATATTGCCACAAAAGTGTGGCGGAACCGCGGCCAAACATGGGTTTAGGCCGCGGTTCCGTGGCTCTTTGATGGAATTGGCCCCTCAAATTTCTTGGGGCTCCATTAAATACCCTGCACGAATTTCTACATATTTTTAATCTCTAAAATTCCAACTTTTGAAAAATTGACAGGAACTTGATAAAATCGGGCTTCCAAAAATCAATCGAACACTTTAACTCCGTAAAGATTTTCCCTAATGTTCTACCTTAGCTCTGATACCATGAAAGTCTACCCTAGCACCACCATGAGGTTTTCACAAGCATCTAGCATGCTATATTTAAAAATTTCGGGTGCTAAGCTAGACTAACTAAGGATCTAAACTAGATTATTAGGGTTAACTATGATGATATCATAAAAACTAGCTAAGAGAAGGAGGCAACAACCTTTGAAGACCGAGTCCTTCTCTTCAAAAGCTCCAGGTTGTAGTCCCTACGACTCCACAAGGCTCCACTTGAAGATTGAATCGAGCTTCCTTTACGATCTTCGTGCCGAAGATGATCCACCCGAATCTCCTCTAATCCAAACTACATTTTCACTAAACTATCTTTAGTGAAAGTGCTAAGCAAGAACTAGAGCTCACTAAGGATCCTCATAAGTCCTAGGTTTCACAACACATGTGAGTGTTAGGGTTTGGAGGTGGAGGTGAAGAAAATGGAGAGAGCTAGAGAGATGGGCTCAAGAAATGGCTAAGGCAAAAATAAACCAAGTAAAGAATGGCTTAAAACCCTCACATTATTGAAACAACCAATATCCATCAATATAGAATTGTAACCATAATTCAATAGTGTAGAATGATGAATAAAAAATTCATCATGCCATGCTTTGCACCATACCACAAAAGTCTCCCTATTTTTCCACCTTATTTTCTATTTTCTCAAAATAGAAAAACCAACCATGCTTCATATATATATACATATACATACATATATATTATGAAGAAAATAATTAGTGAGCAATTATATTAGTTAACATATAATTATATCAAATATAAATATATATCAAATTATTAAATCAACACTTGATTTAATAATCCGGTTATATCATATATAACCGACTAATACTATTTATCTGTATATCGCATTATCAAATCAACACTTGATTCATTAATCCGATTATATCACATATAACCTAACCGATATCAAATAACCGCCAGATTAGAATACGGTATCACATACTTGTATTTAATCAGGCTCCCACACATATCAGCATATGTGCCCTACTTTGTTTCGCTTGAACTAGAAAACCTCTGTGTGAGACTCTAAAGACTCATCAATACGCCAGCAGTAGGTAATGATCACATCAGTTATCTACAAGCCGTCAGCGGTACTAGCTGGACGTAATGGCTATTCAGGTATTGAGCGAATAGAAGATCAACAAACAAACTTGTCCAAACTCCCATAAAGCCTATAAGTAACACTTATCGTACAGTCCGGTCTCTTTGTCTGATATGTCACATATCGAGTCTAGAGGTGGAATCGTCAGATCCCGGTAACTTGATAAATCATGCCGATGTATGGCTCATAATGGTTTGAGAAACTACTGATAACTCTTACCAATAAATCTCATCAGCAATGGCCAAGGACTTACTGTTATAGCCAATCGAGCATAGCGCAACATCAACTCCCAATACCGGGAGAAACGAAACCCCTCCTATCGCTCACTACCTCCATGCGACTCGGGACTGTACCCAAAATCCACCTGTTTGCACGACTCCTTTGAGCCGTGGTAGGAAGGAAATCAAAGCACAGTGAGAACCACACAAGACTCTATGACGATCTCGGGTCTACAAACTAACATGTACTAGTGTCACCAGAGAACTACTATCTGACGATATGTATAGTACCAACTAGGAGTTCTCAGCGAGTCCTGTTCGGTATACCCATTTTCTAATGAGCACATGTGTACAATCTTTGATGTCAAACACCAATGGTTATGGGATCAACTATCGCCCCATACAGGGTCAAGAAACGTACACACTAGTCTACTCTGGACTATCGATATCCTGTCTCGATACTCCCTCGACTAGGAACAATTAAAGGATGTGCTTGTGGACTACACAAGTCCCGTAGTATGATCCGCATCATAGTCTTGGTAGTCAAGCAAATATCCTAAGTGCTTTATCAATATGTATCTGAGAGACGGTATAATAATACAAGTGTACATGTTAAGATAAAGAGCAACCAGATGGCATACTATCATGTCGAGCAAGAAAGTTCTCTATATATATGTCCAAACATCCACTATATCATACAATAATAGCCTCTAGGGCATACATATTCCTAATAATGTCACAGCAGTGTAGAGGCTTAACCAGCGAGCTACAACTTGTTTCTTATTTTTATTAAACAAAAATGACTTATAACTCCTACGGGTTGAAATACCCTTTTCTATATATTTAAACAATAATTCTGTATAGGGATTTCAGAGTCGTTATACAAAGGGTCCTAGTCAAATTCAACCCGTCATTTCATGATTGATTTAGACCCACCCGCACAACCATTGATGAATGATCAATAAAATCATACGACTGTCCTAACCAATCGCCCCGTATACAGCAGACAATCATCACTTAGCTACTGTACGCTATGCCTTGATGAATAATCGGCAAACGCAGCACGAATACTAAATACTCTAATCATCTAAAATGATGGAGGGCTATGGCTGGTTTTGAAGAAAACCTTTAACGTAATGAACTTAATATCGTTGAATGAATCGAATGGTTTTGAAAACATAGTTGTTTTGAAAATTGATTCTTACAATATCGATTTAGGTTTATTTTCATTGCATTAATCATATTAACGCAGTCCCATTATTTAGACAATAACGCTTATTATCTAGTGTTCTAACACACCACAAAAGATATGATAAGAAAAATGAAAATAGAGTGTTTTATATGGTATCCGCATTCGCCACGAGGCATTGGGTCTTCACCGTAAGGTTACTTAACTTACGGCAGGGCGGACGCAGAACTAGCATGGATACAAAACATATAGAAACACTTATTTATATATATCATACATACATACATATATATATATACACACACACACATCACAGGAAAGTAATCACATTACAGACAGACGGTAAACATCACAGAAAATGGAATAGACGAATATCCTAGAAATCCCGCGTTTTGTTTGAGCCGCAAACGAAATGCAACATTCCATAGTCGCATGAATAGCCCATACATAGCCAAATCATGACCCCTACGAGCGCGAATAGCCACCCGCCAATCCTGAAAAAAAGGCAACCCAGCCTCAATACTATGAGAGGGCCATCCAACGCTTTCTAGAACCTAGCAACTCGAGCACTCCTCTGTGGGTCTAACCTATACCCCTACAAGCGCGGCGAGCAACCTGCCAATTCTAGAATGAGGCGGCCCGGTTTTAACTCCTTGAGATGGCCACAAAGCACATTCTAGAACCCGACGGCTCGAATGCTTCTCCGCGGGGTAAAACATAAGGTATAATATACATACAACGGTAACGACGATCTCAACCCGAATGTGTCCCGAATAAAAGAATATACAGTTGGAATTATACATGAATACAAGAATAGAAATACAAATTTATACATCACATTCACCCGCGGGGCTATTCATTCGATACAATCCGACCAAACCATTACAAACATACCAACAACATAAATAACTAATATGCAATCTCGTCTAATTGATCACACATTAATTAGGTGACGTTTACCAACACATGTCATTATCCGTTTTCGAGCCGACTCATTTAAACACTTTGATCGAGTCGCTTTGAAGCCATGCCTATAGAATTTCACAGCCCGCGAGGCCGATCACTCGAAATTTCCAAACAATAATATTCAAGCGCATCTTGACACCCGAAAACCCATTATTTTCCAATTTCTGAATCCTGAAGGACCCGAAATGTGACCGAGAGCCCGATGGCGCGCTCGGGTATGACCCAAGAACACCCGAAGGGCTATGGAGGGGACCACCAAACCCGAGACCACTGATATGTGGCCTCGGGTCTGCAAGTGTGCTCTCGGGTTAGGGTTCCCTCCCACAGCCTCTGGGACGCGCTTGGGGTATCCCCGATCCCCTAGGCATGTGTTAGTTCAAATCGAGAGCACGCGGGGATCGACTATTTGGCAAAATGTTGGATTTTTGGGCTGTTTTAAAAAAAACAGTTTTGAAATCAGTGGGTTTTAATGAATTCTAAAGGCATGAAAGCTATTTCTAATGTATGGATCGGCTTTGATACCATATTAGTTAATTATGTGTCACGCCCCGCTTCCCAAAAGAAGGAGAAGGATGACGTGGCATGGTCCGCAACCTAACTGTATTGAAGGTGGTCTATTCAATACAGTTACGTTAAGCGTATGAATATTTAACATGCAGGATGTGTACCAAAACAAAAATAATAAAAGCGAAAAGCATTTATTTCCATTAACCAAACTTTATTACATCCCAAAAGAAAGAGTAAAATAAACTAAGTAGTTTAATTACATCGAAGAGAAACAAAAGCCATAAACATGTGGGCAACAACAAAAATTAAATCTAGCTAATCTTCCATCGTCCAGTCTGCATAATCTTCATAAGTTGGCTTCACACCTTGATCCTCGCCATAATATTCATTCTTATCTGACGGACATTCCAAATATAGAGGAAGAAAAGGAAGGTCCGTCAGCGAGTTATACTCGGGTAGGATTGCCTCATAAGGAAATAGGAGTACAAAAAAAAACAGGTGTATATAAGAGTATGATGTATGCATGCAGACATAAAGTAAGGGGTGTAAATGTTTGAAATGAACAAACTTAAGACGTTTTGAAGAGAGGTATATATGAGCATGAGTATGTTGTAAGTTATATGTAGATAAGTAGTATGAAGTGAAGGTAAAAGTTCATATTAGTTTGTTAAACAAGGGTCCGGATACTCGCGATTATTCCGTTGTGGCCACGGAACAATAACTGGGGAAGTGAAATATACTGTTTCACTTCCCGGGATCATGATCGAGTAGTAGGGGAATCCGAGTTCCGAATTTCCTTGCCTAATCAAACTATCCATCCCCGTGATTCAGTATAAAGGTTCGGACGAATTAGAGTTAGTGTATATATCTCTAGGCATGAAATTTCCACATTGTATAGTCGTCCACATTTTGGACTGGTCATCCGGAATATCGAGATCTTCATATTTGTATAGTCGTCTATATTTTGGACTGATCATCCAGAATATCGGGATCTTCATATTTGTATAGTCGTCCATATTTTGGACTGGTCACTCGGAATATCGGAATCTTTATATTAAGTATTCCATACCTAGGTCTACGTATCATATGTCAGGTATGTCATAAACTGGAAATTTTTAAAAAGTATTGATCTCGTTTAATATGGCCTTCCACAACCACTCGTTTTATTTTCTAAAGTTCGTAAAGTACTTCGTGTCATCTTAGGGAATGCTTAGTAAAAAGAATAATAGTGTTTAATTATCTTTTATTACTTCTAAGAAAAACTATGAGATTTAGGATATTTATCATTTTGGAAAAACATAATGTTTTACGGAAAAATATCCTTTCGATAAAAGATTGTGGTGTTTATTTGAAAATATTTTACAAGAGATTTTTATAAGGACAAGTTGCAAGAGGTTTTTATTTGAAAAACTAGACTGCTCCTAACTGTTCCAAAGGGCAAGTTGTGAGATCCTCAAATCGCCTCTTCACCGCCAATTGTGGCCAGGTAAGCACAAGTAAGGAAATGAGGGATCCGCTCACGAATCACCGTGAGACGGTCCTTTTAAAATTACATTTCCCACTTGTCTAGCCTAGGCACCACAAAATATGGTTTAGATAAACGACCGATGCCTACAACCTTTCCTTTGTTCTAGATTGGTGTTATTTGAAAATTTCCTTTTAATAAGGTACTAGATATTCCTTTTGAAAAGATATCGTTATATGGGTTATGATCCTTGTGGAAAATGGCCCTTCAATAAAGGTCGAGGTATAATTTTATGAAATTATAGTGTTTTAGATTCGGGGTAACGTTTTAGAAAATACGTTCGTTTTGGAAAAACCATAAGTCGTTATTTAAATTTAGTATTTTCTTCTTTAAAAAGATTGAAGGGGGTTTAACAACATTATAGTAGTTGATGAAAAAGTGTAAGTAAAATATATGTATGTCGTATCTAAAATATTTATTTCACATATCTTATCTCTTATGGATATTTTAAACAAATATAACATTTTAATTAAACGAGGGTATTTTGTGGAAGTAACCTATTTCGAGATCATTTTGATAGTATGGGTAAGTATGGGTATATCATAGGTGAATTGACAATTCATGGGTTATGACATTAAGCATATCAGATTCCAGGTAGTATGAGAGCGCAATATATTTTTTTGCGTACAGAGGAAATTAAACACTATTTTAAAATATGGGTTAACATTATCATCATAGAGGGTATAAGGAATAGGCATGCACGAATATTATAACATCATTTTAAATAGGGGGTTGATAATTAGAAATTAGAACTAGGTTATTGAGAAAAGAAGAATGCGATAGAAAAAGGGGAGAGAGGCGGATCCTACCTTTGATTAGAGTTGGATGTAGACGGGTTGAAAATGCAGGTTTGTGCAAACTCCTCAATAGCTCCGCGCTCAGATTTTTCCTTGGTGATTGGGTAAAGCCGTAGCGTCGGCGTCTTCGATACGAAGACGCTGGTATTTTTTTCAGAATTTTTGGAGTTCTGAGGTGTGAGAAATTAGTGTTTGAAGTGCCTATTTATAGGGCTTTTTCACCAACCAGAAAATCCACAAAATCTGTTAAAATACACGAAAATCCATGCCGGCAAATGATTGCGAATCATCAGTTGATGATTGCGCCCACTGCCTCTGCTTCGTGGCCATTGGATCTGCATCCAACGGCTCACGAGCCGCCGCC
The DNA here is from genome assembly GCA_030015575.1 of Agapanthus africanus. Taxonomy (NCBI): domain Eukaryota; kingdom Viridiplantae; phylum Streptophyta; class Magnoliopsida; order Asparagales; family Amaryllidaceae; genus Agapanthus; species Agapanthus africanus. The sequence continues at coordinate 328,355,112 of JASDDO010000029.1, read as the reverse complement.
TCTGCGCCACGTGTCACGTGTGGGGGAATCACGCGTTTTCGCATGGTCCCCACCACGTAGGTGCGTCGGTGAGTTCTAGGCCGTTGGATCGAGCATCCAACGGTCCAGGTTAAAGGGGTTTTTAAAAAAATAAAAGTAAAAATTAATGAAAATAAAAATTCAGCAGATTATTTAAAAATATTGATTTGGCATTAAAAATTTGGTAAAAATGTTTTAAAATACGGAAAAATTATAGGAAAATTTCAAAAATTATGTTTTATTGTTATAATAAGTATAAAAATAATTTTGGGCTAAAAATAAATAATATATCCATTTCTATGCTGTTAGCTAGTTATTATAATTATTTAAAATCTAGTTTATCCTTTAAAATATTTTTAATTACGAATTAATTATAAAAATATGCCTATTATTTTAAGGCATTATAAAATTGTATTAAAACATTTTAAGTCTAGGAAAACAATAAATAGATTTTATAAAATTCCCTAAATCATATTTCACTGCTCTGAAATTTATTGATATTACAAAAAATATTTTTCTATCAAAGAATCACATAAATAATTATTTGATACTAGAATTTAAATAGAATATATTTTATTAAGTATTACAAAACACGGTCGTTACAATCTACCCTCCTTAAAATAATTTCGTCCACGAAATTTCAGAAGGTAGGTCAAGAAAAAAAATCACTAAGAAGGGATTATCGTGGTTAAAAATTTTGGGTCTCGCTCTCTCGTCCCGTTTTCTCACTTCCGTGTATGTCTGCCTAGTAGTTCTTTCTCCAGATAACTCTAGCCAGCTAGATTGTCTTGTCCCTCAAGGTTTCATCCTTCTAGTATTCCAACCGGTTGCTGCTCGTAGGTTATGCCAACCTTTTCGTGATCTCGGAACGATCAAAAGTATGGATAGGGTTGCCAGCATACCCTCCAAGGAAAGTAGCAAAAGTAGGATATACATAAACCCACCGTCTCCTTCCAAGATGTTAAACGGCCGATGAGTCGTGGGCTGAGCTTTCTGTGCTCGCTGCAGTGTATCAACATCTCCGCTTTTTTTTTCTACAATTATGTCAATCTTACAATTCTCCATCTTCAGGGTCGTCCCAATCGATCGGTACTTCTCCCATATAAAACTTGACCCCTCTCATCCGCTTCATGTGTTTCAACAATCCGTGTTCCCATATTCTCCTTAGAGCAGTGTTTCTATATCTTCAAGATGAAAATTACCATCACCAGTTCTAAATCTGAACATGATAGTTGCGTCCACAAGTTGTTAGTTGTCTTGACGCATATGCGACTATATCGCCGCGCTGATATATCACATCACTAAGTCCCTTCTCCGAAAAATCGTAGTGGATGTTTAAAACTTCTGGGTTTGCTAAGAATTGCAAGAATGGTTGTGATAGTTACAATATACCCTCCTTAAAATAATTTCATATTTGAAATCTTCAAAGGAGTGGCCACTACTAGGCACGGAAATCAGAACGCTGTCAAGAATCCTCTTTGCTACATATGTCGCTCCCACGAATTGGTGTATCACTTGATGCATGTATAGTCTCTGAAGGGTTTAGGTATAAAGAATTGGAAATGTAAAATCAATAGTTGCTTCCGGGTAGAAAGTTTTGGAAGTTGAAGGAAGGTTGTGAATTGATGGAAGACTTGAGAGATATAAAGGCAACTAGTCGAAATTACGAAAACTAGAGGAATTATAGTGAGTCTAACTAAGATGTGCATCGAAAGATAAATAAGATTGGTATCGAAAGAAAGGTTGAAAAAGAAAAGAGTATCTCCGCTGTCTTGCCATGTGGTATCAGCCTTCTCGGCTGTCATGGTGAAAGTCTGGCGTTTGGGTCCATTCCTCTGCACTTGTTGAAAAACACACTCCTGTGATAACAAGAGTGGTCCCTTTGATGATGCCCCTTGACCGGTTGGTTTAGTGGCGGAAAGTGGTCGGTTTCCCTGTGTTGATGCCACATAGTTAGCCGGCTTGTTGACGGGGCCTGATTGTCTCCCTCTCTGAGGACAGTCCCCAATAATATGATTCGGAGACCCACAGACTATGCAAGGTTTATTCACAATGCGACAGTCTCTCATGAAGTGTCCGGCTGTACCGCAATGGTTGCATATAACGGCTGGTTTTCCGGAGATAGTTTGTCCTGCGGGACTCTTGGGTTGTTGTCTCCCGTTGAATCTGGAAGATGATCTTTCAAGAATTTGATTGGCTGGTTGCTTAATGCCAGACAAACGTTCATCCTTCCTCATCCGTCTCTGAAGGTCTTCAAAGTTTTGTGCCGCCTCTAAGATTTCATCATAAGTCGAAAGGGTGGCAGAAGACATAGAGGACTGCGTCTTCAGGTCCAATCCTTGGTGGAATCTCTTAGTATAAAGTTCTTGGGTTGCCACCAGATGATGCGTGAACCGACTTAACCTTGCGAACTCCGAAGCGTACTCGTCCACCGACTTATCCCACATGCTCCCTTGTTGGAAATGTATAAACTCCCTTTCCATCCTTAAGTGTGTCACGACTGGAAAATACTGGGTATCAAAACGCTGTTTGAACGTTTCCCATTCGATGGGCTCCTTCAATCTACTTTCCTCTGCCTCCCACCATATCCTTGCATTATCCGTAAGTTGTAGCTTAGCGATGTTCACCCACGCGTCCTTCGGAATTTGAGCGGCACTGAGATCATTGATTGTTCCCTTGAGCCATTCCTTAGCTTTGAAGGAAGTTTCCTTCCCCGAAAAGTCTTAGGATGGAGTGATCTGAACTGCTCCACTCCCACCGAATCTTGAGGAACTGGGGTTAGTGCCTTACTTAAAATCTCTACTTGCTGCTGCCTACTTTCTCCTAGCTCTTGATGAAAGGCAGCTGTCTGCTGCTGCTGTTGCTCCAGTAGTCCCTGCATCATTTTTAGCATAGTTGCTTGCTGAGCAGCGGCTTCATTGACTCCATTTCCCCTTCTGTTGCGGTTATGATGTCGTCCGGCCATTAATGATCCGAATAGGTTAGGTTACAAACAGGCTGAAGGATGAGACAAGATAATATCTTGCATGAAAGAACAACAATTAATGCAAGAGAGATACTAATAAGAAGAGCAAGAGACGCGAGAGATTTTTGCTCGATACTAAGATTTTATTATCCAACTTCAATATGGAGAGTACAACCGAAAAGTAAGGACATGCATCGTTTTATTCGGCCAAAGAAAAGGAAAAAGACTTATTAATCTCGATTATGGGAGTTCAACAAGTTGCGATAGGCCTCCGCACTGAGAAAGGTACGACCATTCCCATGGTGCCTTGCGAGGACAACTGCCTGAGTTTCTTCGGCCTCGAGTTCCTCCTCACTCGAAGCTTCGTCCTTTGACTCATCCTTCGGCAGGAGCCTCGCTCTCTGATTCCACCTCTATAGGGTTTTGTTCTTTTGCAGGGGCCTCCTCAACTGGATCATATTCTATGGGATTCTCTCCCGCCGCAGGAGCCTCTTTTTCTGGCACATCCTTTATATGCTCCTCTTCCACGGGATCTTCTTCTTCGTCTTCGGAGTTATTGGCCATCGCAGGCTCCGGAGTTGCAGCATTGACTTCTTCGTCTTCCAAGTCGCTGTCGGAAATAACCGCCTGAGAGTCTACGACTTCGTCGTCTGAATTTTCAGATGTAGCTTCAAAAGTAATATCGGACATGTCATCCTCGTTGGAAAGAGTTTCCATGACCAGAAGGGAAGGTCATGGACAGGTACAGAATCTCAAGGAAGGGACAAAAGGACATAGGAAAACTATGAAATCGGTATAGATGGATGAGATTCATAAATATAATAAGTCAGTTAACGGTTTCATTTTAGTACACAAGAGGACCTGCATGGGCCACCACAAAAACCTGTCATGCCCCGCTTCCTAAAAGAAGGAGAAGGATGACGTGCTATGGTCCGCAACCTAACTGTATTGAAGGTGGTCTATTCAATACAGTTACGTTAAGCGTATGAATATTTAACATGCAGGATGTGTATCAAAACAAAAATAATAAAAGCGAAAGGCATTTATTTCCATTAACCAAACTTTATTACATCCCAAAAGAAAGAGTAAAATAAACTAAGTAGTTTAATTATATCGAGGAGAAATAAAAGCCCTAAACATGTGGGCAACAACAAAAATTAAATCTAGCTAATCTTCCATCATCCAGTCTGCATAATCTTCATTAGTTGGTTTCACACCTTTATCCTCGCCATAATACTCATTCTTATCTGACGGACATTCCAAAAATAGAGGAAGAAAAGGAAGGTCCGTCATCGAATTATACTCGGGTAGAATTGCCTCATAAGGAAATAGGAGTATAAAAATGAACAGGTGTATATAAGAGTATGATGTATGCATGCAGACATAAAGTAAAGGGTGTAAATGTTTGAAATGAACAAACTTAAGACGTTTTGAAGAGAGGTATATATGAGCATGAGTATGTTGTAAGTTATATGTAGATAAGTAGTAGGAAGTGGAGGTAAAAGTTCGTATTGGTTTGTTAAACAAGGGTCCGGATACTCATGATTATTCCATTGTGGACACGGTACAACAACTAGGGAAGTGAAATATACTGTTTCACTTCCCGGGATCATGATCAAGTAGTAGGGGAATCCGAGTTCCGAATTTCCTTGCCTAATCAAACTACCCATCCCCGTGATTCAGTATAAAGGTTCGAACGAATTAGAGTTAGTGCGTATACCTCTAGGCATGGAATTTCCACATTGTATAGTCGTCCACATTTTGGACTGGTCACCCGGAATATCGGGATCTTCATATTTGTTTAGTCGTCCATATTTTGGACTGGTCACCCGGAATATCGGGATCTTCGTATTTATAGTCGTCCATATTTTGGACTGGTCACTTTGGACTGGTCACCCGGAATATCGGGATCTTCATATTGGTATAGTCGTCCATATTTTGGACTAGTCATCTGGAATATCGGGATCTTCATATTAAGTATTCCATACCTAGGTCCGCGTATTCTAATTCTAACCGTATCATATGTCAGGTATGTCATAAAGTGGAAATTTTTAAAAATTATTGATCCCGTTTAATATAGCCTTCCACAACCACTTGTTTTATTTTCTAAAGTTCGTAAAGTACTTCGTGTCATCTTAAGGAATGCTTAGTAAAAAGAATAATAGTGTTTAATTATCTTTTATTACTTCTAAGAAAAACCATGAGATTTGGGATATTTATCATTTTAGAAAAACATAATATTTTACGGAAAAATATCCTTTCGATAAAAGGTTGTGGTGTTTATTTGAAAATCTTTTGCAAGAGATTTTTATAAGGACAAGTTGCAAGAGGTTTTTATTTGAAAAACTACACTGCTCCTAACTGTTCCAAAGGGCAAGTTGTGAGATCCTCAAATCGTCTCTTCACCGCCAATTGTGGCCAGGTAAGCACAAGTAAGGAAATGACGAATCCGCTCACGAATCACCGTGAGACGGGCCTTTTAAAATTACATTTCCCACTTGTCTAGCCTAGGCACCACAAATTCTGGTTTAGATAAACGACGATGCCTACAACCTTTCCTTTGTCCTAGATTAGTGTTATTTGAAAATTTCCTTTTAATAAGGTACTAGATATTCCTTTTGAAAAGATATCGTTATACGGGTTATGATCCTTGTGGAAAATGGCCTTACAATAAAGGTCGAGGTATAATTTTATGAAATTATAGTGTTTTAGATTCGGGGTAACGTTTTAGAAAATACTTTCGTTTTGGAAAAACCATAAGTCGTTATTTAAATTTAGTATTTTCTTCTTTAAAAAGGTTGAAGGGGGTTTAACAACATTATAGTAGTTGATGAAAAAGTGTAAGTAAAATACATGTATGTCGTATCTAAAATATTTATTTCAGATATCTTATCTCTTATGGATATTTTAAACAAATATAACATTTTAATTAAACGAGAGTATTTTGTGGAAGTAAGCTATTTCGAGATCATTTTGATAGTATGGATAAGTGTGAGTATATCAGAGGTGAATTGACAATTCATGGGTTATGACATTAAACATATCAGATTCCAGGTAGTATGAGAGTGCAATATATTTTTTTTTGCGTACAGAGGAAATTAAACACTATTTTAAAACATGGGTTAACATTATCATCATAGAGAGTACAAGGAATAGGCATGCACGAATATTATAACATCATTTTAAATAGGGGTTGATGATTAGAAGTTAGAACTAAGTTATTTAGAAAAGAAGAAGGCGACAGAAAAGGGGAGAGAGGCGGATCCTACCTTTGATTAGAGTTGGATGTAGACGGGTTGAAAATGTAGGCTTGTGCAAACTCCTCAATAGCTCCACGCTCAGATTTTTCCTTGGTGATTGGGTGGAGCCGTAGCGTCGGCGTCGTCAATACGAAGGCGCTGGTATTTTTTTCAGAATTTTTGGAGTTCTGAGGAGTGAGAAATCAGTGTTTGAAATGCCTATTTATAGGGCCTTTTCACCAACCAGAAAATCCAAAAAATCTGTTAAAATACACGAAAATCCGTGCCTGCCAATGATTGAGAATCATCAGTTGATGATTGCGCCCGCCGCCTCTGCTTCATGGCCGTTGGATCTGCATCCAACGGCTCACGAGCCGCCGCCTCTCCGCCACGTGTCACGCGTGGTGGAATCACGTGTTTTCGCGTGGTCCCCACCACGTGGGCGCGTCGGTGAGTTCTGGGCCGTTGGATCGAGCATCCAACTGTCCAGGTTAAAGGGTTTTTTAAAAAAATAAAAATAAAAATTAATGAAAATAAAAATTCAGCAGATTATTTAAAAATATTGATTTGGCATTAAAAATTTGGTAAAAATGTTTTAAATACAGAAAAATTATGGGAAAATTTCAGAAATTATGTTTTATTGTTATCTTATGTATAAAAATAATTTTGGGCTAAAAATAAATAATATATCCATTTCTATGTTGTTAGCCAGTTATTATAATTATTTAAAATCTAGTTTATCCTTTAAAATATTTTTAATTACGAATTAATTATAAAAATATGCCTATTATTTTAAGGCATTATAAAATTTTATTAAAACATTTTATGTCTAGGAAAACAATAAATAGATTTTATAAAATTCCCTAAATCATATTTCACTGCTCTGAAATTTATTGATATTACAAAAAATATTTTTCTATCAAAGAAACACGTAAATAATTATTTGATACTAGAATTTAAATAGAATATATTTTATTAAGTATTAGAAAACACGGTCGTTACATCATGCTAGGGTCGCTACACTAGCGGACCAATGCAGAATGAATAACAACGATTTTAAAGGCTAGCACAATCAACATAAACCCAAATGATCTTCCATATAAAAAAAATAGCAAAAACTAGAAAGCAATATGAATCAAGATTGAGTTTTATCGAAACTGCAACCTTTAAAGCGTGACTACAAGATTTTAGTTGACTCTAGCTAGACCCCGAGAGCTCCGGAATAAGATTGCAACTCCATCTCCTTGCCGAAGATGATCCACGTTGTGGAAATGCCAACACAAGCTCCCCTCTACCAAGACTACTCTAAGTAAAGTAACTAGCTCTCACTTTTTTAAGAAATGAGATCAGTAGAAGATGTAGAATTGTTTCACTCTTTTTCTTTCTCTCTTTTTCTCTTTCAAGAATGAAGTAGGAGGAGGAGAGAGAATATGGATGAAAGAAGGGATGAAAGAATAAGAATAAACAATTAGCAACCATAGTGAAACATTTTAGAATAAAAAATCATACCATTCCTCCATGCTCATACCTGTAACGTTTTGAAAATTCGTTTAGGTTAATTATATGTTAATTAGTGATAATGCGTTTTTGCATAAAACCTAGTTAATAATTATTTTCCACATAAACATAAATATATCTATTTTGATTATGTGATTATATATATAATTGTGTTTTATTAGTTAATATTTAAATTATTGTTTACTTAATTATTTAGTTTACTTATTTATTAATTACTAAACTGGTTTTTTTTTAAAACATGCACACATACATCTTGTGTTGATCCTAAGTTACTATATGTTTTAGCAACCATGACAACTTAACCATTTTTTTATGTAAGATGCTCTTTCTTCATTCCTCTCAATGATTCTAGATTTTTCTGTTAAAAGAAAATGAAAAAGAAAAAAGAAAATGAGGTATGGAGGCATTTAATACATGACATGGTTCTCTCTCTCTCACACACAACTCTCTAGAACCCTCTCTTTGAGGCAGCCACCATCCTCCTCCTCCTCCTTCTCCCATTGTTTAATCTCTACCTCACACACAAATCCTTCAAACCTTCACAAAATCTAATATAAACACTTCAAAAAAATTCTTTTTATGGTTTTTTAGGCAAGTTTTCAATTTGGGAAGCAAAATTAGCAAGTTAGAATCATTCTCATCTCCTCTTGAGGTATAAAACCTTGCTTATTTATTTCGTTGCTAAACTTTTGGTTTATTAAGCTTAATTTGGTGTTTAAATGGCAATTAATGCAAGTTTTGAGACTTAAAGAGAAGATTAGGTTGAGTTAGGGTTTTTATGGCTTAATTAGGGTATTTAAGAGTAGTTAGTGCCTAATAATCCTATTAATCCAACAAGTTTGCACTAAAATACCTTAATGTCTCAAATTAGTGTTTTAAAACGGTTTTTAATCAAGTTTTATGATACTGAGAATCTGCTATCACTGTGATAGTTTTTAATTTAAACAAACATAGACATTAGAACATATATAGAGTTATGAGTGTATTGTAGGGACCCGGACCCTTTTCACCAAGCATGACCCGGCGAGATTGGTAGAATTCCCGGCGCCGCTGGCCCCCATGTAAAGATGAATGTTAGGTTTTTGCAGGTAGCTGTCTGTAAGAATTTTATGATGTATGGTATTACTTGTTTTTCCTATTTCTGCTCCAGATAAAATCTGGGACCATTTACCTATATTTTGAGTGTTGTGTCTTGCGTGATACGTACGATTCGAGTCATGGTTTGGCATTTCTGTGAGATCAGCCAAATCGGGTTAGGTTGAACGATGCCATGCACGTCTTGCGCACCAAGTGCACACATATTTTAACTCGTGGTGTTAATTCTTTCGTATCGTTTTGTCTTCGCGTTTTATCATATGCTTAGCTTTCTATATATTGATATTTGTGTGATTCTAGGATCGGTTATGGAGACGTCGGACGCGGCAAGAAAAAGAAAGGCAGTGATTGGATCAGATTAGCCGAGGCGTTCCAGTGAGTAGATGTACACATCTATGGGGGTATCGTCTGGATGGCGCAAGATACCCGATAATTAGGATTATTAGTAGTTCTTGTATTCATATGTGTAGTCTCCCAGTCATTCATATCATGGCATAACATCTTCTTACATAAGATATTATTACCTAAGACACTTGCACCATTACCATTGGTTCATGCCGCACGTGCACTATCTTATACGAACACACACACCATTGGTAATTGCTATGTCACGAACACTATAGAACTTGCTTCAAATCGGTATCAGTGCATTTGCATAATATATGATATGTAAACTGTAGTTGTATATTCATTGCATCAGGATGGATATATAAATTTGATAGTCATATACTCATCGTATTATCATTCATACATAGCTTCTATTCATACATCGCATTACATATTATCGATATCATAGACATCCATCATTACCGACATGTTCATATATTGTGATTCTTCTTGGAGATTTCCGTATTTATGAAGTTACTGGATTTAGGTGAAAAACGCAAGAATTTTATAAACCTATTATCATTTTAAAAATTCAAGTTGTGGATTTCTCGTGATATGATTTATATGGCGTCCACCATGAGTTTTCCTGATTTGAGTTGGTTTTCGAGACCCGATTCGAGGAGTAGGATGAACCGTCTCGGATACATGGTTATAACAACCCTATTTTTCTACACCAAAATTTTTCAAATATTTTTTTCAAAAATCCACAAAGGGGTATTTTAGCATGAGCACAAGATATAGATAATTATTTTGTTTTAATTACAAGCTACAAGAATATAATAACTCCATTTTTAGTGTACAAGAAATTACTTTAAATTTAATGTATACTAGGAGTATTTATTCTTACTGCTATCAGTTTAACTAATTAAATACCACAATAATTACAAGAAGTAGCTTGTAGCTCATTGGTAATACCTTGCACTGCTGAACCAATCCACCAGAGTTCGAATCCCATGCCCCACATTATTTTTATATTGTTTTGTTTTAATTTTTTTGGAAAGTCAACAGTCAAACCGTCATAACTCTCAAAATTTATACTGAACCCAAAAAGTTAGATACGCCAAAATTTCCCCCAGGAGAAACCCCACCCGACGCCACTTCGACTCGGCCCGACTCGGCCGAGTCGGCTGGACGGCCGAGTCGCCAACACGGAATTTCTCCGTGTTGACCTGGTCTTAACCCCTGTATACACTAAATTCTCTGATCGGTTATCAACTGCTCATTAAACCCCTTTTACTCCCAATTTTAATGATTTTTAATGATTTTTTATATATTTTTATATTTTTTTTAATTAAAACCCTAACCCTAGCCTAGCCCTATATAAACACCCCTACCCTCTACCCTTTCACCCTACATTCCTAAGTCCACTCTCTAAAAATCTCAAGAGAACTCGATACATTTGAAAACGAGCGAAAGGCGAAGCGCTGCCGAAATCGACGACGCATTCCAGCGATCGTACTAGGACCCTTCACGACGTTTCGACGCACCGACAACCACTACCTTCCTAGCACTCTCTAGCTTGTCCAAACCCGTAAGTTCCCCTCTTTCTATCTTCCTTTTCTTTTAAGAAAAATACGACTTTTTAAAACCCGACGGAAATCGGAACAAACCGATTTCCGATTCGGTTTTCTATCAAAATTCACTTGTCACAAATTCCATAATGCTTAAACATATTCATGTTGACTATTAATCACTTAAAAATCAATTTGGATAAATTTTTTCACATGAAATGATAACGTTTCCATATATCGTATTTCTTTCACTTAAATACCACAATGTTTAGTTATCACATTTAACCCTTAACAATTGCTATACCTTAACGTAGATCACGAGGTAATGACCTACCTCCACACACACGCAATCACAACCCTAATTGATATCATCAAAACTTAAAATACGATAATACAAGACTTTGCATTTAAATACCATTTTCTTTATAAACATTTTCTAAATGTTCTGAGTTGTTTACAATTTTAAAACAAAACCTTTTAATAGGAAAATACGATATGTCATGGACATCGATCGTTTATCTAAACTGACTTTGTGGTGTCTAGGCTAGGCAAGTGAGCTTGGGTAACTTTAAAAGGCCCGCCTCACTATTCGTGAGCGGATCCCTCCCTCCTCACTTGTACTTACCTGGCCACAATTGGCGGTAAAGAGGCGATTTGAGGGTTCTAATGACTTATCATTTAGACCCTTTAGAAATAGGCTAGTTGGCTTAGGAAACCCTAGAAATTAAAATACGGAAATTTACACCTTTTACAGATAAATACCTTATCTTTATAAAACCGTTTTCTAAATGATTAGTATTTATTAAATCTTTGCAAAGCGCCACTACAACCCACCTTTGGGGAACTCGTTAGGGATAGTACGGTTTATCGTGCACTCTCGAGCTTAGTAGTGCGAGATTCAGACCTCCGCAAGGAGCATTCGGTCTCGAAAGGTTTAGAATACGATATTTATGAAAAATGAGATTTTTGGAAAATAAAATATTTATTAAAAATTATTCTTGTATAAACATATACATATTTATCATTTAAACACCTATTTTATTATAAGATAAAGTTTCCACCTTTTCGTAAAAATTACAAGATTAAAAGTTACATTAAAATACCATGAATTTCAAATAAATCAATATTATAAATTAATACTTTTATTAGGATATATTCACTAGAATAACACAAATAAATTTACACTCATTATAACTATAAAGACGAATAATAAATACTTGAGGTGTATCTTGAAAACTATACAAAAGTACTTTTTACATAAAACCCCCTCAAGTTTTATAAATTACAATAAGGACCCTAACAATTATAGAACTTCAAATTACATTTCTTTAAGTCTGACTCGGGTTTGAGTCTGATTATTTCTGACTTGAATATGATTCAAGTCAATCTATATTCTTTAATATTCCAACTCGATATGAATACATGAATCCTAGAATCCAGTTAACAATCATTACAACTTGACTGAATCAAACCATGGATATACATCCATTATTCCGTTATTCCATTTACGTGATTATTCAGTTACAATCTGTTTACTGATATCATGGTGTTGGTCAGTTATCCAACTTACACAATACAATACAACAATACTGTCAAAACACTACGGGGTTTAAGGGGTAGACTGGTACGGAATATGTTAAAGGTGGCACGAGGTGGTCACTTAAGACGTAATTACATCCATGTCGTTGTTCCGTGGTATTATCGACGGAGCCTTGTACTACAGGTTACCAAGGTCTCCGTTGTAAGTGGGACTCCCCTCGTATACACTGGCATTTTCTGTATCAGGCTACAAACAACAACGTTAATACAATATTATAATATTATAATACAACATTAAAAGCGCTCTCTCTTTCTTACTTTCTGTCTATTTCTTCCTTATCTTTGGGACTTACCGAGCGACCTGTTCGCTGACGACATTCTATTTCTTTCTTCTTTGAATGTCGTCAGGTGCTTTGGACCAAGCAGAGATCGAGCCCACCGGTGAAGACTTGGAGCAGTTTCACAAAGACCCCGAGCTCTATATATTGTACCTTGTTCTTTTCAGTATTTTCATTTCCTATTATGCCACTGTTTAGGCATTGCTTTTCATTTCAGCTGTATTTACTTTTCATGCATTGTACAAAAGAATGTTATTAATAAAGTTGCTGTTATTTCTATATCTCTTGTCTCTTGTGATTTACTTTTATATTGCTTAGATACGCTTAGCGTATTTACTTCACAGAAAATACGTAGCGGACCTCGTCGCGTCCACTTCGCCGTACACCGGGAAGCGGGGCGTGACAGGTTTTGTTGGTGGCCCATACAGGTCAGAGCTGTATGAATCCCTATCATGCAGTTCTGGTCTGTATGAATAACCTAAGCAATATAACACAAGAACCAGCAACTAAAACATTCTTTACAATTCATGTTCCTTGAATCTTGCAAATTTCTATTTCTTGAATCTTATCATTTCATGTATTTGAATCTGTCCTAACCCAAATTTTTATTGAAGGTTATGGATTCCCCGAACAACACCAGCACCAACGTCAACAACACCCCTCCAGCACTACCTCTCACACCAGCTGTTCCTACACCATCCACTGAGCAAACAATGCTATTTGAGGCGATCCGCAGCCTTCTCGAAGGACAGCAACAACTTCTGAACCGTCCTGAAACTGACGCACCGGGAGTAAAGCAATTCAGGGCTTTACATCCCAAGCAGTTCTTTGGTAAAGGAAGCCCTCTTGAAGCGGAAGAATGGGCACAAAGTATCGAAGACGATCTGGCAGCAGCTCAAGTGCCAGACAACGCTTGGGTCCGTGTAGCAAAACTACAGCTCACGGATAATGCTCGCAACTGGTGGAAGGCGGAATAAAGCCGCTTGGTACAGCCGATTGAATGGAAGACCTTTCGCGAGAAGTTCGACGCGAAATACTTCCCTGTGACTGCCAGGTTTGCAATGGAGCAACAGTTTATTCATCTACAACAGGGTTCAATGTGGGACAAATCAGTAGATGAATACGATACTGAATTCACCATGTTAAGCCGGTAAGATATGTCACAATAGTTTAATTTTTAAATATCACATACTACACAGCTAACACAATCTTTAAACAGATTCGCGGCACACTTGATACCGACGGACGATATCAGAGCCCGTCGCTTTCAACAAGGACTGGACACGGAGATTCAGGCTGCCCTAGCCACGGGAAAATTTTTGACTCATGAAGATGCTCTGGAAGCTGCCCGCAGTTATAAGGCAGTGAAAAAGGCAAGGGGTAGATCTCAGTCTGCAGGAGTGAAACGTCCTGCCACTTAAATGGCAGGAGGGGCCTCTTCAAGGCCAGCTGTTGAACTCAGAAGACTGGAAGAAATTAAGGATCGGTCAAGACCCGATTTTTGCTTTTATTGCAAGAGGGAAGGTCACTTGTGGAAGTACTGTAGGCGCGCAAAAGGCCTATGCTTAGTTTGTGGCGCGTCCAATCACGGAATTGGAAACTGTCCTTATAGACGCAACCCAGCACACACACCCGCCAACTACCCGCAGCAGCCAGCTATCTAAGCTCCTGCAGCTCGTCCTGCACTCCCAGCACCACCTCCACGTAGATTCCCTGCTCAGCCAAATCGCCAATTCCACCAGGCACTGAGAAACATGCCTCGAGTACAGGGGAATATGCCTCCAGCCAGGAGGAACGTGCCACGGCGACAGGCTTTCACCTTAGCAGCCATAGAACCTGAAACTGTAAACCAAGGCAACCCAGGTAACTCTCTCACAACTTTGACCAAAACTTTTTTACAATCTTTAATTCTGTCACCAAACTGTTACACTTTCCTTTTACAAATTTCGAGGACGAAATTTTTATAAGGAGGGTATAATGTAACAACCCTATTTTTCTACACCAAAATTTTTCAAATATTTTTTTCAAAAATCCACAAAGGGGTATTTTAGCATGAGCACAAGATATAGATAATTATTTTGTTTTTAATTACAAGCTACAAGAATATAATAACTCCATTTTTAGTGTACAAGAAATTACTTTAAATTTAATGTATACTAGGAGTATTTATTCTTTCTGCTATCAGTTTAAATAATTAAATACCACAATAATTACAAGAAGGAGCTTGTAGCTCATTGGTAATACCTTGCACTGCTGAACCAAGCCACCAGAGTTCAAATCCCATGCCCCACATTATTTTTATATTGTTTTGTTTTAATTTTTTTGGAAAGTCAACAGTCAAACCGTCATAACTCTCAAAATTTATACTGAACCCAAAAAGTTAGATACACCAAAATTTCCCCCAGGAGAAACCCCACCCGACGCCACTTCGACTCGGCCCGACTCGGCCGAGTCGGCCGGCGGACCGGCCGAATAGGCCGGCGCCGCCGGACGGCCGAGTCGTCAATACGGAATTTCTCCGTGTTGACCTGGTCTTACCCCCTGTATACACTAAATTCTCTGATCGGTTATCAACTGCTCATTAAACCCCTTTTACTCCCAATTTTAATGATTTTTAATGAATTTTTATATATTTTTATATATTTTTTAATTAAAACCCTAACCCTAGCCTAGCCCTATATAAACACCCCTACCCTCTACCCTTTCACCCTACATTCCTAAGTCCACTCTCAAAAAATCTCAAGAGAACTCGATACATTAGAAAACGAGCGAAAGGCGAAGCGCTGCCGAAATCGACGACGAATTCCGGCGATCGTACTAGAACCCTTCACGACGTTTCGACGCACCGACAACCCACTACCTTCCTAGCACTCTATAGCTTGTCCAAACCCGTAAGTTCCCCTCTTTCTATCTTCCTTTTCTTTTAAGAAAAATACGACTTTTTAAAACCCGACGGAAATCGGAACAAACCGATTTCCGATTCAGTTTTCTATCAAAACTCACTTGTCACAAATTCCATAATGCTTAAACATATTCATGTTGACTATTAATCACTTAAAAATCAATTTGGATAAAGTTTTTCACATGAAATGATAATGTTTCCATATATCGTATTTTTTTCACTTAAATACCACAATGTTTAGTTATCACATTTAACCCTTAACAATTGCTATACCTTAACATAGATCACGAGGTAATTACCTACCTCCACACACACGCAATCACAACCCTAATTGATATCATCAAAGCTTAAAATACGATAATACAAGACTTTGCATTTAAATACCATTTTCTTTATAAACCCTTTCTAAATGTTCTAAGTTGTTTACAATTTTAAAACAAAACCTTTTAATAGGAAAATACGATATGTCATGGACATCGATCGTTTATCTAAACTGACTTTGTGGTGTTTAGGCTAGGCAAGTGAGCTTGGGTAACTTTAAAAGGCCCGCCTCACTATTCGTGAGCGGATCCCTCCCTCCTCACTTGTACTTATCTGGTCACAATTGGCGGTGAAGAGGCGATTTGAGGTTTCTAATGACTTATCATTTAGACCCTTTAGAAATAGGCTAGTTGGCTTAGGAAACCCTAGAAACTAAAATACGGAAATTTACACCTTTTACAGATAAATACCTTATCTTTATAAAACCGTTTTCTAAATGATTAGTATTTATTAAATCTTTGCAAAGCGCCACTACAACCCACCTTTGGGGAACTCGTTAGGGATAGTACAGTTTATCGTGCACCCTCGAGCTTAGTAATGCGAGATTCAGACCTCCGCAAGGAGCATTCGGTCTCGAAAGGTTTAGAATACGACATTTATGAAAAATGAGATTTTTGGAAAATAAAATATTTATTAAAAATTATTCTTGTATAAACATATACATATTTATCATTTAAACACCTATTTTATTATAAGATAAAGTTTCCACCTTTTCGTAAAAATTACAAGATTAAAAGTTACATTAAAATACCATGAATTTCAAATAAATCAATATTATAAATTATTACTTTTATTAGGATATATTCACTAGAATAACACAAATAAATTTACACTCATTATAACTATAAAGACGAATAATAAATACTTGAGGTGTATCTTGAAAACTATACAAAAGTACTTTTTACATAAAACCCCCTCAAGTTTTATAAATTACAATAAGGACCCTAACAATTATAGAACTTAAAATTACATTTCTTTAAGTCTGACTCGGGTTTGAGTCCGATTATTTCTGACTTGAATATGATTCAAGTCAATGTATATTCTTTAATATTCCAACTCGATATGAATACATGAATCCCAGAATCCAGTTAACAATCATTACAACTTGACTGAATCAAACCATGGATATACATCTATTATTCCGTTATTCCATTTACCTGATTATTCAGTTACAATCTGTTTACTGATATCATGGTGTTGGTCAGTCATCCAATTTACACAATACAATACAACAATACAGTCAAAACACTACGGGGTTTAAGGGGTAGACTGGTACGGAATATGTTAAAGGTGGCACGAGGTGGACACTTAAGACGTAATTACATCCATGCCGTTGTTCCGTGGTATTATCGACGGAGCCTTGTACTACAGGTTACCAAGGTCCCCAGTATAAGTGGGACTCCCCTCGTATACACTGGTATCTTCTGTACCAGGCTACAAACAACAATGTTAATACAATATTATAATATTATAATACAACATTAAAAGCTCTCTCTCTCTCTCTATAACTCACTCTCTCTCTTTCTTACTTTCTGTCTATTTCTCCCTTATCTTTTGGACTTACCGAGCGACCTGTTCGCTAACGAAATTCTATTTCTTTCTTCTTTGAATGTCGTCAGGTGCTTTGGACCAAGCAGAGATCGAGCCCACCGGTGAAGACTTGGAGCAGTTTCACAAAGACCCCGAGCTCTAGATATTGTACCTTGTTCTTTTCAGTATTTTCATTTCCTATTATGCCACTGTTTAGGCATTGCTTTTCATTTCAGCTGTATTTACTTTTCATGCATTGTACAAAAGAATGTTATTAATAAAGTTGCTCTTATTTCTATATCTCTTGTCTCTTGTGATTTAGTTTTATATTGCTTAGATACGCTTAGCGTATTTACTTCACAGTAAATACGTAGCGGATCTCGTCGCGTCCACTTCGCCGTACACCGGGAAGCGGGACGTGACAATGGTGGACCCGGTAAGATACCCCAGGGCAAGAAGCTCAAGTTGTAGACGATAAGCCTGGCAGGGGAGGACTACCTACCGGTGATATTTGGCGCGGCGGATATCCGGAGGATACCGACCGTAGTCGTGAGATTTGATGATATGAGCCGATCCGGGCTGACAGAGCTCGGGATATTGAGGATCCTGTGTCGATGCTTGACACGGATTTTCTGTCGATTTTACTGATGATACTCCAGTTTTATTATACAAAAGTTTTATTAAGATAAGAATACAGATTTTCTCATACCAGATATATCCAGATTTTATGTTTGATTATTCATTCATGTCACATTCATACTAGTGCATCGCATCATAATTGTATATGTAGATTGTGACGCATTTGCGTGCATATTTATGATAGCCTTATTAGATGTTCCTTATTACTTACGAGTTGGTAACTTACCCCCGTTGTGCCACAGTATCTTGCAGGTCCGGCCCATCAGTATAGTAGCGGCGGGCATACTTCTTCTTCTGCTCCCTTTGTATCGATTTGCGGCTTGCTCTTAGGTGAGTTGTGAGGATACTCTTTTGTTCCCACCTTATATATTTACTGTTGTATCTAGTATACTCCATCTACCCTATCTACCATTTTCACCATTTGTATATTGGACTTAGACTGTAAGCTTGAGAGACTTGTGTATGTATATTCTGATTTCTGGTGTCGGGCTCTTGTGAGCCGATTTTATACTTGGTTTCTGTTTTCTTGGTTTTAAATGTTGATTTCATATTATGATAATATATATTATATATGGTTGTGTTCTGCCGTTCGGCGAGGAGCTAGCTCCCGCTTGGGGATACCTTTATTCATTACTTATGTATATTCATGTGTTGTACCCATTTGGGATCAGTTTTTACAAAGGAAACTCTGCCAAAATTTTTATAAAACTTGAGTTATTGTAAATGGTTTTCAAAGTAACTTTTCTATGTTTAAATCACTTTTTTAAAACAAGTTTTTCTTCACTCTATTTCTTTAAACGGTTTAGATTTCTGGGCTTTGGATTATTTAGATTACGTTACACCTCTAGACGTTACGTAATTTAAGTGACAGTCGCGTTCCACATATTCGGGTCGTGACAATACCTCTCTACACCTCATTTTCTTTTTATAAAAACAAAATGAGGTGTCCCCTTCTAGATGTATTTGTATATCAAATATACAATACATATTAGTATATGTATCATATACATATACACGTATTCGTATCAAATACGAATAGCAAATGAGAAAGAAATAGAAAGTGAATATATATATATTAAATCAATACTTGATTTGCAGTCCTAATTGGATCAAGGTTGTACCGTTATTCTATCAAATTAACCAGGAAACCATGTCAGAGATCAACAAACAGTATCAAAGTCACAAAATGAAGGCATGGACACAATTTTTGCCCCAATTGACACAACGAATAAGACTCAAAAATCAAACACTGCAAGATAAAGTCACGATAGAATTAGAAAACTACAGCGCATATATCATCATGTTAGGGTTCCAGCCCAAAACAACAGAAGTAGCTTTTAGGACTTTCATTTAATGCGTGAAAGTGAAAGCTACAATTGCTTCCAAAATATTTGTCCTGTCAAGACTTTCAATCTTAGAGAAAAACTTCATAAGAAATAAATGTTGTCCCAATCACAGATATGTGCAAAATAAAAGGTTGGTGAAGTGAATAATTTGAGTCGTTGCAATATACATCATATAAGAATTAATTGTGTGAGCCACACCATATTCAATTGAGTTTAATTTCAAGCGAAAGAAACGAACTTATTATTATATAGAAACCATCATGCAAATTACATAAAAACACATATGTATCATGAAAGAATGTCAACCCCCAATTGATCCCGCCGACGAGAATCCCAAAACGATCGACTGGGGCTACACATAAAATATCAGTAGCAGTCCAGAAGAGAAGAGAAACAGGAATCCGCGAATGCCACGCCCTCTGCCCACGACCTCGTGATTTCGTCGACATAAACCAGCTGATCATCTGACGACCACCCATACCTTAAGCCAGAAGAAGAAGAAGCAGCAGCAGCAGCAATATCGTAATCGTCGTCGTCATGAGGCGCCCCAACCTCCTCCAACGGATCTTCCAAGTACTCCATAATCTCATCGAGATCAATCCGTCAAAAGACGCGAAAGGCGGTCTAATTCAGCAAACCCATTGTAGTCACAAATAAACTCATCATTCCCGGAATCAAGGTCGACAACAGCTAGCTGCTGTAGCTGCTGCTGGTGCTGCTCAAAAGGAGAAGGAGAAGGAGAAGGAGGAGACGGGGAAAGGACCTGATGGTCACAAGGACGAGCCGTCTCAAGAACTCGATGCTGCTGCTGCTGCTGCGATCGATCATCATCATCATCATCATCGATATCATCACCACCGCCATGAAAGGTCTTCTCGACAAGTTTCCCGCCAGGAGAACGAACGGAGAGAGCCACGTGCCACAGAGGACAGAGAGCTCCTCTGCGAGCTTCAAAAGCCCGCTCCTTCGCTTAGAGAAGGTCACATTGAGGGACTCTCTGTTGTGGATCCTCTCGATATTCTTCCTCCTCCCCTTTTCGCCCTCCTCTGTAACAATCACCACTGGATTAGGAGAAGAAGACGAAGAAGAGCAGCCATCGAATGCGGCTTCGATGAGTTCACCGGCGGTGGTCTGATGAGAAGACTGGATGGAGACCGAGACTGGAACCCCGCAGAGGATGGAGAGCTGCTCGGATTCGGTGACGAGGGTCTTCATACGCTTGTTGAAGGTGGAAAGGAGGGACCTTTTGTCCCCGATCCTCGCCATCGGGATCTTCCTGCGCCCTCTTCTTCCTCCATTGGATGCCGCCGCCATTGATGATGATGATGATGATGATGAGAGAGAGAGAGAGAGAGAGAGCTGTACTGTTGCCGCCGCTTCAGTGAATAAGAGGGGGCAGTTAGTTAGGGTTAACAGCTGCGGGTGTTACTATATATATATAATATTCTCATTGAGAGCTAACCGTTTCCTTGTAAGAATATTAATTAGTTAATTTATTAATTAATTATTACTTTTGTTGCTTTTGTGTTAAGCAACTCCCATCAACTCATCAACAAACGGTTATTATGTTTGACCTCTTTTGACTCTAGAGCAGCTACTTTCTTGATTAAGTTGCCGCATATAATGGGCCCCACAAAAATCTAAGCCCATTTCTTGTTTGTTTATTAATTTTCAGTTGTTTATTTACATCGGTTAATTAGTAATTATGGAAAATTACATTTGGTTGTATGTAAAACAATACAGCTTATGAATCTCATAAAATTTACCTTTCAAAAAAGATAAATAATATTAGACAGCCTAATAGATTCAAACCTAGTTTACACTCTACATATTATAAGTAAATTTTATGCATTATTAAAGATCCAGTTTCTATTCAAATTGTGGGAGGCGGAAGTATGCAGCAAGGTTAAAGACAAATTGAGAAACCCGTGGAACTACTGCAACCTTCCGGAGGAGTTTTGGAACTTTTGATTTCTTTCTTTTATTTTGCTGATCATAATTTTATAAACGATTTTGATGTAATTTAACTTTTTTAATCAAATATACTATTGAGGTGGACTACAGCTCAACTTTTCATCAAAAAAGAGAGAAGAAAAACGGATGATGCAAGTAGTTATAATGAGCAGTAGCTCAATTGGTATGGGCACTTCTCCTGTTGGGGAGAGTGCAGGGTTCGAACCCAGAAATCCCGAGAGGGGAAGTGACCATAAATTAACGCTTTCGGGGCAAATTCGTGGATCCCATGATAGCGCATGTGTGTCGTGTGCTTGTGTGTGGTGTGAGTGGGTGTGGTGTTGTGTGCATGTGTGTGTTTCTCTCTCTCTCTCTCTCTATATATATATATTACGGCTCAAGCAAAACGAAATATTACCAGTATGTGATATGATCATCACCTGCTGCCGGCGTATTGACGAGTCTTTAGAGTCCTACACAGAGGTTTCCTGGCTCAAGCAAAACGAAATAGGAGCGCATATGAGATATGTGCGGGACCGAGAATAATACCAGTATGTGATACTGAATTCTATTCTCGCGATATGTATCATCGGACGGTTATATAAGATATAACCGGGTTATCGAATCAAATGTTGATTCGATATATTGATACACTTGATATTAGTCGGTTATATGCAGTATTACCGGATCATTAAATCAAGTGTTGATTTAATGTATAATTATATATTTGATATATTATTTTAAATTAACTAGTATTTGTTCACTTAAGATGGATTTTCTCACTTGATGTGCACATTGTATATATAATATAGTTTTGTGCACTAGTTTGTATCATGTTTGATGATACATGCAAACTTGGGTGTGTGTATGCATTCAACCATCTTTAGGTTAATGGTTAGGTTTTAATTTACTTTTTTATTTTATGAAAACAAAATGGTGGCTTTCTTATCTATTTGCTAGAAGCTTCAAGCATCTTTGAAAAAGGTCAAAACCATTTTGTTTTTATTCTTAAACCTAACCATTACCCTAACCCTAGTTTATTCTCTACATGAGTTAATCTCACCCATGGTTGCATTATGATAAGAATCACTTGGATTTTCTTTTTGAAAGATAATTCATTTTCTTTTCTTCTTCTTCTTCTTCTTCTTCGTGAAGAGAAGAAAGCTCTCTTGAAAAATTCCAAGTGATGAGTCCAAGTGAGAAATCCAATTCCAAAGTGAACCCACTTCCTATTTCTTCATACTCTACCACTTGCCATGTAGTAGAGTGTGTTATCTTCACAAGTTTTATGACCAAGTGAAGATGGAGCTTGATCTTGAGTTGTCTCGACGTAGATCATCTTCGGCATCGAAGTCATCGACCTAGCCCGCCCATTTCTCCGATGAAACCGACAATAGAGTCCGGGATTCCAATGATCGCAGCGGAGGGACGTCAACACGGAGCTAAAGAAGTGGAGGACCGGATCTACAAATGTTGTATTTCCATTCACTTAGTAGCAAAGTAGTTTGCTTGCTTGTTTGTTTCGCCTTACCTCTATAGTTAGATTAAAAGTCTCATAATCGAGTTATATTTGGGCTCAAACGAGCCAAGCCGATTTCTAATTAGGGGCCTAAGAATAATTCAGTTTCCTTTGCCCAAGTCTGTTAATAATTGTATGGGTGGAATTTGGAAATCTAGTCCATGATTGGTCCACGTGTGAACAATAGGGCCCAATCTGTTAATTCTGTTACATAGGGATCTTTGATTCCCCTCCTTCTTCATTGTTAATTAAATAACACTAATTTGCTTTTATTATTACATGTGGTGAAATCATAATTATTTTTTTTTTTTTATAAAATGAGAGATCTGTCTAGTTTCCACCCTCTTGAAAACCCCAAGCAACCAGTAAAGCAGATTTTTTTCTCCCTCAACTACTCTTCTGTTCGGTTATCGACGATGAAGTGGTGATTGCAGCGGCGATGCCGCGGTGTAGTAATATTGAGTTATCTTGTCAAAGGGTCGATGCAAACTAAACAAGGTTGGGGAAGCGTCCCAACCGCTCGACAAAATGCCTGACTTATTTAAAATCAAGGAGGAAGCAATCACATTTTATACGGGGAGCATTGGGACCGGTAGACTAACAAGGTGAGTTTATGCATGATTTCATCCTATTTATTGTTCTATTAACTCTTTTCTTCTTTTTACCTGTAAGCGCATTTTGTATCCTGTATTAGCCTCAAATTGATCAGTTACTACATGGCGGTCGGAAATTTAATTTGCAGTACATTGTTCAATCTTGCTATTTTTTAGTCCATTTAGCCAATATCAGATTTAGACTTTTTATATTGGCCTACGATGTTTTACAAACATGGAATGATAACTAAAAATATGGTTTTTTTTTCTGGGAATAAATGGTTCAAGAGATGCAGCATAAATGCAGAGATCGGCAGTACATGAACATTTAAATTGTGTACTTTACTTTGCTTTGCAATTGATACATATCTGCCGCTGTAAAACTTATAAATAATCAGACAATATATCAGCTTAGGTCCAAAAATTTTGAATGATAATTCTGGAATGATAGTTAACATTTAAATTATCTTAGGCTTCCAGATTATAGGTTCTAACATGTGTTGAGGATAATATAGTGCGCGTGCAAGTTTATCAAATTTTGTACTGTGATATATAAATTGCATCTGTGCATGTTTCTTGTGCACACGCGGGATCTGTGAGGGATAGAGCTAATTCATGATTCACACCAGGTGACTTTATGCTATTGAAACTTTTACCTCTGTAACGTATATTTCCGACACAGATAACAGGGGATCAACAATAACATTCTGAGAGAAGAAAAGATTCGTTCATTGTCATACATATTTAAGAGTTCATCGTAAGGAATGATAAATGTCCGCATATTTTTCTATTCTATTTTGCAGCTTCATGCGATATATGTCAAATTTGGCATGGTTAACTACTGGCCTTATTAACCAGGCATGCATGATTACAATTAACTAAGGTGGTCCTTACATACATTGTTTTTGTAAACAATCTTTAGGATTAATTTACAAAAACATACCAGGTAACCGACATCTGAACTAGTTGAAAATGCTCTGTTGAAGCTATATTTCTTTTGTTAGTGGACAAAGGTTTCTCAGATATATTGTGGAAGATGCATTTTCACATGATTTCATTAGCAGACAAATATTGGAAGGTCCTTAGAATTATTCTATTGGCTAAAAGGACACCGTAAGAATCCTAACAAGGAAAAAATTTCCAAAAATTTCAGACATTTGATAAACCCTGAAATCAAAGAATAACCTTGAAATGGCAAATCCATTAAAACGATTCCCTATTTTGTTCAACTTCCTTTAAAGAATAACCTTGAAATGTCCTTAGAATAATTCTATTAGAATTATTCAATTACTTACAAAGTGCATTATTTTCCAAACTAAATCGAGGTTATTAGACAGTGAGTGGCAAATGCACAATATCATTAAGCATGATGAAAGATCTTTTCTAGCCTTATTTTGTTATTTTTCTAAGGCCAAGATTTCAGAATTTGATCTCAAGTAATTAATAAGTTATGTGAGTAAATTATTCTAGCGAACCAACGGCAGAAAATATAAAATATAAACTATGATAGATATGAGCATAATTCAAACTCTCAGGATCTAATACAAATTCTGAAACAAGCTAGGCACAGAATCAGAAAACCACAAAATGAATTAACATAGAATTAAAGAACTACAACACATTAGATTATATCTAAGAAAGTAACACCCAAAAACAAAAACACCTAACTTTATTTAATAGACAATAAAAAAAATTACATAAAACACCATACATATATATGGAAAGTGTGAACCCAATTGATCCCGCCGAGAATCCCAAAACGATCAATTGGCGTTGGTGTCGAGGCTACACGTATAAGATCAGTAGCAGCAGTCGATAAGAGAAGAGAAACAGGAATCTGCGAACGCGACACCCTCTGCCCATGCCCTCGTGATTTCGTCCAAGTAAACGAGATCATCCGACGACCACCCAATATCCCTTAAGCCAGAAGAAGAAGAAGCAGCCGCAGCAGCCGCAGCGTAGTCATCATGATGAGGCTCCCCAACCTCCATCAATTGTTCTTCCAAGCCCACAATCTCTTCAATCATCTCATCCAGCGGAAGATAAGTAATTCCTCCTCCATCAATGAACTCATTATCAGAATCAATGTCGATAATATTGTCTCGTTGTTGTGGCTGCTGCTGGTGCTCAAGAGAAGAAGATGACAACAGGGAAGGGACCTTATGATCACAATTAGGAGTCGTCACAAGAACTCGATGCTGCTGCGATCGATCATCATCATCGATATTATCACCACCGCCATGAAAGGTCTTCTCGACAAGTTTCCCGCCAGGAGAACGAACAGAGAGAGCCACATGAACGCCACAGAGGACAGAGAGCTCCTCTGCGAGCTTCAAAAGCCCGCGCCTTCGCTTAGAGAAGGCCACATTGAGGGACTCTTTGCGGGCAATCCTCTCGATATTCTTCCTCCTCTCTTTGCCGCCCTCATCAAATCGCAGCGCGGCTGCCGCCTCCTCTGCAATCATCATCATCATCGAATTTGAAGAAGAAGAAGAAGAAGAAGAAGACTCCCCATCAAATGCGGCTTCGATGAATGTGTCGGTGGCCTGAGGGGACTGAATCGAGACGGCCACCCGAA
Source organism: Agapanthus africanus (assembly GCA_030015575.1). Classification (NCBI taxonomy): domain Eukaryota; kingdom Viridiplantae; phylum Streptophyta; class Magnoliopsida; order Asparagales; family Amaryllidaceae; genus Agapanthus; species Agapanthus africanus. Next base: position 328,329,121 of record JASDDO010000029.1, on the reverse strand, counting down.
TCCCGCATAGGACCGAGAGCTGCTCGGATTTAGCGATGAGAGTCTTGTGGCGCTTAATGAAAGTTCGAAGGAGGGAGTTTTTGTCGGAGATCTTGACCATGGGGACCCTTCGCCTTCCTTTGCCTCCCTTGGAAGCCATCGGCGGCGGCGATGATCGAAAATTGAAATTGAAGAAGAAGAAGAAGAAGCAACGCAGAGAGATGGAACAGAGCTGCCGCCCCTGTTTTTCAACAGTGTTGGTAACTGGGAGGTTATGATGCCCTAAAAAATCTTATTTATGTAGGGAGCTAACCGTTGTAATTAAGCATTTTTTTTGTTGGGTTGGCGTCAGCTGCAAGCGAAAGCAACTGAATCAAAACTGCCATTGACTGCTTTGACTTATCAGTTAGTTGAACGCTAAGTTGTGGTCCCCACAAAAATCTAATACTACTACATCAGGTTCTTTCTTTATTTTGGGACCCCACACAAATTTCATCCTAAAGTGACCGCACTATTTATTATTTGAAAATATAAAACTTATATTTATTGTTAAAAAAAATTCAACCTGTCATATATTTCCCATCACAGGAGAAATAAATAAGAATATGGAAAGCCAACAAGTTATCTGAAAGGTGTCCGAAATTCTACCTCTCTTTCTCTCTTCCGAATCGGTGTATTATATCCGGCACATCGAACAATTTCTCAAGTTTTAGGCTAAAATGCAAGAAACTCACATTTTTGCAAGAAAAATAGGAAACTCTCTTAAACTTGAAAATATGGCATTTATCTCAGAAAACATAATGAAAATACCTTTTCCATCCATAACCTTTTTATGTCAGAAATATCCTTTTTCTGATCTTAATTAACTAAATGACTATTCTTTTTTTCTTAGTCTTCTGGACATTCATATTTTTTCGTAAAGTAAGGTGCATATGTTATCAAGTTTAAGAGGATTTTCTATTTTTTGAGAAAAAGTAAGAAAGGTTTTCTGCATTTTGGCCAAAGTTTTTTAGAGAAAAATGTTCAATGCTACCGCAACCTAAAATGGACATCTAGTATTCGGCCATTATATGATAGGTGAATGCAAGGAAACCACCAATTTGAGTTGAGGGCGTGGCATTGGATCAAGCCTGGATCGGGCTTCTATAAGCTTGAGTTCCTAGCAATTTTTCTTTTTCAGTCCAACCCAGATATCTTCGAGATTGGGGTTTAAATGTCAAGATCATTAGCCGCCTTCAAATTATGATAACTCAAAATTTTATTTCAAATATAAATTTTTTTTCTCCAGAAGATGATAACTTTTCCAATAAAAACATCACTAGCGTTATGGCATGTGCGATGCATGTAACTAAAATTAATAAAACATCAAGAATAAAGCTTGATGCTTGATTTGGTTCGTATCTATGTTGATCTTGTTGGAACAACTGTTTTAAGTCCCATAAAATTTAAGGCTTACATGTTTATTTTATCTATTCTTGAAAAGAAAATATGTACCCTACACTTGCTAAAATGATCAAGTTATTTAAATGAGGGCCAAAATATATTCCCAAATTTATAAGCAGAATGCATATCGGTGGGAAATTGATAAAGTAAAAAGAATTTCTTATATAAACAATTCTTGAAATGAATATCTTATGTTCGACAATCAGGATTTGCAATCGAACAGTGACGAAGAGTGACAACATGTCATACTTCGATTACACTATACAAGCTTGAGCTTGTGTCCATTTTTTCCCTCTTGATTACAAATCTTATGCGTTTAGATCAACACGAAAATTAAGGTATGGATCCGAATCCAAATTATAACTCAACATTCATGGCAGACCAAACCGTTTAAAAATTGACCGTTTTTAACTCAAATGTCAAAATTTTATAGTAAATAAGCAAATGAATATTACATTTAACACATGATGGAGGTCGGAATCTCCCTCAAATGTTGTCCTCCGTCGATCTTGTGGTGGGCTAAACGATTGAGATTTGAAGTGAGAGGTTGGGTGTGGATCTCAATGGGTTGTTGATTGTTATTGACGCCTAGTCATCTGCAAAGGAAGTCTCGGAGTGGGAAACCACTATAGGACCCTCCGACGATAAAATAAGTTCCTAAGAATAATTGGGCAGAATAGCGGCGTATTGGAATGAGTTCGAGTTATCTGAATCGTCTGGTGGAGGAGTTTATATAAGGGTCGCATCGGATCTCGTCGTTGCAAGATTCTCGTCGTTAGTTCTGCCCAGGCGTAACATCCGCATTAATGGCGAGATGTGCTCATTAAAGATGAGATACGCTAGTACGGGACGCGGGATGTAGAGCGGCGGAAATCTCATCGTGGCAAGATACACAAAGCCGTTACGGTGGATTGCTTGTTCTTCTCTCTCCAGCTTTTTGCCGAGAAATCTACGCGGTAGAACGTTTGGGAACGGCGCGACGTTTGGGGTTTGTGTCTTCCCAGTTTCTGGGTCCACGTGGCCTTCACCGTGCGTCTTAATTTTCGTTCGTATTCTCGATGACATCAGCGGATCGCTTAGAGGACGACGCCATCATGGAGACGTTGCTGCGCTTACTCAGATCGTCGTGGCGACAGGCCGACCGTCAATTTCGTGCCACGTGGCCGCATTCGGATGGTGGATTGTGAAAAGTCGCTTCAGCCGATCGGATCTGCGTGAGGGTAAAGCGTCCAATGGTTGGCTATCGCATGGCACCATCTGGATCGTTGGGCGCGACGATTCGTTTTAGTGGGAGCGGATCTGGGCCACTGGATGGCCATTGCTGAGTGTATAAATAGGGGCGGTCTGTTATCATGAAACACCTTTACTTCACTTGCCTTATATTGTCTTTGGATTGCTCGACGCCCTCGCTCTTAGGTTGGATCTACAGTTCAAACCCTCATATAAGGCGCGACGATTCGTTTTAGTGGGAGCGGATCTGGGCCACTGGATGGCCATTGCTGAGTGTATAAATAGGGGCGGTCTGTTATCATGAAACACCTTTACTTCACTTGCCTTATATTGTCTTTGGATTGCTCGACGCCCTCGCTCTTAGGTTGGATCTACAGTTCAAACCCTCATTCAGCTCCCCTCTTTTGAATCAGGTCAGATGTCTTCCTATAATTCTCTAGTAGATATAGTTAGGGTAGAGTCAGCCGATGAGGGTTCGACTTTTGAAGCCGAGTCTAATGGGTCTTCCTCGGCTTTTGATAGCCGAGAAAGTTCTTCTTCTTCTTCTGTGTCGGGTTCATCCTCAATGGGTGGCGATTCTCTTGTTCCCCGTCGTCAAGAGGCCAAGAAGGCCCCTAAGGTGCGTATCGAGAACATTCGTAAAGCTGCCTCGGCGCTGAATAGATTGGACGAGCTTTCTGACATACAGACTTGTTTCCACATCCCCCCTGGCTACATGCTCCGTCTGGTCAGGAAGGGTGAACAGGCAGACCAGATACAGGGTAATGATATCGCTCTGTACTTTGAAGCGTTCCGAGTAGGGATGCGTCTGCCCTTTTCATCCGAGATTTGTACAGTCCTTCACTGTTTTCAACTCGCCCCAGGCTAGCTAACACCGAATTTGTCGATGATTCTCCTCGAATTCCCGGTCCATCTTAAAATCGATCGGATCCCCTTTAGTCCAGGGCTCCTCTTGTCCTTTCTCTGATATAAGAACCATCCGGGTACCCGTAAGGACGAGCCGAGTTGGGTATACTTTTCTTTTAGGAAGCTCGAGTCATTAGAGTTTCATACAGAGAATTTCCCGACTTAGGAGAAACGACGTAGTATACGTATTTTGATATGCTCGGGTGTTCGTTTAAACACGCATATTTTATACACATGCTTTATTTGGACATTTTGGTAATACCAACAGATTTGAAAGATAGCCAGATATGTGAGCTAGTATTATATTGCTCTTTTTAGGTATTTGTATTTTAACATGAATACGGTATTTATATGAGTACGGATATTTGTATGAATACGGTATTTTGTGTTTTGATATAAATACAGGTATTTCTGTCTTAATATGAATACGAGTATTTTTGTATTTTCTACGACATCTGTATTTTGGTAGAAATACGAGTATACGTATTTATTATAAATACGGTATTATGTTTTGTGTGTGTGTATGTGTACATGGTGAAGTGGCTTCTCTCTTCTTCTCATCCTTTCTTGGTGTCTAAAGATGTGTGTGGGCTTGTGACTCACACTAGTGAGTCACAAACCCACTCACATAATTTCCTTTATTAATATATGAAGAGAAAGGAAAAGAGAGAAATTATTATGTTAGCTATTTTCATTTTTTCTTCATCTTCTTCCTTTCTTTCTCTTGAGTTTTAAAGGAAAAGGAAAGAGAGTATCTTAACACTAATACTACATCTCTAGGCATCAATTCTTAGCAAGTATTGATTCTTAGTTGCTTTTTTAGTTCACTAGTAGAAGGTAGAGCTAGAACCGACATCCTTGGGTGGATCATTTTTGACGAAAGAGACTTACTCGCAACCTCGATCAAGAAACCCTAAAAGCTTAAGAAAAGAACCACACAAGATCCAAAGGGCGCATCTTCAAAGGTTGTAATGATCAACCTAGTAGCTAAACTCTTTAGTTTTTGTTAGTTTAGTGTTTGGATTCGATCTCTAGGGTTTTAGTTTCTGGTGCTCATTTAAAATTAAAGTTTTATTATTCCGCAAAGGCTTTAGTTGTAGCAGAATGAGCAATAGCAACTTACACTGGTATCAGAGCCACCCAAACACTTAAACTAATTGTATATGTTTATGTTTCAAAACCGAAATAGTTCCGTATTTGATAAACTATAGATCCAAGTTTCTGTCAAATTTTTTAGAGCCTTTGAATTTTTTTAAATAATTGCAGAGAGCTCTACAAGTTATTATATGATAACCAGAGAAGCATGAGACCCTAATTTTTATTTTTGGCCACCGAGTTTCTCTATTTTCCCGCTATTGGCTGTTTTATTGTAGGGTCAGGTGTTGTGCTTCTTGTGCTGTCTTGTGTACTTGAATTTTGGGTTTCTTGTATTGTTTGATTTTTCCCAGATTTTATATAATGTTATCTTTGTATTTTGGAAACAAGGAATATTTCAAAATCAAAATTATAGCATCGTTGATTTTCTATTCTTTTGTATATGTGTTTCTAAACGTCGGCTAATTGCTATACATCAATTAGAAGGGGTTGCACATATCTTGTTTGAGTGGTGGTTATGCAATGAAATAGATGTAATCGTCGTGATTGAACGGCCGGGGGTTTTTACATGTGAGAAGAGTGTTTTCTTTTTCATTTATGTAATAATCTTTATGATGTAATATTATTTTTTTGTGGGGCACTTCCGGGTTGAGGTTGTAGCCACTGTTATATTATTATTTTTCAATACATGTACCTAGGATAGACCCAAGATGGGGTGCTCAAGTAGCCCGGTTCTAGAATCCAACGGGTGGCCATCTCGGGGAGCCGAGACCGGATCGCTTAATTCTAGAATTGGTAGGGTTGCTTACCTAGCTTGTAGGGGTCTAGGGGTATGGAATCATGGCTATTCATCGCGACCGTGGAATCCACATTTTTGTATATGGCTTAAACGAAAATACGGAATTCCTAAGATATCCTTTATTTCAATTGTGTTGTTTCCGCTTGTTCTGTGATTGGATTTTATTGCGTGAAACGAATGTGATATAAACTATATATATAAATAAATGTTGCTTATGTTTTGCATCCACTAGTCCTGTACCCGTCCTGTCGTAAATTAAGTAATCTTACGGTGAAGGCCCGGGATATGAGATGTTTATTCAAACCATTGGATGCATGCTATACATGAGATGTTTATGCGATCCATTGGGATGCTCTTATAGTACTTATATAGTATATATATGATATCATATAATATGATAGTACTATACTTTATGACATAAGAAGATCGTTATGTATTTCGATTTCTACGTTGTGATATCTTTTTACTCACGAGTTGGTAACTCATTCCCGTTGTGCCATAGTTTCTTGCAGGAGCGACCGCTCGGATCAGTAGTGCCTTTCTAGAACATTTCCCTTTTCCGGGTGATTGCTTTTGTTAGGTGGGTTACATAGTTGTATCGTGACCTCCTTTTTTTGTATATGTATATACTCTCTTGTATCTAGTTAAAAAATTCATCGATCATTTGTATATTTGTGACTTAGAAGCGAGATTTGGATGTTTATGTGTTTTGGGTGTCGTACTCACGTGGAGTCGGCTTGATATAGGTTTATTATGTTATGGTTTCACTTGTTATTCTTCGCCTTGGACGTCATATATATATATATATATATATATATATATTTGTGTGGTTGCTCCGCCGTTTGGACGTGGAAGTTAGCTCCTGTTGGAGATATTTTTGTATATATTATGCATTGTACAGGGTTTTCTTTAAAATTCATAAAGGTGGTGCTGCCCGATTTTTCAACGAAGAAAATGTTTTCAAAACAAACTTGATTTCATATTAATAAACCCTTTTCAAAACTTCATTTCCAACGTTTCTTTAAGATGGTTCAGATTCCTGGTTTTTGGATTACTTGGGTTACGGTAGGGACTGTCACGACCCAAGGTTTGGCCCATGACCGGCACTTAACCACGTAACGTCTACAGGCGTAACGCGGCTAAGTAAGCCGAAACCCAGAAATCAAAACCAATAAAAGTATAGAGTGTTTTAAGTTTTAAATGGAAGCATTAACTAAAATGTTAAGAATTCTTAAGTGAACAATCACCAAGATAACAATATACGACGCCGTAGTGAAGAAAATGAGCAACAAGTGGGAAACATCACAGATAGAATAAACTGCATAAGTAAAGTCGGCTCACAACGAGCTCGACACCAGAATACAAAATAACATACATCGTCCTCACAACTGGTCTCTAAGTCAATACATAAGTGATAGATGGAGAGTACTAGATACAACAATGTACATAACTGAAAGATAAACAGATACCGCACAAAACCCACCTATCAGCAAAAGAGCTAGTATACCAACTATAGGGGTATCTGTGTCAAAAGATGCAAGAACGCAGCCTGCCGCGACTACTCCGAAGGGCAACCTGCAAACACTGTGGCACAACGGGGGTGAGTTGCCAACTCAGGAATAGAAGATAACATATAAAGGTAATCGTGAGTATGCACGTGCTGCGATACTCTAACCTATGCCAACAGATAATATCTATATGATGAACTGGATGCTCAAATCATGCAACAAGTGCGATCTAATAACATCTTCATGTGATGAGCAAGATATGTGATAATCAGGTACAATAGATACAGGATGCGATATCGATTACTACATACTGAGTATGGGAAATATAACATCTACACGGAATGTTATCGTGGAAAGTATAATCGGTACCCATCAATGCACCCAAATCCCAATACTACTCAGGCGTCGTCATCCTCCTCGGTCCTCAAATCCTGTAAATCTCATATAATCGTGAGTGCCCAACATCGGCACCCAAAATATCAAGAAATACTCGTGCCAAGCATCGACACGCAAATCCTCATATATCGGGCATCCATCAGTCCAGGTCAGCCCACGGGCTCTGTCTGCGGTATCGGCCCTCGGCCCCGGCAGTACGAGTCGTCCCGTATCCATCAATCGACTCTGGTCAGTATTCTCCGGATAACCGCCAGGTCCAACCAATCACCGGTAGGTAGTAGTCTCTCTGCCAGGTTCACCGTCTACTACACAGCGAACCGTTCTCGCCCCAGGGTACCATACCGGGTCCACTGTTCACACCATAATATTGCATTATTATATTCCCCATTCTTATTCTTTTTTATAAATAAATAGGTACTTTTGACGCATGTCTGCTACATGTTACAGGTTACAGGTTCTTGGACAGGAAACAGTGAAAACGATGTAAGACGATGAAAATAAGGACTTTTGACCAACAAATGGGAGGATCTTAGTCAAGCCTATATCGAAAGACAGTTCACAATTAACAAGGCAACGCAAGATCCCAAAATGTCAAGGCAAATGGTTAAAAAGCCATTGCAAATTGTTCACTGAAGATCTGGAACCAACCTAGAAGCCCAAATGGAAAAAGATATAAAGAAATAAGAAGCCCAAGCCAACAAGAAGCAGCCCACAAAACTTCACTCCTTGATCTCTCTAAAGGGCCGAGGAACCGCGGCCCAAGCCCTCTATTGCCGCGGTTCCGCGGCCATCTGGTGCACGTGTCGGTGCATAAAATTTGTGGAGATGCGTCGGTGCGTTTGTTGGGATTTTTAGGGGGTATTTTTGTAATAGCAGATGTGAGAGTCAATGTAACCCTAGGGTTTCCTATCCTCTATAAATAGGAACTCTAAAATTCTGTATGGGGCCATGCCTCTTTTCAATAAACAAATTCAGATTTGTTCTGTATTATTGCTTGGAGGGAGCCATCAAATTAGTAAGTTAATTTTATTTGTTCGCTTTTAATTCGATTTTAATTAGAATGTCTTTTAATCCCCTAATGAGCGAGTAATCTCCTCACTTGTTAGGGTTAGCCTTAGGGAAAGGATTGAGAGATGAGATCTCTCACCCCTTTCATGCCATTTCATACTTAAGAATTAGAACTCCATGCATACACGCACAACTGCTCCCTACGGCACCCTACCCCTCGAGGTAACGGTGACACCGTAGTATAAAGGCCCGGTTGCGCGTGTTTTCCATGGAGGTAGGGTAATTATCGATAAAGGAAAGATAAGAATCTAGAGGAAGAAATATCTTCCCGAAAGACTCTAATCCACTTTATTGATAATTACCGTAACATCTAATTGATCAAAAATAAGGCATTGAAAGCGGTGAGAAAACCTTTAATCTCCAAACTTACCCTAAGCCTAACCCTAGCAAGACTTTAATTTAGATTAATTTAGTTTATTTTCAGATCTAGTCTTTTTAGATTTAATAAAATCAATCCAAACAACATTTGGAATCAACTCGTAAAAGCACATTAAGAAAATTACCCATCTCTGTGGATCGACCTGTATTCACCGGCTAGCTGCAAAGCGACGCCGTTTCTGATTACGGTAAACAAGTATATTTTTGGATTAATCAAATGGTGCCGTTGCCGGGGATGGCGTAAAATTTCTTTCTGTGTAATTTCGGGTTGATATAAATTTTAAAAATTATAAAAATCTGAAAATAAAAAAAAAGTACAAAAACATTTTATCGATTTTTATCTGTTTGAAGGGTTTTATGGTTTGAATCTTGCAGGAACAGCGAAGAATTGCGAATCTGGAAATTTACAGAAGGTTAAGCAGAAAAGTGAACATCAGAACAGAAGGGAAATTAGATAACAGAGCAGCAGAAGGATTTTCAGAGCATGATCTCCTCACCAGACCAAGGAGCACCCCAGACCGCGGCCAAGGAGCACCCCAGACCGCGGAACCGCGGCCACTTAGCCTCTTCAGCACCTCTGGTTTAGTGGGTTTCTTTGCGCCGCGCTTAAAAAAATTGATTGCAAGTGAATTTAATGTTTTGCATAATTTAATTGGACTTTAAGGGGCTAATTGACCAAACTCAGATTGGGTGGGGATTTCATCACCCTTCCCAGGACCCCAGAAATCACTTTAAAGTATTTGCATTGACCACAATTAATTAAAAAATACTAGACTCAGTCTTAAGGACGTCGAGCTCAATAGGAAAAAGGACTAGTATAGGCATCGACCGTTTATCCTAACTGACTCTGCGGTGTCTAGGCAAGTGTGTCTAGGCTAGTGGTTATTAATTAGGCCCACTACTGTGGTTCCTTCCCACTTACCTGGCACTTACCTGGCCGTAATTGTCGGTGAAGAGGCGGTTTGAGGTCCTATTTCTAGCCCTAGTTAGGAGCTGTCTAGTAGACCTAGGTGACCCTAGATCTAGGCCTGATTGTGCATGTGTGGTTGATACATTTGTGTCACGAGTCTCTTTTCAAAACCTCTTTGCAAAACTCTTACATAAAAAAAAAAGAAAAATCTTTTCAAAACTTGCAACTTGTCGCTAAAGGAAACTTGCACCTCACCTCCACCATTTCTTCTCATTGACGTTATCTTACCTCCACATTCTGTTTTTTCTTTTTTTCTGACTACACTACCCCTTTTAGTGTATGTCACTTTGGACTAGGGATACTAACGGCCGATTAGTCCGTGTTTCGTTGGTACCGACCGACGAACCTTTCGACACCGAAGTCGAAATTCCCTCCATTTCCTTACCTCCACCTTCAAATTCTTCTTTCGAAGGTATGTCGGGATTCAACCCCAACGATACCTTACCGACGGGAATGATTCCACCTCCGTTAGGTGCGAATAACCCGAATCTTCCGCCTGTTGTAGCGCCCGCACGAGTTGCGCTCCAGGATCTCTTCTACTCCGTCCGCACTTCTTTACCTATATGTCTTTCACCCCCACCGGCAAATGGGGACAACTTTGAAATAAAACCACATTTCATCAATATGCTGCCAAAATTTCATGGTTTGGAATCGGAAGATGCGTATATTTTTATTAATAAATTCCAAAATGTGTGCGCTATGATGAAAACGACCCAATTAAGTGATGACGCTATAAGGCTAAGGGTCATTCCTTTTACCTTATGTGACCTAGCCGAGAAGTGGCTATACAGCACCGCATCACATTCCATTAGAAATTGGGACGAGTTTGTGAGAGCTTTTCTGAAAAAGTTTTATCCTCATCACAAAACTGCTAGAATCCGTAACGAGATTATACAATTTTCATAGCTTCCTTCCGAACCATTTTGGAAGTGCTTCGAGAGATTTAAAGACCTACTTGTTCAATGCTCTCATCATGGGATCGAAAGTTGGCAACTTTGCCAAACATTATACGAGGGATTGAACTCGGCAACGAAGCAGTTGCTAGAAACATTATGTCAAGGACATTTTCTCTCCAAGTCTAGTGACGAAGCTGGCAGTTTCTTGAGGATCTTAGTGAGCAAACAATTCAGTGGGAGAGTACAAAGACCACATCATCTTCTTCTAGTGGTCAATCTAGGGCAGGCATACATCAAGTCGATATGTCGATTGCTATGAAGGCCGAGATGGCCGCACTTATGAAAAGCTAGAAGCCATTGAGACCAAAATCTCATCGTCTTCTTCTGCCCCTGTTTTACCTCCACGAACTGTTTGTGCTTGTTGTGCGAATCCATCGCATCTAACTGAAGAGTGTCCTTATAATGCATCTACTCAAGGACAAGATCAAGTCAATACTGCATTTCAGCAACGACAAAGAAACGATCCGTACTCTTCGACATACAATCCGGGGTGGAGGAGTCACCCAAATTTCGCTTGGAACCAAAATCAACAAGTCCAAGGAAATAACAATTTTCAAAGACCTCCTCCTCCACAACAACAACAAGCACCTTCACAAACTCAAAACCAGCAACCTTTCCAACAACAACCTTATACAAATCAAACGAACAATTTGGTTCAACCAAATGATGATAAGGTTATCTCGCTCGAAAAAAGTCTAGATGCATTTCTCAAGCAATCTACAGAATCCGCAGCAAGATTTGAAAATTATGTTCAATCTTTGATGCATAACAATGCCTCACATGATCAAAGTATCAAATCTATTGAGGCACAAATTGCACAATTAACTGCTGCGTTGAGCGAGAGAGAAAAGGGAAAGCTTCCATCTCAACCATTGCCAAATCCCGGTCACACACAAAACGCATATCCCAATCACAATGTAAATGCGGTGACCATGTTGAGATCCGGAAGAGTGTTGCAAAATAATGTGGGAACTAGTGATGACATCCCCGCCGGTTCTTCTTCTTCTTCTTCTCCATCGTCATCTTCCCCTTCTTCATTTTCTTCACTTTCTACTTCACCTTTTTCTTTAGAGCCTGTTCTCCACCCTTCACACGGTTCTACTTCTTCTAGCTCGAACGGACCCATTTCTCACAACATGAACACATCTACACCGGGATCCGTTCCTACTCCACATTCTACTCCACAGACATTTGACTCAACGAATTTTCAAAATGCTCCATTCCCAAACAGGTTGAGTCCTAATAAACCAACTGCACAAGTGGAGAAGATTGTGGAGATATTTAAGCAGGTTAGCATAAATATACCTCTCTTGGATGCAATCCAACAAGTCCCTTCATACGCGAAAATCTTAAAGGGCTTATGCACCTCGAAGAGAAAGGCATCTCAAGTACCCAAGAAAGTGCTAGTGGCTAGTGCAGTGAGCAATGCTATTAACCACCATCAAACCTTACCCCAAAAACGAAAGGACCCCGGCTGTCCTACGATTTCAATCACAATTGGGGATAAGAAAATTAATCGAGCACTTTTAGATCTTGGGTCTAGTGTTAACCTGATTCCCTACTCCGTGTACGAACAATTAGGGGTTGGAGAGTTGAAACCCACTCGTTGTACTCTCCAAATGGCTGATCGATCAATCACCCATCCAAGGGGTCAGCTAGAGGATGTGTTGATAAAAGTTGGGGAGTTCATATTCCCCGTTGATTTTATTGTTATGGATACACAACCTGTTGCTAACCAAAGAAACTAAATTCCGGTGATCCTCGGTCGACCATTTTTGGCCACTTCCAATGCTGTAATAAACTGTCGCAATGGCTCCATGACTCTATCCTTTGGGAAGATGTCTAGTGAGTTCAATATTTATAAGATGGGAAGTCTGCCCCCCGTGCCTAAAACTAGTACATGAGAAGTTTGCTCTATTCATGAAATCACGCAGGAGGACTGCGAGCTTGAAAGATTCTTGTTTGATGAAAACAGTTTTGACGCCACTAGTGCGTCCCTCCTTGAGCCTACCACCGTTGACACAACCGACATTGATTATGAATGTTTCACTTTTTTGGATGATGACGACTCACAGCCTGAATATGAGTCTTTTGAATTTTTGGATGAGTTAGTCGAGCCATCCGAATCGGTTGTTTGCAGTGATTTCGAACCTGTGTTGGAGTCCTTTGAGTTCGAGGTAGATTCCGCAATGATTCTTTCGCCTCCGAAACTCGAACTCATGTCCTTACCGCCTCACCTTAAATATGCTTACATAGGTGAGAATGAGACTTTTCCCATTATAATATCAGCCTCTCTAGTCTTCGAGCAAGAGAACGCTATTTTAAAGGTCTTACAAGATAGGCGGCAAGTTTTCGGTTAGACTATGGCGGACATCGAGGAGATCAGTTCCATTATAATTGAATATCATATGCAATTGATGGATGATGCCAAGTCAATAGAGGACCCACAGGAACATTTTGGGGGTATTGTGGTTAGTCAACCTTCTCCTTTGGAAGTTGAACCACCCTATTTCTTTTAATAAGTTACGAGAATGCCAATACTCCACTGATTGCTGATCATTCGCATTCTCGTTTTGATTCATCACCACCTCCTGTCTATTCACCTCCATACATTCCATACCACCACTTCTATCTTCCCCAATTCTTTATGGATCGCTACGACTTATTCTTCCACCAACTGATACTCTTTACTGATAAATTTTTCAACTGGTTGGTGTTAACGTTTGATCTATGCAAGGTTTGGCAGTAATGTCTAACATAGTTTAAATGAAGTTTGGGGGAGGGCCTTTCTGTATATATTTTTGTTTTCCTTAACAATAAAAAAAATTATAAATAAATAAACAGGGAAGTGCCGGTATTTTGACCCTCTTGGTTTAGTATGACAGTGATGACACTGTCAAGTTCAAGTTTGGGGGTATGCTCGGTACGTCTTCTTCCTTCGCATTCATATGTACATATTTTTGCATTTGCATATTTATTTGAAAATCCATAAAAATTGAAAAATTTTAAAAATTATAAAAATTAATGTATTCAATTTTGGCCGTTTTTTTTTTACTTGAGTTTGACAAATAGGTAACTAGCTAGGAGCAACTAGATCTTAGACTTAGTGAATTAAAAACCCTAAAAATAACATTCCTTAAAGTTTAACGGTAGAAAGTATATGCCTTGTAGTTTATTTAGAGATAGGCAAATTTTGGGTTCACTTCTTGGGCTAAGTCAAAATGAAGGAAGAGTATTGATGTTCTTATTAGAGTATAAGTTTGAAAAATAGTTCCTAGCTTAAGTCTAGATTCTGAAAATGTATACCCTACAATTTGCACAATCACGCATCTTGAAACTTGGAATAGTATAAGAGACCTTGAAATGCTCTTGTCTAAAGTCCTTAGTACGAAGAAAATAAAAGAAAAAAAAGTGTGAATAAAGAATAAAAAAAAATGGACACTGGTTTTTGTGATTACTTAAGGCTGCAAAAATAGAAAAATATTTAGCGAGGGTGCTTCATCACCTAGTGCCTTAGACCAACTGGTTTGGGAGTCACTGCTAAAGCCTTGGGTGTTGCAAGACTAGAAAGTACGTTTTAAAGTGCAAACGCATCTTGTAATCGGTCGTTGGTACCTCAAGAAGTATTAACAGTCGCATAAAGGATGTGTAAGCAAAATTCAATTAAAAATTCACCTATTAATAAGTGCTTTGGACAATGGACGAGAGTACGATTGCTTGATTTGAATTTCCAAGTGTAGGGGTGATATTTACACACACGTGAGGATATGTGATTAGAGTTTAGATGAGAGAAAGGAATGAAGAATAAAACTTGTATCTTTAGTAGGGTTGATAGAAATTCCTAAGTGGAGATGGAACCCTAGAAGGAAAACTTAAGAAATGCCGAAAGCTAAGTAGATCTGCAAGATATATATAATCTTAAGTTAAATGATGAGGAAGTGTGAAGAATATGGGTGGATAATTTACAAGTAAAAGATAATAGAATTCTTAGTTAGAAAACCTAATTGGAGAATAAAAGTCGAAAAAGCCAAGTTGATAGGATTTTGTGGGTGTAATCCGCTGAAAACCCTCAGGAGACAACACTCCTCCTACTAGGGACACCTAGAGGTTTAACGGCTTGTTGCACGTGCTCAGTGCAATCGCGTTTCCCTGCGAAAGTGCGGTTAGGATTTTAGTGAATAAAAATAAGTTTGCTCGAGGACGAGCAAAAGATAAGTTTGGGGGTATTTGTTCACACCATAATATTGCATTATTATATTCCCAATTCTTATTCTTTTTATAAATAAATAGGCACTTTTGATGCATGTCTGCTACATGTTACAGGTTACAGGTTCTTGGACAGGAAACAGTGAAAACGATGTAAGACGATGAAAATATGGACTTTTGACCAACAAATGGGAGGATCTTAGTCAAGCCTATATCGAAAGACAGTTCACAATTAACAAGGCAACGCAAGATTCCAAAATGTCAAGGCAAACGGTTAAAAACCCATTGCAAATTGTTCACTGAAGATCTGGAACCAACCTAGAATCCCAAATGGAAAAAGATATATAGAAATAAGAAGCCGAAGCCAATAAGAAGCAGCCCACAAAACTTCACTCCTTGATCTCTCTAAAGGGCCGCGGAACCGCGGCCCAAGCCCTCTATTGCCGCGGTTCCGCGGCCATATGGTGCACGTGTCGGTGCATAAAATTTGTGGAGATGCGTTGGTGCGTTTGTTGGGATTTTTAGGGGGTATTTTTGTAATAGCAGATGTGAGAGTCAATGTAACCCTAGGGTTTCCTATCCTCTATAAATAGGAACTCTAAAATTCTGTATGGGGCCATGCCTCTTTTCAATAAACAAATTCAGATCTGTTCTGTATTATTGCTTGGAGGGAGCCATCAAATTAGTAAGTTAATTTTATTTGTTCGCTTTTAATTCGATTTTAATTAGAATGTCTTTTAATCCCCTAATGAGCGAGTAATCTCCTCGCTTGTTAGGGTTAGCCTTAGGAAAAGGATTGAGAGATGAGATCTCTCACCCCTTTCATGCCATTTCATACTTAAGAATTAGAACTCCATGCATACACGCACAACTGCTCCCTACGGCACCCTACCCCTCGAGGTAACGGTGACACCGTAGTATAAAGGCCCGGTTGCGCGTGTTTTCCATGGAGGTAGGGTAATTATCGATAAAGGAAAGATAAGAATCTAGAGGAAGAAATATCTTCCCGAAAGACTCTAATCCACTTTATTGATAATTACCGTAACATCTAATTGATCAAAAATAAGGCATTGAAAGCGGTGAGAAAACCTTTAATCTCCAAACTTACCCTAAGCCTAACCCTAGCAAGACTTTAATTTAGATTAATTTAGTTTATTTTCAGATCTAGTCTTTTTAGATTTAATAAAATCAATCCAAACAACATTTGGAATCAACTCGTAAAAGCACATTAAGAAAATTACCCATCTCTGTGGATCGACCTGTATTCACCGGCTAGCTGCAAAGCGACGCCGTTTCTGATTACGGTAAACAAGTATATTTTGGATTAATCATCCACCATGTACCCGTAATCGGCCTCATCCAACTCCTCGATTCGGGTTCACATATATCACTCTAGCACCGAGAAAACACATGGTGGACGCACCGAAATATCATATCAAGGGAAACCGGGTTTTTAAATAATTAACTATTCTCTTTTGAAATATCCACGGTTCCCCAAATCCAGAATTAACATGGAAACAACATATCTCAATGCGTAATCTAAGCAAGTATGAAGATATCAATGTATGTGTGCACTGGTATGAGTATACAGTGTGCATGTGCGCAGGTATGAAGATATCAATATATGTGTGCACTGGTATGAGTATACAGTGTGCATGTGCGCAGGTATGAAGTTATCAATGTATGTGTGCACTGGTATGGGTATGTGATATATATGTGCCCAAGTATGGATATAACATATGCTGTAATGCAGTAAATCATGACAACTTCAATAAAGCGGAAACGGTATGATATATGATTTATAACAATCCTATAATGTGAGTGTCATGGCAATCACTAACGGTGTGAGTGTAGCATATAAATCGTGCTCGTGCAACTTGAACCGTTAGTGACAGTGCAGTGTCCTATACTATCATTTCTATATGCAACAATAAGGTATGCTACTACAGTCCATATGAACATCTATACTAAATATCCTAACACGCCCTGACGCTTAACGCCATACGGGCGATTTCCCCGTAGATGTTAAATCTACTCATCTGGTCGTGCGCTACTCGTAGTCGACCACCTGCTTCCCTTTCTTAGCTTCGTCCGACGTACCCGCCTGCGAACCTGAAATTTACACAAGAATCCATATAAGCAACCGCCTCGCAAGATGCAATATCTAAGCTAAACGATACGCTCGCATCGCGAACTAAATGCGCGTGTGTACGATATGCTAAAATGTATGTACGCGTCTAAAACTAACCCGACACGTCGCGACGCGCTGGATTACAGAACCCACACGCGTATCGCGCGTATCGCACGAACCAAACGCACTAGAAATACGATATAACGTCCCAGATTTTCCTACAGAGAGAAACTCATAAAATTGCACATACCACTGGACTTAAAATAACAGCAGACTCCTACCCACACAGACCCAACCCAAGACTCCCCTATCTGGCCGCAAATTGCGGCTAGAACTAATAAACCGGCGGCCTCACTGTAGAATGGGGGCTTCGTGTTCAGGTGGTGTGGTCTATACCTATCTAGTGTTCTCCAGTTAACTCAATTTTAACCTGAACTACTCGGGCCTATAGCAGATCACAGAGAGCCAAAATTTCACTTAAAACACTAAATTCTGCACAAATAGAAACCCTATGGTATTTTGGTGTAATCTGGGGTTTAACTAGGTTTACATGGCCTTAATAACACCTAATTAGGCTAGGCTGACCAACAAAACCTTCACCTAACCAAAAGTCCACATAAATCACCATTTCAAGCCTAAAATCTCACTTTTTACACAAACCGAAGCTAAACTACACATATGTTAAGCAAGCACGAAGTTGGGCTCAGATTATATACCTTACAAGACCCTGGGTGCAAGGAGAAAGGAGGTGGAGAAGATGGGAAGTGCTGCTGCAGCTGCTGGGGGCTGCTGCTGATGTTGCTGTTGCCACTGCTTGCTGCTGCTGATGCCGTTGATGATGATGCTGTTGCTGCTGCTAGTTGCTGCTGCTGGGGCCTCTTTTGCTGCTGCTAAGTGCTGCTGCTGCTGCTGCTGCTAGGTGAGTGTGTGTGTGTGTATGAGAGTGAGAGTGAGAAGAGAGAGTGAGAAGGAGAGAATCCAAGTCAAACACCCCCCCTCTCTCTCCCTCTCTCTTCATTTAATGAGCATGGCTCATGCCTTTTGCCCATACTCCCTCTCTCTTACCAAGTCAACAAAATGGAAATCATTTTCATTTAAAAAAAACAACAACCATAATTAAAACCCTAATAGCTTAATACAACTTAAAATGGCTTAAGGGAAAGGTTAGTCCACCATGGTTGTTAATCATTGTTTTAACCCCAAATCTAAACCCTAGTTTACAAGCACAAGTGTGTGTGTGCCTAGAAAAATTCTAATAAAATATTCATTAATTATGATAAAATATTTGAAACTTAATTTGGTAAACTTTTTATTAAAACTATATATTAAAATATAATTAACCCCTAAACACAACCTAAGGTGTTACAATCTTCCCCCCTTAAAGAAAATTCGTCCCCGAATTTTAAAATACAAAGCTACGCATACCTTCAGAGAGATGAGAGAACTTCTTCCGCATCTCTCCCTCAGCCTCCCAAGTGATCTCTTCACCATTTGGGATGCGCCAAAATACCTTCACTGATGGCAAGACCTTCGATCGAAGTTTCTTCGCCTGCTGGTCCAATATTACGACTGGCTGTTTGGTGAACGAAGGATCATGCTCGAACTAAATGGTCTGGCACTGAGTCCAATGAGAAAGGTTATGAAGGTAATTGCAAAGTATCGATATAGGGAATACGGGGTGAATACTCAATAATCTGGGTGGAAGTGCCAAATTAAAGGTACGAACCAACTCGCCTTAAGGATCCTAAAAAAAAGACTTACTATCCTGGAAAGCTTCCCAAAACCCAACATGTCATTTATCGGAAATTTCCGTGGGAATACATGATCTGCCATTGCGAACTCGAATCTGCGACCATCTTGGTCAGTATCTGATCTCTATCCGTAATGGACAATTCTCATCCTGACCTAAAACAACTGGATCATTTCCGAAGTTTCTAAACTAGCCGAGGTCCAATAATCCTATAACACGGAGTCAGGAAAATAGACTGGTGATCGACACGACCTAACCTCTAAGCCTAAAGGTTACTAATTGGAGTGTCTCATGATATCTGCTATCAAAGGAGAACCCTATCGATGGCAAACGACGATCCCCAACTGCCAACAACAATTTCTACATACGCACAACTTAACAAGAACAACTGAGCAAACTAAGTATCACCGGATGACAAGCATCCGAATGGAGTCATATCTTGACTAAACCTGGGTGGACACCATAACAATTTCGGGGAGATTTGCTCTCGTTCCCTCTTCGGAACGGTTAAAGGTTGCAACTCTCCAGCCGGTCTCAGTTGCTCAACCCTAGCATACAACAAGACATACACCTTAAAATGAATCCCGAGACTTCTCTTTCTGTCCCTGCCCACCCGTAACTACCTCACAAGTCACGTTAACAGTTGGTGGGGCTTGAATGAGTACAGAGAGTTGACCGATGTGCCTGCCCTAGGATTCCACGTCTCTACCCCATAATATCAGGTACACAAGCGTCTCTCTATCCTAGCACACCCTTGCCACAAGTTAAGGATTCCAAAACATTACCCATCCGAGTAGGCTCCAGTATCTCTGACTAACGAGCGTCGGCGGGCAGTGTCTCGCGAAAGCGATTTAAGAAAAGTGGTCGGGCGCGGACATGGGCAGGCTGTCTCCTCAATAGAGACGAACTTAAGTTGTACTCAACGATCGCACAAGAACTGTGAATCTGCGGAGGACTATCACAACAATCAAAATCCGCTGCAGGAAGATATACATTTAACTCTGGTGGTCCGTGAAAACCTGACACGACTCTCAAACGAGTGGTGTCTCTAAATCTCCAACGCAAAATCATCGCGGCCATCTCCAGATCATGAGTTGGATATCCTTCTCGTACTTCCTCTAAATGTAGGGAAGCAAAAGCGATAACTCCATTGTGTCACCTCAGTATACATTCGAGTCCTACTCACGAAACATCACAGTTAAACCCCAAAGTCGCCCGAACCAGAAAGCAAAGAAGGAGCTGATGCAGTTGTTAACCGAGTCTTCAACTGCTGAAACTCCGTACACAAGCCTCAGTCCAAAGAAAAGAACCCTCCATTCCAGTCAATTTAGTCAACGGGGCAGCACCACACTAGCAATCCTGCAAGAAACGGTGGTAAAAACCTGCTAAGCTCAAAAATCTGCGGACCTCCGTCCTGCTCACAAGTTTGGGCCTAACTGTACGGCCACGATCTTCCTCGGAACCATACAAAATCGTCTCCGTAACTATAAGACCTAGGAGTCAACACAAACAAGCTTGAAGGGACACTCTGAGAATCTAGCAAACCGCTGGGGCTCTCCCAGTATCCATAAAACAGATCTTCGAGTGATATTCCTATCCCTCAAGATACACAATAACTGGTCGAGGAACGGCCCGAAGAAAACCAATTCATCACACCTAGGAATGCTGCTAGAGCATTGGTGAGTCCAGTGACACACCCAAAACACACAAAGCTCGTAGCACGCACAAGGCAGTCTTCGGAATGTCATCACTCCGAACCCGCAACAATGGTGACCTGATCCCAAACAAACTTAGACAAAGTCTCGCACTCTGATGTTGATCGAAGAAATCGTCAATGCGAGGTACATGATACCTATCCGTACCGTAAGCCGGTTCAATTGACGATCCATCAATACACATCCTCAATCTGTCGTCTTTCTCCTTGACGAACAGAAATAGGAACTTCCTAATGCGAAATACTCAGACGCACAACTCCCTTAACAACCACTCTGCAGCAGATCCTTAAGCTCCATAAGCCTCGACGGCTCATCTGGAACAACGTCGGAAAACTCTCCCACTAAAGAAAACTGGCCCAACACACCAACTGTGGCTACGGTATCACGAATAACGCCAAGAATCTATGACATCTCCTCAAAGGACGACTAGCGAAAAAGGCTGAATTCAAGCTGTAAGAGGCGGCACCACTATCCACCAGCACCACAAGACTGACTCGCCCGGGAAAACAAAACCTAATTGTTTCCTCACGGTAGTCCACAACGCCTAGCACATAGCTAACCAGTCCGTGCCTAGGAGGTTGCCAAATCCAACATCTCTAGGAGGATCAAAATGACAGACAAATCTCTATCTCCTATCCGATGGGCACACGACCGAATTACGTGTCGCGCAACAAAAGGATCGCTGACTGAAGTTAACACAACAAACGGCTGATCTACCTAGCACGACTCTCGTCCTAAACTCGGCACGAAGTGTGGAAACATACGAGTGCAACAAAAGGACATACTGAAAGAGTACCTGAAACCACAACATTGGACGCCTGAGCATCCCGATGAGTTGAAGCGAAAACTTGTGTCTGCCCTTCATCTGCGACTGACCGAACTCCTCCTCTACTAGTCCGACCCCTCTGTGCGAATCCTCCGCGTCCACGACGTCTCAGAATATGACCCTGACGTGGTGTGATGGAATACTGCCTGATGAGGTGTTGAAGGCTTCCGCATCGTAAACATCTACGCGCTGACTGCTGTCCTCCCTGGGGATGAGAGCCAAACGACTGTCCTCGTCCTAAGCTTCTGCTCTGGGTTGGTACACCAGTACGATTCCTCAACTGTTCCGAAACTCTCACGGTCTCTGGAAGACGTGTCTCATAAACTGGGGCTGCCTCCACGGGTGCTATGTATGGGACGAAATACTGCATGATGATCGCAAAGAACAACTGGGTAATAGGGGTGACAACCATCTGTCGCTGCGCTCGAACAACCTCCACCAATGAGCTCATCACCCGGCGCAATCCCTGCATCTCTGCCACTAGTCTAGCGATCTGATCTGTCATATGGGGAACAATCTGTCCTGGTACAATAGGGGTACTACTCGGATCAGTCCTCGTCTCAGATAAATCAACTCGAACCTCGGCTCTCATGGCCGCTCTCTGCACTCTCGTAGTCCTTGGCGGCATAATGGCTGAAAAGAAAGTAGGATTCGATGAGGATACGGAAATCGAATCACAAGAATGTATACGATCATGAGGGAATTCAATCAATAAGCCCTAAGGTCGCTTAGGCGGAGTACCGTGTCGTGAGTATACCGCGGAACATACGCACGCTACGCCACTCTGCTGCAGCTACCTACTCCATCATACCAGGGTCATCCTACACTCCGAAGGTAAAACCTACGCTCTGATACTAACTTTGTCATGACCCAAGGTTTGGCCCGTGACCGGCACTTAACCACGTAACGTCTACAGGCGTAACGCGGCTAAGTAAGCTGAAACCCAGAAATCAAAACCAATAAAAGTATAGAGTGTTTTAAGTTTTAAATGGAAGCATTAACTAAAATGTTAAGAATTCTTAAGTGAACAATCACCATGATAACAATATACGACGCCGTAGCGAAGAAAATGAGCAACAAGTGGGAAACATCACAGATAGAATAAACTGCATAAGTAAAGTCGGCTCACAACGAGCTCGACACCAGAATACAAAATAATATACACCGTCCTCACAACTGGTCTCTAAGTCAATACATAAGTGGTAGATAGAGAGTACTAGATACAACAATGTACATAACTGAAAGATAAACAGATACCGCATAAAACCCACCTATCAGCAAAAGAGCTAGTACACCAACTGTAGGGGTATCTGTGTCAAAAGATGTAAGAACGCAGCCTGCCGCGACTACTCCGAAGGGCAACCTGCAAACACTATGGCACAACGGGGGTGAGTTGCCAACTCGTGAATAGAAGATAACATATAAAGGTAATCACGAGTATGCACGTGCTGTGATACTCTAACCTATGCCAACAGATAATATCTATATGATGAACTGGATGCTCAAATCATGCAACAAGTGCGATCTAATAACATCTTCATGTGATGAGCAAGATATGTGATAATCAGGTACAATAGATACAGGATGAGATATCGATTACTACATACTGAGCATAGGAAATATAACATCTACACGGAATGTCATCATGGACAGTATAATCGGTACCCATCAATGCACCTAAATCCCAATACTACTCAGGCGTCGTCATCCTCCTCGGTCCTCAAATCCTGTAAATCTTATATAATCGTGAGTGCCCAACATCGGCACCCAAAATATCAAGAAATACTCGTGCCAAGAATCGATACGCAAATCCTCATATATCGGACATCCGTCAGTTCGGGTCAGCCCACGGGCTCTGTCTGTGGTATCGGCCCTCGGCCCCGGCAGTACGAGTCGTCCCGTATCCATCAATCGACTCTGGTCAGTATCCTCCGGATAACCGCCAGGTCCAACCAATTACCGGTAGGTAGTAGTCCCTCTGCCAGGCTCACCGTCTACTACACAACAAAACCGTTCTCGTCCTGGGGTACCATACCGGGTCCACCATGTACCCGTAATCGGCCTCATCCAACTCCTCGATTCGGGTTCACATATATCACTTTAGTACCGAGAAAACACATGGTGGACGCACCGAAATATCATATCAAGGGAAACCGAGTTTTTAAATAATTAAATATTCTTTTTTGAAATATCCACGGTTCCCCAAATCCAGAATTAACATGGAAACAACATATCTCAATGCATAATCTAAGCAAGTATGAAGATATCAATGTATGTGTGCACTGGTATGAGTATACAGTGTGCATGTGCGCAGGTATGAAGATATCAATATATGTGCACTGGTATGAGTATACAGTGTGCATGTGCGCAGGTATGAAGATATCAATGTTTGTGTGCACTGGTATGAGTATACAGTGTGCATGTGCGTAGGTATGAAGATATCAATATATGTGTGCACTGGTATGGGTGTGTGATGTATATGTGCCCAAGTATGGATATAACATATGCTGTAATGCGGCAAATCATGACAACTTCAATAAAGCGGAATCGGTATGATATATGATTTATAGCAATCCTATAATGTGAGTGTCATGGCAATCACTAACGGTGTGAGTGTAGCATATAAATCGTGCTCGTGCAACTTGAATCGTTAGTGACAGTGCAGTGTCCTATGCTATCATTTCTATATGCAACAATAAGGTATGCTACTACAGTCCATATGAACATCTATACTAAATATCCTAACATGCCCTGACGCTTAACGCCATACGGGCGATTTCCCCGTAGATGTTAAATCTACTCACCTGGTCGTGCGCTACTCATAGCCTACCACCCGCTTCCTTTTCTTAGCTTCATCCGATGTACCCGCCTGCGAACCTGGAATTTACACAAGAGTCCATATAAGCAACCGCCTCGCAAGATGCGATATCTAAGCCAAACGATACGCTCACGTCGCGAACTAAACGCGCGTGTGTACGATACGCTAAAATGTATGTACGCGTCTAAAACTAACCCGACACGTTGCGACGCGCTGGATTACAGAACCCACACACGTATCGCGCGTATCGCACGAACCAAACGTACTAGAAATATGATATAACGTCCCAGATTTTCCTACAGAGAGAAACTCACAAAATTGCACATACCACTGGACTTAAAATAACAGCAGACTCCTACCCACACAGACCCAACCCAAGACTCCCCTATCTGGCCGCAAATTGCGGCCAGAACTAATAAACCGGCGGCCTCACTGTAGAATGGGGGCTTCGTGTTCAGGTGGTGTGGTCTATACCTATCTAGTGTTCTCCAGTTAACTCAATTTTAACCTGAACTACTCGGGCCTATAGCAGATCACAGAGAGCCAAAATTTCACTTAAAACACTAAATTCTGCACAAATAGAAACCCTATGGTATTTTGGTGTAATCTGGGGTTTAACTAGGTTTACATGGCCTTAATAACACCTAATTAGGCTAGGCTAACCAACAAAACCTTCACCTAACCAAAAGTCCACATAAATCACCATTTCAAGCCCAAAATCTCACTTTTTACACAAACCGAAGCTAAACTACACATATGTTAAGCAAGCACGAAGTTGGGCTCAGATTATATACCTTACAAGACCCTAGGTGCAAGGAGAAAGGAGGTGGAGAAGATGGGAAGTGCTGCTGCAGCTGCTGGGGGCTGCTGCTGATGTTGCTGTTGCCACCGCTTGCTGCTGCTGATGCTGCTGTTGCTGCTGCTAGGTGCTGCTGCTGGGGCTTCTTCTGCTGCTGCTAAGTGCTGCTGCTGCTAGGTGAGTGTGTGTGTGTAAGAGAGTGAGAGTGAGAAGATAGAGTGAGAAGGAGAGAATCCAAGTCAAACACCCCCCTCTCTCTCTCCCTCTCTCTTCATTTAATGAGCATGGCTCATGCCTTTTACCCATACTCCCTCTCTTTTACCAAGTCAACAAAATGGAAATCATTTTCATTTAAAGAAAACAACAACCATAATTAAAACCTTAATAGCTTAATACAACTTAAAATGGCTTAAGGGAAAGGTTAGTCCACCATGGTTGTTAATCATGGTTTTAACCCTAAATCTAAACCCTAGTTTACAAGCACAAGTGTGTGTGTGCCCAGAAAAATTCTAATAAAATATTCATTAATTAGGATAAAATATTTGAAACTTAATTTGGTATACTTTTTATTAAAACTATATATTAAAATATAATTAACCCCTAAACACAACCTAAGGTGTTACAGGGTCGTATAGATTTCACGTGATTCAAGTACCGGTCACGTGTCATTTCTGGATCGTGACAGTGTTGATGCTTCATAGGATGAGAGGAGGGCCCGAGAAGCGGCTGTATAAAGATATAATGAGGGACCGCCACCACGCCAGCGAAAGCGAAGATATCGGGGATGGAGAACGAGAGGCCATTACTACAGAATAGGGTTTTGGTAACTGTTTAAACCGTTACCAAAACCCAATTTGGTAACGGATTAAACCGTTACACAACCGTTACCTAAAACCTTGTAAACAGAATTCTGGTAACTATTTGAACCGTTACCATAACCCCATTTGGTAACTGTTTAAACCGTTATGAATTTGATTTATTACTAAAAAAATAAAATCCCCCCATCAACTTGGGCCTCCTTCCAAACTCAAAATCCACTTCAAATCAGTGCTCAAAAATTAACTTTTCAACCAAATCACCATTTCTAAAGGCCAAGATGTAACGCCCTAAACCATGATTAGAGTTAATTATACGTTAATTAAGCGATATAACATAGGTTTTTGACAAAGCTTAGTTGTTAATTATTTTCACATATTTTTATTTAATTAATTATTTTATTTATTTATTTATGTACTTTGTTATATTTTTGCACACACATGTTATACTAATCTAGTTTTAACAACATATTAAATTAAATTAAAATATGTTTTCTAGCCATAACAAAATTAGCTATATTTATTTTGTTCTTAAAATATTTTAAGTAATTAAGGGTTTTAAAAAGAAAAGAAAAGAAAAGAAATGATGGAGGAGATATGGATGTCAGGTGCATTTAATGATGAGAGAAGAGATGGGCATGGCTTTCATGAGCCATCTTCCATCCCTTCATTCTTTCATCTTTCTCCTCTCTTCTTCCTTTCTTCTTCTTCTTCTTTCTCCCACCCACCTCCTCTCTTGGAATTTATTTTCCAACAACAAATTAAGCTTTAATCACCACAAACCATCACTAACCCCTCACTGAATCATGGTTAGTCTCTCTTAAGAGTCTTGGAGCTTGCATGCTTAGGGTTTCCTTCAGATTTTGGTGAGGTAAGGATCAAAACTCTTAAGTAGGCTCTAGAAAAGTTTTTATGTTAACAAGTTTTTGTTAATCAAACTCCTAATCTTAACTAGAGTTATATTTTGTGATATTTAGACTTAAAACATGTTCTCGGGGTTATAAAGTTCATAGGTTAGTTAAGACCTAATCTAGGTTAAATAGAGTGTTTTGGTAACTAAACATCCTTATTTAAACACAAGTTTTCCCTAAACCACCTCAATATTTTAATTTAGCGTCAAAACTAGTTTTAGTTAAGATTAGGGTCTCGTTTTAGGGCTATAGTGTCCTCAAGTCAATTATTGGATCGCAGGCATGCGATTGCGATGATTGAGGGAGGACCTATACCGGTGGAACAGTCTTATTCGAGATGATAGTATGCTATCTGGTTTGTCTTTATCATCATGTACATGCTTCAGGTGGTATTACAGATCACTATTACATGTTAATAGAGCCCATAGGATTCTTGCTTGACTACCAGCATTATGATGGCAATCATATACGTGGGAGCTGGGTTGTCTATAAGCACATCCTTAAATGTTTCTAGTCGTAGGAGTTTTGAGACTGGGCATCGATACTCCAGAGTAGAATAGTGTATACTGATCGAGACCCCGATGAGGGGCGGTGGCAAGGTCTCACAAGCCATTGGTGTTAGTTTGTTCACCTAAGATAGTATATAGGTGCTCATTGGGGTATGAGTACACTGGACGGACTCGCCGGGAGCATGCTAGTTGGAATTATACCTATTGTCGGATAGCAGTTCCCAAGTGGCATGTGTACAGGTTAGTCTGTCGACCTGAGATCGTCATTTATCTCTTGTGAGTTCCCACTGTGCTTTGATTACTACCCTACCATAGCTCAAAGGAGTCATGCAAACAGGTTTTAGTTGGGTACAGTCCCGAGTCACATGGAGGCGGTGAGCGGATCGTCGGGGATTCATCTCTCCCGGTATTGGGGGTTGATGTCGCGCAGTGCACGGGTGGCCATCAACAGAAATCCTTGGCCAAGATAGTTGAGAATTACTGGTCTAGGATCGGTAGTTTCTCAGGTGGTGATGGGTTTCATGCCGATACTAAATGTCGTGTTATTAGGTGTCTGACTTTATCCACCCCCAGACTCGATATGTATAACAACCCTAAAATTTCTGTACAAGTTTTCATAAAATACAGAAAGGTGTATTTTTGCCAGAGCACAAGTTATAAATTTGTTTTGATTTTTTAATAGAAAGAAAGAGCTTGTAGCTCATTGGTAGGACCTTGCACTGCTGAACCAAAGCACCAGAGTTCAAATCCCATCACCCACATTATTTTTAATATTGTTTTCTTTTAAATTTTTATAATCCCAAGGATCTACACGTGCATAAGTTCTAAAATCCCCACTTCATATGTAAAACAAACTATCTCAGGGGGTAGACAAATCGCCAAGAGACACGTGGACCCCTGACTCGGTGCGACTCGGTCGACTCGGGGCGGTGGATCGCCCGACTCGGCCCGCCGCCGCCGGGCGGACTCGGCCCGCCGCCGCCGGGCGAACTCGGTCAAAATCCGAGTTGGTCTTCATGAAAGTTCTGCCTTTTAGCCTCCCCATTACCCCTGTATAGTTTAAAATTCCTGCACATTAACAAGCCATTCAAAATCGCAATTAATCCAACATTTAATACAATTTTTAATACATTTTCTCACACCCTTTCACCTACCCTAACCCTAATCTTTTCCTATAAATACCACCCCTAAACACACCCCCTCACTCACAATTCTGTCCAAACTCTCAAGAAAACTCTCTAGAATTTTGTGTACAAGTGGAGTTAGCAAAGGGCGAAACTCCGGCGAACTTCCGACAATGACCCTAGTAGCTCCCGGCGACGAAACGACGCACCGACACCTCCTACGTCTTCTTCTCCCTCTTCTCTTGACTCTAAGATAGTAAGTTTCACCTCCCTCTTCTCTAATCTATTCTTAAAACTTCTTTTACTAAAACCCGACGGAAACGGAGTTAAATCCGACTTCCGATTCAGTTTTCTTTGTAAAGTTCAATTTTCCTTAACACAACCATACTAAACTCTTACATCTTGACTATTAATTATTAACAAAATATGTTGAACAAGTTTCATAGCAAAATATTTCATATTGTAAGTTTTACCGCTCTTTTTCAGTAAAATACCATGTAGTATAGTTTCGACTTTAAGACATCATTAATTTTGCTATACTATTAGTTAGATCACGAGATAATGACCTACCTCTTCACAACACTCATATATAATATAGCACAATACCTTTTGGGAACTATAGATTCGGGAAATACCGCTTTACACAAAACTACCTCTAACTTATAAAAACAATTTTCACAAGATTATGTATTTTAAACAAATCTTTGCAAAGTGCCGCTACAAACCATTTTGGGGAACCCAACTGGGATGGTGCAGATTATCGCACATCTCTAGGCTTAGTAGTGCGAGATTCAGACCTCCGCAAGGAGCATTCGGTCTCGGGATATTTAAAATACAAATATCTTAAGAAAATGAGATTTCTAGAAAATAATAATTTAAAAAAATTATTTTTATAAATATATAAATATATATGTATTATCAAAATATCTATTTTTGTTATAATATCAATAATCAAAATTTTCTAAGTCAAAAAAATCACTTTACATGAAAATACCATGAAATTCCAAACAAGTCAACACTTTACAATTAAATACCATGTATTATAAAAAATAGGTTTAACTCACTAGAAATGTCACATATATAAAATCTACATCCATGAAAACTCTAAAGACGATAATAAAATACTTGAGGTGTAATTTGAAAACTATACAAAATTATTTTTACATAAAACCCCCTCAAGTTCTATAAATTACGCTAAGGACCCTAATAAATATAGGTTTAAGCGGGACTAGTCTCTTGAGCCTCAGGGAGCCGGAGATATGGGTGTTTTCCAATTTAAGGTAGACAACTTAACAAACGATGTTATCAACACGGTAATTGTTTTTGAAAAAGACACAAATCCTGCCGCCCATGTGCAGCGGTTACCGATAACATCAAAACTTAATTCAGGACTTCAATTTCTTTTCTAGTTGTTCTGACTCAGACTGAGTCTCATTATAAATAATCTGACTTGAATATGATTCATGTACAATCTACAATACTATAATTCAATATGAATCCATATATTCGATATATTCAACCTGTATTGACCGAACCGAACCATGGATATACTTTCATTTACATGATTCTCCAGTTACATTAATGATTCTCCAGTTACACTCATTTACTGATATCATGGTTTCGGCAAGTCATCCAATTATACAATCTATATTACAAGACATTACAAGTTGCAATACAATACAAACAATACAACCAAGACATCACGGGGTTTAAGGGGTAGATTGCTACGGAAGGTGTTAGAAGTGGCACGAGACTGCAACCATAAGACACCTAACCTGTATTCCTTTGCTGTTGTACCGTGGCATGAACGGTTACTTGAGTTCCTGATACCTTAGTCTCCGGGGCAAGTGAGATTCCTCTCGTATACACTGGCATCCTTCTGTACCAAGCTACAAATAACAGTGTTAATAAATACAACATTATAATAATATAATACAACTTTAAAATTTACACTCTCTCTCTTACTCTCTGTCTATTCTACTTCTTCATTATCTTCGGGACTTACTGAGCGATTTGTTCGCTGACGACATTCCTTCTCTTTCTTCTTTGGAATGTTATCAGGTGATTCAGACCTTCCAGAGATCGAGCCCAGCACCGAAGACTTGGACCAGTTTATTGAAGACCCAGAGCTGTAGCCACTTGTACCTATTTCATTTCAGTATTTCCATTTCTGTTATACCATTATTTTGGCATTGCTTTCATTCAGATATATTTACTTTTCCATGCATTGTACAAAAGAATGTTAATAAATAAAGTTGTTGTTCATTACATTGTCTCTTATATTTTTTCCTTTTATATTGTTTAGATACACTTAGCGTATTTACTTCAGAGTAAATACGTAGCGGCCTCGTCACGTCCCCCTCGCCGTATACCGGGAAGCAGGGCGTGACAGGTTTTGTTGGTGGCCCATGCAGGTCAGAGCTGTATGGAACATTACCATACAGTTCTGTTCTGCGTGAACAACCTAAGCAATATAACACAAGAACCAGTAACTAAAACATTCTTTACAATTCATGTTCCTTGAATCTTATCATTTCATATATTTTGAATCCGTCCTAACCTAAAAATTTTCATTCAAGGTTATGGATTCCCCAAACAACACCAGCACCAACTTCAACAACACTTCAACTCCACTACCAATCACACCTGCCGTCCCTTCTCCGCTCAACGAGCAGACGGTTCTGCTTGAGGCGATCCGCAGCCTCCTAGAAGGACAGCAGCAGCAAACTGCTTTTTTAATGAACCGTTCAGAGGCTGAAGCACCTGGGGTGAAGCAATTCAGAGCTTTGCATCCCAAACAGTTCTCAAGAAAGGGGATCCCTCTAGAAGTTGAGGATTGGGCTCAGATCATCGAAGACGATCTGGCAGCAGCACAAGTGCCCGAAATATCTTGGGTTCGTATTGCGAAACTGTAGCTCACGGACAATGCACAGGTTTGGTGGAAGGCGGAAGAAAGCCGTCTGGATCAGCCCATCGAATGGAAGACTTTCCGCGACATGTTCGACGCAAATTACTTCCCTGAGACTGCCAGGTTCGACATGGAATAGCAGTTCATCCATCTACAACAAGGTTCAATGTGGACCAAATCAGTAGATGAGTATGAGGCTGAGTTCACCATGCTCAGTCGGTAAGAAATGTCTCAATAAATTCGATTTTCAAAATATCACATACAACACAGCTAACACAAGACCGTAACAGGTTTGCGGCCCATCTCATACCGACTGCTGAGATCAGGGCTAGAAGATTTCAGCAATGGTTGGACCCGGAAATCCAAGCTGCTCTAGCTACAGCGGATTTCCTAACCCATGATTTGGCTTTGAAGGCTGTCCGAAGATATGAGGCAGTAGTAAAGAGAAAGGGCACACCTCAATCTGCCGGTTTGAAACGCCCTGCCACTCAAATGGCAGGAGGAGCCTCTTCCAGGCCATCGTTCGAACCCAGGAGAACCGAAGAACCCAATAACCAGCCAAGACCAGATTTCTGTTTCCATTGCAAGAGAGATGGACATTTGATAAAGGACTGTAGGCACGCAAAAGGCCTGTGCCTAGTTTGTGGCGCGTCCAATCACAGAATTGAGACCTGTCTATATAGATACAACTCAGCTCACTCACACACCAACTACCCGCAGTGGCCAGCTATCCAGGCTCCTGCAACTCTTCCAGCACTCCCAGCACCACCTCCACGTAGATTTCCTGCACAGCCAAATCACCAATTCCATTAGGCACTGAGGAACATGCCTCGAAGACAGAGGAATGTGCCTCTAGCTAGGAGGAACGTGCCATGGCGACAGGCTTACACCTTAGTAGCCGTAGAAGCCGAGACAGTTGACCAAGATAACACTAGTAAGTCTCTTTCACATTTTTAAAACCCTTGCACCATCTTGTTATTTTTTATACACTGTCAGTACTTCAGTCACTAAACTTTCCTTGAATCTGTTACACTTTCCTTTTACAAATTTCGAGGACGAAATTTTTATAAGGAGGGTAGAATGTAACAACCCTAAACTTTCTGTACAATTTTTCAAAAAATACAGAAAGGGGTATTTTTGCCTGAGCACAAGTTATAAATTTGTTTTTCTTTTTTAATAGCAAGAAAGAGCTTGTAGCACATTGGTAGGACCTTGCACTGCTGAACCAAAATACCAGAGTTCAAATCCCATCACCCATATTATTTTTAATATTGTTTTCTTTTAAACTTTTAGAATCCCAAGGGTCTACATGTGCATAACTCGTAAAAACCCCACTTCACATGTAAAACAAATTGTCCCAGGAGGGTAGATAAATCGCCAAGAGACACGTGGACCCCTGATTCGGTGCGACTTGGTCGACTCGGGCCGGCAGATGGCCTGACTAGGCCCGCCGCCGCCGGCCGAACTCGGTCAAAACCCGAGTTGGTCTTCATTAAAGTTCCTCCTTTTAGCCTCCCCATTCCCCTGTAAAGTTTAAAATTCCTGCACATTAACAGAGCCATTCAAAACCCCAATTAATCCAACTTTTAATACAATTTTTAATACATTTTCTCACACCCTTTCACCTACACTAACCCTAATCTTTTTCTATAAATACCACACCTAAACACCCCCCCTCACTCACAATTCTGTCCAAACTCTCAAGAAAACTCTCTAGAATTTTGTGTACAAGTGGAGTTAGGAAATGGCGAAACTCCGACGAACTTCCGACGATGACCCTAGGAGCTCCCGGCGACGAAACAACGCACCAGCACCTCTTACGTCTTCCTCTCCCTCTCCTTCTCCTTTTGAATCTAAGCCAGTAATTCCCACCCCCTCTTCTCTAATTTATTCTTAATACTTCTTTTACTAAAACCCGACGGAAGTGGAGTTAAATCCGACTTCCGATTCGGTTTTCTTTGTAAAGTTCAATTTTCCTTAACAAAACCATACTAAACTTTTACATCTTAACTATTAATCATTAAAAATACATGTTGAACAAGTTTCATAGCAAAATATTTCATATTGTAATTTTTACCACTTTTTTCAGTAAAATACCATGTAGTATAGTTTCGACTTTAAAATATCATTAATCTTACTATACCTGTAGTTAGATCACGAGATAATGACCTACCTCTTCACAACACTCATATGCAACATAGCATAATACCTTTTGGGAAATATAAATTCGGGAAATACCGTTTTACACAAAACTACCTCTAACTTATAAAACCATTTTCACAAGATTATGTACTTTAAACAAATCTTTGAAAAGCCCAGCTACAAACCATTTTGGGGAACCTGACTGGGATACTGTAGATTATCGCACATTCCTGGGCTTAGTAGTGCGAGATTCAGACCTCCGTAAGGAGCATTCGGTCTCGAGAGATTTAAAATACAAATATCTTAAGAAAATGAGATTTCTAGAAAATAATAAATTAAAAAAAATATTTTTATAAATATATAAATATATATGTATTATCAAAATATCTATTTTTGTTATAATATCAATAATCAAACTTTTCTAAGTCAAAAGAATCACTTTACATGAAAATACCATGACATTCCAAACAAGTCAACACTTTACAATTAAATACCATGTATTATATAAAATAGGTTTAACTCACTAGAAATGTCACATATATAAAATCTACATCTATGAAAACTCTAAAGACGATAATAAAACACTTGAGGTGTATTTTGAAAACTATACAAAATTATTTTTATATAAAACCCCCTCAAGTTCTATAAATTACCCTAAGGACCCTAGCAAACATAGGTTTAAGCGGGACCAGTCTCTTGAGCCTCAGGGAGCCGGAGATATGGGTGCTTGCCTATTGAAGCTAGACAACTTAACAAACGGTGTTATCAACACGGTAATTGTCTTTGAAAAAGACACAAATCCTGCCGCCCATGTGCAGCGGTTACCGATAACATCAAAACTTAATTTAAGACTTCAATTTCTTTTCTAATTGTTCTGATTCAGACTGAGTCTCATTATAAATAATCTGACTTGAATATGATTCAAGTACAATCTATAATACTACAATTCAATATGAATCCAAGAATCCATATATTCGATATATTCAACCTGTATTGACCGAACCGAACCATGGATATACTTCCATTTACATGATTCTCCAGTTATATTCATGATTCTCCAGTTACACCCATTTACTGATATCATGGTTTCGGCAAGTCATCCAATTATACAATCTATATTACAAGACATTACAAGTTGCAATACAATACAAACAATACAACCAAGACATCGCGGGGTTTAAGGGGTAGATTGGTACGATGTTAGAAGTGGCACGAGACTGCAACCATAAGACACCTAACCTGTATTCCTTTGCTGTTGTACCGTGGAATGAACGGTTCCTTGAGTTCCTAATACCTTAGTCTCCGGAGCAAGTGAGACTCCTCTCGTATACACTGGCATCTTTCTGTACCAAGCTACAAACAACAACGTTAATAAATACAACATTATAATAATATAATACAACTTTAAAAGTTACACACACTCTCTTACTCTCTGTCTATTCTACTTCTCCCTTATCTTCGGGACTTACCGAGCGATTTGTTCGCTGACGACATTCCTTCTCTTTCTTCTTTGGAATGTTGTCAGGTGATTCAGAACTTTCAGAGATCGAGCCCAGCGCCGAAGACTTGGACCAGTTTATTGAAGACCCAGAGCTGTAGCCACTTGTACCTATTTCATTTCAGTATTTCCATTTCTGTTATGCCACTATTTAGGCATTACTTTCATTCAGATGTATTTACTTTTCCATGCATTATTCAAAAGAATGGTAATAAATAAAGTTGTTGTTCATTATATTGTCTCTTGTGTATTTTCCTTTTATATTGCTTAGATACACTTAACGTATTTACTTCAGAGTAAATACGCAGCAGCCTTGTCGCGTCCCCTTCGCCGTATACCGGAAAAGCGGGGCATGTCAGGTTTTGTTGGTGTCCCATGCAGGGCAGAGCTGTATGGAATACTACCATGCAGTTCTGTTCTGCGTGAAGAACCTAAGAAATATAACACAAGAACTAGCAACTAAAACATTCTTTACAATTCATGTTCCTTGAATCTTATCATTTCATATACTTTGAATCTGTCCTAACCCAAAATTTTTCATTGAAAGTTATGGATTCCCCAAACAATAACAGCACCAACTTCAACAACAATACACCTCCACTACCAATCACACCTGCCGTCCCTGCTCCGCTCAATGAGCAGGCGGTTCTGCTTGAGGCGATCCGCAGCCTCCTAGAAGGACAGCAGCAGCAGACTGCTCTTTTAATAAATCGTCCAGAGGCTGAAGCACCTGGGGTGAAGCAATTCAGAGCTTTGCATCCCAAACTGTCACGCCCCGCATCCCAAAATACGGAATACGAGGGGTTGACAAGGCCAGCCATGCTCCTACGGTCGAGGAAATATCCCTTCGTAGTCACACTTCGGCTTCTAGCTTTAAGTGGTAATCAGTAGTCAATGCACAGGTAATAAGAATGCAGTAACTAAATCAAAACAAATACAAAATACTAACCCGATAGAGACCAAGAAAGTATAGCTCTGGGTAGCTGATCAAGACGTCCGCGAGGTCCTCGAGGTATGTCAGGTCCTGGTCTAAGCTAGATCCACTTCTCACTCTGAGCATGCATACTCAGGTCGTCAGAGCGACACGATAGCAAATATATATATCGATTCAATGGTAACTCGGGTAATAATAATGAATATGTAACAATATCAAAGAGTAGAGACGTGAACATGAAGTAGCCAATGCAGATATCTAATAGAGCAGGCAAACAGTAAAGCAGTAAACAGTATGGCAGGGATGTTGAATCAGTAAGCAACGCATGTCAATGTCACTATCCCTATCAGTCTCTAAGTCTCACTGTACAGGTCACTAAGCCTATCGTCAGTCCAAGTGTGATAGTCAACCACTCGTGAGTATCCCCACCCAAGGGTAGGACCTAAGGGTAAGGGAACACGGGAACACGGGCCCGAGTCGCTCGCTAATAATCAATGATATCCCTGTATATCTCCATATATCTTCATATGTGCCGGCATAGGACTCCTGAGAATCTGTTGAACTCACACTCAAACTACCCCACACTCCGTGGTCTACATCAAACGCCAACCATAAACTCAAATACCGTTCGATCCATGACAAGTCTGCGCGAGAACTGGAGACAGGATCTCCATCAAGCATGTCCCGACCGATACCCAAGATAAATGGACAGTGTTTGGTGTCTTACCTGTGACACCCATACAAGTGCTTCCATAATTGTCCCATACCAATTATAGTCATACTTATACACGTCCCACAGACGTCGACAATGCAATAAATCAATAAGGTCCACCGATTATGTATAAGTACGTGTCACTTTCACTTATCCATTCATGCTTAAACACTAACGTACTTGCCACAATAAAACGCTAAAATCTAACACTGGGTAATGCACGTGATCACTAGGTTACCAATACAATAACACATATGTAATGTGATGAGAAAAACAGTATTTAAGGCATGATTAAGATGTCATCAAACGATGTCCTACCACTTGCATAATTCTTCATAACTCATACACGCACAATTTAGCGAAAAAATGAACAGGGAATAAGTAGTATGTTTGATTATCTATCCAGCAAAATTAGTTTCACGTTAATCGGGTTTCAGGATCACTAGGTATGACCATTTCATTTTAAGCGTTCACTGCTGGAAATCCGGTTTCAGAATCGGAAGCCCGTTTCGTAACGCAAGAGACCAAATCTTAGTAATTTGAAACTGAAGGGAAACTATTAACAAACCGTGATTCGTTCGCGAATACGACACACGAAGTGTGGAGTGGAAAGAGGAAAAGGTCCCACCGGGCGTGCCAGAATCTGTTCCCCTCCGAAAGACGTGACAGAGACGCGGCGGGCGTCTTTGCCTGAAATTCGGGGTAGATGCTAATTGGTGTTATCCATCCACCTCTCCGAGGATGCCAAGTTGATTTATGGCACTAAGTATCGAAGGTTTAAACGGAATAACGAACAAACTGAGCCAAACGCTGATATAACCCACAAAGAAAGTCTCTTCATCTATGCCAGAAGCTGCGATCGACTCAAAAGGTATAGTCGACAGGATTGGAATATAGAACTGCGGCAAATCCTCTTCTTTAGCCGGCAGCTTATTTAAACCAAACCCGAAAGGGTCATTGATATTTGCGAACTTCGGAGCCATCTTTGATAGAACGTCTCTGCGAAGGAAGAAGGCGATAAAGCTCTTGAAAGTGACGCCCTGTTCCTCTGACTCTGTGAACAGCTTCTAAAAAATAGTCAGAGTCTTGATTAGACTTGGGTGCTTGTGGCGGATGGCATTTTCAGTCGACAAGCCGTCAAGCATAGCCGGCTCGGTTTAAAAAACATACTCATCAGGGGGTAGCAGTTCTTCGTAAAGCGTCCCTCTGATCGGAAACCCCGAGATCTCATGAAATTCTTCTAGAGAAATTGAAATTTCACGGTCCCCTAGCAAGAAGGTGTTGGTGGGAAGATTCCATTGATTTAGGAAAGCCTTAACCCACCAGACATGGGGGACTGATAGTGGAAGAGACACGCGTACACCGCCTGATAGAGCCCGACCCTCTGCAGTCGCGTATGATGGGAAGTCAGGATGTAACGAGCCCAGAGAAGGTAGCCCGTGGGATGTCGAGGAGTAAGCCCTATTTTGTAAACCTGTCCCCAGGGCTGGGCTTCACCTTGACAGATACAATGCCCTAATATGTCTATAGCCGGCACGGGGTGGTTTGGAATCCCAGTTGTCAGCGGCTCAAGACGTCCCGTAGGGGTCCAATTCAACATCTCCACAGCAAAGGCGGTCCATGGACGCTCCATCGGCAAAAATGGGTAGGTAGGCTCTGTGGGTATCTCGCAAAGAAAGCTGCGACGGCCCCGAATGATATGCTCATACCAGGCCCCCTATAAAAGCAAGTTGGTGCAATTAGGGTCGTGAGCCCTGATCATCGACATCACCTCTTCATCCGACGATGATTGAGGAAAAGCCGCCTCCGAGCGAGTAAAGAGAAAGTAGGGAAGAGAAACCATTGTTCCTGAAATAAAGGAAGGGGAAACTGTTAGTGAAGCCAACAAGTGTATATATATATTCATAAATATATATATATATATATAAAAGACAGTGGAAGAAAGCGACAGAAAACTTATTTTATGGGTCCATTGGTTACAAAACATAGGGGCCCCACAAAATCAAGACGGCGGCTCACTAATGATGAGGCAGGGTAATCATTATGAGGACAAAAGGAAGATTCTCAATAAATGAATAGTGGATTTCAAACAACTCTACACATTCCCCAAAGAAGAAAACCCACTGCAAAACTCTATGCAAATCAAGAAGGATCTCTCTGAATTTTTTTTGTTTTTGCAAAGAACAACTCAGGGCAAGAACATCCCAAGAAGTTCTCTGTGAAGAACTAAGTTCTTTAAAGGAATTAAATTCCCAGAAAATTAGAAGAGCTAAACTCTTGGAAATGGAATTAAATTCCAGAGAGAAACAAAGGCCGTCATCAAACCCCTAAGATCAGAAAAATGCCTAACAATGGGGTTTTCTACCCAGAGTTTGTACACTCCTAAAGATTAGAAAAATGGGTTCTTTGAAGGGAAAAACCCGTGGTGTGGATTTAAAATCCAAAAAGAGTTCTTTTATGTATAAAAGTTCTTTGGGTGCTCAAAACCATTACCTGAAGAAAGGATTCTTTCTTGGACAGAGTTAAACTCTGAAAAAAATTTGGGACAGAGAACTAAGCTCTGAGAGAGAGAATTAAATTCTCAAGGCAAGAGCAAGTAAGGAAGAATATGAAAAGTGGAGGCGCTTTTGAAAAGACCCCTGCATTTATAGGATGTGATGGGAAACAGTTCATCTACCCCCTTCCCTAGGCAGATCCAACGGCCACAAAAAATGACAACGTTGCACTCACGTGCAAACGTGTGAGAACAACGCCGTGGGGGCATTTGTTCCCTCATAAAATATCAGGAAAAACCCTAATGGAGCATCACGTGCCCACACGTAACCAGGGGTCACGTGCTGACACGTGATGGTTTCCTGGGGATTCTGCTGAAATAGAATTAAATTCTAATTAAACAAGCAATCAGTGGAGTCACGTGCCCATGCATGATGGGCCTTTAAAAACCCACTGAAGAGAATTAAAATTGTAATAAAACAGTAAGGAATACCCCAATGGGGCATCACGTGTCCACACGTGACCAAAGGTCACGTGCATACACGTGATGGGTTCTTAAGCTCTTTAACTAATAGAATTAAATTCTATTTAAATGATCCAACAGTGGGATCACGTGCCAATACGTGATAGGCTCTTAAGCCTTCTAAACTAATAGAATTAAATTCTAATTCAGAGGGAATCGAGAACCCTAACTGGAAAAATATTTCTTTAAATCTTTCCAAACAAAAAAATTTGTGCTCTGTAAAGTGGAGCACCGTTGGATTAAAAATCCAATGGTGATTAAAAATCACCAATTTATAGAAAGATTCTATACAAGGAAAGATTTCCCCTGAAATTCACCAAGAATAACAAACATAATATCTTTTGGATTAAAAATCCAATGGTGAATAAAATTCACTGAATGATCTAAAAGATCAGGTTGGTTACAAAATCAATTAAAATCTTTTTAATGAAAGATTGACAAAACAAACTGATTCTTTTCTTTCTCCTATAAATAGGAGCCAAGAAGAAAAGAGAGAGGATTCTTTTTTTTTTTGGAG
This sequence comes from Agapanthus africanus, assembly GCA_030015575.1. Lineage (NCBI taxonomy): Eukaryota > Viridiplantae > Streptophyta > Magnoliopsida > Asparagales > Amaryllidaceae > Agapanthus > Agapanthus africanus. The sequence continues at coordinate 328,289,062 of JASDDO010000029.1, read as the reverse complement.
AGATACACAACAACAGAGAGAAAAAAGAGGAGAATTTAATTCTCAAAAGAGAAAAGAAGATATCTTCAGAGAAAAAATCTAGGTGAGAAGAAAAAGAAGAAGTTCATTCTACAAGCTCTTACAAAATAAAAGAGAATTTAATTCTCAAACTAAGAGTTTAACTCTTCTGAATAAGAACTTAGTTCTTCCTTTGGTTGAAGGTCTACAGAAGCAGATCTCTCCATAAGTTGAGAATTTAATTCTTATCGGGGAGATTCTGCCATGCGATCCAAAGCTTAGAGGGAGAATCGAGTTTAAAGAGAATTTAATTCTTCCAAATACATAGGAATTTAATTCCACTAAACAAAATTAGGGTTTAACCCTATAAAAGAATTTAATTCTTAAAACAAAGGACTTAAAACTCTCCATGCACGTAAAGAAATCAATATCCTGTAGGGTTACTAGTCACACTCAAGAGGTCTTACAAGGCATCAACCATGCCAAATTCAAAAATTTCCGGTGCCGAGAAACCCTAATGCGATCGTTGACTAGAGTTTAAGGCGAAACATGCAACTAGTTAACAACTTAACTAAGAGTGAACGAAAATACAATCTTTTTAGATCCGGTTCTCCACCTCCATAGCTCCATGTTGACGTCCCTTCGCTGCGATCATCGGATCCCGGACTCTAGCGATGGTTTCGTCGAAGAAATGATCGGGCTAGGTCGTCGACTTCGATGCCGAAGATGATCTACGTCGAGGCAACTCAAGATCAAGCTCCAACTTCACCAAGTCATGAAACTTGTGAAGAAAACACCCTATACTACATGGCAAGTGGTAGTGGATGAAGAAATAGGAAGTGGGTTCACTTTGGATTTGGATTTCTCACTTGGAATCATCACTTGACATTTTTGAAGCAAGCTTTTCTTTTCTTTCTCAAGAGGAAGAAGAAGAAGAAAAAGAATAATCAATTAATTCCAAAAGGAAAAATGAAGTGATGGTTATCATAATGCAACCATGGGTGATGCTGACTCATGTAGAGAATAAACTAGGGTTAAGGGAAATGGTTAGGGTTAAGAAAAGAAATAAAATGGTCAAAGCATTTCAAAGCTTCATGAAGCTTCAAGAAAAAACAAAGAATGCCACCATTTTATTTTATCCAAAATAAATAAATAAATAAATGAATAAATAAATTAAAACCCTAACCATTTACTTAACCAAGGTTTAAATCAAACATACACCCAAGTTTGCATGTATCATCAAACATGATACAATCTTGTGCACAAAAAATATATCACATATACAATGTGCACAAACAAGTGAGAAAAACATCTTAAGTGAACCAATATTAGTTAATGTAAAGTAATATATCAAATATATAATTATACATTAAATCATTAAATCAACACTTGATTTAACGATCCGGTCACATCACATATGACCGACTAATATCCAATGTATCGACTTATCGAATCAATCCTCGATTCGATAACTAGGTTATATCGCATACAACCAATCGATACATTTATCGCGAGAATAGAATACGGTATCACATACACGCATTATTCTCGGTCCCGCACATATCTCATATGCGCTTCTATTTCGTTTCGCTTGAGCCAGGAAATCTCTGTGTAGGACTCTAAAGACTCGTCAATACGCCGGCAGCAGGTGATGATCATATCAAACACCCACAAGCCGCAAGCGGTCTGCTAAACGTAACGGCCACCCGGGTATTGAACGATCAGAAGATCGACGAGCAAGCCCGCTCACACTCCTGTGAATCCAACCAGTAACACTTACCGTACAGTCCGGTCTATTCGTCTGATATGTCGCATATCTTGCCTAGGGGTGGTAAACGTCAGACCCCAGTAGCTCGATAAGTCGTGTCGATATGAGATCTATAACAGTTCGAGATACTACTGATAACACTTACCAGTAAATCTCAGCAACCCTGGCTAGGGATTTCTGGTTATAGCCATTTGAACACAGCGCAACATCAACTCCCTATACCGGGAGAGACGAATCCCCTCCTATCGCTCATTGCCTCCATGTGATTCGGAACTGCACCCAAAAACCACCGTTTTGCATGCCCTCTTGGACGTGGTAAGGTGGAAATCAAAGCACAGTGGGAATCACACAAGACTCTATGACGATCTCGGGTCTACAGACTAACCTGTACCAGTGTCACCAGAGAACTGCCATCTGACGTAAGGTATAATACCATCTGGGAGTTCTCGGCGAGTCCGTCCAGTATACCCAGTCTCCACTGAGCACCCATATATCATCTTTGATGTCAAACACCAATGGATATGGGATCATCCATCGCCCATCTGTATGGGTCGAGAAGGTATACGGTAGTCTACTCTGGTATATCGATGCCCCGTCTCGATACACCCATGACTAGGGACCTTGAAGGATGTACTTATGGACTACCATGTCCCCACTAGTATGATCTACATCATAGTCCAGGTAGTCAAGTACACATCCTAAGGGCTTTACCAACATGTAACAGAGAGACAATCAGTATACACGTTAAGGTAAAGAGTAACCAGATAGCATACTATCATGTCGAGCAAGAAAGTCCTCCCTATATATGTCCCAGCATCCGCTACAATATACATCCTATGTACAGTAATGGCCTCTAGGGCATACATATAACTAACAATCTCCCACTTGCACTAGGGCCATCTGTAGTAGTGGTTGTAGTATCTCATACTCAACCATCCCATAAAAGTCTCTCTCTGGGAATAGGCCTTCATCAGTGGATCCGCCGTGTTATCCTCTGAGTCTGCTCTCCTAACCTCGATCATCCTGGAGATCAACTATCTCCATGATCAGGTGACACTGCCTTAGAATATGTCTGGATCACTGATGGGACGGGCGTTCCCTGGCATAAGCCACAACTCCATTGTCATACAATGGGAGGAACGAAGATCATCTTATGAACAAATATACACCCAGACTGCCTCTTTGGTAGTATCTTAAGTAGCGATGTATCCAGCCTTTATCGTCTAGTGTGCCACGGTATCTAGCTTGGAACTCTTCCAACATACTGTCCCTTCACTGAGGGTAAAGACAATGCCTATGACTGACATTCAGTCGTCCTTATCACTCTGGAATCTTTCCAGTGATTCTCCCCAGAATCAATTGATACCATCTCACTACAACTAGTGAGTATCCTAATATCCAATTACATCTATCTCATAGATGAAAACTCAGGATTTAGGAGGTATCACTTTGATCCTATATGGAGAATCATTGTGATAAGCGGAGATTGACCGAGCGTAGCATAGGAAACTCTTTCCCTATCAAGAGTATGTCATCCACGTACTCTACGAGGATCACCACCATACTCCCTACTACCTTTTCGTTTATACAAGGTTCATCTACCATTTTGATGATGTCAAACTCTTTGACTAACACATCAAAACAGACGTTCCAACTCCGCGATGCCTGCTTTAATCTGTAAAGCAACTTGCACACGTTTCCGCTACTCTCACTGTTTACGAAGCCCTCTGGCTGTGTACTTATAGACGTTCTCTTCTAAATCAGTATTTAGAAAAGCAGTCATGACACCCAACCACCAGATATCGTAGTCATGGTATGTAGCCGTGGCAAGTAGGATCTGGATGGACTTAAGCATAGCCACCGAAAAAGGTTTCATCATAATCCACGCCTGGTCAATGATGCAAACTTTTAACAAGTCTAGCTTTGAAAGTCTCAACTTTTCCATCTACACCAAGTAATCTTCGCAAGATATACTTGCTCCTGATGGGGATTTAACCCTTCAGATATAGCAGCCAAAGTCCATACTTTGTTGGTGTATAAGGATTCCATCTCAGACCACTAAGCATCCAGCCATTCTTACAAAGTCCCACTCATGATGGCCAGCTCGAAACTAGTTGGGTCATCATCTCATGATGCAATCCTCGCTTCCACTGTCATAGAGAAACTAAAGTATCTCTCAGGTGGGTGAGAAAACCCTACTAGATCGGCGGAGAGGCTGAGGTTCGTTGGTTGCTATAGAATCCTTTGGTTCTGTCAAATCATCAGCTGCAGTTTTGTATAGCTGGAACCTTTCCAGTTCTACAGAACTGACCTTGCCTCGATCTTGTCCGGATTTTGCTTTTAGGCATAGGCCGGACAATCCCAAATCTTAACTTACTTAAGAGATAGGTTCTTCCCATACCATATCTCATATGGAGTGGTAGGCACTGATTTGATTCGAACCCTATTCAATAGGTATGCAGCTTCTCAAGCGCATAATTCCCCAAAAGAAATAGGAAACACAGTAGTACTCATCATAGAGCACACCATATCACATATGGTGCGATTGCTCCACCCCGATACACCATTGTGCTGTGGTATATTCAGAGGAGTAATACCGAGAGAGAATCTCATTCTCCTTTAGAATAAACCAGGAATTCCGTGCTCAAGTATTCTCCTCCTTGATCACATCAAACGACATAATGCTTATACCCGTTTTTGGTTCTCTACTTCTAACTTATATTCTATGAATATCTCAAAAGGTTCGGACTTGTGTTTCAACAGGAACATATGTCTAAATCTAAGGAGATTATCAGAGAATGTAATGAAGTACAAAGAACCGGTCTTGGCATGTGTAGACATGGGACCTTTCATACATCAGCATGTATCAATCCCAAAACTTCACTAACTCTTTCTCTGTTTCCAATAAACAGAGCTGTGGTCATCTAATTTTTGTGACATGACTGACAAGTTTCACAAGATGTAAATTCAAACTGATTTAAATATGCATCTTAAATATAACTTCAGCTAGCCGGGTCGCATTGATATGACCTAGTCTACAATACCCCAAGAAGAATTCGTTCATTTCTGAACTCTTCCTCTTGTGTGTGTTCTGTATACTAAGAACCGTAGTTTGATTTAGAACATCAATGCTTTTAGATAACGTGCCTGAACCGATCAACTTTTGATATAGGAAATGTTCAAAACATTATCCAACAAAACAAAATTTTATCATTTCTTTACTTATAAAGAGACTGATATGATTTTGTATATCAGGTTCGGTATCTAATAGCATTTGTTTAGAATCAATGTATTGGTATACAGGGTGACAGTGACCAACAGACTTGGCTGCAACACTTGCACCGTTTTCTGCCTCATGAAACTTATCACCCGTTCTCATTTCTCTACCTATCTGTAGCCCTATGTAACAGATTACATATCTGGGATCCTGATCCGGTATCAAATACCTAGGACGTAGAGGATACAGAGAAACAGTTCTTTGTAATGAACACACCCGAAGATGATGCATCAACATGCATTTTCTTCGTTTGGGCGGCACGGGAAATCTGGTATTCCCCAATTTCCTGCTCTGTCTTATAACAATTGTAAGTTGGAGCGGGACCAACGTTCCCCAGCTCAGTATAACAAGCGGGTTCGGTCAATATATCCGTTTTATTATCTTGATTAAAGCGTGACATGGTCGCTACCTGGAGAGAGAGAGAGAAGAAAACACTCAGCGTATGCTCTTGCAAGATCAGATTGGTTATATATTTTATCTAATCAGGATGGCTCCCACTGTTTTTATTAAATCTTACTTCAAACCCTAAAAGGAAAGACTAGCCGGGATTAATTACACGCTACAAGTTCGCCAATCTTTTAGCCAGGCCAGTGCCGGTACTTTGAGGGAGGTCCCCCGTGCTTTCGCACGAACCTAATTAATATAAACCTCGTTTTCCCGGAGGCGTAACCCCGTTGACACCTTTCTAGACACCTACTTGATCGGCTAATTGTAATGTGTAAAACTCTCCCAGGAGTAACAATTACTCGCAGTGGGTATCGGGATCCAACTATCTCATAGAAGGTATGCAATCTCATTGCAAATTTCAACACTTGAAATTCCCGATAATTTTGCCCCTAACCTCCTATGACCTTGATAAAGGCCAACAAACCATAGGATGCTAGTCAAGTTTAACCCGTCATTTCCTGATTGAATTAAACCCACCCGCACAACCCTTGACAAAGGCCAACAAGGTCGCACGACTACCCTAACCCAATCTGCATCATATGCATAAGCAGATAAGCACCAGTTAGCTACCGCACACTACGCCTTGACAAAGGCCAACAAACGCAGCACGAATACTAACTACTACTTATCTGAAATGACGGAAGGCTACGACAGGTTTTTCTGAAAACCTATTGCGTAATGAACTTGATATCGTTGTAGAATCAAATGATTTTAAAATGGAGTGTTTTTGAGGCTTTTCTAGTTTTGCTAAAGGGGTCACTCCCGGTGAAGGGATCGTCGGCCCTTTCCTCGTCGAATGAGGTGCGGGATATATCATATATATCACTGTGCAAAGCAGAAGCTATAGAAGCAATCAAAAGACAAACCAAGGGTTGTAGCATCTGCCAGTTATTGCTAAAGGGGTCACTCCCGGTAAAGGGATCTCGGCCCTTTCCTTATCGAATAAGGTGCAGGATGTTCTACAAGGAACACCGTGATGCAAAGCAAGAACTGTAGCTACCTGTTTTTGAAAATTCGATTCCACAACATGTTAGGTTTCTTTTCTTTCATTAATCACATTAATGAAGTCCCATCATTTAAGTTACCTAAACATCACAGATAAATACGACGTACACTTATGCCATCCGCATTCGCCTCGATGTCCCCTCGTGCACCGTTAGGTTAGGTAACTAACGGCAGAGCGGGGCAGGGCTAGCGCGGGTGTAAAACATAAGTAACGTCTATATAATATATCATATATACTATATACAGTATTTATCACAGAACATATCAAATGATCACATCACATATATTGCAGCAGAAGAAATATATGAAACATTGGATATACTAGGATGTCCGTATTTTTAATACGAGCCAGTATAAAACACGGATTCCAAGGTCGCGATGAATGGCCAAACCCACACCCCTAGACCCCTACGAGAGCGGCAAGCAACCCTACCAATTCTAGAGTTAGGAGACCCGGACTCGACTCCTCAAGTTGGTCTCCCTCTGGACCCTAGAACCCGGTTACTTGTGCCCTCCTCCTTGGGTCTATCCTAATGCGGAAAAGTAAATAATATACAAACGGTGACAGCTTCCGCAACCTGGAAGTGCCCCAATAAAAGAATATTACATACAAGTTTTTACATGAATGAAAATGAAAAACACTCATCTCACATAAAAACCCCCGGCTATTCAAACACGACGATCCAATATAACATATCCAGCAATACATAACATCACATGTCATCAACGTAAGTAAACATGCGTATCCCAATTATCGTTGGCATATAGCAACGAAACCGGCGATATCACATATTACACTTACGGTCGCAGAAAAGAAAGTGTAAAACTACAACAGTTGGAATCCGCAAACTCATTAGACATCGCATGCCTAACTAAATGAATACCTTAGACATCACATGCCTAACAATTATAAACCCCGCATTTTAGTCTCATTATCGAAAACACTTTTCAATATCAAGTCAGGCAATTCAACAAGATTCCCGACATCCTGATCGAATGCTCGTCGCAAACTTTAGTAGGCGGCCGCACCCCCGACGCCGTCGACGAAGTGCACCAAGGCGGAACACCGCTGCCGCGAGCACCCGAACGGATGCTTTCGGCGACGGGGTTCTCCTACAGTCACTTGGTCGGGGTTATGGGGCGTGGCTGTCTATTAATTTTACCAGCGAGTATCCGCGTACGCTACGTGATTGCGACGGACTTTTGATCACATCAAAATTCCATGGCAACCGATCAAGTGAGACTAAAGTGCTATGTTTATAACATTCAAACCAGTTATCTCATAACTACTTGTGAATTCCAATTATTGTATCCCATTCCAGATAAATAGAAAATGTTAAACTTTCCGATCGAACATTCGAACACCCAAGTTTTCCCGAAACAGCTCAACACATGAAACAAGTTTAAAAACATCCAGTTCATGCCTTAGTACCAATGGTCCAGCCGTAGAAGGGTCAAGCCAACGCCTCACATGTGGCACGCCGTACTGCCCCAAACCCTAAGGTTTAAAGGGCAGTTCAAGACGGTCACATAATCGAGTTAATGTTTGTTGTCTTCTAGAGGGACCATCGCGTTACTTGCACTACTTAGAACGTCATTAAACTACGGAAAGATCCAACACTTGGAAATTTCCCAACAGGGGAAAAATTGAGTATTTATATCCGGTCGAACTTTTTAACATATTCAAAAATTATCCGGAAAACACATAGACAAAATTAGACATACCGATCGAAACACCGAGTCCCCAATATAACCCATAAAACCTAACTCTTGAGTGCAGATTAAAACTTCCCAGAGAACAGAGGAAACAGATACGGGCATTACTGTATCAAAACGAATCCCTAATCAGTACATACGGCCGCGGAACCGCCGCAAAAGGAGGCTATTGCCGCGGTTCCGCGGCACTATAGTGGAATTAGGGTTTCGTTTTCTGCAGTAACTTTTAGAATTTCCTGCTCTATTTTCTGAGCATTTTTAATTGACAAAAATCCACAGTTTGAAAAATTGTACAGAGAGGGTTGAAATCGGGGGATATCGGGTTCGATTGGACTTCTAGCTTCGTCTACACATCGCCTAAAGCTCTAGCTAGGCTCTGATACCATTGTAGGGTTACTAGGCACACTCAAGAGGTCTCACAAGGCATCAACCATGCCAAATTCAAAAATTTCCGGTGCCGAGAAACCCTAATGCGATCGTTGACTAGAGTTTAAGGCGAAACATGCAACTAGTTAACAACTTAACTAAGAGTGAACGAAAATACAACCTTTGTAGATCCGGTCCTCCACCTCCATAGCTCCGCGTTGACGTCCCTCCGCTGCGATCATCGGATCCCGGACTCTAGCGATGGTTTCGTCGAAGAAATGATCGGGCTAGGTCGTTGACTTCGATGCTGTCATGAAACTTGTGAAGAAAACACCCTATACTAAATGGCAAGTGGTAGAGGATGAAGAAATAGGAAGTGGGTTCACTTTGGATTTGGATTTCTCACTTGGAATCATCACTTGACATTTTTGAAGCAAGTTTTTCTTTTCTTTCTCAAGAGGAAGAAGAAGAAGAAAAAGAATAATCAATTAATTCCAAAAGGAAAAATGAAGTGATGGTTATCATAATGCAACCATGGGTGAGGCTGACTCATGTAGAGAATAAACTAGGGTTAAGGGAAATGGTTAGGGTTAAGGAAAGAAACAAAATGGTCAAAGCATTTCAAAGCTTCATGAAGCTTCAAGAAAAAACAAAGAATGCCACCATTTTATTTTATCCAAAATAAATAAATAAATAAATGAATAAATAAATTAAAACCCTAACCATTTACTTAACCAAGGTTTAAATCAAACATACACCCAAGTTTGCATGTATCATCAAACATGATACAATCTTGTGCACAAAAAATATATCACATATACAATGTGCACAAACAAGTGAGAAAAACATCTTAAGTGAACCAATATTAGTTAATGTAAAGTAATATATCAAATATATAATTATACATTAAATCATTAAATCAACACTTGATTTAACGATCCGGTCACATCACATATGACCGACTAATATCCAATGTATCGACTTATCGAATCAATCCTCGATTCGATAACTAGGTTATATCGCATACAACCAATCGATACATTCATCGCGAGAATAGAATACGGTATCACATACACGCATTATTCTCGGTCCCGCACATATCTCATATGTGCTCCTATTTCGTTTCTCTTGAGCCAGGAAACCTCTGTGTAGGACTCTAAAGACTCGTCAATACGCCGGCAGCAGGTGATGATCATATCAAACACCCACAAGCCGCAAGCGGTCTGCTAAACGTAACGGCCACCCGGGTATTGAACGATCAGAAGATCGACGAGCAAGCCCGCTCACACTCCTGTGAATCCAACCAGTAACACTTACCGTACAGTCCGGTCTGTTCATCTGATATGTCGCATATCTTGTCTAGGGGTGGTAAACGTCAGACCCCAGTAGCTCGATAAGTCGTATCGATATGAGGTCTATAACAGTTCGAGATACTACTGATAACACTTACCAGTAAATCTCAGCAACCCTGGCCATGGATTTCCGGTTATAGCCAATCGAACACAGCGCAACATCAACTCCCTATACCGGGAGAGATGAATCCCCTCCTATCGCTCATTGCCTCCATGTGATTCGGGACTGCACCCAAAAACCACCATTTTGCACGCCCTCTTGGACGCGGTAAGGTGGAAATCAAAGCACAGTGGGAATCACACAAGACTCTATGACGATCTCGGGTCTACAGACTAACCTGTACCAGTGTCACCAGAGAACTGCCATCTGACGTAAGGTATAATACCATCTGGGAGTTCTCGGCGAGTCCGTCCAGTGTACCCAGTCTCCACTGAGCACCCATATATCATCTCTGATGTCAAACACCAATGGATATGGGATCATCCATCGCCCATCTGTATGGGTCGAGAAGGTATATGCTAGTCTACTCTGGTATATCGATACCCCGTCTCGATACACCCACGACTAGAGACCTTGAAGGATGTACTTATGGACTACCATGTCCCCACTAGTATGATCTGCATCATAGTCCAGGTAGTCAAGTAGAGGTCCTAAGGGCTTTACCAACATGTAACAGAGAGACAGTCAGTATACACGTTAAGGTAAAGAGTAACCAGATAGCATACTATCATGTCGAGCAAGAAAGTCCTCTCTATATATGTCCCAGCATCCACTACAATATACATCCTATGTACAGTAATGGCCTCTGGGGCATACATATAACTAACATATCCAACCCGGTCATGTGGTAACACGTGACCCTCCCCCTCAATGATCAGAAAGACAATGAACAAGGCTAGGTTATGTGTCCCCATGTGACCCTTAAACAGACTTCTCAAAATAAAGAAGGGCAGAACAGATTTTGGGTGCCTTACGTGTCCCCACGTGACCCTTAAACAGACTCCTCAAAATGAGAAAGAACAAGCTTGGAGGCAATGCCTCACGTGTCCCCACGTGACCCCTAACAAATCGCTTTAATACCCAATACATGGGCACTATCACGTGCCTACTCGTGATGATTACAAAGATTAAGTGTTTAACACTTATTGACAGATTTTGAGAGTAAAATAAAGGAAGTCTGGCCCAGTTCTCTGGCGCCTCATGTGACTCCCCGTGACCGCCTCATTTTTAGTGTTTAACACTATTTTTGAGTGTTTTGTCCCTAATGTTTAACACTATAAGTGCATCACATGGGAACACGTGATCGTTAAATATGTGTTAGTGTTTAACACTATTTTCAAACCAGTCTTAGCCCAAAATCAGCTAAGTTTTCCAGAGACAAGATCTCCCCTTGGATTGAACCCCGACTATATTCTTCCAAACTTGATCATTTCATGTGACATTCAAAGTAAAGTCCAGAGCTATAATGAATGTCTAGTGCTCAGCCAAAGACAAAATGTTGTCAAAGCCCCCCAAACCCCTGTTTAGCATTGCTGAATAATGGGGGGCTGAACCCAGACAAATGTTCAACGGTCCAAACAAAGGTTCAACATTTTAAACTTAATTGGACTTAGCCCAAGTTGGCCATAAGTCCTCAATTCAGATTTAACTGAGCCCATGTGCTCATAAACCAATTAATTGATCTTAGTCCCAAATTGGACTAGAGATTTCCCAATCAACATTAGTTCAAGGGTACATCTCTTCACTCCTTTGATATCTGTCATTGTAATCCTTCAACATCTTTAGAGAGGTGATGGGTCCCGACAACCATAAATTTCATAGACTATGACGTCATTAAACTGGACTGTGGGGTCCTTAAACCCATGGACTATGATGTCTTTAACCCTGGACTATGGGGTCCTTAAACCCATGGACTATGATGTCCTTAACCTCGGACTGTGGGGTCCTTAAGCCCATGGACTATGATGTCCTTAACCTTGGACTGTAGGGTCCTTAAGCCCATGGACTATAATGTCATTAACCTTTACAGACCATGATGTCTTCAAACTGGACCACCATGTCCTTAAACTGGTAATCGACCGCAATGTCCCTAAACTAAACAATAGAGCCCAAATGCTCTCTTGTTGGATCTAAACTATCCCGTTAAGTTGATCTTAGTCTGAAATTAGACTAACGTATCCTTAACATACGTTTAAGTTGATCTTATTCTCAAATGAGACTAACGTATCCTTAAACAAAACCCCAAACCCAAATCTAAGAAAATACGGATTTGGACTAATCCACGCCCTACGGGCGACAACATGAATTAGTCTCCGTATACAATCCACCGGCAACCAAAATCAAAACAAACAACCACGACACGAAGTGATTATCTGGAGAAGGAGAAAGTGGTTACCGCGATGCGGTAGCGTAATTAACTGCAGGGGCTTGCGCCTGCAGGGAAGAGCGTCCCCACAATAAAAAACCCCTCAACGAAGGGAATCTGACGAAGTCTGCTACATCGACTGCATCCACTTAAACCTTCGATATACGGTGCCATAAATCAACTTGGCATCTTCGGAGAGGTGGACGGATAGCACCAATTAGCATCTGCCCCCAAATTCAGGCATGACGGACCTATGCGGTCTCGTCTCTGTGTTCGGCGGAGAACACCCGTATGTTTGAAACTCCTGATATGGTTTTTGCCCCAAGAAACTTATGACCTTAGCAAAGGTCAACAAATCATAAGTTACAAGTCAAGTTAAACCCGTCATTATCCTGGATTACTTAGATCCACCCGTACGACCCTTGGCAAAGGTCAACAAAGTCATACGACTATCCAAGCTAATCGCATTATCATGCAACAGAAAAGTATTACAGAGCTACCGAACACTACGCCTCGGTAAAGGTCGACAAACGTAGCACGAATACTATGCAATACTAATCTGAAATGACGGAGGGCTATGGCTGGTTTTTGGTGAAAAATCTTTAACGTAATGAACTTGATATCGTTGAAGGAACTCGAGTGGCTTTGAAATGGAGTAGTTTAAGCTCCGCTTTTTAAAACTAGTAACATAAACTTTTGCTTAAGAGCGAACTCCCATTGAAGGGACCAAGGCTCTTCTCTCATAGAATGAGGTGCGGGATATTCCTAACCGAATACCTCTATACGAAGCAAAAGAATACGACCATGGGTTTTGAAGAAAATTGAGTAGTTTTAAAATTGATTCCGGAAACATTATTTAGGTTTATTTTTCATGTATTATATCGATAATGCGTTCCCATCATTTTAAGTTTCCAAACCATAAAAGAAACAACCAAAATAACATGCTTTTTATATACCATCCGCATTCGCCAAGGGGCCCCATCATGCACCGTTAGGTTACATAACTAACAGCAGAGCAGGGGCAGGACTAGCGCGGATGCAAAACATATAGAAGTATCTACTATATATATATATATATATATATATATATCAACATCGCAGGAAGATAATAGTCATCACAGGCAGATAAAAATCATCACAAGAATGTGAACAACAATATGGAATAGCGGATAATCTAGGAGCCCCGCATTTCATTTGAGCCATAAATGATACGCGACGTTCCCCGGTCGTGTGGATAGCCAGTGCAATGAAGATCCTAGACCCCTACAAGTTCGGCAAGTTACCCGTCAATCCCTGAAGTGAGGCAACCCCAATCAACAAAGTGAATGGGCCACCCAGCACTTCATGGAATCCGGTAACTTGAGTACCTCTCCATGGGTCAACCCATAACCCTTACGAGTGCGGCGAATAGCCCGCCAATTCTAGAGTAAGGCCCCCCCGGTCTCAACGTCATGAGATGCTGGCCCGTTGCTCTCTAGAATCTGTTAGTTATGTATATGCCCTAGAGGCCATTGTTGTATATATGATGTATATTATAATGGATGCTTGGATATATATAGAGATGACTTTCTTGCTCGTCATGATAGTATGCTATTTGGTTTCACTTTATCTTAACATGTTGACTTGTATTGGTTTATTGTTTTTCTCTCACATGTTGATAAAGCCCTTAGGATCTGTACTCGACTACTGGGACTATGATGAGATCATACTAGTGGGGCCTTGGTAGTCGATGAGTACATCCTATAACTGTTCCTAGTCGAGGGTATATCAAGACAGGGCATCGATACACCAGAGTAGACTAGCGTATACGCATCTTGACCCATATGATGGGCGATGGATGATCCCACATCCATCGGTGTTTGACATCAGAGATGGTGTACGGGTGCTCAGTGGAGACTGGGTACACTGGACGGACTCGCCGAGAACTCCCATATGGTGATATACCACACGTCAGATGGCAGTTCTCCGGTGACACTGCTACAGGGTAGTCTGTAGACCCGAGATCGTCATAGAGTCTTGTGTGATTCCCACTATGCTTTGATTTCCACCTTACCACGTCCAAGAGGGCGTGCAAAATGGTGGCTTTTGGGTACAGTCCCGAATCACATGGAGGCAATGAGCGATAGGAGGGGATTCGTCTCTCCCGGTATAGGGAGTTGATGTTGTGCTGTGTTCGATTGGCTATAACTGGAAGTCCATGGCCAGGGCTGATATAGAGATTTACTGGTAAGTGTTACTAGTAGTTTCTCGACCCGTTATGAGCCACACATCGACACGACTTATCGGTTACTGGGGTCTGACGTATACCACCCCTAGACTTGATATGCAACATATCAGACGAACAGACCGGACTGTACGGGAGTGTTACTGATTGGATTCACAGGAGAACGCACAAGATAGCTTGTTGATCTTCTGATCGCTCAATACCTGGGTGGCTGTTACGTTTAGCTGACCGCTTGCAGCTTGTGGGTGTTTGATATGATCATCACCTGCTACCGGCGTATTGACGATTCTTTAGAGTCCTACACAGAGGTTTCTTGGCTCAGGCGAAACGGAGTAGAGGCACATATGTGATATGTGCAGGACCGAGAATAATGCGATATGAGATACCGTATTATATTCTCGCGATATTTAGATATGAACCGGGTCATCGGATCAAGTGTTGATTCGATAAATCGGTACATGATATATTAGTCGGTAATATTCGATATAGCCGGATCGTCGGATCAAGTGTTGATTCGATGATTTAATGTATAATAATATATATGATATATTATTACATTATCTAATATTGGCTTGCTTTATTATTTCATTTTCTCACCGGATGATACATTGATATATATGCGATATATGTTAATTGTATTATTTTCTTTTGTTGCAAATATATAATATATATGTGATATATATTATTGTGACATGATATGATTTATTATGAAACATGTTTAAGGATGATTAAATGAGGTTAGGGTTTGATTAGGGTTAGTTGCTTCATGCACCTTCTAGAAGCATTTTCTTTTGTCATGGTTAAGATATTTGTTGATGACACATTATCTAACCCAACCAAACTCTAACTCTAGTTTATTCTCTACACATTATTAGCCACTCATCCTTGACCATGGTTGATATATCAATCATATACTTTTATTTCTATTCATCACAAAAGGAATTATGATTTTCCATTATCATCTTCTTCTCTCTTGATTTTGAGCTCACTAGATATTCATTTTGTGATGAAAAATTATGAGAAATGATTTAAAAAGAAAGCATAAATACTACTCTCTCATCCTCATCTCATCTAGCCCATGAGATTAGTGTGTTCATCTCTTTAGAGTGAGAAAGCTCGAGTTATTGAAACCTCGACGTAGATCATCGGAGATTTGGAACACTTCAAGCAAGCATGGATCGTTCGAGTCGTGGAGCCTCTCTTGAGTCCGGGAGATCATGGATCGCGGCGAAGGGACTTATACTCGGAGCTTATGAAGCGAAGGAGCGGACTACAAAGGTTGTAATCCCTCACACTTAGCTTAAAAGATGTAATCTTGTATGCTTAACCCTAATTATCTAGCAAAGATCTTGTCTTTGGGTTGTTCGGCACGTCTAAAATTTTATTCGGGCATGTTTGATGCCTTATGAACCTTCACAAGAGTGCCTCGGAACCCTACAGTGGTATCAGAGACTAGCTAGAGCATTAGGCGATGTGTTAATGAAGTTAAAACTCCGATCGAACCCGAACCGATAAAATTTACCCCCTCTCTGGAAATTTTTCAAAATCTGGGATTTTTCTGAATTAAAAATACCTGAAAAATACAGCAAGAAAAAATAAGAATTTCGGTAAAAAAATTATCCCCTGATCCGTACAAACCGCCGCGGAACCGCGGCCGTACCTTGCTTGGGACGCGGAACCACGGCAGTTTAAAGAGATCAGGGCCCCATTTTTGCACAGTAATTCATCGTTCTCTGGTTTATTTTTTAAGTGTTGAGATTTCCGGGGTTTGTTTTGTAATAGTAGATTCGATCGGAAAATTTAAATTCGTAATTCTTTCCAGGTAATTAGAAACTGTTAAACTATTTGAACGGATATCATTAACCCACTTTATCCCGGCACGGCAAACTTTCAAGTGTTGAAATTTTATCGGGTTTAAATCTTTCGGAGAAATTGTACAAGTTAAGCGGTGGACCCTCTAGAAGATAACAAACCTTAACTCGATTATGTGACGGTCTTGAACTGCCTTTTGAACCTTCGGGTTTGGGGGAGTACGGCGTGCCACATGTGAGGCGTTGGCTTGACCCTTCTACGGCTGGATCACTGGTACTGTGACATATTCTGGGATTATTTGAACTTCGCTTAAGTGTTGAGCACTTTAGGAAATTTTGGGTATTTGATTATCTGTTCGGAAAGTTTAATACTGTCTATTTATCTGGAATGTGATACAATATGTGGAATTCACAGAGTTAGGCATGAAATGCGAAGTATGTGATATTTCGGATTTACGATGTCTAAAGTGATTGTGGATTCCAAATGTTGTAGTTTTACACTTTCTTTTCTGTGACCGTAAGTGTAATATGTGATATCGCCGGTTTCGTTGCTATATGTCAACGACAATTGGGATGCGCATATTTACTTACGTTGATGATATGCGATATTATGTGTTGCTGTGATATGTTATATTGGATCGCCGCGTTCTGAATAGCCGGGGGTTTTATGTGAGATGACGGTTTTTTATTTTTCATTCATGTAAAATTCATTTGTAATGTAATATTCTTTTTTTTGGGGCACTTCCAGGTTGAGGTTGATGTCACCCTTGTATATTATTTACTATTCCGCATTAGGTAGACCCAAGGAGGGGAGCACAAGTAACCGGGTTCTAGGGTCCAGTGAGAGGCCATCTCGAGGAGTCGAGACCGGGTCTCCTAACCCTAGAATTGGCAGTGTTACTTGCCGCTCTCATAGGGGTCTTGGGATGTGGGTTTGGCTATTCGTCGCGACCATGGAATCCGTGTTTTATACAGGCTCGTATTGAAAACACGGACGTCCTAGTATATCCAATATTTCATATATGTTCTTCTGCTGCAAAGTTCTGTGATGAGATCATATTACTGCCTGAGACGAATGCTTATACTATATATATATGCTGATATATAAATATTACTGCTTTCGTTTCTTCTGTGATGCTTAGGAAGCATAAGCTGATGGGATTTTATTAATGAGATTAATAAAAAGAAAAGAAACCTAAAGATGTTATAGAATCAAAACTTTATAAAAAGGGGTAGCTACAGTTTTGCTTTGCACAGTGATATATGTGATATATCCTGCACCTTATTCGATGGGGAAAGAGCCGACGATCCCTTCACCGGGAGTGACCTCTTTAGCGAAACCGGCAGATGCTACAAAACGGGGTGTGTCTTTTGAATGCTTTTAGTGTTTTGCTTTGCACAGCGGTATATATGATATATCCTGCACTTTATTCGATGAGGAAAGGGCCGACGATCCCTTCCCCGGGAGTGACCCCTTTAGCGAAACTAAGAAAAAGCCTAAAAAACACTCCTTTTCAAAAACACTTGATTCTACGACGATATCAAGTTCATTATGCTCAGGGTTTTCTGAAAAACCTACGTAGCCCTCCGTCATTTCAGATAGAGACTAGTTAGTATTCGTGCTGCGTTTGTTGACCTTAACTAAGGCGTGGTGTACGGCAGCTAATTAGTATTTATCTGCTAAAACATGAGATGTGATTGAGTTAGGGTAGTCGTGCGACTTTGTTGACCTTAGCCAAGGGTCGTACGGGTGGGTTTAATTCAATCAGGAAATGACGGGTTGAACTTGACTAGCGCTTATGATTTGTTGACCTTAGCCAAGGTCATAAGTCGCTAGGGGTAAAAGCATTATCGGGAATTTCAAGTGTTGAAATTTGCAATGAGATTGCATACCTCCTATAAGATAGTTGGATCCCGATACCCACTGCGAGTAAGAGTTACTCCTGGGAGCGTTTTACACAGGACAATTAGTCGATCAAGTAGGTGTCTAGAAAAGTGTTAACGGGGTTACGCCTCTGGGAAAACGAGGTTTACTATAATTAGGTCCGTGCGAAAGCACGGGGAACCTCCCTCAAAGTACCGACACTGATCTGGCTGAAAGATTGACAAAATTGTAGGGTGTAATTAATCCCGGCTAATCTTACCTTTTAGGGTTTGAAGGTAGATTTGATAAAAACAGTGGGAGACATCCTGATTAGATAAGATAATAACCAATCTAATCTTGCAAGAGCATACGCTAAAGTGTTTTCTTCTCTCTCTCTCCAGGTAGCGACCATGTCAGGCCATAATCAAGATAATAATATGGATGTATTGACTGAACCCGATTATTGTACTGTGCAAGGGAACGTTGGACCCGTTCTATCTTATAAGAGTTATAAGACTGAATAGGAAACAGCAGAATATCTGGATTCTCAAGCCGCCCAAAAGAACATGCATATTGATTCATCTTCTTCAGGTGTGTTAGTTATTGAGAACTGTTTTTCAGTTCATCCTACGTCCTGGGTATTAGATACCGGATCAGGTTCCCACATATGTAAATTGTTACATGGGCTACGTAAAGGTAGAGAACTGGGAAAAGGTGATCATTCCGTTCAAGTAGGGAACGGTGCAAGTATTGTAGCCAAAGCAGTTGGCGAATATCACCTTGTATTGCCAAGTCGTAATACACTGATTCTAAATGAGTGCTATTATATACCGAACATGATGTGCAACATTATATCAGTTTCTTTATTAAGTAAAGAAGGATATAATTTTGTAGTGAAGGATGATGTTATGAACATATTCCTAGATCAAAAGTTGATTGCATTAGGCTCGTTACATAATGGTATATTCATTCTAAATCAGAATACAGTCCTGAATATACAAAACACACACAAGAGGAAAAGTTCAGATATGAATGAATCCTACTTGTGGCATTGTAGACTTGGTCATATCAATGCGACACGACTGGCTAAGTTACATAAGGATGGTTATTTCAATCCGTTCGAATTATCATCTTATGATACTTGCCATTCATGTCTCAAAGGAAAAATGACCAAAGCTCCGTTTAGTGGACACGGAGAAAGAGTTACTGAACTCTTAGGAATAATACATAGTGATGTATGTGGTCCCATGTCTACGCATGCCAGGAACGGTTCTTTCTACTTCATTACATTCACTGACGATCTCTCTAGATACGGACATGTGTTTCTGATGAAACACAAGTCTGAAGCTTTTGAGAAATTCAGAGAATATAAGCACGAAGTAGAGAACCAAACGGGCAAAAGTATTAAGATTCTTCGATCTGATCAAGGAGGTGAACACTTAAGCAGTGAGTTCCTAGATTATCTAAAAGAGAATGGGATTCTCTCTCAGCTTACTCCTCCTTATACACCACAGCACAACGGTGTATCGGAGCGGAGGAATCGCACCCTATTAGATATGGTGTGCTCTATGATGAGTACAGCTGAGTTACCTATTTCCTTTTGGGGGTATGCGCTGGAGACAGCCATATACCTATTGAATAGAGTTCCAACTAAATCAGTGCCTACCACTCCATATGAGATATGGAATGGGAAGAGATCATCTCTTAAAAGAGTTAAGATATGGGGTTGTCCAGCCTATGTTAAAAAGCAAAATCCGGACAAACTCGAGGCACGATCAGTTCTTTGTAAGTTTGTAGGATATCCAACCAATTCGTATGGATATCTATTCTACCACAGTGAACAACAAAAGGTGTTTGTTGCTCAACATGCCACCTTTTTAGAAAAGGAATTTCTTGCAAAAGAAATTAGTGGCGATGAGGTAGAACTGGAAGAGGTTCCAGCAACACAAACTACAACTGAAGATTTAGTGGAACCAGAGGATTCAGTAGTACCCGACGAACCCCAGCCTCTCCGCCGATCTAGTAGGGTTTCTCATCCACCTGAGAGATACTATGGTTTTCTCATTGATGGTGGAAGCGAGGATTGCATCATGGATGATGATGACCCGACTAGTTTCGAGCAGGCCATCACGAGTGGTGACTCTGTGAAATGGCTGGATGCAATGCGATCTGAGATGGAATCTATGTACACCAATAAAGTATGGATTTTGGAAAATGCTCCTGAAGGGGTAAAACCCATTGGGAGCAAGTGGATTTTTAAAAGGAAATTTGGTGTAGATGGAAAAGTTGAGACTTTCAAAGCTAGACTTGTAGCAAAGGGATTTCGTCAACGACCAGGTGTGGATTATGACGAAACCTTTTCTCTAGTGGCTATGCTTAAGTCCATCCGGATCTTACTTGCCATTGCTGCATACCATGACTACGAAATCTGGCAAATGGATGTTAAGACCGCCTTTCTAAACGGTGATTTAGAAGAGTGCGTGTACATGACTCAGCCAGAGGGCTTCGTAGATAGTGGGAGCAGCGAAAAGGTGTGCAAGCTGCTTAAATCCATTTATGGGTTAAAGCAAGTATCGCGGAGTTGGAACATCTGTTTTGATGTTGTGGTCAAAGAGTTTGACTTCATCAAAAATATAGATGAACCTTGTATCTATAAGAAGGTAGCAGAGGGTAAGGTTGTCTTCTTCGTATTATACGTGGATGACATACTCTTGATAGGAAATGATATTCCTATGCTGCAATCAGTCAAGCTCTTCTTATCACAGAGATTCTCAATGAAAGATCTAGGTGATGCCTCCTGCATATTGGGAATCATGATCTATAGAGATAGATCTAAACAGATACTGGGATTGTCCCAATCCAGGTACATTGACACCATACTAAAGAGGTTTAGCATGGAAGAATCCAAGCGTGGGAACCAACCCACGATCTCTGGACTCACTCTCTCCAAAGAGATGTCTCCCAAAACTGATTTGGAAAGAGCTCGCATGCAAGGGATACCCTGTGCTTCGGCAGTAGGCTCTATCATGTATGCGATGCTATGTACCAGACCCGATGTAGCATACTCACTAAGTGTAGTGAGTCGGTATAAAGCAGATCCTGGAGAGAGTCACTGGACAGCTGTGAAGAACATTCTCAAGTACTTACGAAGGACTAAGGAGATGTTCTTGGTGTATGGTAACAGAGAAATCCAGGTGGAGTCCTTTACCGATTCCAGCTTCCAAAGTGATAAGGACGACTCTAAGTCGCACTCGGGTTTTGTCTTTACCCTCAATGGAGGGGCGGTATGTTGGAAGAGTTCCAAACAGGATACCGTTGCAGACTCGACGATGGAGGCTGAATACATCGCTGCCAACGATGCTGCCAAAGAGGCTGTCTGGATCAAGAAGTTCATTAGTGAACTTGGTGTGGTTCCATCCATTGAACATCCAATACCTCTGTATTGCGATAACAATGGAGCTGTGGCTTTGGCCAAGGAACCCAGATCCCATTAGAAGTCCAGACATATTCTGAGGCGGTATCACCTGATCAGGGAGATAGTTGATCGCCGGGAGATCGAGGTCAGGAGAGTAGATACGAAGGACAACATTGCGGATCCATTCACGAAGGCTATTCCCCAGATACAGTTTGAGAGATTATTCAGGATGCTAGGTATGAGATACTACAGCAGCTGGCCTTAGTGCAAGTGGGAGATTGTTAGTTATGTATATGCCCTAGAGGCCATTGTTGTACATATGATGTATATTATAATGGATGCTTGGATATATATAGAGATGACTTTCTTGCTCGTCATGATAGTATGCTATTTGGTTTCACTTTATCTTAACATGTTGACTTGTATTGGTTTACTGTTTTTCTCTCACATGTTGATAAAGCCCTTAGGATCTGTACTCGACTCTGGGACTATGATGAGATCATACTAGTGGGGCCTTGGTAGTCGATGAGTACATCCTATAACTGTTCCTAGTCGAGGGTATATCGAGACAGGGCATCGATACACCAGAGTAGACTAGCGTATACGCATCTTGACCCATATGATGGGCGATAGATGATCCCACATCCATCGGTGTTCGACATCAGAGATGGTGTACGGGTGCTCAGTGGAGACTGGGTACACTGGACGGACTCGCCGAGAACTCCCAGATGGTAATATACCATACGTCAGATGGCAGTTCTTCGGTGACACTGCTACAGGGTAGTCTGTAGACCCGAGATCGTCATAGAGTCTTGTGTGATTCCCACTATGCTTTGATTTCCACCTTACCACGTCCAAGAGGGCGTGCAAAACGGTGGCTTTTGGGTACAGTCCCGAATCACATGGAGGCAATGAGCGATAGGAGGGGATTCGTCTCTCCTGGTATAGGGAGTTGATGTTGTGCTGTGTTCGATTGGCTATAACTGGAAGTCCCTGGCCAGGGCTGATATAGAGATTTACTGGTAAGTGTTACTAGTAGTTTCTCGACCCGTTATGAGCCACACATCGACACGACTTATCGGTTACTGGGGTCTGATGTATACCACCCCTAGACTTGATATGCAACATATCAGACGAATAGACCGGACTGTACGGGAGTGTTACTGATTGGATTCACAGGAGAACGCACAGGATAGCTTGTTGATCTTCTGATCGCTCAATACCTGGGTGGCTGTTACGTTTAGCTGACCGCTTGCAGCTTGTGGGTGTTTGATATGATCATCACCTGCTACCGGCGTATTGACGATTCTTTAGAGTCCTACACAGAGGTTTCTTGGCTCAGGCGAAACGGAGTAGAGGCACATATGTGATATGTGCAGGACTGAGAATAATGTGATATGAGATACCGTATTATATTCTCGCGATATTTAGATATGAACCGGGTCATCGGATCAAGTATTGATTCGATGAATCGGTACATGATATATTAGTCGGTAATATTCGATATAGCCGGATCGTCGGATCAAGTGTTGATTCGATGATTTAATGTATAATAATATATATGATATATTATTACATTATCTAATATTGGCTTGCTTTATTATTTCATTTTCTCACTGGATGATACATTGATATATATGCGATATATGTTAATTGTATTATTTTCTTTTGTTGCAAATATATAATATATATGTGATATATATTATTGTGACATGATATGATTTATTATTAAACATGTTTAAGGATGATTAAATGAGATTAGGGTTTGATTAGGGTTAGTTGCTTCATGCACCTTCTAGAAGCATTTTCTTTTGTCATGGTTAAGATATTTGTTGATGACACATTATCTAACCCAACCAAACCCTAACTCTAGTTTATTCTCTACACATTATTAGCCACTCATCCTTGACCATGGTTGATATATCAATCATATACTTTTATTTCTATTCATCACAAAAGGAATTATGATTTTCCATTATCATCTTCTTCTCTCTTGATTTTGAGCTCACTAGATATTCATTTTGTGATGAAAAATTATGAGAAAATGATTTAAAAAGAAAGCATAAATACTACTCTCTCATCCTCATCTCATCTAGCCCATGAGATTAGTGTGTTCATCTCTTTAGAGTGAGAAAGCTTGAGTTATTGAAACCTCGACGTAGATCATCGGAGATTTGGAACACTTCAAGCAAGCATGGATCGTTCGAGTCGTGGAGCCTCTCTTGAGTCCGGGAGATCGTGGATCGCGGCGAAGAGACTTCTACTCGGAGCTTATGAAGCGAAGGAGCGGACTACAAAGGTTGTAATCCCTCACACTTAGCTTAAAAGATGTAATCTTGTATTCTTAACCCTAATTATCTAGCAAAGATCCTGTCTTTGGGTTGTTCGGCACGTCTAAAATTTTATTCGGGCATGTTTGATGCCTTATGAACCTTCACAAGAGTGTCTAGGAACCCTACAGAATCTGGCTATTCGAGCACTCTTCTACAGGGTAATCCTAGTATAGAAAAGAAAATATATATACAACGGTGACATCGACTTCAACCCGGTCATGTCCCAATAAAAGAATATACAAAATGGCAGAAATGACAGTCCACATGTCGGACTCTCGTCCCGCAATAATGAATATACAAATGAATCTGAACTGTACATCTAACATTGCACACAAGGCTATCCATCATGACAATCCACCTATAACATCAGTACAACACAGAACATCAACGTGAATATCATGTTCGTAAACCCGTCTGATTGTACATATAGCAACCAGTCGGATTGTACCGCGCAATGATATTCACGGTCGCAGAAACTAACATATGCACTGAAAAACACGAATTCAAAATTTCGATCGATTATAACTTTCCGTATTGGCCCCAAGTACAAACCATTACTCAAACAAATCTGGGCCAAAACCAAACCAAAAATCACAATTCCATATAATTGAGCACTGAAGAAAATTGGGGCACAACGGCCCCAAGATGACCGCGGAACCGCGACCAAATGCCATGATAGGCGGCAGTTCTGCAGCCAAAAATTGGGTGCTTGTGCTCCAATTTCTTCCTGGCCTTTATAATTGCCTGCATATAATTTTAAGGCAAAAAGAACAATTTTTTGAACAACTTTAAAATTTGAACAGCAGGCATGTAAAATGGAAATGCAATTCGGAAAAATCTGTCGATCGAAATTCTAAATAAGTGAAAAGTAGCTAGTTAATATTTATGGAGTTTCTCTGATACCATGTTGGGTTTCGGTACCCACGGCGCGGAAACCGTGACCGAAGCAGAAGCGAGAACAAAAATTTTAACCAACACCGAACGCCCGTAAAAACCATGATACGGTCTAATAATCTAAACTAGCTAACTAAGAGTGCAATGGTTAAGAAACTACAACTTTTGTCGCGTGTCCATCCAATTATGGAAGGGCCTTCCAAGCTCGTAGCCGCTGAGATCGTGCTTGAAGATCGACACCCCTTACCAAAGACGATCCACCCGAAGGAAACCGGAGGAGGCTCTAACCAATGATCCAAACTTGCTAGGTGAGGATGATCAGTGATGTAGAAATATTTCACTAAATATTTCTCTCTTTTTTATCTCAAGCTCATGAGAGCAAGAGATGGAAGAAGAAGGAGAAGAGAGGTGGAAGATGGTTGCTAACACTTGCAACCATGAAGCATGTTCACTAGAGTAAAAGGAAAAATCAAGTCATCAAGTGTAGAAAAGTGAATGGCCTCCTCTTTTACAACCATGCATCAATAGTGCATCCAAATATTTTTTATCTTTTTAAAAGCAAAGCCATACCTCTCTACATGTTTGCACCCATGACTCATTCCACCTCATTTTACACCTCATTTCCTTTTATTTTTCTAAATAGAATAATAAATCTGAGGTGTCTTTCTTTTAGAAGCTTTCCCGTATAAATACGGAATACTTCACCCGATATGCGTTTCACTACATATACGTATATCCGTATAAAAATACGGATAGCACCAATGAGAGTAAATAAATAGCGAACAATAATACTAAAATATATGCATCAAAATACATACACAAATTATTAAATCAAAACATTATTTAATAATTCGGCTTAATCCTAATCCGGCTAGTATTATCAACCACCCGATTAAAGTCCGTGTATCCCGTACAGGTATTTAATCGGATCCCTGCACGTACCAATGTACGGCTCCTACATCCGTCGCTCGAACCGAGAAAACCCTTTGTGTGGGACTCTAAAGACTCGACAATACACTGGCAATAGGTTTGACCATAAGTACGTCAGCGACACTAGTTGTACGTAACGGCTACCCAGGTACTTGTCTAAAAGGAGGGTTGACAATCAAGTACGTCCTTACTCTACTGAGCCTAAATATGACAATCACCGTACAGTCCGGTCTCTTCGTCAAAGAGTATCGCATATCGGGTTTAGGGGTTGGATAACGTCAGACCCCTACTAACCCGATAAGTCGTGTCTGAGTTAAGCTCATCACCAATAGAGATGCTACTGATCAACTATCAGTAAATCTCATCCACCGTGGCTAGGATTTCTGGTGATAGCTAACTGAACACAGCGCGACATCGACTCCTAATACCAGGAGAGACGAATCCCTGACAGTTGACCACTGCCTCCATATGGCTCGGGACTGTACCAAACTAAAACTTGTTTGCACGACTCCTTTGAACCGTGATAGGGTAGTAATCAAAGTACAGTGGGAACTCACACTAGACAAATGACGACTTCAGGTCAAAGGACTAACCTGTACTTATGCCACCTGAGAACTTCCATCTGACGATAGATATAATACCATCTAGAAGTTCTCGGCAATTCCGTCCAGTGTACTCATCTCCAGTGAGCACCTGTATACTATCTTAGGTGACACAACACCAATGGCTTATGAGACTGGCTACCGCCCCTCGTCGGGGTCTAGAAGCATATACATTGGTCTACTCCGGAATATCGATGCCCAGTCTCGATACTCCCACGACTAGGGACATTTAAGAATGTGCTTATAGACAACCCAGCTTCCACATATATGATTTCCATCATAATACTGGTTGTCAAGTAACAATCTTACGGGCTTCATCAATGATGAAGACAAACCAGATAGCATACTGTCATATCGAGTAAGACTGTTATACATGTATAGGCCCTCTCTCAATTATCATAATCGCTTACTTGCGATCACAATAATTGCCCTAGGGCACTATATCCAACAATGTGTGCATATGCATATAGTAGGGTATCAACGTTCAAATATTTGGACTCAAAAATAGGCTCCACTTATATATTCTCAAATCTAGTAACTCCTGATACTAGCCTTTTGGGAACAGACTCATGATAACTTATTACTAGATCCATTTAACCGTCTCTTTTTCCTATTTTTCTTAAAATCTCTTTCTCTTTTTTATATATATTTTTCATTTTTTCATTTCTATTTTCAAAATTTTCTAATTATTATTATTTTTTTCAAAGAAAAGTAGTTTATTTCCCAAAGAAAAGTAGAAGAAAATTTTTGTACAAAAGCAAACCACCCCCACACTTAAATCAATCAATGTTCTCATTGTGTTAGAGTACATATCTTATTACACATGTATAGTTGTGAGTACCTTTGTTGAAATCTTCCCGGTTTCAAATTCTCAATATCTACAAAAGAAAATGTGGGTATGCATTTTGGTACCCAAACTAACTTGAGTTTATGGGGGTTAATTTTGGGGACCCATTTCAAATTGGCATATAAAAATTTATTTCTTTTCAACTCATGAATATATGCAAAGTGACCATGTGCACCACAATAGTGACATGTATGATTAGATGTACCCATGGAATCTGTTAGTTGGAATAAAATCGAAATTTTGGAAAGAACGAGATCTTACTTAGATTTGCCTCATGTTCGTCTCGGTCTTCTCTTTCAGTATGTTCGTCTCGATTTCTGAAATTTTAAACTGAAATTTTGCAGAATCAAATCTAATAAAGAAAATCTAGTTTAATTTACAACTAAAATCTAAAACTTAAATTTAAATGTAATTAAACTACACCTCCCCGGCAACGGCGTCAAAAACTTAATAGGGATTTTATTAGTCTCCAATTTTAACCGCAAGTATATAGCTTATTGCAGTCGTACTTGAGGATCGTTTCCATAGAGAGGTGTGTTAACTACTTTAAAAAGATAGTTGATTTAAAACTAAATAGTAAGGAATTAAAAAGGTGGGTTTTTTTATAAGAAAAGGATCATAGGTTTTTGTTTTGTTTTCTTTCAATGGTTAGTTTAAGTTATACTACTTTTTTTTCTAGATATCTTTCTAATATGTTTTCTATTACTTTATATAAAAGTATAGGTTATGAAAACTTAATTAACAATAGCCTATTAATTATAAAAGATCATCTAGATACTATATTAAAAACTTAGTTTTAGATTATTAAGAATAATGACCTAAGTTGAATTTATTTTAATAAAAAATATATTTTTACCGTCCCTAATTAGGGTTCTAGTTTGTCAAACCTTCATCATCTTAATTAGATTTTTGGTATATCACCTATCTCTAGATCCATTCAAATTGTCAATTATCCTTATTAAAATCTAGTTCATATGATGAAAACTTAAAAGAAAGAAATTATATTAAAATAAATTCACCATTAAACATAAGAAATAGAAGAGATAAAAAATCCAACTATAGAAATTACGCAAATACAAACCTAGAAAAATAGATTAGTTATTCATATTATTAAAAAGGAAAACTTTATTCATAATAAAAGTACTTACAATTATTCTTGATTGCTCACTCTCCAAGAGTAAACCCTAATTTTTAACATATGTGAGAGATATATCAAACCCTAGGGCTATACATGTACTTATATAGGGCTAAGAAATTTTGGAGAGCACGTAATAAAAAATACAAAAGAATCAACTTGGTAACAACTATGAAAATCTAATCTAATTACTCTGTTGAATATTGTTGCGTGTCTTCAGAATTTTCAAAAGACGAAACCCTACATCTCATATTAATTTATGTGGAAAGACGATCGTGCCCATAAAATATCTCATCGAACGGCCCAAAACAGACCGCTGATCCGCCCCTAATTGACTTGATTCGCCGCTGATCCGATGCAGAATTTTGATTTCGTGGCTCCAGATTTTTTCTCTGGTTTTATCATCAATTTAGATGATTTTTGAGCTCATAAAATCTTGAATATCTCGATGTCTTTCTGTAGTTGCGTGGATCTCTGAATTGTTCCTAAATTTAGCATATAATTAGGCGGGTTGAATTTTTACTTTTGATTTGATTCGGTGTCTCCAACTGATTTGTTATTGTGATGATTGATTCACCTTTATTTATTGCAACCTTTGCTGATTTGTAAAGATATTCCCAGATTTGTTTTAAATTTGCAAATTATTCTTTTGATTTTGTCATGCCCCGCTTCCCGGTGTACGGAAAAGAGGACGTGGCGGACCACACGACGTATTTACTTAGAAGCAAACACGCTAAGCATAAATAAGTAATATAATGTAAATGTACATAAGAAAGACAACAGATGTAAATGAACAACAACTTTTATTTATTAAACATTTCTTTACAATACAACTGAAAATGTAAATACAAGAATGGAAAGCAATGCCTAAACAATGGCATGAACTGAAAGAAAAGTGAGTACAAGTGAAGCCTAGTGGTCATGCTACTCAGTGGCCTGCTCCAATTGCTCCTGACTGGTCTCGAACTCCTCAGAGTCGGGTCCTCCTTACAGCATTCCAAAGGAAAAAGAGAAATAGGAATGTCATCAACGAACAATCGCTCGGTAAGTCCCAAAGAGAGATAGAAATAGAATAGACAAATAAGTGGATGTAACTTGTATAATGTTTGATTGTTATGCTAGCGCAGTTGTTTGTAGTTTGGTACAGAATATGCCAGTGTATACGAGAGGAGTCCAACTTACACCGTGGACTATGGTAACCCATAGTACAAGGCTCCGTCGATAAAACCACGGAACAATAGCAATAGATGTATAGTTATGTAAGTCCACATTACCCGTCCCGGTTCTTTCGGGGATGCGGAAACGGTAAAAAACGATTTTTACGGTGAAGGTAACATGGACTAGAAATAGGATCTTTGCTAAACAAAAACCTAGCAAACTAACTAGAAGTTTAACTACTATGTCAGGGGGTTATACCTAAGTCTTGAACTCCTTCTCTTCTTGCTCCTTGGAGTGGTTGGATCGGCTCCACCTCATCGTCTCCTTGTTGTCGAAGAAGGATCCACCCGAAAGCTTCTACCTTGAGCTCCTACCTCAACCGAGAGGAAACTAAAGTGCTTGGCTTGCTAGACCTTGTACTCTAGAGTGAGTAGAGAAGTGTTTTTAGGGTTTTATCTCAATGGCTCATGTTTCTCAACTCATGAGACATGAGAGCCTTGAGAGAGAGGAAGAGGGAGAGCTTGGATGAGAGAGAATGAGAATGATAGAATCTGCTTGACTTTTTACAACCATGCTCACAAAAGAGAAAATAATCATGATAATAATAATAATAATAATTAAGTATATGTGATGGTTCATATCAATGGCCATTATCCTTTCATGCATTTAATGCATTTTGTAAAGAACAACAAGTAAACAAAAGTCATAGCCATGAAATGATGATGGTCAACAAGTCCAAAATAGTCAACCAGTCAACAAAGTCAACAAGTCAACAAAAGTCAAACTTTCAACTCAACCATGGCACAATAATACTTAAATAATATTATTAATCATATTTCTTATTCTCATTAGGGTTTAGAAAAGGTCAACAGTCAACAACCCTAATGAGAATCCTCTGCCTCCGCCTCAGTCAACTGTGCATACACACCCGCATCCGTGCTCCGAGGAACACGAATACAATGAGATAAAACCAATCCCAAAACATATACTAGGATCTGGCTTAAACCAAAGCCCGCTAGTAATAACTGCCCGGACACCAAACGTACACAAGTGCACGGATGCGAACGAACCCTGTCGCAAAACCATGCGACCTCTACTCTGTTTTGCCCAAAGGCGAATAGCTCTCTGTGTGGGACTCTAAAGACTCGACACTACGCTGGCAGTGGGTTTAACCACAGGCCGCAAGCGGTACTAGCTGTATGTAACGGTCCCCAGGTAGATGCCGATAAGAAGACTGATGAGGTAAACCCATCCGAACTCCTACTGAGCCTGAATGTGACAATCTCCGTACAGTCCGGTCTGTTCGTCTGAGAGTATCGCATGGCGGGCCTAGGAGGGCGGTAAACGTCAGTCCCCTAATAGCGGTACAAGTCGTGTCGGAGTGTAGCCCAGAACACCCTGAGATAACACTGGAAACGCTACCAGTATATCTCGCTTGCCCTGACCAGGGACGACTATGTGTAATGGCTCTCCTAGACACAGCGCGATATCAACCCCCAATACCGGGAGAGATGAATCCTGTCTAACCGTCACTGCCTCCAAGTGCTTCGGGACTGTACCCAACTGCTACCTGTTTGCATGACTCATTTGAGCCGTGGTAGGGTAGCAATCTAAGAACAGTGGGAACACACTCGAGGCGAAGTGACAGTGTCAAGTCAGCGGACTAAGCTGTACTCATGTCACCTGGGAACTGATAACTGATGATAGGTATAGTACCAACCAATAGTTCCCGACGAGTCCTGTCCAGTGTACTCGTAACCTAACGAGCACCCGCATACTATCTCAAGTACGACGTATTGACGGCTGTGGGACAGACCGTCTCCCCTGCTGGGATGAGAAGCGCATACGCTAGTCTACTCCGGAGTATCGATGCCCTGTCTCGATAATCCTACGACTAGGGACCTGTATAAGGATATGCTTGTAGATTACCCATCCCACACTAGTGTGACTGCCATCACAACGCTGGTAATCAAGCAAAGATCCTAAGGGCTCTACTAATGTGTATAGGCGATATGCTAAAAGAAACACATGCACACATTAAAGTAGAAACAAACCAAGTAGCATACTACCATTTCGAGCAAGATTGTCTATACAACTGTGAAAATCCTAAGCTTCCATTAAATAATATACAAACTAGTATGATACAGTAATGGCCTCTAGGGCATATACACTAACAAGTTACGTCTTTTAATGACCATCTCGTGCCACTTTTAACACATTCCGTGCCAGTCTACCCCTTTAAAACCCCGTAATGACTTTTGTATTGATTTTATTGAAGTAAATTATAGATGTAAGACTTGCCGAAACCATGATATCAGTAGTTCATATAAACGGAAGGGATATAAACGGATAGTCATGTAATCAGAGTATATCCATGGTTCGGTTTGAATTCTGGTATAAATGGATTCATGTTGAATTGCAGTTATATTTGAATTGTATTCAAGTATAGATTGTATTTGGATTGTTTTCAGATTAGACTGGAACTCAGATTGTGTCAGACCCTTTAAACAGAATTGAAGTCTTGAATTAGTTTTGATGTTATCGGTAACTGTTGCACATGGACGGTAGGATTTGTGTCTTTTTCCAAGATAATTACCGTGTTGATAACACCGTTTTTAGTTTGTCTACATTAAACAGGCAAGCATCCAAATTCTCCGGCTTCCTGAGGCTCAAGAGAACTGGTCCCGCTTAAACCTATATTTACTAGGGTCCTTATTGTAATTTAATATAACTTGAGGGGGTTTTATGAAAAATAGTTTTGATATATTTTCAAAATACACCTTAAGTATTTAATCATCGTCTTTAGGGTTTTCATAGATGTAATTTTTAATAGTGATGAGATAGTCTAGTGGATATAAACCTAACTTAAATAATATATGGTATTTTCATGTAATTTGACTTGTATTAATTCTTGATAGTATTTTCATGAACTTTTGTGATTCATTTCTTTTGATTAGAAAACATGGAATATATTATATATTTAAAATAGATATTTTTGATATAATATATATATATATATATAATTATTAAAAATAGAATTTATTTATTAAATAGAAATCACGTTTTTCTTAAAATTGTAATACAAATTCCATCGAGATCGTATGCTCTGTGAGAAGGTCTGCTTCTCGCCCTACTAGTCCGATGGATGTGCGATAACCCGCACCAACCAAATCGGATTCTCCAGAATGGGTTGTAAGGACTTAATCGTATGGAATTTAAATAAGACAATTTAAAGAATACGATTTTGTAATAGTTTAGGGTATTTTATTGTAAACTTGTAATTATCCCACAAACTAAATTTCCAAAAACCATCGTGCTATTTCAAGAATGAGTGTTGTGGTGAGATAGGTCGTTACCTCGTGAGTTTTCTAAAGGTAATACAAAGGAATATGATTAAATATGTAGAATGTAAAGTTTGTGGTATTTGTTCGTAAAAATATGATAAAAGTTGCATAACATGTTATTTCGATATGAACCTTGTTCTAAAGTGTCTGGTTATGATCGCTAAACAATATATAAAGAATTTATAGGTTTGTTATTAAGAAAATTTGGGTTTTTAAAGAAAAGAGAATTGGAGGTCGGAATAACTCCGCTTCCGAGGAGTTTTGAAATGAGAGTGTTTTAGATTAGAATGAGAGGAGGGAGAGGGGACTTACTGATTTGGAGAAGAGAGGGGAGATAGAAAGAACTTTCGAAGGCGTCGTGGGGTCACGTCGTTGCCGGATTTGTCCCGAATCGTCGCCGGAACTTTGACCTTGGCTAACTCCACTTGTACAACTTTTGGACTTAAGAATTTTAGAGAGTTTTGACAATGGATTTCAGAATGAGGAGGGCTAAAGTGTAGGGTGGTATTTATAGGATAGAATTAGGGTTTAGGGTGTGAATAGAGAATTAAAATGTAATACCCTAATTCAATTATACCATGTTGATCCAATTATTTTATTTATTCCGTGGCTATTTTCCTGCTTTATTAGTTTATGGGTGCGAATAGTGTAATTGGTATCTGTGGTTGGTATCCGATCCGATCCGCATGCTTGAAACTCGTATGGGTTCCTGTTTACATGTTATCCCTGCTAGATCTGAGGTTCCATGCACATATGTTCCGTTTACCTGCAATTTATCTGGCATCCGCAATTTTTAATAATATAATTATAATCAAATAATATATTTTAAAAATATCTATCATGCCCAGCATCATACCCCTAACCTTGTGGTGGCATCCGTACATCATGTTCTCGTCCCGTTCAGTAAAACGGACTCGTTTGGATAGCTACGTGCACGCTACGTGTATCCGTTCTTGGGGGTATACATTTTCGTTACCCGGTTATCGTATTTTAGTTTTGGTTTGTACGTATAATATCCGTATTTTAAAACTAAAATTTTAGACCCAACCCGGACGTATTTTGGAGTAAATTTGTATTAACCAGAAAACTCAAATATAATCAATATTATATTTCTTATATAATAAACTGTTCATTTATATTCTCTGCACTTTATATACATCAATTCTTTATTTTATCTAAAATTCATACCAATCTTAAACCCCACTTCCTCATGTTGGAACCCACAGTATATTTATATTAATTTCTTTATATATTTTACCCGTACCTTCACACCCTCACTCACACGTTCTCTCTCTCTCTCCATATTCTTATATATATAAATTTTAACAACCTCATACACCCACGTACACCTTTCCCTCTCTCCTCCATCATCTACGTTTTCTTCCTTTCCCGCCTTCACGAAGCTCGAACCCACGCCTGTGCTCGTCGCCGCCTTTACCTCGCCGACCCTCGACCTCATCACATCCCCGTCGTCCCCTCCTTCTTCCTCACCACCTCCTCCTCCCAACACCACCACCACCACCTTCATCACCCGATGCTCGCAACTCATACCCACACCCATCGCCTCGCCTCCTCGCCATCATCGCTACCCCACCGCCTAACCCATGTCGTCGACCTCCTCACTTCGCCTCTCATCCCCGACGACGAACCCCTGCATCGTGTAACCCACAGCCCGACACCCGACGAGAACCCCAACAACCCAACACACGAACCCAGGCCTCGTCGTCACAGCACCTCATCGCCGACCGCCTCGTCGTTGCCTTCACGCCCTTGCCGCCACCACTTCTTCCTCCTCTCCCCTTCTTCCCGACGAGAAGATCCCCGACCTTGACTTCACCTGAGAACCCACTGGAAACCATCCCGGGTTCCCTGCATTGCCTGCACCTTGTTGCCGTCGGAGCTCGTCTCGCTGTCGATCTCATCGACACCATCTCCATCGTTCACCGACCCAAGCCACCAGCCGAGTCCAAGCCGCGAAGCCGCACCAAGCTCGAGCCGAGGACGAACTTTTGCGTTGCCGTGTTGTGCCTAGTCCGTGCATGCAACGTGCCATATCGTTCATCACCGTTCGCTGCTGTCGTATCGCCGACAGTCGTCTTCAGGCAAGTTCAAATACTTGCAACATGCTATTATATATTCATTTCGGTTGCGATTCAAACGTTATTATAAGTGTTCGATACAAACCATAATCTGAAAACCCTCTTAATGTGACGGAATTTGAACATAACAGATTACTCTAGTGATAGCTGTAGGGTTCCTAGGCACTCTAATGGAGTCTCACAAGTGATCAAACATGCCAATTTCTAAAAATTACGGTGCCGAGAAACCCTAATACGGATCGTTAACTAGATAAATAGGCGAAGCGAGTAAGTAAACGGAAATGTATCTAAAGGAAAGGGGCTACAACCTTTGTAGATCTGGTCCACCACTTCCTAAGCTCCGCGATGATCTCCCTCCGCTGTCCAAATCGAACCCTTGACTCTAGCATTGGCATCATCGAAGAATGTGCGGGCTTGATCGTCGGTTCGATGCCGAAGATGATCTACGTCGAGGCATCACAAGAACAAGCTCCAACTTCACCAAGCTTTGAAAACTTGTGAAGTAAACACCCTATACAACTTGGCAAGAGGTAGAGGATGAAGAAATAGGAAGTGGGTAGACTTTAGAATTGGATTTCTCACTTGATTTCACTAGTTGCCATTGATGGTCACTAGTTTTCTTCATGGAAGAAGAAGATGAAGAAGAAGAAGAAGATATGATAAGTCTTAATAATTAGATAAAATAAATCAATACTTATCATACTTTCAACTATAGTTAAGTGTAGAGAAAAGACCATGGTTAAAAGGATGGTTAGGGTTAAGCATAAGAAAAAAGAGTGACTTAGTCAAAGTTTCAAGAAACTTCAACTAAAAACAAAACATTCAATCATTCATTTATCTTTTTCTTTTTCCAAAATGAATAAATAATCAAAACCCTAATCATTAACTTAAACCATGGTTTGATTCTTTACACTTAACCAAGTAAGCATGTATCATCAAACATGATACAAACATGTGCACAAAACTATATCGCATATACAATGTGCACAATTCAAGTGAGAAAATCCTTTTAAAGTGAACCAATACTAGTTAACGCAAAGTAATATATCAAATATATAAATATGCACTAAATCATTAAATCAACACTTGAATTAACGATCCGGTCATATCGGATATAACCGACTAGTATCATATGTATCGGCTTATCGAATCAATCCTTGATTCGATAACTAGGTTATATCGCATATAACCAATCGATACATTGATCGCGAGAATGGAATACGGTATCACATACTCGAATTATTCTCGGTCCCGCACATATCTCATATGCGCTCCTATTTCGTTTCGCTTGAGCCAGGAAACCTAAAGACTCGTCAATACGCCGGCAGCAGATGATGATCATATCAAGCATCCACAAGCCGCAAGCGGTCTGCTAAACGTAACGGCCACCCGGGTATTGAGCGATCAGAAGATCGACGAGCAAGCCCGCTCACACTCCTGTGAATCCAACCAGTAACACTTACCGTACAGTCCGGTCTGTTCGTCTGATATGCCGCATATCTTGCCTAGGGGTGGTAAACGTCAGACCCCAATAGCTTGATAAGTCATGCCGACGTAGGGTCCATAACATTCGTGAAACTACTGATAACACTTACCAGTAGGTCACAGCAACCCTGGCCAGGGATTTCCTGTTATGGCCAGTCGTGCATTGCGCAACATCAACCCCCAATACCGGAAGAGACGAATCCCCTCCTATCGCTCATTGCCTCCATGTGAATCGGGACTGTACCCAAAACCACCTGTTTGCACGACTCAGTAGAGCCGTGGTAGGGTGGAAATCAAAGCACAGTGGGAGACACACAAGACTCTATGACGATCTCGGGTCAACAGACTAAGCTGTACCAGTGTCACCAGAGAACTGCCATCTGACTTGAGGTATAATACCATCTGGGAGTTCTCGGCGAGTCCGTTCAGTGTACCCAGTCTCCACTGAGCACCCGCATACCATCTCCGATGTCAAACACCAATGGATATGGGATCATCCATCGCCCATCGCATGGGTCGAGAAGATATACGCTAGTCTACTCTGGAATATCGATGCCCCGTCTCGATATTCCCTCGACTAGGAACAATGAAGGATGTACTCATTGACTACCCAGGCCCCACTAGTATGATCTGCATCACAGTCCTGGAAGTCGGGTACACATCCTAAGGGCTTTATCAACATGTAATCAGAGAGATAGAAAGTATACATGTTAAGATAAAGAGCAACCAGATAGCGTACTATCATGTCGAGCAAGAAAGTCCTACTTATATGTGTCCCAGCATCCACTACAATATACATCCAATGTACAGTAATGGCCTCTAGGGCATACATATAACTAACAATCTCCCACTTGCACTAGGGCCATCTGTAGCAGTGGTTGCAGTATCACATACTCAACCATCCCCTAAAAGTCTCTCTTTGGGAAAGAGGCCTTCGTGAGTGGATCCGCCGTGTTGTCCTCTGAGTCTACTCTCCTAACCTCGATCATCCTGGAGATCAACCATCTCCATGATCAGGTGATGCTTCCTCAGAATATGTCTGGGTCACTGATGGGACCAGGGTTCCAGGGCTGAAGCCACACTTCCATTGTTATACAATGGCAGGAACGTAGTTCATCTTATGAACCAATATACACCCAAACTGCCTCTTTGGTAGTATCATTAATAGAGATGTTACCAGCCTTTATCGTCTAGTTTGCCACGGTATCGAGCTTGGAACTCTTCCAACATACCGTCCTTTTACTATGGGTAAAGACAGTGCCTGTGACTGATATTCAGTCGTCTTTATCACCCTGGAACTCTTCCAGTGATTCTCCCCAGGATCGATTGATACCATCTCACTACATCTAGTGAGAATCCTAGTATCCAATTACATCTATCTCATAGATGAAAACTCAGGATTTAGGAGGTATCACTTTGATCCTATTTGGAGAATCCTAGTGATAATAGGAGATTGACCGATCGTAGTATAGGAAACTCTTTTCTTATCAAGAGTATGTTGTCTACGTACAATACGAAGATGACCACCTTACTCTCTACTACCCTTTTGTATATACAAGGTTCGTCTACCATTTTGATGAAGTCAAACACTTTGACTATCACATCAAAATAGACGTTCCAACTCCGCGATGCCTGCTTCATTATGTAAAGCAACTTGCATACGTTTCCACTGCTCCCACTGTTTACGAAGACCTCTGGCTGTGTTCTTATAGACGTTCTCTTCTAAATCAGTATTTAGAAAAGCAGTCAGGGCACCCAACCACCAGATATCGTAGTCATGGTATGTAGCCGTGGTAAGTAGGATCTGGATAGACTTAAGCATAGCTACTGGAGAAAGGTTTCATCATTATCCACGCCTGGTCGATGACGAAAACCTTTAACAAGTCTAGCTTTGAAAGTCTCAACTTTTCCATCTACACCAAGTAATCTTCTCCAGATATACTTGCTCCTGATGGGGATTTAACCCTTCAGATATAGCAGCTAAAGTCCATACTTTGCTGGTGTATATGGATTCCATCTCAGATCGCTAAGCATCCAGCCATTCTTACAGAGTCCCTACTCTCGATGGCCTGCTCGAAACTAGTTGGGTCATCATCTCATGATGCATTCCTTGCTCCCACTGTCACCGAGAAACCGAGGTATCTCTGAGGTGGACGAGGAACCCTACTAGATCGGCGGAGAGGCTGAGGTTCGTCGGGAACTATAGAATCTTATGGTTTTGTCAAATCATCAACTGCAGTTTTGTATAGCTGGAACCTTTCCAGTTCTACAGAACTGATCCTGCCTCGATCTTGTCCGGATTTTGCTTTAAACATAGGCCGGACAACCCCAAATCTTAACTCGCTTAAGAGATAGGAGCTTCCCACACCGTATCTTATATGGAGTGGTAGGCAATGATTTGATTCAAACCTAATTCAATAGGTATGCAGCTTCTCAAGTGCATAACCCCAAAAGAAAATGGGTAACTCAGTAATACTCATCATAGAGCACACCATATCTAATATTGTGCAATTGCTCCGCCCTGATACACCGTTGTGCTGTGGTGTATTCAGAGGAGTAGCACTCAGAGAGAATCTCATTCTCCTTTAGAATAGTCCAGGAATTCTATGCACAAGTATTCTCCTCCCTGATCTTATCATAGGACATAATACTTATACCCGCATTTTGGTTCTCTACTTCCTACTTATATTCTGTGAATACCTCAAAAGGTTCGGACTTATATTTCAACAGGAATATATGACTGAATCTTGAGAGATCATCAGAGAATATAATGAAGTATAAAGAACCAGTCCTGGCATGTGTAGACAGGAGACCTTACATACATCATCATGCATCAGTCCCAAGAGTTCATTAACTCTTTCTCTGTTTCCAATAAACAGAGCTATGGTCATATTATCTTTGTGACATGACTGGCAAGTTTCACAAGATGTAAATTCAAACTGATTTAAATATACATCTAAATGTAACTTCAGCCAGTCGGGTCGCATTGATATGACCTAGTCTACAATGCCTCAAGAAGAATTCGTTCATTTCTGAACTCTTCTTCTTGTGTGTGTTCAGTATACTAGGAACTGTAGTTTGATTTAGAACGTTAATGCTTTTAGATAACGTGCCTGAACCGATCAACTTTTGATATAGGAAATGTTCAAAACATTATCCAACAATACAAAATTATATCATTTCATTACTAATAAAGAGACTGATATGATTTTGTATATCAGGTTCGGTATCTAATAGCATTTGTTCAGAATCAATGTATTGGTAATACAGGGTGACAGTGACCAACAGACTTGGCTGCAACACTTGCCCCGGTTTCTGTCTCATGAAACTTATCACCCGTTCTCAGTTTTTCTACCTTTTTGTAGCCCTATGTAACAGATTACATATCTGGGATCCTGATCCGGTATCATATACCTAGGATGCAGAGGATACTGAGAAACAGTTCTTTATAATGAACACACCCGAAGGAGATGCATCAGCATGCACTTTCTTCGTTTGGGCGGCACGGGAAATCTGGTATTCCCCTATTTCCTGCTCTGTCTTATAACAATTATAAGTTGGAGCGGGACCAACGTTCCCCAGCTCAGTATAATAAGCGGGTTCGGTCAAAACATCTATATTATTATCTTGATTAAGGCGTGATATGGTCGCTACCAGGAGAGAGAGAGAAGAAAACACTCAGCGTGCGCTCTTGCAAGATCAGATTGGTTATTTATTTTATCTAATCAGGATGGCTCCCACTGTTTTTATCAAATCTTCCTTTAAACCCTAAAAGGAAAGACTAGCCGGGGTTAATTACACTCTACAAGTTCGCCAATCTTTCAGCCAGGCCAGTGTCGGTACTTTGAGGGAGGTTCCCCGTGCTTTCGCACGGACCTAATTACTGTAAACCTCGTTTTCCCAGAGGCGTAACCCCGTTGACACTTTTCTAGACACCTACTTGATCGGCTAATTGCAAAGTGCAAAACTCTCCCAGGAGTAACAATTACTCGCAGTGGGTATCGGGATCCAACTATCATATAGAAGGTATGCAATCTCATTGCAAATTTCAACACTTGAAACTCCCGATAAAGGTTTTTTACCCCTAGCACCTATGACCTTAACTATGGTCAACAAATCATAAGTACTAGTCAAGTTCTACCCGTCATTTCGTGATTAATTAGACCCACCCACATGACCCTTAACTAAGGTCAACAAAGTCACGCGACTGTCCTAACTAATTGCATCATATGCGGTGTAGGAAGACATCACTTAGCTACCGTACACTGTGCCTTGACTATGGTCAACAAACATAGCACGAATACTAAGTACTCTACTTCCTAAAATGACGGAGGGTTGCGAATGGTTTTTGTGAAAACCTTTAACGCTTTGAACTTGATCTCGTTGTGGAATCAAATGGTTTTTAAATGGATTGTTTTCGAGGCTTTTCTAGTTTTGCTAAAGGGGTCACTCCCGGTGAAGGGATCGTCGGCCCTTTCCTCGTCGAATGAGGTGCGGGATATATCATATATATCACTGTGCAAAGCAGAAACTATAGAAGCTATCAAAAGACAAACCGAGGGTTGTAGTATCTTTCAGTTATTGCTAAAGGAGTCACTCCCGGTGAAGGGATCTCGGTCCTTTCCTTATCGAATAAGGTGCAGGATGTTCTACAAGGAACACCACGATGCAAAGCAAGAACTGTAGCTACCTGTTTTATTTTGAAATTCGATTCCACAACATCAATTAGGTTTATTTTCTTTCATTAATCTCATTAATGAATATCCCATCATTTAAGTCCACCTAAACATCACAGATAAATATAACGTACGCTTATGCCATCCGCATTCGCCTTGATGTTCCGTCTGCACCGTTAGGTTAGGTAACTAACGCCAGAGCGAGGCAGGGCTAGCACGGGTGTAAAACATAAGCAACGTTTATATAATATATCATATATACTATATATAATATATGTCACAGAACATCACATGATCACAGATAAATCACAGCAGAAGAAACATATGAAATATTGGATATACTAGGACGTCCGTGTTTTCAATACGAGCCAGTATAAAACACGGATTCCACGGTCGTGATGAATAGCCTATCCCACACCCCTAGACCCCTACGAGAGCGGCAAGCAACCCTACCAATTCTAGGGTTAGGAAACCCGGACTCGACTCCTCGAGTTGGTCTCCCACTGGACCCCAGAACCCGATTACTTGTGCTCCCTTCCTTGGGTCTATCCTAGTGCAGAAAAGTAAATAATATACAACAACGGTGACAACTTCCGCAACCTGGAAGCGCCCCAATAAAAGAATATTACATACAAGTTTTTACATGAATGAAAATGAAAAACACTCATCTCACATAAAAACCCCCGGCTATTCAAACACGACGATCCAATATAACATATCCAGCAACACATAACATCACATGTCATCAACGTAAGTAAATATGCGCATCCCAATTGTCGTTGACATATAGCAACGAAACCGGCGATATCACATATTACACTTACGGTCACAGAAAAGAAAGTGTAAAACTACAACAGTTGGAATCCGCAATCTCTTTAGACATCGCATGCCTAATCAAATGAATTATTTAGACATCGCATGCCTAACAATTATAAACCCCGCATTTTAGTCTCATTATCGAAAACAGTTTTCAATATCAAGTCGGGCAATTCAACAGGATTCCCGACATTTTGATCGAATGCTCGTCGCAAACTTTAGTAGGCGGCTGCACCCCCGACGCCGTCGACTAAGTGCACCAAGGCGGAACACCGCTACCGTGAGCACCCGAACGAATGCTTTCGGCGACGGGGTTCTCCTACAGTCACTTGGTCGGGGCTATGGGGTGAGGCTGTCTATTCAGTTTTCCCGGCGAGTATCCGCGTACACTACGTGATTGCGACGGACTTTTGATCACATCAAAATTCCGTGGCCACCGATCAAATGAGACTAAACTGCTATGTTTATAACATTCATTCAGTTATCTCATAACTTCTTGTGAATTCCAATTATTGTATCCCATTCCAGATAAATAGAAAATGTTAAACTTTCCGATCGAATAATCGAACACCCAAGTTTTCCCAAAACAGATCAACACATGAAACAAGTCTAAAAATATTCAGTTCATGCCTCAGTACCAACGGTCCAGCCGTAGAAGGGTCAAGCCAACGCCTCACATGTGGCACGCCGTACTGCCCCAAACCCTAAGGTTCAAAGGGCAGTTCAAGACGGTCACATAATCGAGTTAAGGTTTGTTGTCTTCTAGAGGGTCCATCGAGTTACTTGCACTTCTTAGAACGTCTTTAAACTACGAAAAAATCCAACACTTGGAAATTTCCCGACAGGGGAAAAATTGGGTATTTATATCCGGTCGAACTTTTTAACATATTCTAAAATTTATCCGGAAAGCCACATAGACAAAATCTGATACCCCGATCGAAACACCGAATCCCCAAAACAACCCCAGAAAATTCAACTCTTGAATAAATATTAAAAATTCCCAGAAAATCCAGCATATAAAACTGAGAATTACTGTGAAAAATTAAATACACAAAACGACAAAATTGCCGCGGAACCGCCGCACGAGTTATGCTCGTGCCGCGGATCCGCGGCTCATTGATGGAATTAGTCCATCGAAATTCACAGTAACTCTTAGATTATCCTGCTTATTTTTCTGCATATTTTTAATGTGGAAAAATGCACAGTTTTGAAAAAAGTACAGAGAACAAGTTTGGAGTTAGGGTATTGGATCGATCGGACTTCAAATTTCGTCTGGACTTCGCCTAAGGCTCTAGCTAGGCTCTGATACCACTGTAGGGTTCCTAGGCACTCTAATGGAGTCTCACAAGTGATCAAACATGCCAATTTCTAAAAATTACGGTGCCGAGAAACCCTAATACGGATCGTTAACTAGATAAATAGTCGAAGCGAGTAAGTAAACGGAAATGTATCTAAAGGAAAGGGGCTACAACCTTTGTAGATCCGGTCCACCACTTTCTAAGCTCCGCGATGATCTCCCTCCGCTGTCCAAATCGAACCCTTGACTCTAGCATTGGCATCATCGAAGAATGTGCGGGCTTGATCGTCGGTTCGATGCCGAAGATGATCTACGTCAAGGCATCACAAGAACAAGCTCCAACTTCACCAAGCTTTGAAAACTTGTGAAGTAAACACCCTATACAACTTGACAAGAGGTAGAGGATGAAGAAATAGGAAGTGGGTAGACTTTAGAATTGGATTTCTCACTTGATTTCACTAGTTGCCATTGATGGTCACTAGTTTTCTTCATGGAAGAAGAAGATGAAGAAGAAGAAGAAGATATGATAAGTCTTAATAATTAGATAAAATAAATCAATACTTATCATACTTTCAACTATAGTTAAGTGTAGAGAAAAGACCATGGTTAAAAGGATGGTTAGGGTTAAGCATAAGAACAAAAGAGTGACTTAGTCAAAGTTTCAAGAAACTTCAACTAAAAACAAAACATTCAATCATTCATTTATCTTTTTCTTTTTCCAAAATGAATAAATAATCAAAACCCTAATCATTAACTTAAACCATGGTTTGATTCTTTACACTTAACCAAGTAAGCATGTATCATCAAACATGATACAAACATGTGCACAAAACTATATCGCATATACAATGTGCACAATTCAAGTGAGAAAATCCTTTTAAAGTGAACCAATACTAGTTAACGCAAAGTAATATATCAAATATATAAATATGCACTAAATCATTAAATCAATACTTGATTTAACGATCCGGTCATATCGGATATAACCGACTAGTATCATATGTATCGGCTTATCGAATCAATCCTTGATTCGATAACTAGGTTATATCGCATATAACCAATCGATACATTGATCGCGAGAATGGAATACGATATCACATACTCGAATTATTCTCGGTCCCGCACATATCTCATATGCGCTCCTATTTCGTTTTGCTTGAGCCAGGAAACCTCTGTGTAGGACTCTAAAGACTCGTCAATACGCCGGCAGCAGATGATGATCATATCAAGCATCCACAAGCCTCAAGCGGTCTGCTAAACGTAACGGCCACCCGGGTATTGAGCGATCAGAAGATCGACGAGCAAGCCCGTTCACACTCCAGTGAATCCAACCAGTAACACTTACCGTACAGTCCGGTCTGTTCGTCTGATATGCCGCATATCTTGCCTAGGGGTGGTAAACATCAGACCCCAATAGCTTGATAAGTCATGCCGACGTAGGGTCCATAACATTTATGAAACTACTGATAACACTTACCAGTAGG
Organism: Agapanthus africanus; assembly: GCA_030015575.1. Classification (NCBI taxonomy): domain Eukaryota; kingdom Viridiplantae; phylum Streptophyta; class Magnoliopsida; order Asparagales; family Amaryllidaceae; genus Agapanthus; species Agapanthus africanus. The sequence goes on along the minus strand of JASDDO010000029.1, from coordinate 328,244,354 downwards.
TCACAGCAACCCTGGCCAGGGATTTCCTGTTATGGCCAGTCGTGCATTGCGCAACATCAACCCCCAATACCGGGAGAGACGAATCCCCTCCTATCGCTCATTGCCTCCATGTGAATCGGGACTGTACCCAAAAACCACCTGTTTGCATGACTCAGTAGAGCCGTGGTAGGGTGGAAATCAAAGCACAGTGGGAGACACACAAGACTCTATGACGATCTCGGGTCAACAGACTAAGCTGTACCAGTGTCACCAGAGAACTGCCATCTGACGTGAGGTATAATACCATCTGGGAGTTCTCGGCGAGTCCGTTCAGTGTACCCAGTCTCCACTGAGCACCCGCATACCATCTCCGATGTCAAACACCAATGGATATGGGATCATCCATCGCCCATCGCATGGGTCGAGAAGATATATGCTAGTCTACTCTGGAATATCGATGCCCCGTCTCGATATTCCCTCGACTAGGAACAATGAAGGATGTACTCATTGACTACCCAGACCCCACTAGTATGATCTGCATCACAGTCCTGGAAGTCGGGTACACATCCTAAGGGCTTTATCAACATGTAATCAGAGAGACAGAAAGTATACATGTTAAGATAAAGAGCAACCAGATAGCGTACTATCATGTCGAGCAAGAAAGTCCTACCTATATATGTCCCAGCATCCACTACAATATACATCCAATGTACAGTAATGGCCTCTAGGGCATACATATAACTAACAATAGCGAATACTTTGTTAAGAGTTGGCTCGAAAATACGGACCCTAACACCGTGAAATGTCATCCCCATTTGGATCCGTCGAATCTGAAAATTTTTCGTATCTGAATTTTGTGAAAATCATAGTAAATTGGTTACACACTGGAATGTTGTGTTAGAGAGCTCATATCGAAGACAACTCGATAACCTAAAACCCCCTAATAGTTTAATTCTCGACGTTTATAGATTTCTGTAACGATAATTGGCTGCGAATGCGGCACTGGACTGCAGTCCGGGGCAGCATTCCACGGGAAAACCTGAATTTAAGCTCCTCTACATACCTGCATAAAACTGAAAATGCACGGAGCCCCATATGGTCGCGTAGATAATTTAGTTAGATAACACATTAATCTAGTCCCTTGCTGTTTCACTATCGTTTGATATTTAATTTGTATTTTAGCATACCTAGGTGTTCTGCAGTTTCTGCAGTGACTCCTCTTGCATAGCTACACTAGACATGACATAACTTTTAATACAAAACTGCTATCAATAATCCGTTTGATGCGTTGGAAACCTAACGGAAAGAAATAGATTCTATTCAACAGGGTAAATACCTTAATCTATACGTAATTACTGGTAAAACGCGCGCGAAGTTGGGCTTCCAGTTCTGAAACTGGAATTCCAGCAATCGATCGCAACCTTAAAATGATGATAATTTCCTAACCTGAATCCCGATTGACATGAAATTAATTTTATTGTTTATATGATCAAGTGTACTTCGTACGCCTTTTATATTATTTTGGTCGATTCTATACGTGTGATTTATCGTAAATTTTGAAGTTATATGGTATTGGTCGTCACTGAAATAGGGAATATCTGTTCAGTGCATTTCGGCTTATTTTTTCGTGTTTGCTTTATACCTGCTGCATAGTGATCATTAACGTCGAAACTCAGTGACCGATTTGCATTGTGTATATATTAGTGTTAGTGATTGGGTGGTGGCAAATATGACAGTGATACTGATAAATGAAAAAGTGATTGAAAGTGACAGCGATACGTATTTGTTCACAACCCATCGAATACATGAATGCATACTATAACCTGGGGAATGGGGAAATCAAGGTGGAATTGAACTCGCATTTAGCGAGGTACAGTGATTTAGAGGATGATCATTCGCTATTAGTGATATACATATATATACATTAGGCCGTGGGCCTAGCGGCATGGCTGACAGGATTATGTCCCGGGCACAGCGGACCGTAGTCTCAGGCATGCACGAGACCCTTGTTAAAAACGAGCATCCTTTCCATCAATTGATTTCATTGACTTAGTGACCAATAAGTAGTGACATACGCATTGCCAGTTTACTGACATGATACCCATATTGCACTATTCATATTCAGTTGATGTTTATTATACTCATGTTCTGCATTTTGTTGTACTTCTCATGTTCAATAATATTGCATACTCATTATATATATATATATATATATATATATATATATATTGCTATATGTGTTGCCCTGACGACCTGAGTGTGCATGCTTAGAGGACCAGGTGGATCCAGCCCAGGAGCAGGACCTGCCATTCGAGATCGCGGAAGTCTAGACTGCATCATCAGCGCCATTTCTTTTACTCCCAGCACTTTGTATTTCGTTGGTTAATTTTTATTCTGCAAAGTAAATGTGTTTCGAACTCTTTTATTGCAACGTTATAAAGTTGTGAATTGTGATTTTCTTTTACTCTAGTACTGTTTACTGACTACCATTTAATGCTAGAAGCCGAAGTGTGACTACGGCAGGATTACTCCCTGACCGTAGGAGCATGGCTGGCCTAGTCACTCCTCGTATTCCGTATTTTGGGAAGCGGGGCGTGACATAAAAATATGTTAAAACTTGGATTAAATAGGTGAATTAACACTCTCTATTAATGTGCAGAAGAATCAAACAGAATAGGAGTAGTGGGGGAGGTCAAAGGGTGCTAGGGTTAAAATTTTGTAGCGTTTGCTACGGTGGGGACCGGCGGAGCTGGCCCTAAGCCCGATCTCATCGGTCCAATAGTGGGATTGGGGTATGGGATTGCTGCCACGTGTCATAGTCACTTCATATGGCTCAGTGCACATGTTTGATTTCTGAGACTTTTCATTTTTACGTGTTTTGCATGTGTAAACTTTTGGGCTTCCAAAAATTTTAAAAGAAAAATCAGCAAAAATATTATGTGGTTGAGTGGATTCAAACATCGGGGCTATATCACAGCAATGCCAGGCTTTACCAATGAGCCACAAGTGCTTTCTTGTTGTTCAAAAGCAATTTAAATTTATAACTTGTGCTCAGGCTTAGGTATTCCTTTCTGCACTTTACAAAAAAAAATTGTGCAGAAGTTTAGGGTTGTTACATTCTACCCTCCTTATAAAAATTTCGTCCTCGAAATTTATAGAAGGAAGTTGTAACAGATTCAAGAATGTTTGATGACAGTGGTGGTGAAAGAATATTGGTAGTGCATGAAAAGTAACGAGATGATGCAAGGTTTTGAAAAGATTGAAGAGAATTACCAGTGTTATCTTAACTTATATCTTCGGCTTCCACAGCCGCTAAAGTGAAATCCTGATGCTGGAGTACATTGCTCCTCACTGGAGGCACATTCCTCTGTCTTTGGGGCATATTTCTCTGCCCTCGAGGCATGTTCCTCATTGCCTGATGGAATTGGCGAGGAGGCTGTGCAGGAGGTCCACGTGGAGGTGGAGCAGAGAGAGTAAGACGAGGTGCAGGAGCCAAGATAGCTGGCCGCTGCGAATAAGTGATGTGAGTTGAAACTGGGTTACGTCTATAAGGACATGTTCCAATTCCTTGAGTGGATACGCCACAAACTAAGCACGGGCCTTTTGCGTGCCTACAGTCCTTCCGCAGGTGTCCATCCCTCTTGCAGTAGAAACAAAAATCTGGACTTGACCGGTTATTTATTACTTCCAGTCTTCTGGGTTCAATAGTTGGTATTGAAGAGGCTCCTCCTGCCATCTGAGTGGAAGGACGCTTCACTCCGGCAGATTGGGGTATGCCCTTCATCTTTACTACTGTCTCATATCAACGGGCAGCTTTCAGAGCTAGTTCATGGGTTGGGAAATCCCCTGTAGCTAAGGCAGTTTGGATCTCCCCAATGTAAGGAGAACTGTGAATACAATTGTCATAGAAACCAAAATCCACTTCTACAAAGAAATGACTTTCATGTGTTTGTTGTATAGATGATTTGAACGAGAAAAAGCTTTTCAAAGAATTATCCTGTTTGGTGAGAAAACTACAGATTTTTATCGGGCACAAAAACTACTGCGGATTTTTTTCACATGATCGAAGGGGCTTCAATTCATTGAACAGAAATGATTGAAGGTGGACGTTAAATCATATAAGGCATACCATGACAACAATATGCTTGTGGTTGGTATGCTTTGTTAGTTAAACCTCACCGTTATTTACTTAAAAGTCTAAGCATCTTAATGTTAGTTAATTGTGTCAGGGTTGCTGCACTAGCGGATCAATGCGGAATGAGTAACAACGATTTCAGAGGCTAGCACAATCAACATAAACCCAAATGATTATCCATACAAAGAAATGCAAGAACTAGAAAGCAATATGAATCAAAATTGAGTTTATCGAAACTACAACCTTTGAAGCATGACTACAAGGTTGTAATAGACTCTAGCTAGACCCTGAGAGCTCCGAAACAAGCTTGCAACACGATCTTCTCGCCGAAAATGATCCACGTCGAGAGAATGCCAACACAAGCTCCACTCCACCAAGACTACTCCAAGTGAAGCAACCAGTTCTTACTTTTGCTAGAAATGAGATCACTAGAAAATGTTGAATTGTTTCACCCTCTTTTTGATTCTCTCTTTTCTTTTTCTCTCAAGAATGAAGGAGTAGGAGAGAGAACGGGGATAAAGGAATAAGAATAAACAATTAGCAACCATGCTATAATAGTGAAACGTTTTAGAATAAAAAATCACATCATTCCTCCATGCTCATACCTCTCCACACCTCATTTTCTTTTTCTAAAAAGGAAACGAGGCGTCCCCTTTTAGATGTATTTGTGTATCAAATACATAATACATACTAATATATGTATCGTATACATATAATCGTATTCGTATCAAATACGAATAGCAAATGATCGAGGGAATAGAAAGTGAACATAATATATATATATATATATATATATATATATATTAAATCAACACTTGATTTAATAATCCAGCTTTATCATAAACCGGTTAGTATTAACAAATGTCCGATTATGCACGTGTATTAAATACACGTGTTTAATCGAACTACTGCACGTATCAATATACGCATTCTATTTCGTTTCGCCTGAACCGGAAAACCTTCTGTGTGGGTCTCTAAAGACTTGACAATAAGCTAACAGTTGGTTAGGATCATATCTGATTAATCTGAAACATTTTCAGATCAATCCTCTCACGGGTTAACCCACAAGCACGTCAGCGGTACTAGCTGCACATAACGGATATCCAGGTATTGATCATAAGAAAGGTTGATAAGAACGATCATCCGTACCCTACAAAGCCTATCAGTGACATTCACCGTACAGTCCGATCTCTTCGTCAGAGAGTGTCGCATAACGGGTCTGGAGGGTGGATTATGTCAGACCCCCAATAACCTGATAAGTCATGCTGATGTCAAACTAATAACCACCTGAAATACAACTGATAACACTTATCAGTTTATCTCAACCGCCCTAGCTAGGTACTTATGGTTATAACCAATCAAGCATAGCTCAACATCAACTCCCTATACAGGGAAAGACGAATCCCTTCGACCGCTCACTGCCTTCATTTGCTTCGGGACTGTACCCAATTAAAACCTATTTGCACGACTCTTGAAAGTAGTGGTAGGGTAGTAATCAAAGTACAGTGGTAACACACTCAAGATATTATGGCGATCTCAGGCCAAAATACTATCATGCACTCATGTCACCAGAGAACTGCTATCTGACAATTGGTATAATACCATCTAGAAGTTCTTGGTGAGTCCATTCAGTGAAACTCATTATCCAATGAGCACCTGTATACAATTCTCAGTGTCAAACGCCAATAGCTGTGGGACCAGCTATCGCCTTCCAACCGAGTTAGGAAACATATACACTAGTCTAATCTGGAGTACCGATATCTAGTCTCGATACTCCTATGACCAGGAACATTTAAGGATGTGCTCATGGATTATCCAGGCCCCATTATTATGCTCCCCATCATAATCCTGGTAGTCAAGCAAAGATCATATGTGCTTTATCATCATGTATTATCGATACATAATATCAAGTAAAATATATACACATGAATAATAAAGACAAATCAGATAGCATACTATCATCTTGAGCAAGATTTTTCTATCTATATAGGTCTACGTACAATTAAATAATTGCCTTCAGAACACCTATATCAAACAATTTCCCACTTGAACTTAAGGCCAATTATTGCAGTATCATATACTCAACTTCTCTAATAACAGTTTCATAAACTGTATTTAAGAAACAGTTTTAGTGAGTAGATCCGCTACAATGTTTCTAATTTGTTCTCTCTGTAACTCATTCTCACGGAGATCAACCATCTCCAGACTCAAGTGATAATTGCCTTAGAACTTATTTGGATAGCTGATTGGACCAAGTTTAGAAATAAACTTATTTATCCAAATAGCTTCTTAGGCTGCATCCTCCGCTGAGTCATACTCAGCAATCAGCGTTATGTCTATCTCAGTATCCTGCTTGGAACCCTTGCAATTTACTTCTCCTCAAAAGAGAGTAAACTTAGAACTCGTGACAGATATTCTTTCATCCATGTCACCTTGGAAGTTAGAATCGATAACCGTCTCCAATTTGAGGCTGCCATTACCATACACCAAAAACATCCTCATATTCTTCACTGTTATTCTTTGTTTCTCCAGAATTGGAATGATATCTGCTTGCTACAGCAAGTACATAAGCTGTATCTAGTCTGGTACATGATATCGCATTATTGACCCCACTTTTGAAACATGTGCAATGTCATTAATGCGAGACCCTATCCTAATCAGCCTAGAAGACATCTCATTAGAGTGGACGACTCTATTTTATGCGGGTACACTACCGCATAAGGAGTCTTCCATTCTAAACCGCTTTAGAATGGTGTAAGAGTATCTGGATTGGGACAATCCCTAAATCCTACTAGATCTGTCTTTATAGATCTAGTCACCAAAACTAATGATATGTTTCCCAAATTCTATATGGAGAAACATATGTGACAATCATAATTTAACCAAATTGTAGCATAGGAATAACATCCTTATCAGGAGGATGTCATCCACATGACAGCACTCCCTACATCCTTCTTATAAATGCTAGGATCATCTATAATTTTGATGAAATCAAACACTTTGACTTTCTCATCAAAATATTTGATCCATCTCCGCTATGCCTGCTTTAATCTATGAACAGACTTAAGCTACTTGCACACCTTTCCGCTGCTCCCACTGACTACAAGGCCTCCTAGCAGAGTCTTATACACGTACACTTCTAGATCTCAATTTAGAAAGACGTAATAAATATTCATTTTCCAGATCTCATAGTCGTGAAAAGCAGCGGTGTCAAGTTATATCCGAATGGACCTCGGTATGAAGAAAAAGTTTCATCACAATCCACACCAGATATTTGACAAAAAAACCTTTTCTATAAGTCTAGCCTTATTAGCTTACCACTTTTCCATCTGCACTTATTTTCTTTTGGAAGATCTACTTTCTCCCAATGGGTTATACCCCTTCAGGAGCATCCAATAAAGTCCATATTTTGTTGAAGTGTGTGGAGTCTATCTTGGTTATCTTGGTATCCAGCAATCAGTCAGAAATCACTACTTCTTATGGCCTGCTGATAACTAGTAGAGTCATCATCATCATCATGCAAATCTCCCTGTCACCGTCTATAAGAAAATCGTAGTATCTCTCGGGTGGCTAAGGTCACCTACTATATTTGCGGAGTGGCTAAGGTTTATCAGGTACAATTGAATTCTCAGATTCTACTAAATCTTCAGTAATCGTTTATGATTCTGGAATCTATTCCAGTTCTACCATACTTCCACTAATTTCTTTTGCAGGAAATACCATTTCTAAAAAGGTGGTGTGTCAAGAACAAAACACCTTTTGATCTTGAAAATGGTAGAATTTATACCCTTGAGTATGCTTGGGATAACCCACAAACTGCTCATTATTGAAACGTGCATTGAGTTTGTTCGGATTGTGCTTTTCAACATAAACCAGATAACTTCATTTCTTAACAACCTTAATATATGCTCTCATTCTATATCACATATAGAATCACATGCACTAATTTAGACAGAACCATATTCAATTGGTTTGTAGCTGTTTCTAGTGCATACACTCATAATGAAAAAGATAACTCAGCAATACACATCATAGAAGCACACTATATCCCATAGGACACGTATCCTCCTCTCCGGTAATCCATAGTGCTATGGTACAATCGGAGGAGTAAACTGAGATAGAATCACATTCTCTAATAGACAACTACGAAATACCGAGCTTAAGTATTCACATCCTTGATCATATCGAAAAATCTTGATACTTCCAACGTTTGGCTCTCCACTTTATTCTTATATTCTATGAACTTCTTAATATCTTTGAACTTTGCATTTCAATAAGAATGCGTGTCCAAAATCAGAGAAATCATAGATATTCAGAATGAAGTATGATTACCTGCCCCTCTTCCGTATGGCTATCAGACCACATAAATCACTATGTACAAGTCCTAAAAGTTCAGTAACTCTTATTCTGTGTGTTATAAGTTGAAACTGTATTTTGATTAAAAACATCTATACCGTAATTTTATGCACCTTACCCAACCAGCATTTGATAAAGGTAAATGTTCAAAACAATATTTTCAAAATTTATATCCTTCTTTATCAAATAAAAATATGGATATATCATTTTTAAAAGTCGATGCATTACAAAGGTTATTCAAAACCAAAAGTTTGCCTCTAGGCAAAAACAGGTGATAGCCCCAAATAAAAACATTTGCTCCGATTTCCGACTTTGAAGATCAAATCACCCTTTTCCAATACTCTACTCCTTCTCATCATCTATAATACCTTAGAGATGTAGTATTCTAATCCGGTATCCATATACCAAGGAGTCATAGTTTATTGAGAAACAGTTTTCAAATAACACACTAGAAGATGAAGCATTAATATGTTTCAAGGGGGTGTCCGGGTATTCCCAGTAATTCCTCTTCCACTACCCAGGCTCATGACTGTAGTTGCAATCTCCTTTCTCTTTAACTGCAACCCTTTTATTTGACTTTTTATCTTACATTTTGTACACCATACTTAGGCTGATTGGTTTTCTTCCTTCCCTTTCTTTCAGCTTCAGTCTAAGGATTGGAAGAAGACTATCCAAGAAACGTAACTGGTGTACGCTTCTAATTAAAGGAGTTCTCAACTTTAGAGAAGGTGGAGAGAAGAGACAATTGAATTATATCAATATACAACTCATCTTCTCCAAAACCAGTGGTCATCCTAGGAGTGAAACAATTTCTTCGAGTTCATATGTAACTATACGAGATAGTCTTCCAAGCAATATGGATCTCTGTATCTAATATAGTGGGTTCTGAAGAAGGTAAAGGGGAAGTAGAAATGGGAAGGACATATGCGAATTCGTCAAGAATTAAGGCTAGTAATGTCTCTTCCATTGCCCAACCTCATGACAGTAGTTGCAATCTTCTTTCTCTTTAATTACAACCCATTTATTTTTCTCTTCATCTTACCTTCTGAACACTATACATAGGCTGGTTGGTTTTCTTTCTTCCCTCCAGCTTCAGCCTAAGGATTCGAAGAAGACTATCCAACAAGCGTAACTAATGTACTCTCTTAATTGAAGGAGCTCTCAACTTGAGAGAAGGTGTAGAGAAGAGACAACAGAATTATATCAGTATACAATTCAATTTCTCTGGAACCAATGGTCATTCTCGAAATGAAACAATTTCTTCGAATTCATATGTAACTATACGAGATGACCTTCTAAGGAATATGGATATTTGTTTCTAACATAGAGGGTTCAGGGGAAAATAAAGGGAAAGTAGGAGCGGTAAGGACATATGCAATTTTGTCATGATTTAGGAAAATCATGACATTCCAAAGCCAATGATTAGTAAGAAGTTTCGGTAACTTAGTTTTAATAGTTTTAGTTTAAGGTTAGTCATGGTCGCTGCCAGTAGTGAGAGAAAAGAAACACTCGGCGTGCGCTCTTATAAGATTAGATTAGTATATTAATTTATCTAATCAGAATGTCTCCCACTATTCGTCGAATCTCCTTCAATTCCTAAAAGGAGAACTAGCCGGAATCATGTACATTCCACAAGTTTGCTAACCGGTCAGCTAGGCCAGTGTAAGTACTTCAAGGGACACTCCCCATGCTTCCTTACGGACCTAATTAAATAACCATGTTTCCTTATAGGTATAACTTCGTAAACACCTTTCTAAACACCTAATGGGTTAGCTAATTATGAAGTGAAAATATCCCGAGAGAAACTTTTACTCATAGTGGAAACCGGGATCCAACTATCACATAAAAGGTATACAATCACATTGCAAGTTTCAACACTTGAAACTTCCGACTTAGTTTTTACCCCTAGGACCCTATGACCTTGATGAATGATAACAAATCAAAGTGCCACGCCCCACTTTCCAGTAGACAGAAACGGTGACGTGGCAAGCCCGTGGCATATTTATACAGAGAATGCCATTTCCTAAATAATTATAGTAAGCATATTGAAACAATAATACATAATGCAAGAATAAATGGAGACTGTAAAATTTTTCAACAAATATCTTTATTTACATTCAGCTTCAAATATTTACAAGTACATGAGTTTCAGCTGGAAAGTAAATACAATAAGAGAAAATGCCTAAACATGTGGCATACATAAACTAAATAAAAATGAAGCTGAGCTAGTCCTGAGTAGCGATCCGGTTTTAATCCTCCTATGTGGCCTCCACTTTCTCCGTCTTGACCATATCTGACGAACATTCCATGAGAAGAAAAGTGGGTGAAATTCCCGTCAGCGAACTAGCGCTAGGTAAGTCCTAAGGAACAAAGTAAGAGTTAAAAAAATGAAAATTGCAGAATATATATGACAAGCAAGAGTATATGTTCATGGGTAAGTATATACTATAGGTCTCTATATGGTCACTGTGTTAACATTATGTTCAAAGTGTGAATGTCAACACAGCCGTAGAAGTATTCACGAGCTCAAGAGTGGGGCCCCAGGAGCAAGAAAACACGAGCCCATTTCATGTGTTAGTATCGGGGCTCTAGGCTAATAAAAAAAAAGGTTAATATGGGACTCATAAAGCTCCATTGGATTCTCATAAGAAACTATCCCAAACACGTCGATTATAATATGAAAGTATGTCTTAGCACCTCTACTAGGTTTATATGAGTATCAAGTATGCAATTTAAAAAAAATCTAGAGGTCTAGGTATACTAAACAAGAATCAAACTAGAGAATTAGGGTTTTATAGTTAGCAAACAATGAACTAGACTAAGTGAAGAGAGTCTACAACCTTTTTAGTCAGGTTATTCACTTCTAAAGCTCCAAGTAGTAGTCCCTAGAACTTTTCTTCGACTCCACTTGATGAAAGAATCGAGTTTGCTTGTAGTCTTTGTCGCCGAAGATGATCCACCTTGAAGTCTCTCTCACTCAAGCTCACACTTCACTAATCAAGATATTAGTGAAGTTAACAATCTAAACTAATGGGCTAAATTAGTCTAGATTGATGAAGTAAGAGATTTTCTCACTAAAAATCTTCTTCTCTTTTTCTTTTCTCAACTCAAGAAAAACCCTATAGAGGAGAAGAAGAAGGAGATGAACTTAGACTTGAATGAGAATCAACCATATGGACAAGAGATGAGAGAAGATAAGAATGATAAATATCTTAGAGTAAAACAAGCATTAGATATGGGTCATGACTTCTCAATGCTTCTCCAAGTATCCAAAACCGTGACTCATTCTCTTCTTCTTTTCTTTTTCTCAGAAAAATATAAATCATTCCATTTATATTTACTCTTGTGTGATTCTCTTACATCCATATTCTATGTATCATCAACTATGATACAATTTAAATACATGTATAAATATATGTAACATTTCAGAAAAATAAAATATTATTTTTTGGGAATTTTTATAATTTAATATTAATTTTAATGAATATTTTAATATTTCGTTATAATAAAATACCAATAAATGGGGAAAATTTGGAAAAATTTGGAAATTATTAAAAAGAGAGTGCTTTATGTGATATAAGCGAATTATGAAAATTTATGAACTAATTGACACTATTTTAGTGCTAATCGCGATAAAAATCGCTAATCGGGCTTTAAGCAAGTTTTGTGCACATGACATGCACATGTCATTTTTAGCACTTTTTACATTTTATTTTTTGGTTTCCTTCTTGTTATCATGCATGGCTTTGTATTTGAAAAGAAAAGAAAAGAAGAAAAAGAAAACAAAAGGAAAAAAGAAAAAGAAATATTAAAGAATGAGGGATGGGCATGAGAGAGAGTGGTGAGGGGGTCAACCTTGGTCATAGATTTTCCCTCCTTCATTATTTCCTTTTCATCTTCCTCTCCTCTTCAGCCCATGGCTGAACCTCATCTCCCTCTTCATCAAACCCTCACAAACACCTCATTTCCCTCATCAAAACTCCATCTCCATTTCACAAAATTTGTGCTAGAGCTCACAAGCTACACTTTGGAGCAAGAAAGTTTGCGTTTTGGTACTGTAAGGGTTTAATGAGTGCCAAACGAGATAATCCCTTCACACTTAGTGTAGTTTTTCGTTCACTTTAAACCATATATGTGTTTAGTTGTGATTTGGTGTGTTTTGGTGAACTTTGAAGAATTCTAGAGAGGGTTAGGGTTAATTTGAGTTGTGTCGGTGAAATTGAACTCTTGTGGTGACCTTAAACCCCTCCCAATTGATAGAAACCCAGACCAAACCAACTAAAACCCAAAATACGGAAAAACATAACTTTTCATGTCGGTTTGTGAGAACTTAGAGTGTGCAGGGGAATCTGGGATGACCTGGAGTATTTTCAAGCCTAGCAAACAACTTCAGAGACCTAGTTAGAGCACCACGAGACCACCCTACAAACACGAGACCCTATCTCCCCCACCAAACCGATCTGGCCGGATTTCCCATCAATGTGCTCGGCCACTTGGTGTGGGATAGGGTCCAGGTTGCTTCAGTTGGTCATATACACCTTATATATCACCCTAGTGTTGTTTGGGAACTTTGTTTGCACCTTAATCAAAATCTGGAAGCACTTTAGTATGCTTTTTGGACATGTTTTCCGTATTTTAAATGATAAGTTTTGATATTTGGATTTGCGTTTAGTTGTTAGATGTTCGTACATCAATGACTAGGGAGGATTGGTCGTGTTTTGCATGCGGAGCGATAGGTTTTGACCTATATGAGGCCCGCGTGTCGTTTTGGTTTCGATTTGGATTTTAATGTGATACAATACGTTATTATATCCAGGTATCCTCGCGAAGACTTCGAGACGACAAGCAAGCGCGTGGCAACGTCGGCATCGGCAAGCGAAGGTCTAGGTGAGTAGATTTATATCTACGGGGAGAAGTCGGGTGGATGGCGTATAGCACCCCCGCAGTTCGTAGTATATTTATGATATATAAATGGATATATATATGGTTTCTGATACGTGGATGATTATCAAGATATGATTATGTGTTCATGGTTAGTTTGGGGTTTTTAGAAGTGAACTAGCATAGCTTCTTAGTCGCGAAACCTAGAATATGTTTACACCCAGACGCACACACACCTGCATTCATTTTATTACCTATGCGTATATGGGGATATGTGTGTGTGTGTATACACACACACACACACACAGGTATGGGACGATGTGTGTGTGTATAGACACACACACACACACACATATACTGGATGATGAGGATAGTACTTGGGATTGGAGATGAGTCGATGAGATTGGGCTTGAGGCCGTGAGATCGGTGATGTGACATGGTTCATATTTGAGATACGACATGATATTCTATCGGGTCCTTCGACATGGTGTTTTCATACATACGCATGCATATACATATATGGTATCAGTATTGTACTAGACGTAGATCAGTACCCCCGATCATGATATTTGATAATGAGGATACCAGATGAATAATGTGATAGATGTGACATTGACCCGTACCCAGATTTGGGATGCCGTACGACGGATTTACCGTACGAGCTGTGTATTGATGATAGATCCACACTCTTGACTTAAGGATGTCATATTATAGATATTGTATCGTATGGGATTCTATTGAGGCGGGATCACCGACTGTTATATATATGTGTGTGCGCGCGTGCGCGCGCGCGTGTGTGTAACGACTCAGATGTTAGGCGGTTTCCTTACCTTTCGATCAGTCTGTTAGTTTAGCCCGATAATTTACTTGTAAATGATGGATTAGACTCGAGTCATACCTATTTCAAAACTAATGAATCGTGAGTATTTTAAAGACAGGCCAAGGGATTCTACGGATATTTTAAGGACGTATCCTTACTTAAAAACACCGTAGCCCTTATTTTCAAAAACACCACGATTCGTTTGATTTCAAATGGCAAAACTGTATGACTCATATTTATATACATGCAGATTAGTTATCATTGTGTTTATTGTTCAGCTCTCGCATATTCTTGCTGTCCGCATCGCATGCTTATATTGTGTTTTCATATACCATTATTGAGATCATGTTGTCAGGACACCAGCACCATTACCGATGATGCGTATGTTTCATATACACTTACTTGCCGGCTCACACACATCATCATCTGTAATTTCCATGTCACGTACACTTTAAAGAATATTACTCATTGACATAGCTTGTTAACTGATAGTTCGACATGGTATTAGCATACTCGTCTTTATATGCTAGTTTAGACATTGCAGTTATTACTTGCTATTGCATGTATATTATTATTCACTGTTATGCAGTATTATGGAGTTTTATGCCGGTATTCACTGTTTACCTGCTATTGATGATTGTATTTCGTATTTTCTTGTGATTTCCTGGATTTGGCAGAAAACCGCATAATATATATAAACTTCTCTCTCTCTTTCTTTTTAAAATGAAAAGTGCGGTTTTCTCGTGATGTATGAGTCGTCTACCACGATATTTTCTCGGTTATGAGATGGATTTCGAGACCCGATTCGAGGAGACGTATGAACCGTCTCGGGTACATGGTGGACCCGGTATGGTACCCCGTGGCAAGAGTGATTTCAGAGAGGATGATGAGCCCGGCAGGGGCAGATTGCCTACCGGTGATTTTACCTGGCGCGTCGGATATCCGGAGGATACCGTTTGTGGTCATGTGATTGATGATAGGGGCCGATCCGGACTGACGGAGCCCTAGATAGTGAGTTTTGAGACACTGAGATTTTGAGATTTGAGATATTGAAGTATTGAGATTTGATGATATAGGCCAGTCTGGATAGCCGGAGCCTGAGATATTGAGATATTGGGATTTATGTTTTGTGTCGATGCTAGACACTGATTATGTTGATTTCATTGATAATACCTCGTTTTAAATATACAGAAATCTCATTAAGTTATGAAAGCAGTTTCTTCATTTACATGTATTCTGTTTTCATGCATTCTTATCTCATTCATATGTTATGTTGCTACCTGAGGCATTGACACGAGCAAATGGGATTACACTTATGTATAAATGTTTACCCTTGCCATATTTTCCTGCTTCAGACTTATCTTTTTAAGGTTATATATATACTTGATCGTATTGACCTAGGATTGTGTCATACATACGATTTCTGCTCGGTGATGTTTTCTACTCACGAGTTGGAAACTTACCCACGTTGTGCCACAGTTTCTTACAGGTTTTGCCGTACAGGTTTCGTTATGGCTTTGCTGGCACACTGCTTCCTTTCCGGGTGATTGCTTTGGTAGGTGGGTTCACTTGTATCGTGACCACCATTGTATTTATTTATATTCAGTTGTATCTAGTAAACTCTATCAACCAGACATGTATATTTATTTCAGACTAGAGACCAGTGATGTTATTCTTTTGACCCAGAGTCGCGCGTTGTATTATTATGGGTTTCCAGGTTGCTGATTTGAGTTTCCTTTTGAGATTTGATCCTCGCCCTTCGGCGTTGTATATTACATTGCTTGCGTGGCTTTGATCGTCATTTGACGAAGAGCTAGCTCCCGCTTGGGGATACTTTTATTCATTATATCTGCTTTATCAGTGTTGTACCCCGTTCGGGGCCACTATTTACAAAGGAAACTCTGCCGAAATTTTCAGAAAAGACTTGTTATTTTAAAAATGCATATTTCGGCTTATGTTGTTAAACTTCTTGCTTTTAATTTGGTTTTCCTTCACTCTACTGCTTTACTTGGTTTGGATTTCTGTGTTTGGGCTTACTTAGATTACGTACGCCTCAAGATGTTTCGTAATTTAAGTGTCGGTCATGTTCCGTACTTTTCGTGTCGTGACAAAATTAGTATCAGAGCGTTAGGTTTTACCTTCGGAGTGTAGGATGACCCTTGGTTGATGGAGTTGGTAGCTTAAGTAGAGTGACGTACCGTACGTATGTTCCGCGGCATATTTACGATACGATACTCCGCTTAAGAAGTCTTAGGATGTACATTTCTTTGCACAGTATTATATTCCTTCCTATGATCTATCCTCATCAGTACCAGTTATGGTTTTGCTGTCACGATTACGGGCAGAGAGAGCTACGGCTAGAGTTGCGGTTAGCACAAGCTCGTCACAGACGAGGACTGACCAGGGAGTGATTCCAGGGACATACGATTTGCATAGATGCGCCATGTTATTGTGTTTTCGCGCCATGAGCGTTTGATGGATCGCTGTTATGATATTTCTTGGACGTGCAGATCAGCACTAGAGGATTGAGCCACTGATAGAGGCCAGCCAGAATGTGATAACCATTGATGTGTTGCTTGTTCATGATGATCGAGGCAATGCTCAGCGTGCAGAGGAATGAGCCAGTTGTTGCTACGAACGACGAGATATTGCCCCAGATGTTGGAGCTATTGCAGTACGAGTTATACCCAGAGATATGATAGATGGTCGCTAGCCATCCGAGGATGAATGACTAGGACATGTGGTTCGTTCGCTTACCCCGATGCGAGGTCATCAGATAGATTGATTCCAGCTTGAGAAGACTTCACACAGATACGTTGGGAGTCGATAGAGACGATCGAATGTCAGAAACCCATTTTCCAAGTTTAAAGTATTTGAAGAAAACATGCAAGTAACTCTACGGACCCTCTAGAAGAATGAAACCCTAACTCGACATAAAGACCATGTGAAAGCCTTTGAACCTTCAGGTTTGCGGCAGTTCCACAGTGCCATTAATAAGGCTTGGGTTTGCCCTTCTACGGTTGGTCCATAGGTGATGTGGCATGTACTCGATATTATTAAACTGTACCTAAGATGTTGATCTCTTGGGGGATTATGAGGTCATGACGAATCGATCAAAAAGTTTGACATCATTCGGATATCATGTGATGGGATATATTGCTTGGGAGACTCCAGATATGAGTATAGCCGTTGGAGCGCAGTTCATGCAGCCACGAGGAGACGATTCTGAATCAGTCGACATTAGATAAAAGTGGAGCAAGAGGTTCATATGAGATCTTGATAAGATGACGTTCCACTCCGCCGACATCAGAGATGTGATACGCATGCAGAGGCGTTGTATATGGATATATCTTCCAAAAGGAGTCGCAATGAGTATGCAGCCGTTCCGGAATAAGAAACAGATTTAGTGAAGGGTGATAACTTCCGGACAGTTCGGCAGAAACGAGATTTGGGGAAAGACCTTGACAGGACCTTTCTGGAATAAATTACGAGAAGACTAGGACCCAGGAGCAGTCATATTGTGCACACCCAGCAGGCCAGAGTTCGGCATCGTCGATGAGATAGTTGGCCAGAGATCTGTAGAGGATGTGCCAGAGCGGGACTGTTTTCGTCGTCATTCCATATTGGGCCGTTGAGTTGAGGAGCTACATATCTAGCAATGCACAGAGAGAGACAAGAGCCTAAAAGCACCAGGCGCCAGACCATGAACAGGAGGCATGTAGATATCTTGCTCTGCTAGTATTGGATGCACCGACAACTTCTCGACCTTGAAGGAAGGACATATCGACGACAGTATTTGTAGGGTTCCTAGGCACACACATGAGGTTCCACAACAGATCAAACATGCAAAATCAAATTTTTCTATGTGCCAAAGAAACCTAATCAAGATCGATACTAGAGGTAAAGGCGAAACTACAAGCAAGTTAACAACTTAACTAAAAGGTGAAAGGGACTACAACCTTTGTAGATCCGGTCCTCCACTTCCTTAGCTCCGTGACGATGTCCCTTCGCTGCGATCATCGGATCCCGGACCCTAGCGTCGGTTTCATCGGAGAAATGGGCAGGCTAGGTCGTTGACTTCGATGCCGAAGATGATCTACGTCGAGGAAACTCAAACTCAAGCTCCACCTTCACTAGGTCATGAAACTTGTGAAGATAACACACTCTACTACACGGCAAGTGGTAGAGGATGAAGAAATAGGAAGTGGGTTCACTTTGGATTTGGATTTCTCACTCTTTTTCTCATGGCACCATTGTTGGTAACAAGGTTCTTTCTTCTTGAAGAAGAAGAAGAAGAAGAAGAAGAAAGAATATGAGAAGAATGATAAAATCAATTGATTATTAATAATAAATCAAGTCATCTTATCATATAGCAACCATGGGTTAGTGTAACTAGTGTAGAGACTAAACTAGGGTTTAGGTGAATGGTTAGGTTTAGGAAAGAAACAAAATGGTCAAAGCTTCATGAAGCTTCAAGTAAAATACAAAAGAAGCCACCATTTTATTTCTTGCCCAAAATGAATAAATAAATAAATGAATAAATAAATTAAAACCCTAACCATTTACCTAAACATGGTGTATAGCATACACTCACCCAAGTTTGCATGTATCATCAAACATGATACAAACTAGTGCACAAAACTATATCATATATACAATGTGTATATCAAGTGAGAAAATCCATCTTAAGTGAACTAATACTAGTTAATGTAAAGTAATATATCAAATATATAATTATACATTAAATCAACGCTTGATTTAATGATCCGGTCATACTGCATATAACAGACTAATATCAAGTGTATCAATGTATCGAATCAACACTTGATCCGGTAACCCGGCTATATCTCATATAACCGACCGATGATACAAATCGCGAGAATGGAATACAGTATAACATACTGGTATTATTCTCGGTCCCGCACATATCTCATATGTGCTCCTATCTCGTTTCGCTTGAGCCAGGAAACCTCTGTGTAGGACTCTAAAGACTCGTCAATACGCCGGCAGCAGGTGATGATCATATAAAACACCCACAAGCCGCAAGCGGTCTGCTAAACGTAACGGCCACCCGGGTATTGAGCGATCAGAAGATCAACGAGCAAGCCCGCTCACACTCCTGTGAATCCAACCAGCAACACTTACCGTACAGTCCGGTCTGATCGTCTGATATGTCGCATATCTTGCCTAGGGGTGGTAAACGTCAGACCCCAGTAGCTTGATAAGTCATGCCAATGTAAGGTCCATAACAAGCATGAAACTACTGATAACACTTACCAGTAAATCAGTGCAATCCTGGCCAGGGATTTCCAGTTATGGCCAGTCGAGTATAGCGCAACATCAACCCTCAATACCGGGAGAGACGAATCCCCTCCTATCGCTCATTGCCTCCATGTGAATCGGGACTGTACCCAAAAACCACTTGTTTGCACAACTCAGTAGAGCCGTGGTAGGGTGGAAATCAAAGCACAGTGGGAGACACACAAGACTCTATGACGATCTCGGGTCAACAGACTAAGCTGCACCAGTGTCACCAGAGAACTGCCATCTGATGTGAGGTATAATACCATCTGGGAGTTCTCGGTGAGTCCGTTCAGTGTACCCAGTCATCACTGAGCACCCGTATACCATCTCTGATGTCAAACACCAATGGATATGGGATCATCCATCGCCCATCACATGGGTCGAGAAGATATACGCTAGTCTACACTGGAATATCGATGCCCCATCTCGATATTCCCACGACTAGGAACATTGAAGGATGTACTCATGGACTACTCAGGCCCCACTAGTATGATCTATATCATAGTCCTAGAAGTCGAGTACACATCCTAAGGGCTTTATCAACATGTAACAGAGAGGCAGAAAGTATACATGCTAAGATAAAGAGCAACCAGATAGCGTACTATCATGTCGAGCAAGAAAGTCCTACCTATATATGTCCCAGCATCCACTACAATATACATCCTGTGTACAGTAATGGCCTCTAGGGCATACATATAACTAACAATCTCCCACTTGCACTAGGGCCATCTGTAGCAGTGGTTGCAGTATCACATACTCAACCATCCCATATAAGTCTCTCCATGGGAAAAGGCCTTTGTGAGTGGATCTGCCTTGTTGTCCTCTAAGTCTACTCTCCTAACCTCGATCACCTTGGAGATCAACTATCTCCTTGATCAGGCAATGTTGCCTCAGAATATGTCTGGGTCACTGATGGGACCGGGGTTCCTGGGCCAAAGCCACACTTCCATTGTCACATAATGGTAGGAACCTAGTTCATCTTATGAACTAATATACACCCAAACTGTCTCTTTGGTAGTATATTTAATAGCGATGTTACTAGCCTTTATCGTCTAGTTTGACACGGTATCTAGCTTGGAACGCTTCCAACATATCGTCCCTTTACTGAGGGTAAAGACAATGCCTGCGACTGACATCCAGTCGTCCTTATCACCCTGGAACCTTTCCAGTGATTCTCCCCAGGATCAACTGATACCATCTCACTACAACTAGTGAGAATCCTAACATCCATTTAGATCTATCTCATAAATCCAAAACCCAGGATTTAGGGGGTATCATTTTGATCCTATATGGAGAATCCATGTGATAAGTGGAGATTGACCGAGCGTAGCATTGGAAACTCTTTTCCTATCAAGAGTATGTTGTCCACGTACTCTACGAGGATCACCACCTTACTCTCTACTACCGTTTTGTATATACAAGGTTTATCTACCATTTTGATGAAGTCAAACTCTTTGACTACCACATCAAAATAGATGTTCCAACTCCGCGATGCCTGCTTTATCCTGTAAAGCAACTTGCACACGTTTCCGCTGCTCCCACTATTTACGAAGCCCTCTGGCTGTGTACTTATATACATTCTCTTCTAAATCAGTATTTAGAAAAGCAGTCATGACACCCAACCACCAGATATCGTAGTCATGGTATGTAGCCGTGGCAAGTAGGATCCGGATGGACTTAAGCATAGCCACTGGAAAAGGTTTCATCATTATCCACGCCTGGTCGATGACGAAAACCATTAACATGTCTAGCTTTGAAAGTCTCAACTTTTCCATCTACACCAAATAATCTTCTCAAGATATACTTGCTTCTGATGGGGATTTAACCCTTCAGATATAGCAACCAAAGTCCATACTTTGTTGGTGTACATGTATTCCATCTCAGATCGCTAAGCATCCAGCCATTCTTACAGAGTCCCTACTCTTGATGGCCTGCTCGAAACTAGTTGGGTCATCATCTCATGATGCAATCCTCGCTCCCACTGTCATCGAGAAACCGAAGTAACTCTCAGGCAGGTGAGGAACCCTGCTAGATCGGCTGAGAGGCTGAGGTTCGTCGGGGACTATTGAATCCTTTGGTTCTATCAAATCATCAGCTGTAGTTTGTATAGTTGGAACCTTTCCAGTTCTACAGAACTGACCTTGCCTCGATCTTGTCCGGATTTTGCTTTTGACATAGGCCGGAAAATCCGAAATCTTAACTTACTTAAGAGATAGGCTCTTCCCATACCATATCCTATATGGAGTGGTAGGCACTGATTTGATCCGAACCTAATTCAATAGGTATGCAGCTTCTCAAGTGCACAACCCCAAAAGGAAATAGGTAACTTGGTAGTACTCATCATAGAGCGCACCATATCATATAGGGTGTGATTGCTCCGCCCCGATACACCATTGTGCTGTGGTGTATTCAGAGAAGTAATACTGAGAGAGAATCTCATTCTTCTTTAGAATAGTCCAGGAATTTCATGCACAAGTATTCTCCTACCTGATTTCATCATAGGACATAATACTTATACCCGGTTTTTGGTTCTCTACTTCTAACTTATATTCTGTGAATATCTCAAAAGCTTCAGACATGTGTTTCAACAGGAACATGTGTCCGAATCTTAAGAGATCATCAGTGAATGTAAGGAAGTACAAAGAACCAGTCTTGGCATATGTAGACAGGGGACCTAACATACATCATCATGTATCAGTCCCAAGAGTTCATTAACTCTTTCTCTGTTTCCAGTAAACAGAGCTATGGTCATCTAATCTTTGTGACATGACTGGCAAGTTTCACAAGATGTAAATTCAAACCGATTTAAATATGCATCTAAATGTAACTTCAGCCAGTCGGGTCGCATTGATATGACCTAGTCTACAATGCCTCAAGAAGGATTCGTTCATTTCTGAACTCTTCCTCTTGTGTGTGTTCTGTATACTTGGAACTGTAGTTTGATTTAGAACGTCAATGCTTTTAGATAACGTGCTTGAACCGATCAACTTTTGAAATAGGAGATGTTCAAAACATTATCCAACAATACAAAATTATATCCTTTCTTTACTAATAAAGAGACTGATATGATTTTGTATATCAGGTTCGGTATCTAATAGCATTTGTTCAGAATCAATGTATTGGTAATACATGGTGACAGTGACCAACAGACTTGGCTGCAACACTTGCCCCGTTTTCTGTCTCATGAAACTTATCACCCGTTCTCAGTTCTCTGCCTTTCTGTAGCCCTATGTAACCGATTACATATCTGGGATCCTGATCCGGTATCAGATACCCAGGACGTAGAGGACACTGAGAAACAGTTTTTTATAATGAACACACCCGAAGGAGATGCATCATATGCACTTTCTTCGTTTGGGCGGCATAGGAATTCTGGTATTCCCCTATTTCCTGCTCTGTCTTATAACAATTATAAGTTGGAGCGGGACCAACGTTCCCCAGCTCAGTATAACAAGCGGGTTCGGTCAATACATCCATATTATTATCTTGATTAAGGCGTGATATGGTCGCTACCTAGAGAGAGAGAAAAGAAAACACTCTGCGTGCGCTCTTGCAAGATTAGATTGGTTATATATTTTATCTAATCAGGATGGCTCCTACTGTTTTTATCAAATCTTCCTTCAAACCCTAAAAGGAAAGACTAGCTGGGATTAATCACACTCTACAAGTTTGCCAATTTTTCAGCCAGGCCAGTGTCGGTACTTTGAGGGAGGTTCCCCGTGCTTTCGCACGGACCTAATTAGAATAAACCTCGTTTTCCCAGAGGCGTAACCCCGTTGACACCTTTCTAGACACCTACTTGATCGGCTAATTGTAAAGTGCAAAACTCTCCCAGGAGTAACAATTACTCGCAGTGGGTATCAGGATCCAACTATCATATAGAAGGTATGCAATCTCATTGCAAATTTCAACACTTGAAACTCCCGATAATGGTTTTTACCCTTAGCACCTATGACCTTAACTATGGTCAACAAATCATCAGCACTAGTCAAGTTCTACCCGTCATTTCGTGATTAATTAGACCTACCCACATGACCCTTAACTAAGGTCAGCAAAGTCACGCGACTGTCCTAACTAATCACATCATATGCGGTGTAGGAAGACATCACTTAGCCACCGTACACTGTGCCTTGACTATGGTCAACAAACACAACACGAATACTAAGTACTCGACTTCCTAAAATGATGGAGGGTTGCGAATGGTTTTTAATAAAACTTTTAACGCTTTGAACTTGATCTCGTTGCGGAATCAAATGGTTTTTAAATGGAGTGTTTTTGAGGCTTTTCTAGTTTTGCTAAAGGGGTCACTCCCGGTGAAAAGATCGTCGGCCCTTTCCTCATCGAATAAGGTGCAGGATATATCATATATACCGCTGTGCAAAGCAAAAACTATAGAAGCAATCAAAAGACAAACCGAGGGTTGTAGCATCTGCCAGTTATTGCTAAAGGATCACTCCCGGTGAAGGGATCTCGGTCCTTTCCTTATCGAATAAGGTGCAGGATGTTCTACAAGGAACACCGCGATGCAAAGCAAGAACTGTAGCTACCTGTTTTATTTTTGAAATTCGATTCCACAATATCTTTTAGGTTTATTTTCTTTCATTAATCACATTAATGAATTATCCCATCATTTAAGTCCACCTAATCATCACAGATAAATATAACGTACGCTTATGCCAGCCGCATTCGCCTCGATGTCCCCTCGTGCACCGTTAGGTTAGGTAACTAACGGCAGAGCGGGGCAGGGCTAGCGCGGGTGTAAAACATAAGCAACGTCTATATAATATATCATATATACTATATGCAATATCTATCTGAACATATCACATGATCACATCATAGATAACGCAGCAGAAAATATCATATGAAATATTGGATATACTAGGACGTCCGTGTTTTTAATATGAGCCAGTATAAAACACGGATTCCATGGTCGTGATGAATAGCCAATCCCACACCCCTAGACCCCTACGAGAGCGGAAAGCAACCCTACCAATTCTAGGGTTAGGAGACCCGGACTTGACTCCTCGAGATGGTCTCCCACTGGACCCTAGAACCCGGTTACTTGTGCTCCCCGTCTTGGGTCTATCCTAATGCGGAAAAGTAAATAATATACAAAAGGTGACATCTTTCGCAACCTGGAAGTGCCCCAATAAAAGAATATTACATACAAGTTTTTACATGAATGAAAATGAAAAACACTCATCTCACATAAAACCCCCCCAGCTATTCAAACACGACGATCCAATATAACATATCCAGCAACACATAACATCACATGTCATCAACGTAAGTAAACATGCGTATCCCAATTGTCGTTGACATATAGCAACGAAACCGGCGATATCACATATTACACATACGGTCACAGAAAAGAAAGTGTAAAACTACAACAGTTGGAATCCGCAAACTCTTTAGACATCGCATGCCTAACCAAGTGAATTTCTTAGACATCGCATGCCTAACAATTATAAACCCCGCATTTTAGTCTCAATATCGAAAACTCTTTTCAATATCAAGTCGGGCAATTCAACAAGATTCCCAATATCCAGAACGAATGCTCGTCGCAAACTTTAGTAGGCGGCCGCACCCCTGATGCCGTCGACGAAGTGCACCAAGGCGGAACACCGCTGCCGCGAGCACCCGAACGGATGCTTTTGGCGATGGGGTTCTCCTACAGTCATTTGGTCGGGGCTATGGGGCGTGGCTGTCTATTAAGTTTACCCGGTGAGTATCCGCGTACGCAACGTGATTGCGACGGACTTTTGATCACATCAAAATTCCGTGGCAACCGATCAAGTGAGACTAAAGTGCTAGATTTATAACATCCAAATCAGTTATCTCATAACTACTTGTGGATTCCAAATATTGTATCACATTCCAGATAAATAGAAAATGTTAAACTTTCCGATCGAACAATCAAACACCTAAGTTTTCCCGAAACAGCTCAACACATGAAATAAGTTTAAGAACATTCACTTCATGCCACAGTACCAACGGTCCAGCCGTAGAAGGGTCAAGCCAACGCCTCACATGTGGCACGCCGTACTGCCCCAAACCCTAAGGTTCAAAGGGTAGTTCAAGACGGTCACATAATCGAGTTAAGGTTTGTTGTCTTCTAGAGGGTCCATCGCGTTACTTGCAATACTTAGAACGTCTTTAAACCACGGAAAAATCCAACATTTGGAAATTTCCCGACAGGGGAAAAATGGGTATTTATATCCGGTCGAACTTTTTAACATATTCTAAAATTATCCGGAAAAACACATAGACAAAATTAGACAATCCGATCGAATCTATGAACTCCCAATATAACCCAGAAAACTCAACTCTTGAGTAGAATTTAAAAATTCCTAGAAAACTCAGCACTAACAGAAAGAAATTACTGTGCAAAATTAGATAAAAGATGCTACCGTACGGCCGCGGAACCGCCGCACGAGCCATACTCGTGCCGCGGTTCCACGGCGGTTTAATTGATTTAGGCTCTCTTTTTGCACAGTATTTCTTAGAAAAGCCTGCTGATTTTTCTGCATATTTTTAATTTGGAAAAATCCACTTTTTCAGAAAAAGTCCAGAGAGTGGTTTGGGATTAGGGTTTCGTGTTCGATCGGGTTTCTAACTTGGTCTACTCATCGCCTAAGGCTCTAGCTAGGCTCTGATACCACTGTAGGGTTCTTAGACACACAC
Organism: Agapanthus africanus; assembly: GCA_030015575.1. Lineage (NCBI taxonomy): Eukaryota > Viridiplantae > Streptophyta > Magnoliopsida > Asparagales > Amaryllidaceae > Agapanthus > Agapanthus africanus. The sequence continues at coordinate 328,218,192 of JASDDO010000029.1, read as the reverse complement.
ATGAGGTTCCACAACAGATCAAACATGCCAAAATCAAATTTTTCTATGTGCCAAAGAACCCTAATCAAGATCGATACTAGAGGTAAAGGCAAAACTATAAGCAAGTTAACAACTTAACTAAAAGGTGAAAGGGACTACAATCTTTGTAGATCCGGTCCTCCACTTCCTTAGCTCCGTGACAATATCCCTTCGCTGCGATCATCGGATCCCGGACCCTAGCGTCGGTTTTATCGGAGAAATGGGCGGGCTAGGTCGTTGTCTTCGATGCCGAAGATGATCTACGTCGAGGCAACTCAAACTCTAGCTCCACCTTCACTAGGTCATGAAACTTGTGAAGATAATGCACTCTACTACATGGCAAGTGGTAGAGGATGAAGAAATAGGAAGTGGGTTCATTTTGGATTTGGATTTCTCACTCTTTTTCTCATGGCACCATTGTTGGTAGCAAGGTTCTTTCTTCTTGAAGAAGAAGAAGAAGAAGAAGAAAGAATATGATAAGAATGATAAAATCAATTGATTAATAATAATAAATCAAGTGATCTTATCATATAGCAACCATGGGTTAGTGTAACTAGTGTAGAGACTAAACTAGGGTTTAGGTGAATGGTTAGGTTTAGGAAAGAAACAAAATGGTCAAAGCTTCATGAAGCTTCAAGTAAAATACAAAAGAAGCCACCATTTTATTTCTTGCCCAAAATGAATAAATAAATAAATGAATAAATAAATTAAAACCCTAACCATTTACCTAAACATGGTGTATAGCATACACTCACCCAAGTTTGCATGTATCATCAAACATGATACAAACTAGTGCACAAAACTATATCATATATACAATGTGCATATCAAGTGAGAAAATCTATCTTAAGTGAACTAATACTAGTTAATGTAAAGTAATATATCAAATATATAATTATACATTAAATCATTAAATCAACACTTGATTTAATGATCCGGTCATACTGCATATAACCGACTAATATCAAGTGTATCAATGTATCGAATCAACACTTGATCCGGTAACCCGGCTATATCTCATATAACCGACCGATGATACAAATCGTGAGAATGGAATACAGTATCACATACTGGTATTATTCTCGGTCCCGCAAATATCTCATATGCGCTCCTATCTCGTTTCGCTTGAGCCAGGAAACTTCTGTGTAGGACTCTAAAGACTCGTCAATACGCCGGCAGCAGGTGATGATCATATCAAACACCCACAAGCCGCAAGCGGTCTGCTAAACGTAAGGGCCACCCGGGTATTGAGCAATTAGAAGATCAACGAGCAAGCCCGCTCACACTCCTGTGAATCCAACCAGCAACACTTACCATACAGTCCGATCTGATCGTCTGATATGTCACATATCTCGCCTAGGGGTGGTAAACGTCAGACCCCAGTAGCTTGATAAGTCATGCCGATGTAAGGTTCATAACAAGCATGAAACTACTGATAACACTTACCAGTAAATCAGTGCAACCCTGGCCAGGGATTTCCAGTTATGGCCAGTCGAGCATAGCGCAACATCAACCCCCAATACCGGGAGAGGCGAATCCCTTCCTATCGCTCATTGCCTCCATGTGAATCGGGACTGTACCCAAAAACCACTTGTTTGCACAACTCAGTAGAACCGTGGTAGGGTGGAAATCAAAGCACAGTGGGAGACACACAAGACTCTATGACGATCTCGAGTCAACAGACTAAGCTGCACCAGTGTCACCAGAGAACTGCCATCTGACGTGAGGTATAATACCATCTGGGAGTTCTCAGCGAGTCCGTTCAGTATACCCAGTCATCACTGAGCACCCGTATACCATCTCTGATGTCAAACACCAATGGATATGGAATCATCCATCGTCCATCACATGGGTCGAGAAGATATACGCTAGTCTACACTGGAATATCGATGCCCCGTCTCGATATTCCCACGACTAGGAACATTGAAGGATGTACTCATGGACTACTCAGGCCCCATTAGTATGATCTATATCATAGTCCTAGAAGTCGAGTACACATCCTAAGGGCTTTATCAACATGTAACAGAGAGACAGAAAGTATACATGTTAAGATAAAGAGCAACCAGATAGCGTACTATCATGTCGAGCAAGAAAGTCCTACCTATATATGTCCCAGCATCCACTACAATATACATCCTGTGTACAGTAATGGCCTCTAGGGCATACATATAACTAACAGTATTTACGATTTGTGATTTCGTGAGTTGACGATCACGTATCAGTCACTTTGGATTTCGGTATTTTGGGCGATTTATTACATGATTGAGTTGTGATGACCGTGTTTCATGATATTTGCTTTTGTGCACCATGGTTGCACCTACTGGGTATTTACGTGTTTGTGCATGGTTATTGCACTTGAGATATGCTTTATACACCGTTGTGTTGAATTATGATTTGTGCAGATTTATTGCACTTGATGTTGATTTTGAGCCTTGGCTGCACATGTTTATGACTTCATGGACTTTATACAGTTGAGTTGATTTTGTGCATATGGTACGCACACGATTTGGTTTTTGCACTCGGTATAGTTCAAATATGCTTGCGGTGCATTGATACGTATTTTTGCACCGCAGTTGCACTGGACTACGATTTGATATCATTTGAGATATGGATTTTGATTTTGATACACGATATTTGTTTTGTACACCTTGTGCACCTGATTGGATTCTTGCGCATATTTGACGCGCTTGGATTGGATTTTGCGCATGTTCGGCGCTTGATATTGGATTTCATGATTCCGTGCATAATGGATGCACCTGATTTGTATTTTCGCGCATGTTGGACGAATGTTATGAGATACGATTTGGGTGCACGCCAGATGCACTAAATTGAGATTTTTCGTGCATGTCAGATGCACCTGATTTTGCTGTCAGGCACACACGTTGCCTCTGACAGGTGTTTATGCACACCCATTGCACTTAGATATTGTTTCTGTGCATAAGTATGGCACATTCTTGATTTTGATTTCCGTGCGCACTAGACGCACGCGGTATTCTTATGCACCTTTTGGGATTGATTTCTTATGGAGCAGTACGTTTTTATGATATTTACTATTGTTTCGTACTGAGCAGGACTAGTCAGAGGACAGTACCTGAGTATATTTTTTCATGCATTGATAGATATCGAAGAGATTTCTAAAAAGGGATCTATAGTCCTAGTATTTACCTACGTGTCTGATAGGACACGAAACGTTTAAAATAATAGAACCCTTCTAAATTGTTTTCAAAAACGGCGGTACGTGCATGTAAACAAAGAATATATATATATATAGAGAGTTATTTTCTTACTAGAGATGTCCGCCACTGTGCAGTGTTATGCGCATCGCACAACGACTTAGAACGGTTTGGAATGCATTTCCTTCAGGTGTTATATGTATAGTGTTGATGTGTATCATATTGGATTTCGTTTTGGATGTGACATTGATGTCTTCCCCATGACTCCGATGATTGCAGGATGCTTGACGGAGTCTTACTTTTGAATGATATACCCGTGTTCATGCGCATGCATTGCGCTACGACGTGTTATATGTATTGATGGTTTCGGGACACCGACGGCTTAGTCTTTTACTGAAATGTTTTAGTATTCGAGGGGTTTAAATTTAAACTTGGGGACCGAATTTCTTTAAGGGGGGAAGATTGTAACATTTCAGAAAAATAAAATATTATTTTTTGGGAACTTTTATAATTTAATATTAATTTTAATGAATATTTTAATATTTCGGTATAATTAAATACCGATAAATGGGGGGAAATTTGGAAAATTTTGGAAATTATTAAAAAGAGAGTGCTTTATGTGATTTAAGCGAATTATGAAATTTATGAACTAATTGACACTATTTTAGTGCTAATCGCGATTAAAATCGCTAATCGGGCTTTAAACGTGTTTTGTGCACATGACATGCACATGTCATTTTTAGCACCTTTTACATTTTCTTTTATGGTTTCCTTCTTGTTTTCATGCATGGCTTTGTATTTGAAAAGAAAAGAAAAGAAGAGAAAACAAATGGAAAAAAAGGAAAAGAAATATTAAAGAATGAGGGATGGGCATGAGAGAGAGTGGTGAGGGGGTCAACCTTGGTCATAACTTTTCCCTCCTTCATTATTTCCTCTTCATCATTTCCTCTTCATCTTCCTCTCCTCTTCAGCCAATGGCTGAACCTCATCTCCCTCTTCATCAAACCCTCACAAACACCCTATTTTCCTCATCAAAACTCCATCTCCATTTCACAAAATTTGTGCTATAGCTCACAAGCTACACTTTGGACCAAGAAAGTTTGCGTTTTGGCGCTGTAGAGGTTTCATGAGTGCCAAATGAGATAATCCCTTCACACTTTGTGTAGTTTTTCATTCACTTTAAACCATATATGTGTTTAGTTGTGATTTGGTGCGTTTTGGTGAACTTTGAAGAATTCTAGAGAGGGTTAGGGTTAATTTGAGTTGTGTCGGTAAAATTGAACTCTTGTGGTGACCTTAAACCCATCCCAATTGATTGAAACCCAGACCAAACCAACTAAAACCCAAAATACGGAAAAACATAACTTTTCATGTCGGTTTGTGAGAACTTAGAGTGTGCAGGGGAATCTGGGATGACATGGAGTATTTTCAAGCCTAGCAAACAACTTCAGAGACCTAGTTAGAGCACCACGAGACCACCCTACAAACACGAGACAACATCTCCCCCACAAAACCGATCCGGCCGGATTTCTCATCAATTTGCTCGGCCACTTGGTGAGGGATAGGGTCCAGGTTGCTTCAGTGGGTCATATACACCCTATATATCACCCTAGTGTTGTTTGGGAACTTTGTTTGCACCTTAATCAAAATCTGGAATCGCTTTAGTATGATTTTTGGACATGTTTTCCATATTTTAAATGATAAGTTTTGATATTTGGATTTGCGTTTAGTTGTTGGATGTTCGTACATCAACGACTAGGGAGGATTTGTCGTGTTTTGCATGTGAAGCGATAGGTTTTGACCTATATGAGTTCCGCATGTCGTTTTGGTTTCGATTTGGATTTTAATGCAATACAATACGTTATTATATGCAGGTACCCTTGCGAAGACTTCGAGACGACAAGCAAGCGCGTGGCGACGTCGGCGTCGGCAAGCGAAGGTCAAGGTGAGTAGATTTATATCTACGGGAAGAAGTCGGGTGGATGGCGTATAGCACCCCCGCAGTTCGTAGTATATTTACGATATATAAATGGATATATATGTGGTTTATGATACGTGGATGATTATCAAGATATGATTATGTGTTCATAGTTAGTTTGGGGGTTTTAGAAGTGAACTAGCATAGCTTCTTAGTCACGAAACCTAGAATATGTTTACACCCACACGCACACACACCTACATTCATTTTATTACCTGTGCGTATATGGGGATATGTATATATATACAGACATGGGTATGGGACTATGTATACACACACACACACACACACACACATATACATATACTGGATGATGAGGATAGTACTTGAGATTGGAGATGAGTCAATGAGATTGGGCTTGAGGCCGTGAGATCGGTGATGTGACATGGTTCATATTTGAGATACGATATGATGTTCTAGTGGGTCCTTTCGACATGGTGTTTTCATACACACGCATGCATATACATATATGGTATAAGTATTGTACTAGACATAGATCAGTACCCCCGATCATGATATTTGATAAAGAGGATACCAGATGAATAATATGATAGATGTGATATTGACCCGTACCCAGATTTGGGATGCCGTACGACGGATTTACCGTACGAGCTGTGTATTGATGATAGATCCGCACTCTTGACTTGAGGATGTCATATTATAAATATTGTATCGTATGGAATACTATTGAGGCGGGATCAGCGACTGTTATATATATATATATCGACTCAGATGTTAGGCGGTTTCCTTACCTTTCGATCAGTCTGTTAGTTTAGCCCGATAGTTTACTTGTAAATGATGGATTAGACTCGAGTCATACCTATTTCAAAACTAACGAATCACGAGTATTTTAAAGACAGGCCAAGAGATTCTACGGATATTTTAAGGACGTATCTTTTCTTAAAAACACCGTAGCCCTTATTTTCAAAAACACCACGATTCGTTTGATTTCAAATAGCAAAACTGTATGACTCATATTTATATACATGCAGATCAGTTATCATTATGTTTATTGTTCAGCTCTCGCATATTCCTGCTGTCCGCATCGCATGCTTATATTGTGTTTTCATATACCATTATTGAGATCATGCTGTCAGGACACCAACACCATAACCGATGATGCGTATGTTCCACATACACTTAATTGCCGGCTCACACACATCATCATCGGTAATTGCCATGTCACGTACACTTTAGAGAATATTACTCATTGACATAGTTTGTTAACTGATAGTTCGACATGGTATTAGCGTACTCGTCTTTATATGCTAGTTTAGACATTGCAGTTATTACTTGCTAGTGCATGCATATTATTATTCACTGCTATGCAGTATTATGGAGTTTTATGCCGATATTCACTGTTTACCTGCTATTGATGATTGGATTTTGGATTTTCATAAGATTTCTTGGATTTGGGAGAAAACGGCAAAATATATATAAACTTCTCTCTCTTTCTCTTTTTAAAATGAAAAGTGCGGTTTTCTCATGATGTATGAGTCGTCCACCATGATGTTTTCTCGGTTATGAGATGGATTTCGAGACCCGATTCTTAGAGACGTATGAACCGTCTCGGGTATATGGTGGACCCGGTACGGTATCCCGGGGCAAGAATGATTTCATGGAGGATGATGAGCCCAGCAGGGGCAGACTGCCTACCGGTGATTTTACCTGGCGCATCAGATTTCCGAAGGATACCATTTTTGGTCGTGTGATTGACGATAGGGGCCGATCCGGACTGACGGAGCCCTAGATAGTGAGTTTTGAGACACTGAGATTTTGAGATTTAAGATATTGAGGTATTGAGATTTGATGATACAGGCCAGTCCGGATAGCCGGAGCCTGAGATATTGAGATATTGGGATTTATGTTTTGTGTCGATGCTAGACACTGATTATGTTGATTTCATTGATAATACCTCGTTTTAAATATACAGAAATATCATTAAGTTATGAAAGCAGTTTCTTCATTTATATATATTCTGTTTTCATGCATTCATACCTCATTCATATGATATGTTGCTACCTGAGGCACTGATACGAGCACATGGGATTACACTTATGTATAAATGTTTACCCTTGCCACCTTTTCCTGCTTCATACTTAACTTTTTGAAGTTATATATATACTTGATCGTATTGACCTAGGATTGTGTCATATATACGATTTATGCTCGGTGATGTTTTCTACTCACGAGTTGGCAACTCACCCCCGTTGTGCCACAGTTTCTTGCTGGTTTTACCGTACAGGTTTCGTTACGGCTTTGCTGGCACACTGCTTCCTTTCCGGGTGATTGCTTTGGTAGGTGGGTTCACTTATATCGTGACCACCATTGTATTTATTTATATTTAGCTGTATCTAGTAAACTCCATTAACCAGACATGTATATTTATTTCTGACTAGAGACCGGTGATGTTATTCTTTCGACCTAGAGTCACGCGTTGTATTATTATGGGTTTTCAGGTTGCTGATTTGAGTTTCCTTTTGAGATTTGATCCTCACCTTTCGGCATTGTATATTATATTGCTTGCGTGGTTGTGACCGTCATTTGACGAAGAGCTAGCTCCCGCTTGGGGATGCTTTTATTCATTATATATGTTTTATCAGTGTTGTACCCCGATCGGGACCCGTATTTACAAAGGAAACTCTGCCGAAATTTTCAGAAAAAACTTGTGATTTTAAAAATGTATATTTCGGCTTATGTTGTTAAACTTCTTGCTTTTAATTTGGTTTTTCTTCACTCTACTGCTTTACTTGGTTTGGATTTCTGGATTTTGGCTTACTTAGATTACGTACGTCTCGAGACGTTTCGTAATTTAAGTGACAGTCATGTTCCGTACATTTCGGGTCGTGACAATATATATCTCACACACACACACACATATGTATATAAAGAGAAGAAAATCTTAAGTGAGCTTTAATACTAGTTTATATATATATATATATATATATGTATATATTTGTATGTATGTATGTATATATTTGTATGTATGTATGTATGTATATGTATGTATATATATATATCTATCTATCTATATATATGTGTGTGTGTCTGTATATGTGTGTGTGTGTGTGAGTGTGTGTGTCTGTATATATATATATATATATATATATATATATATATATATATATATATATAAAATTATTAAATCAACACTTGATTCAATAATCCGGTTATATCATATATAACTGCCTAATATCATATATATGTATATAAAACATTAAATCAACACTTGATTCAATTATCCGGTTATATCACATATAACCGGCTAATATTCAATATTAGATATTAAATCAACACTTGATTCAATAATCCGGTCATATCATATATAACCGGCCAATATCAAATGTATTAACATATATATATATATATATATATATTAATCAGATCAGATCATTGAATCAACACTTGATTCAATAATCCGGTTATATCATATATAACCCGACCGATATGAAATATCGCTAGATTAGAATACAGTATCATATACTCGTATTTAATCAAGCTCCCACACATATCTCCATGCGTGCCCTACTTTGTTTTGGTTGAGTTAGGAAACCTTTATGTGGGACTCTAAAGACTCGCCAATACTCCAGCAGTAGGTAATGATCACATCAGATACCATAAGCCATCAGCGGTACTAGCTGGACGTAACGGCTATCCGGATATAGAACGATTAGAAGATCAACAAGAAAACTTGTCCAAACTCCCGTAGAGCCTATAAGCAATACTTACCGTATAGTCTGGTCTCTTCGTCTGATATGTCGTATATCGAGTCTTGGGTGAAATCGTCAGACCCCAAGAACTTAATAAGTCATGCCGATGTGTGGCCTATAATCTTTCGAGAAACTACTGATAACACTTATCAGTAAATCTCATCAGCCTTGGACAGGTGATTGCTGTTATAGACAATCGAGTATAGCGCAACATCAACTCCCAATACCGGGAGAGAAGAAACCCCTCCTATCGCTCACTGCCTCCATATGAATCGGGACTGTACCCAAAATCCACCTGTTTGCACGACTCCTTTGAGCCGTGGTAGGGAGGAAATTAAATCACAGTGGGAACCATACAAGAAACTATGACGATCTCGGGTCTATAGACTAATCTGTACAAGTGTCACCAGAGAACTGCTATCTAACGATAGGTATGGTACCATCTAGGAGTTCTCGGCGAGTCCTGTTCAGCGTACCCATTCTCTAATGAGCACCTGTGTACAATCTTTGATATCAAACACCAATGGTTATGGGATCAACCATCGCCCCATACAGGGTCAAGAAATGTACACACTAATCTACTCTAGAATATCGGTGCCCTCTCCCGATATTCCCTCGACTAGGAACTGTTAAAGGATGCGCTTATGGACTACACAAGCCCCACCAGTATAATCTGCATCATAGTCCTGGTAGTCAAGCCAACATCCTAAAGGCTTTATCAACATGTATCAATGAGATAGTAAACTAAAACAAGTGTACATGTTAAAATAAAAAGCAACTAGATAGTATATTATCATGTCGAGCAAGAAAGTCCTCTATATATATGTCCTAGCATCCACTATAATATACAATAATAGCCTCTAGGACATACATATTCCTGACAATCTCCCACTAGCACTGAGGCCAGTTGTTGTAGTATCTGTTGGATATGTATGCTCTAGAGGCCTTTATTGTATAGGATACTAAGGATATGTATGTACAGAAACAATCTTGTTCAATATGATAATATGGTATTTGGTTTACCTTTATCTTAACATGTGATGTGTTCTACTTAGTATTTTATATCTTGTATACATATTGATAAAGCCCTTAGGATGTTTGCTTGACTACCAGGACTATGATGCAGATCATACTAGTGGGGCCTGCATAGTCCGTAAGCACATCCTTTAACAGTTCCTAGTTGAGGGAACATCGAGACAGGGCATCGATATTCCAGAGTAGACTAATGTGTACGTTTCTTGACCCTGTATGGGGGCGATGGTTGATCCCATAACCATTGGTGTTTGATATCAAAGATTGTATACAGGTGCTCATTAGAGAATGGGTACACCAAACATGACTCGTCGAGAACTACTAGATGGTATCATACCTATCGTCAGATAGCAGTTCTCTGGTGACACTTGTACAGGTTAGTCTGTAGACCCGAGATCATCATAGTGTCTTGTGTGGTTCCAACTGTGCTTTGATTTCCTCCCTACCACAGCTCTTTAGAGTCCTGCAAACAGGTGGATTTTGGGTACAATCCCGAATCACATGGAGGCGGTGAGTGTTGGAGATAGTGCCCTCAGAGTCAATTATTAGGTCACAGGTACGTGATTGTAATGATTGAGGGAGGACCTATCCCGGTAGGACAGTCTTACTCGAGATGATAGTATGCTATCTGGTTTACCTTTATCATCGTGTACTGCTTTGGTGACCTGACACGTCGCTATTACACGTTGATAGAGCCCCTAGGATTCTTGCTTGACCACCAGCAGTATGAGGGCGATCATATAAGTGGGAGCTGGGGGTCTATAAGCTTATCCTTAAAAGGTCCCTAGTCGTGGGAGTTTCGAGACTGGGCATCGATACTCCATTAGTAGACTAGTGTATACAGTCGAGACCCCGACGAGGGGCGGTGGCCGGTCTCACAAGCCACTGGTGTCAGTTGGATCACCTAAGATGTGTACAGGTGCTCATTGGGTTATGAGTACACCGGACAGGACTCGCCGGGAACATACTAGTTGGTCATATACCAGACGTCAGATGGCAGTTCCCTGGTGACATGTGTGCAGGTTAGTTCATCGACCTGGGGATCGTCATTTGTCTCGTGTGAGTTCCCACTGTACTTTGATTACTACCCTACCACGGCTCAAAGGAGTCGTGCAAACAGGTTTTAGTTGGGTACAGTCCCGAGCCACATGGAGGTAGTGAGCGTATCTTCAGGGGTTCGTCTCTCCCGGTATTGGGGGTGAGGTCGTGCTGTGTCTAGGAGAGCCATTACACAAAGTCCTTGGCCAAGGCAAGGAGATTTACTGGTAGGTATTCCAGTAGTATCTCAGGGTGTTCTGGGCTACACTCCGACACGACTTGTACCGCTTTTGGGGGTCTGACTTTTACCAACCCCCTAGGCCCGCCATGCGATACTCATAGACGAACGGACCGGACTGCACGGATATTGTCACTGACAGGCTCAGTTGGGTGTCGGGGTGAGCTTCCTCATCGACGTCCCATTTGGTCAGTACCTGGTAGCCCGTCACGTATTGGCTTATACCTCTGACGTGCTAGTGGTTAAATCCACAACCAAGGTGTTGACGAGTCTTTAGAGTCCCCCACATTCAGTTACTCAGCTTTCGGGCGAAAGGTTGTAGAGGCCGTATGGAGATATGGCAAGGTCCGATCAGATACGTGCGGTATTGCACGGATCAGGATCGGACAGTTTGTACTATAGGCCGTATGGTTATATGGCAGGGTTTGATCAGATACGTGCGGTATTGCACGGATCAGGATCGAACAGATATTACTAGCCGGTTTTGGTATAAGCCGGACCTAGTATAGTACAGTGTAGACTTTGTCTCATTGCATTTGTATTTCGGTCGAAATACAGATGCGGGTGTGTATGCAAAGTATCGGGGTTTTCCCGTAATTTATTACGGGACCAGTTTTCTGGAGTTGCCAGTTTGCTTTCCGTTTCGGCCAATTTCCATTGTTCCGTTCATTGGCCGAAGATTGGTGGAGGAGGGCTTATTTGCATTGTTGCAAATAAGTGTTTGTGGAGGGGTTCTTTGCTTATTGTTGTATCATGACATCTTTTCATTGACCTTGACCTCTTCTTGTCATGATGGCATGACTTTTGGCTCATCATGGTTGTTGATGATGAGGTTAGTGGTTGGTGGTGGAGTATTGGTTTTGCTTGTGATCATTACTTGATATCATAACCATTCCTTTCTCTCTCTCTTTTGATTATGGTTGTGGTTGGATCTTTTGTTTTTTGATGATATCACTCCCTCACTCTCATTGCTCTCTCATTCCATCACCTTGCATTGGCCGGCCATTTTTTTTTGGGGGGGTTGATTGATTCATTTTTGGGGTGGCATATTGTTTTCTCATGCTTGCTAGAAAAGCCCTCTAGTTCCTTTCCAAAAGTTCCTCTCTTTTCCTCCACAAAATGGCACAACTCCATAACCCCATATGAGACTTCCTCTACTACACATTCTACAGCGAACCTTGGGCACGTCGAGTAGCCGGCTTCGTGCCCGAGTTGCCTCGGCATTGAGGTGGGAGCCCGTAAAAGAAGTAGGCGATGTGGTGCACTTCTAGCGACGAGGAGGAGACGGGACTTTTCCGCAGGAGATCGGGACCATGACGAGAAGACCGGAGGACTTGGATCGTCGGTATATCTCTAACCCATCTTCTTGTTAGCTTAGACTAGTTAATGGTTTTCGATCCGGGTTATAGTGCGCGGTGGTGCCGGTTTGCTAAGTCCGCAAAATTTAAGTTATTCACCGCTTCCGCTTTCCGGCGTCGGATTGACGGCCGGGGCGCCGCCGTGCACTTACAGTGGTATCAGAGACTCCCCATTAACTTAGTCTAGCTTTGTGTAATGTGTTTGCATTTCCGATCGATCAAAAAGTTCCAAAACCCGTATTGCCTTCGCATCAGTTTCTGTTGAAAATTTTTGGTCTCGGAAAATTTTTCAGGTGGTCTCAGAATGATGTGCAGGAAGTTATAAGAACACTGAAAAAATTTCGTAGCACGATCCCTCCGTACGACCGCGGAAGGGCGGCCAAAACCCTCTTCTGGCCGCGCTTCCGCCGCAAGTTTGTGGGCTCGTGTGATTATTTTTTTGCAGTGGGCTTATGGGCTTATTTCAGGGGTTTTGGGATATTAAAATTGGGCCCAGGTTTTCTGTGATTGCTACAGTTTTGTTTGGGGGCCCACTTGTTAATTGTTTGATCAATCGGAAAATTTTAAACACATTTTTCACAGTATTTACATTATATCTGCGACCGTGAATGTCACTCGATCGGTAAATCCGGTCTAACTGCTATAGCCCGGTTAGACGGATTTGCGAACGTGACTTTCACGTTGATGTTTTGTGTTTATGCTGTGATGTTGCGGATCGGTCGTGGGGATAGCCTGTATGCAATGCTAGTACAGTTTTGTTGTATTATGTACATTTGATATTGCGGGGCGAGCGTCCGACATGTGGACTGCCGTCACTGCATGTTTGTATTATTATTTTGGGGCACGACCTGGTTGCGGTCGATGTACCCGTTGTATGTATATTTTACTTTCTGTACTAGGATTGCCCCGCGGAGGGGTGCACGGATAGCCGGGTTCTGGAGGGCAACAAGCCCGCATCTCATGGCATTGAGACGGAAGGGGCTTCACTCTAGGATTGGCGGGCTATTCGCCGCACTCGTAGGGGGTACAGGTTGACCCAGGAGGGGTGCCCAAGTTACCGGATTCCGTGAAGTGCTGGATGGTCCATTCACGTTGCTGAAGGGGGCTGCCTCGCTTCAGGTTTTGGCGGGTAACTTGCCGCGCCCGTAGGGGTCTAGGATTTCATTGCACAGGCTATCCACACGACCAGGGGAACGTCGGGTTTCAACGGCTCTGTGAAACCCGGGGATCCCAGATATCTGTATTGATTCTGTGATGCTGTTCATTCTCTGTGATGTTGCATTTTATTCACGCCTTGAGCGAATATAATATATTGGTATATATATTAGTAGATGTTGTATATGTTTTGCATCCGCGCTAGTCCAGTCCCCGCTCTGTCGTTAGTAAGCTAACCTAACGGGTAATGACGGGACCCAGTGGCGAATGCGGATGGCATATACGTACATCGGTATATTTTCGTTCTTTTTGGTGTGATCAATTGATGGGACTGCATTGATTCAGATCAATGCAAGTTTAAAAACAAACCTAATCTGATGTTGTTGGAACACTTTTCAAAAAGCTGTTATTGCAAGGACGTTCACTTTTGTTTTGCATCGTGGTATTCAGTTGGAATATCCTGCTCCTCAGTCGACGAGGCAAGGGCCGAGATCCCTTCACCGGGAGTGACCCCTTGGACAAAATGTTTGCGTCAGGGCATTAACTTCACTATAGCCGATTACTTTTGCTTTGCACCGTGGTATTCAGTTGGAATATCCTGCACCCCATTCTACGGGGAAAGAGCCGAGATCCCTTCACCGGGAGTGACCTCTTTAGCAAAGGTTTTCGTCACTATATTTCTAAAAAGCTATCCGTTCCTTCGACGATATCAAGTTCATTACGTTAAAGGTTTTCGCCAGAAACCATTCGTAGCCCTCCGTCGTTTCATATGGATAGTCAATAGTATTCAAGCTGTGTTTGTTGGCCAAAGTCAAGGCACAGTGTTTGGTAGCTGTTGGTTATTCATATGCAGCATAGATAGATGCGTTGGTTTGGAACAGTCGTATAGCCTTGTTGGCCAAAGTCAAGGGCTTGTGCGGGTGGATTCGAATCAACCTGGAGAATGACGGGTAGAACTTGACATGTGACTTATGATTTGTTGGCCAAAGTCAAGGTCATAAGAGCATGGGGTAAAAATCACATCGGGAGTTTCAAAAGAACTGAAACTTGCCAGATATGCGCATACCTTCTGGAGTGTGATGACGTGAGCGGATTCCGTCACGTTATCATGCGATGATAGTTGGATCCCGATTCCCACTGATGAGTTAGTTTACTCCTCGGGTGACCCCGACTAATTCTTCTTTCAGGTTTGGAGGAGAATTTGAGGTACAGTGGGAGGTTTCCAGATTAGATAAATTGGTGACCATTCTGATCTAGGTTAGAGTGCACGCTGAGTGTTTCTTTTCTCTCTCTCTTTGGCAGCGACCATTGACCCGACCCTAAGACTTTGACTCAGTGACCAAGTTAACCGAACCTTCTTTAACACCGGCTTTTGGATTGTCAAAGTTGCAGACCTCATTGCCACTCCTACTTTTACCCTTTTCTCCAGGACACCCCGTTTTACTACGAACGTCCACTTCCATTGGACAAAACCATCGTATGGTTAGATACGAACTCGAAAGAATTTATTCGAGGATGGTTTCCGGTTCTGGAGAAAACGGATAGGATTATTCAGTTGTCTTTTCCTTTTACCCTCTCTCAGGTTACGAGTACTCCTTGGTTTAGGGGTAGTACACCTATTACGCAAATTGGATTGTCTTCTTCCAAACCTTAAGCTGGTGCCGACCCGTAGGGAATGAAGAAAACCAATTAGCATAACGATGGTGTGCAGAAGGTATTAAGTTCAGACAAAGCAAGGGATTAGTAAGAGGGCAAAGTAAATTGCAACAGATATTCACGACCAAACCAAATATTTCGTTACCACTCCCACATCACCTTTGTATTTCTCCAGGACACTCCGTATCACTACGAAGATCCACAGTTTATTGGATACTCCATCGTATGGTTATATACGAACTCGAATGGAACTTGTTCCAGTTCGGGGATGGATTCTGGTTCAGGAGAAATAGGAATAAGGTTTATTCGGTTGTCTTTTATCTTCACCCTCTCTCATTGCGAGTGTTCCTAGGATTGGGACAGTACACCCATTATGCTTATTGGATAGTCTTCTTCCAAACCATAGGCTGGTGCCGAACGGTAGGGAAGGAAGAAAACCATTTGGCCTAAAAGGGTGTGCAGAAGGTAAAGACTAAAGACATATGAAGGGATTTGGAGAGGTGGCAAAGAACTATACGGTTACAGTCGTGAATCTGGAAGAGGCATTACTAAGAATACCAGAATACCCCATCGGAACATTTCAATGTTTCAGTTTCACTGTGTAATGTTAAAGGAAAACTGATTTCCCGATTAGATACTTACTCCAGGGTATGTATTTACCAGGTATGACTCTCACATCTGTATGGTTTTTCAGATGATGAGTGGGAGTAGGTTAGTGGGAATTAGGTGATCACCCTCATTATATCGGGATTCGTTGGAATCAGTGATATTTGAGGAAGTCACCTGGGTTGTTTGCCAGTCGGCAAATATTTGGTTTTGAATATCCGCAGTTATGCACCAATTTCAAATTGATATATCTGTACGTCTATTTTCATAGAGTGAGATATACCTTTCTGAAATTATGTCTACGACATTTACCTATATCAGTGGATGGTTAGGTAAGGAGCATTAAACAGCGGTGTAATTCTTCTTAACCATAAGTACAGTTTTCAACCTACGACACACAGTGAATGAGTTATCAGACTCAAGGGACTTATACAAAGGATTGTATGTTGTCCAGGGTCCATCAGGACAGAGGGGTTGGTCCTCATACTATATTCGGTTTACTTATGACTTCTCTAGTTTTTAGACAAGTGTTTCGCGGAAACACGGGGTCCAAATTTTGAGAAGTTATAGGTATTTGAATAGAGTAGAGAACCAGGTATAGCAAGTATCGGGATTCTTCAAAGAGATCGAAGATGTAGGTACTTGTGTATGGTATTCAGTTGATAGTAATGATAAAGAGATCTTGCTTCTCTTTCAGGTTACTCATAATTGGAAGTATTCCTAAGTTGAGTAACGCTGATCGGCCTCCTTCCATTTAGTTGACATGCACTGGAGACAGTTGCATGATTTGAATCTGGTTCAATTAAATCAGTGCCTCTGGTTCTATATATGATATAGAACAGTTCATATCTTAACGATGTTAAGGTACGGGGAGTTGTCCGGTTTATGATTAAAACCAGACACTGGACAACTCAAGGCACGTTTCTGTAATAGCTGTTTGTGGGTTGACCCAGGATATGACGAGGGTTGATTTTCTACCATCTGGACGAACAATAGCGATATTGTTCTAGACTCGCCACAGTTTTATTAAAAATGGATTTTTTTCAGAAAAACAGTAGTGGGAGTATGGTAGAACTGGAAGTGATTCCAGAACCACAAACGATTACTGAAGATTTGATAAGGAACCTAAAGATTCAATCTGAATTGACATTCCATTGGCCACTCCGCAGATAAGGTGGGTAACTTCAGGCACCCGAGAGGTACTCCGGTAGCCTCAAGGACGGTGACAGGGAAGTTCTTGTTTACCCACAATTACCATTGCTGTTGTTCCAGGCTGCGAGACCCGGCGGGAGGATGAGTATAGCGTCGTTCTAAACTAGTTTTAGAAGTGCACGTCTATATGACTCTGCCAGAGGGTTGTCGTAGTCAGTGGGAGCAGCGGAAGCATTGGTGGACAGGTAGCTTATGTCTATTTATAGACTAGAGCAGATGTAGTGGAGAAAGATCATCTATTTCTGACGTGACAGTCATGGGTTTGACTTCATCAGAATAGGGGATGGATCTGTTGAGAAGGTAGTAGGGTGTGATATCCTGGTATTGGATGATATACACAGAGTAGAAAAGGAAACTCCTACACTACGATCGGTTATAGTTTGGTCGTCACACAGTTGTTTCTCCACAAAGGAAATGGATTTTATATCAGACATACTGGTTACTAGATCTATGGTCTTAGATCTAGATTTGGGTGGTTTCCCAATCAGGGTACTTGACAGCGTTCTAAGAGTATTTAGGATGGACGACTCCTGGCACGGTAGTGTACCTGCAGGTAATGGAGTCACCCTCTCCAAAGGTGTCTTACAGACTAAAGGGGAGAGGGACGGGCATGATTGGCAGATCACTTGCTCAGGCAATTGAGTCAATCGTGAGATGTCAAGTACCACACCAGATGTTGTTCTTGCACTAGATGCAATAAGTTGACATTAATCCAATCCTGGAGAAACAGTCGGAAGCAGTTTTAGAACATAAGTGGATGTTCTAGGGAGATGATAACGACAGCCTCATTCAGGAGACAGTTATCATTCCAGGCTTTCAAGGTGACATGGACGACAAGGAGGTTGTCAGAGTTATAGTTTTCCTACTGATGAGGGGCAGTATTTTGGACAGGTGGTCCAAGGCAATACTGAGGGAGGCATGGCGCGCAGGATACTGATTAAGTTCAGTTGACGATACAGTCTAAGAAGTTTGGATTTGGAGTTCATTTATGAGCTAGGTCCCATCAGACATCCAGACATATTCTGAGACAGGTATTGCTCTTTTCGGGAGATGGTTTTCTCCGCGAACTTGAGATATAGAGAGACATAGAAAGAAACAACTAAGCGGATCCACTCACTGAGGCTATTCCTCGAACGCAATAGTTTCGCAAACGAGCTTTGTGAGACTGACTAGTAGAGGAGTTGGGTGTTCGGTATCACACGGGCTGTGAGTATGCGACATCGCAATAATTAGCCTTGAGTGCAAGTGGGAGATTGTTGGAGATAGTGCCCTCAGAGTCAATTATTAGGTCACAGGTACGTGATTGTAATGATTGAGGGAGGACCTATCCCGGTAGGACAGTCTTACTCGAGATGATAGTATGCTATCTGGTTTACCTTTATCATCGTGTACTGCTTTAGGTGACCTGACACGTCGCTATTACACGTTGATAGAGCCCCTAGGATTCTTGCTTGACCACCAGCAGTATGAGGGCGATCATATAAGTGGGAGCTGGGGGTCTATAAGCTTATCCTTAAAAGGTCCCTAGTCGTGGGAGTTTCGAGACTGGGCATCGATACTCCATTAGTAGACTAGTGTATACAGTCGAGACCCCGACGAGGGGCGGTGGCCGGTCTCACAAGCCACTGGTGTCAGTTGGATCACCTAAGATGTGTACAGGTGCTCATTGGGTTATGAGTACACCGGACAGGACTCGCCGGGAACATGCTAGTTGGTCATATACCAGACGTCAGATGGCAGTTCCCTGGTGACATGTGTGCAGGTTAGTTCATCGACCTGGGGATCGTCATTTGTCTCGTGTGAGTTCCCACTGTACTTTGATTACTACCCTACCACGGCTCAAAGGAGTCGTGCAAACAGGTTTTAGTTGGGTACAGTCCCGAGCCACATGGAGGTAGTGAGCGTATCTTCAGGGGTTCGTCTCTCCCGGTATTGGGGGTGAGGTCGTGCTGTGTCTAGGAGAGCCATTACACAAAGTCCTTGGCCAAGGCAAGGAGATTTACTGGTAGGTATTCCAGTAGTATCTCAGGGTGTTCTGGGCTACACTCCGACACGACTTGTACCGCTTTTGGGGGTCTGACTTTTACCAACCCCCTAGGCCCGCCATGCGATACTCATAGACGAACGGACCGGACTGCACGGATATTGTCACTGACAGGCTCAGTTGGGTGTCGGGGTGAGCTTCCTCATCGACGTCCCATTTGGTCAGTACCTGGTAGCCCGTCACGTATTGGCTTATACCTCTGACGTGCTAGTGGTTAAATCCACAACCAAGGTGTTGACGAGTCTTTAGAGTCCCCCACATTCAGTTACTCAGCTTTCGGGCGAAAGGTTGTAGAGGCCGTATGGAGATATGGCAAGGTCCGATCAGATACGTGCGGTATTGCACGGATCAGGATCGGACAGTTTGTACTATAGGCCGTATGGTTATATGGCAGGGTTTGATCAGATACGTGCGGTATTGCACGGATCAGGATCGAACAGATATTACTAGCCGGTTTTGGTATAAGCCGGACCTAGTATAGTACAGTGTAGACTTTGTCTCATTGCATTTGTATTTCGGTCGAAATACAGATGCGGGTGTGTATGCAAAGTATCGGGGTTTTCCCGTAATTTATTACGGGACCAGTTTTCTGGAGTTGCCAGTTTGCTTTCCGTTTCGGCCAATTTCCATTGTTCCGTTCATTGGCCGAAGATTGGTGGAGGAGGGCTTATTTGCATTGTTGCAAATAAGTGTTTGTGGAGGGGTTCTTTGCTTATTGTTGTATCATGACATCTTTTCATTGACCTTGACCTCTTCTTGTCATGATGGCATGACTTTTGGCTCATCATGGTTGTTGATGATGAGGTTAGTGGTTGGTGGTGGAGTATTGGTTTTGCTTGTGATCATTACTTGATATCATAACCATTCCTTTCTCTCTCTCTTTTGATTATGGTTGTGGTTGGATCTTTTGTTTTTTGATGATATCACTCCCTCACTCTCATTGCTCTCTCATTCCATCACCTTGCATTGGCCGGCCATTTTTTTTTGGGGGGGTTGATTGATTCATTTTTGGGGTGGCATATTGTTTTCTCATGCTTGCTAGAAAAGCCCTCTAGTTCCTTTCCAAAAGTTCCTCTCTTTTCCTCCACAAAATGGCACAACTCCATAACCCCATATGAGACTTCCTCTACTACACATTCTACAGCGAACCTTGGGCACGTCGAGTAGCCGGCTTCGTGCCCGAGTTGCCTCGGCATTGAGGTGGGAGCCCGTAAAAGAAGTAGGCGATGTGGTGCACTTCTAGCGACGAGGAGGAGACGGGACTTTTCCGCAGGAGATCGGGACCATGACGAGAAGACCGGAGGACTTGGATCGTCGGTATATCTCTAACCCATCTTCTTGTTAGCTTAGACTAGTTAATGGTTTTCGATCCGGGTTATAGTGCGCGGTGGTGCCGGTTTGCTAAGTCCGCAAAATTTAAGTTATTCACCGCTTCCGCTTTCCGGCGTCGGATTGACGGCCGGGGCGCCGCCGTGCACTTACAGTGAGCGATAGTAGGGGTTTCGTCTTTCCCGGTATAGGGAGTTTATGTTGCACTATACTCGATTGTCTATAACAGCAATTCTCTGGCCAGGGTTGTTGAGAGTTACAGATAAAAGTTATCAGTAGTTTCTCGAACCATTATGAGCCACACATCGGCATGACTTATCAAGTTACTGGGGTCTGACATTTACCGCCCCTAGACCCGATATGCGACATATCAGACGAAGAGACTGGATTGTACGGTAGGTGTTACTTATAGGCTCATTGGGGTTAAGATGAGTTTGCTCGTCGGCCACCTTTTCGACATGTACCTGGATAGACGTTACGCACAGCTAGTGCCGCTTACGGGCTTGTAGTTAAACCCACTGCCAGCATACTGTCAAGTCTTTAGAGTCCCACACATACGGTTTCCCTGGTTCAGGCGAAACGATGTAGAGGCCGTAAGGTGTTACGGTAGGGTTTCGATCATATACCTGTACCGGCTACACGAATGATGTTCGGAAGGATAATACTGGTAAGCTTTGGTTTAAGCCGGATACCAGTATTATATTCTTTGGATTATTGGTATCTCATTGTATTCATATTTTTCGGAATATTAATACGGGTATATTTATAGATATACGGTGAGGGGCTGTAATTGTACAAGGAAAGGCTTCTAGAAAGAGACACCTCATATATGGATTTTATTTTGTGAAAATAAATAAATGAGCCAGAATTTGGAGACTTTTTCAAAGCATGGATGAAAGAATGGCTGATGAATATTATATTCATTTGGCTTCACTATTGAAGAATGGTTGATTATTTTTGAGAAAAATAATCCATGCTTCAATAATTGGAAGTTTAGCCATATCATTTGGTTCATGCTTGACCAAGCTCATTCTTACTCTCGTATTCTCTCTCCAAATTATCTCCTCCTCTCTAGCTCAACCCTAACCATTCACATGAGTTGTGATTCATAGGGTATTAAGATCAAATAATCCTCTAGATATTCTCTGCATCATCTAAGTAGTCTCTCTTAGCAAGCTTGACTTCTTAGTTATCTCTTTAGTGGCGGTTGAAGCTTGATCCAAAACTCTCGATGGATCATCTATGGCTTAGCGGTGACCGAAGATCGAGATCGTTTCAAAAACCCAAGGAAACAAGAAGAGCAGCGAGAAGTGGAAAGAATACCCGAATGACCGGTTTCAAGAAGGTATAATCTCTATCATAGTAGCTAAAACTCCTAGATAGGGTACTAGTTATGGTTTAGGATATGATCCGGGTTCAAAAGTTGATGTTGCATGCTTCAAAATTATTTTTTGCTGCTTCCGCCTCCCCACAAGTGTTGTAACGATGTGCAACATCTACTAACATGGTACCAAAGCCTAACTAAACTGAAACTAGTATTTTAGACGACGTTTAAAGCTTCGAAACCGAAACAACTCCGAAACCGTAAATCAAAAACCATGTTTCTGTCATTTTTTAAAAAGTCTTCTAAATATTTTTTAAACATGTGCAGAAAACTAGTTAAGAGATAACTAGAACACCCTAGAAAAATGAGCCCAAAATTCAAAAATCTCGCCGGCCAAAACTCCAAAATTCCCGGCGTCGCCGGTTCACTGTTGAGATTTGGGCTTGGATTTTTTACGGTGTTCTGATGACTTGGTTTTACGTTTTATGGTACTGTTTATTTATTTCCAGATTGCATGTGATGTAATCTAAGTGTTAGGGACATCCGGAGTGCTTCGAAGTCAAATATTTAACGTCGTTTATCCGTTTTCAGTTTGATATGTGTTATGAAACGTTCACTAATTGCTATACGACGATTAGTAGGGGTTGCACATATGTGTATTATGTGATGGTATGTGTATATGAATGTGTTGGATCGTCGAAGATGAATAGCCGGGGGATATGAGAAGAGTGTCTTCTTTTCTTTCATTCTTGTAATTTGTAAAAGTGATGTAATATTATTTTGTGAGGCCCATCCGGGTTGAGCTTGTAGCCACCGTTGTATTATTTCTTTTTACTGTTATTGCTCGTAGGATAGACCCAAGGTGGGGTGTACAAACTACCGGGTTGTTGAAGTGCCGAGTGGCCTACTCATTTTATTGAGGGAGGTTGCTTCACTTCGGGAATTTGGCGGGTAGTTTGCCGCACCCATAGTGGTCTAGGGTGGGGTTTAGCTATTCATCATGACCATGGAATCCGTCTTTCAAGCAGAGCTTAAACAAAACACGGAATTCCTAGTATATCCAATGTATTCATCTGTGATCTGGAATGCTTATTATTGCGTGAGAAGAATGGCTATATATATATGAGATATATAATAAACGTTACTTATGTTTTGCACCCGCGCTAATACAGCCCCCGCTCTGCCATTAGTTAAGTAACCTAACGATGTATGACGGGGCCCCGTGGCGAATGCGGATGGCATAAGCATATGTTCTATTTTTGTTTCTTTTTTTGCAATGATAAGGTTAAATGATGGGAAAACATTGATGGGATTAATGATAAGAAAAGAAACTTAAAGATGTTGTAGAATCAAAATTTTCAAAAAGGGTAGCTCTAGTTCTTACTTTGCTTAGTGGTATTACTTAATGAATATCCAGCACATCATTCGACGAGGAAAGAGCCGAGATCCCTTGACCAGGAGTGACCTCTTTAGAAAAACTAATAAATACTATAACCCACTCGGTTTATCATGATAGCCTCCCTAGTTCTTACTTTGCATAGCGGTATTCCTTGATGAATATCCAGCACCTCATTCGAGGAGGAAAGAGCCGAGATCTCTTCACCGGGAGTGACCTCTTTAGCAAAAGCTATTTGGTTTGTTTTTTAGAAAACCACTTAATTTTTAAGCGGAACTTAAACCACTCCTTTTCAAATCATTAGATTCTACAACGATATCAAGTTCATTAGGTTACATGTTTTCATCAAAACTAGCCCTCCACCATTTTAGAAATTAGAGTACTTAGTATTCATGCTACGTTTGTTGACT
Organism: Agapanthus africanus; assembly: GCA_030015575.1. Taxonomy (NCBI): domain Eukaryota; kingdom Viridiplantae; phylum Streptophyta; class Magnoliopsida; order Asparagales; family Amaryllidaceae; genus Agapanthus; species Agapanthus africanus. Next base: position 328,194,515 of record JASDDO010000029.1, on the reverse strand, counting down.
ATAGTTAAGGCGTAGTGTACGGTAGCTAAGGGATGTCTTCCTGCAATGCGTATGATGCGATCGATTAGGGCATTCGTAAGACTTTGTTGACCATAGTTAAGGTTCATACGGGTAGGTATAAATCGATCATGAAATAATGGGTAGAACTTGACTAGCGCTTATGATTTTTTGATCATAGTTAAGGTCATTAGTCACTAGGGGTAAAAACCATATCGGGAATTTCAAGTGTTGAAATTTGCAATGAGATTGCATACCTTCTATTTGATAGTTGGATCCCGATCCCACTGTGAGTAATAGTTACCCCCAGGAGAGTTTTACTCTTTACAATTAGCTAATCCAGTAGATGTTTAGAAAGGTGTCAACGGGGTTATGTCTATAGGAAAACGAGGTTTATTTTAATTAGGTCCGTGCGAAAGCACGGGGAACCTCCCTCGGAGTACCGACACTAGCCTGGCTGACCGGTTAGCGAACTTGTAGAATGTAATTAATCCTGGCTAATTTTCTTTTTAAGGTTTGAAGGAAAATTTGATAAAAAGCAGTGGGAAACATCGATTAGATAAGATTAATAACCAATCTAATCATGCATGTACAATCTCTGAGTGTTTTCTTTTCTCTTTCCTAATGGCAGATACCAATATCGGGACTTAAGCTTCTATTAGACAAAAATAAACTCACGGGACCAAATTATAAAGAATTGCTGAGGAACGTAAATATTGCCCTTACTTATGACAAGGTTGCATACGTCCTTACTGCTCCAGCCCCTCCTCTTCCAGGCCCTGATTCCTCTATTGCGGATGAGATACGAAAAACATGGGATATAGATTGCGCCAATACCAAATGCCTCACGCTTGCTTCGATGGACAACAAACATCAGAAGCAGCACGAGAAGATGGATGTGTAATCCATCTTTCTCCATACAAAAGACATGTATGGGAAGCAATCTCGTGCACTGCATTACGAGGCCTCAAGAAAGTTGTTTCAGATGAGGATGGCTGCTGGCACATCTGTAGGTGATCATGTGCTGAAGATGATAAGATTTATTGAAGAACTAGAGGACCTGGGATGGACGATGGAGAATGAACAATGTGTTAATATAGTTCTACAGTTTCTCCCCCTACCTATGCCCAGTTTATAGTGAATTTCAACATGCACAATCTTTGTAGGGTTGCTATGCACGCGCACAAGGGTCTACGAGGCATCAACCATGCCCGATTAAAAATTAGCCGTGCCGAACAATCCGAATACGGATCTTTAAACTAGAGATTAGGCGAAAACTAGCATGTTAACAACTTTAACACTAAGTGAGAGGGATTACAACCTTTGTAGATCCGGTCCTTCACTTCATATGCTCCGTGTTGCGGTCCCTTCGCTGCGATCATCGGGTTTCGGACTCTCGAGAGGTTCCACGAAGAGAAAGATGCAACCTTTGCTTCCGATCTTCGATACTAAGATGATCTACCTTGAAGTTTCGTTAACACAAGCTAACACTCATGAAATGATGAGAACACCCTCATCTAAATGGCAAGGGAAGATGAGGATGATGAAGTAGGATTTTTGCTCTCTTTATTTATCTTTTTCTCATATTTATTCATCACTTGGAAAAAGCTAGTAAGCTTTTTCCATGAAGAAAGAAGAAGGAAGAAGATGAACAATATTAGAATTCCTTTTGTGATGAATAATGCAAAGAAGATAATGATGAATAATGCAACCATGGTCAACTAAACTCATGTAGAGAATTAACTAGGGTTAGGGTTTGGGTTGGGTTAAAGCATGAGTCATTTGAAAATATCTTTCACAAAACAAAACAAAAACCTTCTAGAAACATCTAGAAAGCTTAACCCTAATCCAAACCCTAATCATGTTTAAACTCCACTAAACAAGTTGTATTAGTTATCATATCATGTTACAATATTATATATCACATATATAATATTTATCGTAACAAAATAAAATAATACATTTAACATATATCGCATATATATCAATGTATTACCCGAGTGAGAAAAAGAATCTTTTAGTGAGCAAATATTAGTTAATGTAATTCAATATATCATATATATTATTATACATTAAATTATCGAATCAACACTTGATCCGACAATCCGGCTATATCGCATATAACCGAATAATATTTATCCGTACCGATTCATCGAATCAACACTTGATCCGATGACGCGGCTGATATCAAATATCGCGAGAATAGAATACGGTATCTCATATCGCATTATCCTCGGTCCCGCACATATCACATATGTGCTCCTACTCCGTTTTGCCTGAGCCAAGAAACCTCTGTATAGGACTCTAAAGAATCGTCAATACGCCGGCAGTAGGTGATGATCATATCAAACACCCACAAGCTGCAAGCGGTCAGCTAAACGTAACAGCTACCCAGATATTGAGCACTCAGAAGATCAACAAGCAAGCCTGTACATTCTCCTGTGAATCTAAACAGTAACACTCCCGTACAGTCCGGTCTCGTCGTCTGATATGTTGCATATCTCGCCTAGGGGTGGTAAACGTCAGACCCCAGTAGCTCGATAAGTCGTGTCGATATGAGGTCTATAACAGTTTGAGAAACTACTGATAACACTTACCAGTAAATCTCAGTAACCCTGGCCAGGGATTTCCGGTTATAGCCAATCGAACACAGCACAACATCAACTCCCTATACCGGGAGAGATGAATCCCTTCCTATCGCTCATTGCCTCCATGTGATTCGGGACTGTACCCAAAAGCCACCTTTTTGCACGCCCTCTTGGACGTGGTATGATGGAAATCAAAGCACAGTGGGAATCACACAAGACTCTATGACGATCTCGGGTCAACAGACTACTCTGTACCATTGTCACCGGAGAACTGCCATCTGACGTGAGGTATAATACCATCTGGGAGTTCTCGGCGAGTCCGTCCAGTGTACCCAGTCTGCACTGAGCACCCGTACACCATCCTTGATGTCACACACCGATGGATATGGGATCATCCATCGCCCATCATATGGGTCAAGATGCGTATACGCTAGTCTACTCTGGTGCATCGATGCCCTGTCTCGATACACCCTCGACTAGGAACAGTTATAGGATGTACTCATCGACTACCGTGGCTCCACTAGTATGATCTCATCATAGTCCCAGTAGTCGAGTACATATCCTAAGGGGTTTATCAACATGTAACATAGAGACAATCTGAGTACATGTTAAGATAAAGTACAACCAGATAGCATACTATCATGTCGAGCAAGAAAGTCCACCCTATATATGTCCTAGCATCCACTATAATATACATCGTATGTACAGTAATGGCCTCTAGGGCATACATATAACTAACAATCTCCCACTTGCACTAGGGCCATCTGTTGTGGTATCGCATACCCAACAATTAGCTGCGGTTGAAGTATCTCATACTCAACCATCCCGTAAAAGTCTCTACTGGGAAAAAGGCCTTTGTGAGTGGATCCGCGCTGTTGTCCTCTGTATCTACTCTCCTAACCTCGATCACCTTGGAGATCATCCATCTCCATGATCACGTGATACTGCCTAAGAATTATATCTAGATTTCTGATGGGACGGTAGTTCCTTGGCTAAAGCCACAACTCCATTGTCACACAATGGTAGGAACGAAGTTCATCTTATGAACTTATATATATATCCAGACTGCCTCTTTGGTAGCATCCTTGGTAACGATGTATCTTGCCTTTAATCGTCTAGTATGTCACGGTATCTAGCTTGGAACTCTTCCAACATACCGTCCCTCCACGGAGGGTATAGACAATGCCTGCGACTGACATTCAGTCGTCCTTATCAGCCTGGAATTTCCAGTGATTCTCCCCAGGATCGATTGATACCATCTCACTACAACTAGTGAGTGTCCTAACATCCAATTAGATCTATCTCATAGATCCAAAACCCAGGATTTAGGAGGTATCACTTTGATCCTATGTGGAGAATCCTTGTGATAAGTGGAGATTGAGCGAGCGTAGCATAGGAAACTCCTTCCCTATCAAGAGTATGTTATCCACGTACTCTACGAGGATCACCACCATACTCTCTACTACCCTTTTTGTATATACAAGGTTCATCTACCATTTTGATGAAGTCAAACTCTTTGACTACCACATCAAAATAGATGTTCCAACTCCGCGATACCTGTTTTATCACATAAAACATCTTGCGCACGTTTCCGCTGCTCCCACTGTCTACGAAGACCTCTGGCTGTGTACTTATAGACGCTCTCTTCTAAAATATCATTTAGAAAAGCAGTCATGACACCCAACCACCAGATATCGTAGTCATGGTATGTAGCCGTGGCAAGTAGGATCTGGATGGACCTAAGCATAGCTTTGAAAGTCTCAACTTTTCCATGTACACCAAGTAATCTTCTCAAGATATACTCGCTCCTAAAGGGGATTTAACCCTTCAGATAAAGCAACCAAAGTCCATACTTTGTTGGTGTATAAGGATTCCATCTCAGATCGATAAGCACCCAGCCATTCTTACAGAGTCCCACTCCTGATGGCCAGCTCGAAACTAGTTGGGTCATCATCTCATGATGCAATCCTCGCTCCCACTGTCATAGAGAAACCGAAGTACCTCTCAGGTGGGTGAGGAACCTTACTAGATCGGCGGAGAGGCTGAGGTTCGTTGGAAACTATTGAATCCTTTGGTTCTACCAAATCATCAGCTGCAGTTTGTATAGCTGGAACCTTTCCAGTTCTACATAACAGACCTTGCCTCGAGCTTGTCCGGATTTTGCTTTTAGGCATAGGCCGGACAACCCCAAATCTTAACTAACTTAAGATATGGGCTCTTCCCTTTCCATATCACATATGAAGTGGTAGGCAACTGATTTGATTGGAACCCTATTCAATAGGTATGCAGCTTCTCAAGCGCATAACACCCAAAAGGAAATAAGAAACTCAGTAGTACTCATCATAGAGCACACCATATCACATAGGGTGCTATTGCTCCGCCCCGATACACCGACGTGCTGTGGTGTATACAGAGGAGTAATGCTGAGAGAGAATCTCATTCTCCTTTAGAATAGTCCAGGAATTCCTTGCTCAAGTATTCTCCTCCTTGATCGCATCAAAGGACATAATACTTTTACCCCTATTTTCAGTTCTCTACTTCTAACTCATATTCTGTGAATATCTCAAAAGGTTCGGACTTGTGTTTCAACAGGAACATATGTCTGAATCTTGAGAGATTATCAGAGAATGTAATGAAGTAAAAAGAACCGGTCTTGGCATATGTAGACATGAGACTTTCATACATCAGCATGTATCAATCCCAAGAGTTCACTAACTCTTTCTCTGTTTCCAATAAACAGAGCTATGGTCATCTTATCTTTGTGACATGACCGGCAAGTTTCACAAGATGTAAATTCAAACTAATTTAAATATGCATCTAAATGTAACTTCAGCCAGTCGGGTCGCATTGATATGACCTGGTCTACAATGCCTCAAGAAGGATTCGTTCATTTCTGAACTCTTCCTCTTGTGTGTGTTCTATATATTAAGAACTGTGGTTTGATTTAGAACGTCAATGCTTTCAGATAACGTGCCTGAACCGATCAACTATTGATATAGGAAATGTTCAAAACATTATCCAACAATACAAAATTATATCCTTTCTTTACTAATAAAGAGACTGATATGATTTTGTATATCAGGTTCGGTATCTAATAGCATTTGTTCAGAATCAATGTATTCAGGTAATACAGGGTGATAGTGACCAACAGACTTGGCTGCAACACTTGCACCGTTTTCTGTCTCATGAAACTTATCACCCGTTCTCAGTTCTCTACCTATCTGTAGCCCATGTAACAGATTACATATGCGGGATCCTGATCCGGTATCACATACCCAGGACGTAAAGGATACTGAGAAACAGTTCTGTGTAATGAACACACCCGAAGATGATCCATTAACATGCACTTTCTTCATTTGGGCGGCACGGGAATTCTGGTAATCCCTAATTTCCTGCTCTGTCCTATAACAATTATAAGTTGGAGCGGGACCAACGTTCCCCAGCTCAGTATAACAAGCGGGTTCGGTCAATATATCCGTTTTATTATCTTGATTAAGGCGTGATATGGTCGTTACCTGGAGAGAGAGAGAAGAAAACACTCAGCGTATGCTCTTGCAAGATTAGATTGGTTATATAATATATCTAATCAGGATGTCTCCCACTGTTTTAATCAAATCTTCCTTCAAACCCTAAAAGGAAAGACTAGCCGGGATTAATTACACGCTACAAGTTCGCTAATTTTTCAGCCAGGCCCGGTACTTTGAGGGAGGTCCCCCGTGCTTTCGCACGAACCTAATTAAAGTAAACCTCGTTTTCCCAGGGGCGTAACCCCGTTAACACCTTTCTAGACACCTACTTGATCGGCTAATTGTAATGTGTAAAACTCTCCCAGGAGTAACTCTTACTCGCAGCGGGTATCGGGATCCAATTATCTCATAGAAGGTATACAATCTCATTGCAAATTTCAACACTTGAAATTCCCAATAATATTTTACCCCTAGCGTCCTATGACCTTGACAGAGGTCAACAAACCATAGGCTGCTAGTCAAGTTCAACCCGTCATTTCCTGATTGAAGTAAACCCACCCGCCCGACCTTTGACAGAGGTCAACAAGGTCGCACGACTACCCTAAATCAATCACATCATATGTTTATACAGATAAGCACTAATCAGCTACCACACACTACGCCTTGACAGAGGTCAACAAACGCAGCACGAATACTAAATACTACTTATCTGAAATGACGGAGGGCTACGACAGGTTTTTAAGAAAACCCTTTGCGTAATGAATTTGACATCGTTGTAGAATCGAGTGATTTTAAATGGAGTGTTTTTGAGGCTTTTCTAGTTTTGCTAAAGGGGTCACTCCCGGTGAAGGGATCGTCGGCCCTTTCCTCATCGAATAAGGTGCAGGATATATCATATATATCACTATGCAAACCAGGAACTATAGGAGCAATCAAAAGATAAACCGAGGGTTGTAGCATCTGCCAGTTATCGCTAAAGGAGTCACTCCCGGTGAAGGGATTTCGTTCCTTTCCCTATCGAATAAGGTGCAGGATGTTCTACAAGGAACACCGCGATGCAAAGCAAGAACTGTAGCTACCTGTTTTAATTTTGAAATTCGATTCCACAACATCTTAGGTTTCTTTTATTTCATCAATCTCATTAATGAAGTCCCATTTTATTATGCTTCACAAGCATCTCTTTTGAAACGAAATCTGCAATATGACATATATCTCATATATATAATATAAACATTCGTCTCAGGCAGTAATATGATCTCATCACAGAACATTGCAGCAGAAGAAACATATATGAAATATTGGATATACTAGGACGTCCGTGTTTTCAATACGAGCCTGTATAAAACACGGATTCCACGGTCGCGATGAATAGCCAAACCCACATCCCTAGACCCCTACGAGAGCGGCAAGTAACACTGCCAATTATAGGGTTAGGAGACCCGGTCTCGACTCCTCGAGATGGTCTCCCACTGGACCCTAGAATCCGGTTACTTGTGCTCCCCGCCTTGGGTCTACCTAATGCGGAAAAGTAAATAATATACAACGGTGACATCTTCCGCAACCTGGAAGTACCCCAATAAAAGAATATTACATACAAATGAATTTTACATGAATGAAAAAGAAAAAACTCTCATCTCACATAAAACCCCCGGCTATTCAAACGCGACGATCCAATATAACATATCACAGCAACACATAATATCTCATATCATCAACGTAAGCAAGTATGCGTATCCCGATTGTCGTTGATGTATAGCAACGAAGCCGGCGATACACCACATACTACGCTTACGGTCACAGAAAAGAAAGTGTAAAACTACAACAGTTGGAATCCGCAACTTCCTTAGACATCGCATGCCTAACCAAATGAATTCCTTAGACATTGCATGCCTAACAATTATAAACCCCGCATTTTAGTCTCATTAACGAAAACTGTAGGGTTCCTAGGCACACTAAGGAGGTTCCATAAGGCATCAACCATGCCAAACAAAAATTTTCCGGTGCCGAGAAACCCTAAACTAGATCGTTAACTAGATGTAAAAGCGAAAAGCAAGCAAGCAAACGACTTTGCTACTAAGTGAAAGGGATTACAACCTTTGTAGATCCGGTACACCACTTCTTTAGCTCCGTGTTGACGTCCCTCCGCTGCGATCATCGGATCCCGGACTCTAGAAATGGTTTCGTCGGAGAAATGATCGGGCTAGGTCATTGACATCGAGGCCGAAGATGATCTACGTCGGGGAGACTCAAACTCAAGCTATTCCTTCACTCGGTCGAAAACTTTGTGAAGAGAACACCCTATACTACATGGCAAGTGGTAGAGGATGAAGAAATAGGAAGTGGGTTCACTTTAGAATTGGATTTCTCACTCTTTTTCTCATGATGCCATTGGAGCTAGCAAGCTTTTTCAAGCTTGATGAAGATGAAGAAGAAGAAAAGAATCATTTCCATTAAAAGAATAATATGAACACTTATCCTTTTAATCATAGCACCATGGTTGAGTTAAGCCCTCATGCTTAACTCATGTAGAGAATTAACCATAGCATAAGGTTAAGGGTTGGGTTAGCTAATATCTTGAACAAATGACAAAAGAGTTGACTTTGTCAATGTTCATCAAGCTTCATGAAGCTTGATAACTTTGGCCAAAGTCACACTCTTTTGTTATATGCTAAGTTAAATAGTAAACCCTAATCTAACCTTGATATGGTTCAAGTCTCATACACACAACTTGTTTGTATCATCAAGCATGATACAAACATGTACATTTGCATATATCACATATAAACAATGTACACTTTCAAGTGAGAAAACAAATCTTAAATGAACCAATATTAGTTAATGTAAAGTAATATATCAAATATATAATTATACATTAAATCATTAAATCAACACTTGATTTAACGATCCGGTCATATCGCATAAAACCGACTAATATCTATAGTAACAACTTATCGAATCAACACTTGATCCGATAACCCGGCTATATTGCATATAACCGATCAATGTCACACATCGCGAGAATAGAATACAGTTTCACATAATGGTATTATTTTCGGTCCCGCACATATCTCATATGCGCTCCTATTTCGTTTCGCTTGAGCCAGGAAACCCCTGTGTAGGACTCTAAAGACTCGTCAATACGCCGGCAACAGGTGATGATCATATCAAACACCCACAAGCCGCAAGCGGTCTGCTAAACGTAACGGCCACCCGGGTATTGAGCGATCAGAAGATCAACGAGCAAGCCCGCTCACACTCCAGTGAATCCATCGAGTAACACTACCGTACAGTCCGGTCTGTTCGTCTGATATGTCGCATATCTCGTCTAGGGGTGGTAAACGTCAGACCCCAATAACTCGATAAGTCGTGTCGATATGAGGCTCATAACGGGTCGAGAAACTACTGGTAACACTTACCAGTAAATCCCTAAAGCTGCTTTGGCCAAGGACTTCCTGTTATAGCCAATCGAGCACTGCGCAACATCAACTCCCTATACCGGGAGAGACGAAACCCCTCCTATCGCTCATTGCCACCATGTGATTCGGGACTGTATCCAAAAGCCACCTTTTTGCACGCCCTCTTGGACGTGGTATGATGCAAATCAAAGCACAGTGGGAATCACACAAGACTCTATGACGATCTCGGGTCTACAGACTAACCTGCACCAGTGTCACCAGAGAACTGCCATCTGACGTAAGATATAATACCATCTGGGAGTTCTCGGCGAGTCCGTCCAGTGTACCCAGTCTCCACTGAGCACCCGTATTTCATCTCTGATGTCAAACACCAATGGATATGGGATCATCCATCGCCCATCTGTATGGGTCGAGAAGGTATACGCTAGTCTACTCGGTATATCGATGCCCCGTCTCGATACACCCACGACTAGGGACCTTGAAGGATGTACTTATAGACTACCATGTCCCCACTAGTATGATTTGCATCATAGTCCAGGTAGTCAAGTACACATCCTAAGGGCTTTACCAATATGTAACAAAGAGACAATCAGTGTACACGTTAAGGTAAAGAGTAACCAGATAGCATACTATCATATCGAGCAAGAAAGTCATCCCTATATATGTCCAAGCATCCACTACAATATACATCCTATGTATAGTAATGGCCTCTAGGGCATACATATAACTAACAATCTCCCACTTGCACTAGGGTCATCTGTAGCAGTGGTTGTAGTATCTCATACTCAACCATCCCATAAAAGTCTCTCTTTGGGAAAAGGCCTTTCGTGAGTGGATCCGCCGTGTCGTCCTCTGAATCTACTCTCCTAACCTCGATCCCCTGGAGATCAACCATCTCCACGATCAGGTGATACTGCCTAAGAATATGTCTGGATCATTGATGGGACGGGCGTTCCTTGGCATAAGCCACAACTCCATTGTCACACAATGGGAGGAACGAAGTTCATCTCATGAACTAATATACACCCAGACTGCCTCTTTGGTAGCATCTTAAGTAGCGATGTATCCAGCCTTTATCGTCTAGTATGTCACGGTATTTAGCTTGGAACTCTTCCAACATACCATCCCTTTACCGAGGGTAAAGACAATGCCTGCGACTGACATTCAGTCGTCCTTATCACCCTGGAACCTTTCCAGTGATTCTCCCCAGGATCAATTGATACCTTCTCACTACAACTAGTGAGTATCCTAACATCCAATTAGATCTATCTCATAGATCCAAAATAAGGATTTATGAGGTATCACTTTGATTCTAAATGGAGAATTCTTGTGATAAGCGGAGATTGACCAAGCGTAGCATAGGAAACTCCTTCCCTATCAAGAGTATGTCATCCACGTACTCTACGAGGATCACCACCATACTCCCTACTACCTTTTTGTATATACAAGGTTCATCTACCATTTTGATGATGTCAAACTCTTTGACTAACTTATCAAAACAGATGTTCCAACTCCGCGATGCCTGCTTTATCACATAAAACATCTTGCATACGTTTCCGCTGCTCCCACTGTCTACGAATCCCTCTGGCTGTGTACTTATAGACGCTTTCTTCCAAATAATCATTTAGAAAAGCAGTCAAGACACCCAACCGCCAGATATCGTAGTCATGGTATGTAGCCGCAGCAAGTAGGATCTGGATAGACTTAAGCATAGCTCCATAGAAAAGGTTTCATTATAATCCATACCTGGTCAATGATGCAAACCTTTAACAAGTCTAGTTTTGAAAGTCTCAACTTTTTCATATACACCAAGTAATCTTCTCAAGATATACTTGCTCCTGATGGGGATTTAACCCTTCAGATAAAGCAACTAAAGTCCATACTTTGTTGGTATATAAGGATTCCATCTCAGATCGCTAAGCATCCAGCCATTCTTACAGAGTCCTACTCCTGATGGCCAGCCCGAAACTAGTTGGGTCATCATCTCATGATGCAATCCTCGCTTCCACTGTCATAGAGAAACCTAAGTATCTCTCAGGTGGGTGAAGAACCCTACTAGATCGGCGGAGTGGCTGAGGTTCGTTGGTTGCTATTGAATCCTTTGGTTCTACCAAATCATCAGCTGTAGTTTGTATAGCTGGAACCTTTCCAGTTGTACATAACAGACCTTGCCTTGAGCTTGTCCGGATTTTGCTTTTAGACATAGGCCGGACAACCCCAAATCTTAACTAACTTAAGATATGGGCTCTTCCCTTTCCATATCACATATGAAGTGGTAGGCAACTGATTTGATCGAAACCCTATTCAATAGGTATGCAACTTCATAAGTGCATAACTCCCTAAAAGAAAATAGGAAACTCAGTAGTACTCATCATAGAGCACACCATATCACATAGGGTGCTATTGCTCCGCCCCGATACACCATCGTGCTATGGTGTATACGAAGGAGTAATGCTGAGAGAGAATCTCATTCTTAGAATAGTCCAGGAATCCCGTGCTCAAGTATTCTCCTCCTTGATCACATCTAAGGACATAATACTTATACCCGTATTTTGGTTCTCTACTTCTAACTTATATTCTATGAATATCTCAAAAGGTTCGGACTTGTGTTTCAACAGGAACATATGTCTGAATCTTGAGAGATTATCAGAGAATGTAATGTAGTACAAAGAACCAGTCTTGGTATGTGTAGACAGGGGACCTACATACATCAACATGTATCATCCCAAGAGTTCACTAACTCTTTCTCTGTCTCCAATAAACAGAGCTATGGTCATGTTATCTCTGTGACATGACTGGCAAGTTTCACAAGATGTAAATTCAAACTGATTTAAATATACATCTAAATGTAACTTCAGCCAGTCGGGTCATATTGATATGACCTAGTCTACAATACCTCAAGAAGGATTCGTTCATTTCTGAACTTTTCCTCTTGTGTGTGTTCCGTATACTAAGAACTGTAGTTTGATTTAGAACGATAATGCTTTTAGATAACGTGCCTGAACCGATCAACTTTTGATATAGGAAATATTCAAAACATTATCCAACAATACAAAATTATATCCTTCTTTACTAATAAAGAGACTGATATGATTTTGTATATCAGGTTCGGTATCTAATAACATTTGTTCAGAATCAATGTATTCTGGTAATACAGGGTGACAGTGACCAACAGACCTGGCTGCAACACTTGCACCGTTTTCTGCCTCATGAAACTTATCACCCGTTCTCAGTTATTTACCTTTCTGTAGCCCATGTAACATATTACATATGCGGGATCCTGATCTGGTATCACATATCCAGGACGTAAAGGACATTGAAAAACAGTTCTATGTAACGAACACACCCGAAGATGATGCATCAACATGCACTTTTTTCGTTTGGGCGGCACGGGAAATCTGGTATTCCCCAATTTCCTGCTCTGTCTTATAACAATTATAAGTTGGAGCGGGACCAATGTTCCCCAGCTTAGTATAACAAGCGGGTTCGGTCAATATATCCATTTTATTATCTTGATTAAGGCGTGATATGGTCGCTACCTGGAGAGAGAAGGAAGAAAACACTCTGCATGCGCTCTTGCATGATCAGATTGGTTATTATTTTATCTAATCAGGATGGCTCCCACTGTTTTTATCAAATCTTCCTTCAAACCCTAAATGGAAAGACTAGCCGGGATTAATTACACGCTACAAGTTCGCCAATCTTTCAGCCAGGCCAGTGTCGGTACTTTGAGGGAGGTGCTCTGTGCTTTCGCACGGACCTAATTAATGTAAACCTCGTTTTCCCAGAGGCATAACCCCGTTAACACCTTTCTAGACACCTACTTGATCGGCTAATTGTAATGTGTAAAACTCTCCCAGGAGTAACAATTACTCGCAGTGGGTATCAGGATCCAACTATCTCATAGAAGGTATGCAATCTCATTGCAAATTTCAACACTTGAAATTCCCGATAATATTTTACCCCTAGCGTCCTATGACCTTGACAGAGGTCAACAAACCATAGGCTGCTAGTCAAGTTCAACCCGTCATTTCCTGATTGAAGTAAACCCACCCGCACGACCCTTGACAGAGGTCAACAAGGTCGTACGACTACCCTAAATCAATCACATCATATGCTTATACAGATAAGCGCTAATCAGCTACCGCACACTACGCCTTGACAGAGGTCAACAAACGCAGCATGAATACTAACCAGTACATATCTGAAATGACGGAGGGCTACGACAGGTTTTTTCTGAAAACCTATTGCGTAACGAACTTGATATCGTTGTAGAATCAAATGATTTTAAAATGGAGTGCTTTTGAGGCTTTTCTAGTTTTGCTAAAGGAATCACTCCCGGTGAAGGGATCGTCGGTCCTTTCCTCGTCGAATGAGGTGCAGGATATATCATATACATCACTGTGCAAAGCAGAAACTATAGAAGCAATCAAAAGACAAACCGAGTGTGTAGCATCTGCCAGTTATTGCTAAAGGAGTCACTCCCGGTGAAGGGATCTCGGTCCTTTCCTTATCGAATAAGGTGCAGGATATATCATATATACCGCTGTGCAAAGCAAGAACTGTAGCTACCTGTTTTCTTTTGAAATTCGATTCTACAACATCATAGGTTTATTTTCTTTCATTAATCACATTAATGAAGTGCCATCATTTAAATCACCTAAACATCACAGATAAATACGACGTACACTTATGCCATCCGCATTCGCCTCGATGTCCCCTCGTGCACCGTTAGGTTAGGTAACTAACGGCAGAGCGGGGCAGGCTAGCGCGAGTGCAAAACATAAGTAACGTCTATATAATATATCATATATACTATATACAGTATTTATCACAGAATATCAAATGATCACATCACAGATATCGCAGCAGAAGAATCATATGAAATATTGGATATACTAGGACGTCCGTGTTTTCAATACGAGCCAGTATAAAACACGGATTCCACGGTCGCAATGAATAGCCAAACCCACACCCCTAGACCCCTACGAGAGCGGCAAGCAACCCTACCAATTCTAGAGTTAGGAGACCCGGACTCGACTCCTCGAGTTGGTCTCCCACTGGACTCTAGAACCCGGTTACTTGTGCCCTCCTCCTTGGGTCTATCCTAGTGCGGAAAAGTAAATAATATACAATAGGTGACATCTTCCGCAACCTGGAAGTGCCCCAATAAAAGAATATTACATACAAGTTTTTACATGAATGAAAATGAAAAACACTCATCTCACATAAAAACCCCCGGCTATTCAAACACGACGATCCAATATAAAATATCCAGCAACACATAACATCACATGTCATCAACGTAAGTAAACATGCGTATCCCAATTGTCGTTGACATATAGCAACGAAAGCGGCGATATCACATATTACACTTACGGTCGCAGAAAAGAAAGTGTAAAACTACAACAGTTGGAATCCGCAAGCTCTTTAGACATCGCATGCCTAATCAAATGAATTTCTTAGACATCACATGCCTAACAATTATAAACCCCGCATTTTAGTCTCATTATCGAAAACACCTTTCAATATTTAGTCGGGCAATTCAACAAGATTCCCGATAACCTGATCGAATGCTCGTCGCAAACTTTAGTAGATGGCCGCACCCCCTATGCCGTCGACGAAGTGCACTAAGCGGAACACCGCTACCGCGAGCACCCGAACGGATGCTTTCGGCGACGGGGTTCTCCTACAGTCACTTGGTCGGGGCTATGGGGTGTAGCTGTCTATTAAGTTTACCCGGCGAGTATCCGCGTACGCTACGTGATTGCGACGGACTTTTGATCACATCAAAATTCCGTGGCAACCGATCAATCGAGACTAAAGTGCTATGTTTATAACATTCATATTAGTTATCTTATAACTATTTGTGAATTCCAAATATTGTATCACATTCCAGATAAATAGAAAATGTTAAACTTTCCGATCGAACATTCAAACACCCACGTTTTCCCGATACAGATCAACACATGAAATAAGTTTAAAGAACATTCACTTCATGCCACAGTACCAACGGTCCAGCCGTAGAAGGGTCAAGCCAACGCCTCACATGTGGCACGCCGTACTGCCCCAAACCCGAAGATTCAAAGGGCAGTTCAAGACGGTCACATAATCGAGTTAAGGTTTGTTGTCTTCTAGAGGGTCCATCGCGTTACTTGCACTACTTAGAACGTTATTAAACCACGGAAAGATCCAACACTTGGAAATTTTCCGGCAGGGGAAAAAGTGGGTATTTATATCCGGTCGAACTTTTTAACATATTAAAAATTATCTGGAAAAACTTAGACAAAGTTAAAGATTCCGATCGAATCGTCGAACTCCCAAAGCAACCCAGAAAACTCAACTCTTGAGCAAACTTTAAAAATTCCCATAAAATACAGCACTCAATATAGGATATTACTGTGCAAAGCACGTGACAAGAACCAACTTTTTGGCCGCGGAACCGCCGCACATGCTAGGGTGGGGCCGCGGTTCCGCGGCGCTTTGGTGGACTTAGGCTCACCTGCTTCACAGTAACTCTTATAATACCCTGCTTTATTTTTTGGATATTTTTAATTTGGAAAAATCCACATTTTCAGAAAATGTCCAGAGAGGGTTAAAAGTTAGGGTTTCGGGGTTCGATAGGATTTCTAACATCGTCTACACTTCGCCTAAAGCTCTAGCTAGGCTCTGATACCACTGTAGGGTTCCTAGGCACACTAAGGAGGTTCCATAAGGCATCAACCATGCCAAACAAAAATTTTCCGGTGCCGAGAAACCCTAAACTAGGTCGTTAACTAGATGTAAAGGCGAAAAGCAAGCAAGCAAACGACTTTGCTACTAAGTGAAAGGGATTACAACCTTTGTAGATACGGTCCACCACTTCTTTAGCTCCGTGTTGACGTCCCTCCGCTGCGATCATCGGATCCCGGACTCTAGAAATGGTTTCGTCGGAGAAATGATCGGGCTAGGTTATTGACATCGAGGCCGAAGATGATCTACGTCGGGGAGACTCAAACTCAAGCTATTCCTTCACTCGGTCGAAAACTTTGTAAAGAGAACACCCTATACTACATGGCAAGTGGTAGAGGATGAAGAAATAGGAAGTGGGTTCACTTTAGAATTGGATTTCTCACTCTTTTTCTCATGATGCCATTGGAGCTAGCAACCTTTTTCAAGCTTGATGAAGATGAAGAAGAAGAAAAGAATCATTTCCATTAAAAGAATAATATGAACACTTATCCTTTTAATCATAGCACCATGGTTGAGTTAAGCCCTCATGCTTAACTCATGTAGAGAATTAACCATAGCATAAGGTTATGGGTTGGGTTAGCTAATATCTTGAACAAATGACAAAAGAGTTGACTTTGTTAATGTTCATCAAGCTTCATGAAGCTTGATAACTTTGACCAAAGTCACTCTTTTGTTATATGCTAAGTTAAATAGTAAACCCTAATCTAACCTTGATATGGTTCAAGTCTCATACACACAACTTGTTTGTATCATCAAGCATGATACAAACATGTACATTTGCATATATCACATATAAACAATGTACACTTTCAAGTGAGTAAACAAATCTTAAGTGAACCAATATTAGTTAATGTAAAGTAATATATCAAATATATAATTATACATTAAATCATTAAATCAACACTTGATTTAACGATCCGGTCATATCGCATATAACCGACTAATATCTATAGTAACAACTTATCGAATCAACACTTGATCCGATAACCCGGCTATATTGCATATAACCGATCAATGTCACACATCGCGAGAATAGAATACAGTATCACATACTGGTATTATTTTCGGTCCCGCACATATCTCATATGCGCTCCTATTTCGTTTCGCTTGAGCCAGGAAACCCCTGTGTAGGACTCTAAAGACTCGTCAATACGCCGGCAGCAGGTGATGATCATATCAAACACCCACAAGCCGCACGCGGTCTGCTAAACGTAACGGCCACCCGGGAATTGAGCGATCAGAAGATCAACGAGCAAGCCCGCTCACACTCCAGTGAATCCATCGAATAACACTACCGTACAGTCCGGTCTGTTCGTCTGATATGTCGCATATCTCGTCTAGGGGTGGTAAACGTCAGACCCCAATAACTCGATAAGTCGTGTCGATATGAGGCTCATAACGGGTCGAGAAACTACTGGTAACACTTACCAGTAAATCCCTAAAGCTGCCTTGGCCAAGGACTTCCTGTTATAGCCAATCGAGCACTGCGCAACATCAACTCCCTATACCGGGAGAGACGAAACCCCTCCTATCGCTCATTGCCTCCATGTGATTCGGGACTGTACCCAAAAGCCACCTTTTTGCACGCCCTCTTGGACGTGGTATGATGGAAATCAAAGCACTGTGGGAATCACACAAGACTCTATGACGATCTCGGGTCTACAGACTAACCTGCACCAGTGTCACCAGAGAACTGCCATCTGACGTAAGATATAATACCATCTGGGAGTTCTCGGCGAGTCCTTCCAGTGTACCCAGTCTCCACTGAGCACCCGTATTTCATCTCTGATGTCAAACACCAATGGATATGGGATCATCCATCGCCCATCTGTATGGGTCGAGAAGGTATACGCTAGTTTACTCTGGTATATCGATGCCCCGTCTCGATACGCCCACGACTAGGGACCTTGAAGGATGTACTTATAGACTACCATGTCCCCACTAGTATGATCTGCATCATAGTCCAGGTAGTCAAGTATACATCCTAAGGGCTTCACCAACATGTAGCAGAGAGACAATCAGTGTACACGTTAAGGTAAAGAGTAACCAGATAGCATACTACATATCGAGCAAGAAAGTCATCCCTATATATGTCCAAGCATCCACTACAATATACATCCTATGTATAGTAATGGCCTCTAGGGCATACATATAACTAACAAAAACTCTTTTCAATATCAAGTCGGGTAATTCAACAAGATTCCCGAAAAACTGATCGAATGCTCGTCGCAAACTTTAGTAGACGGCCGCACCCCCGATACTGTCGACGAAGTGCACCAAGACGGAACACCGCTAACGCGAGCACCCGAACGGATGCTTTCGGCGACGGGGTTCTCCTACAGTCACTTGGTCGGGGCTAAGGGATGTAGCTGTCTAATAAGTTTATCCGGCGAGTATCCGCGTACGCTACGTGATTGCGACGGACTTTTGATCACATCAAAATTCCGTGGCAACCGATCAAGTGAGACTAAACTGCTATGTTTATAACATTCATTCAGTTATCTCATAACTACTTGTGAATTCCAATTATTGTATCACATTCCGGATAATTAGAAAAAGTTAAACTTTCTGATCGAATAATCAAACACCCAAGATTTCCCCAATTTATCTCAACACATGAAATAAGTTTAAAGAACATTCACTTCATGCCACAGTACCAACGGTCCAGCCGTAGAAGGGTCAAGCCAACGCCTCACATGTGGCACGCCATACTGCCCCAAACCTTAAGGTTCAAAAGACAGTTCAAGACGGTCACATAATCGAGTTAAGGTTTGTTGTCTTCTAGAGGGTCCACCGCGTTACTTGCACGACTTAGAATGTTCTTAAACACGAGGAAAAATCCAACTTTTGAAAAAATTTCTGACAGGGGAAAAAGTGAGTTATTGATATCCGTTCGAACTTTTTAACAGTTTCTAAAATTTATCCGGACAAAACACAAAGACGCAGTTAAAGTTCCCGATCGAACCATCGAATCCCCAATACAACCCAGAAAATTCAACAGTTGAATAAATATTAAAAATTCCCAGAAAATACAGCACTAAAAGACAAGAATTACTGTACAAATTTCAAATGCGGAAGTGACTAAAGTGCCGCGGAACCGCCGCACAAGCCATGCTTGTGCCGCGGTTCCGCCGTGCTTTGGTGGAATCAGGCGCA
Source organism: Agapanthus africanus (assembly GCA_030015575.1). Lineage (NCBI taxonomy): Eukaryota > Viridiplantae > Streptophyta > Magnoliopsida > Asparagales > Amaryllidaceae > Agapanthus > Agapanthus africanus. The sequence continues at coordinate 328,175,159 of JASDDO010000029.1, read as the reverse complement.
CGTGCTTCACAGTAACTCTTATATTTCCCTGCTGATTTTTTTAAGCATTTTTAATTTGGAAAAAATCACAGTTTTGAAAAATTTCCAGAAACTAGGGTATATCGGGTTTTCCGGGTTCGATCGGACTTTAAACTTCGTCTAGACTTCGCCTAAAGCTCTAGCTTGGCTCTGATACCACTGTACGTCAGGCAGCCACCCCATCCAATGGGGTCGCCATGGCACCAACGGGTCCCTCAGCCGCTACTTTTTACGCATGCCCCCTCACGAGGACTACAACCCGCCGGAACACCTTCCGGTCTCGGGACACCCTGGGGGTAAGAGCCTATGCTTCGCCACACTGTCACACAGTGAGAACTCCCCATAGGTTGACATCCAATGCCTAGTAGCTCTGATACCACTGTAGGGTTGCTATGCACGCGCACAAGGGTCTACGAGGCATCAACCATGCCCGATTAAAAATTAGTCGTGCCGAACAACCCGAATACGGATCTTTAAACTAGAGATTAGGCGAAAACTAGCATGTTAACAACTTTAACACTAAGTGAGAGGGATTACAACCTTTGTAGATCCAGTCCTTCACTTCATATGCTCCGTGTTGCGGTCCCTTCGCTGCGATCATCGGGTTCCGGACTCTCGAGAGGTTCCGCGAAGAGAAAGATGCAACCTTTGTTTCCGATCTTCGATACTAAGATGATCTACCTTGAAGTTTCGTTAACACAAGCTAACACTCATGAAATGATGAGAACACCCTCATCTAAATGGCAAGGGAAGATGAGGATGATGAAGTAGGATTTTTGCTCTCTTTATTTATCTTTTTCTCATATTTATTCATCACTTGGAAAAAGCTAGTAAGCTTTTTCCATGAAGAAAGAAGAAGGAAGAAGATGAACAATATTAGAATTCCTTTTGTGATGAATAATGCAAAGAAGATAATGATGAATAATGCAACCATGGTCAACTAAACTCATGTAGAGAATTAACTAGGGTTAGGGTTTGGGTTGGGTTAAAGCATGAGTCATTTGAAAATATCTTTCACAAAACAAAACCAAAACCTTCTAGAAACATCTAGAAAGCTTAACCCTAATCCAAACCCTAATCATGTTTAAACTCCACTAAACAAGTTGCATTAGTTATCATATCATGTTACAATATTATATATCACATATATAATATTTATCGTAACAAAATAAAATAATACATTTAACATATATCGCATATATATCGATGTATTACCCGAGTGAGAAAAAGAATCTTTTAGTGAGTAAATATTAGTTAATGTAATTCAATATATCATATATATTATTATACATTAAATTATCGAATTAACACTTGATCCGACAATCCGGCTATATCGCATATAACCGACTAATATTTATCCGTACCGATTCATTGAATCAACACTTGATCCGATGACGCTGTTGATATCAAATATCGCGAGAATAGAATACGGTATCTCATATCGCATTATTCTCGGTCCCGCACATATCACATATGTGCTCCTACTCCGTTTTGCCTGAGCCAAGAAACCTCTGTGTAGGACTCTAAAGAATCGTCAATACGCCGGCAGTAGGTGATGATCATATTAAACACCCACAAGCTGCAAGCGGTCAGCTAAACGTAACAGCTACCCAGGTATTGAGCGCTCAGAAGATCAACAAGCAAGTCTGTACATTCTCCTGTGAATCCAAACAGTAACACTCCCGTACAGTCCGGTCTCGTCATCTGATATGTTGCATATCTCGCCTAGGGGTGGTAAACGTCAGACCCCAGTAGCTCGATAAGTCGTGTCGATATGAGGTCTATAACAGTTCGAGAAACTACTGATAACACTTACCAGTAAATCTCAGTAACCCTGGCCAGGGATTTCCGGTTATAGCCAATCGAACACAGCACAACATCAACTCCCTATACCGGGAGAGACGAATCCCCTCCTATCGCTCATTGCCTCAATGTGATTCGGGACTGTACCCAAAAGCCACCTTTTTGCACGCCCTCTTGGACGTGGTATGATGGAAATCAAAGCACAGTGGGAATCACACAAGACTCTATGACGATCTCGGGTCAACAGACTACTCTGTACCAGTGTCACCGGAGAACTGCCATCTGACGTGAGGTATAATACCATCTGGGAGTTCTCGGCGAGTCCGTCCAGTGTACCCAGTCTGCACTGAGCACCCGTACACCATCCTTGATGTCACACACCGATGGATATGGGATCATCCATCGCCCATCATATGGGTCAAGATGCGTATACGCTAGTCTACTCTGGTGCATCGATGCCCTGTCTCGATACACCCTCGACTAGGAACAGTTATAAGATGTACTCATCGACTACTGTGGCCCCACTAGTATGATCTCATCATAGTCCCAGTAGTCGAGTACATATCCTAAGGGCTTTATCAACATGTAACATAGAGACAATCTGAGTACATGTTAAGATAAAGTACAACCAGATAGCATACTATCATGTCGAGCAAGAAAGTCCTCCCTATATATGTCCTAGCATCCACTACAATATACATCGTATGTACAGTAATGGCCTCTAGGGCATACATATAACTAACAATCTGGAGAAGTCACATCCTAATCTTCTCAATATGTTGAAGAGTGCAGAGAGCATGCTAAAAGTAATGAAAACTCCCTCTCTAGTTGCTGGGCCATCTTCCTCTTCCGTCCCAAAAGCTAAAGCTAAGGGAAAGAAGAAGAAGAAACCCATCAAACTGAGAGGTGGAGTTAGAAAGGCACCGCGGAAAGACAAGACTAGGGCTGCGACATCGGGAAAAGGGGAATGCTTCTACTGCCACAAGACTGGGAACTGGAAGAGAAACTGCGTTGGGTACCTCGCTGATGTCAAGAAGAAGAAGCATGCTGATACTTCCGCTTCAGGTGTGTTTGTTACCGAAAAATGTTTTTCAATTAACTCTGCTTCCTGGGTATTAGACAGCGGGTCAGGATCTCATATCTGCAATTGTGTGCAGAGATTGAGAAATAGCAAGGTTTTGAAGAAAGGTGATCACACTCTCCGTGTTGGGAATGGTTCGAATGTACATGCTGTATCAGTGGGAGAGTGTCACCTTGGTTTACCTTCAGGATGTATATTGGTTTGAACCTGTGTTATTTTGTGCCTTCCATGTTGTGTAACATAATATCAGTATCTCTGTTGGACAATGAAGGATATAATTTTATGTTACAAAGTAATGTTATGAACATTAACAAAAATCAACAGTTGATTGGGTATGGCACATTAAATAATGGAATCTACGTCCTGAATCAACATACGGTTTTTAACATACAATACACAAACAAAAAGTAGATTTCAGAGATAAATGAAGTTTTCATTTGGCATTGTAAACTTGGTCATATTAACGAAACAAGACTAACCAAGCTACATATAGATAGATATTTAAATCCATTTGGATATAAATCTTATGCGAATTCAGTCTTGCATCAAGGGTAAAATGACCAAAACTCCATTTACTGGATACGGAGAGAGAGCTACTGAACTCTTAGGCCTCATACATAGTGATGTATGTGGACCAATGTCTACATATGCAAGAAGTGGTTTTTCATACTTCATAACTTTTACTGACGATTTCTCAAGATTTGGACACGTGTTCTTGTTGAAACATAAGTCTGAAGCTTTCGAAAAATTCAAGGAGTATAAACTTGAAGTAGAAAAACAAACTGGGTTGAGTATCAAGATACTTCGATCAGATCGAGAAGGAGAGTAACTAAGTACAGAGTTTCTAGATTTCCTGAAAGAGAATGGGATTCTCTCTTAGCTCACTCCTCCGTACACACCACAGCACAACGGTGTGTTAGAACAGAGAAATCGTACCCTATTAGATATGGTACGTTCGATGATGAGTAATGCCTAGTTGCCACTTTCATTCTAGGGGCATGCATTCGAGACTGCAATATATCTATTAAACAGGGTTCCGACCAAAACCGTGTCTACCACTCCATATGAGATATGGTATGGAAAGAGACCATCTCTTAAACGAGTTAGGATATGGGATTGTCCTGCTTTTGTTAAAAATCAGAATCCAGACAAACTCGAGACACGATCAGTTTTGTGTAAATTTGTGGGGTATCCCAAACATTCATATGGGTATCTTTTCTACTACAAGGAGAAACAAAGAGTGTTTGTCTCTCAATATGCCATATTTTTAGAAAATGATTTTTTTTACAAATGATACTATTGGTAATGCGGTAGAATTGGAAGAAATTTCAGAGCCACAAACAAATACTGACAATTTGGTTGAACCTGAAGTTTCAATAGAACCCAACGAACCTCAGTCACTTCGTAGATCTAGTAGAACTTCTCGCCCACCTGATAGATACTATGGTTTTCTAATTGACGGTGAGAGAGAAGATTGCATCATAGATGATGATGACCCTACTAGTTTTCAGCAAGCTACCACGAGTAGTGACTCGGTGAAATGGTTGGATGCCATGCGATCCGAAATGGAATTTATGCACACCAACAAAGTATGGACTTTGGAGGTTGCACCTTCTGGAGTAAAACCTATAGTGTGCAAATGGATCTTTAAGAAAAAGATTGGTGTGGATAGACAGGTAGAGACCTATAAAGCTAGGCTTGTGGCGAAAGGATTTCGTAAAAATCCAGGATTGGACTATAATGAGACTTTTTCTCCAGTTGCAATGCTTAAATCCATTCGAATCCTACTTGTTGCTGCTGCTTACTAGAACTATGAAATCTGGAAGATGGACGTTAAAACAACATTTCTAAATGGTGATTTAGATGAATGCGTTTTTATGGATCAGCATGAGGGCATCACTGACAATGGGAGCAGCGAGAAAGCATGCAGGTTGCATAAATCCATCTATGGATTAAAGCAGGAATCACGGAGTCGGAACATCTGCTTTGATGATACAATCAAAGGGTTTGATTTTATCAAAAATGTAGATGAACCTTGCATTTATAAAAATATTGTAGGAAGTACAGTCATATTCCTCGTATTGTATGTAGATGACATTATCCTGATAGGAAATGACGTTCCAATGCTACAATCAATCAAAATATTCTTATCGCAAAGGTTCTCCATGAAGGACCTGGATGATGCCTCATGCATTCTGGGCATTAAGATCTATAGAGATAGGTCTAAGAGATTGTTGGGATTGTCCCAATTGAGGTATATAGACACCATACTAAAGAGCTTTAGTATGGAAGATTCCAAGTGAGGTAATTTACCCGCTTGTCACAGGATCACCCTTTCCAAAGAGATGTCTCTATAGACTGATGAAGAGAGGGCTCACATGAGCATTATACCATACGCTTCGGCAGTAGGATCTATAATGTATGCGATGTTATGTACTCGCCCAGATATAGCTTACACAATGAGTGTAGTAAGCAGGTATCAATCTAATTCATGGGAGAAACACTAGACGGCTGTGAAGAACATTCTTAAGGACTTGCGAAGGACTAAAGAAATGTTCATGGTGTATGGTAATGGAGATCTCCATATGGAGGCCTTTATCGATTTCAGTTTCCCGAGCGATAAGGATGACAACAAGTCCATCTCAGGGTTTGTATTTACCCTCAATAGAGGGGCGGTATGTTGGAAGAGTTCCAAGCAAGATACAGTCGCTGACTCTACGATGGAAGCTGAGTATATTGCTGCTAATGATATCGCAAAAGAGGCGGTCTGGATGAGGAAGTTCGTTTCTGAACTTCAGCTGGTTCCATCCATTGCTAATCTAATACCTTTGCATTATGATAACAATGGTGCCATGGCTTTAGCAAAGGAACCACGGTCCTATCAGAAATCCAGACATATCTTGAGGCGGTATCACCTCATCAGGGAGATCGTGGATTGCCAGGAGATATAGGTGCGGAGAGTGGACACAAAAGATTGCACAGCCGATCTGTTCACCAAGGCCATCCCTCAAGTCCAGTTCGAGAGACTATACGAAATGTAGGGCATGCGGTACGCCAGCAACTGGCTATAGTGCACACAGTGGGTACTTATTGCGCCAACTAAAGGCCTCAGTGCAAGTGGGAGATTGTTGGAGATGTATGCCCTATAGGCCTTTATTGTATAGGATGCTAGTGATATGTTTGTACAGAAACAATCTTGCTCAATATGATAGTATGCTATTGTTCCCGCCAAAAATTTCCGCGCAAAAGAGTCCAAGGTATCAAATGGCAGCGATACGCTTGAGAAAATGCGAACTAGTATCTTTCGGCCTGTATTTTGATAAACTCACCAATGAGGACTGTTAAATTATGACGTTATTGAAAGTATCTCGAAAAAACCTTCGATTTGATATATTATGGGCCTCATAATTCATCCGGGATCAAAAGTTATGAGCAAATGTCTTTGCACATGTGATCTAAGGAAGAAGATGCGAACCAGTATTTTCCGAGCTGTATTTTGACAAACTCCGGAAAGAGAAATGGCTAAATTCTGATGATATTGAAAGAATCTCGAAAAGACCTTCGATTTGATATATTATGGGCCTCATAATTCATCCGAGATCAAAAGTTATGAGCAAATGTGTTATGCACGTATAATCTAAAGTAATGTTCTACTACATGGGGAATGTATTTTTTAGTCCCACATCGGGAAAAGGAGAGATGGCTTCTCTACCACTCCCATATAAATAAGAGGGGATACCTCTTAGAAAGGGTAGAGTAAAATCCTCAAAGGATTCAATACTCAAAGGAGCTTAGTTTTCCAAAGGAGCTTAGTTCTCCAAGATAGGAGCATGCTCCTCCCCATAATGCGCATATGCGCAAGCGCCATGTGCGCTACATGCAACGCACGTGTGCCCGCCATGCGGCACCACGTGCAACGCATGTGCGCGCCACATGGGAATATTTAATAATATTAAAAGGAGCATGTTCTCCATATATAGAAGCCCTGCTTCTCCTCATAATGCGCATGTGCGCCACGTGCAACGCACGTGCGCACCACATGAGAACATTTAATAATATTAAAAGGAGCCTGTTCTCAATATATAGAAGCCCTGCTTCTCCTCATAATGCGCATGTGCGCTACGTGCAACGCACGTGTGCTCGCCACGCGCAACGCATGTGCACACCACATGAGAACATTTAATAATATTAAAAGGAGCATGTTCTCCATATATAGAAGCCCTGCTTTTCCTCATAATGCGCATGTGCGCCACGTGCAACGCACGTGTGCCCGCTACGAGCGCACCACGTGCAACGCACGTGCGCACCGCATGAGAATATTCAATTAAAAGGAGACTCGTTCTCCATAGGAGCTTGCTCCCCCCATAATGCGCATATGCGCAAGATCCATGTGCGCTATGTGCAAATATATGCGCCGAACACGTGCGACGCACGTGCGCCCAACACGTGCGACGCACGTGCGCGAATGCAAAGAAGCATTTTTTAGCAGCGAGAAGCTTAAGCTCCAGCCTGTTTTTCGCCCCTAATGAGTGAGACATGGTTCAAAGGGTACATCCCTCCACACCTTCGATATATGGCACTGTAGTCTCTCGGTATCGTCGGAGAGGTGGTGGATCCCAACGACCAATGATCCTTCTTTCTAAAATAAGAAAAAGAGAAGAAGAGAGAACATTGACAGAGAAACAGAGAAAGAATTCAGAGAACTCCTAAAAAGAAAGTTTGAGAAGAAATCAGAAAGAAAAGAAGGTAAACCTTTGAAAAGAAGAATTTCTTCTGAAAAGATCAATGATCTAAGAACAAGATCAAGATCTTAAAATAAAAAGAAAAGATCAAATAATAAGAATAAAATAAGAAGTAATATACTTCTTTATTAGATCATTTGATCTACACAAAGGCATTGCCTTTTGATGAACCACTGGTTCTGGAATCTTAAAAAGATTCTTTTCTTGAATCCAAAATTGGATCAAGATATTAAAACAGTGCCTTGCACTTGTAAATCTGTACTGTTGCGCTCTTGGGTTGGCACAAGCCACCAGAGAGCGTCACGTGTCAGCTCTAGAACAACTTGCGCTATGAGCTTTTAAAATAGAGCATTGCTCTCTGAAATTGGTGCAACTCACCAGAGCGCGCCACGTGTCAGCAGCGCAGCGCACTGCGCTACCTGCGCTTGCGCTCACCAGAGCGTGACTCGTGTCACCTCCACATGCACTTGCGCTCATTAATTAGCGCAAAGCGCCTGACAGGCCACATGACCACTGTCAGACAATTAATGCGCTGCATTATTTACAGAAGGGCCAAGCCCAATTAAAAAAGGCCTAACAGGCCAAATTAAATGCAATGCATTATTTTAAAGAAGGGCAGAGTCCAAACAGATGCTCTGCATCATTTATAAAGGGACAGAGCCCAAATCAGAAAGGCCTAGCAAGCCAAAATAAAATGCAGTGCATTATTAAACAGGGGCAAAGCCCTAGCACAGGCCTAATAGGTCAAAGACAAAAAAAAACGTTAAATATTCTCAACTGGACTTAGCCCCATCATGGCCGTAAGTCCTCAAATTAAATTGACTGAGCAAGACTGCTCTCCTAAATCAATTTACATCCGGTTCAAGGGTATATCTCCGAACTCCTCTGACACCTATCGTTGTAATCCTTCAACAACGTCAGAGAGGCGACGGGTCCCGACAACCACACATCAACACGGACTGTGGGGTCCTTAAACCCGCGGACTTATGCGTCCTTAAACCAAAACACGGACTGTGGGGTCCTTAAACTCGCGGACTTATGCGTCCTTAAACCAAAACAACAGACTGTAGGGTCCTTAAATCCGCGGACTTATGCGCCCTTAAACTAAAACACGGACTGTGGGGTCCTTAAACCAATGGACCACCATGTCCCTAAACTGGAATATGGACCCCCATGTCCCTAAACTGGCAATGGATCGCAATGTCCGTAAACTACCTATGGCCCTCTACGTCCCTAAACTGGAACAATAGAGCCTCCAAATGCTCTTTTGTCGGATCTAAACGATCCCGTTTAAGTTGATCTTAGCCTCAAATATGGCTAACGTATCCTTAAACCTTCAAACAGACTTTAGTCCCAAATTGGACTATAGATCCCCCAATCAACTTTGGTTCAAGGGTACATCTCTGAACTCCTTTTACTCCTATCGTTGTAATCCTTCAACGACGTCAGAGAGGTGACGGGTCCCGACAACCACACATCAACATGAACTGTGGGGTCCCTAAACTCACGGACTTAAGCGTCCTTAAACTAAAATACGGACTGTGGAGTCCTTAAACCCACGGACTTATGCGTCCTTAAACTAAAAGACGGACTGTGGGGTCCTTAAACCCACGGACTTATGAGTCCTTAAACTAAAAGACGGGCCGTGGGGTCCTTAAACCCACGGACTTATGCGTCCTTAAACTACCTATGGACCACCACGTCCCTAAACTGGAATATGGACCACCACGTCCCTAAACTGGCAATGGACCGCAATGTCCTTAAACTACCTATGGACCACTACGTCCCTAAACTGGAACAATAGAGCCCCCAAATGCTCTTTTGTCGGATCTAAATGATCCCGTTTAAGTTGATCTTAGCCTCAAATATGGCTAACGTATCCTTAAACATTCAAACAGACTTTAGTCCCAAATTGGACTATAGATCCCCCGATCAACTTTGGTTCAAGGGTACATCTCTGAACTCCTCTGACATCTGTCATTGTAATCCTTCAACGTTGTCAGAGAGGTGATGGGTCCCGACGGCCATACATGCAATAGACCACTATGTACCTAAACTGGAACAATAGAGCCCAAACGCTTTTTTGTCGGATCTAAACGATCCCGTTAAGTTGATCTTAGTCTCAAAACTGGACTAACGTATCCTTAACGAACGTTTTAGTTGATCTTAGCCTCAATATGACTAGCGTATCCTTAAACCAAAACACCAAACCCAAATCTAAGTAAATACGGATTTGGACTAATCCACGTCCTACGGGCGACGACATCACTTAGTCTCCGTATACAATCCACGAGCAACCACAAACAAAACAAACACACACGACACGAAGTGAAATTCTGGAGAAGGAGAAGGTTGTTACCGCGATGTGGTAGCGTAATTAACTGCAGGGGCTTGCGCCTCCAGGGAAGAGCGTCCCCACAATCAAAAACCCCTCTAGCGAGGGGGAATCTGACGAAGTTTGCTACATCGGCCGCATCTATCTAAACCTCCGATATATGGTGCCATAAATCAACTTGGCATCTTCGGAGAGGTAGACGGATAAAACCAAATAGCATCTTCCCTGAATCTCAGCGTCAGGACCTCGCAGTCTTGTGCGGCTGTCATTCGGAGGGGAATAGATTCTAGCACGCCCGGTGGGACCTTTTCCTCTTTCCACTCCACACTTCATGTGTCGTCTTCGCGAACGAATCGCAGTTTGTTAATGGTTGCCTTTGGATTTCAAGTTTACTAAGATTTGGCCTCTTGCTTGGCGCAGAAAAGAAATCAAGCATCGATGGCCTCTACCTGTTCGAAGTGCTCTAACTGCAGCTACAGCTCGTGTCACCTACGGGCCCCAAGCGGCCTCTTTGTTCACCATGCCCGTGGAGCAGATTACTCAAGCCACCACGGGGTTGTTTTTCGGAACTATGCTTCCACCAACAAGCTTCAGCACCCCCGTGACCGTACAAGAAGCTCCTAAGAAGTCGATCTTCGATCGACTTACAGTTACTGCGACTCCTCTCAATGGGTCGCCCAACACCAATGCCTCGGTCTTCTCTAGACTGGGCCAAAACTCCTGTGGGCCCGCCATGAAGCTTGCAGTCCCGGAAAAGGTTACCCTAAAAGGAGTACCCAAACCTTCTGAAGTCGTCAAGGCGGCTTCTCCTGCTAAGAGATCGGTCTTTACAATACTAACCGTCCCAACTCCCACTCCTGCTCCTGCTGCTCAAAAGACATCAGTCTTCAATAGGCTAACGCCGGCAACAGCCCCGCATCTGAACATGGGGCAAGAAGAAGCTGTTTCTGTTTCTGAACCAATACCGGCGACTCGTCGCGCCCGACGATACCACTGGCGCCGGATAAGGAAGACCGGGGGCAACTCCCCTTTTGGGATGACTCCGCCAGCTCCAACGGTGGAAGTCAATGCTGTTGTTCCAACTGGGAACAGCTTCGAGCTACTAAATAGGGTACGCAGAAATTCGCCAACTGCGGTGCTCAAAAGATCTCCTCCACTAGTAGAGACTACCGTGGAAGCAAAAAAAACGGAGCAGGCCCCTCAATCGCTGTCCTCCAGGATCTATAAGACATAGCGACGAGTCCGAGAATCAGTCATTGATCCTAACCTCTCTCGCCAACAGAAGAAGTCGAAAGGTCGGCAAGAAGAAAATCCCCCGGTCAAGCAACGAAAGGTGACGACCGCTTGGGTGCCCAAAGCAACGGCCCCCTCAACTTCTACGACCCATAAAAGAAGAAGGCCGGAGAAAGTGCCAACGCCGATGACGAATATCAAAGGTGGTGAACCCAAACGCCCTAAGTCTGGGGGCATGATAGTTCATACCGTCTATGTAGCGTCTGGTAAAGAGGACAGTCGCATATCTACGGGTCATCGACCGCTTACGCGATCAGTGACCAAAGCGCAGAAGCTCCAAGAGATGATGAACGCTATGGCCGCACTTACTGGGCCAAAAGAAAACCCTGAAACGTCCTCAGATGAACGCCAGGAGCAAGAAACCGACGCCGAATTCCTTCGTCGAATATTGGAGAAGAAGGATAAAGAGGCTGCTGAACAAGCAGCCAACATACATCGTATGGGCCTCCTGTTCCAAGACATGGTGGGGATGATGATCCAACAAGATCCTCCGGCCGAAGATCCCCCGATCGTCCTTGAAGACGATAGGGGAGAGACGTCAAATCCTCCGCCAGCTCTGTCGACGGCTAAGGAGGATACAATCTCCAAAGCTGATTTGGACGAGTACATAGCCCAACAAATACGGGTTCATCATGCGGCTGAAGCAGCTGGCCAGGTCGTAAAAATGGGACGGCCATATCCAAGTTGGTACGACCAAATCAAGTACCCGCCGGGTTACACAATTCCCAAGTTCCATGTCTACAAGGGGACGGGCAATCCTCACCAGCATGTTGCCCAGTTCAGGGCACTCTGCGGCAACACCGGCAGTGATGACAAGCTTTTGCTTCGCCAGTTTGTTGGAAGTTTATCAGATACGGCATTTGAGTGGTACTCTGAGCTCCCGAACGACTCTATTAAGACCTTCGCGGAGATGGAGCTGTTGTTTACTCAGCGTTTTGCAAGCGCCAGTGAACGCACCCCGATGACGGCACTGATTAACGCCAGGGTAAAGCCAGGCGAGACGTGGGTTCAATATGCTATACGGTGGCGGAACTTATGTTCGAAGTGCGAGCAGTGCATTGAAGAAGCTCCCGTGGTGGGTATGTTTATGGGAACACTTGATCCGCAAGCAACCATCTCGCAATTTATGATGTTTTTCAAGCCGACTACCTTCCAGGCCTTGATTGACAAGCTAGCGGAAATGGATCAGATGGGCAATAGACCCCCTCTTCCAAAGCCAGACTCTCGAAATGACAAGGGGAAGGGAAAAGCGATCGTTATCGCTAATGCTCAACAACAACCGAGCAACTCGAAGCTGGTTGTTCGTCAAAATAATATGCGCCCGTATGTAGCCCTTGAGGAGAGGCTAGGACGTTCTTACTCATTTCCCCGAGATAAAACGAGAAGGTTATTCGAGCTGGCATTGCCCAACCGACTCATAAATCTGCCGGATCCAAAACGTCCGTCGCAACCAAACGATGTCAATGAGCCCAACTACTGTCCTTATCATCGAGTACTGGGTCATCCGATCGAAGATTGCTACATCTTCAAAAATTGGCTTGAAGACCAGTACCGACAGGGCAAGTTTGCGTTATCTGACAAATGGAAGGTGAATCCCCCGCAACCCCACACATCTAAGGGGATGAATATGCCGGGGGCAACATGCTCTCTCGTTGAAGAAGCCCCATGGGAGGTTGTGCTGTCAGCCAAGACAAAGAGGATGCTGAACGATCTTCAGACATGCCCAGCGATCAAGTGGAAGAACCCGCTGGAACCACAGGTCATTGATGGGATGTTGAAGCCGCGTCCAACTCCAAAGACCGATGGTGGTGGCCCAAGCACTCACAACCGACCGTCAAAATCTTCGAAGAAGAAGAAAAAGAAATCAAAGAAGCCCATGAGGCCTGGCGAAAAGCGCACGGACTTGCAAAAACAAATTGACGCGCTGGAGGAATACAACCAGAAGACACGGACTCCCATTACATTCCAAGAGTTTCTCAATCATGTCTTTCAAGAGGAAGATGAGGGAGAAAGTTCATCTGATGAATCCGAAGAATATGTGGCGAGCTGTCATGTGATTTCCCATTCGTTTATGGACGATGAGGAGACTCCTTGCACTGAAAAGCTGGGGGCAGATCCTGAACAAAAAATTCTGGGGCCATCAGATGAAGTAATTGACACATTCCTTAATGAAGCTCGGTTGAAAAGTAAAGCTGATCGAGAACGCGAGGCGTTCATATTTGAAAGGGCCAAACGCCAGCGACTTGATGAAAGAGCTGAGACGATCCCGCTGGAGAAAAATGCCTCCATTATCGACAAAAGCAAATTCAAGATGAGGAAAAAGTTCGCTAAGGCCATATCAATGAGCATGAAGCTACCATCCTCCGAAGGAAAAATTACTGGTGAAATAGAAATGCACCCCTCCTATTGCTTATATCATCAGAAGGTTTTGCACCCCACTCAAGAGTGCAAAGCTTTCGATAGATGGTGGCAAGGATACATTGCTCATCGACAACGCTTTAAGCGGGAAAGGCGCAAAACTCGTCGGGAGCAAAGAAATACGACCGAAGGGCTTAAAAGAACTACCGGCGATTGTCGCATGGTTAACACCGGCGGGTCACAAGTGCCTACATTCGGGAGCGATTCTGATGAGGAGCTGGAACTTGCCCCTCTCTTAAAAGAGTCCACCTCAGGAAAAGAAGAAGAGCCGAAGATCTGCGAAAATATCCAGCTACGTAATCGCACGCTTTCCGAAAAGAATCTTGGACCCTCAAATAAAAAAGATAAGGGGAAAGAAAAGGTCTCTGAAGATATCATCTTAGATGACCAAGTGGTGGAGGAGCGAAATGCCAAGGACCCGCCGAAGAGGAATAAGGTGGATTACAACGTCTTAGCGCATCTGAGAAAGCTACCCTCACAGCCCAGCATTCTTGACGCCCTTTGCTATCAAAGGAGACGAGGGATTCATTAATCAAGGCATTACAGGATCCGGAACAATTCCAAGCTTTCCTGGCTGAAGAAAAGATGAAAGATGAATTGGAGGAAGTGCACACGGCCGATGTCGCTTTTGGTGATGAAGACCTTCTCCTTGGGACGTGCGAACACAATCGCCCCCTTTATGTCTCAGGATACTGTCACGATATAAAGATAGGCAAAATCCTGATCGACAGTGGATCCTCAGTTAACCTCCTCAATGTGCGGGTGTTGAAAGAAATCTGCATGAGCGTCCAGCACTTTGCTCGAGACAAGATCACTATCACTGGGTTTGACTCCCAGTCATCAAGAACTCTCGGCTCTGTAATACTGATGCTACGCTTTGGGCTACTCGTCACGGACATTAAGTTCCACGTCATAGACGCAAAGACATGCTATAATGCTCTGCTTGGCCGACCATGGTTACACGAGTACAACGTCATCCCTTCTACACAACATCAGTGTATGAAATACGCTAAGGATGGTCTCGAGTATACCGTGGCGGGAGAACTGAATCCGTTTTCCGTGAACGAAGTCCGCAAATATGAAGATGCCAAGTACTTCTTACCGGATTTCGAAGACACAGAAATGTGTCACAAGCCGGAAAACAAAGCTAACGCCACCATCCCTGTCTTCGGCAGTGATACCGAGGAGGAAGAGGAGATAGTGTATTCGGGGCCGCCCCGACACAACAAGCCAGGGCCATCTACTCCTACGTTAATCTTTAGTAGCGACTCGGAAGATGAAGTCCATGCTGTATCTGCTCGACCTACAATACAAACGTCCGCTGACGAAGAGCAAAGTCTACAAGTCACTATGGTGCCGCTTAAACACCGTAAAGAGCTGGATGCACTTGATATTTACAATGTAGAAGAGCTACAGACGTTCTATATCCCTCCCAGGCGAGAAAGCGAAAAAGCAATTCTATTCTACCGCTCTGAAGAAACCAAAGTGGAGAAAGAAATCTGGCATGGCACGGATCCTACGCTCGACAGGCTTCAGCCTATCCGTCTTCCCAGATATTATACGGAAGGTTTGAAAAAGCTGCTGAAACGCCAGGGGATATCCTTCAAGCAGACCGTTCGAAAAGCAAAGTTCTATGACAAAGTCTGGAACGTTCCTGGGACTCAACGCAAGTTGCCTAATGGGAGAATGGAAACAATCGGACTTGGATACATCCGGTCAAAGAAACGAGAGCTACTAAACAGCTGCTATGTCATGTATAACTTCGAAGAAGCGGATGCTCAATGGGAGGACGCTAATCCTAAACCAGTAAAAGTTTCAGATGCAAAAGTGCCCAGTCCGTCGTTCGAAGAACAAATGGACAAATTTATAAGGGAAGCGGGTCAAAATGTCCGGGACGATCATAACCGCAAAATGGTCATCTACGAGAAAGCCAAAACATAACGCCTTCTCCAACAGGCCGTGAAAGATGAAAATACCGCTCCTTGTCAACCTGTTATAAAGAAAGCTCGACGCAGAGGCAGAAACAAGTCGAAACGCGAAAAAGGCGCTCAACGGCAACGAAGCGGGGCTAAAAGGCCACGCAAGCGGGAACCAAGCGGTTCCGATCTATCCCTCATGAGAAAAATGGGTCGAGCATACTCTTTTCCTCGGGACAAGACGAAGAAAATACTTGACCTCGCTTTAAAATATCAGATGCTTACACTGCCGGAGTCTAAACACCCCGAACAAGCAGGCGAAGTCTCTCACCCGGACTATTGCCCTTATCACCGAGTGATAGGGCACCCTCTCGAGGACTGCTTCACCTTCAAGAATTGGGTTGAAGATCAGTATCATCTTAGCAAGTTCGCTCTGTCCGACAACTGGAGGGTAGCGCCGCCACAGAAGCACGAACCCAAGGCCATGGAAGAAGAACCAGTTCCACATTGGGATTGGAAGCGAATTCGTACTTGTCACGTGATAACGATATCAAAAGAAGAGCCCGAGAACATGTATGACCTTCCCTGGTGCTTCGAAAACAGCAACGACGAGGTAATCTCAGAATTCCCACCAGCGCCAAAAGAGCTGGAAAATGGAATCCATACCACCGCAGATAACCTTAAGAAAATTGAGTTGGGAACGGCGAACGTTCCGCGACTGGCATTTGTTAGTGAGCTACTGTCTGAAGAGAAGGTGGCTTCATTAAAAGACCTCCTTATGCAGCACAAAGATTGCTTCGCGTGGAACTATTCCGAAATGCCGGGACTAGATCCAGAAATTGTTGTGCACAGATTGGCGATATCTCCGGATGTCAAGCCAGTCAAACAGGCGCCGAGAAGAATGCGGCTCGAGCTTGAGATGAGTATCAATGCCGAGGTCAAGAAGCTGATCGACTCTAGCTTCATCCAGGAAGTTCAATACTCTTAATGGATCGCCAACATCGTCCCGGTGATGAAGAAAAATGGGACAGTGCGCATATGCGTAGACTTCCGGGATCTTAATAAAGCTTGCTCGAAAGACGATTTCCCAGTGCCAGTCACCGAACTGATGATAGACAATACGTCCACTCACGAGGTTTTCTCCTTCATGGACGGATCGTCAGGATATAATCAGATAAAAATGCATCCCGAAGACTAGAAGCACACCGCCTTCAGGACTCCTTTGGGTATATTCTGCTACAAGGTGATGCCCTTCGGTTTAAAGAATGCCGGTGCCACCTACGAAAGGGCCATGACGAAGATCTTCGATGACCTTATACACGAAATCGTCGAATTCTATATTGATGATCTCGTGGTTAAAAGAAAATTATACGAGGAACATCTCGAGCATTTGAAGACCGTATTTCAACGCCTTCGGCAATACAACTTGAAGATGAACCCTCTCAAGTGTGCATTCAGAGTTTTCTCGGGCAAATTCCTGGGATTCATCGTCCGACACCGAGGTATTGAAATAGATCCGTCAAAGATCAAGGCGATCATGGAAATGCCTCCGCCAAGGACTCTCAAACAGCTGCGGTCTCTCCAAGGGAAGCTCGCGTATATACGGCGATTTATAGCCAACCTTTCAGGAAAGTGTCGTCCTTACAGCCACCTGATGAAGAAGGGAACCCCGTTCGTCTGGGACCAAAAATGCCAAAGCGCGCTAGACGAGATCAAACAATACTTGCAGAACCCGTCGGTGTTGGCTGCTCCGGTCAAGGGAAAGCTCCTCATTCTTTATACAACCGCTCTCGAAGGCTCCTTAGGCGCATTATGGGCACAAGAGAACGATCAAGGGAAGGAGAGAGCTCTTTATTACTTAAGCCGAGTTCTACTGGGGGCAGAAAGCAATTACTCCCCCATTGAAAAACATTGCCTGGCGTTGATCTTTGCGATAACAAAGCTTAGACACTATGCGTTGGCGCATGACGTCCGTCTCATTTCGAAGGTGGACCCTCTTAAATATTTAATGTCAAAGGCCATATTGACGGGACGACTCGCTAAATGGGCCCTTCTCTTGATGGAGTTCTCGATAACGTATCAACCTCTCAAGGCAGTGAAAGGCCAGGCCATCGCCGACTTCCTCGCTGAGCATCCGACACCCGCCGATTCTCTTTTAAATTGCGATCTTCCAGACGAACATGCGTTCGATGCGATCGACGGTGGTGATACCCGATGGGAGCTTTATTTCGATGGAGCATCTTCCATAAAGAAACGCAAACAAAGTACCCCTATAATCAAATCGGGGGTCGGACTCATCTTTGTAACTCCTCAAGGAGGGATAATGCGTTTTGCCTTCTCCCTAACAGAGCCGAGGACAAACAATGAAGCCGAATACGAAGCTCTGATAGCAGGCCTCGAGATCGCCATCGACATGGGAATTGAAAACCTCCTCATATATGGAGATTCCCAACTGGTCGTTAGTCAAGTAAACGGCGACTACCAAACATGCAAACAAGAATTGGTGAAGTACGGTGAAAAAGTGCAACAATTGTTGACCCAAATTCCTTCCTATACTTTGGAAAACATACCGCGCGCGGAAAACAGCAAAGCGGATGCATTGGCCAAGCTCGCCAAGGAACTGGCTGATGAGAACTTCGATGACGTCAGAATTGTGGTACAAAGCCGTCGGGTGCTCGCCCCAGCGGAAATATCTCCGGAATCATCCGAAGAGAAGGGAGTGACTGAGCAGACGGCCCTACAAATAAAAGATCGGGAAAATACCGAGGATTGGAGAGAAGTCTTTATAGACTACTTCAAATACCGCCAAACGCCTGAAGATGCGTCCTCAAGACATCAGCTTATGAAACGAGCTCTGTCTTTCGCCTTCGTCAATGATACTCTGTACAAGAGGTCGTTCGATTCTTTATGGTTGAGATGCCTGGGACCTGACGAAGCAAAAAGAGTCGTCCAGGAAGTTTATGACGGACTCTGCGGTTCTCACCAAGCGGGCCCAAAGATGAAGTTGAAGATCAAACGGATGGGCTACTACTGGACCACGATGATTCAGGACTGCCTCGAATCTGCGAAGCAATGCCACTCATGCCAAATTCATGGGGACTTCATCCATCAGCATCCAAATCCGCTACACCCGACAGTGGCTAGCTGGCCATTCGAAATGTGGGGAACTGATATAGTCGGCCCTATCGAACCAGCATCGTCCAGGGGACATTGTTTCATCCTGGCGACGACTGACTACTTCTCCAAATGGGCAGAGGCAGTACCGCTGAGGGAAGTTAAGACGGAGAATATCCTCCATTTCTTCAAGACACACGTCCTATATCAGTTTGGAACTCCACGACGGATCATCTCCGATAACGGGCCAGCTTACAGAATCCACAAGATCAGTCGCAACAGCACAATATAGACTGGAGATATTCCTCGGTTTATAATCCGCGAGCTAACGGTCTAGCTGAGGCCTTCAATAAGACCTTAACAAAGATTATGAAGAAGACAGTGTCCCAAAATAAGAAGGACTGGCACAAGAAGCTGCAAGAAGCTCTTTGGGCGTATTGAACTACGTTCAAGACAGCCACAAACACAACGCCATTCGCGTTGGTATTCGGTACAGAAGCAGTACTCCCCCTCGAGATTGAGTTACCCTCTCTACGAATGGCAGTCCATTACGAGCTAACAGATGAAGAAAATGCTCACCTTCGGCTTGAGGAGCTCGATGCCCTTGATGAGACCCGGTTCATAGCGCAATAACTGGAGGCCTATAAAGCAAAGATGACGCGCTCATATGAAAGATTGACCCGGCCGAGAACATTCCGCCAAGGCGAACTCGTTCTAGTGGTCAAAAGGCCTATGATCCCCAATCGCGCCAAACGGGGAAAATTTGAACCAAACTATGAAGGCCCGTACATCATAGACAAGGTCTACCAGGGTGGAGCCTATCTACTCATGGATATGCATGGTGAAAGATCTTACTGGACAATAAATGGTCGATTCCTAAAGAAATACTACGCTTAGCAAGTTGCTGCCTAGGTCAATGATAGATGACGACGACTATGTCCGCTCGCTATCTTCCTAAGCTCAAACTTTATAAGTAGTAGCCAGCCTTCTCCTGGACGGACCGAAACGTCCTTAAACTAATGGCGGACCGAAACGTCCTTAAATTAATGAAGGACCGAAACGTCCTTAAACTAATGAAGGACCGAAATGTCCTTAAACTACTACCGCAGCATTTTTAGGCTGACGAGAAGAATAAAAAATATATAAAAATAAAAAGAATAAAAATAACGGTATGTTCATAAGCAAAATGGGCACGGATGAAAACCCGAAAGGGCTCCGTGAGTAAAAACAGCAGGACTACCGGCGAGTGTTTGTAAAAAGCCGAAAGGGCGCAACCTCGTTAAAGGACACTTACAGGGTCCTCTCGACCTTGTAAGGAGAAACCACCCGCGTGAGATCCTTACGACTCACAAGGGAGCAATACACTTAGGGATCCTCACGATTCCTAAGGAGAAAATACACTTGTGAGATCCTCACGACTCGTAAGGAGAACTCTCTTATGGGACCCTCACGGCTCATAAGATTCGAAAGTGTTAAGTTACAGAAACCTAAACCTGTGCTTAAGCAAACCCCATAACTTTCGATATTGCCCTACAAGTGGCTCAATACTGACCCTTGTATACAATCCACGGGCGCGAATAAACATTTCCCTAACCAAGTTTCATCCGTGATTGGGGATATGTGTGCATGATGAACAACCCTTATAATTCCTCTCGACTTACAAGGAGAAAACCCTCTTGTAGGATCCTTACGACTTACAGAGGAACATACACTTAGGAATCCTCATGATTCCTAAGGAGAAAATACACCTACACGATCCTCTCGACTTGTAGGGAGAAATACCTTTGTGAGACCCTTACGGCTCATGAAGTTAAAAGCATTGGTTGATAGGACCTTAACCCTGTTCGCTAAGCCACCTTTGTTCGACATCGACAGAGGCAAATGATGATTCGCTCCTGGCAATATCCCAGTTGTAGCGGTGCTGATGCCGAAATCGGTGTCTAATTTTAGGTTTACGGTGAAAAGCCGGTAGGCCGCACATGCATACGAAATAGCCGAAATGATGGGGCAGCTTGCAATAAAAAGCAGCAAGTAAAGAAAACGTATGCATACAAAATAGCCGAAATGATTGGGCAACTCGCAATAAAAAACAGCGAGTAAAATAAAATAAATAGCCGAAATGATTGGGCACCGCGAAAAATAGCCGAAATGATTGGGCAATCGCGACCTTCGCGATATAAAAGCTGAAATGATAGAGCATCGCGAAAATAAAACAATACAAATAAATGAAACTTTTGCCCTACAGTTGAGATCTCATCGATCCCTGTATACAGTCCAAGGGTACAAACAAAATCGGTGTCTAATTTCAGGTTTACGGTGAGAAGCCGGTAGGCCGCACATGCATACAAAATTGCCGAAATGATGAGGCAACTTGCAATGAAAAAGTAGCAAGTAAAAACGTATGCATACAAAATAGCCGAAATGATTGGGCACCATGAAAAATAGCCGAAATGATTGGGCAATCGCGACCTTCGCGATATAAAAGCTGAAATGATAGAGCATCGCGGAAATAAAAAAAAAGAGATGATAAAACTTTAGCCCTACAGCTGCGATCACATCGATCCCTGTACACAATCCAAGGGCGCAAACAAAGAGGGAACCATATTTTCCCAACAGGCTCCGCCAGAAAACGAAGCCAAATTTCGACGGTTCATCCCAACCCCGAAGAAACCAGTGTCTTCGGCAAATCTTTCGACTCGAGGAAACAAGTGTCCTTGATAAAGAAAATCCTGATTCGCGTCGACTCGCAGAGAAACCAGTGTCTCCGTGGGAAATTCTCGATCCGTTTCAACACCAGGGAAACAAATATCCTTGGCAAATACCTCAATTCAGGGAAACAAACATCCTTGATGAGAGCCTCCTGATTCGTGTCGACTCGCAGAGAAACCAGTGTCTCCGTGGGAAATTCTCGATCCGTTTCAACACCAGGGAAACAAATATCCTTGGCAAATACCTCAATTCAGGGAAACAAACATCCTTGATGAGAGACTCCTGATTCGCGTCGACTCGCAGAGAAAACAGTGTCTCCGTGGGAAATTCTCGATCCGTTTCAACACCAGGGAAACAAATATCCTTGGCAAATACCTCAATTCAGGGAAACAAACATCCTTGATGAGAGCCTCCTGATTCGCGTCGACTCGCAGAGAAAACAGTGTCTCCGTGGGAAATTCTCGATCCGTTTCAACACCAGGGAAACAAATATCCTTGGCAAATACCTCAATTCAGGGAAACAAACATCCTTGATGAGAGCCTCCTGATTCGCGTCGACTCGCAGAGAAAACAGTGTCTTCGTAGGAAATTCTCGATCCGTTTCCACACCAGGGAAACAAATATCCTTGGCAAATACCTCAATTCAGGAAAACAAATGTCCTTGATGAGAGTCTCCTGATTCGCGTCGACTCGCAGAGAAACCAGTGTCTCCGCGGGAAATTCTCGATCCGTTTCAACACCAGGGAAACAAATATCCTTGGCAAATTCCCCAATTCAGGGAAACAAGCGTCCTTGGTGAGAGCCTCCTGATTCGCGTCGGCTCGCAGAGAAATCAACGTCGCCACAGGAAATTCCCGATTCGTCTCAACTTGCAAGATGAAGCCTCAGGCAGCAGGGATTAAAAACTTGTTTCCTGAACATTGGGACCCTGCAAGTCGGTCTAAAACGGTCTCTTGCACACTATTCACGGGTCTCACTCTCCAAAGTCGAATTTTGATAAGGAGGGAAACAACCGCTTACGGGTCCTCTCGACTCGTAAGAGGGAAAAATTCTCTTAAAAGATCCTTACGACTTATAAGAGAAAACGCGCTTAGGAATCCTCATGATTCCTAAGGAGAAAATACACCTACGAGATCCTCTCGATCCGTAGGGAGAAAAGTCTTTATGAGACCCTCACGGCTCATAAAGTTGAAAAGTCTTAGGTGGTAGATCCTACCCCTGTCTTCTAAGCCATTACTGCCCTACAAAGAGGTTAAGATGGACCATCTATGAGCCACACTTACTAAAGCTACATGCCACTGAAATGGAGAATTTACTCATGAGCATATAAACTACTTCACACCAGAGTAAAACATAAAGAAATAGAAGGGTGCGGCTCATGGAATTGAGAGTTTGGAACTGTATCTTTTGAGAGTCGAGATTTGAGTCAATGATAAATGACGACGCTCGTGTCCGCTCGTTATCTTCTCAGATAAAGATTCTGAAAGTTATATATCAACCCGAAACGGGTCATACGCTATGCATTACTCTACACTACTTCACCCACATATATACTTACGAGGGCAAAGTAGTGGGGGGTATTTGTTTCCGCCAAAAATTTCTGCGCAAAAGAGTCTAAGATATCAAATGGCAGCGATACGCTTAAAAAAATGCGAACCAGTATCTTCCGGACTGTATTTTGATAAACTCCTTAATTAGGAACTGTTAAATTATGACAGTATTGAAAGCATCTCGAAAAAACCTTCGATTTGATATATTATGGGCCTCATAATTCATCCGGGATCAAAAGTTATGAGCAAATGTCTATGCACATGTGATCTAAGGAAGAAGATGCGAACCGGTATTTTCCGAGTTGTATTTTGACAAACTCTGGAATGAGAAATGGCTAAATTCTAATGATATTGAAAGCATCTCGAAAAGACCTTCGATTTGATATATTATGGGCCTCATAATTCATCTGAGATCAAAAGTTATGAGCAAATGTGTTATGCACGTGTAATCTAAAGTAATGCTCTACTACATGGAGAATGCATTTTTTAGTCCCACATCGGGAAAATGAGAGATGGCTTCTCTACCACTCCCATATAAATAAGAGGGGATACCTCTTAGAAAGGTTAGAGTAAAATCCTCAAAGGAGCTTAGTTCTCCAAAGGAGCTTAATTCTCCAAGATAGGAGCATGCTCCTCCCCATAATGAGCATATGCGCAAGCGCCATGTGCACTACGTGCAACGCACGTGTGCCCGCCATGCGGCACCACGTGAAACGCACGTGTGCGCCACATGAGAATATTTAATAATATTAAAAGGTGCCTGTTCTCCATATATAGAAGCCCTGCTTCTCCTCATAATGCGCATGTGCGCCACGTGCAACGCACGTGTGCTCGCCACGCGCGCACCACGTACAACGCACGTGCGCACCACATGAGAACATTTAATAATATTAAAAGGAGCCTGTTCTCAATATATAGAAGCCCTGCTTCTCCTCATAATGCGCATATGCGCTACGTGCAACGCACGTGTGCTCGCCACGCGCAACGCACGTGCGCACCACATGAGAACATTTAATAATATTAAAAGGAGCCTGTTCTCCATATATAGAAGCCCTGCTTCTCCTCATAATGCGCATGTGTGCCACGTTCAACGCACGTGTGCCCGCCACGCGCGCACCACGTGCAACGCACGTGCGCACCACATGAGAATATTCAATTAAAAGGAGACTCGTTCTCCATAGGAGCTTGCTCCCCCCATAATGCGCATATGCGTAAGATCCATGTGCGCTACGTGCAAATATGAGCGCCTAACACGTGCGACGCACGTGTGCCCAACACTTGCAACGCACGTGCGCCCGACACGTGCGACGCATATGCGCGAACGCAAAGAAGCCTTTTTCAGCAGCGAGAAGCTTAAGCTCCAGCCTGTTCTTCCCCCCTAATGAGTGAGACATGGTTCAAAGGGTACATCCCTCCACACCTACGATATATGGCACTGTAATCTTTCAGTATCGTCGGAGAGGTGGTAGGTCCCAACGACCAATGATCCTTCTTTCTAAAATAAAAAAAAGAGAAGAAGAGAGAACATTGACAGAGAAAGAATTCAGAGAACTCCTAAAAAGAAAGTTTGAGAAGAAATCAGAAAGAAAAGAAGGTAAACCTTTGAAAAGACGAATTTCTTCTGAAAAGGTCTATGATCTAAGAACAAGATCAAGATCTTAAAATAAAAAGAAAAGATCAAATAATAAGAATAAAATAAGAAGTAATATTTATTAGATCATTTGATCTACACAAAGGCATTGCCTTTTGATGAACCACTGGTTATGGAATCATAAAAAGATTCTTTTCTTGAATCCATAATTGGATCAAGATATTAAAACAATGCCTTGCACTTGTAAATCTGTACTGTTGCGCTCTTGGGTTGGCGCAAGCCACCAGAGAGCGCCACGTGTCAGCTCCAGAACAACTTGCGTTATGCGCTTTTAAAATAGAGCATTGCTCTCTGAAATTGGTGCAACTCACCAGAGCGCGCCACGTGTCAGCAGCGCAGTGCACTGGCGCAGCGCACTGCACTAACTGCATTAACTGCGCTTGCGCTCACCAGAGCGTGACACGTGTCACCTCCACATGCGCTTGCGCTCATTAATTTGCGCAAAGCAGCTGACAGGCCACATGACCACTATCAGACTATTAATGCGCTGCATTATTTACAGAAGGGCCAAGCCCAATTAAAAAAGGCCTAACAGGCCAAATTAAATGCAATGCATTATTTTAAAGAAGGGCAGAGTCCAAACAGATGCTCTTCATCATTTATAAAGGGACAGAGCCCAAACCAGAAAGGCCTAGCAGGCCAAAATAAAATGCAGTGCATTAATAAACAGGGGCAAAGCCCTAGCACAGGCCTAATAGGCCAAAGCTAAAAAAACGTTGAATATTCTCAACTGGACTTAGCCCAATCATGGCCGTAAGTCCTCAAATTAAATCGACTGAGCAAGAATGCTCTCATAAATCAATTTACATCCGGTTCAAGGGTACATCTCCGAACTCCTCTGACAGCTATCGTTGTAATCCTTCAACGACGTCAGAGAGGCGACGGGTCCTGACAACCACACATCAACACGGACTGTGGGGTCCTTAAACCCACGGACTTATGCGTCCTTAAACCAAAACACGGACTGTGGGGTCCTTAAACCCGCGGACTTATGCGTCCTTAAACCAAAACAACGGACTGTGGGGTCCTTAAACCCGCGGACTTATGCGTCCTTAAACTAAAACACGGACTGTGGGGTCCTTAAACCAATGGACCACCATGTCCCTAAATTGGAATATGGACCCCCATGTCCCTAAACTGGCAATGGACCGCAATGTCCTTAAACTACCTATGGACCACTATGTCCCTAAACTGGAACAATAGAGCCTCCAAATGCTCTTTTGTCGGATCTAAACGATCCCGTTTAAGTTGATCTTAGCCTCAAATATGGCTAACGTATCCTTAAACCTTCAAACAGACTTTAGTCCCAAATTGGACTGTAGATCCCCCAATCAACTTTGGTTCAAGGGTACATCTCTGAACTCCTTTGACTCCTATCGTTGTAATCCTTCAACGACGTCAGAGAGGTGACGGGTCCCGACAACCACACATCAACACGGACTGTGGGGTCCCTAAACTCACGGACTTAAGCGTCCTTAAACTAAAATACGGACTGTGGAGTCCTTAAACCCACAGACTTATGCGTCCTTAAACTAAAAGACGGACTGTAGGGTCCTTAAACCCACGGACTTATGCGTCCTTAAACTAAAAGACGGACTGTGGGGTCCTTAAACCCACGGACTTATGCGTCCTTAAACTAAAAGACGGACTGTGGGGTCCTTAAACCCACGGACTTATGCGTCCTTAAACAACCTATGGACCACCACGTCCCTAAACTGGAATATGGAGCACCACGTCCCTAAACTGGCAATGGACCGCAATGTCCTTAAACTACCTATGGACCACTACGTCCCTAAACTGGAACAATAGAGCCCCCAAATGCTCTTTTGTCGGATCTAAACGATCCCGTTTAAGTTGATCTTAGCCTCAAATATGGCTAACGTATCCTTAAACATTCAAACAGACTTTAGTCCCAAATTGGACTATAGATCCACCGATCAATTTTGGTTCAAGGGTACATCTCTGAACTCCTCTGACATCTGTCGTTATAATCCTTCAACGTCGTCAGAGAGGTGATGGGTCCCGACGGCCATACTTGAAATGGACCACTATGTCCCTAACTGGAACAATAGAGCCCAAACGCTCTTTTGTCGGATCTAAACGATCCCGTTAAGTTGATCTTAGTCTCAAAACTGGACTAACGTATTCTTAACAAACGTTTAAGTTGATCTTAGCCTCAATATGGCTAATGTATCCTTAAACCAAAACACCAAACCCAAATCTAAGTAAATACGGATTTGGACTAATCCACGTCCTACGGGCGACGACATCACTTAGTCTCCGTATACAATCCACGGGAGAAGGAGAAAGTTGTTACCGCAATGCGGTAGCGTAATTAACTGCAAGGGCTTGCGCCTGCAGGGAAGAGAGTCCCCACAATCAAAAACCCCTCGAGCGAGGGGGAATCTGACGAAGTTTGCTACATCGGCCGCATCCGTCTAAACCTCCGATATACGGTGCCATAAATCAACTTGGCATCTTCGGAGAGATAGACGGATAAAACCAAATAGCATCTGCCCCGAATCTCAGCGTCAGGACCTCGCAGTCTTGTGCGGCCGTCTTTCGGAGGGGAACAGCCATTTGGTTTACCTTTATCTTAACATGTGATGTGTTCTAATTAGTATTTCATATCTTGTATACATGTTGATAAAGCCCTTAGGATATTTGCTTGATTATCAGGACTATGATGTAGATCATACTAGTGGGGCGTGTGTAGTCCGCAAGCACATCCTTTAACAGTTCCTAGTCGAGGGAATATCGAGACAGGGCACCGATATTCCAGAGTAGACTCGTGTGTACGTTTCTTGACCCTGTATGGGGGTGATGGTTGATCCCATAACCATTGGTGTTTGACATCAAAGATTGTACAAATTTGCTCATTAGAGAATGGGTACATCGAAATGGACTCGCCGAGAACTCCTAGATGGTATCATATTTATTGTCAGATAACAGTTCTCTGGTGACACTTATACAGGTTAGTCTGTAGACCCAAGATTTTCATAGTGTCTTGTGTGGTTCCTACTATGCTTTGATTTACTCCCTACCACAGCTCTTCAGATTCGTGCAAACAGGGTGATTTTGGGTACAGCCCCGAATCACATGGAGGCGGTGAGCGATAGGAGGAGTTTCGTCTCTCCCGGTACAGGGAGTTGATGTTGCGCTATGCTCGATTGGCTATAACCGAAATTCCCTGGCCAGGCTTATTGAGATTTACTAATAAGAGTTATCACTAGTTTTTCGAACCGTTATGAGCCACACATCGGCATGACTTTTCAAGTTACTGGGGTCTGACGTTTACCGCCTCTAGACTCGATATGCGACGTATCATACGAAGAGACCGGACTGTACGGTAAGTGTTACTTATAGGCCCGTTGGGGTTAGAATGAGTTCGCTCGTCGGCCACCTTTTCGACATGTACCTGGGTAGCCGTTACGCACAGCTAGTGCCATTGACGGGATTATAGTTAAACCCACTGCCAGCATACTGTCGAGTATTTAGAGTCCCACACAGATGTGTAGGGTGTTTTTCGTCACCCCATTGAGATGGGAATACGCGCGCGCTTGTCAGGCATACTACAGATTTTCCCTGCCTAGGGTAGGTCGTGGTTTAATGATTGTGGGGATCCGAATCTCTGGCAGCCGTGGACTAAGCTGCCGTTAATTACCCCTCGCCTTTAGGGCGAGGAAACCTCCGATTAACAGGTTAAATTGGTCATGCGAACTCAATGTGCAGTGTGCGTGTGTTGTGTTTTGAAAGGGGGTTTTGGATATATTGGGAGCCACACAGAGTTTTTACGGGGGTCCCGCTACCCGGATAGCGGGCTGGGGATCAAGGGGGCTAGCAGCCCCCTGCGGGATGCGGGGCAGCGCCCCGTTAGAAATTTTTTTCTAACAGGGACAGTGTCGTGGACTATGTGTGTATGTACATATGTATACATATGTATAGACATACATGTATATATATAAAAAGGGGAGAAGACATCCAAAGGATGCGTGGGGCAGCACCTTGGGCGCTGTGTGCCTAGGTGCTGTGCGCTCCGGTGCTAGAGGGCCACGTGTCAGCACGTGGGCGCTCTACGCTTGAGCGCAAGCGTGCCACGTGTCGGCACGGGGCAACTTGTGCTCGAGTGCTTGCGCTGGAGCGCAAGCGCGCCACGTGTCGGCACCGGGGCGACTTTTGCTCGAGCGCTTGCACTTGAGCGCAAGCGCGCCACATGTCGGCACGGGGACGACTTGCGCTCGAGCGCTTGCGCTTGAGCGCAAGCGCGCCACGTGTCGACACCGGGGCGACATGAGCTCGAGCGCTTGTGCTGGAGCGCATGGGCGCTTTGCGCTCGAGCGCTGAGCGCTGGAGCGCAAGCGCGCCACGTGTCGGCACGCGGGCGCTCTGCGCTTGAGCGCCGGCGAGAAAAGGAGGCTTTTAGCCTAAGAAACAGAAGCTATGCTTCAGAAAGGAAATATTTATTATGTATATATGTATGGAGTTAAACTCCTAGGATGTTTTGGAGCTGATGAAGGGGGGTTCTTCTTCTTCCTCCTGTTGTTTGGCCGGATCTTGAAGATCAAGAGATGTGAGATCTCAAAATCTCTCATTTTTGAGATCTGATGACAGATCCAAGATCCCCTTTGTGGGTTTCGTGGTGAAAAACTATTTTGTTTCTAAAAAGGAAGAGTAAAACTCTTGATTTAATTCAAAAGAAAGAAGAAGTTTTGAGACCTTCAGAAAAGGGAAAGAGATACAAACCCTAGGTTTTTTGTGAGAATGAAAAGTGTATGCTTTATTCATCATCATGTTGTCTTATATAGGCTTACATATTTACATATAGCCCCTTGGGCTTTACAAAAATGACATTTTAGCCATCCCATGGGTCATGCGCCATTTCATTTTTGTACATAAGCCATGGGCTTACAAAATATTGGCTTTATGCCCATTTTGTTTACATTCATGCATAAACAATTACATAAAAATTATTTATTACATGATTTTGTTGTTGGCATAGGGAGGCTGGCTGCAGGCTCGACTTAGGAATGGGCCCGCTTGACCTGGGCTTGGGCCCACCTGGCTTGGGGTTGACTTTGATTTTGACTTGGTCAACCGGGGTGTAAATTTTTATCCCAACAAATTGCCCCCCATTAATAAATGTGCACAACATATGTGGGTCGTGTGCAAGAAATTGATGGATCTTCTTTTGCGTGGAGGCGACTTGCTTTGGTTCCTACTTTTTGGGATGCACTTCCCTTTTTACGACATGGACGGTCGGCGCTTGATCCGTCTCCGAGATGGAGTGTCTGTGGTAGACGTTTCTCTGGCCCAGAGTAATTTGGTAGACGTGTCCCTGGCACGGAGTGTCTGTTGTCTGACGTTTCCCCGAGACGGAGTGCCTGCTGTAGGACGTTTCCCCGAGATGGAGTGCCTGCTGTAGGACGTTTCCCCGATGCGAAGTACCTGTGGTAGGACGTTTCCCTGAGACAGAGTGCCTGCTGTAGGACGTTTCCCCGAGACGGAGTGCCTGCTGTAGGCCGTATCCCCGAAATGAAGTGCCTGTGGTAGGACGTTTCCCCGATACGGAGTGCCTGCTGTAGGACGTTTCCCCGAGACGGAGTGCCTGTTGTTGGATGTTTCCCCGAGACGGAGTGCCTGCTGTAGGACGTTTCCCCGAGACGGAGTTCCTTTTGTTGGACGTTTCCCCGAGACGGAGTGCCTGTGGTAGGACGTATCCCCAAGACGGAGTGCCTGCTGTAGGACGTTTCCCCGAGACGGAGTGCCTGTGGTAGGACGTATCCCCGAAACGGAGTGCCTGATGTAGGACGTATCCCCGAGACGGAGTGCCTGCTGTAGGACGTTTCCCCAAGACGGAGTGCCTGCTGTAGGACGTTTCCCCGAGACGGAGTGCCTGTGGTAGGACGTTTCCCCGATACGGAGTGCCTATGGTAGGACGTTTCCCCGAGACGGAGTGCCTGTGGTAGGACGTATCCCCGAGACGGAGTGCCTCTGATCGACTTTTCCCCGGCGCGGAGTGTCGAGGGTTGACTTTTCCCCTGCACGGAGTGTCGCTGATCGACTTTTCCCCGGCGCGGAGTGTCGCTGGTTGACTTTTCCCCGGCACGGAGTGTCGCTGATCGACTTTTCCCTGGCGCGGAGTGTCGGGTTGACTTTTCCCCGGCACGGAGTGTCGCTGATTGACTTTTCCCTGGCGCGGAGTGTCGCTGGTTGACTTTTCCCCGGCACGGAGTGTCGCTGATCGACTTTTCCCCGGCGTGGAGTGTCGCGGGTTGACTTTTCCCCGGCACGGAGTGTCGCTGATCGACTTTTCCCCGGCGCGGAGTGTCGGGTTGACTTTTCCCCGGCATGAAGTGTCGCTGATCGAATTTTCCCAGGCGCGGAGTGTTGGGTTGACTTTTCCCCGGCATGGAGTGTCGCTGATCGACTTTTCCCCGGCGCGGAGTGTCGCGGGTTGACTTTTCCCCGGCACGGAGTGTCGCTGATCGACTTTTCCCCGGCACGGAGTGTCGGGTTGACTTTTCCCCGGCACGGAGTGTCGCTGATCGACTTTTCCTCGGCGCGGAGCGTCGGGTTGACTTTTCCCCGGCGCGGAGTGTCGCTGATCGACTTTTTCCCGGCGCGGAGTGTCGGGTTGACTTTTCCCCGGCACGGAGTGTCGCTGATCGACTTTTCCCCGTCGCGGAGTGTCGGGTTGACTTTTCCCCGGCACGGAGTGTCGCTGATCGACTTTTCCCCGGCGCGGAGTGTCGCTGATCGACTTTTCCCCGGCGCGGAGTGTCGCGGGTTGACTTTTCCCCGGCACGGAGTGTCGCGATCGACTTGTCCCCGGCGGGGAGTGTCGCGGGTTGACTTTTCCCCGGCACGGAGTGTCGCGATCGACTTGTCCCCGGCGGGGAGTGTCGCAGGTTGACTTTTTCCCGGCACGGAGTGTCGCTGATCGACTTTTCCCCGGCGCGGAGTGTTGGGTTGACTTTTCCCCGGCACGGAGTGTCGCTGATCGACTTTTCCCCGGCGTGGAGTGTCGCGGGTTGACTTTTCCCCGGCACGGAGTGTCGCTGATCGACTTTTCCCCGGCGCGGAGTGTCTGGTTGACTTTTCCCCGGCATGAAGTGTCGCTGATCGAATTTTCCCAGGCGCGGAGTGTTGGGTTGACTTTTCCCCGGCATGGAGTGTCGCTGATCGACTTTTCCCCGGCGCGGAGTGTCGCGGGTTGACTTTTCCCCGGCACGGAGTGTCGCTGATCGACTTTTCCCCGGCACGGAGTGTCGGGTTGACTTTTCCCCGGCACGGAGTGTCGCTGATCGACTTTTCCTCGGCGCGGAGCGTCGGGTTGACTTTTCCCCGGCGCGGAGTGTCGCTGATCGACTTTTTCCCGGCGCGGAGTGTCGGGTTGACTTTTCCCCGGCACGGAGTGTCGCTGATCGACTTTTCCCCGTCGCGGAGTGTCGGGTTGACTTTTCCCCGGCACGGAGTGTCGCTGATCGACTTTTCCCCGGCGCGGAGTGTCGCTGATCGACTTTTTCCCGGCGCGGAGTGTCGCGGGTTGACTTTTCCCCGGCACGGAGTGTCGCGATCGACTTGTCCCCGGCGGGGAGTGTCGCAGGTTGACTTTTTCCCGGCACGGAGTGTCGCTGATCGACTTTTCCCCGGCGCGGAGTGTTGGGTTGACTTTTCCCCGGCACGGAGTGTCACTGATCGACTTTTCCCCGGCGCGGAGTGTCATTGTTGGACGTTTCCCTGATGCAGAGTGTCGGTGTTGGACTTTTCCCTGATGCAGAGTGTCGCTGGTTGACGTGTCCCCGGCACGGAATGTCGATGATCGACTTTTTCCCGGCGCGGAGTGTCGCGGGTTGACTTTTCCCCGGCACGGAGTGTCGCTGATCGACTTTTCCCCGGCGCGGAGTGTCGGGTTGACTTTTCCCCATCACGGAGTGTCGCTGATCGACTTTTCCCCGGCGCGGAGTGTCGTTGTTGGACGTTTCCCCGATGCAGAGTGTCGGTGTTGGACGTTTCCCTGATGTAGAGTGTCCTTGGTTGACGTCTCCCCGGCACGGAGTGTCGCTGATCGACTTTTCCCCGGCACAGAGTGTCGCTAGTTTGATGCAGAGGTCGATGTTGGAATTGGTTGGTTTGATTTGTTTGATTTGAGTTGACATCAGCACCGCTATACTGGAATATGGTACTAGGAGCGAATCATCATCTGTCTTTGAGAGGATTTGGGAATTGGTTTTCTGTCGGCATCTGCATTGCTGCACTGGAATAATTCCAGGAGCAACTCATCATGTGCCCCGGGAGGATTTGGATTTGGTTTTTTTTTCGTTTGGCATCTGCATTGCTGCACTGGAATATTGCCAGGAGCAACTCATCATGTGCCCCGAGAGGATTTGGATTTGGTTTGTTTGGCATCTGCATTGTTGCACTGGAATAATGCCAGGAGCAACTCATCATGTGCCCCGAGAGGATTTGGATTTGGTTTGTTTGGCATCTGCATTGCTGCACTGGAATAATGCCAAGAGCAACTCATCATGTGCCCCGAGAGGAAATGGGAATTGGTGGCTTAGGAGACAGGTTTAGATCCCTGTCACCTAAGGCTTTTCCATTTTGTGAGTCGTAAGGGTCTCACAAATCATTTTCTCCCTACGGGTCATAAGGATCCCGTAGGTGTATTTTCTCCTTAGGGGTCGTGGGGACTCCTAAGTGTGTTGCTCCTTTGTGAGTCGTAGGGATCTCATGCGGGAATTTTCTCCTCACAAAGTCGAGAGCACTTTGCGAGTGCATTTCATTTCTCTCTTTTTTTTACGAGTTTGCGCCCTTTCGGATTTTCACAAACTCGCCAGCAGTCCTGCTGTTTTTACTCACGGAGTCCTTTCGGGTTTTCATCCGTGCCCATTTTGCTTGTGGACATACCGTTCTCTTTTTATTTCTTTTTTGGAGAGATCGGGATTGTTTTATGCCCGTGGATTGTATATGGTTTTGCAGGATGTATGATCCAGACCGTAGGGCCGGAAAAATTTCAGGACTTTGTTGGCGTCTGCATCGCTGCACTGGAATGTGGTACCAGGAGCGACTCATCATTCGCCGTTGGGGTATGGGATTTGGAATTTGGTTGGCGTCTGCATCGCTACACTGGAATATGGTACCAGGAGCAACTCATCATTCTCCACTTTGGGGTTGGGGTGCGATGGCTTAGGAGACAGGTTTAGATCCCTGTTACCTAAGACTTTTCAATTTTATCGGCCGTGAGGGTCCCATAAAAGCATTTTCTCCCTGTGAGTCGTAAGGATCCCGCAGGTGTATTTTCTCCTTAGGAGTCGTGAGGATTTCTAAGGGTGTTTTTCCTTTGTGCGTCGTAAGGATCCCACAAAGGTTTGTTCTCTTCATGTATCGTGAGGACACATGAGTGGATTTCTCTCGTTCCCAGTTTAATGACTTAGAGGTCGACTGTTTCCAGTTTAACGACTTGGTGGTCATCTGTTTCCAGTTTAACGACTTGGTGGTCATCTGTTTCCAGTTTAACGACTTGGAGGTCATCTATTTCCAGTTTAAAGACTTAGGGGTCTACTATTTCCAGTTTAACAATTTAGAGGTCATCTGTTTCCAGTTTAACGACTTGGTGGTCATCTGTTTCCAGTTTAACGACTTGGAGGTCATCTGTTTCCAGTTTAAAGACTTAGGGGTCTATTGATGGTGAGCTTGGAATTTTGGGGTAGGGGCCGGCATCAGCATTGCTAACACTGAAGCAGAGGTGCCGGGAGCAATTCATCATTTGCCTACTCTTGTTGGCGGAGCGATGGCTTAGGAGACGGGTTTAGGTTCCTATCGCCTAAGGCTTTTCAATTTTATGGGCCGTGAGGGTCCCATAAAAGCATTTTCTCCCTGCGAGTCGTGAGGATCCCGCAGGTGTATTTTCTCCTTAGGAGTCGTAAGGACTCCTAAGTGTATTTTTCCTTTGTGAGTCGTAAGGATCCCACAAAGGTTTGTTCTCCTCATATATCGTGAGGACACATGAGTGGGTCTTCTCAATGGATCATAACTCCAAAGGCCGAGACCAGCCGCGTAACTGGTGATTACGGTGGGGCATGGGTATGATGAGAATTATTTGAGCCCGTGGATTGTATACGGCAGTCAATTTGGGGACTGGCCGTAGGGCCGGAAGAATTTTGAAAGAAATGGATTTTTGTTGGCGTCTGCATCGCTGCACTGGAATATGGTACCAGGAGCAACTCATCATTCGCCAGTTGTTTTTTTTTGTTTTACCGCGATTGCTCTATCATTTCAGCTTTTCTTATCGCGAAGGTCGCGATTGCCCTATCATTTCGGCTATTTATTCGCGGTTGCCCCATCATTTCGGCTTTATTTTCATGTTTATCTTTACTCGCTGATTTTTTTTTTGCGAGTTGCCCCATCATTTCGGCTT
The DNA here is from genome assembly GCA_030015575.1 of Agapanthus africanus. Taxonomy (NCBI): domain Eukaryota; kingdom Viridiplantae; phylum Streptophyta; class Magnoliopsida; order Asparagales; family Amaryllidaceae; genus Agapanthus; species Agapanthus africanus. The sequence continues at coordinate 328,140,109 of JASDDO010000029.1, read as the reverse complement.
TTCTTTATTTTTCTTTTATTTACACATTTTTTGTTTATTTACATACATATATATTTTTTTACATTCCCAGTTTAACGACTTAGAGGTCGACGGTTCCCAGTTTAACGACGTGGGAGTCATCTTTGCTTATCCCAGCTCCTTGAACTTTGATCTTGGCGGAGCTGTGTTGATGACCTAGCTCTGTGGCTTGCCGATACATCCGAGGATTGTGAGGTTTTTCCAAGCTTATATTGGTCCTCTGCTCAATCTTTGAAAATATAGCAATCTTCGATGGTATGAACCACCACTCTATGATATGGGCAGTATATGGGATTGCCGGTCATGTTCATTTCCTATGGCCTCTTTGGAACAGGCAGTTGCAGACCGTTGTTCAAGGCGTCCATGAATATTTTGCGGACTTCATCCCTCCTGAAGGAGTATACCTTCTTCTTTCTCTCCATTGGAGTAGGTGCCTTTACTGATGCAGGTCCTCGAGGCCGATCGGTCTTTGGTTCGCCCTTTTCATATGATGGCACGCGTCTGGGAGGATTAGGTTCCCGAAAGGCTTCGGCCTCCATTTGCATGAAATCGGCGGTCGTAGCTTGACTGTTTGCTAACGTGCCTTTGGACAGTTCTATCTCTCCCGTCCTGTATTGCCTTTCGACCCAATCTTTGAAGACGAAGCAGTCCTCAATGGCATGACCTATCACCCTGTGATAGGGGCAATATTTTGGGTCGGCGGTCATATTCTCTTCTTGCGGTCTCTTCGATTCTGGCAGTTGTAGACCGTTTCTTAGGGCGTCCCTGAATATCTTGTGGACCTTTTCCCTCTTGAAGGAATAGACCTTTTCCAGCTTCTCTTTCAGAGGCGATTCCCCCCCGGCGTATGTATCGGAGGGAATGGAGGCTGATTGCGGCCGTTTTTCGCGAAGGCGCTCCGCTTTTAGGTTGAAAGGGATATCAGTTGGCTGCCCCCGGGTATCAATCCCTGGCTCATGAGCCAAAATTTGATTCTGCTGTAATTGCAATCGGGCGACTTGGGTCGCGAGATCTGCCACGACGTTTGCCAGCTCGTCGACTTTGGAATAGACCTCGGCCATCTTCTCATCCCTGTCCTGAAATTGCCTTTGAAGCCATTGGAATAATGCTTGTTCTGTAGTTCCGGCTATGACAACCGGGTAATCTTTATTGCCTGAGCTCAATTCCGTAGGAACCACGGGCTCCTCTGGCTTATCGGTCTGAGCGGCCTCTTCATCATTTAGATCGAGCCGATGCTGGGTAGCGTCAACCATATCATCACCATGGCTGTGAAGCGTAGGCGGGTTCGTTTCTTCATGTCTGACCATATAGACAGTGCGGAACACATACCCAGCCATCTCTTTGTCTTTGGCGGCTGATTTCGCGGAGCGGTCCGGGCTTTGGAAATTCATAAATTTTAACATGGCCAGAGCCCTAGCCCTTTTGTTGGCCCTGTATCAGAGCCGCTTCTGTCTCAGCTTCTCTGCCTTAAGCGCTAGGCAGGCTTCTGCTCTTCGGGAAGCCACGATAGGCCGAGCGATGGGGATGCTTGAAAACACATCTGCCCGCGTGTCCGTCGAAGGTATCGCCTGGGCTTGCCCACGTCGTGGAGTATGTGTGTATGTACATATGTATACATATGTATAGATATACATGTATATATATAAAAAAAAGGGAGAAGACATCTAAAGGATGCGTGGGGCAGCACCTTGGGCGCTATGCGCTAAGGCGCTAGAGTGCCACGTGTCGGCACGTGGGCGCTCTGCGCTCGAGCGCTTGCGCTTGAGCACAAGCGCGCCACGTGTCGGCACGGGGGCGACGTGCGCTCGAGCGCTTGCGCTTGAGCGCAAGCGCGCCACGTGTCGGCACGGGGGCGACTTGCGCTCGAGCGCTTGCACTGGAGCGCAAGCGCGCCACGTGTCGGCCACGTGTCGGCATGCGGGCACTCTGCACTTGTGCACCGGCGAGGAAAAGGAGGCTTTTAGCCAAAGAAACAGAAGCTATGCTTCAGAAAGGAAATATTTATTATGTATATATGTATGGAGTTAAACTCCTAGGATGTTTTGGAGCTGATGAAGGGGGGTTCTTCTTCTTCCTCCTGTTGTTTGGCCGGATCTTGAAGATCAAGAGATGTGAGATCTCAAAATCTCTCCTTTTTGAGATCTGATGACAGATCTAAGTTCCCCTTTGTGGGTTTCGTGGTGAAAAACTATTTTGTTTTTGAAAAGGAAGAGTAAAACTCTTGATTTAATTCAAAAGAAATAAGAAGGTTTGAGACCTTCAGAAAAGGGAAAGAGATACAAACCCTCGGTTTTTTGTGAGAATGAAAAGTGTATTCTTTATTCATCATCATGTTGCCTTATATAGGCTTACATATTTACATATAGCCCCTTGGGCTTTACAAAAATGGCATTTTAGCCATCCCATGGGTCATGCGCCATTTCATTTTTGCACATAAGCCATGGGCTTACAAAATATTGGCTTTATGCCCATTTTGTTTACATTCATGCATAAAAAATTACATAAAAATTATTTATTGCATGATTTTGTTGTTGGCATGGGGAGGCTGGCTGCGGGCTCGACTTGGGAATGGGCCCGCTTGACCTGGGCTTGGGCCCACCTGGCTTGGGGTTGATTTTGATTTTGACTTGGTCAACCGGGGTGTAAATTTTTACCCCAACAAGAGGGTTTCCCTGGTTCAGGCAAAACGATGTAGAGGCCGTAAGGTGTTATGACAGGGTTTTGATCATATACGTGTACTGGCTACACGAATGATGTTCGAAAGGATAATACTGGTAGGCTTTGGTTTATGCCGGTTACCGGTATTATATTTTTTGGATTATTGGTATCTCATTGTATTCGTATTTTTCAGAATACGAATACGGGTATATTTATACGATATATGGTGAGGGGCATTCTTGTAATTGTATAAGGAAAGGCTTTTAGAAGGAGACATCTCATATATGGATTTTATTTTCTGAAAATAAATAAATGAGGTGAAATTTGGAGACTTTTTCAAAGCATGGATGAAAGAATGGTTAATGAATATTATATTCATTTGGCTTCACTATTGAAGCATGGTTGATTATTTTTGAGAAAAATAATCCATGCTTCAATAATTGGAAGTTTAGCCATATCATTTGGTTCATGCTTGACCTAGCTCATTCTTACCTTCGCATTCTCTCTCCAAATTATCTCCTCCTCTCTAGCTCAACCTTAACCCTTCACATGAGTTTTGATTCATAGGGTATTGAGATCAAATAATCCGCTAGATATTCTCTACATCATCTAAGTAGTCTCTCTTAGCAAGCTTGACCTCTTAGTTACCTCTTTAGTGAAGGTTGAAACTTGATCCAAAGCACTCGGGCGAATTATCTATGGCTTAGCGGTGATCAGAGATCGAGATCATCTTAAACACCTAAGGAACCAAGAAGAGCAGCGAGAAGCAGAAAGAAGATCCGAAGGACTGGTTTCATGAAGGTATAATCCCTATCATAGGAGCTAAAACTTCTAGATAGGGTACTAGTTATGGTTTAGGATACGATCCGGGTTCAAAAGTCAATGTTGCATGCTTCAAAATTATTGTTTGCTACTTATTCCTCCCCACAAGTGTTGTGAGGATGTTCAACATTTATAACAGTATCGCATCCCCAACATCCCAAAAAGTCTCTCAAACTGCGTCTGGGAGAGGGCCTTTGTGAGTGGATCTGTCGTATTGTCCTTCATATCTACTCTCCTGATCTCGATCTCACGGCGATCAACTATCTCCTGAATTTGGTGATACCGCTTTAGAATATATCTGGATAGCTGATGGGACCGAGGTTCCTTGGCCAAAGCCACAGCTCCATTGTTATCACAATACAAAGGTATTGGATCCTCAATGGATGGAACCACACCAAGTTCAATAATGAACTTCTTCATCCAGACGGCCTCTTTGGCAGTATCGTTGGCAGCGATGTATCCAGCCTCCATCGTCGAGTCTGCAACGGTATCTTGCTTAGAACTCTTCCAACATACCACCCCTCCATTAATGATGAAGACAAATCTCGAGACAGACTTTCTGTCGTCCTTATCACTCTGGAAGCTCGAATCGGTAAAGGACTCCACTTGTAGTTCTCCGTTACCATACACCAAGAACATTTCTTTAGTCCTTCTCAAGTACTTAAGAATGTTCTTCACAGCTATGCAGTGCTTCCTCCCTGGGTCTGATTGATACCTACTTACCACAGTAAGTGCGTAAGCTATATCCAGTCTAGTGCATGACATCGCGTACATGATAGACCCAACTGCAGAAGCATAGGGTATCACGTTTATGCGAGCTCTTTCCAAATCAGTCTTGAAGACATCTCTTTGGAGAGAGTGATTCCTGAACAAGCGGGTAAATTACCACACTTAGAATCTTCCATACTAAATCTCTTTAGTATGGTGTCTATGTACCTGGATTGGGACAATCCCAACATTCTTTTAGATATATCTCTATAGATCTTTATCCCCTGGATGTAGGAGGCATCACCCAGATCTTTCATAGAGAACTTTTGTGATAGGAAGAGTTTGACCGAGTGCGACATAGGAACATCATTTCCTATCAAGACTGTCATCTACGTACAATACGAAGAAGACAACCTTACTCTCTACAACCTTTTTTATATACATGATTCATCTATATTTTTGATGAAGTCAAACTCTTTGATTGCTACATCAAAATAGATGTTCCAACTCCGCAACGCTTGCTTTAATCCGTAAATTAATTTAAGTAGCTTGCACACCTTTCTACTGCTCCCACTATCTACGAAGCTCTCTGGCTGTGTCATATACACGCTCTCTTCTAAATCACCATTTAGAAAATCGGTCTTGACGTCCATCTGCCAAATTTCATAGTCATGGTATGCAGCAATGGCAAGTAGGATCCTGATAGACTAAAGCATAGCCACTAAAGAAAATGTTTCGTCATAGTCGACACTTGGTCGTTGACAGATACCTTTTGCTATAAGTCTAGTTTTGAAAGTCTCAACCTTTCCATGTACACCAATTTTCTTCTTAAAGATCCACTTGCTCCCAATGGGTTTTACCCCTTCAGGAGCAACTTCCAAAATCCATACTTTGTTGGTGTACATGGATTCCATCTCAGATCGCATATGTTGGGTTGTGTCGGCGCCCTGGCCATCAAACCGTAGCCGATCGCGGAACAAAACATTTACAAACTGGCACTAACACAGCCACCGAATACGGATCTACCATTAACCCTAAACCTAGCAAGCAATACAAAGAGTTAGGAATGTTATACTGAATGATCCGTGTCCTTCGGTCCTTAAACACCTTTCCAAGCTTCTAGTGGCCATAATGATCAAGTTTGGTTGTCGGTCTTCATCCATCGAAGATGATCCACCCGAGATTCTATGAATCGAGCTCCAACCTCATAACCGAGGTAACTAGGGTATCTAGCTTGCTAAAGTAGTTAGCCTAGAAGATATAGAGTCTAATGAAGGATTAATTTGTCTTTAAACATGCTAGGTTTCTCAACATATGAGACGATTAAGGTGGAGAAAGAAGAAGAAGCCATGAGAGATGAGAGTGTGAAGCTAGAGCTCAACTCATGAAAAAATCATGTGTTGTGAGAGTGTGAGAAAAGAATGAAGCTACTCAAAAAATATCTCATGTTTTCATAAAATATCTCACAATCACAACAAATGTCAAGCATGCCTCAATAGTGTTTCCATGAGTCACACCCATGAGTCACCAAGTGAGTCATACTTGAATAAATCCTAAGCACACTCATCCCTCCACCTCAATTAACCATTTAACTAAATAGTTAATAAACAAAATGAGGTGTAATCTTTTAGAAACAATATTGTAATAAATTACAAGAATGCCCACATCCATATATACATACCCGCATCCGTATTACGAAAAATACAAATACAATGAGACAAAAATAATCCAACAATATAATACTAGGATTCGGCTTAAACCAAAGCCCACTAGTATTATCTGTCTGAATCATGATACGTGCACAAGTGCACGTATATGATCGAACCCTGCCGTAAAACCATACAGCCTCTATATTGTTTTGCCGGAAGTAGGGAAACCCTCTGTGTGGGACTATAAAGACTCATCAATATGCTGGCAGTGGGTTTAACCACAAGCACGTCAGCGACACTAGTTTTACGTAACGGCTACCCAGGTATTGAACGAAAGGAAGGCCGACGAGCAAACTCATCCTAACCCCTACTGAGCCTATTCGTGGCAATATCCGTACAGTACGGTCTCTTCGTCTAAGAGTATCGCATATCGAGTCTAGGGGGTGGATAAAGTCAGAATCCAAATAACACGACATTTAGTGTCGGTATGAAGCCTATCACAACCTGAGAAACTACTGATCCAAATCAGTAATTCTCGACTACCTTGATCAAGGATTTCTGGTGATGGCCACCCGTGCACAACGCGACATCAACCCCCAATACTGGGAGAGACGAATCCTCAACGATCCACTCACTGCCTCCATGTGGCTCGTGACTGTACCCAACTAAAACCTATTTCATGACTCCTTTTAGCCGTGGTAGGGTAGTAATCAAAGCATAGTGGGAACGCACATGACACAAATAATGATCTCAGGTCAACAGAGTAATCTGTACATACACCTGGGAACTGCCATCTGACAGTAGGTATAATACCAACTAGCATGTTCCTGGCGAGTCTGTCCAATGTACTCATAACCCAATGAGCACCTGCATACTATCTTAGGTGAACAAACTAACACCAATGGCTTTTGAGACCGGCCACCGCCCCTCATCGGGGTCTCGATCAATATACACTACTCTACTCTGGAGTATCGATACCTAGTCTCGATACTCCCATGACTAGGGACATTTAAGTATGTGCTTATGTAACGTTTTAAAAATAAATAAATAAATAAATAAATAAAATCCTTTAGGTGAATTTTCTGATAATCGGTAAAATAAATCATATTTTCAGTAAAATTTAACTACAATTATTTTTTATTATAGACCTAAATACGCTCATTTTAACTATGTAATTACTGGTATTTGATATTTATTTAGTCACTTATAATTATTGGTTTACTTAAATATTTTTCCTAAATTAATTATTTTAATATTATTTTAAGCTTTCAACTATACATTAAAATTAGTGAAAATTACAAATGAGAATGGGTTAATTATACAAATGTGAACCATGACAACTTAGGATCAAGTTTTTAACATACTCTTTTCTTCACAAGTTGTCTCCGAGTTTCTGGAGATTTCTACGATTAAGATGATTGGAAAAATAATTTAATTAAGAAATGAATTAGTATATGTAATATTGGGACTTGTCTTAACCTAGAAATTCCACACACATCCACTCACACACCCCTCTCCCCATGGGACCGAGCCCCCTTAGTAGCCCCAAAAATTTGGTTCACCTCAATTCACTTCTAGAAGCTAGGATTAATTAGAAAAGAAGAAAAGAATAAGATAATTATGAAATGATTTAAAGGAAATAATAATTGGGGAACTTTCTATACATGTCCACACATTTCTCAATCTCTCTCCCCTCCTAAAATAATGGCCGAGCCTCTCTCCTGCTGCAGCTCACTTCCGTATCTCATTTCTTCATCTAAAATCTTCAATTTCCATTTAAAAATCCACTCAAATTCTCACTAGATTATAGTTAAACCTTTACCCTATTCTCCATGGCCTATTCTAGCTTGAATCCTTGGAGCAAGAGGCCAAATTAGGAGGCTAAGTTTGGATGTATGATCTCATATTTATGGAGGTATAATCTTAACTCAATGGTTACTTGATGTTTAATTACTTCAATTGAGTTAATTTGGGTGTTTAATTATGGTTCTAATTGCTAACTTGAAAATTCAAGAAAGGGTTTAAACTAAAGATAGGGTTTTATCACATCATTAAGGTTGCCATGAGTGGTTTAACATTTAAATTATGCAAAATCTAGTTTAGCTGTTAATTTGTTAAGTGTTACATTAAAATTGTTAAAATTAGAAAATTTTGCAAACTAGATTTTTAGGATTTAATTAAATTGGTGATATAAAATTTAATTAATGGTTTGTGTGACTTAGTTAAGATAGTTAAAACATCAAGATTTGAATTATAACAGATAATGGTTGCTTACTAGGTTTTTGAAATAAATAGATTTGAATTAAGTTTGAAGTTTTGTTTGTTAACCACCTATTTCATATAATATTTAGTGTTTTGAGAATGCACAATTGGTACGATTAGGTTCTAGGCTAAGTAGTTTTCATGTATAGCGATCCTAGTTGTAGGTTGTGGTGTTGTCGCGAGCGCGTTTTGTGCACCAAGTGCGTGCGCGTCTAGTTTGTGTGCGTGGTTGACTTGCATCATTGTATCCGCGACTATCATATATTTATCCTCTTAATTTCTTATGTGTTTGATTCTAGGATCGGGCGCAGAGGCGTCGGACGTGGCGCGGAAAGACAGGACGGATTTCGGATCGGATTAGCCGAGGTATCTCGGTGAGTAGATGTATACATCTATGGGTGGATCGTCTGGATGGCGCGAGGCGCCCGACGGTTTAGTATTACTTATAGTATTTACATTATATGTGTAGTTTTCTAGTTAGCCATCTCATTGTATCGCATCGTTATATATGTGTGTGTGTGTGTGTGTGTGTGTGTGTGTGTGATATCATCTTATAGGACACTTGCACTATTACCATTGTTTCCTGCCGCACGTGCACTAATTATGCGAACACACACACCATTTGTAATTGCTATGTCACGAACACTATAGAACTTGCTTAGAATAGATATTTGTGCATTTGCATAGTATTTGATCCGTATATTTATACCTGCATTTTCATCTCATCAAATGGATACGTAGGATTCTTAATCATGTATACATACCTCATTGCATCATGATTTATGCATAGCTTCTGGCCGTATTTCGTATGGTATATACTACTGTATCATAGATTTCCATCATCACCAGCATATTTATATATTGTGATTCTTCTCGAGGATTTCAGTATTTATGAGATTTCTGGATTTTGGGGAAAACCGCAAGAATTTTATAAAAACTTATTATCATCATTTTAAAATGCAAGTTGCGGTTTTCTCGTGATGTATGTGTCTTCCACCATGAGTTTTCATGATTGTTGTTGGTTTTCGAGACCCGATTTAAGGAGTAGGATGAACCGTTTCGGATACATGGTAGGCCCGGTACGGTACCCCGGGGCAAGAAGCTCAAGTTGTAGACGATGAGCCTGGCAGGGGCAGACTACCTACCGGTGATGTCTGGCGCGGCGGATATCCGGAGGATACCATCGTAGTCATGAGATTTGATGATATGGGTCGATCCAGACTGACGGAGCCCGAGATATTGAGACATTGAGATATTGAGACATTGATATATTGAGACATTGAGATATTGATATATTGAGACATTGAGATATTCGTATTTTGTGTCGATACTTGACACGGATTTCTGATGATTTCATTTATGATACCTCAGTGATTTTATAAAAGTTTTACGAAGCTAAGAGTACAGATTTTCTCATACCAAGCATATTCAGGTTTCATGTTGATTATGCATTCATATCGCATACATACTAGTGCATCGTATCATATCGGAATATGTAGGTTATGACGCATTTGCGTACATACTTACGATAGCCTTATTAGATATTACTTACTACTCACGAGTTGGCAACTCACCCCCGTTGTGCCACAGTATCTTGCAGGTATGACCCGTCAGCGTGGTAGCGGCGGGTGTATCTTCTATTTTGCTTCTTTGGTTCGGCTTGCAGCTTGCTCACAGGTGGGTTTTGGAGGATTTACTTTTGCTCCCACCGTGTATTTTTATTTTGTATCTAGTATACTCCATTTCCCTTGTATATTAGACTAGACGGTGAGATTTGAGACTTGTATTTGTGGTGTTTGGTGTTGATGCTCACTTGAGCCGACGTGATGTTTTTATGCTTTTTTGCTTTTATACTTATTTCGCATTATTATGATACATTCATTGCATGTGGTTGTGATTCCTCCTTTGGCAAAGAGTTAGCTCCCGCTTGGAGATGCCATTATTCATTATATGTTTTTACTTGTTTTGTACCCGTTTTGAGGCCAGTATTTACAAAGGAGACTCTGCTGAAATTTTCGGTAAATTTCGATATTTTAAAAATGTTTAATGCGACTTGTTTTGTAAAAATCGTTTTCTTTAAACAATGTCTTCCTTCACTCTATTTCTTTAAATAGTTTAGATTTCTGGGCTTTGGCTTACTTAGATTATGTTACGTCTTGAGACGTTTTGTAATTTAAGTACCAGTCACGTTCCGTACCTTCGGGTCGTGATAGCTTATAGACCACCCATCTCCCACATATATGATTGCCATCATAATAATGCTGGTAGTCAAGCAAGAATCCTATGGGCTCTATCAACATGTAATGGTAATCTGTAATACCACCTAAAGCATGTACATGATAATAAAAATAAACCAGATAGCATACTATCATTTTGAGTAAGACTGTTCTACCTGTATAGGTCATCCCTCAATCATCGCAATCGTGTGCCTACAATTCAATAATTGACATGAGAGCACTATAGCCAACAATCTCCCACTTGCACTTAAGACTAATTATTCTGGTGTCGCATACTCATAGCCCGTGTGATACCGAACACCCAACTCCTCTACTAATCAGTCTCACAAAGCTCGTTTGTGAAACTATTGCATTCGAGAAAAGCCTCAGTGAGTGGATCCGCTCCAATGTTTCTTTCTATATCTTTCTATATCTCAACTTCGCAGAGAACGACTATCTCCCGAAATGAGCAATACCTGTCTTAAAATTTGTCTGGATATCTGATGGGATCCAGTTCACAAATGAACTCCAAATCCAACAAACTTCTTAGACTGTATCATCAACTGAATTTAATAAGTATCCTGCACCATGCCTTCCTCAGTATCTTCTTGGACTACCTGTCTAACATACTGTCCCTCAAAAGAGGGAAAACTATAACTTTGACAGCCACTTTGTCATCTAAGTCACCTTGGAAGCCTTAACTGATAACCGCCTCCCGAAGAAGGCTGCCGTTACCAATTACCAAGAACATCCACTTATGTACAAAACTGCTTCCCTACATTTCTCCAGGATTGGATTAATATATGCTTTTTGCAGCCTGTGCAAAAACAATCTCTGGTGTTGTACTTGACATCTCATGATTGACTCAATTGCTTAAGCATGTGATATACCAATCATGCTAATCTCTCTCCTTATCAGTCTAGAAGACATCTTTTTAGAGTAGGTGACTCCATCACCTGTTGGTATACCACCATGCCAGGAGTCGTCCATTCTAAATGTCAAGACCCGAAATATTGTTCGTTACCGACACTTAAATCACGCGACGTCTAAAGGCATAACGTAACTCAAGTAAGCCGAAACCCAGAAATCTAAACCTTTTTAAGAAAATAAAAGAGGTGAAGTTTTGAAAATAAAGGTATGATGAAATTAAACGTTTTCTTAAATGTATGAATAATGGAACATGAAAATGCAAGTGGACTTAGTAGTTGGAAAACGTGTTTCGTCTTTTAAAATTTTGGGCAGCACTTCCTTTGTATATTTTGATCCAAAACCACATATACATAATAATAATAAGGCATACCTAAGCGGGAGCTAGCTCTTCGCCAACCGGCAGAATCACAACCACGCAAGTCACAATATAAGTATACGACATCCAATGGAGAAGATCAACACCAAAAAGATAATGTAAAGAAAGAAATCAAACCCACCAAGCGAACATAAACCCTCGCTCTACGTCTCGCAACCACAAGTCTCACTAAGTCTTACTACTTATGCAAATACTAGTTTCTGATTGATGGAGTTAACTAGATACAACATGAATAATAATACAAGAGTGGCATGATCCAACATTTACCACCTACCAAAGCAAATCACCCGAATGCATGCGTGTGCCAGCGATACCGCTATTGATCCATACGGTCAACCTGCAAGAACTGTGGCGGGGGTAAGTTGCCAACTCGTGAGTAGAAAACATCATCAGATAGAAATCGAATAAAACAACGATTCCTAGGTCAACTATATCATAAAGGTAATACTATGATATCTAGGGTGACCGTATCTACATATATGCCAACAATATAATCAATGCCTATCAGCATGTGGATAACATCTACGTGTCCATCAATGACACAGCAACATCATGTATGTAAATATCATGAAAGCATATGCATGTAAATATGAGGATATTAACCAACGTGTGTCCATCAACGACACATCAAAATCATGGAACCTGAGTGTCCAACATCGACACTCAAAACATCATGAAACCAGTGTCCCACATCGACACGTAAATCCTCATATCTCGGGCTCCGTTGGTCCAGATCGGCCCACGGGCTCCGTCTGTCCGGATCGGCCCTTGAGATCTGGCAGTACGAATCGGCACGTATCCATCTCTCGACTCCGGTCGGTATCCTCTGGATAACCGTCGAGTCCAAATACTATCACCGGTAGGTAGTAGTCCCTCTACCGGGCTCATCGTCTACACCATAAAAATCATTTCTTGCCCCGGGGTACCATACCGGGTCCACCATGTACCCGCAGATGGTGCCTCCCGCTCCTCGAATTGGGTTCACATGCCAATCTCAGAACCGAGAAAACACATGGTGGACGTCTCGAAATATCATATCAAGAGAAACCGGGTTTTTAAAACAATACATAATTTCCTTTGAAATTTGACCACGGTTCTCAAATCTAGAATCTCATGAAATCAGCATCTCAATGCGTATAATCGTAAAGCATGATGTATGCAAACATATAGCAGAAATGTGAGCATATCAAGTATATCATGCGACATGGTATGGTGATGTGAACATAGAAAGTATATCATACGACATGGTATGGTGATGTGAACATAGCAAGTATAGCATAGCATGATGTAGCAATTCTACTATGTAAGTGACATAGCAATTATCGATGATGAAAGTGTGTGAGCCGGCAATTCTGTGTAAGTGTAACATACGCAACATCGATAATGGTGTAGGTGTACTAGCACAGGTATATATAATGCAATGAGAATGTCATGAACGTAACATAAGGTACATCGTACGCGAAATGCTAACAAGTATATGTATCATCAATATATCCGAGTCGGTGAATCTATCAATCGGTATCCAGCCTCACAACATCACGTACGGTATAATCCATCGTACGACATCCTCTAGTCAAGGGTATGGATAAATCATCATAACACTCATCAGGTACGGTAAATCATCGTACGGCGGCATTAAACCATTAGGGATCCTATCAACCTATATGACAATGAGGGTACGGACCTAACGTCTCGTACGGCATATCACTCATGATTCGCAACATTATATATATCTATATACTTATATCCCAGGTCACATCCATAACGATCTCATATCAGGGAACCGGCAAAGGTATCAATCATATCATATCGACTCGCATCTGTATACCGACATATCAATCAAGTCATCATATCACATCGTATATCCTTTACATCACATTAAGTTATCTTACATATACATTCTAGCTTATTAATCTCATATCATGCTACTATAAATCTCATACTTATTCTCTTATAACTACATATCTATAAGTCATGATTCACATTCACTTTTCATATCCTTATTTATCAATTTGAGACATCATTTCTATCATCATAGGTCTAAGAGTGATATACCTATAGCTTTCATCTCATACCTCGATATATATATATATATATATATATATATAATTCTTCATATCATCTCTAACTATCTTTTTAACCATATCCATAGTTTTCTAATATAGGTTTCCTTAACCATATTCTATATATCGGTTTCCATCAAAGTTTGCGGGGGTGCTATACGACATCCAACCGACTTCCCCCGTAGATATAAATCTACTCACCTACAGAACTCCTTGTCCAGCCGTAGTCGATGTGCTTCTTCATTTCGGAATCCATGCGAAGGTACCTATAATAAACACACAATCACAAATGCTATTAACATTAAGTTCCGAAATCCAATACGGCACGCGGTGCGCTCATAGGTTAGGACCTATAGCCTACGCATGCAAAACCAACCAATTATTCCTTGTCGTTGACGTACAAACATCCAACGACCAAATACAATATCAAATACCAAACCCAAATTCAGAAATCGCAAAACACGAAAACAACAAGCTAGGAAAACCACTTACAAATTTCACCCTAGGTCAAACTAGTGAATTTTGCACATAGGTGTTCCTGCCAAAATTCTGGCTCAAAACTTGCTCCCTTATAAAATAATAACAATAAAATAAAAATAAAAATAAAGGAAAAACTCCACATGCAAACCATGTAGGTACTGCCTCGGATAGAATTAAATTCTATGATGGTGCCTCACGTGCTCCTCACGCGGGCGCCAATGTGCAAAACACAAAAAGAAATTTATTAAATAATAGTTAAACTCTTAGGAGGCAGCGCCTCACGTGCAAAGCACGAGAGCTCCAGTGCCAAGAGTTAAAAACTCTGAGGCAGCGCCTCACATGCAAAGCACGAGAGCGCTAGCGCCAGAACTAAAATTTCTCCACCCAAGGATCAAAGATCCAACGGAGCTGATAAATCATCAGAGAGCAGAATTAAATTCTGATTGAGGAAGTACTTCTCAAATCTTTCTAAACAAGAAAAATTGTGTTCTGTAAATAAGAGCACCGTTGGATCAAAGATCCAATGGTGATTAAAAATCATAAAGATACAGAATAAGTTCTGTATGGGAAAATATTTTCCCAATCTTGTTAAGAACAAGAAAATGACTTCTGTAAAACAGAAGCTCTTGAATCAAAGATCCAAGGGTGGGAAACATCCCGAAATCAATCAGAGATCTCTCAATGAGATATTTCCTTAACTGATTCAACAAATCATCCTCCCCTATATAAATGACCCAAGACTCCAAGTCTTGCAAGGAGGAAACCCCCCATAAACTTCAAGTTCAAAAAGAGAGAAACACACAGAGGGAGAGGGGAAGAAAAATAGAGAGAGAATTTAATTCTCTAAAGAAGAGGAACCCCTCCCAAAAGCTCCCACAAAAAGAGAATTTAATTCTCAAACCAAGAGTTTAACTCTTCTTAAAGACCTTAGTTTTTTCTCTGGTTAAGATCTGCAGAAATAGATCTCCCCACAAGTTGAGAATTTAATTCTCAACGGGGAGATTCTGTCATGCATATTCAAAACCTAGGGGAAAGAACTGAATCCAAAAGAGTTTAACTCTCACAAAACATATAGGAATTTAATTCCTCTGAAATTAGGGTTTAACTCTTTAAAAAGAATTAAATCCCTACAAAGAACAAAAGGAGAATTTGATTCCTCAGAACCATAGAAGAACAGCCTGGTGATTCATTAGCGTTCAACACTATACAATAAAAGCTCACGTGTTCCCATGTGAGCACCTTTGAGAAACAAGAAAGGAAAGACTGAGATCTAGCCACGTGACCCCTGAGAAGTTCTCAGCACTTATAAAAGAGAAAAGGGAATAAACCCTATTTTTTAGGGCGCCTCACGTGACCCACGTAACCCCTGAGAAGTTCTCAGCACTTATAAAAGAGAAAATGGAATAAACCCTATTTTTTTGGGCGCCTCACGTGACCCACGTGACCCCTGAGAAGTTATCAGCACTTATAAAAGAAAAAAAGGGAATAAACCCTATTTTTGGGGTGCCTTACGTGACCCACGTGACCCCTGAGAAGTGCTCAGCATTAGAATAGGAGAATAAAAGATGCAGCGCCCAACTCTATAGCGCCTCACGTGCCACACGTGAGCACCCCAACTTTCAGTGTCTAACATTGTTGTGGCGCCTCACGTGCCACACGTGAGCATCTCAGATCTCGGTGTTTAACACTGTCTTAGAATATCACGTGAGAGCACGTGGGCACTAAGCATACACTAGTGTTTAACATTATAAGATGCCAACTTCAACCCCGGATTGGCTAAGTCTTTCCTGAGATTAAATATCTACCGAGCCTCCAGGCTCATGACTGATGATTCCTCAATCTGAAATTTGGTTCAAGGGTACATCTCTCCACACCTATGATACATGTCGTTGTAATTATTCAACGTCTTCAGAGAGGTGGTGGGTCCTGACAACCAACAAGCTCTAGACCGTAATGTCCTTAAACTAACTATGGACCGTAATGTCCTTAAACTAACTATGGACTGTAATGTCCTTGAACTGAACCCTCATCTCAAAAATGGTGATCTTTGGACCGTAATGTCCTTAAACTAACTATGGTCTATGATGTCCTTAAACTCCACGGACTATAATGTCCTTAAACTCTACGGACTATGATGTTCTTAAACAATGGACCGTAACGTCCCTAAACTAAACTTTATAAACTATGATTTCTTTAAACTATGGACTATGAGGTCCTTAAACTCATGGACTATGATGTCCTTAAACCCAATGGACTGCAACATCCCTAAACTAAACTCTATGG